>OX940792.1:12517545-13818171 GCA_954870985.1 Trifolium fragiferum
TTCAACATATTTTTTTGTCCCCCATAAATTTTGATAATGTGGCGCCGAGATGGCATTGATGATTGGAAAACTTTGATTTCCATATCATTACATATATTATTATCTATTTTATTAATTAATTTAGTAAATTATTTAAAAATTAAAACCAATTAAAAATCAAAACACAATTAAAATAAATAAAAAATAGATAAAAAAACAATTACCCAAACATGAAATGAAACCCAGCATCATCGTCAATGAGTCTAATTCCATCATCACTAACAACAATTTATAATCAAACTTAATCAAAACCCATACTTCCTTCCTATCCCATTTATCATCTTCAACCTCCATCACTTTCTCGATTTCCGTAAGTTAAAATCAAGGTTGATTCAAATTCAGAAAATTAAACAAAGAAGGATGCAGATCTAAACAAAGACGGAAAAAAGACGAATATCTAACGACAACGGGAATGCAAATCTAAATGTCTCTTTCCTCGTTGTTTTTTGTTTTTCTTTGGCAAAATGTATTCATAAGTTCTTTAAGTTTTATGTTTGTAACAGATTGATCCTTTAAATTTTTTAAGTAACAAATAAGTCCTTTAAGTTTTTAAAGTAACAAATAGGTCCTTTAAGTTTGTAATATGTGACATCTAAGTCCCTCAATTACTTAAAAAATAGGACTTAAATGCTACAAATTACAAACTTAAATGACCTATTTGTTACTTTAAAAACTTAAAGGACCTATCTGTTACTTAAAAAACTTAAAGGACCTATCTGTTACAAACGTTAAACTTAAAGGATCTATAGATGCATTTAGTCTATTTATAGGGATTAAACTTGAAACTTTTAAAAACATAAGGGACCAACTTGAAACTTTTAAAAACTTGAGGGACCAACTTGAAATTTTTAAAACATGAAAGACCAACTTGAAACCTAAAATAAACATAAGGGACCAACTTGAAACTTTTAAAGCATAAGGGACCAATTTAAAACCTAAAATAAACATAAAAGACCAAATGTGTAATTAAGCCTATTTTTATTTGAAAGAATTAATGATCAAGTAGTAAAAAGACATGCAAAAATTCTATTTTCATTCTTTTTTTTTTTTTTAACCTTTATTTTAATTCTTACACATTTATTAGAATGTAGCTCTTCATTTTTACACATTGCATTTATTAATACAAATCTTGAAGGACGCTTATGAGAACCCTTTAAAACCTTTGCGTAATATGTACAAGCGAACTGTTATATTAGTGTTGCATTTGATCGCAAAGGCAACGGTTTTTAAGCTCTAATGCAACAATTAAAAACCGTTGCCGAATCTAAAAAGAAAAAACCCCGAAATGGACGCTGACATGGGGATGGTGCGTCCTTCCTGTGGACGCTACAGTGGGGATGGCGCGTCCTTCCAGTGGACGCTACTTTGGGGATGACGCGTCCCCCTCACTCCAAAAAGTAGGGTATTTTGGATTTTTTTTGAAAAGCTAGGGTATTTTAGCATTTTTTTTTTCTTCTGTCAGGAGTAGTTTAAAAAAATAATCCGATTTTTTTTTGTTTTATGTCACTGTGCATTGATATTGTGGTTTTTTTATAGGTTCTATGAAACAATTTGATTCAATTAATTTGTGGAAGTTTGTAGATAGAGTGGATAGTTTTGATTGATTTGGTCCAAAATAAAAATGTTGAAGATGATGATGTTACTGCAACAATGGTGATGAATGGGTTGCTGGTGTTCATGATGGATGAAGGAAGGAGAAAGTTTTTCAATTGATTTTTAAATATTTTAATTTATAAATAAAAAAAATGAAGAAAACTTAGAAACAGTACCCTTAGGTACTATTCAACCTGGTTAAATCTCCGTTAACATTATGTACAAAAAAAAAAAATCTCCATTTACATCGATCCTTTATTTTTGTTAACGGCACAAGGCTATCAGTACCCATAGCTTATTAACCTTGAACGACGCAATCAATGACATGGGTGTCCAGATTAATGTTTGTTAGAAAGGGAGGGTTTGTGAATAACAACAGATGCTTCCATGATGGTTTGTCATAATTTCTCAATTTATTGAGATTTCTTGCAAGAACCCCACAAGATGGAAAGATAGAGATTAATTCCCTTGTTTCTATAATCATGAAAGTGACAAAAAGCAATTTGATTTGTGTGCTTATCAACTGTTGTGCAGGAGAGTTTAAGGGCTGAAAACTAGAGTTTGACAGAAAATAATAAAGAAAAGGAGGAAGAATATGTATAAAAGCTTAACAGAGCCGTAAAAGAATTAACGGGAGTTTTGATTGTTTAGTTGAGATGGTATGACATGGATCATTAATACACATGTCCTGTTTTTAGTGGCAAACAGGATGAACAGTACCTACGGGTTAGGTACTGTTTCTAAGTTTTATCCAAAAAAATAAGATTAATTGTTTTTGACAGAAAAATAATAAGATTAATTATTTAAAACCATACTGATATGGAAAATAAAATTTCCAATTCATTGATGCCACATATGTGGCCATGTCACTAATTAGGGCACCAAAATTTGTGGGGACTAAAAAATATGTTGAATTTTATAATAGAGAACTAAAAAGTTGAGTTTAAAAATAGGAGGATCAAAAGTTCATAAATATCAAAATAGGAGGACTAAAACTGCATTTAATCCTATTATTTTTTAACATATCACATAATGGATCAATACATTTTTAAACGCACATGAAATCAATTATTAAAATTTGACCAAATTAAAATTCTTGACATAGCTGCGACTGCAAAATGAAAATGACCTACATTCATAACATATTTTAAAGTTAATTAATGAACTAATTCAGAAAACAAAATGACAAAAAAAATTATATTTTTATTATAATCATGATAATTAGGGTAGTAAAATTGAAAGGAAAAAAAAATATAAGTTTATTTTTGAGCTTGTAGAAATAAATAAAATTTTATGTTACTAATTCATAAATATATATCGAGAAAAATTATATTTTTATAAGTTGTTTTTATTATAAATTATTTTTAAAAATTTATAATAATACAAAAACTCTCATTTATTTGCATAATCTAATAAATAAGTCAATTGAAACGGATTTTTATAATAAAGAAAAATTATAAGTTTTGTGAGAAAACATTGTTATCAAACCGATTTATTTTATTCATATAAGTTTTCTATTCAATATATATATTTTTCAGATCAAACAAACCCATTATATTTATCTTAAAAATATTTTTGAAATTAGACAAACTGAGTCAAATGGCAGAAAGAAACTGAAATTATTTTGGTTAGAAAGATAGATATTAAAAAAAGAGATAAATATGTTACTGGTCCTTATAAATATTCAAAGTTTTGTTTTTAGTTTCCTGAATTTTTTTTTCGAACATTGGTCCCTCAAAAATTTTAAACTCTAAAAATACAAAAATTCATATTTAATTCATGTTTTGTTATAAAATTATAATTTTTTAGAAGTGATTGTTAAAATATTCTACACTTTTTCTGAAAAATTTTATTAAAAAATATAAAGTCTCCACATAAATTGATTTTAAAATAAGAATTGAAAATGTTAATTAAAAATTTTTAAGCGACTAATATTCGAAGAAAAATTTACAGAGAATTAAAAACAAAATTGTTAATATTTACATCAACCAACAACCAACAGCATATTTATACCGATCCAGGTCCCAAAAAATATATTATTTTTTTATCAAAATCAAATTTAAGGGCTTCCATGCAGTGACTGCATGACTGCACCATGCTTTGACTGCATGGGATCCAGATCCCTTAAAAAGAGACCTTTAATAAATTTAGGAGGCTGAAATTAACCTGCAGTCAAAAACTGACTGCATGCGGGGAATCCATTTCCCTTAAAAGAACTTCATTGCTCATGTAGGAATTACACGTGGCGGTAATTTATTCTTTATGACATTTGCTGTTTTTCTATGTACTTTTTCTTCTTCTTATCTCTTACAGCACAGGCATGAATGTAATTTGATCTTGCATAGATCTTAAAGAACCCAATTCATCTTGAAAACGGCGGACTCACACGTGTCGTCTAGTCAAATATTCACGTCAGCTCCATACGTGTCGTTTCCATCTCTAATTTCAATTTCATCACAACTAGGTTTTCAGGTTTGCGTTCAACGTTTGGAGGTATACAATTGGTCCATTGTGTCATCAATTTCACAAATTCAGACCCAAGTTCAATTTTTTAGTTCAATTCAGATTCTGGGTCTGTGAAATTTTACTGTTTTACATTTTAGGGTTAAAGTAGTTTGATTTGGTATTTGATGAAGTTGACAAATTATGGTTCAAGAACAAGTTTTTAGTTGAATTAAGATTCTGGGTCTGTGAAATTTTAGATTTTTACATTTTAGGGTTCAAGTAGTTTGATTTGGTGTTTGGTGATGAATTTGACAAATTGAAGTTAAAGATCAAGTTTTTAGTTCAATTCATATTCTGGGTGTGTGAGTGTATAAGTGATTTGGTGTAGTGTGTTATGGGTGCTAATTTTTCATCATGTGTATCTGATGATGGGGATTCTGGTTCTATGAGGCCAAGGCTTGGGGATATACCAGAAAGTTGTGTGGCATTGGTGTTGATGTATTTGGATCCACCAGATATATGTAAGTTAGCAGGATTGAATAGAGCATTTCGTGATGCTTCTTTTGCTGATTTTGTTTGGGAATCGAAATTGCCTTTGAATTATAAGTTCATAGTGGAAAAAGCCGTGGATGATGATAGTGCCACTTCTGTTGCTAAATTGGGAAAGAGGGATATTTATGCTAGACTTTGCAAGCATAACTTGTTTGACAATGGAACCAAGGTAACAATCTTGGTTCATTAAGCCTATGTTTGGTATCACGATGAATATACCAGAATATGGTGATTCGCTATGATTTTGCATAAGCTTTAGAGTGTAGCTTTTGGAAAGTCACGGTAGATCACCGTAATTCTGACATAGCCACTATGATACCAAACATACATTAATTTAATTTCTTTAGAGATCCTTTTCATTTCTCAAATCTGCTACTAATTATTATGATTTTTAATTTTGGTGTATAGTAGAAGGGTTTTGAATTCTATCAAGTGGCTACACTATTTGGATATTTTGTAGCATTAGTAAAAATCAAAGTTCCACAATGAAAATAGATAAAGTACGAAAATAGTTTATGAAAAGAAAGTAGAAACATCTTTTACCTTACAAGCAAGTTTTGCAAGGATAAGCTCAATGTAAAAACCTAATAGGTAGTTTATGCAGACAATCCAAACTCAAATAGAAACCTATTAATATAAAAAAATCAATAAAATTTTGCTTTCTTCACATAAAAACTTAGTAATCGGAAGAAAAGTATTATAGGATCTTCACTCTATTATGTCATGACATGATTTTCAAGTGCTTGATGTTTACTTGTAAAAAATGTTACTTCTGTTTAGGAAATTTGGCTGGATAAGAGGACAGGTGGGGTTTGTATGGCAATTTCTTCCAAAGCGTTAAGGATTACAGGGATAGATGATCGTAGATATTGGAGTCACATTTCAACTGAAGAATCAAGGTGAGATTATTGGAAGTTGAACTATGTTACTTGTACTAGTATGTATGGTAGTACTTGCTTTATTTTAGCTTGACTTTTGCTATACTTTGTTTTCATCTTTATGTGAAAAACTAAACTTTTTAATTTGATGACCAAAGCCAGAATCTAATATACAAAGTCAAACACAAATCATTAATCCATAAAGCCAAAAAACTACTGCATTTGCTGCATACAAAAGATTTTAGTTTGGCTTGTTAATGTTTTGGAACTTCATATAGTATACTCGTGTGTGTGATTAGGTTCCATACAATTGCTTATCTTCATCAAATTTGGTGGCTTGAAGTGGAAGGAGATATTGATTTCCAATTTCCACAAGGAACATATAGTGTCTTCTTCAGACTTCACCTTGGCAGGTCATCCAAGAAGCTCGGTCGTCGAGTTTGTAAGACCGAGCACATCCATGGATGGGATATAAAACCTGCAAAGTTTCAGCTTACAACTTCTGATGGTCAACGCGCCATATCACACTCTCATTTGGATAGTCCAGGACACTGGATCCTCTACCATGTAGGAAACTTTGTTTCGAAGAATTCTAATGATTTGATGAAGATCAAGTTCTCATTGACTCAAATAGATTGTACTCATACCAAAGGTGGTTTGTGTGTTGACTCTGTGCTTATATGCAATAGTAGTGATGTAAAAAAGGAAGTGTAAATTGTTTTTGTAAGTAGGAAAACATCGGTCACCTGAGTCGACTTTGCGAGCGATTTTGGTCGAGGGGAGTGGAAATGATAGTTCAAGTATAGCTCACAAAAAGCTTCCCAGTGTAAATGTTCTGTTTCATGGATAAGATCATGTTTCAAGCCAGAATCTAGGTGTGAGTTGTGTGTATTTTTTGATTTGTTGATATTGTGAATTGATTGTTGTGTTTTCTCATAATGGAATGGTTCATGTGTTCTATTACTTCAGCTGATTTGCATGGATAGTTTAGGTATCCTTTACTTTTTAATAAAATTTTTGACATTTGGTTTTGAAACAGTGAAAATAATTTATTTTTTTTAATTTTATCAAAATTATAAAAATTATTTTCTCTAATGCATTTTCTAATAATTTTGTGAAAATAAAAATAAGTTTCATTTTCAATTTTTACTTTGTATGTGGGTAACTAGAATGGTGCTAATAAAACATTGGGAGAAAAAAATCAGATTCAAATTGAAGTCAAAGGTATGAACCTATAAAGCAAGGACACATGGCACAACGCAGATGCGTTGATAGTTTTACTATTAATAAAAAATATGCATGGAGTACCAACACCGTTATATATTTATAAATGATTAAATTGACAATTAAAATATAAACATGTGCATTTTAGTTGAACTAATTATTGGTTAAAATACGGTTTTTTTTTTTGTGGTGGAAAAATACGGTTTTAAAACAAGATACTATAGTTTTTGTAAAAAAAAAACAAGAAGAAGATACTATTGTATTTAATATTTATTTACCAATTTATTATCCAAAAAGTTAACAATATTGTAATTAAAATGTAAAGTATTTAATTCATCATTGATCAGCATTGTTGTTTCAACACATCTTTAACTATTGCATATATGTATGATTTGTGCATTAAGGAGAGTAGAAACAAAGATAAAAAAACATCTTTTGAAAAGTTGTTTTTTTTTAAGGCTCTGTCTAGGGTGGGAGACTTTGATAGGTCTCTCACCATGGGAGACTATTAAGAACCGTTGGATTGATAAAATCACTAGATTATACAATAAATGAAATACATCTAATTATTTTTCATTTGTCTCCCACTTACTAAGCTATAGACTGCCACCGCATCAGACTTTTCCACCGCCCCTCTTTTTTCCTATTCATTCTCCATCTTGCATTCTCAATCTCATTACTCTATTTTCTTTCTTTTCTTCATCACAACATCAACACTATTTGGTATAGATTTCTTAGTCAAGTAATCATTTTTTTTTCTTTCACCATTCTATATAGTTCAATCTAACCATACATCAATGCTTATATTTGACATGAACTTGAACAAGAAAAGTATTCAAATTTTCATATGAGTAAAGATTTCAGACAATCCCTTTAAATAATAGGATTTACACTTTCATATACATTAAACATACAAGATCAATTTTTTTAAATTCAACGAAGAACAAATCAATAATAAGATTAACACTTTCATATCCATTAAAGAGAAAAGATTACATTTGCAACTAATAACACAACACAACCCATAAAAATTACAACAAAAAAGCAAGTCTTCCAACAATTAAAGAGGACATTTTTCTTGTTTTCACACTATTTGGTACAGATTTTGGCTGCTGTATGCGCCCCTCTCCACCACGTCCTCCACTCAAACTTGTTGCTTGACTGTTGTGGTTATTGATGTAATTGCAAACTTTTTCATTGTTGGTTGCTGCACAGATCTGGGTTGTTGAAAGAGAAAGGAAAAAATGCGGAGGTGTTGATAGGAGAGAGAAAAATTTAATGAATAAATAAAAATATCAGGTGTTGACAACACATAATAAGATCCATAGAATTTCATAATCTAATGGTTAAGAAGTTTTGGTCTAACTTGCTCACCGTAGGATACCTATCAAGGGCTCCCACCCTAGACAGAGCCTTTTTTTAATGGCAAATTGTTAGTTGTTAGTATATTTGTAATGTTAGTTTTTTCTCATTGTCAGGATTTGAACCCTGGACCTCCAACTCTTTAACTCCTAGCTCAACTAGGGTAACCAATTGAGCTACCCATCCCACCCTTTTGAAAAGTTGTCTGACATATGTCGTACGAGCTTCATACAGGTATCAGACACTGATCCAATGAGTGTTGAAGTCAAGAAAAAAAAAATTTTTTTTTAACATCCGGATGAGTTGTCCAACACATATCTACGAATGTCGATCACTGAGGTATGTCAGATACTACAACACGTTTAATAATAAAGGTGTTTGTGCTTAATAGCTACGAACAAGTATTTGAAATTTTATTTTTATTTGTTGTAGAGAAGATGAACGACTAAATTTACACACTATAAAATAAAAAAGTTGAAATTTTAAAATTTGAATTTTGACCTTTTCAATAATATCTCTATTAACTAACTAACAAATATCAACTGAGACCGGAGAGAGTAATAATTAAAAACAAACAAAATATGAGCTAATGAAATTTTCTAAGAGGACTTTAAAAGTCGTTTATTCAAGTCAAGTTAAAAAGAATAAAAAAACTCAAGTTTAAATCTGACATTAAACTTAGTTTTAAACAATAGCAAGTTGTTCCATTTGATGGATCCCATTCAATATACAATTGGGGAAAATATAGCAACTTGATTAAATAAACATAGCATGCTTATGCAAATTCAGTGCTTTAATATTTCAAATATTAACAAAGTAAACCCATCAACAAAGATTACTAATTTTTTGAAGCAGCAGCAACAACAACAAAGAATATAAAATTATATTTCAACCCATTTTGTGTATTGCCAGGCTGTAGTAATTAGTAGCATGTGTCATGTGATCTAATGTCAACGAATGAATGCTAATTTTTTTTAGAAAAATAGATAAATTAATGCTTGCTTAATCACAACAAATTGTAATAGTGATTAATAATATAAATCCTCTAATCACTGAATTTGTACTACAAATCTTATATATCAATGTGTGCATTCAGATATTGGCTTCTGATTTTTGAAGTTATTAGAAGAATGATTTTGTGGCCTTAAATCTTCTGCAATTATCTTGATACTTTCTTGTTCTTTTAGTCAAAAAACAAAAAACCAAAAAAATTCTTTTGCATTCATTATACTTGTTAGCTCTCTCAATACTTTCTAGTGTTTTTAGCAAAAAAAAAACCAAAAACATTCTTTTCCATTCATCACTCTTTTTTTTTTTAAAAAAAAGCCAAAAAAAAATCTTTTGCACCTTACTTGGTTGCCTATCTTAATACTTTCTAGTTCTTTTGTAAAAAAAAAAAAAAAAAAAACTCTCTAGTTCTTTTGCATTCATCACACTTGTTAGCTCTCTTAATAATTTCTAGTTCTTTTAACCAAAAATCCAAAAAAAATATTTTGCATTCAATATACGTGGTGCCAAGCAAGGACTTGATAATTTCAATCCAATTTGAAGTAATTGAGGTATGTTTTTGTCTTAATTTGTCATTTATCCATCGCATCTTTAAAGATTTTCATAAATAAATGCATGTTCATCTTTGTATGTACTTCATTCATCTCTATATAAGATTTCTTTGAAAAAATTATAAAGATTGTAATATTAAATTTGTTGACGATCGATACTATTTTAACAATTTTATATGTATGATTTTATGAAGGAAATTTGTTGAATTTGTTGACGGTTGATAAAAAAATTTATCCTTTAATAAAGAGAATGAGTAAATATTTTTATAGTATTTATTACAGATTTAGAAATTTGAAAAAGTTCAAATAATAAGGAATAAAGAAAATTCTAAAGAGAGTAATTTAGGTACGAAAATAGTATATAATAAAACGGTCATAATTTAAAATAGGGAAACTAAATCTGCAAAATGATAAAAATAGAGGGACATTTAAAACTGCAATTAAGCTTATATAATATATATGTTTGCTGCTTAGAAGTTTGAACATCAATTTTTTTTTGTCAAGAACATCAATTTATTTACTAGAACCATTCTATGGACATGTCCAAGGGACTATATCGATAAAAATGTTCAAAACATAAACGATGATAAATCTCGTCTCTTATTAGATTTAGAGATTAATGGTCTTTATAATTTTAATAATTAAAAAAATAAATATCCATCAGATATTGAAACGTCATCAATTAAGTTATCGTTTAAGCCTAAAAAATATGGGAATAATGAATTTTTATTTATTAAGAGTATCATCGACAAATGCTTGTGTCGATAAATATGAGCTTTTACTTGGACCACAATACTTTTCAAGCGAATCTCTCTTTCCTGGAAAAATTATAATGCCCCGAATTAAATTGTCTAGAGTATAATATGGACATACATAAATGGTATCTGGATACATTAAAGTTACAACAGAAAATTTTGGTTCAAGCACGAATATGACATAAATCATGAATACAAGATCCAACAAACATGACAAATACATAAATTTCATGAAAAGATAAAGTCTAACAGAACTTAATACACAATATTAAACTGTACATCATAAGAGGTTTTCAGATAACAGATAAAAACGATTAAACAACAAAAGACTACAACATATAGTCCAATAGATCATCACAAGTCTGTCACTCTAATATCTGCTAAATCACGAGCAACCTATTTGGAAACAAATAATAGTTAAGAAAGATTACTAAGCCTCTCTGAGGTACATAATCCAGTCAATCCATAACATAATTTTAAATTTAATCATAAGCATAATAAAGATGTAACACTGGTTAATTATCTTGTTCATTTTACATATAAGACACTCTGACTAAGTCGGTCTCAGAGGTCTCACTAATCCGTCCGCGATAATAATATATATCGACACCACTACAACTTATAGTTATTAATATTCAAGACTAGATTCTAAAACGAATCCCAAAATAGCAGAAGATATTCCAGACGTGGTACCAGAATATCCATAATGATGATTGACTGATTTGCATAATCCAAGTCATAGACAATCACCTAACCAGCATAACCTATCGCGAGGATACCTACATGAGTTTAGTTCATAATTCATCATCATAATTATATTTTGATGTTTGAAATGGTGTGGAAACATGTTTACAAATTAAGGGTCATTACCGTATGGGTTAGAAGTCATATAAGCTTTAAAATAGCAAGTTTTCAACTTTACACAGTGGCCAATGGATTGGCCAAACCAGTGGTAAATGGCCAATCAATTCTCAGCTCCATTTTCATTAGAAAAACATGCAGCAATAGATTCTCTACAATGGCCAATCAGTAGGCCAGTGCAAATTTTCAGAAAAACAACTTTTGGATGCCAATAATTGATAATTGATTCCCAAGGCTCACCAATCGATTGGGTTTTTTTATAAATATAATATTCTCCTTCTTGCTGCCCGAACATTTTCCAAAGTTCTTATTAACCAAGATCAAATATGTTTTTCGTCCTTATAAAATTAACAAATTTAATTTTCATTCTTGTAAAAAAAATCGCATGTTTTCATCCATAAAAAATTGTATTTTGTTTTAGTTTCTAATGGACAAAATTTTGACATGTTTTTGACATTTCTTTTACATAACATAACATGGACTTGTATAGATTTACCACAATATAGATACGTCTTGAAAATAAAAAAGTATTAACATTGATATTTAAGTGAACATAATGTTAGAAAGTAAAGTATCACTCACTACTATTATTCACATTGGCAAGCCTTTATATAGGCATTACAACAACTAAGTTTGCACAAGCCAAACTTAGGCGCGCGCGAGGCCTTGCCAGGCACAGGCTTGCTTGCCAGGCTCAGGCTAGCTTGCCAGGCTCAGGCTTGCTTGCTAGGCGCGCGCTCTACCTGACACAAACACACACACAAGCTTGCTAGCACATAACATTGCATAGCTAAGCAATACACAACAAACCCTCCCTTAAATTGTATCTACAACCAGATAACAATTTAATCATTAGATCCACTAACATCAATTATTCCTAAGCCCTCCCTTAATTTGCAGAAGGAGTCAAGCTTCAAAGGTTTTGTCAAAATATCTGTAAGCTGGTCTTCTGTTTTGCAATATACCAATTCAACAATTCCATCCTTAGTGAGATCTCTAAGAAAATGAAATCTAACATCTATATGCTTACACCTCCCATGCATAACTGGATTCTTAGAAAGCTTTATAGATGAACTGTTGTCACAATAAATCTTGGTGCAGTCTTCTTTCTTCTGCCTCAAGTAACACAGAACATTCCTTAGCCATAGTGCTTGGCAAGCACATGAAGCAGCAGACACATACTCAGCTTCAGTGGTGGAGAGAGTCACAATAGGCTGCTTCTTAGAAGACCATGAAACAGCTGAATCACCAATTTTGAATACAAATCCTGTTGTGCTTTTCCTATCATCAAGATCACCAGCATAATCTGAGTCACACCATCCATTAAGACTCAAAGCACTATCTGATTTCTTCTTGTACAAGATTCCATGACATAGAGTTCCTTTCAAGTACCTCATAATTCTCTTTACTGCAGCAAAATGAACCTCAGTGGGTCTATCCATAAATCTAGCAACTAGGCACACTGAGTAGGCAAGGTCAGGCCTAGTAGCTAGTAAGTACATTAGACTACCTACCATTTGTTTATACAAGGTTGAATCAGAGGCCACGCCATTCTCATTTTTAACCAATTTGCACCCAGGCACTATAGGGTTGCAGACTTTGTTACAATTATCCATCCCAAATCTGACAAGTATCTCAGTAGCATACTTTTGCTGAGAAATGAAAATCCCTCTTTGATCTTGATTTATCTCCACCCCTAAGAAATATCTCATCCTTCCCAGATCAGTCATAGCAAACTTTTTCTTCATAGAGATCTTGAATTCTTCAATCAGATTCAAGTTATTACCAGTGAAAATCAAATCAAATCAAATCATATTGAATTCTTGAACTACATAGATATCTTCTGTCAGTTCTCCATGTAGGAAAACACTTTTAACATCTAACTGAAACACTTGCCAATTGTTATTGGCTGCTAAGGCAAGTACACATCTAATAGTTTCCCACCTAGCAACTGGAGCAAATACTTCATTGAAATCAATACCATGTTTCTGAGTGTATCCCTTAGCTACAAGTCTGGCCTTATGCTTGTCTATCTCACCTTTCTCATTATACTTTGTCTTATAAACCCACTTCACTCCAATAGATTTGAATCCTTTTGGCAATGTTGTAAGCTCCCATGTGTTATTTCTCTTAATGGATTCTATTTCAATATCCATTGCTTTTCTCCAAACATCCAGTTTAGCTGCTTCATCATATGAGGTAGGGTCTTCATGATCATTAAAGACTGCAAGATTGTGAATAGCTTCATCTTCATCTAAATCACTGCCAGACACAAAATCTT
Source organism: Trifolium fragiferum (assembly GCA_954870985.1). Lineage (NCBI taxonomy): Eukaryota > Viridiplantae > Streptophyta > Magnoliopsida > Fabales > Fabaceae > Trifolium > Trifolium fragiferum. Next base: position 12,531,095 of record OX940792.1, read on the forward strand.
GAAGCCTAACTGAGGGTTTTCTAATTCTAGCTGCAGACTGATGTGGTGATTGGGATGCTTCACTGTCACTTTCACTGGTTGTATTCTCAACTATCTCATTGCCTTCATCCTGTAAATTGTCATCTATTTCTTCATTCACATCATTATTGACAATTTCTGTATTGTTTTCTGGCCAGTCATCAGAGTCTTCAGCTTGTTCAACAATTTTTGTAGAGGTGTTCCAATTCCACCCTTTTGATTCTTCAAATACAACATCTCTACTTACTATTATCTTTTTAGAGATAGGATCAAAGAGCTTGTATGCTTTAGATTCTTCACTAACACCAAGGAGAACACAGGTATTACTCTTAGTATCAAGTTTTTTTCTTTGAGCATCATTGATATGCACATGAGCCAAGCAACCAAATACTCTAAAGTGCTGCACACTAGGTTTTACATTACTCCAAGCCTCTTCAGGAGTCATATCTTTCACATTAAGAGTAGGACTCCTATTCATTACATAGGTTGCCCAAATTACTGCTTCAGGCCAAAATTCTTTTGGAACTTGTCTAGCATTAATGATACTCCTTACCATATTGAGAAGAGTTCTATTCTTTCTCTCTGACACACCATTTTGTTGAGGTGTGTAGGCAGCTGTCAATTGCTTCTTGATACCTTCAGCTCTACAATATTCAGTGAAGTGTATTCTCCTCCCCTATCACTTCTAAGACACTGAATAGAACATCCTGATTCCTTTTCAACTAATGCTTTAAAAATTTTAAAATTTTAAAATGCAGAAGATTTCTCCTTCAACAGATATAACCATGTCTTTCTACTAAAATCATCAGTGAAAGTCATGAAATACCTGTTCCCACCATTAGATTGAGGTGTAATGGGACCACATATATCTGAGTGAACAAGTTCAAGTTTTGAGCTAGCTCTCCAATTGGCCTGTTTTGGTATAGAAATTCTGTGTTGCTTCCCTGCCAAGCAATCCACACACTTGTCTTCTGAATCTTCAAACTCTGGCAATCCTTTAACCATTTGCCTTTTTGAAAGAGTATTCAACCCTTTGAAGTTTAAATGAGCATATCTGTTGTGCCATAGAACTGTTGAATCTTGACTAGTGGTTTGTAAACACTTAGGATTCACAACTGGTGCAGTAATCATGTACAGCTTGTTATTAGACATAGTAGTACTGAATAAAAGACCTTTCTCATCATGATACACCTTACATTGATTATCCTTAAAGAGAAATGAAATTTGCTTCTGTTGTAATTGACCTATGCTTAATAGGTTAGTCTTCAATCCAGGTACATAATACACATTGCTTATAACATGAACAATGTGATTAATAATGATCTTGACATTACCTTTTCCTTTGACAGCCATTCTTGAATCATCTCCTAACTTCACAGAATCTCTATATGAGCTATCAAAACTAAAGAACCAGTTCTGATGCCCTATCATATGATTGCTACAGCCTGAGTCTAAATACCAAGTTTCACTTTTCATATGTGTTTCTTGTTCAGTTTTTGCCATTAACAAAACTTCTTCATACTCATTATTCTCAACATAATTGGCATTACCTCCTGATTCTTGGCATTCATATTGATAGTGCCCCAGCTTGTGACATCTATAGCATTCAATGGCTTCCTTGCCTTGCCTTCCTCTACCTCTTCCTCTAGCAGCATAGCTATTACCTCTACCCCTACCTCTACCACCACCTCTGCCAGGATTAGAAATTGTGAGTGCTTGCTCTTCACTAGCCTCTTGTTGCCCCTTCATTCTTTGCTCATGAACTTGTAAACTACTTTGCAATTCATCAATAGACAAGGTAGTCACATCATTGGATTCTTCAATGGAACACACCACATAGTTGAACTTGCTTGGCATAGATCTCAGTATCTTTTCAACAACTGTAACTTGATCCAATCTTTGACCTTGTGTTGACATACGATTTGCAATGGCAAGGGTTCTTGAGAAGTAATCTGCAATGGATTCAGATTCTTTCATGGCTAATACTTCAAACTCGCGCCTAAGAGCTTGAAGATTGGCTCTTTTAACTTTGGTGGAGCCTTGATATTTCCTCTTCATAGCATCCCAAATATCCTTGGAAGTTTCACGAACAAGAATGGTTTCAAGAATGGATCTTTCTATGGATTGAAACAGGTAATTCTTTACCTTCAAATCCCTCAGTTTGCTTGCTGCAGCAGCTTCCCTTTGAGCTGCAGTGGCTTCTGCAGGTGCCACTGTAACTCCAATCTCGATTAAATCCCACATTTCCTTCGAACGAATCAAGTTTTCCATCAACATCTCCCAATGCTCGTAGTGCCCATCAAACTTAGGTATCTGAAGCCTTTGATCACTATTCTCTGACATGATTGTGCAGAGAAGGTGATCGGAAAGAAACAAAAACGATCGGAGAAGAAGAGAAACAAGAAAAGGCGCGAAGAACAGAAAAAATGGTTAAAACGGTTATGAGTAAATCAAGTGCACTTGATTCACTCTCTCTCTCTTTTCTCAGGTCCCTAGAACTTGAGAACCTGATACCACTTGTTAGAAAGTAAAGTATCACTCACTACTATTATTCACATTGGCAAGCCTTTATATAGGCATTACAACAACTAAGTTTGCACAAGCCTAACTTAGGCGCGCGCGAGGCCTTGCCAGGCACAGGCTTGCTTGCCAGGCTCAGGCTAGCTTGCCAGGCTCAGGCTTGCTTGCTAGGCGCGCGCTCTGCCTGACACAAACACACACACAAGCTTGCTAGCACATAACATTGCATAGCTAAGCAATACACAACACATAAATTAACAAAAAAAGTGAACATAAATTAACATTAGAGAATAAAACAAATCAAGATTTTTTTAGAAGTGAAAATATGTGATTTTTTTATAAGAGCAAAAAGTAAAATTTGCTAATTTTATAGGAAATAACATCATATTTAACCATATTAATTAACCATTAATACTTGCAATATTGAATCACTTCTACTCAACGCATCAGCTACAACAATAGCTTTCCCTGTATGTCACCATATCATGAAATCAAAACTTTCATGTAAGCATAACAATAAAACCCAGACCGACATATACCCTCCCAAACTCTACCCGCTTTAACGGGGAAAACCCAAGTTGATTGGGTTTGGATTTTCCCCGAATTTAAATGGGATTTGGGCGGATATTGAGGACATTGATATCCGATCTGATCCCATCCCCGAACCGACCCGCTTAAATTAAAATTAAATTTTACCTCTTTTAAATTAGAAACTCTTAAATAATCTCTTAAATTACATTGATATGTTTATTTTTTATTTTTAATTTGAGTATTAAACAAACTATTTTCTCTATTTCTTTTCTTTATTTAAAAAAATATTGTTAAAACAAAATAATTTTGAACTTTTAACTTCATAAATTTTCTAGTCACACACCAAAAAAACATAATTACACCCAATTTTCATTAAAATTTAAACATAATACCAAAATTACCCTTCTTTTTATAAATGTGTTAAATATGTTTTTCATCATCTTTTTATGATTCTGTTTTACACTTCTCTCTCTTTCTCATGAACCCCATTGACATGTTCTCTCTCAAAACTCATAAACTCCATTAATGCGTAATTAATCACAAATTTACAATAAAAGATTGAATTTTAAAAATATTTCATAAGACTTTATTGCATAGGTTTGTGAAAGCAATACCTGCGGAATTTCATGAAACACCAAAATCCGCAGGAAAATGGTATGAGTGCAAAGATCCGCAGGAAAATCCTTGGGAATACCTGCGAATTTTCCTGAAACATCAAAATAGACTTCAAATTATACGTAAACTCAGTTTACATAACTTTCTGTAAACCCAATTTACACTTACACTCGGTTTAAGGGGTTCACGTTAGGGATGGCAACGGGTGCGGTTTTCACACAACCCACACCCGCATCCAAAACTAACACCCAAACCCAAAGGCTGTTCGGGTGGCAAAACAAAACCCACACCCATTGGGTTCGGGTTTTTCCACCGAAACCCGCAGCAAGACAATAATAAAATTACAATTAAAATTAAAAAGTGCAAATTCCTTGCTCCCAAGGGGAAAACCAAAAAAATTTACTTTGCAAGGGGCATGTCACAAAAAAAAAATTTACAGGGGGAAAAACAAAACTTACCTATATTACAGGGGGTAAAGACCTATTTGCCCCAAAATATATTTATGAGTGACTTAAGCACAATGATACACTAACAAAGCCTCCAATAAAATTAGAGAAAAACATAGATAAATACAATTAGAGAACAAATAAAATTAGGTAATTAACTATATAAGCGGGTGGGTGTATGGGTTTCGGATGTGGATTTGAGTGATCCCAAACCCGCATCCGAAATATCGGGTGGCATCCGAACCCGAACCCATTCAACTCGGGTTTTGCCTGTTGACTCGGGTGCGGACGGGCCCCACGGGTTTGAGCTTGTTCGCCATTCCTAGTTCACGTTAATTCAATTTACATGAACTTAAAGATTATGTAAACTGAGTTTACATGTACCTACACAAACTGTGTTTAAGGATATTTTAGTCAATTTGGGATGTAACTAGATTTTTTTGGGGTGTGATTACCAAATATTTTGACTTCATTTTTTAATAAAAAATATTAAAATACAATTCAAATTCATGTGGAAAAGACGCGTGATGAGGATACCCAAACTCTGTTGGGTACTCGATCCCTGTTGGGTATGAGTTTGGTGTTATATTTTTTACCCCCGCTTAAAATTGAGATGAGTTTGAGGATACCCGAACTTTATGAGTTTTTTTTTTGACACACGAACTTTATGGGTTTGGGAGGACAAAATATGTCCCCGCCCCGCTGCCATGCCTCCTCTTTCGTTGCTAGAACACTAACTAGTAGTTGTCGGTTACTCCCCAAACGTTAGCAATTCGTCCTCCAAAGACGAGTTGAAATCCTCTCCATTTCCTATGCTTTCCATTTCCTCCATTATTATATAGTTTTGGAAATATAAATGCAAAAGTGTGACATTAAGTGAGTCCAAATATCTTTTATACACCCCAAAACATTTAAAAACTTTGGTAATGAAAATAATGAGAAATAGAGAGGATCCCAACTCTCCAAAGACGCCTAGCTTTCAAAACTTCGACCTTAATGTTTAGGTGAAATAATATATATATACTTGTTATTTAGTAAATTTAATTTTTCCTTTAAGTGAACCAATTAATTAAAGGATTAAATTATTTTCTTTTCCTCTAAATATACAAAATTTCATATTCAGCTTTTTTAAAAAATTTCTTCAAACTTTAATCCTTTAAATTTTCAATTTTTCAATTTCAATCCTTACTTTTTTTTTTCTTTTCAAAAGTTAGCATATCATATTTGAAATAATTTGTTTTTTTAAATATATTATTATTAACATTTTAAAATACAATTAGTTCAATAATTAATTAAAATTTTCTTTCAAAAAAGAAAAAAAAAATTTACTAATATTTTAGAGAAGTAAAAGCATATTAAACCTATTAATTAATTTTCTAACATTTTTTTTAAAAAAAAATCTAAGAAAGATTTTGTCCGAACGATGACAAGCACGACTATCGGAGTCGTGAATTTGTAGAATGACGATACCGGTGGAGGCGGTTGTAAAATGCGTCTGCGAGGTTGATGACAGTGGATCCAGCGGCGATTCTCGATGTGACTCGGGAATTGATGACAAGAAGGAGGCGACGCTGTTGAACGATATTCCGACGACAGTTCGTTTCCACAGTAACATGCAACTATTTCTAATTTTAATTTATAAATTTTTAAGCGTTGATTTACCATTGTTCCTTCTTATAATTGATTTTTCTATCCAATTTCGAATTTTCATGGTGTCTTAATGGAAGCTTGAACAGACTAATTTTAGCTTATCTGCTGAGTGCTGATATAAGTTTTGTGAGACTGTCTAGAACAACTTATGAAAACATTTTATGACAATTTTCATAAGCTTTTTTCAGCTTATTTTCATAAGTTTTGTAAGTATAATTTATGAAAACATCTAACAACAGCTTATAGCATATACAAAGACAATTTAACTTCATTTTATCATTTGATATAGAAATAACATTCTCTTGCTGTTTATGACTTTACTTCAGTGCAGAAGATGTAGCTGGGGGTGAAGCATGGCTTCTCTAGCTGATTGCTATCAATTCCTGTTACCACCTCGTGTAAAAGCGAGGCCGAAGGAGTATCTGGTTCACTTGAAGTTGTACGAGGCAAGACATCGGGAACTAAAAGCCAACATTCAGAATCTCAAGAAAGCAAGAAATTCTGTTCAACGTAAAGTTGATGAGGAAGACAATCGATACGGGAACGGAATTCCCAAGGAAGTCGCAGATTGGATACAAACTGTGGATACCATAATTTCTGAATATGACGAGTTCGATGAGGACGAAGACCATCAACTTGCTGTGTTTGACTTGTTTAAAAGTGGTTACCTTCCCAAAACTGGGATACGGTATCGTTTAAGCACAAAAGCATTCACTATTACAAGTAAGGTTAATCGACTACTGCAAACAGCAAAACATGACACATATTCGTATTGGCTTGGTCCACCATCCATTGCTTCCTTTTTTCATACTGTTGGTTATGAAAGCTTTCCATCGAGAGAGGAATCTATGAAAAAGATTATGGAAACATTGAAAAGCCCAAATGTTAGAGTGATTGGGCTTCATGGGTTGAGCGGTGTGGGTAAGACCACATTGGTCAAAAAAATTGCTAGGGATGCATTACAAGCCTCAGAAGTGGATAAGATGTTTGATGTAGTGGCCATGTCAAGCATAACAAGAAATCCTGATATAAGACAAATTCAAGGGCACATTGCTGATGCTTTAGGGATGAAATTGGAGGAGGAAAGCGACATTGCAAGAGCTGCTCGAATAAGAAGAAGATTGAAGAATGAGAGCACACTTATAATATTAGATGATCTTTGGGCAGCACTGGACTTGAATATGCTAGGGATTCCACTTGACGTCGATGATGGTGATGGTCAGAACATTTGGACAGAAACAGCGAAGGAAACTTCATCTGGGAATGTCAGAGAAGGAAAAATTCCTGGGTTGCTCAGCAAGACAGAAGCAGCAAAGGAAATTTCATCTGGGAATGTCAAAGAAGGAAAAATTCCTGGGTTGCTCAGCAGGACAAAAACAATGAAGGAAATTTCATTTGGGAATCTCAAAGATGGAAAAATCCCTGGGGAGCACCGGAAAACCAAAACAACGAAGGAAATTCCATACGGGAATGTTAATGAAGGAAAATTCTCCGGAGAGCACAGTAAGAGAAAATCAGAAGGAAACAATAGTGTTGTCAATATGATGAAATCAAGAAAACTCCCCGGTGTATCTAATATCAAAACAGAGGAAACTCTTAGCCATTACAAAGGGTGCAAAGTTTTACTGATCTCTGAAAGCAAACAAGTGTTATTGAGTCAAATGGAAGGGAAAGAAGACTCTATTTACTTCATCAAAGTCTTAAAGGAAAAGGAAGCAGAAGCATTTTTCAAGAAAATGGCTGGGATAGGTAATGGAAAGACCGAATTTGATAAATTAACAATGTCAATAGTCCCCAAGTGTAACGGATTGCCAATGTCAATAGTCACAACTGCACGGGCATTGAAAAACCAGAGTTTCTTGGTATGGGAAGATGTTCACCGACATCTTGAAAGGGGAAATTTGACAGGAGTGTCTGATTTTTCTACGAAGTTAAGTTATGATCTTCTAGAAGACGAGGAGCTCAAGTATGCTTTCTTACTCTGTGCTCGTATGGGTCCTGATGCATTGATTGTGGACTTGGTGAAATATTGTATTGGTTTGGGTTTTCTCCAGGAAATCTATACAGTAAATGAAGCTAGAGATAGAGTATATGCGTTGGTTGGAAAACTAAAAGCGTTTGGTTTGCTGTCTGACAGTTATTCAAGTGATCATTTCACCATGCAAGATATTGTTCGCAGTGCGGCTTTGTCAATAGCATCCAAGGAGAAGCATGTATTTACAAAGACAAAAGGGAAAATTGATGAATGGCCAGATAAACTTGAAAGTTATGCTGCTATTTCCTTGCATCATTGTCACATCATTGATGGGTTTCCTAGAGAAATAAACTACCCGAGGCTTAGATTCTTCCAAGTTAACAACAATGATCCACATCTGAAAATACCAAAAAACTTTTTCGAAGGAATGAAAGAACTCAGAGTGTTGTTATTGACCGGCATTCGCATATCACCCTTAGATTCATCTATTGCATCCCTAACAGAACTCAAAATGCTTTCTTTGGAGCAATGCGTGCTAGATAAGGAATTATCTGTGATAGGTGAGTTGAAGAAGTTAAGAATACTCAGTTTTTCAGGATCTGATATTGAAAAATTGCCTGTTGAATTGAAGCAGTTAAAAAAGCTACAAATTTTTGACATAAGTAATTGTTCCAAACTTAGAGACATTCCATCTAATGTAATATCAAGTTTGATTAGTTTGGAAGAGTTGTATATGAGAAACACCTTGATTAAATGGGAGGTTGAGGAAAAGAATTATCATAGTGAAAATGCTAGTCTTTCTGAGTTGAGGCATCTTAATCAGTTGACAACCTTAGACATACATATCCCAGATGTTGCCCATTTGCCGAAGAACCTGTTCTTTGACAAGTTATATAGCTACAAGATTGTTGTTGGAGATTTGAATGCATATTCAGATATGGATGTCATGATGCCAGAGCAATATGAAACATCAAGATTTTTGGCAATACAGTTAAAAAAAGGTTCTTACATTCATTCGCAAAAGGGTATAAAGATGTTGTTTGAAAGAGTTGAAACTTTGTTTCTCGAAGAACTCAATGGTGTCCAAGATATATTTTTTAGATTGAATTTGAAGGGATTTCCATATCTTAAACATTTGTTGATTGTCAATAATTCTGATATTCAATCCCTCATCAATCCAGAGGACAGGCAGCATGAGCATACTGAGAAGGCTTTTCCTAAATTGGAGTCACTGCATCTATATAATCTCAAGAGCATGGGTGAAATATGCTCCTGTAAACTTTCAGCACCCTCTTTCAGAAAATTGAAAGTCATCAAGATTAATCTTTGTGGTAAACTGACCAATGTCGTCTTATTTTCTGTGGTTAGTCTTTTAACTGTTCTTGAAACAATTGAAGTTTCTGAATGTAACACTTTGAAGGAGATTGTCGCTCCGGATATGGAGAGTAACAGTATTGAAATTGGTGTCCTGAAGCTTCCTGAGTTGCGCTCTTTGACTCTATTGTCTTTACCTGAATTAATTGGATTCTATCCGGTTTCATCAAATGGAGCAAAAGTTACAGAACTTTTCGATGAAAAGGTGAGGTTGAAATTGTGGTTCAGATTCATTTATCTTTTATTTTTCAAACACTCTCTTCATATTTTATTTGATAAAACCAAAAGGAAGTGCTTTCAATTTCTGTAGTTTTGTTTTAAAAGTATTTGTTGTCTAGCAAAATTTACTTGAAAAAGTCAAAATGAATTCTTTAATTATTTGAAGACACTAACTATGTGTTTTACTGATCAGGTTGAACTTCCCAAATTAGAAAGAATGGTTTTGTCCTCAATCCAAATTTACAAAGTATGGAGTGACCAATCTTTGCAAATATCCTGTTTCAAAAATTTGATACACATGGATGTAAATGGTTGTTGGAATTTAGAATACCTAATATCGTTTTCAATGGCCAAGAGTCTGGTGAATCTTCAAAGCCTTTTTTTAAGTGAATGTGAGAAAATTAGTTACATATTCCCACAAGGGCAAGGTAGTCATGCTAAAATGAAGGTATGTAATTATGCTAGTGAGATTAGGTTCAATTATCTGATCTTTTATCGTCATTTTAATATGGAACGAATTCCCTCATTATCTTTGCATGTTAGAGAATTTGAAATCTCTATTTGTTGAGTCGTATAATATTGAAAGCTTTTGAAGAAGCATACATCAGCGTTTTCAATATTGACATGTAGTCTACCAAAACTCATAAGAATGCATTATTAATATCTCCAATGATTAAGATTTTAAATATAAGTATGCGACTACACTTGAGGTGCTAGCTCAGTGGTAAGAGCTTGACCGCTGGGACGGTTGTAAAAAGGTAATTAGTGCCACTTCAATTAATAAAAATTTCCTCTTCCCCGATTATTTTTTTTAAAAATTGAATTTTGTGACCACACTATTTTAATTTTGACAATATTATGAATGCTTTTTGTTTGTGTATAATTTGTAAAGGTCATATTTGTCTACATTTTTTCACTCTATTTAATTCACCACAAACCTTTCTGTGCTCTCACCATTTATTTGATTTGCTTTATGTTTGATGTCTAATTTGATTAACTTAAGGTATTTTAACTAAAACAGGGTTGTATCTTTCCAAATTTGAAAAATATCAAGCTAAGTAGTATGAAGAGTTTGTTGGAGATATGGAATTCTGAACTACCATCAAATTCTTTTGAGAAACTGGATACTCTAATCATTGAGGAATGTGACAAACTTGTCAATGTTTTTCCTTGTTATGTGGAGGGAATGTTTCGAAGTCTATGCAATTTGAGGGTTACAAATTGCAAATCAATGAAGACGGTATTTGAACTAGATGATAAAAAACGATAGGCTTGACGTTAATAGACATTGAAAACTTGGGTGTTGTTCCAAAGCTGGAAAGATTGACGTTAATAGACATGCCTGATCTTGAAATGATAGGCTTTGAAGAAGGTATAATTCTTGAAAGGATAGAGTTGCTTATTTTAAAGAATTGTCCTCTTTTAGTCAATATAATGCCTTCCTCAGTATCTCTCACCCACTTGACAATTCTAGAAGTGGTTAACTGTGGTGGATTAAAAATATTAATGCCACTATCTGCTGCTAAAAGCTTGGTTCAACTCAACAGCATGAAAGTAATTGGGTGTGAATCTATGGAGGAAATTGTAGAAAATGAGGATAAAAATGGAGTTACAGTGGACGGAATTGTAGAAAATGCAGTGAAAGTTGACATTATTTTCAGGAAATTGAGAGTCCTAGAACTTTTGTCGCTGATGAAACTCAATTCTTTCTCTAAGAGTTGTGTCACTGAGTTTCCGTCCTTGGAGAAATTAGTGGTGAGTGCATGCCCCGAAATGGAAAGTTTTTCTGAACATGTCCAGAGTACTCCGCTATTAGAAAAAATATTTGTACATGAAAATGAGAAGATATGGTGCTGGAATGATGATTTAAATACCACAATACAACAGATATTCAAGGAAAAGGTACGTTCATATGAAGTTTTGACTAAATTTTTATTTTGTAATTTTGTTTTATTTCATATTTCAATAGAAATAAATTTATTATTCTTAGCTAAAATGTTGTTTGGATTGTTAGCCAGTAGGTAATGAAAAAGAGGAACATAACAAAATGATAGAAGTATGCCAGTTTAGAAATTGAAGAACACTTACTAGGGGGTGGAGTGGGACTTGTAATACCACAACCAGAAAAATTACAATTTCCTTGAGCTTGACCCTTTTTTTGAAAATAGCTATTAACAGCATAATTGCAATGACCCTTAATAGTATTGGGTTGTAAACATAGTCCACTTTGTAGAATTGTTCACAACACACTCTCTCTCAGCAGGTTTGTATCTAAACTTGCCTGTTTCCTGCAAATGATCAAGCAGATACTTTCCCTGAGAGATAAAACATTTCTTGCTTTGAGTATGCCACCTCAATTCCCAAGAAATACTTGAGTTGCACAATGTTCTTCATCTAAAACTCTGATGATAATTTCTCGTCAAGTAGTTGTCTCGGTCAAATCATATTTTGTAAAACTAATATCATCAACATAAATAAAAAGTACAAGTTTTTCTTCTTATGAATGTTTAAAGAAAAGGGTTTGATATCCTTGGCGTGGTTATAGTCCAAGCACACCATTGCCATTGTGAATCTTTCAAACTATGCTGGAGGTGATTGCTTTAGTCCATATAAGACCTTCCTCAATCGACACACCTTGTTGGCTTTACCTGTGAGACCAAAGTCCAGTGAAACCTCTGTATGCACCTCCTCCACTAAGTTTCCATGCAAGAAACATTTTTAACATCAAACTGGTATTCTTCCCCTCCAATGTAAGCAGCGAGGGATAATAAGATACGAACAATACTCATATTTGCCACTAGAGCAAATGCTTCCTCATATTCAATTCCATATGTCTGAATATTCTTTTGCCACTAATCTGTAATTGTAAAGATCAATGATGCCATTTGATTTGTGCTTGACTGTATAGATCCACCTGCAATCCTGCATCCAATTGGATTCTTTTCTCCTTGCCTCTCAACAATCTCCCACATCTCATTTTTCTCAATAATTTCCTCATCCATAATTTGAACCTGATTTTATATTTCCACGCTTCTTGAATAAATACATGATGGGATTCTCACTGAGTCAACAACTGCAATAAAATCTGATACTGCAGCAAAAAATGTTTAGAGGAGATAAATTGAGAAATACAATATTTATATTTAAAGGTACAAGATCTTTTATCCTTTCTCAAAGCAATGGGTAAATAATTTTGACCAGTATAAATATCAGAAATCTGAGAATCACCAATTGAGAAATCATTTACAGTACTTACCTTCGGCTCAGGTGATTGAAGTTTTTTCTGGAGCAGGTCAGGTTTATTTTTTCTCTGTTACACTAGAATTGGCGTCGAAGTTGTTGGTTCTTGCAAAACAGAAGACAATGGAGGAACCAGAACAAAAATAGATTGGGGTTCAAAAGTTTATCCAGGAATACGACTCAAAATAGGTGACAACTCAGATTCAAAAGTTGAACTAGGAACCAAAACAAAGACAGGTGTTTCAGGGAAGCTATAACCAATGTAACATCTTTCCAGACAAAGTACTTACGATTGGGAGGATAATAACATTTGTACCCTCTTTTGTTGGGTGTATATCTCAGAAAGAACATCTGACTGCACGAGCATCCAACTTACTTTGATATTGTTGGGTGTATATTGCTTATGAACATTAATGAAAAGGTTTAAACAACTATTTATATCCATGAGAGATATATTCTAAATAGGAATGTAATCTCATCATAATCAATTAATCATAAAGAATATTATCATATCTCAACATTTTTTTTTTCAAATATGAATAAGAAATTTCATACATTCGCTTATGTTTATATGAAATAAAGTGAAATAATAATTTTGATTTACTTAGAATCAACTTCAATTTTATTTGCTCAACTTAACAGAGTGTAACGATTTTTATAGGCAGATGAAGCATAGTAATAAGATGATATAGCTAATGATAAACTTATTTGCAACTTTTGCAGAAGTTTTTTGAAGGCATGGATGAGATCAGTCTGGCAGAGCATTATGATCTACAAAAACTCTGGAATGGTGGTGCTGTTGGTTTGGAAAAAAGTTGGCTTTACAATTTGAAAACTTTGAGGTTGGAAGACTGTGATAATCTATCATGTGCAATGCCATCTAATATCTTTCTTTGTCTTAAGAGCTTAAAAGAATTGGAAGTGCGGCGTTGTGACAATGTGGGGCTTATTTTTGGAAACTTAAAGAATGACAACAAGGCAATTCGATCCCAATTGAAGAATTTGACTTTAGAAGGGCTATCTGAGTTGAAGTGTGTGTGGGGAAAGAATTATCAAGGAAAGCTCATGTTTAAAAATCTGCAACATGTCTCTGTTATTGACTGTGAAGGCCTGAAAACACTATTTCCGGCGGCCGTAGCCAAAAACATTAAAAAGCTCGAGACACTTAAAATAGTATCTTGTGAAAATTTGCTTGAAATTGTGGGAAAGGAAGTTTATGTAGGCGTTGCTGCAGATGATGCAGAAAAGTTTGTGTTCCCTTGTTTAACCTCACTCCATCTTAATGACTTGCCAGAGCTGTCTTACTTTTACTGTGAAATATTCACTGTGGAATGCCCAGAATTACATAAATTAGTAGTGTTGGACTGCCCTAGGTTGGAGTTATTTCGAAGCACACGTCTCGAGAGTGTGAGTGAAGATGATAGTACTTCAATTAGTAGACAACCTCTTTTCCCGAATCTCCAGGTAACATAGAATCTTTAATCTCTTACTCTTAAATTTTTTTCTTACTATTCTTTTCATCTTTTGAGCCCTTCCTTTTTAATTTCTTTGCATTTGCTAGGCCATTTCTTTTCTGGAGATATTAACAGTGGATTGGATTCACTCTTCGGTGTTAAGATCCAGTTTACAACTAACGAGAGACCTCAATTTGTTAAAAAAAATTCGGATGTTCTTTGATGTGGATGATGATGAGAAGCCCATTTTGCATTTTGATATACTTGATAAGGCACCCAACTTACGGGATCTGAGTATAGAGTGGTGCAAAAGCCTTGAGATATTCCACACTCCAAACCTCAAATTTAGTGAACAGTTGAAAACATTTACACTGGACACAGTATCTGAGCTCAAGTTCATTTGGTCAGAGGACTCATCATGGTTAAACACAGTCTGTGAGAAGCTCCATATTTTAAATGTTGTCAGTTGTCCTGATTTGACAAAATTATGCTGTTCGCCTTCTGCAGTAACTTTCTCCTATATGAAAGAATTGTGTATAGAAGAATGTCATGGATTGGAGTATTTGTTTACATCCTCAGTGGCAAAAGTGTTAATGCACCTAGAGAAGATCACAGTCAAGGAATGTGAATCAATTAAAGAAATAGTAGAAATGGAGCAGGATGGAACAACTTCCCCAGGAGTCAAACTTGAGTGGCTATATTCCATAACTCTAGATTCTCTATCAAGCCTTGAATGTTTTTATTCGGGCAATGATACTTTGCAGTTACCTTCTCTAACTCTAGTGAATATTCAACAGTGTCCCAAGATGGATATTTTCTCTCGAGGAGAGATAAATGCAAAATCTTTTAGAGGAATTCATAATTCTGTTGAACAAAATGATGAATTAATCTTCCACGATGATCTTAATGTCTCCGTCAAAATTGTGTTTCTATTGCAGGTAGAAAATTCATTAATATCAATAATTTGTTATTTCAACTTTTGCATTATTTAATTCAACATCTTTATATGGGCTTGATAAGTTATGGCATTGAGTTGATTAAAAAATTAGGTTGTATAGTCCGTCAAAAATATAAAAAAATAAAAATTAGGTGTATATTGCTTTTCCTAGCTACCATGATCTAATATTTTTGAAATTTTTTAGTAACTTGTTATTATGTTAATAAATTTATATTCTTTGAGTACAATTTCGGTCCTGTTTATACAATTACGCAGCGTTGAAAATATATTATAGTCTTTGTATTTATTGTATAGGCATATCATATCATGTAAATAGGTACAGTATCCCTATATTTACTTTTCGTATGTCTTGGCTATTTATGAAATCATGCATGTGGTTTTATCATATGCCTTTCTATTTCCCACTCATTCAACATGTACCTAAACCCTATTAAGAGGCAAGCCTAAACTATGCATACACCATTGGTTTTCTCTCGGTTGGAAGCGGAGACCTCACGTGTGTCCAATATGTTCCTCAACAGAGATTATTCACCGCTAAATAACGGTGGAAACTTTGCACTGATAATATTATGCAGTTTAATGGCAGGGAAAGTATTGGAATTAAATACATTTGATACTAATTTTTTTAATAATATTTACAGATGCTTTCCGAAGGAATGGATGGGACAGAATTTTCCAAACATCCTGAATTACGCAAAGCATGGCAAGATGGACTTTGTACCCAAAACAATTGGTTTTACAGCTTGAAAACATTGAAGCTGGTCAACTGTGATATTAAACCATATGCAATTCCATCTAATATTCTTCCATGTTTAAACAGTTTAAAAGATTTAGAAGTACGGAATTGTAATAAGGTAGAGGTAATTTTTGCTAAAAATGATACCGATGAAATTCTGTTCCAATTGAACACTTTAACTTTGGAAGATCTGTCGGAGCTGAGACTTGTTTGGGAGAAGAACTTTCAAGGAATCCTCCAATTTCAAAATCTGAAACAAGTCAGTGTTAGTGGTTGTAAAAGTATACAAACTCTATTTCCTGCCGTCCTTGCCGAAAATTTCAAAATGCTTGATCACCTTGAAGTTAAATCTTGTGATGAGTTGCAAGAAATTGTTGGAAAGGAAGATGTAACAACAGGCTTAGAAAAAAAGTTTGCATTCCCTCATTTAACCACATTAGGTCTTCATATGTTGCCAGAGTTCACATACTTTTACCCTGAAATATTTACTGTGGCGTGTCCCAAATTAAATTATTTAGCTGTGCTGGATTGTCCTAAGTTTGAGCTATTTCATGGTGCACATGCTGAGGGTGAAGCCAAAAGTAATTGTACTTCAACTAATAGACAACCCCTTATCCCAAATCTTAATGTAAGTAACGTTAAATCTGCCTTTACAATTGTTTTAAATTTTTTTTTTTCATGCTTTTCATCTTTGAACTAACAACCTTTTCCATTCTATCATTTTTGTCTATGCTAGACCATTTTCATCCTGGAGCAATTATTTCTAGATTGGAAACACATTTCAGCATTAAGGTTACGACAACAAGCAGAAGATCTGAAATTTGTGAAAACATCTTACTTGTACTTTGATTTTGCAAAGAACGAGGAGCCTACCTTGCCTCTAGAAATATTTAAGAAGTTACCAAGTCTACAAGATTTACGGATAGGGTGGATCAATAGTCTCATGGTATTCCTCACTAAAAATACCAACAATAGAGAAAACGAGATTCTATTAACCAAAAAAAGAAAAAAGAAAAACAGAAGAAAAGAGAACCGGATTCTTGGACAGTTGAAAACATTGACATTGGACAAAGTAACTGAGCTCCAATACATCAACTTAGAGGACTCGTGGTTAAACAAAGTCATTGAGAAGCTCCACAATTTAATTGTTACAAATTGTCCTGATTTGAAAACTGTATTCCATTTTCCATGTGCAGTATCTTTCTCCTGTATGACAGAATTGCATATAAGCAAATGTCATGGGTTGATGTATTTATTCACATGCTCAATAGCAAAGGTGTTGACAACCCTTGAGAAGATCACCGTAGAGGAAAGTCAATCAATTACAGAAATAGTGGCAAAAGAGCAAGATGGAACAACTTCTCAAGAGGTCAAATTTGAGCGGCTATGTTACATACATCTAAATTCTTTAGCCAGCTTGGAATGTTTTTATTCAGGCAATGGGAGTTTACAGTTACCTTCTTTGACTGAAGTGTACATATGGCAGTGTCCCAAGTTAAATTATTTTTCTTCAGGGGAGATAAATGCAAATTTATTCCAAGGAATTCAAGCTTCGTCTGACTCAAATGATCAATTGGTGTTTCACAATGACCTTAATGCCTCAGTCGAAAGGGTTTTCTTACTGGAGGTTAGAATTCTTCTAAATCAATACATCATGACTTCAACTGTTGCATGGAATTTTATATCTTCAGATAATGATAATGTTGAGAATAATATGCCTAAATATCTTTTAAAATTTTAGATTTAAATATAGTTTAGGTTTATATTTAAAATAGATAATATAGGATTTATGATTTATATTTCAGTTTAATCTTTATCATTTTAGATTTATTCAATTTTAATCCTTCATTTAGTCTATGTCATCACCATCAATCTACATGGCATGTTGACTCGATTGTTTTCAATGTGTAATTAAATATGTTCCACATGGCTCTTTTTTTTTTATAATTAAAAATTATTGAAATAAAATGAAACATTATTTCAAATTGAAAAACTGAAGAAAAAATAATTAAAAAAACAACTTAAAAGCCACAGACATTCTTATAATTCACAATAACATTTATATCAAATTAATATTTAAGATATTTTAAATTTAGTATTTGGGCCCCGTTTGGCCTGGCTTATTTTTTACTTTTCTATTTAGCTTAAATGAAATAGAGAAGTATAAAATTATATTTGACAATATTTCTCCTTAAAAGTATCAAAGAAATAAAGTAAAGAAGTAAAAAATAAATAAAAGTGAAGTCAAACAAATTTTTTCCTTCTTTACTATTTTTAAGGAGATGAAAAAAAGGAGAAAATAAGCCGGGCCAAACGGGGCCTTGATGCCTAGATGCTCTTAGTTTATCTAAAAAATTTTAAATTTAGTAATTTAAATTATTTAATTTAATAGATCTTTAATATATTAATTTGATTTTTATTTGCTAAAATTTAATTTGATTTTCATATAATTTTTATACTTATAATTTTTTTTTGGAATGGTAGTAATAAATTCCGTTATGAAAAGAGGAATATAATTGATAAATAATTAACATAGAAATACACTTATTTATTGTAGCAATGGTAGAGCAAAGCTACCATTATAATTATTTGTATATAAAAAAAACTTAACGCAACAACTTTTTTTTAACGTAACATGTGTTTAGTCGTTCAAAAAAAACTTGTTTTCGAGTGGCTTGCAACACACCATTGACGCAATCAGACTGCATTTTTTCAAAAAATTTATTAGGATAAAATTGAGTTTTAATTAAAATAATAAGGATTAAGGATAAAAGTGGAAAATAAGCTATAAGCTAGTAAAATAAGCTATAAGCTGTCCCGTGAGCTTAGCTCAATTGGTAGGACATTGCATTATATATGCAGGGGGCCGGGATTTGAACTCCGGTCATCCCACTTATCCACCTTAAGGGTGAAATTTCTAGGCACTAGGCTACTTGACAAAAAAAAAACAAAAAAACTATAAGCTCATAATAAAAAGACTATTACTACTTGACCAAAAAAAAGACTGTTACTAAATAAGTCTTTTATCTTGTGAGCTATAAGCCATAAACTATAAGTTTGTTTATTGGCCTTGCCAAAATCTTAACTTTTTTATTTTTTTATAGGGACAAAAACGAAATTCAAACTATTTTACAGGAACCAAAACGGGGTATTAACCCATATAATTTTATCTGATGCTATAAATATAGCTTATGTAAGTTTATACATAAACGCCTATCATGGTAGGCGCTTGCATTATAAGTTGCAAATAAGTTTTTTTTAATCCAAACTTGACTTTATTACCTACTTCTAGAAAACTTGCTAAGTATAGATTTTTTCTGCCAAAATTGGTTTCAAATAACCCACCATAAGGGGGAATCCTACGACCAAAAAGGCCAGCTAATACATTAAAGATAATTCAAATGACAGCTAATGCTTCTAGAGTTATCTTCATTCGACAAAATTAAAATCTAATGAATAAATGCTACTTATTTAAGTAAGTATCTTTCGGTCATAGAATCATTTGAAGATTATGGCTATGTTCAGTAAAAATAGCTGATAAGTTTATAGTTGATGACTGATACCTTATAGCTGATAAGTTGGTTGAAGTATTTGGTAAAATTAGTGGTTCGGCTAGCTGATATATGTAAAAATGACATAAAACTTTATTCTTAATTCATACTAAAATTTAGGAATAAGGGATTTGAACTACTTTAAACAAGTGATTAAAGATTCGATCTCTGACTCTTGCGTGAGAAAATTCAGTTGGAAGAGAACTCATCTTGTTTATACCAATAATATTATATAGTTTTAGTAGGAAAGAAATGGAATACCATACATTGGATAGCAATTTATTTTTTCATAATATTTACAGATGCTTTCCGAAGGAATGGACGGGACAGAATTTTCCAAACATCCTGAGCTACACAAAGCATTGCAAGATGGACTTTGTACCCAAAACAATTGGTTTTACAGCTTGAGAACATTGAAGCTGGTCAACTGTGATAGTAAACCATATGCAATTCCATCTAATATTCTTCCTTGTTTAAACAGTTTAAAAGATTTAGAAGTACGGAATTGTAATATGGTAGAGGTAATTTTTGCAAAAAATGACAACGATGAAATTCCAACCGCATTGAACACTTTGACTTTGGAAGACATGCCGGTGCTGACACTTGTTTGGGAGAAGAACTTTCAAGGAATCCTCCAATTTCAAAACCTCAAACAAGTCAGTGTTATTGGTTGTAAAAGTATACAGACTCTATTTCCTGCAGTCCTTGCCGAACATCTTAAAATGCTTGATAAACTTGAAGTTAAATCCTGTGATGAGTTGCGAGAAATTGTTGGAAAAGAAGATGTAGCAACTGGCTTAGAAAAAAAGTTTTCATTCCCTTGTTTAACCTCATTAACTCTATCTATGTTGCCAGAGTTGACATACTTTTACTCTGAAATATTTACTGTGGTGTGTCCCAAGTTAAGTATTTTCTTAGTGCTGGATTGTCCTAAGTTGGAGTTATTTCAAGGTGCACATGCTGAGGGTGACGCCGAAAGTATTAGTGCTTCAACTAATAGACAACCCCTTATCCCAAATTTTGATGTAAGTAACATTGAATTTTCTTTTACTATGTTTTATTTTATTTTCGTGCTTTTCACCTTTGAATTATCAACCTTTTCCTTTCTACGTATTTTGTCTATGGTAGGCCATTTCCAACATGGAGGAATTATATCTAGATTGGAAACACATTTCAGTGTTAAGGCTAGGACGACAAGCGAAAGATCTTAAATATTTGAAAAAAAGTATCTTGTACTTTGATGTTGAAAAGAACGAGAAGCCTACCTTGCCTCTAGAAATACTTCAGAAGGTACCGAATTTACAAGAACTACTGTTAGGGTTGATCAATAGTCTTGAGATATTCCTCACTAAGAATACCAACAATAGAGAGCACGTGATTCTTGGGCAGTTGAAAATATTGACATTGCACGAAGTATCTGCGATCCAATACATCAATTTAGAGGACTCGTGGTTAAACACGGTCATTGAGAAGCTCCAGGAATTAAAAGTTACAAATTGTCCAGATTTGAAAAGTTTATTCCAGTCTCCATGCGCTGTATCTTTCTCCTGTATGAAAGAATTGCATATAAGCAGATGTCATGGGTTGAGGTATTTATTCACAGGCTCAATGGCAAAGGTATTGACAACCCTGGAGAAGATCACCATAGAGGAAAGTCAATCAATTAGAGAAATAGTTGAAAAAGAGCAAGATGGAACAACTTCTCAAG
The DNA here is from genome assembly GCA_954870985.1 of Trifolium fragiferum. Lineage (NCBI taxonomy): Eukaryota > Viridiplantae > Streptophyta > Magnoliopsida > Fabales > Fabaceae > Trifolium > Trifolium fragiferum. Next base: position 12,552,090 of record OX940792.1, read on the forward strand.
CTGTCAAATTTGAGCGGCTATACTACATACATCTTGATAGTTTATCAAGCTTGGAATGTTTTTATTCTGGCAATGAGACTTTGCAGCTACCATATCTCACTCATGTGGACCTATGGCAGTGTCCGAATGTGGAAGTCTTCTCTCGAGGGGAGATAAATGCGGAATCTTTTAGAGGAATTCAAGCTTCGTCTGACTCAAATGATCGATTGGTGTTCCACAATGACCTTAATGCCTCTGTCAAAAGGGTTTTTTTACTGCAGGTTAGAATTCTTCCAAATCAATAGATTATGACTTAAACTGTTGCATGAGATTCTATATCTACAAATAGTTCTAATTGAGAGAAAAGGGTAAGAAAATGAATTCCAATCTTATATATTTCATTGAATTGTTTTTCTTAATAACATTCTTTTAGTTTATAGTTTATAAAAAGGTTAAAATATATTTCACTAATGTAAAGAAAATACAAGAGTAACTCTCTTTAAGTAGAGAATAATTTAAATCTAATGGGCTTGTTTAAGGGGCCACATCCTACAAATTTAAAAATAACTACAATAATTACTTTTTACAATCTAGTATTTGGCTATTTGCAACACTCCCCCTCAATCTGGATTTTGAGCAATATTGCAGTCTTGTTGTCAGTTGTCACAATACAGTTTTGTAGGTGGAGAATTGCAAAACTTCAATTCTTGTAGAAGTTTTTCCACCCACAATACCTCACATATTCCATGAGCCACTGCTCTAAATTCAGCTTCTGCTCTACTTCTTTACTGAAACTTGATTCTGTTTGTTTGTTATTGTTAGAATTAAGAGAATATGTAGAGTTCCTAGATTATTTGTTAGACTTCCTAGTATTATACAACTTCCTAGGTAGTGCTTATTTATTACTATTCAATGTATTTGCTGTATCATATCAGTATAAATACAACTAGTGTGATCTCAGTATAGACACATAGAATTCACATATATTTCTATAGTTATTGTGTATTGACGAGTATCTATTTGGGAAAGACAAATTGTGTTGGTTGGATCTCAAGATTTTCATTTTGTGCTTATCTTGTATTTGCAGCCTTCGATTTGAATTGCAAAGGTAAGAGTTTCGTTTTGTAAGGAATCAAACAAAAAAGCATCATGTTGTTAGTGGTGTTTGAGAGCCACACCGTATGATATAGGCTTTGTATGCTTCCTTAGTGGATGTAGACTTTTGAACCTACATGCTTGAAAATATTGGAATGAAAATATTGGATATCAATTAGAGCACATGAATCTTTTTCATTTGTTTGATTATTTATGGTAAGGTTGGTTGTTTGGTTTGATCTAGTTTGTTGGTTTGTATGTCTTGATTTGGTTTCGTTTGTTTTGATTGATTTGTTTGGTGAGTTATGATAGTGCTCACAATTTGTTTGTTTGGTGAGTCGAGTGCTCACAATTTGGTTGTTTGGTGAGTTAAGTGATCACACTTTGGTTTCTTCTAATTGATTGTCTCTTTCTTGGATCTTCTGTTTGATTGCTTCTCCATATTGATTCGTCAGTTTGATTGTCTCCCCCCTATGGGTTCTTCTGATTGGTTGCTCTCCTCAGTCCTCTCCCTATTTGGTCTCGTTCTTCTATTTAGTTGATTCTTCTGTTTGAATGTCTCTTTGTAATGATTTCTCTTCTGTTTGATTGTTTCTCCCTGCTGATTCTTCTGTTTGATTGCCTTCCCTCCCTATTGGTGCTTTGTTTGGTTGTTTTGGATTGGATAAGTTTGGTTTGGTTTGGTTCTTCTTTCTTATGATTCTCCTCTTCAGCGGCTGATTCTCTCTGTGATGGTTAATTTCTTTGGATGCTGCTCACTCTCATATGGTTCTTTTGGCTACTAGCTGTTGCTCTTGGTTATGATATTAATTAGTTGGTTTAGTTTATTTGCTGGGTTAATTTTGTAACAAGTTTAAAGCTTAATAATTGAGGGGTAGTAAGATGTTTTGAGGTTATAGTATTAAGTATGTTTTTGTTTTGTTTGACAAACTCTCGATACGTCATGTTGAATCATCGTGAGTTTGAGGGGAAGTGTTATATAATAGAACTTATGTTATTGGGCTTTTAGGTGAATAGCCCATTAAGTATTATTATTATTATATATTGCCACTAAGCTATTGACAAGCAATGCCATTGATATTAGTAAAACCTAGCCTCCTTTGTTCTCCCTTTCACCTTGGTATCTCTATTTTAACATGATATCAGAGCTTCTCTAAGATCCATTGGACTACCCGTTATTTGGGCCACCCGTTGTTGTTGAGTCCACGTTCCAGCTTGTTCAGTCCTGGACGTGAGGGGGTGTGTTAAAAAGTCTCACATCGAATATGAGATGGCCTGGACAAATGTTTATAAGAAAGTGGCAATCCTAACTTTACAAGTCGGTTTTGTAAGGATGAGTTATGCCCATACTTATTTATAATAGATACCAAGCTGAAACAAATGTGAGAAGAATAATTCTCAATGGTATTGATTTGTGTAGTGATCTCTCTCTCTCTCTCTCTCTCTCTCTCTCTCTCTCTCTCTCTCTCTCTCTTAAATAGAGGTAGAGATATGATAAAGTCCAAAATTAATTACAGGGATCCTACATTAACTGCAGGATACTTACAAGGAAATAGAAAAAACTAAACAACGAAATAATATATATGATACATGAATATTCACAAGAATATTTGTAATAATATTCTGCAACAGAAAGCAACGGAACAATACATTTTATAATACTTTTTTTTTTTATAATATTTACAGATGCTTTCTGAAGGAATGGACGGGACAGAATTTTCCAAACATCCTGAGCTACATGAAGCTTGGGAAGGTGGACTTTGTACCCAAAGCAGTTGGTTTTACAGCCTTAGAACATTGAAGCTGGTCAACTGTGATGTTAAACCATATGCAATTCCATCTAATATTCTTCCGTGTTTAAACAGTTTAAAAGATTTGGAAGTACGGAATTGTAATAAGGTAGAGGTAATTTTTGCTAAAAATGACAGTGATGAAATTCTGTCCCAATTGAACACTTTGACTTTGAAAGATCTATCGGAGTTGACACTTGTTTGGGAGAAGAACTTTCAAGGAACCCTCCAATTTCAAAATCTGAAACAAATCAGTGTTATTGGTTGTAAAAGTTTACAAACTCTGTTTCCAGCGGTGCTTGCCGAAAATCTTAAAATGCTTGATAAACTTGAAGTTATGTCCTGTGATGAGTTACGAGAAATTGTTGGAAAGGAAGATATAGCAACAGGATTAGAAAAACAGTTCTCATTTCCTCATTTAACTTCATTACATTTTTATGAGCTGCCAAAGTTCACATACTTCTACCCAGAAATATTTACTGTGGTGTGTCCCAAGTTAAGTTATTGTTGTGTGCTGACTTGTCCTAAGTTAGAGCTATTTCAAGTTCCACATGCTTGGTTTGAGGCTGAAAGTATTAGTACTTCAACAAATAGACAACCCCTTATCTCAAATCTTGATGTAAGTATTGTTGAATCTGCCTTCACAATTGTTTTTTGTTATTTTTGTGCTTTTCACCTTTGAACTATTAACCTTTTCAATTCTTTTTCATTTTTGTCTATGCTAGGTCATCTCCAACCTGGAGGAATTATATCTTGATTGGAAACACATTTCAGTGTTAAGGTTAGGACAACAAGTGGAAGATCTCAAATATTTACAAAAAAGTTTCTTGTACTTTGATGTTGAAACGAATGAGAATCCTACCTTGCCTCTAGAAATACTTCAGCGGGTACCGAATTTACAAGAATTACGGTTTGGATATACCCATAGTGTCGAGATATTCCTCACAGATATTACCAACAGTAAAGAGCACTGTATTCTTGGACAGTTGAAAAAATTGACATTGGACACCGTATCTAAACTCCCATACATCAATTTAGAGAACTCATGGTTAAACACAGTCATTGAGAAGCTCCAGGAATTAAAAGTTACAGATTGTCCTGATTTGAAAAGTTTATTCCAGTCTCTATGTACATTTTCTTTCTCCTGTATGAAAGAATTGCATATAAGCAAATGTCATGGGTTGAGGTATTTATTCACATGCTCAATGGCAAAGGTGTTGACATCCCTCGAGAAGGTCACTGTAGAGGAAAGTCAATCAATTACAGAAATAGTGGCTGAAGAGCAAGATGGAACAATTTCTCAAGGGTTTAAATTTGAGCAGCTATACTACATAAATCTAAATTGTTTATCAAGCCTGCAATGTTTTTATTCAGGCAAAGGGAGTTTGGAGTTACCGTCTCTGACTCAAGTGGAAATATGGCAATGTCCTAATGTGGATGTTTTCTCTCGAGGGGAGATAAATGCAAATTTATTCCAAGGAATTCAAGCATCGTCTGACTCAAATGATCAATTGGTTTTCCACAATGATCTTAATGCCTCAGTCAAAAGGGTTTTTTTACTGCAGGTTAGAGTTCTTCCAAATCAATAGATTATGACTTCAACTGTTGCATGAAATTTTATATCTTCAAAGAGTGTTATTTGAGAGAAAGTAGAGAAAATGAATTCCAATCTTGCGTATTTCATTGAATGGTTTATCTGAATAACATTCCCTTGGTTTACATTTTATTTAGTGTTGAAAAAGGTTGTTATATTTTTCAATAATGTAAAGACAGTTCAAGAGACACTCTGTTTAAATAGAGAATAATCTAAATTAAGTGGGCTTGCTTAAAGAGCCACATCCTTCAAATTTAAAAACAACTACAATAATTACTATTTACAATCTAGTAATTACAACATTCCCCGTCAAGGTTTTCATTGGATAACACATTTGCCAGTTGATACCGAGAAGAAATGTAGGTTGTAGTTATCAGTCTACTATCTAGTTTCCTTTGAATGAAATGTCGGTCTATCTCCTTTTGTTTTGTCTTGTTATGTCGAACGGGATTATCAACATTATTGAACAAATTTTATTTTTCACAATGGGCTCATTTGACCACTTTTTTATGCAAGTGACCACTCTTTAATTGAAAAATAAAATAATTGTAATCGTAAACCGAGTTTCAACTTTAATGTTGTTTTTGTTTGTATTTAATAATACTAACAAAAAGAAGCAAAACTATATTATGCAGTTTATATCAATTCATTGGTTCATGTGATAAAGGATTTGAACCCGTTAAGCAAGTAGTCAGGGGTTCGATCTCTGTATATTATGTAGGGAAAAATTTCGGTTGGGAGCGGAGAACTTACCTTGTGTGCCCGGTTAGTTCTCCGGCGGAGATTATTTACCGCTAAACGGCGGTAGAAATTTTGTATCGATAATATTATACCGTTTATTAGCAGGGAAAGCATTGGAATATGATACATTTGATAATAAATTTTTATTTTTATTATTTTTACAGATACTTTCTGAAGGCATGGACGAGGTGATATTTTCAAAACATGCAGAGCTACAAGAAGCATGGCATGATGGACATAGTCTCCAAAACAATTGGTTTTACAATTTGACAACTTTGAAGCTGGTCAAGTGTGATATCAAACCATATGCAATTCCATCTAATATTCTTCCTTGTTTAAGCAGTTTAAAAGATTTAGAAGTACGGAATTGTAATATGGTAGAGGTAATTTTTGCTAAAAATGACACTGATGAAATTCCGTCCAAATTAAACAATTTGACATTGGAAAATCTATCGGAGCTGACACTTGTTTGGGAGAAGAATTTTCAAGGAATCCTCCAATTTCAAAATTTGAAACAAGTCAGTGTTATTGGTTGCAAAAGTATACAAACTCTGTTTCCTGCAGTCCTTGCTGAAAATCTTAAAATTGTTGATAAGCTTGAAGTTGAATCCTGTGATGAGTTGCAAGAAATTGTTGGAAAGGAAGATGTAGAAACAGGCTTAGAAAAAAAGTTCTCATTCCCTCATTTAAGCTCATTACATCTTTATAAGTTGCCAAAGTTGACATACTTCTACCCAGAAATATTTACTGTGGTGTGTCCCAAGTTAAGTTATTGTTGTGTGCTGAATTGTCCTAAGTTGGAGCTATTTCAAGTTCCACATGCAGAGGTTGAGGCTGAAAATATCAGTACTTCAACTAATAGACAACCCCTTATCTCAAATCTTGATGTAAGTAACGTTGAATCTGCCTTCACAATTGTTTTTATGTTATTTTTGTGCTTTTCACCTTTGAACTATCAACCTTTACAATTCTTCTCATTTTTGTCTATGCTAGGCCATCTCCAACCTAGAGGAATTATATCTTGATTGGAAACACATTTCAGTGTCAAGGTTAGGACAACAAGTGGAAGATCTCAAATATTTGAAAAAAAGTTTCTTATACTTTGATGTTGAAACAAATGAGAATCCTACCTTGCCTCTAGAAATACTTCAGCGGGTACCGAATTTACAAGAATTACGGTTAGGATACTCCCAGAGTGTCGAGATATTCCTCACTAATACTACCAACAGTAGAGAGCACGGGATTCTTGGACAGTTGAAAAAATTGACATTGGACACGGTATCTAAGCTCCCATACATCAACTTAGAGGACTCATGGTTAAACACAGTCATTGAAAAGCTCCACTATTTAAATATTACAAAGTGTCCTGATTTGAAAAATTTATTCCATTCTCCATGTGGATTATCTTTTTCCTATATGAAAGAGTTGCATATAGGCAGTTGTCGTGGGTTGAGTTATTTATTCACATGCTCAATGGCAAAGGTGTTGACAACCCTCGAGAAGGTCACTGTAGAGAAAAGTCAATCAATTACAGAAATAGTGGCTGAAGAGCAAGATGGAATAATTTCTCATGGGGTCAAATTTGAGCGGCTATACTACATACATCTAAATTGTTTATCAAGCCTGCAATGTTTTTATTCAGGCAAAGAGCGTTTGCAGTTACCGTCTCTGACTCAAGTGGACATATGGCAATGTCCTAATGTGGAAGTTTTCTCTCGAGGTGAGATAAATGCAAACTCATTTAAAGGAATTCAAGCATCGACTGACTCAAATGATCGATTGGTTTTCCACAATGATCTTAATGCCTCAGTCAAAAGGGTTTTTTTACTGCAGGTTAGAATTCTTCCAAATCAATAGATTATGACTTCAACTGTTGCATGAAATTTTATATCTTTAAATTGTGTTATTTGAGAGATAGGAGAGAGAAAATGAATTATAATCTTGTGTATTTCATTGAGTTGTATATCTGAATACCGTTATCTTAGTTTACATTTTATATAGTGTTGAAAAAGGTTGTTATATTTTTCAATAATGTATATCTGTGTTAAATTCAGCGGGCTTCCTTAGCGCCACATCCTTCAAATTTAAAATTAACTACAATAATTACTATTTACAATCTAGTAATTACAACATTCCCCTTCAAGTTTTTCATTGGATAATAATCATTCCAAACTTTCAAGTAAGTTGGCTGAATTGTTTTGTTTGTAAACCCTTTGTTAACACATTTGTCAGTTGATACCGAGAAGAAGGAATGTAGGTTGTAGTTATCAATCCACTATCTAGTTTCCTTTTAATGAAATGTAATTCTATCTCCTTTTATTTTGTCTTGTTATGTTGAATGGGATTATGAGCAATATTGAACAATATTTTTTTTTTATAATGGACTCATTTGACCACTTTGTTATGCAATTGACCACTCTTTAAATGAAATATTAAATTACTATAATCTTGAACTGAGTTTCAACTTAAGTGTACCTTTTGTTTCTATTTAATAATAGTAACAAAAAGAAAGAAAACTATATTATGCAGTTTATAAGAATTCATTGGTCCATGTGTTAAAGGATTTGAACCCGTTAAGCAAGAAGTCAGGGGTTCGATCTCTGTATATTACGTAGGGAAAAATTTCGGTTGGGAGCGGAGAACTTACCTTGTGTGCCCGGTTAGTAGGGATAGCATTGGAATATGATACATTTGATAATAAAGTTTTTATTATATTTACAGGTTCTTTCTGAAGGCATGGACGAGATGAAATTTTCAAAACATCCAGAGCTACAACAAGCATGGCATGATGGACATAGTCTTGAAAACAGTTGGTTTTACAATTTGACAACTTTGAAGCTGGTCAAGTGTGATATCAAACCATATGCAATTCCATCTAATATTCTTCCTTGTTTAAACAGTTTAAAAGATTTAGAAGTACGGAATTGTAATAAGGTAGAGGTAATTTTTGCTAAAAATGACACTGATGAAATTCCGTCCAAATTAAACAATTTGACTTTGGAAAATCTATCAGAGCTGACACATGTTTGGGAGAAGAACTTTCAAGGAATCCTCCAATTTCAAAATTTGAAACAAGTCAGTGTTATTGGTTGCAAAAGTATACAAACTCTGTTTCCTGCAGTCCTAGCTGAAAATCTTAAAATTGTTGATAAGCTTGAAGTTAAATCCTGTGATGAGTTGCAAGAAATTGTTGGAAAGGAAGGTGTAGAAACAGGCTTAGAAAAAAAGTTCTCATTCCCTCATTTAACCTCATTACATCTTTATAAGTTGCCAAATTTGACATACTTCTACCCAGAAATATTTACTGTGGTGTGTCCCAAGTTAAGTTATTGTTGTGTGCTGATTTGTCCTAAGTTGGAGCTATTTCAAGTTCTACATGCTGAGGTTGAGGCTGAAAATATTAGTAGTTCAACTAAAAGACGACCCCTTATCTCAAATCTTGATGTAAGTAACGTTGAATCTGCCTTCACAAATGTTTTTATGTTACTTTGATGCTTTTCACCTTTGAACTATCAACCTTTTCAATTCTTCTCATTTTTGTCTATGCTAGGCCATCTCCAACCTGGAGCAATTATATCTTGATTGGAAACACATTTCAGTGTCAAGGTTAGGACAACAAGTGGAAGATCTCGAATATTTGAAAAAAAGTTTCTTATACTTTGATGTTGAAACAAATGAGAATCCTACCTTGCCTCTAGAAATACTTCAGCGGGTACCGAATTTACAAGAATTACGGTTGGGATACACCCATAGTGTCGAGATATTCCTCACTAATACTACCAACAGTAGAGAGCATGGGATTCTTGGACAGTTGAAAAAATTGACATTGGACACGGTATCTAAGCTCCCATACATCAACTTAGAGGACTCATGGTTAAACATAGTCATTGAGAAGCTCCACTATTTAAACATTACAAAGTGTCCTGATTTGAAAAATTTATTCCATTCTCCATGTGGATTATCTTTCTCCTATATGAAAGAGTTGCATATAAGCAGTTGTCTTGGGTTGAGTTATTTATTCACATGCTCCATGGCAAAGGTGTTGACAAGCCTCGAGAAGATCACCGTAGAGAAAAGTCGATCAATTACTGAAATCGTGGCAAAAGGGCATGATGGAACAACTTCTCAGGAGGTCAAATTTGAGAGGCTATGCTCCGTATATCTGAATTCTTTAGAAAGCCTGCAATATTTTTATTCTGGAAATGGGAGTTTGCTGTTACCGTCTCTGACTCAAGTGCACATATGGCAGTGTCCTAAGGTAAAAGTTTTTTCATCAGGGAAGATAAATGCAAATTGTTTCCAAGGAATTCAAGCTTCGTCCAATTTAAATGATGAATTGGTCTTGTACAATAATGATCTTAACGCCTCGGTAGAAAAGTTGTTTCTTCTACAACAGGTTAGGACTTCATCTAAATTTATTATTGCTTCTAGTTTTCTTTAATTTTAAGGTTGTCTATTAAGCATGACCACATATACCAATGGATAACAGTGATTGTATACTTAATTTCCTTACTATTATGATTTTAATAATATAATAACTTTCAAATATGCTTTTATTGTATAATAAGATTCCCTTTGTCATTATTGTCGACACATTTTATAAGTTACCTTTGAAGTAATATTTGCCATTTGCATTATTTTTCAATGAATAACTGAGCTATGTGCCTTTTACATTATATTTGTTCAACTAAGGTTTAGATGATTTTACCTTTACATCTTGTCTTATTTGTGTTTTCCTCACTGCATAGCTCTAAATTTGTATTTAGTACCTTTGCGTACGTCAATTTTCACTCAAAGAAGAAAGAAAAATGCTTTCACTGAGGCAAAATGTTGAGCGAAAATATTTCAATTAGGAAAAGTTGGAGGACAATATTTGAAAATATGAATACTAGTTATACAATCAATAATGTTCATCCTTGCATGAGTATTAATTAGCATTTTCATGTCTCTATTCTTTTGCATTCCCAGGATCATTTAGTTTTTGTGGATTCTCCTTTATTGAAATTGATATGGCTCAAGTCAGAGACAGTCCCAAACTGGTCTTTCTGCAATTTAACTTCTTTGGTTGTGGAAGGGTGTGAATTTTTGGCAGATGCAGTACTACCCTCTCATTTACTTCCTTTCCTAAGTAGCCTAAAAACACTGGAAGTGCGGAACTGTAATTCTATTAAGGCAATATTTGTTTATACTAAGGCTGAACCTCAGGGATGTCTTGGCCTTCCACTTCTTGAAAAGCTCACTGTGAAAAACTGTAAAAAGTTACTAGAAATTGTTGCAAAGGAAGAAACAGCCACCGAAGATGCAAATAAAGTGATTACTATTTTCCCAAAGATAACATATTTGCTCTTATTTAATTTATACAAATTGAGGTGCATTTATCCTGGGGTGCACATTCTAGAGTGGCCTATCTTAAAACAATTACATGTTGTGCACTGTCCCATTCTGAAATTTTTCACAACAGAATTCCAAAGTTCTCGGGATTTACATTCAGAATATCAAGAAAGTTTTCCAACAACCCAACAAACCTTTGTCTCACTTGAAAAGGTATGCTTGTTATTTTTATATTTATTATAATGAAAGCCCTTGCCTCTGTTTCTGCATTTTATGGTTTTTCGTTTTTTTTGGGTATAGATTCTCCACCGTATGTTACAATTCTGCACTGTGTTATATAGAGAAAGATAGAAAGCTTTAAGACAGTCATAGTATATATGATCTTGAGGGCCAAAGAATAAAATTAATTATAATAGCTTCTCAATCATGTTGTTTCTCTTTCCTTAGACACCTCTCAAAGGTGGAACTGATACACAATACTTTAGTTTAAGATTACCATTGATCCTTGTAAAAGAAAAAAAGATTAGCAATGACTAGACATCATGTCTAGGCATGATATATTAGATGCAATGGCATGTACTTGATTCTCATGGGTATCATGACATCTTGCATGTTTAGATATTTTTTATGTTCTTGTTTTAGTTGCACTCGACATTCTTTGTAAATAACATGGATTCTCAAACTTTTAATATAACTGACCAATAAATATTTGCATTACAATTTACTAAACCATAAAATTTATGAATTTATAATAGTATTTTTACAATAATTTGCAAAATATTGCTAAATTATCAATAGTAACAGCACTGTTAAATTTAAAATTTACTTTATCATTAATAAGGCAATCGCATGGGATAAACCAATATTGTTTATGTAAAAATATAAAAGTTATTAGATTTCTAATTGATAAGTCGTTGAAAAATGTCAACTCTCTCATGTTGCCTTTTGATTAAGATTCTTATATGTTTGAATGATATTGCAGTAAGCATTTTAGTTAAATAAGCCTTTTAATAATCAATGACTCATTAGCTGTAAAAATGAGTCACTTCTTCAGATTTTCACCCCCAAGACCTTATCTATATCAGTACCTCTTTTCAGAAATATTGGATCCTCTAGAAATATTTATTTGTCCCTATAAGACCCTCTCAAATTTAAATTTGCATTAAAAAACACTCCTAATTTTCTTACATATTTTTTTTAACTAATTAATAAGCAATAAAGACTATCATGGAGAAGAATACTAGTCCTCACTCGTCCCCCCTTCCTACGGGTTCCCCCACCAGAGCCCGCTTACGGCACGCATGACGCATGATTACAACCTTTGCCTTAGCGTACAACGACTTATATAGAAAGCATGAACCACCTCGAACTCACTCGATGGTTCATGGTTCTACGTAATTAGTAGGATCAAGTTTCTACTCCAATCTAAGGTTTTTAGGGTTGTGATAGGTAAATTCGAAAGAAATTTTTTTATCAATTGTTAGTAACAAATTTAATACTCCTACCAATTGTCTTAATTCTTGTGATTTAGTTAATGGAGTCCTATATTATATCAATGTAGTATTTGTTTGAGAAGTTGCTCAAATAGCCCAGTTAGACCACAATTTTCTTTGCGTTAATTTATTTTTGAAAAGTAATAAACTTTTTGTACTGTTTTCTGGCATAACTTCTGAAAACAATATTCTTTTATGATTTTAGTTCTTAGATATATACATTAAATCCTGATATTGACCTTGTCGTCTCTCTTATTTATTTTGAATCCAAGGTTACTCCGAGCTTGAATGTGTTGTCACTTGGTAAGGAAGAAGCCAAGATGATGGAGCAAGGAAAACTTCATGTTGATCTCCAAGAATTAAACATCCTCAGATTGCAGTGCTTTCATGATAAAACAGATGTATTTCCATTCGTTTTTCATTCAAAGGCGCCACTACCGAGGATGAACTACCTTTTGGTGCGACATAGTGCCTTCAAAGAGATATTCCCCTCTCTAACACCCGACATAGACTATACTAAAATCCTCTCACAGCTTAAGACGTTGGAGTTAAATGAACTGTCTCAGCTTGAATCCATTGGATTTGAACACTCCTGGATTGGTCCCTTCATTGAAAATCTACAAAACATATATGTTTTGTATTGTGCCAGTTTGACAAACTTGACACCCTCCACCGTGTCCTTCTCTAAACTGAAAAAGCTTGAAGTAAATAAGTGTCACGGATTAAAATACTTGTTCACATCCTCAACTGCCAAAACATTGAGTGTACTGAAGGAGATGATCCTAGTCAGTTGTGAATCATTAGAAGAAATTGTAGCCAAAGAGGAAGATGAACCAAATGAAGGTGAGATGCTATTCATGGAGCTTAGTATTTTGACCCTTAGCTCGTTACCAAAGCTTGGAAGCTTTTACTCGGGGAGTTTCACTTTGAATTTCTCATCCTTGAAAAAAGTGTCATTCACGCAATGCAACAGCACAAAAGTTTTCCGAATTGGTGACAGAGTACCAGATGATTTGATGGTGACAATAGATGGAGTCATTTGTGAAGGTGAAAAAAATGAAGTAATCATGCAACAGATAGATGAAGAAGCCTGAGTAAGTATAATGACAGATTTCCAACAATGGTTATTAATTAATTGAGAAGCGTAGTTTATATCTAATAATGATCCTTTCATTTATGTCCTCTAAATATATGAAGCATTTTGGGACCATTAAATCAATATATATTTTACCTGAATTATTTTGGTCTTCTCTTATTATCTCAGTTTTGTTGATGATTTGCTTTAGGAAGCTGTTGTCTGATAAGAGAAACTTATTATCTGCTGGTCTTGAAAACTGGGTTTTTTTTCCAAACTCGTGCTTTACAAATATAAAAGTCAGAACTGAAATTATGAATTTTGGCTTGCTAAGAAACTACTAAGACACCAAAAAATTGATGCTCTCACATTTTCTCATGCTTTATAAATATAGTTGTAAACCTGAATTTATTACTTATCAAAGTTTGATGCTGCTGCTTTTTTGTTTTCAATGTTTGAACTGTTTTAGCTTCCAGGAACTATCTAATCTAATTGTTTTTTGTTTTATGTCAGAAATCAGTGAGACTAAAGGATTCCAAGAGAGGACAAGTTGGTAATCAAGGAAACAACTATTGACAAATCATGGGATTTGGAGTACCGTGTTCGTGAATAAAGTTTGCTTCTGTGTCTGCAGAAAGTGTGTGGTTCTTTAAGTTACACAAGAGTTTGTTTTGAATAAAGTCCTCCAGGAGGATATGTGTGCATTGCTTTTAAGTTTCAAGAAGTGTTTTCATCAATAAATTTGCCCTGTATTTATACAGGTGGTTGGTTTGCTTTGTTTTTAAGTTTGAGAAAGATTTTCTATAAATAAATTTGATCTGGATGTATTTCCATAGAACAATGCTTCATGGACAAAGTTGGATTTGTATGTATTGCTACTGGTACTGTGTGCATGATCTTTAAATTCAAGTTCATTTCATGAATATTTTTCAAAAAAGTTCATTTCATGAATAAAGTTGACAATTATTTCTACATGTGCCACTAGTTTTTCAAGTTATAAAAGGGGTGTTTTGTAAATAAAGTGGACAGGTATATCTACAGGAGGTATATATGTGGTATTAAAACTGCAGAATGAAAAGATTCTTCATAAATAAAGTTTACTTGTTGAATTCTATGATGTGTTTAAATATCTTTCAGTGATAACTATAGTTTCTTTTATTTACTTATAAAAAAGGTGTTCAAGAATTTTGCTTACAATGTTCCAATGGTTTAAATTTTTAAAGCAGTAAAGGAGATACTTGTATATAGAATGTAGTATTACTAATAACATCTCCTCTTTGTAAGAAACTTATTAAGAAACTTTTTAAGAAACTTATTAGATTGTATCCTCTCCTCTTTGTGTTCGGCCTTCTATCATTTTCCTAATTCAACATATGTTGATTCACAAAGAAAAATAAAATAAAAGAATAGTGCAGAAGAGAGAAAAAAGATGAATAGATGGCTAAAATAAGGGCAGATGAAGAACACGAGAGAAAAAGCTGGAGAGGATCCAGATTCAAATTTATTTTGAATTTTGCAACACTATTATTAGTTGAGTATTTCTTTTCGTTCCCCCTATGTTTTCTCGTGTGGCCTTTGAAATCATCAAAATACTTTTTCCACTAATTAACTTGTGAACACGGTTCCCTACTTAACTAGTAAATATGTACTTGGCCATGTACATGAAATTTTTTGGATTTTACGTTATTTGCTACTTAAGTAGAGAACTGCAGTTTGCTACTTAACTAGCTAAAATTTTAGGATTTTATAAGTCCATCTTATAGAAGGTGAAACTTGTTTCTGAGACAGTAGTTTCATATTCTTATGTTATTTATGCTTTTTTAGATTTTGATGTTACTCAAGATTCTTAAAATGATATGAAGTCAGACATTGCATCGGCTCAAAATTCTTGAAAAACATCAATACTTAAATAGAGAACGGTGTAAACTTCTAAAATTTTATTTTATGTAAAGCGGATGTTACCGAATAAATGTTGTTGTTCCCTTTTATATGTATGTATTGGTTGGTGTGATTGATGAAAGAAATAAATATTTACTCTATTACTATTATAGCTTATTTAAGGCCCCTAGTTAAATTTTATGAAACTCACATTGCCACATCAAATTCCTCCAATGAGAAGAAAGATAAGATACGAGTTCATCTTAATATGAAACTCTATAATAACATGTTTTCAATGGTAAATGTTAGTAATTAGGTATTATAAATGGTAATGGATGTAGTTAAATTCATAATTCCTTTATCTCCTCAATCTTTATGTGCATTTCTATTCTCTTTGGTTGCGGCCTTGAATATGTTTAGGGTATACAATTTCACGAATTTAAAAGAGTTGATTGTAATTACAACCAATTTAAAAGAGTAGCATGTTTTTATTTTAATTATTACATTTTAATCCCCATTTCGTTCTAGTGTTTCCCTACTATATTCACAAGTTATGTTATGATATGTGCAAGTCATATATCACTATCAACAATTACATATAGAAAGGAAGCAAAGAAAAATACAAATCTAATATAATTTTCTAAGATGACTTTCGTTTGAGCTAGTCTATAGTGAAAAAATAATAAAAAAGCTTAGTTTAAATCTGAGATCAAACTTAACTTAAAATAATAGCAACTACTTCCACACTAGCTAGTAAAACAAATTACCAACTTGTTCCATATTTCAAAGAGGAATGAAAGTTAACGTGTCAATACAAACAAAGATTATAGAAGTAGATTTCAACCATTCGAGCTATTATTGGAAGGTTAGTAGCATGTGATGTGACAAATGAAATAGATAAATTAATAATATATACTACCTTTTTTCGTATTATATTAAAATTAAAACAAATAACTCAACTTTTTGCTTAAAAATAGAACTTTGGTGTTTGAAAATTGGTGACTATTCATCTATCATTTTATAATTTGATGACATTTATCCTTCAAACAATGAGAACAAGCACATAAATAGATTTGTATGTGGTCTCATTAACTAATTGTAACAAACTTGTAGAGACCATATACAAATGGTTTGTTCTTATTAGTTGAAGAGTAAATGTCTTTAAATTATATAAGGATAAATTAAAATTCCTCAAAAATTTATATCAACTATTATTTTTTAAATAAAAAATTAAACTTTTGTAAAAGAAATTCATATAATATAAATATAAATATTAAAATTTATTAGAATATGAAATGTACATATAAGTCGACTTAAAAATAGAACTAAAAGTCGTGATATAAAATATATAGGAAACCAAAATTTAATAAAATATGATATACTATAGAAACTAAAAACATTTTTTTTATCAATTAAAAACTAAAAACATATTTGACTTTTTAAAATATGACCATAATAGTAACTAATAACATAGATAGATTTTAAATATTTATAATCCAAACATCAAATGTAATAATGCAACTCAAAATTCATAATTGTTTAATAAAAGACTTATGCTAAAGAAAAATAAGATATCTAACATAGCTACCGCTATACGATCATGATTAAGAATTTCAATGAACGCGGATAGTGTGATATCCGTGTCCGCTCCGTTGGATAAATTTAATATCCGTGTTTTATCCATATCCATGCGGATATGCGCTAAGCGGGTAATCTACAGATATTGAAGTATCCGCGGATATTAACAGATATTCATGGATAACATTTTTCTGTATAAAAAAAATTAATTAGTGTAAGAAAAAAAATTAGTTTTTTAAAAAGATAAAATATTAACACATAATATTCATATATTTTGCTCTTTTTTTTAAATTGCAAATGAATTTTATTAAAAAGAATAGGAGGGATATGTAAAAAACTGAAAAGTTTTCCCTCAAAAATGAAAAAAAAAATGAAAATTTTATCTATATGAAAAGAAAACATAAAATATAAAAATACTATATTTTTATAGAAGAAAAATACTAAAATTTGTATTTAAATATAGTTTTTAAAGTAATTTTACTAATTATTTAAAGGGTATGGATATCCGCGGATAGTATTAAACCCGCATCCGTATTCATTAAATGCGGATAATTGAAATATCCACTTATTTTATCAGTGAATGTCCATTTAAATATCCGCTCCGTGCCCGTTACGGATTTTATCCGCAGATATCTGCGGATACATATTTTTTTGCCATCCCTAATCATGATGCCGTCTAATACTCTAAGAGCAACTTTATTGCTAGTTCACTAAGTCCGTGTTTCTTATAATTGAGGGAAGCTATAAGGAATTTGCATTGAACTAACGGGTGGGGTGGGTGCACTAATATTTAATTAACGGCAGCTATATGCCAACGTTAACTATTCTTTCTAAAGCATATAGTATTATTATTTTATATCATAATAATAAAATTCATAATAGCCCAATAACCATTAAAGTAAATTAATAATAAAAAATAAAAATATGTGGGGTTAAGTTTGGATTCTTTATAAACAATCATCATTGAAGTAAAAACTACTTAAATCAACTATAAATCTTTTAAATCCTACATGACAATTTGGCCCCACAAAAAGTAACTTAGTCTACCTATTTTAGTTCACCCTATTAAAAATGCTCTAATATATACTGGTCCAATAGTGAGGCCTACTATTTTTTCTAAACTTTAATAAAAATATATTTTGGTTCTTAATTGTTTATTATTTTTTTTGAACAAGAATTATCTGCGGATTTAACTGATACTTTTGGTTTCCAACTAATACCTTGGTGGTGGGTAATATGTCTGCTTGATGTTTTATAACTTCAATCCTATTAGACTTGGTTAGGTAGTTAGGAGGTGGTTACATAACTACCTTGAGTTAGTTAGTTATGGTTACTTGTGTTACAAGTAATAGATGGGTTAGGAGTTTTCCTTATAAATAAGCGTGTACCACATGCATTGTATACAACTTATTCTCTATTTTTTCTTATCAATAAAATCTTAACACTTTCCTCCTAGTTTTCTCTCTAGTTCTTACTTGTTATCTTCTTCCTCTTATCTTGGATTACCCTAACAAATTGGTATCAGAGCCTGGTTCTTAGTGTAGAAAGCACAAAGATTCAGTCTTGTTTGGTGTTTACATTTTCCTTCATTCAGAAACAATGTCAGGGAATGGTTTACCAAACAATCTTCCAATTCTTGAGGGCAAGAATTGGGAAAGATGGAGCAAACAGATGAAGTCTCTCTTTGGTTTTCAAGATACATGGGAAGTGGTGGTTAATGGTGTGCAAAACTTGGTGGGGAATGCCACTGAAGCTCAGAGATCAGCACACAAAGACTTAAAGAAGAAGGATTGCAAGGCAATGTATGCAATTCAAGCTGCAGTAGATTCTGCAAATTTTGACAAGATATCTAGTGCTGAATCCTCTAAGGCAGCCTGGGATATTTTGGTGAAATATTATGAAGGAGGAGAAAAGGTGAAGGGAGTGAAGTTGCAGTCTCTGAGAAGGCAATATGAGCTTCTGCAGATGGATAAGAGTGAATCCATTGGAGCCTATGTGTCGAAGGTTCAAAGCATTGTCCATACAATGAAGAGCTGTGGTGAGGTGATGACAGATAGGATGATTGTAGAGAAGGTAATGAGAACTCTAACTCCAAATTTTGATCATGTCATTGTTGCCATCCAAGAAACTGGGAATGTAGCTACATTACAGTTGGAGGATCTTGTCGGATCTTTAGAAGCACATGAGTTGATGATAAATGAAAGGAAAGGGGTTCAAGAATCTGTACAAGCCCTACAAGTTCAGGCTTACAAGAAAGCTAACAGTCACAAAGAAAAAAAAACAAGATAAGGGAAAGAATGGCTCTCAGAAAAAATTTGATGGAAAATCTGAATCCTTCAAGAAAGGAGGAGGAACATCAAATTCAAAGAAAGGGAAAGGCAAGGACAAGAGTCACATTCAGTGCTATAACTGTGAGAAATGGGGACACTATGCTTCAGATTGTTGGTTCAAGAAAGGCAAAGAAAAGGGCCAAGACTCTGATGATGAAGCAAAACTTGTGCAAGAAAAGGTTGAAGACAAAGCTGTGACTTTCATGGCTGCATTATCAGAGGTAGAATCACAAGACAAAGTTGATGCTGAGACTTGGTTCTTAGACACGGGGTGTTCCAATCACATGACTGGTCACAAAAACTGGTTAGTGAAGTTTGATTCTGGAAAGAAAAGTAAAGTGAAGCTGGCCAATAGCAGTTCATTGCAGTCAGAAGGCATTGGTAACATGGTTATCAAGAGAAGCAATGGAAGCTCTGCAGTAATTGAAGATGTGATGTTTGTACCAGGTATGGACTGTAATCTTCTGAGTGTTGGACAGTTAGCAGAAAAAGGTTTTTCAGTTATCATTAAGAATGAGAAATTTGAACTTTATGATCCTGCAAATAACCTAATTCTGAGGACTCCTTTGGCCAAGAATAGAACTTTCAGAACTTTGATTCACACAAACACTGTTCAGTGTATGAAGGTAGTAACAAATGAGAAGTTGAATTGGCTATGGCACCTGAGATTTGGACATTTGAATTTCAAATATCTAAATCAGCTAGGGAGCAAAGGAATGGTACTTGGCCTACCTAAGATTGAAGCTTCAGAAAGAGTATGTGAAGGTTGCTTAGTTGGTAAACAACCTAGAAATGCTTTCAGCAAGAGTTTGCCTATGAGATCATCAAGTGTACTAGGTGTTGTGCATTCTGATGTGTGTGGTCCCTTTGATGTGAATTCACTTGGTGGTAATAGATATTTTGTTACCTTTGTTGATGAGTATAGCAGGAAGATGTGGATATACTTGATTCAAACCAAGGATGCAGTATTTGATGTCTTCAGAAATTTTAAGGCATTAGTTGAAAATCAAAGTGGAAAGAAGATCATAGCTCTCAGAACAGATGGTGGAGGTGAGTATACTTCCAAGAAGTTTGAGTCATTTTGTGTTGAACAAGGTATAGAACATGAAGTCACAGCTCCCTATACACCTCAACACAATGGCTTAGCTGAAAGAAGGAACAGGACTATTCTTGATATGGCAAGGTGTATGGTGAAGCATAGGAACCTGCCTAAAGCTTTCTGGGGTGAAGCAGTTCTGAAGGACAGACAAGTTTGAAGTTCTGAAGCAGTTCTGAAGGACAGACAAGTTTGAAGTTCTGAAGCAGTTCTGAAGGACAGACAAGTTTGAAGTTCCGAAGCAGTTCTGAAGCAGTTCTGAAGGACAGACAAGTTGCAGTTCTGAAGGATTTCTGAAGGACAGACAAGGTTGCAGTTCTGAAGGATTTCTGAAGGACAGACAAGTTTGCTTAGGCTTGAAGTTAAGGGAGCATGATGTTTTATAACTTCAATCCTATTAGACTTGGTTAGGTAGTTAGGAGGTGGTTACATAACTACCTTGAGTTAGTTAGTTATGGTTACTTGTGTTACAAGTAATAGATGGGTTAGGGGTTTTCCTTATAAATAAGCGTGTACCACATGCATTGTATACAACTTATTCTCTATTTTTTCTTATCAATAAAATCTTAACACTTTCCTCCTAGTTTTCTCTCTAGTTCTTACTTGTTATCTTCTTCCTCTTATCTTGGATTACCCTAACACTGCTGAGCATTTTAGAATCCGCATAAATTTTTCTACAAAAACTTATGTGTTGTTTAGTCTGCAGCAAATTTCCTGCAACTATATAATTATAATACTTAACAATTATAACACAGGCAATTTAAGCCAAAATAGAACGAAGGGGGAAACATGCTTGTGTAGATTTGATTGGAGTTTCCCCACTTGTCGGACTAGGGGTTGGAGATTTTACCGTGGGACGAGCAGCCCTCAAAGCTGCTTCAAGCAAAATGGTCAAACATGAGAATGTGTGTTCTGACAATCAACACGCTTTTATACCGTTTGCTTTTGACATTTTTGGCTTTCTAGCACCAAATGCAGTAAATCTTCTTAAAAGAATTCAAAGGGTCATGCATAGTAATGTGGTGTCGCCTAGGTCTAGGAATGTAGTTTTTCAGAGATTAAGTTTTGCTATACAGAAAGGTTTGGCGGCGCAGCTTGTTGTCCGTTTACCTTTTATTCAGGTGTAATTATTTTATATATATATATATATATATATATATATATATATATATATATAATTCGTTTAAAAAAAAAAGTAAAAGGAATATCACAACAAGAAAATTATCTTTTAGTTTCAATGCAAAACGGACGCTACAAGATAAAGATGGACGCTCAAAGCATTTTAGTGTCAATTTAGGGTTCAAAAAATTGATGACAATAAAAACTTTAATGTTAAAAAATAGTGTTCATATTGACGCTAATTAGCATTAAAAATAATGGACGCTAAAATTGACACTAAATTTAATTCCAAAACTGATGCTAATTAACATTAACTGGGACACTAATATCTACTTAGTTTTTTAGATCAGTTCTCTCAAATAATGAATATTTTTCGTATAATATAGAACAAGTTGCTATTATTTAAACCCCAAGTTTTTAAATCTTTTTCACTTGACTAGCTCAAACGACTGTTGAAGTCCTCTTAGAAAATTTTATTAGATTGTGTTTTTTCCGTTTTTATATATCATATTGCTAATGCTTTTTTTTTGTTACTAGTTAGTTAGTCTATATATAGACTTTGCCATATTCATTTGTATTAACTTTTCTCATATTGTAATATTTTAGTTTGATCAATACAAAGAGTTTATAGCTTTTCTCTCATTTCTTTCATGGATGCCATGTTTCATAACATGGTATCAGAGCAAATATGGTATCCACCTTAAAGAATTTTTCTGCTGCATTTTCTAGAGAAAATCCAATTTTCTCAATTTTCATCTTTCTCATTTTCTTTTCTTTTGTCAATATCTCAATCCAAAACCCTAAGATTTGGTAATAACAGTGAATGAAAACATGAGAGGAAACAAGGATTAATGGAAAGAAATTATACGAATCGAAGAAGCAAATTGATCTTGGAACAGAAATAGATCGAACAGAGCAAAGACGATTGAATGAAAATCGAAACAGAAAATATAGTGGAAAAAAAAATATTGATCAAATTAAAATATTACAATATGAAAAAAGTTAATACAAATGAATATGGCAAAGTCTATATATAGACTAACTAACTAAACTAACTAACTAACTAGTAACCAGAAGAACTAATAATATCTCAATACCTGATATTGCTAAATGTATGATAATTTCTATATGAGAGTTGAATATATATATTGATGATAACTCGTGAGTGATTCCCATACTACCCTCATAAACTAAAAATCCAAATATAGTACCAATTGCTATATGAATAATACTATTTATAGTTGATATATGTGCCTGCTTGTGGTGTCCTCTAGTGGAAAATGTTTAAAAATGTAAATAGGAAATATTACTTGTTTTGTTGACTCACTGCAATGTATTTCTTAATTTAAAGCAAATAAGTATCCAACTTCATTCCTTCAAAAGAAAAATATCCAACTCTCTCTTTTGTGCTTCAGATCTCAATTGTGCTAATATTGGTTTCTGCTTTCGGAGCAAAACTCAATGCTTTGAAGGAATTGAATCTAAACCTTGCAACTTTTTTCTTCACTCTTACAAAAAAAAAAAAAAAAAACTCACGTAAAAAAACTCAAAAAAAAAAAAAAAACTATCTTCTTTTGCATTAATCTCGTCATGATCTGATCTAGCCAAGCAAGGAAAATTATCCATTCTATTTGAAACTCATCAGGTTTGTTTTCTTATTAACAAATGTTTAATTTGCTGCTTAACTAGAAATTTAGACTATTTTACTTCCTTGACATTATATATATATTTCAGTTAGTTATTAGTATATAATGTTGTATATACTTTTTAGTTAATCTTAATTTAATTTGTTTCTATATTTTTTAGTGTCATTGGTTGTTGTGCTGCTGTTGTTGTTTGTTGGGGCTTTTTCTCGTCACATTTTATAATTTGAGGTTAGTTTGTCTAAATTATTTTAAATTGGTAGTAAAAAAATATTATGATTAGTAATAAAATGTTAAAGATTATTTTTAGTTAATCTTAATTTAATTTGTTTCTATTTTTTAGTGTGATTGTTGCTGTGTTGCTACCGTTGTTGTTGCTTTTTGGACCTTTTTCTCATCACATTTCATAATTATTGAGGTTAGTTTGTCGAATTTATTTTAAATTGGTAGTAAAAATATTTTTATTAGTAATAAAAATGCAAGTTGAAAAAGAAGAGTAGTTAAAAAAATATTAGTTACGTAAAAATCTTGTTGTTTATTAAAAATGATTTGAAGTTAGTTTATCTAATTTATTTGAAATTATTACTAAAAAATATTGTTATTAGTAATAAAAATGTTGTGTAGTTTAAAAAATATTTATTAATAAAACTGTTATTATAGTATAGTTTTTGGTAAAAAAGTGAAAATGATTTTTTTTAGTTAGTAAAAATATTATGAGGTCAACGACGTGTTAGATTTTTACACGTATAGTTAACCAATATATAGTAGAAAATAGAAACTAAGTATGTTGGCTAGATATGGTACCGGTATTCGGTATGAATACTAGTACGCGTGGTAAGGCATTTTTAGAAAAACTAAGTTACGGGTACGTCCGTATAATTTTTTTAATATAATTACATAAATAAAATAATAGAATTATATTGTTAAAACAAATAATTATAAACATAAAAAATATCACACAAGTAATTCAAATTATTCAAAAACATCAAAATATCAAATTAAAAAGCAATTAGCTAAAAGGAGTCAAATTGTTTCCCTCTCCATCATCGTTGAAAAAAGCGGCATTTAATTCAGGTTATTCGCAAGCAAGACTTGCAACTTCAAATATATTAGCTACATCAAATAGATCTCATTTATCTCTACCAATATTGCACTTTTTTAGCAGTAGCTGCTACTTTTATATTATAAACAAAAAAAAAACTAAAAATCTTCATATAAATAAAAAACAAATAAAAGAAAAAGGGAAAAAATTGCATTTTTTTTTTGATTTATGTACCACGCATGTACCGCAGGAGTACCACGCGTGTACCCGTTGCAAAAAAAAAAAAAAAAAGGTACGCCATCGGTGCATACCCAAGGAATATCGTACGCATACCGATACCCAATATGTACTCGGTGCCCATGCTTCATAGAAACTAACTAATTTGAATTAATGTTAACGAAGTTGAAAAAAGAATCTAATTTGAATTAATGTTAACGAGGTAAAGATTTTTACACGTGAAGGACAATAAAATATATACCTAACTAATTTGAATTAATGTCAACGATATACGCAGTGGATATATCAATATATATCCCATCAAAGTTGGATATATGATAGAAAATATCCGGGTGGTAAGTCAATTAAAGCGACTTTTAAGGATGAGGTTGAAGAATTTGTTACTTACGCGATATCGTGAGATTGTAGACGGCAGCACGCGTCGCTTCGGCGCTTGCATGCTCCTGGTGTCGGCCTGTGGGCTCCCCATTCTACCCATCTTCAAACATTGACCAAAAAATCTGACATGTGTGTGAGTTAACGAGCGAGTTAACTCGTAAGGCGCAAGAAAGCTGATTGGTAGATTTTTTTATTTATTGGTGGATTGTTAAAAGTGAGGGAGGAATAAGATGTTTATGTATTAAATGTACGTGTGGGTCCATTCAATGCTCGGAAGATGTCATCGCTCATTTAAGGATGACGTCCATCACTTCTTCCACCGAGTTTGTCTTTGCGAAGAATATAATCATTACGAGACTTTCATATTCACCAACAAAATGCTTTTCAAATCAATACTAGATCTTTTACTTTTTTTTTTTATTCGAATGGAAGAAGCAATAACTATCTAATAAAGTGAGAAGATCATTCGACACCACCATTGATAACCTAGCTAATTTGCAATGCATGAACAGATATTTTTCTATCTCTCTCGTCACCTCCGTACATATATGCAATTCGGCTCATTTCCCACTTCAAATACCCTGTTGGCAACCAATTAAAGAACAAAAATATTTGCTTTGGAATTCTCCCTTTCATAAAGAAAATTACAAAAAATAAAATGAATCAAGTAGTTCTAATCCATAAACAAGATAAAAGATTATATCACCACAATTTAAATCGTACATAAAGCTTTCTTTCTTAGTCTTCAATCACCATCAAATGAAAATATTAACTTTATAAAAAATAAGCTCAATCGATAAAACATTATGAAAGAAAAACATGTTATCCCTTTCTTTCCAAATAAGCCAACAACACCCCGTGCAAATTGCCATCAAATACTAGTGCAGCTCCTTTTTAAATGAATAACTAACTATCAAATTGAAGAGCATGGAATCGAACATTAATAGAAAAAGTGGTATCAATTCTCAGCCACCTTACAACACCTTTCCAAAAATTATAGAAAAAATTACATTAAAAATAAATAAATGACTAGTAGTTTCGTTAAACTCACACCCTCCTGAATAAAGTAGAGAATTTAATTGGGTTACACCTAATCTCACCAGATTATCCTTTAATATTATTATGTAAGGACAACTCAAAAGTCTTCTAAATCTTATACACAAAGAGGAACCCCCTCCATCCATCTAACATTCCAAAAGAGTGTATTTTCTTCCATTCTCCACCGACCATCCTTAAATCCCTACTCCAACACCACTTATCCAATAAAAAAAAATAAAAAAATTCTCAATTTCGACGGACACCTAACCCCCTTCTTATTACTACAAATAAATCTTATTCCAACTAATCAAATTAATTTTCCTAGAATCCTCATACCCTTCCCACAAAAAAAGATTTAAATACAAATTCAAAGAAATAAATTGCACTAGTTGGAGCCTTGAAGAAGAAGAAAAAAATTAACCGGAATACAAAACAAAATAGATTTTAACAGTACGAAACGACCACTCATCGACAAATGACCAACTCAAAAGCTTATTATGAATACAATTAATCAACAATGACTACAACTCTAACCGATGAGGATTACCCCAATTATTGGAAGTCCCAAGTACAAAAAAGAAACCCTTTTGATCTTATAATTCAAAGCATACACCGTACCAACCCAACCAAATTTCCAAAATATTGACTCTTGATCAAAAGGCTTTTATAGAAATTCTTCCAAGACCCAAAATCAATTCATGTAAAATACATGGCCTTGAAAATAAGCATGACACTTTAAAATAAACTATTTAAACTAAATTTTTATAATAACAAAAAAATGAACTAAATTTTTATATGAAACTTTTATAAAAAAGTTCCTTGTTAAGAATATTTAACAAAAAAACAATACACTATAACTAAAACAAACACAAATTATTTGAAAAACTTCAATATGGATCAATTCTTCAAGTGATTTATGGTGGATCAGTATTTAAAAAATATTTACATATTATCGATAATATATATTGTTGTTTGAAAATATAATTTAATGATTGTTATTTTTATATTTGAAATAAAGATTTAATTGACACTAGTTTGATTAAAACAACATATTATAAATATATAATTCGTATTAAATTGACATCAATAATGTCATTTTTTAAATCGTAAAAACGAAAAGAGTCTTAATTTTTACTTTTAAGAAGTGTTATCAATAATAGTTAAAATTTCTTATTATAATTTTAAAAATAAAATGGATCCAAAGTGCACCAATCATAAAAGTAATCAACCAGTAGAGTTTGACAGTTCAATTCAATAACAATAGCCAAATTAAATAACATAACACTTCTTCTAAAAATAAAAATAAAAATCTTATAAAAAATAACTAAATATTTTCTCTGTCCTTAATTATAAATAAAAGTTACTTTTCGGATTCTAACTTTTTTTACACTTCTTTATAGAACAAATTCATCAGTTATTCAGAAAATGTAAAAAGTATGGAGAAGAAGTAACAATTTTGCCTTTGAGTGGTGTTATTTATACACCCAAAAAGTTGTTCTTTTTGGGACAACTCTCATTTTTTTTGGCAAAAAAAATAATAAAGTGAAAGGAGAAGAAATAATGAGAATATAATGAGAGTACGAGAGAGTTGTCAAAAGTTGTCCCAAATTGAATGTGAAAATGAAGATTTCTTTTCCCACCCCCCGGACTCTTTTTCACCCCCGTTAAATCCCAGTTTGCCCCTTAAAATTTGGAAGCATGAGTTCGGTGGACGCGTACTGAACTCTATGAGGTAAAGAAGAAGGAAAAGAAGAAGGAGTGTAAATCAATAACATATGACGGAAAAATTCAGTACGCGTCCACCGAACTTTCGTTATATATGACGGGTGCAAAAGGGGAGTAAATCAATAACAAAGTTCAGTACGCATCTACCGAACTTGTTTTCCAAATTTTTCAAAGGTTAAAAATAGAAACCGGGGGGTGAAAAAGAAAGCTGGGAGGTGGGAAAAGAAATCTTCTGTGAAAATATCATTTCTCTTTTGCCTTGTACCCTCCCTCTCTTCAATTCAATATAGCCAAACCCCAACGAAACTGCCCCTTAACTCTGCAACTGCATCGCTAATGCACATCCCAATATTCGCCTTAGCTCCGGCGGCATCTCTGCGAAGAATGTTGCATTTGAAGCTACCACTGGCGGTGGTTTCCACACCTCACCGAACCTTGTTGATTTGGACACGAACGATCATCGCGGATCTACAGCCATAGTAGCTCATTTCGCATGCATTGAAAAACTGAAGCTCGTTGCTGATTTCAGTTTAGGGATTCCATAATCACAGCAGAAGTAATCACTCTTAGGGCAACTTATATAGGTATCTTAATCGATTAACATTAATTGATTTCCATTTAAACAAAATCATGTGAGTTACTCTTCTATTTTCATCATTTTTAATTGCTAAAGTCAGTAATTAGTTGTTAAAATTAGGGGTGTTCGCGGTGCGGTTTGGTTCGGTTATGAGCGAAAAAGTCATTTCAACCGCGAGATAAAAAAGTATGCGGTTTGGTTTGGTTCGGTTGGATTTTAAAAAGTCATCCAAACCAAACCAAACCAATGCATAAAAAATTTCTATCATGATCATTTGAGACACACATGAACTTGTTACAAAATAACATTACAGTACCAATAAAAGTTGTTTATTCAAAATAACATTAGGCAAATGGAATGCTAAAGAGTGCACCCGGTGCACTCTTTAAGCCCCTTAAATAGTAAGTTTGCATAGAATTTTGATAAAAATTTATAAAGTCAACGCATTAAAAATTGTGCTATGTAACTTTTTGATTAAAAAACTTCTTTAAATAGTATGTTTAAAGAGTGCACCGGGTGCACTTGTTAACAAGACCCATAACATTATAGTACCTTACAATTTTAAATATCCAAAAAAGAGCTTGAAGTTCCAAAATAACATCACATCATCGATAAAAGTTGTTGATATAAAATGAGGACTTTCTAAGTTTAGTCTTTATTTAATTTTTATTACATTTTTACTCCCTATAAATTTTTTTCTTGCACATAGTTTTAGTCCCTAATAAAACTAAATTTGTTTAATTATCATTAAAATTTTAAATTGAGTGCAACATATTTTCCAAGGATTAAATATATATAAAAAATAAGGCCTAAATTTTGAAGGCAACAATTTTGTATGACAAAAAACATATTTAACCCTTAATTGTATTCCTCTGATATGAGATGAAAGACTAAAATAAGCAAGGTTAAATATATTTTTAGTCTATTTGAAATTACATTCTTTTAAGTTTAGTCCTTATTAAATGGTAACTTTAATGGTAACTTTAATCCTTCATAATATTGCTATTTGTAAGAATAATCCCTATTTTATTTTATTTTTTAACAAAAAAATAGATACTTTTAGTCCTCAGTTTAGTCCCTATTTATAAAATGCAAATAGAAACTAAAAGTGAATACAAAATTTTGATAGAGTAAATTAAAAAGGTTGTGATTTGTAGGAACTAAAAACATATTTAACCGAAATAAATATTACAATATATTACAGCACATGTTTCAATATAAACAAATTTTTGTAAGGGCTAGAAAAAAAATAAGACATATTTACAGGACCAAATTATATTTTTTTACAAGGATTGAAAACAAAAAAGGATATATTTATAGAGACCAATTACATTTTTAAACCATAAATAATTCTTGGCTAAAACTTTGTTTGGACCGATAGCTTGTAGGCCATGAAGAAGTGTTGAACAAAATGAAAGTGTAGAAGATGTCATTTTTACATAATAAATACGTATGTTTTTGGTCGGTCTAGATATATCAATTTTTATTTTTAGTTGTCTAAAAATTTCTTTCCTAACTTTGGTCAATATACCAATTTTCAATATCCGTTCCATTTTTTTTTTCTTTTCACGTTTCATGTTCGAAACGACTTTTTTTATGACATGTCATTGTGAAATCTTAAAATATCATTAGTTTAATAATTAAAAAAATTAAACTTTAATATTTATTGACTTATCTATAACTTCAAATTAAAGATTAAATTTTTAAGCTAAATATTAAATAATTAAGTTAATCATATTTTAAGAAATTAACAATCACATGTCAACGAAAAAAATCATTCGAACATGAAATGTGAACTTATAAAAAAGCAAAGACTAAATTAAAAGTTGATATATTTTGAGGAACCAAAGTCTGAAGGAAAATTTTTAAGGACTAAAAATGAGAGTTGGTATTTTTTTTTTTTTTTTTTTTTTGACAAGGTATATTTTTTTTTAAAAAGACTAAAAATGTATTTAACTCATTTGTTTTTGTACAAATTTGCTAATGTTGGATTAATCTTCTAATTAAAATTAGTTTTCTGTGTTAGAAACTTTCACTTTTCTACCACCCAAGCTTTTTCTCGCAACTTTTTAATATATTTTTATTGGTTAAATAGTTTTGGTCCTCCAAATATACTATACCAGCTTATATTTTTAGTTTCTCTAAAAAAAAATTATTGAACTTTAATCCCTCTAAATTATCTGTTTTCGGTTTTAGTTCCTCTTTTTTTATAAAAGTTCGCATCGCATGTTTCAATTGACTTATTTTTATGACATGTCATTGATGAGACCTTAAAGTATTATTATTTAATAGTTTAAGTATTTAATATTTATTAATTTATCTATAACTGTTAGTTTGACAATAGTAACTGCTATTAATTAGTATATTGTAATAATTGTATAATAAATGTAGATATGACAGCTAAGATTTACTGGGCCGAGAATCAGCCTCACAGCTTGTAAAGTTATAATTATATATATATATATATATATATGAGGCTTCTCCATGAGGAGAACATACAGTTTTCAGATCTAAATTTCTTTGAGTTTGACATGGTATTAGAGCCTATCGGGTCTATTGTTGGGCTTCCTACATCGTTCACGCTTCAGGTCCGTTGGGCCGGGCTGAAGCGTGAGGGGGTGTGTTAGCGTCCAACACTCGGTGGGATTTAGTCCCCCATCGGATAGATAGGATTCTCGAGAAGAGTTTATGAAGAGGAGGCACTCCTCACCGTACAAGCCAGTTTTGTATGGATGAGTTAGGCCTTGATATTCATGACATTTTAAAATATTTTTTAAAATGTTCCAAGTCTGATTGAAGTATTATATGATCATTTATCATGTTTGTTTTTAATTATGTTAAAAGATATTTTATATTGTGTTTAATTTAAAAAGGAAAAATAAATGCTCCCCTCCAAAAGTCAACTCGCAAACTAAGCGTTAGAGTCAACTCCAATTTTCTTTACTATTTGCTCAACTTTTTCGTTCCAATTTAAAGATGCTAATAGGAAAAGAGTGTGCATATTTTTATAGGCTGATGAAGTATTATAATAAGATGATATATCTAATCATAACCTTATTTGCAATTTTTGCAGAAGTTTTTTGAAGTCATGGACGAGATCAGTCTGTCAGAACATGATGATCTACAAAATCTCTGGAAAAATGGTGCTGGTGGTCTGAGAAACAGTTGGTTTTATAATTTGAAAATTTTGAGGTTGGAGGACTGTGAACGTCTATTGTGTGCAATTCCATATAATATCTTTCTATGTCTTAAGAGCTTAAAAGAATTAGAAGTGCGGAATTGTAACAAAGTGGAGGTAATTTTTGAAAAAGCGAATGACAACGGGGCAATTCAACCCCAACTGAGGAGTTTGACTTTAGTAGGGCTCTCGAAGTTGAAGCATGTGTGGGAGAAAGGAAATATCATGTTTCAAAATCTGCTACATGTCTCTGTTAGTGATTGTGAAGTCCTGGAAACACTATTTCTGGTGGCCATAGCCAAAAATATTAAAAAGCTCGAAAAACTTGAAATAAATTCTTGTCAAAATTTGCTTGAAATTGTAAGAAAGGAAGATGTAACTGAAGATGTAGCAGAACAGTTTGTATTCCCTTGTTTAACCTCGCTGAGTCTCAATGATTTGCCAAAGCTGATTTACTTTTACTGTGAAAAATTCACCGTGAAATGCCCTGAGTTATGGAAATTAGAGGTGTTGGCTTGTCCTAAGTTTGAGCTATTTCAAAGTGAACGTCTCGAGTGTGAAGGTGAAGGTAGCAGTACTTCAATTTACATACAGCCTCTTTTCACAAAACTCCAGGTAAGTAACATTGAATCTCTAATCTCCAACTTTTAATTTTTGTCCTACGGTTATTTTCATCTTTTTAATTTTGAGCCCTTTGTTTCTGATTTCTTTGCATTTGCTAGGACATTGATTTTTTGGAGGAATTATCAGTTGATTGGATACATTCTTCGGTGTTGAGTTCAACTTTACAACGAAACAAAGACCTCAGGCTCAAATGGTTAAACGAAATTCGATTGTTCTTTGATGTGGATGATAAGGAGAATCCCACTGTGCCCTCTGAAATACTTGATAAGTCACCCAATTTAGAACACATGACTGTAGGGCGGTGCAAAAGCCTCGAGAGATTCCAAACTTTAAACCTAAAAATTATTGAACAGTTGAAAACATTGACACTACACAGAGTATCTGAGCTCAAGTTCATCTGGTTAAACATAGTCTTTAAGAAGCTCCTCACTTTAGATGTTGTCAGTTGTCAAGATTTGATAAAAGTATTTGATTCTCGTTCCGCGGTATCTTTCTCAACTCTTAAAATATTGTATATAAAAGGATGTCATGGATTGGAGTATTTATTCACATCCTCAGTGGCAAAAGTGTTAATACACCTTGAGAAGATCATCGTCAGGGAAAGTCGATCAATTAAAGAAATAGTAAAAGTGGATCAAGATGGAATAACTTGCCAAGAGCTCGAATTTAAGCACCTACACACCATAGCACTAGATTCTTTATCATGCCTTGAATATTTTTATTCAGGCAATGATACTTTGAAGTTGCCAGCTCTAGTTCTAGTGATCATTCAGCAGTGCCCCAAGATGAAGATTTTCTCTCGAGGACATATAAACGCAGAATCTTTTAGAGGAATCTATAATTCTTATCAACAAATTGATGAATCATTCTTCCACAAAGATCTTAACGGCTCAGTAAAAGTGTTGTTTCTATTGCAGGTTGGCAGTTCATCAATATCAATACATCGTGATTTCAACTTTTGCATTAATTAATTTAATCTCTATAAATAGGCTTGATAAATTATGGCGTTCATAATAAATTAGGTGTATACCGCTTTCCTAGCTACCATTATCCTAATAGTTTGCTAGTAATTACTCTAGTCTGCTTAGCTTAAAATTGATTTGTACAAAACACTTGACTCAAGAATTTTTTTTCATAATGGAATCAACTTATTTAAATAACAGACTTAAACCAAGTTATGTATAATGCGTGTCATATCACTATTTGATGCAATTTACCCCTCTTTAAATGAAAAAAGCTAATATCTGCAACTGAGTTTCAATATTTACAGTTTGATATCTAATGATGCCAATAAAAGGAAGCATCGTAGTGCCGGGCAACATCGGAATACGATACATTTGATGATAATTTCTTTTTACAATATTTACAGATGCTTTCTAAAGGAATGGATGGGGCAGAATTTTCCAAACATTCTTATCTACGTGATGCATGGAAAGATGGACTTAGTATTAACAATTGGATGCACACCTTGGAAACTTTGAAGCTGGTCAACTGTGATATTGAACAATATGCAATTCCATCAAAACTTTTTCCTTGTTTAAAGAGTTTAAAAACATTAGAAGTACGGAGTTGTAATAAGGTAGAGAAAGTTTTTGCTAATAATGACACTGAGGCAATGCCGTCCCAATTGAGCACTTTGATTTTGGAAGATCTATCAGAGCTGACACTTGTTTGGGAGGAGAATTTTCAAGGAATCCTCGGATTTCAAAATCTGAAACATGTCAGAGTTACTGGTTGTAAAAGTATACAAACTCTATTCCCCGCAGTCTTTGCCAAAAATCTTAAAAGGCTCGAGAAACTTGAAGTTAAATCATGCGATGAATTGCGAGAAATTGTTGGAAAGGAAGCGGTAGCAACAGGCTCAGAAAAAAAGTTTTTGTTTCCTCGTTTAACCTCACTAGATCTTAATAAGTTGCAAGAGCTCACATACTTTTACCCCGGAATATTTACTGTGGAGTATCCCAAGTTAGATCATTTCTCTGTGCTGGGTTGTCCTAAGTTGGAGCTATTTCAGGGTGCACATCCTGAGGGTGAGCCTGAAAGTGTCAGTGCTTCAAACAATAGACGGCCCTTTATCCCGAATGGGTGTTTCTGCAATTTAATTTCTTTGGTTGTGGAAGGGTGTGAATTTTTAGCAGATGTGTTGCTACCTTCTCATGTACTTCCTTTCCTAAGTAACCTGAAAACACTAGAAGTGCTGAACTGTAATTCTATTAAGGCAATATTTGTTAATACAAAGATTGGACCTCAAGAAAGTCTTGGCCTTCCATTTCTGGAAAAGCTATGGGTAGAAAACTGTAAACAATTACTGGAGATTGTTGCAAAGGAAGAAATAGCCACCAATGAAGCAGATGAAGTGATTACTGTTTTCCCAAGGATAGAATTTTTGATGTTAGTGAATTTACACAATCTGAGGTGCATTTATCCTGGGGTGCACATTCTAGAGTGGCCTATGTTGGAAGTAGTAGATGTTACACATTGTCCGCAGCTGAAGTTTTTCACAACAGAATTTCAAAGTTCTCGAGATCTATATTCCGAGTGTCCAACAATCCTGCAAGCCTTTGTCTCACTTGAAAAGGTATGCTTATTTTTTTATATATATGAAAGCCCTTGCCTCACACTTTCAACGGTTTGTGGTTTTCAGTATTTGATGCACTTGACTTAGTTGCACTCGACAGTCTTTGTAAATAACATGGATTCTCCAACTTTTAATATAATTGACCAATAAATATTTGCATTACAATTTTCTAAACCACAATTTATGAATATATAATAGTATTTTCACAATAATTTGCAAAAAGTTGATAAATTATCAAGAACAACATTGTTTAATTTGAAATTTACTTTATCATTAATAAGAATGCAATTACAAGGCATAGCTGAATATTGTTTGTGGAAAAATATAAAACTTACTAGATTTCTAATAAGTCATTTAAAAATGTCAATTCCGTCGCATTGTCTTTTGATTGAGATTCTGATACGTTTGAGTTTGAATGATACTACAGCAAGTGTTTTAGTTAAATAAATATTTTTAATAATCTATGGTTCATTAGCTGTAAAAATGAATTACTTCTTCATAATCTCTCCAATTTCTACATAATTTTTTTTTTTTAAATCTCAATAATGTAATCTATAAAGAATTTCATCTTCAGAATTTACCCACTAAGAATTTATCCATACTACCTCCTTTATTCCTAAATATAGGATCCTCTTGAAAAATTTCTGTCCTTATAAGAGACCCTTTCAAATTTTCAATTCCATTAATTATTTCTTGATCAAAACATCCTCAATTGTTTCACATATTTTTTTGTACCGCTTAATAAGCAATAAATACTATCATGGAGCAGATAAACTATTCTTCTCTTGATTGGTAAATATGCAAAAACAATATCAATTTGTTAGTCACAAATTTAATACTACTAGTACTACCAATTTTTTTAATTCCCGTGATTTAGTTTAACTATTTGTTAGATATATACATTATATCCTGATATTGGCCTTGTCATCTTCTTATGTATTTTTAATCCAAGGTTACTCCAAGCCTGAAGTTTCTGACACTTGGTAAGGAAGAAGCAAAGATGATTGAGCAAGGAAAACTTCATGTTGATCTCCAAGAAGTATACTACCTCAGATTGCAATGCTTTGATGATAAAACAGATGTATTTCCATTCATTTTTCATTCAAAAGTGCCACTACCCTGTATTCACAACCTCCTGGTGGGACATAGTGACTTCCAAGAGATATTCCCCGCTCAAACACCTGACGTAGACTATACTAAAATCCTTTCACAGCTTATGACATTGGAGCTTAGAAGTCTGCCTCAGCTTGAATCCATTGGATTTGAACACTCATGGATTGGTCCATTAATTGAAAATCTACAAAAAATGCATGTTTTGTATTGTGCCCGTTTGACAAACTTGACACCCTCCACCGTGTCCTTCTCCAAACTGGAACTGCTTAATGTACAGAATTGTGACGGATTGAAGTACTTGTTCACATCATCAACTGCCAAAACATTGAGTGTACCAAATGTGAATCATTAATAGAAATTGTGGCCAAAGAGGAAGATGAACCAAATGAAGGTGAGATGCCATTCATGAAGCTTAGTATTTTGACTCTTGGCTCATTACCAAAGCTTGGAAGCTTTTACTCGGGGAATTTTACTTTGAATTTCTCATCCTTGAAAGAAGTGTCATTCATGCAATGCAACAGCGCAAAAGTTTTCCGTCTTGGTGACAAAGTACCAGCTAAATTGAAGGTGACAAAAATGAAGTAATCATGCAACAGATCGATGAGGCAACCTGAGTAAGTATTATGACAAATTACCAAGACTTGTGTGTTTATGTTTGTGAACTACTGCCTCTGTCCTAATTGTATGATTTGGAGATTTCTTTGGTCATTATTTCTTATAAACCCTTTCATTTCAGTCCTTTAAATATGTGAAGTATTTTGGGACCATTAAATCAATATATATACTTTACCTGAATTATTTGTCTTCTCTGATTACCTCAGTTTTGTTGATGATTTACTTTAGGAAGCTGTTGTCTGATGATATAAGCTTATTATCATTGCATTCCATTACATCATGCTGCTCTTGAAAACTTTTTTTTTTTTTTTTCAATCAGCAACAGGGCATTTTCCCGTGCTGTATAAATATAATTATCAGAACTGGAAATAATGAATTTGGGCTAGCTAAGAAACCATTAATTGATGTTCTAACATTTTATCATGCTTTTATATATATGGTTGTAAACCTGAATTTTTTCCTTATCAAAGCTCGGGTTCCAATTATCGCAACCATGAATAGATGCTGTGTTTTTTCCTTCAAAGTTTGACCTGTTTTTCCGTTCAGGAACTATCCAATGTAATTGTTTTTTGTTTTATATGTCAAAAATCAGCAGAGACTCGAGGATTCCAAGAGAGGATAAGTTGGGAGTCAAGGAAACACTATTGACAAATCACGAGCTTTGGAGTACCGTGTTTGTGAATAAAGTTTGCTTCCGTGTCTGCAGAAAGTGTGTGGTTCTTAAGTTACATAAGAGTTTGTTTTGAATAAAGTCCTCCACGAGGATATGTGTGCATCACTTTTTAAGTTTCGAAGTGTTTCATCAATAAATTTGCCCTGTATTTCTACAGGTGGTTGGTTTGCTTTGTTTTTAAGTTCGAGAAAATTCTTCTACAAATAAATTTGACTTGGATGTATTTCCAGTAAACAATGCTTCATGGACAAAGTTGAATGCTTGGATTTGTATGTATTTATAATGTGTATGACTTTTGATTTTGAATGCTTTTCATGAATAAAGTTGATAAGTATTTCTAGATGTGCTTATAGTTTTTCAAGCTTTAAAAGGGGTGTTTTTTGTGACGACTCTAGTTTTTTTATCTACTTATAGAAAAAGGTGTTCAAAAATTGTGCTGTATGTAGAGTGGAGTACACGGGGTATTAGTTACAGGCAAGAACCTAGTTTTAGGTACTGATAACCTGATTTAAGGTTGGTGCTGTTGCTTCAAATTCAATTCTTATTATGTTGTTGTTTTGTAGATGAAAAATGAAACTGTGGTGTTTATGTTTGGTGTTTGAAATTCCAACTAGTTGATGGAAAGTAATACAAAAAAAAATGCAATTGGAGTTTAATAAATTTGTTGTGCCTTAAGAGTAAGTTTGTGAGGTTGATTTTGGAGAGCTAACTCTATATCTTAATATATATTTGATATTTAAAACATGGAATGATGTGATTCTTGATTCTATAATATTTCAATCACTCCTTTAATTGATTTTAGAAATAGAAAATAAGTCTTCACATCCATTTTCTTTTCAAATCTAACTCTCAAACATAGTCCAAGAGACTGTCACAATTTTGCGACACTTTTCCTCTGTTTAATTTTGAGTTAATTTCGATTTTTCAATAATGATAAGTATTAGTAATTAATTGTTAAAGTGATAAATATCTATCCAAATGTTAATTTGGATTTCTTGAGAGACTGTCCCACATAACGATTTTAGACATGATCATTGTATATTAAGCTAAGTTTAACACAAAATGTAGAAATATTTCATTTATCAACTATTTATTAGAACATTTCTTATAGTAAGTGTGTTAAGCCTCGTATCAAAGATTTGCATAGAGCTTCATATATTTAAAAGTTTTTAGGAAAATACTCAAAACTATAAGACATAGACATCTTGCATCTAGTCTTGTACAATCATGTTTTTAACATTTTAAGTGTCGTTTGTACTCTTTTTTTTTTTTTTTTTACCTTGCGCGGTTGTAAACGGTGTGTAAAATACAATTCAAAAATACTATTCAACTTCTATATTATTGTCTTTTCCTGTTTTAGTTTCAATATTAAATTAAAAATTGTGTTAGAATTGGTGTGTTTAATATTTGAATGTAGTGCGGAAAATACCAATCCTTTAACGTCAAGTGATTGTACTCGAGTGATTAAGAAACTTCACTTAATGAATAAATTGTTGGAGTAATTAATCATCATGCACATGATCTTCTTTTCTTGTTCCAAATTGTGTGAGTGGATCTGATCTAAGATATAGTTTGTGCCTATTAAAATTCAAGTTGGTTTTGAAATAAAAATAAAATTTAATAAGTTCAAGATAGCTCATTAGTCATTATGAAAAAAAAATCAAGCAAGTTGATTTCCCTTGCAAATTCTAACATGATTATTGCGGGAGTGGTTATGATGCATAAGCCTTACTTATACACCATGTGCATAAACAATGAAAATTACTTATTGCACCTCCCATATTACTCGTGCACTCCCTTCAAAATTTCTCACGCACCTCCCAAATTTCTCACACGCCCTCCGAATTTCTTGTGCACCCCTCAGATGACTTGTGCCCCCAATTTTTTTTGTCCCCCCACATTTTTAGCATAAACCATTTTACTGTGAGAATGATTTCAGAGATATGCACTCTAAAACCATTAAGTGCATAAGATGGTTTCGACTAGAAATCTGAGAGGGGGAAGGGAAAAAAAAATGTTAAATGCATAATTATAAGGTTGTACTCAAAAACCATTTTATGCATTTAATGGTTTTGAAGTAGAACCCCCCTGGAACCATTCCACCAGCAAAGTGATTTTGAAGTAGAACCTTTTAAAACTGTTCCACCAGCAAAATGGTTTTGGTTAGAAATGTGGGAAGACAAAATAAAAATAAAAATTGGGGGCACAAAAAATTTGGGGGGGGTGGTGCACGAGAAATTTTGGGATGCACGAAGCAATTTTATTATTTATGCAGAATATATAAGGAAAACACTTATGGAACGTAACTTCTTCCGTTACTAAGTATCATTCCATATTGATTGGTTATCTCTATTATATTAACATTCATTGCTATATAATTTTAGGCTATTAATAAGTAAAGCCTATTGTATCTTGAAGCAAATAATTTCAGCCAAAAAGAGTCATCCATCACTTGTGAAAATATGTTAAAAAGAGCCGGAAAAAAAAAAAAAAGAAATAATGAAATAGTAGTGGGTTCGTAAGACTCAGCTGAAAAATATCGATATCTTTTATTCAAATTTGAATGCAAGTCCATCTAATAATAATATATATGTAAAATTTTATTAGCTGAGCTTGCTCAATTTATTAGATGATATAAAAATTATATAAGCTCAAAAATATGTTAATTTAAACAAGGTAGTGGGGTTTGGATTGGAGGAATGCTATGATATCAAATGATTTTCGATTTATTTTTTTTAAAAAAAAAAACATTGATGATTTATATGATATAACTTTTCAATCCAACAATAAATTTTGTAAAATTTATATTCCTAATGGGTCCGTTTGATATGCAAAATGTAAGTACTTGATAGAACTGCAAAATGACAGTACAAAGCAGAACAACACATGACAAATGTTTAAGGTATGATACAAATTTTGTGTTGTAGGATGTTTGGTGGACAAAATATTATTTTGGTATTTTAGACAACTTGTGAAGAGGACAAAAAATTGTCCCGTGGTTCAATGGGAGACAAGAATTTCAGTTTTTGTCCTGTCCCTTGGCCTTCAGTTTGTCCAGCACCAGAAACAGTTTTAAAATCAAACACTACAACATATGTTGTCCTGTCCAATCTGATATTTTTTAGCAGATCAAACACACCTAAAAATAATATTTGTAACTTGTGCACCATGGAAGACTTGGTGTCTTGGTGAAGTCTTCCATGTTAAACAAAGTCTTTCATGTTATATCCTAAAACATATTTAACATCATATTTAAATAAAAATTATATGGACAATTCTATGATGCAGTCACATAATTGACTACACCAATGAAGTCGCCAATGTGGCCCAATAAGAAAGCAAAATTAGTTTAGTCAGTGCCACATCAGATTATACAATACATATTATCTACTGTGTATCTCCATGTACCCTCATAGATCAAGTGACTGTTAACCATTTGATATATAAAACAAGCTAAGAGAAGAGATTAAAACATCAAATAATTATTTAATCAGTAAAACGAAAAGAACAGAATATGAAAAGAATACAACAATTTCATCTCCTTCCTCTCACCACCTCTGCTCCTCCCTCTTTCTCTCACGGTCGCCGCCGGTGTCACACCACCACCGGTGCCACATCGTCGTGCCTCCGCCCCTCCCTGTCTATCATCTTAACCGCTTATCCACACAAGTTTGATTATGATGAAGACTAACAATTTTATTTTTTTGCCCTTTAATTTTTTGCCTTAATGTTAGATCTTAGTTTTTATTTATTTATTGGGTCTACAAGACTACAACTTCCTCGTTTACCTTAAAACCCATGATCTATTTAACTCCAAAAACTCATTTTTTTTGCCTCAAAGTTGAAAAATTGACAAATACATTTCTCAGGTTTATTGTTGTTCTTCAATGGAACAAGGAGGATATTCACTTCAAAACCCCAGCTTCTCTTCGATCACTCTTTTTTCTTAAGAACTCCTTTTGGGAAAGGAGGAATTTACGTATTTACCCTTTAAATCCAGATCTGGGAATTTGTGTGTAGGAAGGTTGAAGATGAAGATTGTTAACTTTTTTTTCTTATCCTTATTTAATTGAATTACAAATTAATTAATTATTTTTAATTTATTGATTAAAAGAATTAATAAAAAATATATTTAAGTAAATATAAGTGTCCAGTCAACATAAATAGAAATGCATTTTTTTTAGCAAATGAATTTTATTTTTCTTTTGCGCAAAATTTATAATTTATTTAATAACATAAATGACAAGTGTAAATTAAAATAATTTAAAACGAAGTTAATGACTTAAAAATAATAAAAATAAAATAAAATTTTAAAATAAATTATAAATTGACTTGACATTATATTTCGGTTCAATTGAAGCATCATTGACTATAGTCTTTAAATGAGGATTATGCTTCGGTAACTGGAATAATATTAATTAATCTTTGATTGAGTATAATATTTGGATTGAAGTCAATGACTTAAAAATAATAAAAGGAAATTTTAATAAAATTAAAGTATAATTTAACCAATGATAATATTTTGGTTCAATAAGAGCACTTATAACCCTAGTATTTGACCGATGGTTATACTCGGATTAAAGTTAATGACTTACAAATAATAAAAATAAAGTAAAATTTAAAAATGAATTATAATTTGATTGGAAAAAATTTTGACTAAATATTATACTATGATTCGACTGAATCACTATTAACCTTAGTCTTTAATTGTAAGTCGCTAATTTCAACCGACGTGTAACCATCACTCAAAGGATATTATACTTTATTTTTTAATTTTATTTTATTTATATAATTCTTCAATCATTAACTTCAACTAGGGTATAATTTTTAGTCATATTATCATACACTAAGGTTATTATTGTTTTGGTTGATTCAAAATATAATCTTAAGTAAAATTATACTTTATTTTAAATTTGGCCTTATTTACATGATTTTTAAGTCAGTAACTTGAATCAAAATATATTTCACCAAAATTACTTTTTTATTTTTATTTACTTTATTTGTATGATTTTTAAGTCGTTAAGTTCAACATGAGTATAATTTAAGTCAATAAAATTATACTTTATTTTTAAAGTTTACTTTGTTTTATTATAAAAAACAATCACTTTATTTATATAATTTTTAAGCCATTAAATTCAATCGGAGTATTACCGCCAGTCAAATACTAGGATTAATAGTGGTTTAGTTGAAACAGGGTGCAAACCTCTATCAAAGACTAGGGTTAATAGTTTTTTAATTGAAACGAAGTATATTTTAAGTCAAACTAGTTTTGAGACCTGTGCATTCGTACAGATCTATTGACTTTTATTTATAAAATATTGTTAAAATATAAATGACGTCGTGTATAAAAAAATAAAAATAATAAGTGACGTTATTCTGCTATTTTTTTTATAAAAGTTATTAAATTATGTAATTTTTTTCATTAAAACAATTGTCCCGTGTATGATTTTTGCATAATAAACTATAATTAATAATAAAAAAAATTATTATTCAATTCTTTTTTTTATTAAAGCAATTGTCCCGTGTATGATTAAATTTTTTTATTAAAACAATTGTCCCGTGTATTATTATAATATATATTCATCAATAATATATTCATCAACAATTGTTCCGTGTATTATTATAATATATTATTCAATTTCTTTTTTTATTAAAACAATTGTCTCGTGTAAGATTAATTTTTTTTATTAAAACAATTGTCTCGTGTGTGTTACTATAATCGTGTGTGTTACTATAATACATATTTACCCCGTAATTATTTATTATAATATATATATATATATATATATATATATATATATATATATATATATTCGTCAATAATACAATTGAATTTTTTGGATGAGTAGATTTGTTTTAGGCTTATTTTTGGATTTTTTTTGTTATTTTTGTTTTGTATCTTTTTTTTATGACTATATTTGTTTTATGCTTATCTTCTTCTTTTTTTGTTATTTTTGTTTTTTGTACATATCTTTTTCCCAGTTTGGAGTTAAAATTACATTTAAGGGCATAAACGGTGAAATATTATTAAGCGTGCTAAGGACAAAATAAGTTTTTTAGTAGTAGTTTCTTTTAATATATTGTAAAGTAGATTGACCTGTGTATTATTAAATTATTTTTATTAAAACAATTGTCCCGTGTATTATTATTATTATAATATATATTCATCAATAATATACTGTATTCATCAACATTGTTCCGTGTATTATTATAATATATTATTTTTATTAAAGCAATTGTCCCATGTATTATTATAATATATTATTTAATTCCTTTTTTTATTAAAGCAATTGTCCCGTGTAAGATTAATTTTTTTTATTAAGACAATTGTTCCGTGTGTTACTATAATATATATTTACCCCATAATTATTTATTATAATATATATTCATCAATAATACACTTCTCATGCTATTTTTATGAGTATATTTGTTTTATTCTCTTTTTAATTTTTTTTATGAGTAGATTTGTTTTATGCTTGTCTTTGGATTTTTTTTGTTATTTTTGTTTTGTATCTTTTTTTTATGAGTATATTTGTTTTATGCTTATCTTCTTTTTTTTTTTTTTTTTTTTTTTTTTTTTACATATCTTTTTTTTCAATTTAGAGTTAAAATGACATTTAAGGGCATAAACGGTGAAATATTATTAAACGTACGAAGGACAAAATAGATTTTTTAGTAGTAGTTTCTTTTAATATATTGGAAATAGATTATATATATTTATTACAACTTTTTTTATATAATTTTTAAGTCATTAAATTCAGGCAGAGTATTACCTTCAGTCAAATACTACCGTTATTTATCACCAAAAAAAAAGACTACCGTTATTATTTAATTTGTCATTGTCCGTTTTAACAATATTCGAAATTTTGTATCCTTCGTTGTAATTTTACTAAAAAAAGTATAGAAAGAAAAAGATAAATACAATAAAAATATGAAAACTTAATATAGAAATATTCATCTCAAAAAATTGCATTCAACCTTTTAAAAGTCAAATTATTATATTTTTAATAAAAAAAATTATACTTTTAAATTTCTTTCAATGGAATAAATCAACTCTTAAATTTCTTAAGGCATGCGCAAAGGAATCTATGCCTAAAAATAGGAACAAATAAATAAATAATTAAAAGTTTTATAGAAAGTTTAGTCAATAAAAAAATTAAAGAAA
Organism: Trifolium fragiferum; assembly: GCA_954870985.1. Classification (NCBI taxonomy): domain Eukaryota; kingdom Viridiplantae; phylum Streptophyta; class Magnoliopsida; order Fabales; family Fabaceae; genus Trifolium; species Trifolium fragiferum. The sequence continues at coordinate 12,595,775 of OX940792.1, forward strand.
GAAAAATATTATTACAAAAAAAATTATATAGGAGACTATGCATAAATTAGGCAGTCATTCGTTATGGTCGTAGTTCACCTAAAAAAAAACTCAAAATAAAATAAAATGAAACTATGCATAGAAATCATAACAAAATATAAAAAGACAAAAAAATTTATGTCGTTGTCTATCAATTTTAATGTTAGTCGTTTTTATCTTATTATTGTTAATCACTTGTCTTAGTTTTTGTTAAAGTATTATATATTATCAATTATCTAAATGTATAAAATTAATTATATATCAGTAAAAAAACAAATTACATAAATATAAAATATAAATGTATAAAATCAAATTTATATAAATTCAAAATTACTTTTGAATTGTTATTTAAAAATATATTTTGAATTGTTATATATATAATCGAGCCAACTCGTGAACCAAATGAGCCGAACTACATATAGTTCAAATTCATCTCATGTAATTAACAAATTTAATATTTAGCTCAAGTTCGGTTTCATGAACCAGGTTCAACGAGTCAATTGTCGAATTGAGTGTCGAACTTTGTTCGAGTTGGTTCGGTTCATTGCCACCCTTAACTAGGGGTAATAGTGCATCAGTTGAACTATGGTATAATCTTAAATCAAGTTATATTTTATTTTTAAATTTTACTTTATTTATATAATTTTCAATTCATTAAGTTCAGTCGGAGTATAATCATCGGTGAAAAACTAGAGTTAATAGTGCTACATTTGAAGTGGAGTATAATCTAAAATTATATTTTATTTGTAAATTTTGAATTATTTTTATAATTTTTAAGTCATTAACTTCAATCGAACGTGAGCATAATCCACAGTTAAAAACTAAGGTTAATAGTGTTTCGATTGAAACAAAGTATAATCCTCAGTCAAAGACTAAGGTCAATAGTGATTTACTTGAAAGAGAGTATAATCTTAAGTGAAATTATATTTTATGTTTAAAGTTTACTTTATTTATATAATTTTTAAGTCATTAACTTCAACCGAAATATTTGAATGAAGATTATATACTTCGATTCAACAGGAACACTATTAACTATAGTTTTTAACCGATGGTTATACTCTCATTGAAGTTAATAACTTAAATATTAACCAACCAACGTAAAATTGAAATTTTTTTTTTTTGACTTTTTTCACTAATAAATTATATTTTGACTTAATAGTATACTACGGTTTAAGTGAAACACTGTTAATCCTAGTCTCTAATCGCAATCGGGGTTATATTCCGGCATAAGTTTTAATTACTTAAAAATAAAATATAATTTAACTTAAAATTATACTCTAATTCAACTGAAACACTTTTAATCCTAATCTTTGTCTTTGATTTAAACGTATTTTTCATGATTTGCTCCATGTATTATTATTATTTATAAAAAATGAGTTGCCACATCATAGAAAGTTGTAAAAAAATCATCAAAATTTTTCATCCGATTTTAATTTTTTTTTCCTTTTTCAACAAGAATTTAAAAAATCATCAAAAGATCCATATTGATACCAAAATTCATCTTCTTGAACTTAAAACCCAGAAAATAATAAAAAAAAATCCAACAAACTTCATCCCCAACAATTGGCTCAAACTCAGATCCAGGAATGTTACAACCACACCCACCTTCTCATAGATCTCAGACAATTCATTCTCCAAAATAACACCAAACATTACATAAAAAAGATGCCACTCATTGTAAATCGAAGTTCATCAACCATCAAATTGCTCACTCATTGTAAATCCTTCAATTTTGCAGTTTCATTAAAAAACCATCACGCCCAGTTGCAGAGAAACTATTAAAAATAGAAGCACAAGAACAACTAACAAAACAAAATTAATTTATTGCGATTTCACTAGAATCTCATTCTCTTACTATAAAGAACAAAAATTGCATCTTTGAAAAGCAATAATACTTTGACCAATAAGAGTAACAACAACGCTGGTTTGGGTTGCCAAGGGAAAACGTGTGTGGAGAAAAAATTAGAAAATACAGACGGGACGGTGGCACAGACGGCGGTGGCTGCAGCGGTGCTAGAAAGAGGGAGAGACAGAGGTGAGGAGGAAGTCCGTTTGTTGTATTAGAGAAAGATGAAGCGCAGATAGATAAAAAGGCTCTTTGTTTTTATTATTTATTTTTATAATTAAAGTAACCTTTTTAATTTCCAACCATTGGATTTAAGTTTGCCACATGTTACACATCTATTAAATGGAGTAAATCTGCACTTATAACACTAGATATGACTTCATTGGTATAGTATATTGTAAATACTATTTAATTTTTGTTTTGACAGGAAATAGTTATATATTAATGAATTAGTAATACTGTAGATGATAAGTTGACAACTTTGTGTTGTTTCTTTGATAGCCAAGATTAGGGGTGGACATCGGTCGGTCTCGGACGGTTCTCGGGCCAAAAGTCCTCATCCGAATGAACCCACGGTTGGAATAACATAGTCCATCTCCGTCCGTTTACGTCTCCGGTTATGTCGGATGACGGTTTGATCGGGTTTCGGTTTGGATGGGTAGGTTTAATCGGTTCTGAATCAATCAAAACTTACAACTTGAAAGAGAAGAAAAAATCTTGAAACAAAAACTAAGAAATATCACAACAACACCATTAATATGATGAGAAGAAGGTCCCATTAAAACACTTTATTTGCCTCTTTTCCTGTATGTTCTTGTTCTATAAAACAGACATATTTGATGTAGGGATCGAAAACAAGATCTGAAGCAATGAAAACAATATAAGATCCAGAGGATATCTCAATCTAAACAAATCTTGCTTGGTGCAAAGTGTTTGATTGGACCCATTGAAAGTTGAGATAAACAAGATGAAAGGAAGAAGAACAAGAACAAGAGGATGAATTTGAGACAAATGTAGAGATTTCAAAGTGAAATTTCAAAGAGAAAGAAAATTAGAAATAGTCATTCTCGATTTTTAAAGAAATGGTCAAAAAAGTAGTCTTGATACTAGTAGTAGAAATAGTCATTCTCTGTTTTTAAAGAAATTGTAGTTTAAACTTAAAATTAAATGAATTAAATTAATACTAGTAGTAGTAGGTAGGTAGGTACTCCATTAGAGAAACTTTTTTTCAATGTCAGAATTGATGCATGTGTTGTCTCACAAAAAACGAGGCGGTGAATTGCTTAATAGGAAAAAAGGTACTATAAGCTGATTAGACAATAGCAGTAGTGGGAGGGAGTAACTAGAATATACATATAGGCAGTATAGTTCGGTCGGTAATGGATACCACTGGGCCAAAAAAATTGGACCGATCCGATCCGCCATAGTCCATCTCAAACCACTTATTAAGCCCATGTGACCCGTCAACCCGCCACAGCCCACCCGAATCGGATTTTAGTGGGCCGGTTTTCCCGGTTTGGGCCGGACGGACCATTTTTGTCCAGTCCTAGCCAAGATCCGCACCACCCGCTGGAACATTGTACTTTGGCATCAAAATATTTAGTCCTCGTCGAAAAATAACATTAATTTTAGTGCATTCACATTGTTGTTTCCTAATAATAACGTCATCCAATGACACAACCACCACGTCACTCAATCCATCTTCACACTCAAGCCGTTGGATGCCAAGATCTAAGATCAAGTATTAAATTTTGAATTAAATGATGAAGAATATTTTTTTTGTTCTTAGGAAAGTAACAAGTTGGAGGAACATAGAAGGAAAGAGAATCTCACTCCTTGGCCATTAAAATATAAGTTATTTTGACTATATAATATTATACATATTAAAAAAAAAAAATGTTAAATAATATCCGCGGAGCATTAATTAAAGAAATTTTATATAATAAAAATATATTAGAACTTGTGTGGTTAATATTTATAAAACATGAAAAATGTTGTTTTCAATTTGTATTATTAACTAGTGCTCGGAGCATTAATTAGCATGACCTATTAAAAAATGTTATTAATATTGTATGATAAAGAAAAATTCTGAGTTAATTTGTAAAATTGTTATTCACTAGAAGTAATTGAAAAAAAAAAGAGTAATAAATAATTAAAGATATAATAATTAAAAAAATAACATTAAATATTTCATTGATATCATAAAACGAATTATAATTTGATATCATTTTAAAAAAAAAAAAATTTATAATTTGATACTGATGGAGTAGTAGTAAAATACGGAGTATGGACTAAAGGGAATAATAGTAGTAGTATAATATTACAATTTGCTAGCTAAGTATAGGTTAATTAAAAGGGCAAAATTAAGAGAGAATGAAATAGGATATACTAGTAGTGAAATATGGAGGAGGATTTGCATGGAAAAGCAATGGAAGAGATTATGAGAGGGTATGAGTCTGCTGACCAGCTAATTAAGCAACTACAGCTCAATAATCATGAGTTGACAAAAACAACCTCAATTTTTGTTGAACATCTTATGAACAACATTCTTAATTCCTTTAACAATGTCATCTTCCTATTGGATAAAGACAAACATAACAAAATAGTACAAAAGGATCACTTTTCTTTCATTGCTCCAATAATTAGATCTGCTGACTTGGAACAAAGTTGCAAGCTCATGAATACTTCTACTGCCGTTAGAGGATCATATTACAAAAGAAGGTATAATTATATAATTTCTTCTTCTTTTTTTTTTTTTTTTTTTTTTAAGGAAATATACTATATATAATCATGGTAACCATATGAACAATATGTATGCATTTTCTTTTCCACTATTAAATGTTTTTCATTTGATCACTAAAAAAATGGTGCATGACCAACATGTATACTTCTTTTTCACTATTAAAGTATTTCATTTGGTGGGTAGGAAAAATGCTTCAGATCTTACATATAAATCAAAAGGTTTATGTATTTTGTTTAAATTTAAGTAATATGAAAAATTTATCAATTTAACCATAAAAAATTCCTGTTGAATTGATTAACTCCTTACCCTTTATAAATTTTTAAATTTTTTTATACTTTATTAATTTATGATGACGAATTATTTATTAATTAATCTTAAATGAACAAATAATAAAATTTTAAAAAATATAAGAAAATTTGTCAAAAAAATATATAAATAAGTAATGTGCGAACGCGCCCCAGCCTTTTTTTATAACTAAATTATGTGGTTAGCTTATGATAGTATTTGATAATTAGGTTTTGAATGGATTGATAATCAAAATTAATTATGCATGCAGAAACACTACCCAAACATGGGAGGAGGTGACAAAAATTCCAACAGATGATGATGGGCATCGATGGAGAAAGTATGGCCAGAAAAAGATCAACAATTCTCAATACTCAAGGTGAGTGTTAATTATTATTAAAAATTATTTAATTATTGATTAGTTTCTTAATTTATTTTCAAATTTTTCTAAAAAAAAAAAGGGGTTAATAGGCTTTTACCCCCTGCAAAGTAGGCGAGTTTTGCATTACCCCCTATAATTATTTTTTTTGCTTTTACCCCCTGCAATGTGTTTTTATTTTTTTTGCAGTTCATTGTACCCCCTGTAATGTTGTTTTGTTTTACCCCCCTGGGAGTTAAATGAACTGCGAAAAAAAATAAAAACACATTGCAGGGGGTAAAAGCAAAAAAAATAATTATAGGGGGGTAACGCAAAATTCGCCTACTTTGCTGGGGGGTAAAAACCTATTAACCCAAAAAATAATATTATTTCTTACTAAAAATTTCTCTATTTCCCATCCAATTTGATACATATATATATATGCAGGAACTACTATAGATGTACTCACAAGTATGATCAAAGATGCCTAGCAACTAAACAAGTGCATAGAATTCAACAAAAACCTCCCTTATATAAGACCACATATTATGGCCACCACACTTGTGACAAATACTTGTCTAACCCTCACATCATACTTGATCCTAATAATGACCCTAATTCCTCTATATTGCTTAGCTTTAACAACACATTCCCAAATCCCACAAAACAAGAATGTCCATTTTTATCATCATCATCATTATTATTATCAACATCACCATCTCTTTCTTCATCGCCAAATTCATTGGAGTATAAGGAGGATGTTCCCTCAACTTCCATAGATGATGTTAATCTACTTTCCCATGATCTCACTTTAGATAATTCTATTTCTACAAGGCATGTTAGTACTATATCATCAACACTTGATGAATTTGATATGATGTATGGTTTCTCCAATGATTTTGTTGAGGATTTCTTTCACCCTTTTAATGGGTTTTGATGATCAATAAGCTATGGTTTTTTTGTGTATTCATCAAATGTCACGATAAAAGTTTGCATTTGTAATTTCTATTGTAAAATGGACATAAGTCATGTCATTAATTAATAATAATTTCTACGGTGTAGTTTTTTAATTAAGAAGTTAATTTTTAGTATTTTTTTAAGTAGTATGTCGACTATAAATTTCACTCTTAAGATGGATAAGTGAGATAACCGGAATCCGAATCTCAGTCCTCTACATATATAATGCAATGTTTCTGCCTACTGAGTTAAGCTTACGGTACAATTTCTAATTTTTTAAATTGTCTTGGATTATTAATTGATTTTATGTTTTGAAATTTTTAAAATCAAATCTAGCTAGCTTCTCAATTTTTATTTTTGAATTATTTGCCACTCTCATTACCTTGTCTCATTATGAATTGATTCAATATAAAAATAGTAAAGCGTGAGTTTATTTCTTTCTTCAGAAAATATCTCATGCCTTGTCGCACAAGTAAAACGTGAGTTTATTTCCAAAACAAATATTCAAAAGATATCACGTGTGAATAAGGAGCGAAACAGAGTACGACATATGTTGTTCGCACATATAACCACATCTGGTCCAACATCTTACTAGAACTTGTTTTGGCAAAATGTAGCCAACATATACAAAAACCCAACAATGAACAACAAAATTAAGGACGGTGATGCTAGTGAAGAGGGTGAAGATACGGTTGAAACCTCAAGGAGTAAGGGAGAGGTAGAAAAGAAAGACGAGAGATCCCCACAAACTAAGAAGGAGAGACGCAACCACTGGATGATTACATAGTCTTAACTGCGGAATATGGCGCAATCCTCCAAAAGAAGCCTCAACCAAAGCAGGACAATACAAGGAGTCTCCCAATTTCTTGTTTTATTGGGGAGGTGAATATTAAAGGAGTACTATATGTTATCTCAACTCTAGCATAAACTTGATGCCTGTAACATCCTAATTTTCGTAGTTAGTATTTATTAATTTATTATTTCGTTAAGTAGCGCGTAATTTCCGTAAATTAATAATTAGGTGTGTGTTGTGATTTATTTACTTAAATGATATAAATTAATAATATGAAGAATGAATTAATGAACTTAATGTAGAAATTGAGCTTAAACCAAGTGAGGGACATTTTAGTAATTACACAAATGAAAACCTAGGTATAAATAGAGAAACTTGGTGGAAAGAAAAATCAGAAAATTGTGGTTTTATGATAAATTGAGAGAAGTTGGAGAAAGCTTAACATAGAGGGAAGAGGAGTCAAGAAACTTAGAGAGGTTCAAAGGGGAGGAGTAAGGATTCATCATCACTAAGGTAAGAGGGGTAGATACTATAATCTAGATATGAATTAAATGAGAGGGGAGAATAACAATTCTCCATCCCAAACTCTCATCACCTCACATATAGGGTTTGGAAAGGGATTATGGGGATTTGCTTATATTCAAAGTTAATGTATGATTCTATATGTTTTTTTTTATGATTATTACATGATTCTCTTTGATAAAAATGCTCTCTTGGATTTGTTGAAGTTGTTATTTGGAAATCTTAGTGAATTTATGAGTTTGAGTTAAATCCATGAAATTAAGTGCTTAATGTGATGTTAAGTTATTTTTAAGTGATTTTGAACATGTATAATCATGATATATGCTTGGTATAATTTTCTGAACTTAAATAAGTGATTTTGAGCTTAAATAAGTGATTAAAAGTTATTCACAAAGCAAAAACGTGCAGCTGCAGAATTTTGCAGTACTTTGCGTCGAACTCTGGCTGTCGCTATGGCCGACGCTACGCGTTATTGGCCATTATTTTTTGTTGGACTGTTGATTTTTTTTGTTTAGTCGAAACCTATTTTACCCAATTTTCCGTGTAGATTCCGATTCCGGAGTCCGTTTTTGAAGATTTCGTTTAGTTAGCGATGCTTATTAAATTTTTGAGTTACTTTAAGTGTCAATTGAGTTTAGTTAATTCAATTAATATGGTTTAACTTGATAATCTCGTGATGTTTGTAACTTGGGATATTTGTATCTACGATGATGATTGATTTGGTGATATATATATATATATATATATATATATATATATTTGACTATAACTATTTGGTGAAAATTTGGTGTGAAGATGGAATATGTTTCCATATTATTGAGGATATATAATGATAGTTATATAGTATCATATGTTCGATATGTGGCTAGCATTCATGCATTCATATGTCTAGCTTTTGGTGTGAAGATGGATTAGGTTATCCATATAATTTGGTGTGAAGATGGAATATGTTTTCCATATACTTTGGTGAGATGGTACCACATATAGATGTGTTTAGGGGACATGACATATTTATGTGACATTAGAATGCATTAGGGATTTATGTATTAACTCTAATTGGTAAATGATACTTGGTATGATTGGAAAATATCCTTACTTGATGTCATGAAATTTGTTAATTACATGATTGATGGTTAAGTATTATTTGGCGTGTGAAATCAAGTAACATTTATGATGATGTGTTGCTAAATATGATAATAGGGAGAATATGTGCAATATGCTATTTATGAGCACTTGCCTAAGTATGTTTGGATATACTTTAAATATGAGTGATACATGGTAGGTACATGCTTAATACATGAATTACTTGACCGAGTTGAACGTGTTCGATTGCACTTTATTTATCCTAGTATCTAGTATTTGATATATTCAGTTACTGTTTGTGATTATATTATCTAATCCTCTTTTTTTTTTTTGTATGTGCTGGACCTTTGGGGGCCCAGATCCTCAGGTTAATTCTCGTGCAACAAAGAAATAGTAGCTGTTTGCCTGCTCTTAGTTCTTGGTAGGGAGATTGGCCTAGAGCCCCTCCATTTTGTCGTTACCTTTTTCTTTTGTCAGTTGTATGTAGACTTAGAAGCTCTGATAATGTAACACCGTGTCTAAAATTATACTTCCAGTCGCTTCCGTATATGATTTTGTATGTTAAGGCCTTATGTGCCATACTTTGTTACTTTCTTGAGATAGTATATCATGAATTCATGGATCATGATATATTTATGTTATGTAAGACTTGTTTTTATGGATCATTAAAGTTAAATGACCGGACTTATTACATGAAAAATAAACAATTATGCATGATTAGTTATTAAGACAGGTTTTCATTTTCGCTGCAATGTAATGAATGATAATCATGCTTGGATGACGGTTTTATATTTTAATAATGTAACGCTCTATGTGCTATGATGTTATTTAATTAAGTTATTAAGTACGCGTAGTAGTTTAGGGTGTTACAATGCCTCTATAATTTTTGGCTCATTGGTACACAATTGATTACTATGTCAATCTCATAGACACAACAGAGAGAAAGAACTAACAAACTCAACCACACCATAACCAAACAATCCGAACTAGAAAAGACTGAAACAAGCAACAAGGAACACCGAACCAATCTAATAGATCAACCAATCATCAATCAGGGCGAAAAAATCAAACGAAATGCCCTAAAAAAATAACAAATCTTTAGAAACTAAAAACCCTAAAAAATAAAGATAAGAAATGGAAAACCCCAAAAAAGAAAGAATAAATCATAGCATAAGAAAATAAAAACAAGGGAGTTGAGAGAGAAACATAAAACTACTGAGTCAATGAAGATGAAAAGAGATAGAAAGGAGCAAGATGAACGACTTCAATTGTCCACGAACGGTGGAGCAAACTACTCGTGAGACAAACCCAAACTTGTTAGAAATTCAATGGGTGAATGTAAGGATGAGAGAACGGAGAAGGGTGTCACGAAATCGGCGAGGTTTAGAGAACAAATTGATTAGGGTTTTTTTTTTGTTTCAAGAGGGCAATGGGAAAATAATAATGAAAAACAATAAGTGAGGGATATGTGAAAAAAAAAATAACGGCGAAATAAAAATTGTACAAAAGCATATATGCTATTTAAAAGCATTTGTGTTTCATAGATAATTAATAGACTATTTAAAAAAATGAAAATTTAAAAAATTTAGCGTCCAAAATGAAAAATAAATGAGTTGCAAATAAGACATATGTGTTAGATTTTGTGGACGCTAAACAGACGTTATTAATTAGCATTAGGAATAGTTTGATGCAAAACTTTTGGAAGCAAAATTACAGTTTTCTTGTAGTGAACTTCCGTTTGAACGGAACGCTGCTCTTGTTCGTGTAACTATCTCGATCAATCAAATCTAGCTACTATCATAATTAGAAAATGAAATGAATAGTGAGTGATGGTAAAAGTAGCTAGGTAATGCAATTGAGACAAGAGAATACAAGCTTCATTATTAATTAATTGAACAACAATACAATGCAAGGAAATGGTGGAAAATTACAACAGAAGAAATAAGAAACAAAACAACAATTTAACGTTTACTTTGGCTGATGATATAGACCAATAAAACGAAGAAAATTGAGAATAGCAAATGTGAAAAAAACAACACCTACAATAGTTGAGCTGAATCTCCAAGCATCACGAAAATAAACTGATTTCAACACACCCATAGAATACTTCCAACGGTTACGATAATGTTTATTAACTTTCTTTGAGATAGTTTCATAATAATTGCATGTGACCACAACATTCTTGCACAAACCATTTATCATAGTTGCTAATTCTTCATGGCTACCAAGTTCATGAACAATGATTCCATTGTCAACCAACAACTCCACATCCTCTTCATTGTTTATAAGAGAGTCAAGTAGATAAATATAGTTGCATATGAATGGTTGCTTTGAATAGTGACACTGTTCCATTGCAATAAGGTTCTTAAGAACACATTCTTTGTTTTGGTGTACTCTGAATTGAGACATTTGCAACTCAGTTCTCACAAATTTGAAGCCTGGTAAGCAACCTAAGCATAGAAACCAGTTGAGAAATGGAATCCTTTCAAAATTTACTTCTAATAAGCTTTTGTGACCAACTTTCACAAAGCTAATTCCTGCAGTATTCAACTTTGTTGCTGTCTTAACTATACATTTATCTTCGGTATTAATGTCGATGAAATGTTCGTTTCGCGACCACTTTTTGTCGTAAACTTCTTTTGGAAGGTAGAAACATCTTATCAAATCAGTGAAGTGTTTGCATGATTTGCAATTCTTTAACATCTCTTCATTTTCATCTTTGTTTGATCTTTGTGGGTTGTAGTTTTCAAAGTATTTAAATGCAAGTTCAAGAAAACTTTTACTATTATCCTTGAAAACTATTTTGTATAATTGTTCCAACACATAAATAGGAATCTGATTTTCAAGAAGTAACAAATCTCTTTGTATAATCTTGGAAATCCATGATGTTGTGAACATGTAATCTTTTTCTCTTTCAGAAGCAGAATATTGATCTGATTTTCTATAAAACAGCTCTAAGATAAAAACAGAATCAAACATCATCATGTCCACAAACATATTATCATCCTTAATGTTTTCATAATGAACCTCAGAATAGAAATTCTTTATCATTTCAATGTTTTCTTTGAGGAAATTTTTATATTTTTCAAAAGACATTTTATGATTTTCTCTTTCCCAAAAGGAATGAAAATACCTTTGTTTTTGTGTATCCATTGGTTTCAATTCTTTTTTGTTGTGGTGAAATGGACCAATTGATATCAAGTGTGGTGTAAATTCTTCTCCATTATTCAACTTTCTAATATGGGAAGGAACCTTGTAAATACAACATAGATCATGCAGTGCTGGCTTAATAATCTCTATACGAATCTCTGCTTCTATTTCTGCAAGTATTGGAATTGGAATATCACTAGCAGTTGTAGAACCCATTGAAAAGTCAACACCTGCCAACATACAAATTAAACAAGTCACTATTGTATTGTTATTATATTGATGATTAATTGATACAAATCTAAACCACTTTTATTCTTTTCATGAAAATAATTTAAAACATGATATATTTTTTTGAATTACAAATATATTATATATAAACATAAAAGCGAAAAAAGTATAAGAGAAATTTTCGTAAATCAAGAAAGAACAAGAAGTATATATCACACCAGAATCCAATAATCTCTACGGTAAGACAAAAAAATAAAATAAGCCCACAAGAAAATATATTTAGGGATCAAGATTGCCTGCTGTAGATATTTCACGCCGTAATGAATATCAACCATTGATTTCAGATGACTTAAAAATCATACAGTAAAATAATTTCAGTCGTCTATTAAATCGAACGCGCATTTACAGCAGGAAATTCAATTCCATATATTTATAGACCATAAGAGAAGATGAAAAAATAACATTGTTTCTCCTTTTTGGTTCTCTAATTTGTTGGGTTGAATATCGGTCGGACTTTTTTATTAACATAATTATTTGTTGTCACTAAAAAAAATGTAAAATTATCATAATTCAATTGAGTATACTGGTAATTTAGATCATATCGAAAATTGTAAAATTGTGATTAATCATAATTAAATTAATCTTATCTTAAATGTAAATTGAATTAACAACCTACTCAAATTATCTAAATTTTTAAACATAGTGCCACATGTGTAGTGAAAATTGAAAAATGGGTGTCTGAATATCATTAAAAATAAAGCTTTTAAATTTTTTGTTCTACAAAAATTTAAGAAACTAGATGTATGCAATTTTAAATTACCTGTGATGGAAATATATGCTGAAACAATTTCACTTCCTTTCAAAATGTTATGAGACTCTTTGTGTTGTGATATGCAAGTAACACTAGCTTCTATTTATACATGCAATTATTCGTCACATGTTTAATTTTCTTGTTTTGTATATAATATAAGCTCATGCTTATAATTTGCTTAATGCCTACTTGCTATTTTATCTTGTATCTCTACTTGCAGCAACAACCTGTATACGAGGAATATTAGTTAAACATTAATATATACATGACTTTGGACTTTGACATTTTAGTTTCACACATGTTTATGAGTTGTTCTTTTTTGGGGAGTTGCAAGATCTGACACTATGGATTTAACTCTTCTAAAGTGAGAAAATCAATGATTAATTAATATTATAACCATCTATATATAATTTGTTATAAGAGTTGTTAATTTCCAAGTTAAGGGTGTCTAAAAAAGAATTTTCTCTCCCGCCCCTCCACATTTCTCTTAGACCATCCAAAACTCCATTTTAGAATGTAGATTTCGAATTAATTAAAGGTTTCAAAAATAAAACTCACTCTCTTAATTAGATTCGAAAACATAATTCAAACTTTTTTTTTTTTTTTTTTGTTTTCACCACCAGTTGAATCTGGTTTGGGGGTCAGTTCTGATATCAAGTGGTTTTAGCCTCCTCCCGATCGCAGTTGCGGGGGATAGAATCGTGATCCTTCCTACTAAGTTCAGCGACAATCACCACTGAACCAACTAACGATTGATTCAAACTTTTCTTTAATACACAAAGACTATTACTCATTGTACTTTACTTTTTATTGGAGTGTGGTCTAAATCAACATTGGAACATTGGCAAAAACTTTGTACTCTCGTTGAGGCTCAAACATAAGGTAATATTTAGAATGATTATAAAAATGATTAAAATTGTATGTCACAAAAGTAGTTTGAACAAAGTTGGCTTGATCAAAGATAAAGTTGTGGAATCTAGACAAAAAAAAAAAGTCGAAAGAGAGAAAAGAGATAAAAAAAAATAAAATATGACTGAATATTGAAAACTAATTATGTCAATATATTGCAATAGTTCGAACTCTAGATCCTGAATCCAAGCGAGCGGAAAATATTTTCCAAATCAATATATTAGTTCGGAACACAAATTCTTAACTTTATATGCTCCGGGGTAAACACTTTCTAAATTTCTTAACATGTGCCCTAGCATTTGCCATAAAAATCATAAATAAATAAATAAACCCTATAGCATTGTCTATTTGCAAAACAGGAGGTGCGAATCGTAGGGCCCATACAGCATTTGAACCTTAGCCACCCAGGCAAAGCCCAATGTTTAAGAATAATTTTTTGTCACTTAAAAAAGAATATTTCTCTTCCGATCCCCACGTTTCTTTTTCACCCCTTGAATTTATTGTTTTCCCTTTCAATAAAAAATTCGGTTTCTATAAACTGAATTTTTTTTGCCTTGAAATACAACTTTGGTGTCTGGAAACCGAAATTTTCTGAAATTTGTACTAGAAAAATTTCGGTTTCTACGAAATAAATTTTTATCAAGGGCAAACGGATTTTTGAAGGGTAAAAAAGAAACACGGGGGGATGAAAAAGAAATCTTCCTTAAAAAAAGACTTATATTTTTGTAAAAAAAAAAGCTTATATTAATATTATAAAAACTAGTTTTGAGACCCGTGCATTCGCACGAGTCAATCGACTTTTTTTTAATAAAATATTGTTAAAATATAGTGTATAAAAAAATAAAAATAATAAGTGACGTTATTCTGCTATTTTTTTTTTGTTGTAAAACTTATTAAATTAAGTAATTTTTTTTTAAAAAATTGTCCCGTGTATGATTTTTGTGTAATAAATTATAATTAATAATAACAAATATTTATTATTCAATTCTTTTTTTTATTAAATCAATTGTCACGTGTATGATTAGATTTTTTTATTAAAACATTTGTCCCGTGTATTATTATAATATAAATTCATCAATAATATATTCATCAACAATTATTCCGTGTATTATTATAATATATTGTCCCGTTGATTTTTTTTATAATAAATATAGAGTACAATTTAACTATTATATAGAAAAATAGTAAATTGAAAAATATAATTTATTTTTTTACGAAATAAAAGATTTGAAATATTTTTAAGAATTGATGAGGATAATTTAAGATTTTTAGTAGTAATACCTCTAATATATTGAGCCCGTTTGAACTTGGCTTATTTTTAAGTTTATGAAAATACTTTATGAATATAATTTATAAATAAACTTTTATGTTATTTCATAAGTTTTTTTACACATATCAATTCATAAGATTTCACTGACAAAAATAATATCTTTGTAAACTGTTTTCATAAACAACCTTAAAAAACTTATAATAATACATAAAAGTTTATATATTTGCATAAGTTATTTCGCATAAGATCATAAATAAGTAAATCCAAACGGTTCCATTGTGTTTTTTTATTTTGTTTTTATGTTCTTTTATTTTTAAGCTAATTTTATTAGTTTCTTCTATTTTTATTTTTTATATATAAGTTTTTATATATTAGATTGAGTTACTATTTTTTTATTAATTTTTTATTATTATTTTTGACACGTATCTTTTATAGCGATTTTTGTTTCTATTTTTATGCATAATTTTATATTAATTAATTTTTTTTGTTCTTATTTTTGAAGTTAAGATAGATTGAATTATTATTATTTTTTTTTAGAAGTGATTTTCGTTGCTATTTTTATAGAATTTTTTTTTTATGCTTATCTTCTTCTTTTTTTCTCTTTTTTGTTTGTTTAGAGATGTGGTTTTTAATGCTATTTTTATGAAAAGATTTATTTTATGCTTATCTTTCTTTCTTATTTTTTTTATTAGTTTAGAGTTAAAATTACATTTAAGGGCGCAAAACTCGAAATACCGTTAAAAGTAATAAGGATAAATTTGAAATTTTAATAATACTTTTTTTTAATATATTGTAAGTAGATTATAAAAACTTGTCCAAAAATTCTGCTTGGTTTCTTTACATAAAAAAATGAATAAATTTGATAACTTTGATAAAACTTGTTAAGCATATTCATAATTTTTTTCAACAAAAAACTATAACCATTCAGAAAAGCTTGAAGTTAGGTATTAAATATGGATGTGGATTTTCTCCCGTAAATTTATCTCATATGTAAATAAGACCTATTAAAGTTTTTTCAATCCTATTTTATATTTGAATTTTTTTTATTTTGAGTGGTGTAAATCTTATTGGAGACAATGGTTGTCTTCCGTGACAATGATTATACTATTTATTTTACCTCAAAAAAAAAAAAAATTATACTATTTATTTATTTCAATAGGAAATTTTTAAGCCAATTCATTGCATATAGGCATACTCTTTTCTTTCATACAATTGAAGAAACAAATTGAATAAAAAGAATGATTTCATCATGCATTAGTTCGTTGACATACTCAATTGATTACTCTTTTCAATTTTAAAATGATTTTTGTTTTTGTGGTAAATTAATCAATTGATTACTCTTTTCAATTATACTCTAATTCAACTGAAACACTTTTAATCCTAATCTTTGTCTTTGATTTAAACGTATTTTTCATGATTTGCTCCATGTATTATTATTATTTATAAAAAATGAGTTGCCACATCATAGAAAGTTGTAAAAAAATCATCAAAATTTTTCATCCGATTTTAATTTTTTTTTCCTTTTTCAACAAGAATTTAAAAAATCATCAAAAGATCCATATTGATACCAAAATTCATCTTCTTGAACTTAAAACCCAGAAAATAATAAAAAAAAATCCAACAAACTTCATCCCCAACAATTGGCTCAAACTCAGATCCAGGAATGTTACAACCACACCCACCTTCTCATAGATCTCAGACAATTCATTCTCCAAAATAACACCAAACATTACATAAAAAAGATGCCACTCATTGTAAATCGAAGTTCATCAACCATCAAATTGCTCACTCATTGTAAATCCTTCAATTTTGCAGTTTCATTAAAAAACCATCACGCCCAGTTGCAGAGAAACTATTAAAAATAGAAGCACAAGAACAACTAACAAAACAAAATTAATTTATTGCGATTTCACTAGAATCTCATTCTCTTACTATAAAGAACAAAAATTGCATCTTTGAAAAGCAATAATACTTTGACCAATAAGAGTAACAACAACGCTGGTTTGGGTTGCCAAGGGAAAACGTGTGTGGAGAAAAAATTAGAAAATACAGACGGGACGGTGGCACAGACGGCGGTGGCTGCAGCGGTGCTAGAAAGAGGGAGAGACAGAGGTGAGGAGGAAGTCCGTTTGTTGTATTAGAGAAAGATGAAGCGCAGATAGATAAAAAGGCTCTTTGTTTTTATTATTTATTTTTATAATTAAAGTAACCTTTTTAATTTCCAACCATTGGATTTAAGTTTGCCACATGTTACACATCTATTAAATGGAGTAAATCTGCACTTATAACACTAGATATGACTTCATTGGTATAGTATATTGTAAATACTATTTAATTTTTGTTTTGACAGGAAATAGTTATATATTAATGAATTAGTAATACTGTAGATGATAAGTTGACAACTTTGTGTTGTTTCTTTGATAGCCAAGATCCGCACCACCCGCTGGAACATTGTACTTTGGCATCAAAATATTTAGTCCTCGTCGAAAAATAACATTAATTTTAGTGCATTCACATTGTTGTTTCCTAATAATAACGTCATCCAATGACACAACCACCACGTCACTCAATCCATCTTCACACTCAAGCCGTTGGATGCCAAGATCTAAGATCAAGTATTAAATTTTGAATTAAATGATGAAGAATATTTTTTTTGTTCTTAGGAAAGTAACAAGTTGGAGGAACATAGAAGGAAAGAGAATCTCACTCCTTGGCCATTAAAATATAAGTTATTTTGACTATATAATATTATACATATTAAAAAAAAAAAATGTTAAATAATATCCGCGGAGCATTAATTAAAGAAATTTTATATAATAAAAATATATTAGAACTTGTGTGGTTAATATTTATAAAACATGAAAAATGTTGTTTTCAATTTGTATTATTAACTAGTGCTCGGAGCATTAATTAGCATGACCTATTAAAAAATGTTATTAATATTGTATGATAAAGAAAAATTCTGAGTTAATTTGTAAAATTGTTATTCACTAGAAGTAATTGAAAAAAAAAAGAGTAATAAATAATTAAAGATATAATAATTAAAAAAATAACATTAAATATTTCATTGATATCATAAAACGAATTATAATTTGATATCATTTTAAAAAAAAAAAAATTTATAATTTGATACTGATGGAGTAGTAGTAAAATACGGAGTATGGACTAAAGGGAATAATAGTAGTAGTATAATATTACAATTTGCTAGCTAAGTATAGGTTAATTAAAAGGGCAAAATTAAGAGAGAATGAAATAGGATATACTAGTAGTGAAATATGGAGGAGGATTTGCATGGAAAAGCAATGGAAGAGATTATGAGAGGGTATGAGTCTGCTGACCAGCTAATTAAGCAACTACAGCTCAATAATCATGAGTTGACAAAAACAACCTCAATTTTTGTTGAACATCTTATGAACAACATTCTTAATTCCTTTAACAATGTCATCTTCCTATTGGATAAAGACAAACATAACAAAATAGTACAAAAGGATCACTTTTCTTTCATTGCTCCAATAATTAGATCTGCTGACTTGGAACAAAGTTGCAAGCTCATGAATACTTCTACTGCCGTTAGAGGATCATATTACAAAAGAAGGTATAATTATATAATTTCTTCTTCTTTTTTTTTTTTTTTTTTTTTTAAGGAAATATACTATATATAATCATGGTAACCATATGAACAATATGTATGCATTTTCTTTTCCACTATTAAATGTTTTTCATTTGATCACTAAAAAAATGGTGCATGACCAACATGTATACTTCTTTTTCACTATTAAAGTATTTCATTTGGTGGGTAGGAAAAATGCTTCAGATCTTACATATAAATCAAAAGGTTTATGTATTTTGTTTAAATTTAAGTAATATGAAAAATTTATCAATTTAACCATAAAAAATTCCTGTTGAATTGATTAACTCCTTACCCTTTATAAATTTTTAAATTTTTTTATACTTTATTAATTTATGATGACGAATTATTTATTAATTAATCTTAAATGAACAAATAATAAAATTTTAAAAAATATAAGAAAATTTGTCAAAAAAATATATAAATAAGTAATGTGCGAACGCGCCCCAGCCTTTTTTTATAACTAAATTATGTGGTTAGCTTATGATAGTATTTGATAATTAGGTTTTGAATGGATTGATAATCAAAATTAATTATGCATGCAGAAACACTACCCAAACATGGGAGGAGGTGACAAAAATTCCAACAGATGATGATGGGCATCGATGGAGAAAGTATGGCCAGAAAAAGATCAACAATTCTCAATACTCAAGGTGAGTGTTAATTATTATTAAAAATTATTTAATTATTGATTAGTTTCTTAATTTATTTTCAAATTTTTCTAAAAAAAAAAAGGGGTTAATAGGCTTTTACCCCCTGCAAAGTAGGCGAGTTTTGCATTACCCCCTATAATTATTTTTTTTGCTTTTACCCCCTGCAATGTGTTTTTATTTTTTTTGCAGTTCATTGTACCCCCTGTAATGTTGTTTTGTTTTACCCCCCTGGGAGTTAAATGAACTGCGAAAAAAAATAAAAACACATTGCAGGGGGTAAAAGCAAAAAAAATAATTATAGGGGGGTAACGCAAAATTCGCCTACTTTGCTGGGGGGTAAAAACCTATTAACCCAAAAAATAATATTATTTCTTACTAAAAATTTCTCTATTTCCCATCCAATTTGATACATATATATATATGCAGGAACTACTATAGATGTACTCACAAGTATGATCAAAGATGCCTAGCAACTAAACAAGTGCATAGAATTCAACAAAAACCTCCCTTATATAAGACCACATATTATGGCCACCACACTTGTGACAAATACTTGTCTAACCCTCACATCATACTTGATCCTAATAATGACCCTAATTCCTCTATATTGCTTAGCTTTAACAACACATTCCCAAATCCCACAAAACAAGAATGTCCATTTTTATCATCATCATCATTATTATTATCAACATCACCATCTCTTTCTTCATCGCCAAATTCATTGGAGTATAAGGAGGATGTTCCCTCAACTTCCATAGATGATGTTAATCTACTTTCCCATGATCTCACTTTAGATAATTCTATTTCTACAAGGCATGTTAGTACTATATCATCAACACTTGATGAATTTGATATGATGTATGGTTTCTCCAATGATTTTGTTGAGGATTTCTTTCACCCTTTTAATGGGTTTTGATGATCAATAAGCTATGGTTTTTTTGTGTATTCATCAAATGTCACGATAAAAGTTTGCATTTGTAATTTCTATTGTAAAATGGACATAAGTCATGTCATTAATTAATAATAATTTCTACGGTGTAGTTTTTTAATTAAGAAGTTAATTTTTAGTATTTTTTTAAGTAGTATGTCGACTATAAATTTCACTCTTAAGATGGATAAGTGAGATAACCGGAATCCGAATCTCAGTCCTCTACATATATAATGCAATGTTTCTGCCTACTGAGTTAAGCTTACGGTACAATTTCTAATTTTTTAAATTGTCTTGGATTATTAATTGATTTTATGTTTTGAAATTTTTAAAATCAAATCTAGCTAGCTTCTCAATTTTTATTTTTGAATTATTTGCCACTCTCATTACCTTGTCTCATTATGAATTGATTCAATATAAAAATAGTAAAGCGTGAGTTTATTTCTTTCTTCAGAAAATATCTCATGCCTTGTCGCACAAGTAAAACGTGAGTTTATTTCCAAAACAAATATTCAAAAGATATCACGTGTGAATAAGGAGCGAAACAGAGTACGACATATGTTGTTCGCACATATAACCACATCTGGTCCAACATCTTACTAGAACTTGTTTTGGCAAAATGTAGCCAACATATACAAAAACCCAACAATGAACAACAAAATTAAGGACGGTGATGCTAGTGAAGAGGGTGAAGATACGGTTGAAACCTCAAGGAGTAAGGGAGAGGTAGAAAAGAAAGACGAGAGATCCCCACAAACTAAGAAGGAGAGACGCAACCACTGGATGATTACATAGTCTTAACTGCGGAATATGGCGCAATCCTCCAAAAGAAGCCTCAACCAAAGCAGGACAATACAAGGAGTCTCCCAATTTCTTGTTTTATTGGGGAGGTGAATATTAAAGGAGTACTATATGTTATCTCAACTCTAGCATAAACTTGATGCCTGTAACATCCTAATTTTCGTAGTTAGTATTTATTAATTTATTATTTCGTTAAGTAGCGCGTAATTTCCGTAAATTAATAATTAGGTGTGTGTTGTGATTTATTTACTTAAATGATATAAATTAATAATATGAAGAATGAATTAATGAACTTAATGTAGAAATTGAGCTTAAACCAAGTGAGGGACATTTTAGTAATTACACAAATGAAAACCTAGGTATAAATAGAGAAACTTGGTGGAAAGAAAAATCAGAAAATTGTGGTTTTATGATAAATTGAGAGAAGTTGGAGAAAGCTTAACATAGAGGGAAGAGGAGTCAAGAAACTTAGAGAGGTTCAAAGGGGAGGAGTAAGGATTCATCATCACTAAGGTAAGAGGGGTAGATACTATAATCTAGATATGAATTAAATGAGAGGGGAGAATAACAATTCTCCATCCCAAACTCTCATCACCTCACATATAGGGTTTGGAAAGGGATTATGGGGATTTGCTTATATTCAAAGTTAATGTATGATTCTATATGTTTTTTTTTATGATTATTACATGATTCTCTTTGATAAAAATGCTCTCTTGGATTTGTTGAAGTTGTTATTTGGAAATCTTAGTGAATTTATGAGTTTGAGTTAAATCCATGAAATTAAGTGCTTAATGTGATGTTAAGTTATTTTTAAGTGATTTTGAACATGTATAATCATGATATATGCTTGGTATAATTTTCTGAACTTAAATAAGTGATTTTGAGCTTAAATAAGTGATTAAAAGTTATTCACAAAGCAAAAACGTGCAGCTGCAGAATTTTGCAGTACTTTGCGTCGAACTCTGGCTGTCGCTATGGCCGACGCTACGCGTTATTGGCCATTATTTTTTGTTGGACTGTTGATTTTTTTTGTTTAGTCGAAACCTATTTTACCCAATTTTCCGTGTAGATTCCGATTCCGGAGTCCGTTTTTGAAGATTTCGTTTAGTTAGCGATGCTTATTAAATTTTTGAGTTACTTTAAGTGTCAATTGAGTTTAGTTAATTCAATTAATATGGTTTAACTTGATAATCTCGTGATGTTTGTAACTTGGGATATTTGTATCTACGATGATGATTGATTTGGTGATATATATATATATATATATATATATATATATATTTGACTATAACTATTTGGTGAAAATTTGGTGTGAAGATGGAATATGTTTCCATATTATTGAGGATATATAATGATAGTTATATAGTATCATATGTTCGATATGTGGCTAGCATTCATGCATTCATATGTCTAGCTTTTGGTGTGAAGATGGATTAGGTTATCCATATAATTTGGTGTGAAGATGGAATATGTTTTCCATATACTTTGGTGAGATGGTACCACATATAGATGTGTTTAGGGGACATGACATATTTATGTGACATTAGAATGCATTAGGGATTTATGTATTAACTCTAATTGGTAAATGATACTTGGTATGATTGGAAAATATCCTTACTTGATGTCATGAAATTTGTTAATTACATGATTGATGGTTAAGTATTATTTGGCGTGTGAAATCAAGTAACATTTATGATGATGTGTTGCTAAATATGATAATAGGGAGAATATGTGCAATATGCTATTTATGAGCACTTGCCTAAGTATGTTTGGATATACTTTAAATATGAGTGATACATGGTAGGTACATGCTTAATACATGAATTACTTGACCGAGTTGAACGTGTTCGATTGCACTTTATTTATCCTAGTATCTAGTATTTGATATATTCAGTTACTGTTTGTGATTATATTATCTAATCCTCTTTTTTTTTTTTGTATGTGCTGGACCTTTGGGGGCCCAGATCCTCAGGTTAATTCTCGTGCAACAAAGAAATAGTAGCTGTTTGCCTGCTCTTAGTTCTTGGTAGGGAGATTGGCCTAGAGCCCCTCCATTTTGTCGTTACCTTTTTCTTTTGTCAGTTGTATGTAGACTTAGAAGCTCTGATAATGTAACACCGTGTCTAAAATTATACTTCCAGTCGCTTCCGTATATGATTTTGTATGTTAAGGCCTTATGTGCCATACTTTGTTACTTTCTTGAGATAGTATATCATGAATTCATGGATCATGATATATTTATGTTATGTAAGACTTGTTTTTATGGATCATTAAAGTTAAATGACCGGACTTATTACATGAAAAATAAACAATTATGCATGATTAGTTATTAAGACAGGTTTTCATTTTCGCTGCAATGTAATGAATGATAATCATGCTTGGATGACGGTTTTATATTTTAATAATGTAACGCTCTATGTGCTATGATGTTATTTAATTAAGTTATTAAGTACGCGTAGTAGTTTAGGGTGTTACAATGCCTCTATAATTTTTGGCTCATTGGTACACAATTGATTACTATGTCAATCTCATAGACACAACAGAGAGAAAGAACTAACAAACTCAACCACACCATAACCAAACAATCCGAACTAGAAAAGACTGAAACAAGCAACAAGGAACACCGAACCAATCTAATAGATCAACCAATCATCAATCAGGGCGAAAAAATCAAACGAAATGCCCTAAAAAAATAACAAATCTTTAGAAACTAAAAACCCTAAAAAATAAAGATAAGAAATGGAAAACCCCAAAAAAGAAAGAATAAATCATAGCATAAGAAAATAAAAACAAGGGAGTTGAGAGAGAAACATAAAACTACTGAGTCAATGAAGATGAAAAGAGATAGAAAGGAGCAAGATGAACGACTTCAATTGTCCACGAACGGTGGAGCAAACTACTCGTGAGACAAACCCAAACTTGTTAGAAATTCAATGGGTGAATGTAAGGATGAGAGAACGGAGAAGGGTGTCACGAAATCGGCGAGGTTTAGAGAACAAATTGATTAGGGTTTTTTTTTTGTTTCAAGAGGGCAATGGGAAAATAATAATGAAAAACAATAAGTGAGGGATATGTGAAAAAAAAAATAACGGCGAAATAAAAATTGTACAAAAGCATATATGCTATTTAAAAGCATTTGTGTTTCATAGATAATTAATAGACTATTTAAAAAAATGAAA
Source organism: Trifolium fragiferum (assembly GCA_954870985.1). Classification (NCBI taxonomy): domain Eukaryota; kingdom Viridiplantae; phylum Streptophyta; class Magnoliopsida; order Fabales; family Fabaceae; genus Trifolium; species Trifolium fragiferum. The sequence goes on from OX940792.1 coordinate 12,619,937, forward strand.
ATTTAAAAAATTTAGCGTCCAAAATGAAAAATAAATGAGTTGCAAATAAGACATATGTGTTAGATTTTGTGGACGCTAAACAGACGTTATTAATTAGCATTAGGAATAGTTTGATGCAAAACTTTTGGAAGCAAAATTACAGTTTTCTTGTAGTGAACTTCCGTTTGAACGGAACGCTGCTCTTGTTCGTGTAACTATCTCGATCAATCAAATCTAGCTACTATCATAATTAGAAAATGAAATGAATAGTGAGTGATGGTAAAAGTAGCTAGGTAATGCAATTGAGACAAGAGAATACAAGCTTCATTATTAATTAATTGAACAACAATACAATGCAAGGAAATGGTGGAAAATTACAACAGAAGAAATAAGAAACAAAACAACAATTTAACGTTTACTTTGGCTGATGATATAGACCAATAAAACGAAGAAAATTGAGAATAGCAAATGTGAAAAAAACAACACCTACAATAGTTGAGCTGAATCTCCAAGCATCACGAAAATAAACTGATTTCAACACACCCATAGAATACTTCCAACGGTTACGATAATGTTTATTAACTTTCTTTGAGATAGTTTCATAATAATTGCATGTGACCACAACATTCTTGCACAAACCATTTATCATAGTTGCTAATTCTTCATGGCTACCAAGTTCATGAACAATGATTCCATTGTCAACCAACAACTCCACATCCTCTTCATTGTTTATAAGAGAGTCAAGTAGATAAATATAGTTGCATATGAATGGTTGCTTTGAATAGTGACACTGTTCCATTGCAATAAGGTTCTTAAGAACACATTCTTTGTTTTGGTGTACTCTGAATTGAGACATTTGCAACTCAGTTCTCACAAATTTGAAGCCTGGTAAGCAACCTAAGCATAGAAACCAGTTGAGAAATGGAATCCTTTCAAAATTTACTTCTAATAAGCTTTTGTGACCAACTTTCACAAAGCTAATTCCTGCAGTATTCAACTTTGTTGCTGTCTTAACTATACATTTATCTTCGGTATTAATGTCGATGAAATGTTCGTTTCGCGACCACTTTTTGTCGTAAACTTCTTTTGGAAGGTAGAAACATCTTATCAAATCAGTGAAGTGTTTGCATGATTTGCAATTCTTTAACATCTCTTCATTTTCATCTTTGTTTGATCTTTGTGGGTTGTAGTTTTCAAAGTATTTAAATGCAAGTTCAAGAAAACTTTTACTATTATCCTTGAAAACTATTTTGTATAATTGTTCCAACACATAAATAGGAATCTGATTTTCAAGAAGTAACAAATCTCTTTGTATAATCTTGGAAATCCATGATGTTGTGAACATGTAATCTTTTTCTCTTTCAGAAGCAGAATATTGATCTGATTTTCTATAAAACAGCTCTAAGATAAAAACAGAATCAAACATCATCATGTCCACAAACATATTATCATCCTTAATGTTTTCATAATGAACCTCAGAATAGAAATTCTTTATCATTTCAATGTTTTCTTTGAGGAAATTTTTATATTTTTCAAAAGACATTTTATGATTTTCTCTTTCCCAAAAGGAATGAAAATACCTTTGTTTTTGTGTATCCATTGGTTTCAATTCTTTTTTGTTGTGGTGAAATGGACCAATTGATATCAAGTGTGGTGTAAATTCTTCTCCATTATTCAACTTTCTAATATGGGAAGGAACCTTGTAAATACAACATAGATCATGCAGTGCTGGCTTAATAATCTCTATACGAATCTCTGCTTCTATTTCTGCAAGTATTGGAATTGGAATATCACTAGCAGTTGTAGAACCCATTGAAAAGTCAACACCTGCCAACATACAAATTAAACAAGTCACTATTGTATTGTTATTATATTGATGATTAATTGATACAAATCTAAACCACTTTTATTCTTTTCATGAAAATAATTTAAAACATGATATATTTTTTTGAATTACAAATATATTATATATAAACATAAAAGCGAAAAAAGTATAAGAGAAATTTTCGTAAATCAAGAAAGAACAAGAAGTATATATCACACCAGAATCCAATAATCTCTACGGTAAGACAAAAAAATAAAATAAGCCCACAAGAAAATATATTTAGGGATCAAGATTGCCTGCTGTAGATATTTCACGCCGTAATGAATATCAACCATTGATTTCAGATGACTTAAAAATCATACAGTAAAATAATTTCAGTCGTCTATTTAAATCGAACGCGCATTTACAGCAGGAAATTCAATTCCATATATTTATAGACCATAAGAGAAGATGAAAAAATAACATTGTTTCTCCTTTTTGGTTCTCTAATTTGTTGGGTTGAATATCGGTCGGACTTTTTTATTAACATAATTATTTGTTGTCACTAAAAAAAATGTAAAATTATCATAATTCAATTGAGTATACTGGTAATTTAGATCATATCGAAAATTGTAAAATTGTGATTAATCATAATTAAATTAATCTTATCTTAAATGTAAATTGAATTAACAACCTACTCAAATTATCTAAATTTTTAAACATAGTGCCACATGTGTAGTGAAAATTGAAAAATGGGTGTCTGAATATCATTAAAAATAAAGCTTTTAAATTTTTTGTTCTACAAAAATTTAAGAAACTAGATGTATGCAATTTTAAATTACCTGTGATGGAAATATATGCTGAAACAATTTCACTTCCTTTCAAAATGTTATGAGACTCTTTGTGTTGTGATATGCAAGTAACACTAGCTTCTATTTATACATGCAATTATTCGTCACATGTTTAATTTTCTTGTTTTGTATATAATATAAGCTCATGCTTATAATTTGCTTAATGCCTACTTGCTATTTTATCTTGTATCTCTACTTGCAGCAACAACCTGTATACGAGGAATATTAGTTAAACATTAATATATACATGACTTTGGACTTTGACATTTTAGTTTCACACATGTTTATGAGTTGTTCTTTTTTGGGGAGTTGCAAGATCTGACACTATGGATTTAACTCTTCTAAAGTGAGAAAATCAATGATTAATTAATATTATAACCATCTATATATAATTTGTTATAAGAGTTGTTAATTTCCAAGTTAAGGGTGTCTAAAAAAGAATTTTCTCTCCCGCCCCTCCACATTTCTCTTAGACCATCCAAAACTCCATTTTAGAATGTAGATTTCGAATTAATTAAAGGTTTCAAAAATAAAACTCACTCTCTTAATTAGATTCGAAAACATAATTCAAACTTTTTTTTTTTTTTTTTTGTTTTCACCACCAGTTGAATCTGGTTTGGGGGTCAGTTCTGATATCAAGTGGTTTTAGCCTCCTCCCGATCGCAGTTGCGGGGGATAGAATCGTGATCCTTCCTACTAAGTTCAGCGACAATCACCACTGAACCAACTAACGATTGATTCAAACTTTTCTTTAATACACAAAGACTATTACTCATTGTACTTTACTTTTTATTGGAGTGTGGTCTAAATCAACATTGGAACATTGGCAAAAACTTTGTACTCTCGTTGAGGCTCAAACATAAGGTAATATTTAGAATGATTATAAAAATGATTAAAATTGTATGTCACAAAAGTAGTTTGAACAAAGTTGGCTTGATCAAAGATAAAGTTGTGGAATCTAGACAAAAAAAAAAAGTCGAAAGAGAGAAAAGAGATAAAAAAAAATAAAATATGACTGAATATTGAAAACTAATTATGTCAATATATTGCAATAGTTCGAACTCTAGATCCTGAATCCAAGCGAGCGGAAAATATTTTCCAAATCAATATATTAGTTCGGAACACAAATTCTTAACTTTATATGCTCCGGGGTAAACACTTTCTAAATTTCTTAACATGTGCCCTAGCATTTGCCATAAAAATCATAAATAAATAAATAAACCCTATAGCATTGTCTATTTGCAAAACAGGAGGTGCGAATCGTAGGGCCCATACAGCATTTGAACCTTAGCCACCCAGGCAAAGCCCAATGTTTAAGAATAATTTTTTGTCACTTAAAAAAGAATATTTCTCTTCCGATCCCCACGTTTCTTTTTCACCCCTTGAATTTATTGTTTTCCCTTTCAATAAAAAATTCGGTTTCTATAAACTGAATTTTTTTTGCCTTGAAATACAACTTTGGTGTCTGGAAACCGAAATTTTCTGAAATTTGTACTAGAAAAATTTCGGTTTCTACGAAATAAATTTTTATCAAGGGCAAACGGATTTTTGAAGGGTAAAAAAGAAACACGGGGGGATGAAAAAGAAATCTTCCTTAAAAAAAGACTTATATTTTTGTAAAAAAAAAAGCTTATATTAATATTATAAAAACTAGTTTTGAGACCCGTGCATTCGCACGAGTCAATCGACTTTTTTTTAATAAAATATTGTTAAAATATAGTGTATAAAAAAATAAAAATAATAAGTGACGTTATTCTGCTATTTTTTTTTTGTTGTAAAACTTATTAAATTAAGTAATTTTTTTTTAAAAAATTGTCCCGTGTATGATTTTTGTGTAATAAATTATAATTAATAATAACAAATATTTATTATTCAATTCTTTTTTTTATTAAATCAATTGTCACGTGTATGATTAGATTTTTTTATTAAAACATTTGTCCCGTGTATTATTATAATATAAATTCATCAATAATATATTCATCAACAATTATTCCGTGTATTATTATAATATATTGTCCCGTTGATTTTTTTTATAATAAATATAGAGTACAATTTAACTATTATATAGAAAAATAGTAAATTGAAAAATATAATTTATTTTTTTACGAAATAAAAGATTTGAAATATTTTTAAGAATTGATGAGGATAATTTAAGATTTTTAGTAGTAATACCTCTAATATATTGAGCCCGTTTGAACTTGGCTTATTTTTAAGTTTATGAAAATACTTTATGAATATAATTTATAAATAAACTTTTATGTTATTTCATAAGTTTTTTTACACATATCAATTCATAAGATTTCACTGACAAAAATAATATCTTTGTAAACTGTTTTCATAAACAACCTTAAAAAACTTATAATAATACATAAAAGTTTATATATTTGCATAAGTTATTTCGCATAAGATCATAAATAAGTAAATCCAAACGGTTCCATTGTGTTTTTTTATTTTGTTTTTATGTTCTTTTATTTTTAAGCTAATTTTATTAGTTTCTTCTATTTTTATTTTTTATATATAAGTTTTTATATATTAGATTGAGTTACTATTTTTTTATTAATTTTTTATTATTATTTTTGACACGTATCTTTTATAGCGATTTTTGTTTCTATTTTTATGCATAATTTTATATTAATTAATTTTTTTTGTTCTTATTTTTGAAGTTAAGATAGATTGAATTATTATTATTTTTTTTTAGAAGTGATTTTCGTTGCTATTTTTATAGAATTTTTTTTTTATGCTTATCTTCTTCTTTTTTTCTCTTTTTTGTTTGTTTAGAGATGTGGTTTTTAATGCTATTTTTATGAAAAGATTTATTTTATGCTTATCTTTCTTTCTTATTTTTTTTATTAGTTTAGAGTTAAAATTACATTTAAGGGCGCAAAACTCGAAATACCGTTAAAAGTAATAAGGATAAATTTGAAATTTTAATAATACTTTTTTTTAATATATTGTAAGTAGATTATAAAAACTTGTCCAAAAATTCTGCTTGGTTTCTTTACATAAAAAAATGAATAAATTTGATAACTTTGATAAAACTTGTTAAGCATATTCATAATTTTTTTCAACAAAAAACTATAACCATTCAGAAAAGCTTGAAGTTAGGTATTAAATATGGATGTGGATTTTCTCCCGTAAATTTATCTCATATGTAAATAAGACCTATTAAAGTTTTTTCAATCCTATTTTATATTTGAATTTTTTTTATTTTGAGTGGTGTAAATCTTATTGGAGACAATGGTTGTCTTCCGTGACAATGATTATACTATTTATTTTACCTCAAAAAAAAAAAAAATTATACTATTTATTTATTTCAATAGGAAATTTTTAAGCCAATTCATTGCATATAGGCATACTCTTTTCTTTCATACAATTGAAGAAACAAATTGAATAAAAAGAATGATTTCATCATGCATTAGTTCGTTGACATACTCAATTGATTACTCTTTTCAATTTTAAAATGATTTTTGTTTTTGTGGTAAATTAATTAAAATCAGGTTAATAATTAAAGTTAAATTAAAATTACTTTTTTTACTAAGATAATAAACACAATTAAGTTATTAAATTAAAAAATAGGTTAAATTAATTTTGATGGGATGTGTTTTTAATTCAAGGGCATTTTTGTACTTTCCAAAATAATCATCACTTCTTTCTCTTCGATTTCTCTTATACCAATAAATATATCAAATTTACTCTATTTCTCACTTATTAATTTCTCTCTTTTCTCTCTCTCTCTCTCTCTCTCTCTCTCTCTCTCTCTCTCTCTCTCTCTCTAACCTTTTTCTCTCTTTTCATTTTCTCTTCACAACCAAACACATCCTAAGAGTCCAAGAAAGAAAAATCAAATAATCTAATTTTAAAAACTTTCTCTTGTTACTGTGAAAAAGTCAATAAAAAAATCACTTGTTGACCACAGTTCAAAATAATAGGAATAGTAGTTTTTGCTGATCAAATGATACTGCATTGTATAATCTAATGATTCTAAACATTGATTCCACAGATAACAAGATGGATTAAATATATAATCTAAACATTGATTACACAAATTACCAAGTCTTTTGAATTCCACAGTTTTACATTCTAAGCTACTTGTTTCATTCAGACAATGAAACAATAACATTAATAAGAACAAAAGTGATAAAGAAAAAACATCATAATAATAATAAGCCTAATAATAATAATAATACAAAAGAAGAAATCAATTGCAACATGGAACCTTATGTTTCATCTATTTTCTGCTAAACAAGCTTCTGAGTTTCCCTCTTTCCAATCTCTCAAGCAACTTTTTAGCTCCTGGAATCTCCATCTCAATAAGCTTCTTCAAATACCCTATTGCTCCATATGAAATCATCAATTTCTTACATTTCTTACATGAAGAAAGCGATGCAAGACAACAAACTGCATATTTCTTTGCAGTATTCTGTGGACTTGGATCAAGCAATTGAACCAAATTCGGCACACTTTTATCGTCTTTCTTAACTTCTCTTCGATTCTCAGACAGAATCATTAAGCTTGCAATTGCTTGTGCTGCAAGTTCTCTAGCATTGTTTGCTTTAGCTTCAAGCATGTTGATCAATAGAGGTATGCAACCAACTTCACCTAACATTTTCTTCATCTCAATTGTGCTGCAAACTTTGCATATAACCGAGGCTGCGCCTTGTTTTGCGCCTAACGATCCTGACTTCAACACATGAACTAAACAAGGAAGCAATCCGAGAGAAACCAATGTTTCCTCGGGAACTGATCCAACGAGATTCCTCAATGCACCAACTGCAGAATCTTGAGGAAGTGGACCTTCAAGATAAGCCAAAAGACTCCGAACGCCGCCTTCTGATATAACCGATTTTCTTAGACTCTCATTGCTTGCAGTGAGATTCTGCAAACACTCAGCAGCATACTCTTTAGTACCTAACAAAATTCCATGGCTAAGTAGATTGATCATAACCTTAACAACACCTTCTTCAGCCAAAACATTTCTCACTTCCGGAACAGCCGAAATGTTCTTCAAAGTACAAGCTGCTGCAGATTGTGAAACAGAATCACCAACCTGACAAAGCTCGATTAACGGAGGAACCCCTCCGTGTCCAACAATCGAACGAGTTGTTTCTTCCGACATAGACAGCCTCTGAAGAGAAACAATAGCCTTTTCTTTACCAAAAGTACTACCTGATTCAACAAGCCTTATAAGAGGTGGCAAAACACCTTCAGAAACTAACCAGTTTTCGCAGCTACCACCCGCTTCAACAAGAGAACATATAATACTAACTGTTTTCTCCCTAATCCTTGTTGATGTTGCAGTAAGCAATTGAACCAAAGCAGCAACATTGCTCCTACAAAAAGCAGCCAAAACATTCTTCTCATCTTCTCTCATAATATCATGCAATCTATCCAAAGCTTTGTGTTTCGATTCCAAATGACCGATTTGAAGGCGCGCAAGTAGTTCCTTTATATTTCCATGTGTTTCAATATCTGATTCTGCTAAAAAACCAGAAACATTAAATTGCAAAGTAGCTTCACCGAGTACACCGGTTTTCGTCAACAAGCTACAATCCTTTAAATTCAAATCAAGCTTTCCAATTAATGCATCAAGATCACTTTGCATTCTTAATTTTCCTTCATACTTTTCCTTCAAACATAACTCAGCCAATTCAATAGCTTCTCTTAGTGTCTTTGACACAGCCTGCAATTGTTCCTTGCAAAGAGCATTCTTTGAAAAACAAGGGTGGCTTGATAAATCTGATAATTTTGATGGAACTTGTTCCAATTTTGAAATGATCATTTTCCATCTAACAAGAAACCCTTTTACCTCTTTTGCTTTTGTAAGAGCAATAGGAACAAGCTCTTGTGAGCTCAACAACCATTCTTCTGTTGAACATGTATCAACTGTAACAGCAACTCTATCTTCTTCCACCATGGTTATCAACAAAGCTGTAGAATAGAAGAAAACTAAGCTCAAAGATATGACCAAACCAAGATACCAATTTGTAGAAAAGGCATTGATATTGTTTGTATAGAAAATTGAAAAGGTTGTGGAGCAGTAGTTATCATAAAATCAGTAAATTATAAATTAAGACTCCCCAATTGAAAATTCTTCTACATAAAAATATAATAAAAGAGTGGGCCAATATATATAACTTTTGAGTAGTGTTTTCGGAACCAAACTCGCGGTTAAGCAGTTCAACTGGTTAAACCTTGAACCGAGAACTAGTTTGTATGCCGGTTAGTTTAACTACTGTCGGTTCATATAAGAATTAAATCGAAGCAAGTTGAACCGCATAGGTTGGTTCAACTGAAGTTCACTCGATTGAATCATGATCAAGAAGTCGATTCAATCTCTAGTCCGGTTTTTAAAACATTGCTTTTTAGAATATCATGATCACACAAGAAGCTTGTTTACTAACACATCATGACTTGACCATAAAATGTGATGTACCTAAAATGATGCCATCCTACTAATATTATATTACTTTATCAAGTAATCATTTAATACCCTTTGGAAAAAATTCCAAAACATAGTATTAAATTTTGATATGAAAGATAAAGTATAGTTTATGAGAATGGCTGTTGATGAAAATGAAGGAATTGGCTTGTAACTACTAACAACAAAAATACATTTCAATTAATTAGCCGTCGGTGGATATTATTTTTATACAAAAAAAAAAATCTTAATCATTAGGCTTAAAAAGCTCCACCTCACAATTGGTAAAAGATATAATAAGTGTTACTTTTTAGGGTATTTTAGTCATTGAAACAACTTTAGAAGGGTTGTTGGAAAGAGTAATAACATAGTTAATGTAAAGTTTTGATATGATATCTACTAATGAGTTGCTGAAAAGTAGAGTTCTTAGAAGTGATTTTCCATCTTTGTCCTCATAAAAATAGAAGTGATTAACAATATGAGAAAGAGATGAGCTTTACTTTGAAGGGAAGACACAAGTCTCTATCTACAACAAGTTGTATCCAATACAAGTATATATCCAATCAATAATCAATTATTACTATTATAATTATTGGCCAATGCTATGGTGGACCACCTCATCAAGTGGTCCACCGTGGACAAGTGGTCAATACTACTATAACGAATACGAATTTTACAAAATCGACCGTTGGATTGAAAATTTATATCATATAGATCATCCATAAAAAAAATTAGAAAAATTGAAAATCATTTGATATGTTATTGAGATCCATAAAGATTAACGGTTTATTAAATACTGTAAATCTTAATGAGTCCCAAAAACATATCAAATGATTTTCAATTTTTCTAATTTTTTCTGTGGATGATCTATATGATATAAACTTTCAATCCAACGATCGATTTTGTAAAATTCGTATTCGTTATAGCGTTGGTCCACCATGGACCACTTGAATAAGAAATTAAAAAAGAAAAAAAGCATTAATTAATTTAAATAGAATATACCTCAAATAAACTTGACTTGCTGAATATTCAAAGAATTGATCCTGTCAAATGCTATTACCAATTTACCAGAATTGTCTTCACTAAATCTGTAAGGCAAAAAAGCAGAGAAATTAGAAACTCCACAAACATATAGCTTAAAAATAGAAGAAAAGTTCACAAAATTAAATTTTAAAAAACAGAAAAAAGTAGAAATTGAAGAAAAAAAACAGAATTTTCCTTTCCTGCAAAAAGAGATTAAATCAAAGCAAAGAAGCAAAAATAAAAATAAAAAGTACTAACCTTTAAGAATGAGTAACTAACAAAACAAGCTTCTATAGCTTAATCTTCAAACTTCAAACTTGAAACTCAATGTCACAGTCACAAACACAGAACCACAGATACACAATAGAGAGAGCACTTCACCAACTTTGAAAAACTTTGCTTTGAAAACTCAGCTTATAACATTAACTTTTTGAAATGCAAATGCTTCCAAACTCATCAATCAAAGATACAGCTGGATTTTACATTAAAACCGTAATCTTTAATTTATGAGAATCAGAAACTTCTTCTATATCATAATTGAGAATCAAAAACACCAAAAGGGTATTTCCAAATTAGAAAATCAGAACTTAATCACAACCCATAATTCAAAATTTGAACTTTTTCAGTTTCTCTATAAAATGGAAGTGAATGTGTCTGTTTTGGGTTGATGGGTTAAATGTTGAGAAGATTGAGTGATTGGACGGTTGAGATTGTTTAAGACAGAAACGTTACCGTTGGGAATAGTTAAAATTTGAAAATGCTAAGGTTTTTTTGTTTTTTTTTTAATATCTTACGTTACCTAGGTGGTGTGTTAAGATGCAGGAAAGTGACACGTGTAATGTGGGGTCGGTAAAACTTTTTCAAAATGGTTGAAGTTGAAGTCATACACGTGTGAAGTGAAGTAGACAGGTTATGATGAAGATCTTAGAACTGTGTTCATTGTTTCACTGTTTTGAATTTGAATAATTTAACCTGGTATTGTGATGAAATTGCGAAAATGCCATTGTTGTTTCTGTCTTGTAATTGGAAGGAGCGTATGTGATTGTGTTTTTTCTTTAACAAAACAGCACAAGTGGGGTTGTACTTTTGTTTTGTGTGAATCAAGTGGGGTACTACTAGTAAGTTGATTAATTATGGAATAGAGTAATGAAAAATTGTAATAAAGTTGAAAAATTGTAAAAGATCAAATTAAAATTTCACCTCAACATATATAAACAACCGGTTCAATTCTCAAAGATGTCAATTTAGATAGATTAATTTAATTTCTTCAAAAAATATATATAAACAACTTGTTTAACCGGTTAAAAGGAACAACGTGGATTTGTATGTAGATACATATGCTCTTGTAATCACCTGCTTGCACGCATATATATATATATATATATATATATATATATATATATATATATATATATTGGTATATCATTTGAGTGATGTTACCCTGGTTAATAACACTTATATGGTCATTACCCTTCAATAACTGATATTGCTAACAACATTTGATTATTTGGATCACTACTAACAATTGCAAATATCATACCATTTCCTTTTAAAAAAACATCAGTCAAGCTTCACGAATGGTCTCATTTTAGAAAATTTATTCACATCATTCACGACACATATAGATTCACTCACTCAACAGCCATATAAGCATTTATGTAACAGCCACATAAACTTACAAATATAATCGATAAATGACCACATGAGCATTTTTGTAACGAATACTCATTAATAGAATAATAATGTATAATATTTATTACAAAGTTAAAGGATCAATTTAAAATTTTAGAAACTAAAATGACTAATTTGTTACAAATGTTTAACTTAACGGACCTTTGATGCATTTGGCCTTAAATATATAATGAAGTACGAGTATTAAAATTGCTACCCACACAGATATACAGGTTCAAGTATTTTTTTTTTCTTTTAAAAAAAAAAAGTGAGTACAAACATGGGGATCATGCTCGTTGTCATCCCTACTAAAAAGAAATATAAACTTAGTAATTTTAAAATGAAGAATCAACTTTGTGAGTACTGTAATTAAGTCTAAAAATTAAACTCGCAAGAGAGTACATCATTTAGTTATTAATGAAAAAATATATACTATAATTTAATGGAAAATGTTAACTAATTTCCTTGAGAGAATAGTTAAAAAATAAATTTATGTTAAACCAAAATATAATAAATAATAAAGTGTTATTTCAACACTTTTTTTTTGAAAAAATGTTATTTCGAAATTTGTTTAATCAAGCTTTAAAAAAGTATTATTTTCAATAGAAAGTTTATCTTTTTTGAGAAAATGAGAAAAAATATTATTATCATTATAAAATTTATCTTCTTTTTGTTTTATATAATAAAAGGGAATAAAATTTATCTTTTTCAATTTTCCTAACTAATATCCGAGTATATTTATCTTTTTTGATTTTCTTAATCTAAAAACCCGCAAGTCTAACCATAATTTCTTATTATAAAAGCTTGTTTCATTTGCAATTGTTACTCTCACTCAGAAAATATCTAAATGTATTATTTGGTCTAATAATTATTTTACAATTGAACGGCCTTAAACCCTTATTGCTCACCCAGGATAAAAATTAGTTACCTAATATGCTTATCATAAATAAATTGGTATCATTTATACTCTTTACGTAACAACTTAAAAATAATACTTCTTTAACAGATTATTTTCCAATATAAGATCTTTTTACACTCAAGGTGACTTATTTTTCAGTATATAGCATAAGAGGTTACATGTAAACACAAACACCTAACATTATTGATTTTACACATTTTTTTTTATCTGCAGGTGTATACTAAAACATTTAAAAAAACTTACATTCATATCAAAAATAGATAAAACACATAATAGCCTTCAAATATTTTGCAATAGTGCAGAGGTTGCAAAAAACATATTAATTTTAATCATGTGTATATAGAAGCCACAATAGTGAAAAATCCAATTTTAAAGGTAAAATCCAATTTTAGTCATCACCTAAAATAGTGGAAAATTCAATTTTAATCATGTGTATACAGAAGCCACAATAAGTGTCTACATATCAACCTGCACATCAATGTTGGTTGGATATAAAGAAGCATATCACCTGAAATAGTTTAAACAAAATTTTAGATTAAAAAATAGATAGTGTAATACATGGGTTGCTTTAGACAAAACTATACAAAATTATTTAATTATTTAACTTACACAGGTGGAAAGGAATTGGGAAAGAATATGCGACGGCGAACCGGAGGTGGTGGAACCGGCAAAACAGCAGGTGAAGTAGGGGAAGCAACAGCAGCAGCGTAAGAACGCTCTGGAACAGCAGCAGCCTTACCATATAATTTATGATAAAATAGTCAGAATGTAAAGAAGAATTACAAATTGTTTAAAAATACAATAACAATTATAAAAAATAGTAAAAATAACAAAAAAAATAGATAAAACACTTAAAAGTAAAAAATATGGATGTATATCAACAACATTTCAAATACTTTGCCATAGTGCAGAGGTTGCAAAAAAAATATTAACTCAAAAGCTTTTAACAAGCCATACTTAAAACCCTACATTCAAAATAGTCAGAATACAAGTTGTAATTCTAATATCACCTTGAGCATAGAGCAAATTATGATAAAATAGTCTTAAAAATTAAAAGAATTTAGAAACTCACAGTTGGTTTGCGAATATATGGCACTAGTTTAGGAAACGGAACAGGAGGTGGCTCAAGTTTTTTTATCAAATGAATCTTCAGAGCCTTAACTAGGCTAATCAGACACAAAATGCAGAGGGAATTTTGCTCTCCCGGAAAATGATAAGCTATCGAAGTTTCTTCGATTGGACTACATTTAACACAATGCAATTTCTGCAGCTTTGATAACTCAGTATACAAAGGAGAGAAAGTATATCCCGGCTGCACAGCGGGAAATCTAAGCCACTTAGCGATTTCGACGTGCAATAGAAAAAAGGTCAGCCCTTCTAAAGGAGGAGGAACCTGCATGCACCAAAATTAAATTCAGTTCAAACATTTGAATACTTTAGAACTAAAAGAATTATAAACTTCACACTTACGGCGGAAGCTGCTATAGCATCAGTTGTTTTAAACAGCTCTTCGAACACAGATTTTATACAGCTAACACAAAGGCTCTCGGGATCTAAAAACTTTTACAAATCCCCAGAAATGCATCTCTTACAGCATTCAGATTGAATCTGACCAAGACCCTTATAAAGAGCCTCAAACATAGACATCTGAAACGAAAATCAGAGCAATGGTTATAAACCCTAACCTCTGAAGCAATTGTACAATGATTACAAATCTACATAAAAAATCAGAAAAGATTTCATAAACACTGATGTGACATGAAAATCAGAGCATTGGTTATAAACCCTAAACAATTATCAAATCTTGTTTTTGCTCCCTATTAAATTATTATACACACAATTTTTGTTCATGTTGTTAAACCAATATTTTTTTTGAATGGTTATATTGCAGACATATTTAGAACATTATAAAAATTACTCAGAAAAAAAACTCAAAATTTGATTTCAAAGTTGAGATTTTTGTTACTTTTTATTTTTATCTTCTATGTTTTTTTTTTGAAAAATTAATATTTAATTCTACTTTTTTTAAAAAATTAAAATTTTATAAATAAACATTTTATAGTATTCTAAACATACCTAAAAAAATTATTAAAAAATTTAAGAACAATAAAACACATTTTAAAATTTTGACAAATAGAAAGGACTAATTTTATAGGAAAATAATTTTAACATTTTTTTAGTAAAAACAAAAATAATTTGCTTCTAATATATTTTGGACCACTTTTTAGTCTTTTGGTTTAGCAATATCGATACATATTTTTATTTAAATGGAAGTTATTGTATTTTTTATTTAAATTTAAACTACAATATTTTCAATTAAATACCCAATTCTTCATCCTACTCTAGCATTTGAAATTTTGAAATATCTATTCAAGTAAAGTTGTTCTCTACTTTTAATTTGTTAGCATTTACACAGTTCTTCATCCTACTCCAAGTCAATACTATGCAGAAATACAAAGACGTGAGCCATATCTGCATATTCTGCTAGTTGGTACATAAAATAGTCAGTTTTGTTTGGTTACCTTCAAAGTATTGAGCAGAGAATGAAATTGTTCTCGCGTTGATCTTTCGGTATAATAGTGTTCTCGTATTGAGTTAATTTGAATGTTTGCTTATACAAGTTGGATTAATTTTATACAAGTTTAGTGTTATATTCAGTTCAATGTTTGCTTATGTATAGTTGATTTCAATAATTTGATACAAATACAGTGTTAGATCCATTACAAGTTGGGTTAGTTTTATACAACTATACTCCACTTGTATAAAATCAACCCCACAAAACACAAGGAGGGACTGAACAAAGCTAAACCTGTCGTGAGAAAAAACACCCAACTTGCAGTAGCTCGAAGTCGCAAGAGATCGAAGATGCAAATGTGTGTTGAAGGGGTCTGAAAGTCAGTAGATCCAAATTAGTCGTTTTTGAAGAAAAGAAAAGATTGAAGATCCAACGGACGGTTCAAGCACATCGTTATGATAAAATCAACAAGCACATAAGAAGCAACTCCAATTACTCCCATGATATACCAGAACAATTTTTTTATGAAAAAAAAAAATATGGGCGTATACTAAAACATTTAAAATAGGTTACATTCATAACAAAAATAGATAAAACACTTGATAGCGTTCAAATATTTTGCCATAGTGCAGAGATTGCAAAGAAAATATTAACTCCCTTTTAACAAGCCATACTTATATTCTTTGCAATTTTAAATGTTTTAAATAGCTGCCAATGTATTCATATTTCAGAGACTTTAGATATATCACTTCATAATGTGTCTCTGAGCTGCATGATCAAACCTTCAAAGGAACAAAAACAGCACATATATAACATGGATTGCTAGAATCTGGGTGATGTAAAATCCCACATTGGAGTAATTGGATTTATCCTCTATGATAAAGAGCATTCATTTCGAATTTAAACTACATGTCCTATATATGAAAAATTGCAAAGTACAAACAATCAACAACTACTTTGAAAAGTAATAACGTTATTTTTGGTTGACATATTTACCCTTATTTTTTTAACTTAATTTTTTTTCTTCTTTTTTATGTGGCCCACATTATTAGTTGCAACATTTTTAAAGATTATAATTACATAAAATGCAACCTTAATTACTATATTATCAGGCCTGGCCCAATACTATGTGCCACATGAGCCATGGCATTAGGCCTCAAAAAATCAAGGCCTGAAATAAAAATTATATAGTAGTAGTATTAGTAAATAAGGGGGTAGGAACTTAAAAGATTTCTTGAAACTGTTAAGTCCAACACAGTCAGGCCCAGTTTAATAGTAATAGAAAAAGAAATTTGCTATTGAGACCCCTCACGTTGCTCCAAAGCCCCCCTTAAATCTCAAAATACCCCTGAGGCCATGATCAAAATTTTCGTTGTCTAGGCAACGAAAGCCAAATATATTGTTGCCTAAAGGACAAAGGCGCGTTCCAGGCCTAATTTACTTGATTTTCGTTGTCTAAACAACGAAATAAGTGTAATTGTCAATTAAGTAACGAAACACCTAGTTTCGTTGTCTATCTCACGAACACGCGTGGTTTCGTTGGATAGACAACGAAAATAGGTGATATCCGAAACAGAGGCAACGATTCTCCAATCACTACAGTAAATCAAAGCAACGATTGGGAAAGGGTTTAGGGGCGATTTTCATTGCGATTTTGAACGATTTTGCATCCAATCATTCAATAGTACTCGATTTACATCAAAGGAGGCGTGGAACTAAGGTTTTGGAGGTTGTGAAGAACTTTGTCACTTAGGCAACGAAAATCAAGTAAGAATCCCTTTGATTTTGTGCATTTTCGTTGATTTTGCTTGTTTGATTTTGATTATAACAGTCAATTGCATGAATTTAATTTGTTTATGAATTTAATTTAGGGATTTTGATTTGGGGATTTAGGGTTTATGTGTTGAATTGGGAATTTAGGGTTTATGTGTTAGATTGGGGATTTAGGGTTTGTGATAAATTTAAATTGATTGTTGATTATATTAAGTTAAAGTTTTGTTGATAAATTTAAATTCATTGTTGATTAAGTTAGATGTTGCTTAGAATTTGGATTGATCATAATTGATGATGTTGAGTTTTGCTTGATGTTGATAAGATTAGAATTAGTTTAAATTAGATAATGTTGATGCTTGATGTTGATAATGTTGATGGTTGATGTTGATAATGTTGATGAGTTTTGCTTCATTGTTGATGCTTGATGTTGATAATGTTGTTAATTGATCATAATTGATTATGATAAAAATTAGATTACATGTAGTAGTTTTAGTTGATGATTAAATCTGATCTTTTGAATTTAGCTGATGATGATGATATAATACTGTTGCAGGAAAAATGAATGAAGTTACTCGTAAAAGAGCGGGTAGGGATAGTGTTGCCCATAGCTCGGCCCGTAGGGACAAAGAGCGTGAGCGTGCCCTAGCACAGCCAAGCAAACCAAAACGAACGGGTGGTAGAATGAAGGAAGTTTCTTCTACTACGGAAAATCATCCTGATCCGGTGCCCGATCATGAGACTACGTTAGAGACGGAGCACGAGGTGGATGTTGAGGCGGATGAATTTGATGACGCGGAGGTTGAGGAGAATGATATGGAGGAGGGAGAGGAGGAGCAGGAAGATGAGGATGAGGATGTTGATGGAGAAGATCATGAGGAGCATGAAGATGAGGATGAGGAACGGACGCCGTCTCCTCCTGCAAAGCCTAAGAGGAGGACTGAGCGTAGAAAAAGACCGGTGATGACTAAGGGATACAGGGTGCCACCAATTGACGCACCAAAGGAGGGATACCCGGGTGGCCCAAGTGATCTGACAGTTTTGTCTGAATTTGGCAAGCATATTGCCAACTTTTTGTGGTTGGGACAGGTAATTTTTCAACATCTTACTATATGCGTTATTTTTTTTTTTAAATATGTGTTATGTGTGTTGATTATGATACATGCGTTAATATATGCCTTAATTCGTTAATATATGCGTTATTATATGCTTTATTGTTTCATATATTCGTTAATATATGCCTTAATTCGTTAATATAATTGTTAATATTATGATACATGCGTTAATAAATGCGTTAATATATGTGTTATTTTTTTGATATATGCCTTAATTTATAATGTGTTATTTTTAACTTAATATATGCCTTAATTCGTGTTATTCGTGTTATACATGGCAAAATTTTGATATATGCCTTAATTCGTGTTATTCGTTAACATTAATATATATATATGCCTTAATTTATAAAGTGTTATTCGTTTTTAACTTAATATATGCCCTTAATTCGTTAACATTAATATGCGTTATTTTTTATATATGCAGTATCCGCTGCGATATTTGAGGTGCATGAACAATGGCAAAAAATTAATGACTTCGACTTGCCCGGAGAACACTTGCGTTGGTTTTGGGAACCTGTAAATGCAAGTGGATTGGCACCCCTGCTGAAGACAAACTATGACAACGTCGATTGGGGTGTCCTGACTGCATTCGCAGAGAGGTGGCAACCAGATACCGGCACCTTCCATATACCGGTCGGGGAGGTGACCATCACTTTGGATGATGTTGCGTCGTTGCTGCACATTTCGATTCGTGGTAAGATGCTTAACCACGAATCCACCGCATGCACGAAGGCTGAAGGAGCGGATATGTGTGAGGAGTACCTCAACTTCGGGAAGGCGGATTGCATGGATGAGTTTTTTAAGATGAAGGGAGCGCATATTGGATTTCCCAAGCTTTTGAATTTGTACTTGGAGAACCTGAACCTTGCTCAGAAGGCAGAGAATGACAAGGACCCGGAGGACGGCGTGGTGTACTACAGGGAATGCACCGTCAGATGTTTTCTGCTGTAGTTGATTGGTGCGACACAGTTCACCAACAAAAGTACGCGGTATGTGGATGTCATTTTCCTGACATACTTGCAAGACCTGGCTGTGCTGGACACATAGAATTGGGGTGCCTCAGGACTGGCGTATCTTTTGAACTATTTGAAGAAGCAAACCAGGCAGAAGAGTGGAAACAACGCCGGTTACAATTGCCTTTTTCAGGTAAATATTTAAATTTATATTTTAGTTCTTGTTTTCATTTTATTTAATTTAATATTTTTGCGTAATTAAATAATTTGGTTGTCATCGTATAATTTATTTATTTTCCGTTATAATTCATTATCTCTGATAATATGTTGTTGATTAAATTTGTTTATTTTGTGCAGGCTTGGGTTCATGCACATTTCCCTAGATTTGGGACATATGTTTTGAACAGAAAGTTTCAGCCCCATTTTCCGTTGGCTGCAAAATTTCAACCGTTGAAAGGGGGTGTGCAACCGGATGAAACAAGGCTGACGTTGGATCGGATGGAGCACGACGACATCGTGTGGCAACCATATGTCGCTCGTCGCCATATCAAGCCGTTTGATGATGCAAGTTGGTATTCGGGCTGGATTATGTGTGAACAGTCAATGATTTCCCCGCATTTGCCTGAACGTGTCCTTCGACAATATGGACATGTTCAGTCAATACCGAGAGCTCCGTACATATCTGCAAAGGCGAAAATGAACATATTCACAATTGATCAAGCCTTTCAGAATATGTTGACTGAGAATTATGTCACGGAGGAAATGCGGGGTCCAAGATCCACACATGGTTTTGAAGCCGACCCTGGATATATTGCATGGTTCTTCAAAGTCTCGCATCCAATGATTAATGCACCATGCCAGGGCAGTCTTCCACGGCCGGCAAATCTTGAAGTGTTGATTGAGGAGGACAACAAGGATGGAAAGATGGATTTGATTGAAATTTGTCGGAAAGTGCGGACGGAGGTGATGGAAAAGGTTGAGGATGAAATGTCTTTGGAGGAGGCCAAGACATTATTGAAAAAAGTGTGTGATGATTTGGAGCCGATCACTAGTTACTCGGTGCGGCGCAAGAAGAAGAAAGACGGTGAAGGAATGAGGCGAAAGAAGAAGAAAAACAATGATGCCGGACCAAGCTCTCAAGCCTAGAGTCTCGTCGTTGTTTATTTTGTTTTACTTGATTTCGTGTTGTTTGTTCGTACTTTTTGGAACTTGATTTTGTAATAATTGTACTTTTAATTTTAATCGACAATTTGGTGTTGTTTGTTCGTACTAATTGACAATATAAATGCATTTTTAAATTTTAATTTGTACTTTTAATTATTCGTAACTACGTTGAGAAACATATATTCAAATTGTATGAACAGGTCTGTTAAAAATGAACATGGGCAGGTTTGC
Source organism: Trifolium fragiferum (assembly GCA_954870985.1). Classification (NCBI taxonomy): domain Eukaryota; kingdom Viridiplantae; phylum Streptophyta; class Magnoliopsida; order Fabales; family Fabaceae; genus Trifolium; species Trifolium fragiferum. The sequence continues at coordinate 12,640,350 of OX940792.1, forward strand.
GTGGTTTCGAAAACCATGTGGATACACAATAATAAGCCACTGCAACTGGTTATGTGACCATTGGTTTCGTTGTCTAGACAACGAAATTTGGGACGTATTTCCCAGAATTTCGTTGTCTAGACAGCAAAAATTGGAATACGTTTTCCAGATTTTCGTTGTATAGCCAACGAAAATTGGTCACAGAGTTCCCAAATTGTGATACTGTTAATTACTACAAGTTAATGTTAATTTATTTTAATTTATTTATTTTTGTAATTTCCAATAAGTTAATGTTAATTCCAAATTTTGTTATTTACAATAAGTTAATGTTAATTTAACAACTTTAAAATGAAAATTAAAAATAACATTAACAATGCAAAATACAATTAACAAAAACAATTTCATTAATTTTTTGGTACAACGATTACAAATGAATACATCAGGCACAAATAATACATTTATCCCTCGTAATCCCGGGGGAAAAAGAAATCTGCCCCTACCAACAGGAAAATATGGGCAAAAAAATACAAATGCGCGAAAGCGCAACAAAATCAACCTGGTAAAAACTAGGAAAAACATGAATGCCGGGGCAAGAGAAACTCGCTCCGGGGAAAGAGTAAAGCCGACCTAGCGGAATATCCCTTCGGGTCATGCCAGGCATAAATAATACATTATTTCGTCCACTAAATTTTGCGCAATATTCCTTCAGTTCATCTGCCGAGGACTAGTCCCACACTATAGGACAGTCTCATTTGTGCAGTAGTAACCACAAGCCAAGCAAGACTCATTTGGAATAACCATAATGTTCCTAGTGTGGACACAAAATCCCTCGTGGAATAACATAATGCTCCCAACCATTGTGCTTTAACAACACCGGTGGGAGCATTATGGTTAGTACACGACGGACCATGCGCCCGATAGAAATCAACTAAAACTAATAAAACTACGAAACTATAAAAGGCAAAAAATTAAAAATTATGAGCAAAAGAGGTAAAGAAAGTGAATGGTGAAAAAATATGGCACATTAGGTGCCTATTTATAGAATTCTTCATGAATTCTGATTGGCTGGTGCCTATTTACAGCCACACACGTGGCCAATCACAGTTGGCCACGTGTCAACCAATTTTGACTGCATGGGGATCTGTTTTTGACTGCCGACACAATTTTGTTGTCTTGGCAACGAAATTAAGTAGATTTGTTGTTTCGTTGTCTATACAACGAAAGTCAGCGTGTTCGTGAGGTGGACAACGAAAGGCAGCGCGTTCGTTAGGTTGACAACGAAACAATGTTAATCTGGGCCAAATCCTGAAGGCGCGCAGGCAATGCTCGCTTTCGTCACTTTGTCACCAATAGTCATTTGTTTTTGTTGTCTATGCAACGAAAATTCTGTCCAGGGGCAATTTGGTCAGTTTGGGGGGCCTGGGAGCAAAGGTGAGGGGTCTCAATAGCAATTTTCATAAAAAAACAAAAAACTTGCATGTCACAGGTTGCAACACAGTCAGGCCCATTTTGTCAAAAGAAAAAAATTTAAAGTTTTTTGAACAAGAAATAAATTAAAAGTTAAAACACAAAAGAATGCAAAAAAAGGTAAAAACCAAGTCCACCGCCATAATTCACAACAAAGGATGATTATAATATGAATATATTTTTTTTTGTTAATTATAAGGATGATTATTTTTTGATGTTATTTGCAATTTAAATCAATGATGAGTTTTCTTAAAAAAAAAAATTACATTATCTACTAAAGGGTCACATTTAATATTTGCACATAACCTCCAAAAACTCGGAGACGGCCCTGTATATTATTATTATATTACTATTATGACTATATATTACTATATTTTTATAAAATAAAATAAAAACTATATATTAATACTATTGTCATTACTATATACATATAATAGTACATATACATACATATTTATATAATATCCCGTAAAAAAATATTACTATTTTTATATACATTTTACATAATTACTATATATTCTTAATTATTTAAACTTATTACATTAGCAAACCCGGATCTAATTACTTAATTTAATTTTTTCTCTCTATTTTTTTTAGCGGCACAAATTCTTATTTTTACTATTAATCAATCTTAATCTATGTGTTAGGTTGCTAAAAAAAAATAAAATATTTGCGCCTTTAATAAACCAGCCCACATTTTTAATTTATGCGCGTAAATCAACCTTAATATATGTGTATCAATTAATGTTTTACTGTAAAAAAAATTATTTGCGTCTTTAATAAATCATCCCACATTCTTAATTTATATGCGCATCAACTAATCCATCCATATTTTGAAAATTTCATTTATATATTTTTTGCCGACTAAAGGAAAAATCGTTTATTAGTTTTGCCTTGTTTTTCAACCCGGTAACTAATTTTTACCCCTAATTTTTTTGGACACATTTCAATAATTTCAAATATGAAGATTTTTTATGTTACAAAAATACATTTACTCAAAAATTTAATAAAAGCTAAGCCTAATTTTTTTTATTTATTTTACATAATTATCATAAATGATTTTTTTTTTTTGAATGGCTAATATATATAAATTAATATAAAAAAGTGATAAAAGTACAAGAAATATTTAAAACAACAAAATTCTAGTTTGAGACAAAGGGGAATCTATAGCCTTACTTGAAGCTTTGAATTTTACGGTACAAAGGGGCATATCTCATCTTATGTTTGAGACGGAATTAATTCCAAAATTGTGGTGGATGCAATTCGTCGTTCTCATGATAGTAACTCCGAGTTTAGTTCTCTTATCAAGTATATTAAGAATATATTGTTTTGTAATCCAAACTTCATGGTTGAGTTTATTAAGCGGCAAGCGAATATGGTTGTTCACTCTCTAGCTAGGGCGGCCGTTTCTTGGTCTTGTTGTTGTACTTTTGAGACATTACCCTTATGTATTACTCCTTTATTGAATAATGAAATGATATAAGTTTTTGTTTGTCAAAAAAAAAAAAAAATTCTAGTTTAATTGTTATATATTATGGCTAATTAGACGGTACGGGTTCCCGGGTCGAAGTTCTAAGGAAAGACTGCTACAAGTTGTTTTATAGGGTTTCAACTCCAAAATTCTCCCACGGCATTGCGTTTGGTAACACAACACAAGAAATCTTGGAACTCTCTTATATCTGACCCTGTCTTCGTTAACTTGCACCTCAAGAAATCTTCACAAAACCCTAATCTCGCAATAGTTACCGGACATGACAATATTGAATCATGTGTCGTACCATTGCCAATAAGTTGTTTACTTGAGAATCGTCAAACTCCGATCACTCTTCCTGATGACGACCGCACTTGCCATCTAATGGAGCAGACATTGATCAACACTGTTAGTATGGTTGGTGCATGCAATGGATTGATATGTTTTGCTGGATATATTTATTCGCATAGTTCGCTATATTTCTGGAACCCAGCTACAAGGAAGATGTCTAATATATTTTGGTATTGTCGTATGTTTGATAATGGTTCGCTTACCTTTCGCAAGCTCGTGTTTGGTTATGATAATTTAAGCGATACTTATAAGGTGGTAGCTTTACATCTAAGGTTGTTAGAGGTGACAGTTTTTAGTTCAGGTGATAATGTTTGGAGAAAGATTCAAAATTTTCCGGTGTCTCCTCATTATCATATGAAAGATGGTGTACATTTGAGTGGAAGTGTTAATTGGTTTGTGATTCGCAATAACTTGAATTGTTTTGTTTATAATTCGAAGGCTGTTACTGTCGAGCAGTTTGTGATTGTTTCGCTTGATTTGGGTACAGAGACATTCACTCAGTTGTTGCCTCCGAGAAGTTATGATTTTGATGGAGTGCCGTCTTTTGAGCCAGCTCTTTGTGTGTTGATGGATTGTCTTTGTTATTGTCATGATTTAAAAAAAAGTTATTTTGTTATATGGCAGATGAAGGAATTCGGAGTTCAGGAGTCTTGGACTCAATTTCTTAAAATTAGTTATCGGAATCTAGAAATTTATTTTGACTTTCAATATTTATATTTGTTACCGTTGTGTCTTTCGGATTATACATTGATATTGACAAACGATCAAGAAGGGCAAGCTATTCTCTATAACTTGAGCGATAATAGAGTGGAGAGAACTAAAATTACCAATAGGACTTGGTCGTCGAGTGTCAAGGGTTATGTCGAAAGCTTGGTTTCGTATCATTGAAAGTAAGTTCATCTTCGATGATTTACTTATTTGAATGTGCTGATTCATGTATGTTGTGTGAATATTTTCTTCTGATAACTTTGATTTGATGGTATTGTTGAATTTCTATTGGCTATTGTTAATGGTTTGAGTTTGTCAATCTCTAATCTGAATGTGCTTTGTTTTGCTCTTCTATTTTATTATAAGCTAGAAGATGAATTTTTTTATATCCTTATATTATATCTCTAAACTGATTGTCTTATTTCTTCAAACTTGTTTTAATTTAATTTACTTGGTTAGCTTTCAGTTGTTTCTGTTGTATAGCTCTGTCAAGAATTTTTACTGCTAGTGCAGTTTCTTGTACTCTTTTGCTCTTATCCGGGTACACCTTGTGCTCGAATTCGAGTGGATGTAATGTGAGTTTACTTTAAGATATGCAAAGTGTCTGCATTTTTCTACTGTCAAATTAAGTTATCCATGACTTATAGTGGTCCGAAAGGCGGAGCAATGGTTGGTGATCAACTATTTTCTAAGAAGTTCGGATCCCATATATCGTACGACATCATCAAGTGTAAATCCAAAGCTTTGCATTGCTAATTTCTATTTAATACATAAACTGTCAATAGTCAATATTATTCGCTATTCATAATTTACAAAACATAGTATTTGTGAACCTATATATATTAGAATTGTGCGTCGACAATATTGAAAATGTATTGTATTCGGATGACAATTGTGTGTTTAGTTGCTACAAAGTATTAGAGATGTATCTAAAAATTTTCGGTGAAAATATTTACAAAAAGAAATAAATATCGGGAAGTAGCAGACACATATTAACATTGGATATGTGTTGGACAATGATACTTTTAACCGAGCTTCATAGACTGTTTTAAGTAGCATGTGACTTTGTATTGTAATTAAACTACGCTATTTGCTACTTTGATTAAAGGCACAACGTGCTTTTGCTCGGATTTGTGGTCTTAATGAAGTCTTGCCTTCTTTTTCTTTTGCATTTTGTATTATTAAGGTCTAATAGGAAGTTTTGGTTTCAAATCAGGTTTCTCCGACTAGTTCTTAATTCATCTTGGATTCATGCTATACATAGAGAAAATGCTACTTAAAGATGGCTCTAATGCATATCAATGCATTTGATTGTGGGAATATTAAGGCGTCTATTTAGGATAAAAGTTTGTTGTAAACCATGGACACCTACGAGATTAAGTGTGCCATTGTGTGTCTCATCCGTAGCGCACTCATATAAGTGTTAGACACATCTATACAAATTAGAGACGCGTTGAAATAATGATAATCGTTGAGCTGGTTAAAGACATTAAATTTGATTGCGTCATTTTTAGCTTTTTGATAATGGTTAAAAAAGTACCATATCTTATTTTAGATTTACTAGTGTGAGGATTAACTTAAAATCGGAAATTTAGGAGTCTGCTAGTTCTGGGATGCATAGGTGCAAGATTGCAGAAGCATGAAAGATGCACCGGTGCATGCTATCTCTTGTGCTCTTTCTCCTTTGCTTGTTTATTTTGTATGGATTATTATTATCACTATTCCTCTTAAATATTGGTTGTCATTCTTTTGTTCCACGCATTAAATATTGGCGTGATTTGAATTCACAACAATTGGTGATGAAACAAAATTTTCAATTTAGATGAATATGCATATTTTGATTTACACTAATTTAGTTTTCAAATCAAGAAATCAATGGATTTGAAGTTGATTTTGCGAGCTATGTCTCCTACTAAGTAGATATTGGCCATAAATGCGAAGAAATCAATGGATTTGAAGTTGATTTGGTGTTTTTGGGTTTTGCAACATTATTTTTTTGAAGGTTTTCGTTTTATGCAACCAATGGAATCAGGGGAGAACGTGGTTGATTTCTTTATAAATGTTGGGACAGTCCGCTACTTAGTAGTCAACATTTTCACTTGATTTGCTAGCTAAGTAGCGGATTGGGAAAAAAAAAAATCAAAATTTTGATTGGTTGACTGCTTGAGCCGCTCCCCTTTAAATTTATTGAAATCACGCTTTCAATAGTATATTTTTGACATTGAAGTATTATTAGGGGGACACATTGAGAGATCATTTGTCTTTTTGGTGGGTGAATTGAAATTTTGAACTCATCAATATTAATTATTAAATAGCCTTAGGTTCTGTTCGATAAAAAAGTATCAGACAGCCAATAAACTATACTCAATCCGTCTCTAATTTTTTGTCTTTTATCTTTGGATACATGTATCGTGAGTAGTGAGTACAATGGTAAAACATCATTGTATCTTGGTTTCTTAGAGGAACCAGCGTTTTAAGACAAAAATAAAAAGCTAAAAAGGGCAAAGACTAAGGCAGATAGAGTAATTGAGCTAAACAAAAGTCCTATTAAAGAACCTTAATAACAAAATAGCAGAGAAACTCTATTATAAGCTCAAGCACAAACTATTTGGATTTAGGCACACATACAAAGTTAATTAAAATTTAAAGATAAAAGAAATGATTGATATAAATTGATATGACTAAATTATTTATGATTTAATTTTTATCATTTATGTGTGTGTCTAAATCCAAATAGTTTGTATTTGTGCCTATGGAAGAGTTTCTCCAATAGCATGCCTTGTCCAAAGGTAACCTTCACCAAACAAACATGTCAGACTCAACTTTTTGGGAGTATATGAAAGTCGGATTCAAAATTTGAAATTTGAGACAAAAATACAGTGGATCCAAACAGCAAATAAGACAACTCGTTGATCCACCTCATATGCTACTTGCAACTGATTGTTCAATAATTATCCAAGTTAAACTTTAAATAATTACACTACTGCGCAAAATCCAAGATTCAGAATAATAACAATGCAAAAAACTAATAATATATAGAAAGTTAAAACAAAAAAGGACGTGTCTACAAAGATTAAACAAGCCTTGCGGTTCCTATCAATATATATGAACAAGCAACGAGGATGAGGATTACCCTTGGTTCAAATTAAGGATAAATAAATCATTTTCAAAAGAAAATCCATAAAATTTGATGAGTAACATAACTGTATCTAATATATTAACTATGTCTTTGCAGATTGCACTTTAGATCCTAACCACACATAAGAGTAAATACAATTAATAAGTCTGGGTTTTCTTGCTGGCCAAACTATGGACTGACATAAATTGGAATGAAATGAAATTGGTCCAGCAACAATTTCAGATACAATACTATTCAGCTGCCTCAGGATCGCGACCGCGACCTATCACGAGGTGGGGGAGATCGGCTACATGAAAAGGAAAGGAATCAAAATATAATGAGGTATATATAAAAATACCAAACAAAAACTTTAAAGCAAAGACCAATTTAATTGTATCATACCTATCATATCTCCCATTCATTGGGCTTTCAGCTCGTTCATACTTGGGGCTTCCTCTTGGTTCTGGTCTGGAAGCGGGGCTTGATCTACGAGGTGGGGGAGATCGGCTGCATGAATAGTAAAAGTATCAAAATATAATGAGATATATATATATATATATATATATATATATAAGACTACCCAAAAAAAATTACTTGGATCATACCTATCATATCTCCCATTAACTGGGCTTTCAGCCCGTTCATACTTGGGACTTCCTCTTGGTTCTGGTCTGGAAGCTGGATTTGACCCACGACCATAATCCGGGCTACCCCTACCTCTACGATAAGGACTTGGGGATCTGCCACGACCATACCTTCCATCGGGGGAGCCACGACCTCTTCTATCAGGACTGTATCCATCCTTTCTGACATCATCATCTCTTATAGCATACTCCACTGTTATAACACGGTCCATAAACTTGCTGCACATCAATTCAAATATAAAGCAAATGAGCCATTAACATATATAGCCCCTTAACCTCATTCATCTCCATTAAGATGGTGGAATAATGTACTATGTTTCTAATGGATAAAACTTCTAAAGGGAAGAATAATAGCTATTCATCAATAATTAATTACAACCTCAGGTTAGTTGCTTCCAATGCTCTAGTGGCTTCCTCCTGGGTTTCAAACTGGATGAAAGCAAAATTCCTTCTGATCCTTAAATTTGATATTTTCCCATAGGGATCAAAGTGTCTCTCTAAATCCCTTGTCCTGGTATGAACAGGATCAAAATTTATAATAAACAAAGTCTTTGATGGTCTTGTATTAGTTGAAGATTTCTTTGAATCACCACCAGACCTTCTGTTGTCACGTTCTTGCTACAAATCATAATATAAAATAACACTATGAGTACGTAGAAATACACAGGATGACCTAAATAATTGCAAAACCCTTCGGTAAGAAAAGAACAAAAGCAGAAGCTACAATAACAAGTACATTTGAATGCCCGTGCATGTCACACAAATAAGAACATGCACCAAAAGTATAGCAATTCCAATGATAAATCATGCACCACCATTAAAATCTAACAAAGTGTAGTAAAGTTTCCCAAAGTGTCAAGCTTTAAAGTAAGTACATGATGATGCAACATGACAATCAACATTGTTTAGCGATCCCTGATGCAGTTCACTATTACAACATACCTTAGTCCACTCAACACGAATTCGGCGCCCCTTTCTACCAAATTCTGTTTGATCAAGTCGTCTGATTGCATACTCAGCATCACGTTCATCTTCCATGTAGATAAAAGCAAAACCTATGAAACGAAAATGTTAAAAGTAAAACCACAGAAATGTTTCAGTTCAACATTTGAAGATTCCTTTCATGAAAGATGTGTGGGGAGGGACGCCGCATCAGCATATCAGATATGAGAGATAAATTCAACATAAAACAGAAATAAACTGTCAGGAAGTACCACAACACCTGCCACATTTGCGAAATCATCATGGTTCAAATGTTGAAACATGTCGGAAATTGAACACTGAGCAAAAGTCATGAGGAATGAAAAAGCAATGAATGCTGAGGGAATGCAGAATGGCAGGGCTAAGGCGGATCAGATTATTTCTTCTGGAAAAATACAAGGAGATGCTGGGGCACATTCTATAAAAGAAATGCAGAGAAGCACATCCATCCGAGAAGAGCATGGACATTCCAACTTAGCAAGTAATCCTGTCACAAAGAAATTGTTGAGTATGGGGGTTCATATTTTATTGACAGTTTTTCTGCTTTTTAAAGGAAAACAAAATGTACAACCACTCAAAAGTAACTGGTCGAAGAACATCATCTCGACCCTTTTAAGAATCATATGAGAATGGAAATCACAGTTGAAGATGAAAGCATTCTCCAATTGAAATTTAAGATGAAAACAGAAAGTTCAAAAAGCTAAGGCCAAAAGAAAATGAAAACATCAGCCCTTGTACAGTTGTACTTGGTATCCTATGCATTAGCATAAATGCAAGGCAAACCATTTGTTTAATTTCTTTATAGTTTAAAATATTTTTGTGGGCATGTCCAAATTGATATCGAAAAAGGGTCAATGAGTTCTTTGAAAAACAATTGCTTTCAATGGTTGTACATAACATTTTCCTTTCTCCAAACAGTACTATAACCCCACTGCAACTCAACACAAGAGGAGACTTTCAACTTGACTTCATATTCGTCAAACACCGCCATCCATCATGGAATGCCTTTCACCAATCTGGGACGCCGCTTTTACAAAACATAACTTACCACTGTAATTTCCTATCCGGACAAACAATCTAACAAACCACCACGTAATATGTCTAGCAAAAAAATCCAGTAAATTCAGCACAACAAAGCAAACTGCTCACAATTATCAGCCAAAAAAACATCATGCTTGGCCACCCAATTTACCAAACTTACGATTGAAAAGACACGCCATAGTAAAAGAAAAGAATACCTAGTATGTCACTCAATGAGTTACGAAAACAGTAAGACACTGGACAAACAGCTTAATCAAGCTATATGCACTCATCATATAAAGACTAACAAAGTCAAACTATTTTCATGAGTAAACCACCAAATCAGTCCCCGACTTTGTAAGACACTCTCGAATAGATCTCTGACTCTATTAAATTTTATTCATATTAGTCCTTCAAAGAATATGTTAACGATAGTCGGTTGTAAAACTTAAGGACTTAACTGACAGGAAGTGGTTTAATATATGGACCACTTTGACAGTTTAATAGAGCCAAAGACCTTTTGAAATATTCATAAAATCAAGAACCTATATGAGAGTGTCTTACAAAGTCAGGGACCTATTTGGCTGTTTACTCTTTTCTCCTATTTTCATATAAGCTACTATCCTGAAAACAACTTAAGTCGTGTAAGTTGTTTCTATAAGCTCTCTCAAACAGTCTCACAAATGCTCATGCCGTTACATAAGCTCATATAAACAAATCCAAATTAATCCTAAATCACTAATTGAGCTACAAAAACATCATTTTAAACCTAAAACTAAAACCAAACAATAATTTAAGAAACAAAAAAGTAAAATTATAGCTCAAAAAAATCATATGATGGAGAATTTCATACCAGACTTCAAGTCCACTCTATCAATCTTCCCGTATTTTCTGAAAAGCCTCTCAACATCAGATTGTCTTGCGTCGAAATCCAGGTTTCCGCAAAAGATGGGCTTCATTTTGGAACCAGCAACCTGTAATGTAATGTAAGAAAAGAGGATCGTGAGATTCAGAAATTGTGAAATTGAATGGTAAAGAGAACGGAATTCGACGAATAGTCGGAGAAATAAGAAGGAGATGTGCAGGATTTGATGATCTTGAGATGGATCGAAACCTTTTTGGAGGGAGATAGGGTTTGCGATTGAAACCCTAGATTTGAGATTTGGGAAATTACAAAACGCAAGGGAGAGAGAACGTAGTGATAGAGACAAACACTTCAGTCATATCATAAACATTGTATAGTCCGAACCAAAACGCACCGTTTGGTAGATGCCCCTTCTCTAACCTAATTTTATACTCCCTCCGATTTTATATACAAACAAAACTTGTATTTCTAAGTAACGTATTTAGACAATAATGTAGGCTAGATAGATTACTTTTTCAATAAATCTAAAAAGTCAATTTTTACTTATATATAGAATCGAATGGAGTACTACTATTCGCTTAAATAATTAACTTATAATTTTGACCATTCAATTTGATGACATCGCAACTCGCAAGTGACATGTCATAAAAATGAAGCCCTAATTCCTGAGTTTTCAAAAATTGTGTGGTAAATTGAGTTGTGACCGTTCGGTAAAGATAGTCTGATCGGTAGTTATTAAGAGACATTATTTGAGGACTTGGATTAAACTTCTAATTTTTCGTTTTTGTACATTTATAGTGTGCGAGTCCAGCTATTAGATTAGTATTAGACAAAAAAATTGAGTCGTGACCGAACATACATAGCAGAAGAAGATATCAATTGAAATGATACAAGGGGTAAAAGTAAATAATTTATTTCGATGTGATGGTCAAAATCATGAGTTGGTTAAAATTTATAAACTGAGAGACCAAAACTCTGCAGATAAAATGAAAGAACGAAATTGCAATTTTACCAAAAATAAAGAAATTAAAACTGCATTTCAGTTTTTCTTTTAGTTTCATTTTCTTTTTTTTTTTTGGTACAGTTTTAGTTTCATTTTTCTACCACTAACAATGTTATCATTTGTAAGATTTATCTCAACCGACAAAACTAAATTTGTTATAGACCGGTATTATATATAACTTTTTGTGATTTTCATCACTTAGTCTATAAACAAAAAAATAAATGTAATGATGCTATTTTCAATAACAATATTTGGCTCTAAAAAAAATACTACATATTTCGTTTAACTAATTTCATGATTATAATATATAGAGTCCATTTGATCCGTAAAATGAACAATACAAGATAGTACAAGACATAACATCACAGGACAAAGTTTAGTGTGTTGAACAAATTTTATCTTTGTATGATATTTGGTGGTCAAAAAGTTATTTTGATATTTTAAACAACTTGTGTAGAGGACTGTTGGTTTTGATTTTTGAAAAATACCTGAAAGGGAAAATCACCGAAGAATTTACCGGGTTGAGTCATGATCATGTCGCTCTCTTTAAGACGTTTCACGGCTCTACCCAAAGTTTGTGCAAGGTAGACTATAAGCCGTGCGCCTCCATGATAAAACAGCCCAGTTCACTGTGCGATTATCAAATGCACTGTTGATAATCGTTCGAGAAGTAACACCTTCTATACGGTAACGAATTACCGGTCAAATATGGTATGTATACCACTCAAAACCGAAGGGACAGAAAGATTAGATGAAGAGAATAAGGAACAACTCGTAAACACAAGTTGAAGGGAGAAAGAAGAAAAAGATTCGATCTTAGAAGAATTCTTTTTCGGTGTAGTTTTTGAACTGAGTGGAGTCCTCTATTTATATAGAGATTTTGTAACTGTTTTAGCAAAAATTGCTACATCAATTACTCTAATGGATAAGATCAAAAAGAAACTTATCCAATAATCCGTTCAACAACATTTGTGGATGAGATCAAAAGAAACAAATCCACAATAACAAACTAATGAGAGAAAGATAGGAAATTCAGTTGGATTCTCAATCTTATCACAACAACCATAAGCTAAAATTATGGGAAGTGATATTCATGAATAAAAATAATAATTATTATTATTTTCATCATTATCATGTATTTAAAATTAAATACAACTATTTAAACACTATTAATGTGTGTGTTCTATTTTATGTGGGACCCCCACACTCTATTTTTTCAATTCACACAATATTAGATCAAAGTTTAATTACTTAGTGTTTAATCTTCCAACCTTCCAATTTCTTTCTATCTTCACATCAATGTTCCAACAATCCCCCACTTGAATTTAAAAAATGGTTTTGAGTATAACGCCAAGCGTTCTATAAGGCTGCTAATAAACAAAGGTGTCGCCAACAACTTGAACCTTTGCATAGCGGGTAAAATTCTGATTGACAAGAGTGGCACGTAGCATTGAACTCAATCTCAGACATAGAACCCACACACAACCTTTTCTTAAGGTGTATTCTAAAATCCCGTGCTTTTATGGCCATGCACGTATATCCCGGTTTAACGAATGCTCTAGCAATTTTGCCCCAAATTCCATAGGAACCGACCTCAGTTCCACATTCGCATAGGTGAGTCTATCAAGAGTACTCCTGTAGCTGTGTACTCCACTCCATATGGAGTATAGATCTCATTAAGAGTTTCTATTATCTCATCCTCTATTCGCTGCAGGAATCATGCTTTCTTTATTTTTTCTCATAGCATGTTCTATCACTTTATGACTTGTTATTACCCATTGAACCTATTTCTTGGGATCTCCAGTCAGTTAGGTCGGGTTACCATCACTAGTGAGCTATAGGCATTAGTCCCATCTTAATAGATGTATTTAAGACTTTCTCTCTTGTTAATCCTTTCGTCAAAGGATCGGCTAAGTTTTCATCAGTACGTACGTAGTCGACTCTAACCGCATCATTGGAGATTAGTCCTCTAATCGTGCTATGTTTCCGTCTAATTTGTCGTTTCTTACCATTATAATAACGATTCTCAATCTTTGCGATAGCCGCGGTACTATCACAATGAATTAACACAGCTAGTAACGGTTTTTCCCATAAAGGGATCTCAGCTAGCAAGCATCTTAGCCAACTTGCTTCTTCACTGGCAGCAGCCAGTGCTATCATCTCAGATTCCATGGTGGACTGAGCTAGTATAGTCTGTTTCTTGGATTTCCAGGATACAGCTCCTCCAGCGATATTGAATACATATCCGCTGGTCGCTTTGCAATCATCAGATAAGGTGTTCCAATCTGCATCACTGTACCCTTCAAGTACAACAGGATACCTCTGATAATGCAATCCTAGAGTCATGGTCTTTTTCAAGTATCTCATGACTCTTTCAATAGCATTCCAATGCTCCTTACTAGGTCTACTTGTAAACTTGCATAAGAGTCCCACGACGTAGGCAATGTCGGGTCTAGTGCAATCAGTGGCATACCTGAGGCTGCCAATGATGCTTGCATATTCTTCTTGTCTAACACCATCTCCAGTGTTCTTAAAGAGTTTCATACTGGGATCATACGGTGTGCTTGCAGGTCTACAATCAAAATAATTATATTTCCTTAAGATCTTCTCAATGTAGTGAGACTGATTTAAGGAAATTCCTTTTTCTGATCTAGTAATCTTGATGCCAAGAATTACGTCAGCTTCTCCAAGATCTTTCATATCAAAGTTGTTGCACAATAGTGATTTCACAGCATTTATGACATGAATGTTTGATCCAAATATGAGTAGGTCGTCTACATAGAGACATATGATTGTGCAAATGTTATTCTCATACTTATAATAAATACATTTGTCACTTTCATTCGCTTTGTACTCATTTGATATCATTACGTTATCAAATTTTTCATGCCATTGCTTAGGGGCTTGTTTAAGACCATACAAAGATTTATCTAGCTTACAAACTTTGTCTTCTTGTCCAGGGATCACAAACCCTTCAGGTTGTTTCATATAGATTTCTTCTTCTAATTCACCATTTAGAAAAGCAGTTTTCACATCCATTTGGTGTACTAACAAATTATGAATGGCAGCCAACGAGATAAGTACCCTTATGGATGTGATTCGAGTGACTGGTGAGAAAGTGTCGAAGAAATCTATATTCTCTCTTTGAGTAAAACCTTTGGCTACAAGGCGAGCCTTGTATTTATCCACTGTACCATCAGGTTTTAGTTTCCTTTTAAGAATCCACTTACAACCTATCGGTTTGCATCCATGAGGCAAGTCAACAAGATGCCAAGTTTTGTTAGATTCAAGAGAGTCCATTTCATCGTTAATGGCTTCTTGCCACAAGTCAGCATCCAAGGAAGACAAAGCTTCTCTTAGACATGATGGATCCTCTTCTAATTTATAGGCCACATATTCGGGTCCATACTCTTTAGCAATTCTTGCTCTCTTACCTCTTCGAGGTTCTATAACATCGCTTTCGATGTTTTCATCACTATTTCTAATTAACGGATTGTAATTAGATGTAGTGTTCCCACTAGAGCCCCCACTATTTCTAGATTTGAAAGGGAATTTATTTTCATAGAATTCGGCATCATTTGATTCTATGATTACTTTAACATTTAAGTCATAAAACTTATATGCTTTGCTATTTAATGCATACCCAATGAATACACATTCATAGGCTCTACTTGCGAGTTTAACTCTCTTAGGATCAGGAATCCTTACATAGGCTAAACAACCCCATGTTCGAAAATAAGACAATTTGGGTTGTCTTTTCCTCAAAATTTCAAATGGAGAAATTTTGTTCTTAGTTTTGGGTATCCTGTTTAGCACATAGCAAACAGTTAATAAAATTTCCCCCCACCAATGAGGCGCTGCATCGGAATTAAGCATGATAGCAACTACTAATTCGGTAAAGGTTCGGTTTTTTCTTTTCGCTTTACCGTTCATTTCCGGAGAATAAGGAGCAGTTGTTTCATGAATGATTCCGTGTTCTTTATAATACTCATTGAATGTGTGTGATCCATATTCAGTGCCTCTATCACTACGAAAACGCTTGATACTTTTATTGAATTGATTTTCAATTTCTTTTACAAATATTTTGAACATATCAAGCGCATCACTTTTATTTTTCATTAGATACACATAAGTGTAGTCGGAGCAGTCATCAATAAAAGTGATAAAATATCTTTTTTCGTTTCTAGTCAAGTTTCCATCCAATTCGCATATATCAGAATGAATTAAATCTAATGGTTCAGATTCTCTCGTTACTGATTTATGCGAATCTTTTGTAATTTTAGCTTGACTGCAAAATTCACAATTTTCAAAATCATTCAAAGATATTTTCGGTATTATTCCTAAGTTGCTCAATTTAGAAATAATTCTTTTATTTACGTGACAGAGTCTGGCATGCCAAATATTAAAATCACACAACATATAAGCAGAAGAAGTAGAAATTTTATTCATATCAATGCATAATTTAAACATGCCATCTGTGGCGTACCCTTTCCCAACAAATACCCCATGTTTAGTAACGGCGTACATGTCAGCCCCTATAGATTGGGTAAACCCTGCCTTATTCAAAAGATAACCTGAAACTAGATTCTTTCGAATTTCTGGAGTGTGAAGCACATCCTTCAATATCAGAGTCTTTTCGGAGGTGAAATTCAGCTCCACGTCTCCAATTCCAGCAACATTAGTGGTGTGGGAGTCTCCCAGCAACACTTTCTTGTCTTCAGCAGTCGTGTATGTTTTGAACATAGCACGGTCATAGCAGACATGGCGAGAGGCACCAGCGTCTAGCCACCATCCATCAGTTCCACCAACTAGGTTGACTTCAGTTATCATAGCAATGTATTGTTGCTCTTCAGTAGTCAGGTGAGCCTGCGCAGCAGGGTTCGGCCTGTTCCTACACTTTTTAGCCATATGACCTGGCTTTCCACATTTATAATAGCTGAAGGTGGTTCCAGTATCATTCTTTGAAGATGGTTGTTGACTTTGGGCCTTTTGAGGGTACCCATTCTTATTCCGATTGGAATTCTTATGTGCAGAGTTGTTTTGATTCTTGAATTGTTTGCCATTAGGCTTCAGAACAGCACCCATATGTTTCTTTTTAGTGTTGTTGCCAGCGACAACAAGCACCTCTTCTTTTAAGTCTTGCTTCCTCGCTTCTTCTTCAATTCGAAGACGAGTAATAAGACTCTCAATGTAGAACTCCTTAGTTTTGTGTCTAAGGATATTTTTAAAGTCCCTCCAATTAGGAGGCAGTTTGTCGATGATGACAGCAATCTGAAATTGTTCATCCAACCGCATTCCTTCTGACACTATTTCATGAGCAATCCTTTGAAGCTCATGAGATTATGCCTCTACTGATTTATCATCAGTCATCTGAAACTTTAAGTAGCGGCTAACCGCATACTTTTTAGCTCCGGCTTTTTCAGTATCATACTTCTTTTCCAGATCATCCCAGACCTGTTTAGCATTCTCATAGCGGCTGTAGTAGTCATACAGCTCATCATTGAGACCATTGAGAATGAAATTCTTGCATAGATAGTCATTCTCTTTCCAAAGGGCTACTGCAATATTGACAGCGTTATCCTTTTCAGCTTGCTTTGCCTTCTCAGCAGGATCAGTGATATCCACATCCATTGCTTTACCGTTATTATTCGAACCAGATGGTTCCGAACTCGCAGGTATCACAGGCATGTCCTCAGTCAGAATGTTGGCAACCTTTTTTGTAGTTAAGAAAAAGAGCATCTTTTGTTGCCAACGTTTGAAGTGACTTCCTTGAAACCTGAACGGTCTATTGAAGTCAGCAGTAGCTGTTCCATTACCGGTAATTTCTTCGGTGTTCATAGTGATTTTTAAACGTCTTAAATTGTTGGTTTTGATTTTTGGAAAATACCTGAAAGGGAAAATCACCGAAGAATTTACCGGGTTGAGTCACGACCAGGTCGCTCTCTTTAAGACGTTTCATGGCTCTACCCAAAGTTTGTGCAAGGTAGACTATCAGCCGTGCGCCTCCAGGATAAAACAGCCCAGTTCACTGTGCGATTATCAAATGCACTGTTGATAATCGTTCGAGAAGTAACACCTTCTATACGGTAACGAATTACCGGTCAAATATGGTATGTATACCACTCAAAACCGAAGGGACAGAAAGATTAGATGAAGAGAATAAGGAACAACTCGTAAACACAAGTTGAAGGGAGAAAGAAGAAAAAGATTCGATCTTAGAAGAATTCTTTTTCGGTGTAGTTTTTGAACTGAGTGGAATCCTCTATTTATATAGAGATTTTGTAACTATTTTAGCAAAAATTGCTACATCAATTACTCTAATGGATAAGATCAAAAAGAAACTTATCCAATAATCCGTTCAACAACATTTGTGTATGAGATCAAAAGAAACAAATCCACAGTAACAAACTAATGAGAGAAAGATAGGAAATTCAGTTGGATTCTCAATCTTATCACAACAACCATAAGCTAAAATTATGGGAAGTGATATTCATGAATAAAAATAATAATTATTATTATTTTCATCATTATCATGTATTTAACATTAAATACCACTATTTAAACACTACTAATGTGTGTGTTCTATTTTATGTGGGACCCCCACACTCTATTTTTTCAATTCACACAATATTAGATCAAAGTTTAATTACTTAGTGTTTAATCTTCCAACCTTCCAATTTCTTTCTATCTTCACATCAATGTTCCAACAAGGACAAAAAGTTGTACCGTGGTTCAATGAGGGACAAAGAATTTAGGTTTTTGTCAAGTTCCTTGATTCACAGTTTGTCCAGTCCCACGAACAAATTTGAAATCAAGCACAGTACAATTGAAGTTGTCTTGTTCAGTCCTTTATTTTTTAGTAAATCAAACACACACACAACTAAGTGATTTTTTTTTTTTGGTTAACTTTTTGTTGGGAGAATAGTTCTAATAACCTTAGAGTTCGGTGGAAATATAAAAATGGATAAAAATTAAAAAGTACATATAAATATAATTAGATGGACAATAAATTAAAAATGGATTATAAATTTGTTATATTTTTTGTTTGTGGATGAAAATTAGAAGAGAACTACTCAACCACATGAAACTTATGGACACTCAATTGATAAATATGCATCTTATCAAAATTTGGACATTTGAAAGGTTAAACTCTAGATAGTTGATAGCTTTATATGAATTTTTAATACTCCCTCTAGTCCTTAATATATGAGTGAGTTCACTTTTTTAATATATTAAAAAATTGGTATATCTAGACTATATTATAATCTATATATAGTCTAGATACATCAATTTTTGAATGTATCTAAAAAAATAATATTTTTCTTATATTAAGGAATGAAGTAAGTATATATTATGCTCTTTAATATACTACACACCATGATTGTTATCATGTTATTATACCAAAGGGATACTATAGCTATAAGCATATATATATATATAGGTATACCTACCAATATAGATCCAAAAATACATGCACCCCACGTGTAATAAATGGATATATGCTCTTTAATTTAACTAAAAATATTGCCAATATATATTTCCATTCCAAAATGTTAATTTAATTACATTACACAAATATATGTACCTTGGCACATCCATCTTACATCCAAGAAAGTACTTTTAAAATCAACTTGAAAAGAGGGTTCATTTTGTAGCTAAACTTTCATATATATCATTAATTTCATATCCTTTGGCATAATTAAACCAAAACACTTTTTTCATATCAAACCAAAGTTTTGTTCCATATGTACATATACATGCTATGCTATAAGAACATAGTCTTCAACTCTTCATCATATAACATTAGAGTTTATGCTCTTAATTAAAAGATGCTCATAACAATTTTTTGAAAGGCATCAATCAAAAGGCAACATATTTGAATTGCAGCTAATTTTAATGAAATTACAATGACACCGTAATTTTTTGAAGTTCTGAAGCCCGTTTTTATCAGAACTAATTAAAGGGATCTGTCGTGATTCTATCATATCCACCGTCAATCCAAACATGAACATGTTCTTTCAAATTTTATTTCTTGCTACCATAATAAGGAGATGCATAACCATTACAAGGAGATCCACAACTATTATATGGAGAAGCATAACCACTATAAGGTGAACCACAATCATAAGGAGAACTAGAGAAAGTTGGTGGCACAAGAACAGAAGAAGATACCTTAAACCTTTTACTACTTGAACCTTCACAAATATCAGAAGTATCATCATCAATCCACCCCATGAGTTGATCCAAAAAACCTTGATCACCAACACTAATATTAACATTATTGTTCTCAATTATATCGGATCCATCGGAGTCTAATCCATGATTCTGAAATCCAAACCATTCAGAACTACAATCAGAAACACTAGAAGGTTCAATATTAGAAGGAACAATAATGCTAGGCTGCACCACTTTTTCAATGTTCTTCATATCTAAAGCAGAGATTTGATTATAATTGTTTCTACGGTTGAATATGCTAGCAAAAGTAAAATGATCACTCACTCTACTCTTTGAAAATTTGTTGTTACTATGATCACTTGTTCTTGCCATTATACTTTGAAGATTCTTGCTCAATTTTGCTTTCAATGAAGCAAAAGTTAAACTATTATTTTTTCCTTCATTTGATATTGGTGATGATATTAGTCCTTGATCATCACTACATGGTGTAGTACTGTCTGTTGATGCTACTGCTACGGCGAAGTTGGTTCGAGCATTCTCACCGCGTAAAGCTCGAGCCGCTTCATCGTAAGCTCGAGCAGCTTCTTCTGGTGTGTCATAGGTTCCAAGCCATAATCTTACATGTTGAGATGAGTCTTTGATCTCAGCCACCCATCTACCTGATGGCCTTTGTCTCACACCAATGAATCTTCTCATGTTTGGTTTTTTTGATTTGGTTATGTTGTTTGTAGCAGAAGCATATTTAGTAGCTTCAGCTCCAGCCATAATATTTTTTTTTTTTTTTGCTTTGATTAGCTAAAAATGTTTTGGATTTGTGTGTTGTTTTGGAAGTGAAGGTTATATTATTGGATTGTTAAAGGGTGGTGGTATGTAGGAGTATTTATATGTGTAAAGTTTTGGATTTAAGGAATGATTTGTAGGTATATACCTTTATAAATTAATTGTTTATTTGTGCATGTCTTCAAGTGTCTAGTTTTTTTAATAGTTTGATATGTACTTGCAAGTTGCTCTCCCTGCAACTAGGATGAGGGTTTATTTGGTTGGTGAATATTTTACCAACTTGGTAATTTGTACTACAACTTAATTAGTACAATGATAAGGGTATTGAGTAGTGACTTAGAGGTTAATTAAGTGTCCAAATACTAAAATTAGGCTTTTGTCTATATAAGGGTAAGCTGCATGTATTTGAAGCACGTTTACTCTTTGAATCTGGCGTGTTCCGGTGTCGCACATATATATGTCGGTGGTCAACACAACATAGCATGTATCTTTTTATAAACTATTATCGGTGTCAATGTTTATGTTGTGTTAATGTCAGTGTCTCATTGACTTTTATACTCTCCAAAGTTAATCTAATAAGAGTACGTCCACTAAGTCACCAACACGACACTGAACCACGCCTTCGATTAGAAGTGTTAATGATACATAGGCGACTTAGTGAACAAACTCTCATTAGGGGACTTACTCTATGTAGCATTAACAATTCTAATCGAAGGCATCTTTCGATGTCCAACATGTGTCAGTGTCCAACACAGATACAGCGATACATGGGATTATATTAAATCATGTTATTTTCTTAAAATTTTATTGTTGCCGTCGCGCCGACATCTCAATGACATGTCGTATCAATGTCTGTATTCGCACTTCAACGAACTACTAGAACATAACTGTTATTACTAGATCTTCTCACCTGGTAAATTTTTGTACTTATTCAAATTGTGACCAAAGATACTCCGAATCTAAAATATCACCCTTGTAGGGTAGATGTTTGTCTTTACAATTTTGTGATTTTACGGCGTGTTGTTTGTTGTAATATGGTGAAGTTAAAAAATACTAGTAGGTAGTGAAAAATGAAGTCAACACACTTAATTTCCTCTTTAGGATTAGTAAGATAAAGTTAATAATATTTGCTAAATTCCAAATTGAACCGTGTTAATGAGTACTAGCCACTAAATCATCCAAATTTGTAATTATATATTAATTACAAAGCATGCCTGCAATCTTCACCAAGAAACAGATAAATCCGCCAACTTCAAGTAATATTGTTGCCTTCATGTAATTTTTGTATTTGTAATTTTGCATAACTATATACAGTTAACTTCATTTTAATTTAGTTGACCATGCTTACTTTAACATTTGAAATTTGCATAACTAAATCTTCTTTGCTCTTTACTTAATAGCTTTGATAAAGGTACCTTGGTCGAATTTTGATTTGGCAGTTTGACAAAGTAAATGATCAATTATAATGTCTTTAGGTTTAAATGTAAATTTGATTTATCTAAAAATCCAAACATTTAAAAAATGAGAGACAATAATTATATTGGAT
This sequence comes from Trifolium fragiferum, assembly GCA_954870985.1. NCBI lineage: Eukaryota > Viridiplantae > Streptophyta > Magnoliopsida > Fabales > Fabaceae > Trifolium > Trifolium fragiferum. Next base: position 12,662,458 of record OX940792.1, read on the forward strand.
GTTTATTAGTCTTGGTCCCTGTAATCTCCAATAAATAGTATATGACTATGTTATAATGGAAATAACACACTTGAAAATAAGGAATACAAGAGATCTCTTTTCTCTTTTTCTCCTTCGTCTCTTCTCTATCTTTATTCTCTTGTTCTCTTACTTTATTTCATGGCACGTTATCGGTACGAATAGTGGAATTTGAAATAGAGGAATCCACAAATCTTACATGAAACAACCAACAAAGTAAATGGTCAAATTTACATTTAATCCTAGTCTTTATTATGCAAAGGAGGAAAACACTATAATCTAAAACCACACTAGTAAATCAAGGTATTTTTTTGAAGAAGTAGTAAATCAAGGGTATTAAACTCAAGTGACTAATGAGTTCCTCCTAAGACAAAGTTATCGGAAGAATTCGAGATTTATGGTGGGAAAAAAAATTCTTCAGGTTTACTTATTTCACGGTCAATCTCTGAATTATGGAGGCCCCCTTCCTTTGAAAACCAGACCAACAATGGATTGGTCGAAGTGATAAGGGTTTTGGATTTTTTAAGCAGATGGTTAAATGTTTGATTACAGGATGCTCCTGCGAATGAAAAACAAATTGAGAGGAATAACTCATGTGTGTCTCATAGATTCTCTGGCAGAGATTAACAAATTCTATTAAAAGTGAAAACTTTGTACTTATAACATAGTAACTCATAATTGAATTATTAAAATCACATGATACTAATATTTAGAAGAAATGAAATTAAGTTTATATGTGAGATAATTAAAAAAAGAAAAAGATTTTGCACAAAGAAAAGTTCATTTTGTCCTCGTATAAACTCAATTGATAGGAATACAACGTACAACATCCAGGTGTTCCAACTACAAAGATATTTGGCAAAAAAAATTACTTTTGTTAACAATTCAATCTTTCAAATTACACGCCCATCAAGATTAACTCGAGTTAATATTCTATTAGTCAATTTGTCTCTTCCCCTTGTCTAAATTACTGATCATGTTACGTGCAAAGAAATTGAATGTACTACAAAGTCTATACATAGTTACATTAATTGGACTTATAATTTCCCATATTTGCAAAATAATACAATTTGAGACATTGATTTTAGATCATACAGTATAATTAATTAGACTATAAATTTCATATAATTAAACAATCTTGTCCGTTAATTTAAATCGAACGGTCAAAAAATTGTAACTACGGCTGAAAATCAATTTCCATATTAGTTACCTAGAGAGCTTGTAGGTAGCTAATTAAGCCGTTGCCAATGATGAATGTTTAAAGTACAAAGCAAATAATACATTAAGAAGCAAACAAAATATGGGCACAAACAAAGAACGGGTTCGTAACGTTAATCATAACCATAATATAAATTAGAATATCAATTGATAAAGTTTATAAATAGCTTCTAGTGACGTATTGGAATTTAGCAGTAGTTAATAGAATGATTTAAGGGCTCCACTTCTTTGTACCCTTTGTCCTTTCTTTTGTATCCATTTACCCTTAAATGCTTTCACCTTATTTTTATATCACATAATTTAAGATTATTAATTTGTTGCTAATTGAGTTTAGCGGGTGAAATTAAGATGGCTATTTTGTCCTATTGTTCAAGACGTGGTCCATTTGAATTATGACTAATCACCTAAATGTGGCCTTAATTAAGATGCCACTAATTTCCTTCTTGTCAACTTGGGAGTAAGAGATTTGTCCTCTAATATTGTAAAGTTTTGGATAATTATGTATTTTGAATGTCGACACCTTGCAAGTTTTAGTATGTGTAATTCTTACCACTTACCAATAATGATATTGATTAAGGAAAATGCTTAAAGTTGTTGGACGCGTTAATGAGTGTGTGTGTGTGTGAGATATTTTTTGTGTTCCATCCAAACACACAAAAAAGTAGAACTACACAAGCAACAAAATTATTGCTCAAGATTAAACTTTAATAATGCATGCATGAATTAAATTTCAACTTGGAGTCACTGATTTAGGTAGAAGATATTCAAGATAACTAACTAAGCATACTTAAATATGTCTATAATAAATATTCCGATTAATGAATTATGAAACACAATGAATTCATGTTCAAAGAAAAAGAAACAAAATGGATTTTACGAAAAGAGTTTAATCGATCTGAGATGATTAAGAATATAGGTTGAACAATGTCCGTCAAAATGAGGGATACATATAAACATTCTGAAGCTCAAATCAGTATAAAAGCAAGAATGAGGGGTTTCAGAAAAAATAGAGTACCTTAGTTTGTTGTGAGGAGGTGTTGATATAGGTGTGTCGAATAGGAGCCGTTAAATATTGATGAGAAAACTTTTATGAACAACGCTCATCTATGTTGAAATTAAGTAGCCGTTGAAAAACGTCACAAAAATTTGATTTGTTGATTAATTTTTTTTTTTTAATTCCCTTTAGAATGAGGCGTTAGAAAATTGAATCTTAAATTAAAGAGAAATGAATTTTAATGGTCTAAAATTCAAATTCTAATGATATTTATCTAAAAACCGTAAATTTATTCATAGAAACCACCATAACGAATATCTTATGGACATTAGTAACTAATTGACATTTACATTTATATGCATATAAAAAAATGGAGCATGGATCCTCTCAAGTGGAAAAAAAAATTGAGGAAATAAAGTGAGACAATTGATCATTGAATTACAAATATAAAATAATATTTAATTTTAAAATAATGGAGAAAAGATGATTGATAGTTAAAATGTGAAAATTGAGAAAAATTGAAAAAAATAAATTTGAGAGGATCCATTTAAAAAAATGTATTCAAGTATGTAAAAAAAAAAGTGTATTCAAAGTATAATTAGGAATCCTATGAGTTCAAAAAGTAATTTAAAATTGTGATGGGGCATAGGAGTATTTGTTTTATGGCTAGTGTCACATGCTCCCCAAAAGGCAAACTCATTCAAAAACTACAACGTTTTGTCCAATTTTCAGTGTAAGGTAGCAAAAGTAATGTTCCTCTTAATCGATGATATCAACAAATGTGTGTGCTCATCATTCTGCTAAATAGAATTGTACCGCTACTCCTCCATATGAAGTTGACTTAATCTTAATTTCCGAATTCAGAGTCATGCTAGCTACTTAAGCTCAAGTCATCATGAATTAAGTTGGCAACTTCTGTATGTAATGACATCATTTTAGAATATGTAAAATTTGTTTGAAAATTTCATTATTTGTATATTTTGTTCTAAAAAGAGTTATTAGGTAGTTAATTAACAGTAAGACGAATTTATCATAATGTGACTTGTTACGTTATCAATCGTTAGTTGGTTCAGTAGTGATTGACGTTGAAGTTAGTAGAGAGGATCACGGTTCGATCCCCACAACTGCGATTGTAAGAGGGTTAGAACCACTTAATGACAGAATTGACCTCGAACCAGATTAACTGGTGGTGAAAGCCAAAAAAAACCGACTTGTTACGTTTTCATTTTTTTTTCAAGTAAATCCTTAAAAGGAATTACTACTAAAAAATCTAATTTTTCCTCATCTATTTTTAATAATATTTCAAATTTTTTACCCATATAATTTTACCTTTAAAGATTAAAAAAAAAAAAAAAGTTGAAAAAAATCTACAAGTAACTACTACTCCCTCCGTCCCTATATATAAGTCCCCCAAGAGAAATTTCACGCTTAATAAGAAAAGTTGATATTGTAATTGATGTATACTTTTTGGGTATTATAATTATTAAATTGTCCTTGGTGAAAAGATGTATTTCTAGTTGACTTTACGTATTTCAATGCAAAGTGGGGTTATGTTTGGAAAAATAATAATAAATGTGTCTAGGGAATTGAAAATGAGCTTATATTTAGGGACAAATAAAATCTTTGTAAGGGTGCTTATAATAAGGGACGGAGGGAGTATATATATATATATATGACTCGGGATCAAATGACATCAATGTGTCAAACTTAATAATATGACATCTTCGATAATTCTTTACCGGATAGCCATCTTACAAAATTGACCATTCGATTGAAATATATTATAACATAGATCATGATTATAAAATATAACATTAATCAGAAATCATTTGATAAGTCAATGAGAAACATCAAAATGAACTCATTTTTTGAAAATTCATAAGATGTTGATTTTGATGTATCTAATTGATGCGTCAGTTTTTTCCGATTAATGTATCTTATTTACGTATCAAAATAATTTCCAATTAATGTTAAATTTTATAGACATGACCTATCACACACACACACACACACACACTAACTATTAAGAGATTCATAGGGACCCTATAAATATAAAATGATTATAAATTCAATTATTTTTCGAATGAATATATATATATATATATATATATATATATATATATATATATATATATATATATATATAATTTGACTTTTGTTTCTATTCTCAAATGAAAATGTGCTATGATTTTTCATGGTCTTAAGTTTTTTTGGAGGGTGGTTTCCCATAAAATTAAAATATTATTTGATTGCAATAAATCTCCTAAAAAATAGTTGTCTGCTATAGCTCATCCACAACCGACTATTTATGGTAAATATACATTAGGTTTATCGTCAAAGATTATAAAAATTAAATAAAAAATTTCATAGATTATAAAAAATTAAAGTTATATTAATTTGTTTTAGGTTTCCCAAATTTAATTTGTTGGAGGTGATTTTAATCAATTGTTTATGAGTTTTCCCTTCCCCGTTCAACATGTACCTAAAGACTCTCTCTCTCTAACATACTTTTACCATGTTTTTTTTTTGGTATAAAACTTTTACCATGTTTTTATTCTTAAACTTTTTTTTTTTGTCATTATATCACAGAAAAACAATCTTCATACGTGAACGACAAATGAAAAAAAATTATGTGTGGTTTTCTATTCATATTGATAAATTAACATTCCTAAAATGATTTGAACGAAAATAATACTAATTATCAATTTAAAATATAATCAAAGTTACAACCAATGTGAGTGGAAACCTTTAATTAAAATATAACCAAATAATCATAATCATCAATTTTCATCTATATAAAATATCAATTTATTAAAAACTTTCAATTTCTAGGAATCAAAGTAAGGGTTTTTGTATCAAATTATCCTTAATCCATTTTTGAAAACAGACACAGCTCGTAGGATTCCATTTTTGATCAACTTTCCATTTCTTTGTTGCTGTATTGATATGCATATATGGTCATGTCATATGTATGCTTAGGAAGTAAGCATTATGTCCCATTGAATTGTGGTTAATAGGAATAAAATGAATAGCTGTTACAAATTATAAGGTATTAACAACGTGCATTGACTCAAATGGTGCAATTTTACCAACACATAATTACTTTTGAAATATATAATAGTTATTATTATAATAAATATTAATAATAATCCAACATAACTTCACTTTATAAGTCTGGGATCGTTTTGGTCGTGGTTGTGTTTGAACTTCACGCTTCCTCACATTATCACGTCGCTTTTGAATTTTATGGTTGCAGCAAGAGGTACTAAACAACAGAGGAAGGGTATGGTAATGATTTGGATCGCCGTCATTTGGGCAATTTGGCGGCACCGCAACAAGATCATTTTCGATAACGGAATGTTGGACTTGTCATGCTTGGTTGATGATATCAAAGATTAGCTCCTGGAAATGGTGGTTAGGAAGGTCTAATACTCCGCCTTGTTTATTCTATGAATGGAGTTCGGAACCGGTGTTGTTTCTTTCAAAGGGATAGTGTGTGCCCCTGGTTTTTCACTTGACGGCTCCTTTGGCAGCTCGTTTAGTACGCGCATTATAAAACAAAATTCAGGGAAGTCTTTGGTCACTCCATCTCGAATTGGATGGCATTCAATGAAAATCAAAAGAGGCTGCTTACGAGCTGCTTTGGGGATTGTTTATCTCTTCAATTCTTAAGAGTAGTACAATTATGAACGATATTTGCAAGTGACTTGTATTAAATTTTAGTTTAGTAGTCAATACTCAATACAACAAATATTGTTTATTTTTAGATAGATAAAATGGAAAGTCATCGGAAGCTCACCAAAAAAAAAAAAGTGGATTGAAGTTCAAATTTTGGCATAGTGTTCGATTTAGCAATTTCGATATTTTTGTTTATTTTCCTTTCCTTATTATTATTTCATAACTAAACAATATAAAATTGAGGGAAATTTTAATATGGATCAGTTACTCAAGTGGTCTATGTTGGACTAACGTTATAACGAATACAAATTTTATAAAATCTATCGTTGGATTAAAAATTTATATCATATAAATCATCCACAAAAAATTTAGAAAAATTGAAAATCATTTGATATGTTATTTGGACTCATTAAGATTAACATTTAACAGTATTTAATAAACCGTTATCTTTATGAGTCTTAATAATATATCAAATGATTTTTAATTTTTCTAATTTTTTTATGAACGATTTATATGATATAAATTTTCAATTCAACTGTCAATTTTGCAAATATGGTCAACCGTAGCCCTGGTCTAATATTCCCCTTTCAATTTTGTATTTTGAATATTCCCTCTTATTTCTTTCTAGTTTTCATGGAACCAAACACAATAATATAGTTGAAAACCAAACGGTGGAAAAATAACACTATCGTCTTTTCTTTTCTTTCCTTTCCTAATTCCTTTCATTCAGTTTTCGATTCCTTTCTCCAATGGCGGATCCAGACACTCATCCATTGAAACAAATCGCAATCGACTACACACCCGAAGCCTGTTCCCACTGTCCCATTTCCAACACAATAACCCTAACCTACGACCACCGCGGCGGAGCACGGTGGCGATCCACAACCCGTTTCCTCCACGGAACTTTCACCGCCAAAATCCAAACCCCAAAAGGAAACACAAGCGGTCTCAATTTCAACTTCTACCTTTCCTCCCTCGAAGGTGACAAATCACAAGACGAAATCGATTTCGAGTTTCTCGGCAAAGACACAACAATCGTTCAAACAAACTATTACTGTAATGGTATTGGAAACAAAGAAGAGATTCATCAACTTGATTTTGATTGTTCTGATGGGTTTCATGAATATGGAATCAATTGGGGTTTAGGGTTTATTGAATGGTTGATTGATGGGAAAGTTGTGAGGAAAGAAGTGGAGAAAGAGGGTGATGATGATGGGTTTCCTGAAAAGGCTATGTTTTTGTATGCTTCTATTTGGGATGCTAGTTGTATTGCTGATGGGAAATGGACTGGGAAGTATCATGGAACTGATGCTCCTTATGTTTGTCTCTATAAGGATATTAATGTACCTTTGAGTAATGTTGTCGAATAATCATGTATTATGCCGCTAAGCCTATGATTGGTATCATGGTGGATATATCAGAATCACGGTGATTCACTGTGATTTTGCATAAACTACTGAGTGTAGCATTAGTAGCTTTTGAAAAATCACGATGGGTCGATGTGATTCTGACATACTCATCGTGATATCAAACATACACCGAATCATGTGCTTTTCTGTTTTTAGGTGATAGGTGGTCCATCATGGATTAGTGTTTGAAAATCGCTCGAAATACCGAAAGAGATTGACATTGCCCTTCTGAAGTAGAAGATCACGATACTATTTGTTCTTACAACTGAGGGGTTGGTTTGATACTTCGATTGATATAGGTTTTACAAAAGCTAGAGAAAACGAATATAAATTGAGTTTTAAGACTTATATAGTATTAATTTTCTTTTGTTTAAGAAGACTGTCATCGGTCATCATTGAAGTTTTGAGCGATTTTCAAGTATTGATCATTGATGGATACCTTTATCACGGAGGGCCGCCGTAGTATAGAACTTGCTTTGTTTTCAAGTATTGTTCAATTTGAGCATTGACTTTCTTCTTTTGTATTTGTTTGCCACACTAGGTATGGATAATATCATGTTGATCGATTCTTGTAACATTGACATGTAAGAGCATCTATGATGGGACGGTTTTGAAGCAACTGATTTAGGGTTGTTTAGCTTAGTGGTTCTCACTATGCCGCATCATATTTTAGACTTCATGCATATTTTGTTTGATGTAAGTTTTTAGCAACTCTTAAGTAATTCTCACTTTTATACTTTTGGTACAATGGTTGATTGATTGTAGCAACTCTTAAGAACTCAATAAGAAAATCAGTTGGAGGCCCTATAGCCTATAGAGTAAGATAAGGTTTTGTTCTTTTCATTTTAATTATGGGAATAAATTGATTGGTTATGAAATATGATATACATTTGGTTGAAATTGAATACCGGCGGTAGCAACTAGCAATAGACCTCAATCTCATCTTATTACTATCAATATTGTGGCGAAATTGGTTGTCTAGAGATAAGCTTAGCATTTCATTGTTGGGGAGAAGGTTAAACTGTCCATAATATGAAAAGTACTTTGAACTCTATTTATGTCTGAAGATTGAATTAGAAGAAGATACAAAACTGGATGAATGATTGTTGGAATAGAAAGGGGATGCGGGTAGATGTCTTGAGAAGGAAGGATTGAAAATTTTGTCTAACGCCGTTAACACCCGAGGGAGGTGAGTGAATTTTAAAAACAAGAGGGGATGTTTGTGTTGTTTAAGGAAACCTTAGGGGAGGTATCTATAATTTTCCCATAAATTTATAAATTGTTTATTTTTTTGTGAGTGATTGCAATATTGAATTTATGATGCCAATCTATTTTTTTTGGAGTTAAGAGGAATTTAAATTTATAAATTGTTTGTTTTTTTGTGAGTGATGGCAATATTGAATTTATGATGCCAATCTATTTTTTTTTTGGAGTTAAGAGAAATTTAAATTTATAAATTGTTTGTTTTTTTATGAGTGATGGCAATATTGAATTTATGATGTCAATCTTAAGTCAGATCATTTGTATGTTACTTATCCTATAAAATATTCAAGGCAATCCTTTTTTTTGACAAAAAATTATTTTTATGTTACTTATCATATAGAATTGATGGTAATCCTATTAATTGATGGTAATCCTATTAATTTTTCTTCACAATAGATTTAAAAAACAATAAACAAAAAGCAAGGCAAAAAAAGGGAAAAAATCATGAAATAAAATTATTGTTTTGTCGTTAATGAGAATTGAACCGTGTACCTTTAGATCGTAAAAAAAAAGCCACGTAGGCGCCACGTTATTAAAATAATGACACATATGAATTTTCTCCTTGAGAATAAACGTGAGGATGACACGTGTACTATGAGATTTGAGTAAGGTAAATAATAATAGTATTGATGAACAGAAAAATAAAAACTAAAATGCAATTTATTAAAAGAAATTACTAATAAGAAAATCTAATTTGTCCTAATCTATTTTTAATAGTAATATTTCAAATCTTTTACCCTTAAATGTAATTTTACCTCTAAAGATTAAAAAAAAAATTAGTTGAAAGAAATCTACAAATAACTACTAAAAAACTAATTTAAATTCAAAAATAACTAACAATATATCAAAATTAATTACTACTAAAGTAACTTATTTATCCTCATCAATTTTAAGATTATTTTCATCCAAGTCCTACACACTTGGTTACATTCCAATAAATTTAACAAATATATATAATAGCATAAAAAAAAATTCAAATCTTTTGTTTGAAAGCATCATGAACAAAATCCCGAACGACCAATTCTAGTCTTCCGGATTGAAAAAAATTGAACAAAAAAAGAAAAAGAAAAAATAACTAAGCAAAAAGAAGAAATTTGATATTAGTTGAAGAATTATGCAGAATTATTTGTTTTGAGAAAAAAGTGTGAAACAAACGTGTTCTATGCAATTACCTTTCATATTGTTGAATTATGTTGTATAAGGCTGACAAACAACTATGCAACTGTGTTTGTCAAAAATAATACTACGAAATTATTTTGAGAGAAAAAAAAAAAAAAAGAAGAACAATGCAGTTGGTTGTTTTCTTTTCTTTTTTTCAACACTAAAAATAATAATTTCATACCATTATTTCTAACAAACACTGTTGAGTGTTATTTGAGATTCTATTATTTGTTCTACTCTAAATTTTTTGTTCTAGTACTTTAAATAGAAAAATTTCACTTCCTAATTAGTTGGGAATGAGATATATTGTTACATAAGAAAAGTTAGGATAAACTCTCTTTTTATCTATATCTACAATTAATAGAATATCCATATTTATTGATTGTAGATATAGATAAATATGGATATTCTATTGATTATAGATATAAATAAAAAGTTATTCTATCCTAACTTTTCTTGTGTAACAATGTAATATAACACACTATTTAGTGGAAAAAAAAAATATAACACACTCTTCTCACATTATATATTTTATACTATATGATACGACACAAATTTAAAATCAAATTAAATATAATATAGATAAGTTTAAATTAAAAATTATTTATCATAAATATGGATATTCTATTGATTGTACATATATAGATAAAAAGATATTCTATCCTAAATTTTCATGTAACAATGTAATATAACATAATACACTGTTTTAGTAGAAAAAAATTATAACATGCTCTTCTCACATGATATATTTTATAGTTTATCTAATCTAATGGAAAAATCCTCTTACATCTAATTATAACTTGTAACACACTCCTCTTGTGTAACAATATATCCCAATCTATTTAAAGAAATAGAAATAAAAAAAGAGAGAGTATAATCCAAGGGAAAATCCCAAATGACAACATGCAATACTCTTTCTTGGAGTCATATTCCATTGTCGCAACTACGTTGCAATATATTTGGTTGACAATGAAATATGTCTTCACGAAAAAATAAACATGAACGTAACGTTAAAATTCAAAGAAAAAATGTATATTTTAATGTGTGCTTTTTTGTTTTAATTTTCCATATATATATGTCAAGAGATTGATGATGAGAGATTTGATTTACACAATTTCGTTGCATATCAAGATATTGATGATACTTGAGTCTATTACTCACTAATGATAGTAAGATCATTAAATATTTTTACTTTGTTTTGAAGTGTTGTTTGATATAATTTGAGTATTGTCTTGTTTTTTGAGTTCTTTTTTGCCATATTATTTGGTGACAAAGCCATGAATGATCAAATGAGGTTTTGTTCGTTAATTAAATTATGGTATAGTCAAAGATCCTTGCAGCATGAGATATATGATATTTTAGGCTCTCTAGGATGATATCTTATCTTGTTTGGCACTAGTTATGAATTTTTGTCTCTTCAAAATTTGACTGATTTGCTTATTTTTGGGATTTTTGAATCATTTGAAAAATCGAATGAAATCACTTTTATATCTAAATTGAATGTAGCTGTATATATTTTGTGGCTTGTTGCTAAAGAATAAAGCTAAAAATCATGATTCTAAAACATTGATCATATGGTTTAGATTTTTTTAAGGAATTTTTTTTTTTTAAATTCACTTTTATCAATCTTTTAAAGGAATCACTTTTATCATTTTAATAGTATTTATTATAAATCTTTTAGAAAACCACTTGTTAAAAATAATTTACACTCTGTTTGCATATTAAATATCATATGATTTATATCTATTCTAGTTATAAATTATGAGTTTTTCTATCATGTGCAAATTTGTACATGTTAAAAAGTTCAAAATAATAAGGTTGTATAAAAACTTGCGCATTATATATAAAATATATATCCTTTTCATAAATAATTATTGTTTTTCAATAAAAAGTTATTACTTTTGCATATGTTAGACAAACCCATAAATTATTAATATGAGACAGGATCAAATGACACCAACTAATTTGACACTAAATGTTACACCTCTCAATAATGTTTTAATCGATATAAATTTTATAAAATTCACCGTTGGATTGAAAGTTTATATCATATAAATCATTTATGTAAAACTTCAAACAAATCCAAAATCGTTTGATATGCTTGAGACACATAAAAATTAACGATGTATCTCAATAACATATCAAATGATTTTAGATTTGTTTGAAGTTTTATATAAATGATCTATATGATATAAATTTTCAATCCCACGGTGAATTTTATAAAATTTATATAAGTTAAAACGTTATTGAAAGATGTAGCATTTGATTTCAAATTAATTGATATCATTTGATCCTGACTTTATTAATATTAGTCCCTTCGAGGACATCCGATAAATTATTAATATTACATATTTACATCAATAATAGTGGAAGATTCTTTTTATTTATTTATTCATAAAAATATATAATAGGAGAAGATTCTAAAAGACGAATCTTAATATGTTTAATATGCAATCTCCTTTCCTCATTCTACCAATTTCTTTACAATTTATATTTATTTTAGTTTTTTGAAATTTAAAAAAGAAGTTACTTGCAAATTTGACTTGGAACCAATACAAAACATTCTCTCTCTCTCTCTCTCTCTCTCTCTCTCTCTCTCTCTCTCTCTCTCTCTCTCTCTCTCTCTCTCTCTCTCTCTCTCTCTCTCTCTCTCTCTCTCTCTCTCATAGTAGATAAAACTGTTTTGTCTAATAATATTCAGTTATTCACATTTCTCAACTAGTTTATTTTTTCGCCAGGTATTTTTTTTTTTTTTGAATGACAAATTGTTAGTTGTTAGTATATTATAATATTATGTTAGTTTTTCTCCTTATCAGGACTTGAACCTTGGACCTCCAACTCCTTAACTCTTAGCTCAACTAACTTAACCAATTGAGCTACCTATCCTACCCTTTCGTCAGATAGTCTAATGACTAGAATTGTATCTTGTGGTGTGAATAATTAATCATTCATATTCATACAATGTCCTTACCAACTGATTTATGTTCATACGATGCACCCAATCCAAAACATTCTTAATTAATTTATTTCACTCCTCCGATTCTTTTTATAAGAAACCCTTTGAAAAAATCACACAGGTCAAGGAAACCAATTTTTCTCATTAATGATTTTAAAATTTTATATTTTATTCCAAAACTAATTCTGGACCAGCATGCGAAATTGATCTCTCTAATTAATGCATTAGCATTAAAATGAATTATTTCATTTTATAAGAGTACACGTGAAATTGTGCATTTAATAAAGAATAAATTTATAGAATATTTCGAAGTGTTTGGAACCATTTTTTTAAAGTGTTATTTATAAAAACGATTAGAGAAGGTATTATTTTGGGTGCAATTCTTAATTCATTTGTATTTTTGACCTTTGGGCGAGAGAACCGCAAAAAACCTTAACTTATTCAAAAATGACCAAACCAATAACTATAATAGCGGTTTTACAAGCTGTTAAATCCAATGCACTTTCCTAACGGTTATGATCATTTTCTACAAAAAAACAAATATTTGATAGCCACTCTCAACCGTTTGATTTTATTTACCTCATTTTCAATTGGTCAAAATCAAAAAATGGACCCCACGAATATGATTCCAAGGAGCAACAGAATCAACCTTCTTCTTCCACAACTCTCTACTTCTTTTTCTCACCATTCATCTTCACTTTGAGTCACACCAAAGCCACTTGGATTCCACATAAAAAAATTTGTTTTTTTTTTAAAAGGGTTATTTTTTGGGTCCTCAATAAATTTTTATTTTCATTTTTTATTATCATCTTCTTTATCTTTTGAAACTTGTGGGCTATGTTATATTAATATATAATATATAATAACATACCTTAGAACTTTTTTTCCCTTCTTCTTCTACTTCTTTGTTTTAGCTTCTTGGTTTAAAAGATTAGTTTTGTGAAGTGGGGGTGTTGAATTTGATATGATGGGTGCAGAAGGCAATTTGGTTAGTACAATTATTGGATTTGGAATGAGTGCAACTTTCATTGTATTTGTGTGTGCAAGAATAATTTGTGGAAGATTTAGAGAAAGGCATGTAAGATCACGTACTATATATGAGATTGAATCAAGACCAGATATTGAACGGGTAAATTTTAATTTTGACTTATTTTTCTTAATCCATTCTTACTAAATTTAAAATAGTTTTGTACATGGAAATATTTTTTAGTGAAAAGGGTAACTTAAATATAAGTCATTTTCTTTAAAAAATGGAAGATGAAATGGGTGTTTTGTATTAATTTGGATGTGTGTATATATATGCTTCTTGATATATATATTTTTTTGGTGCATCTTGTCTTGATATAATTTTTCTTGTCAAGATGAATTGCATGTTGTAACCTTCTTATGAGACTTCTTTTGGTAATTAGTAGTGATTAATATGTGTTTCTTGAGTATTAAGTATTAACTTTGCCCAATTATTAATTTTTGTATTGTTTACTTGATAGCCAGAATATCATGCTAATGAACCTGAACCAGCATTTGTTGCTGCAATACCCACTTTAAATTTCAATCAAGAGGCCTTCAGTGCAATGCAATGTACACAGTTAAGTCTTGTCTCTAATTTGCATATCATATTATATATATTGACTACAATATTCCCTCATATAGTAATCATTTTAACAATTATTTTATTTTTTAATAGAATCTTATTTAAAAGGTATTTCCTAAAAGAATAATATAGCTGATATTTCATTTATTTATGCTGTTTTTATTATTCTCCAATCTAAATTGAACACATAGATTGTTTTTCTAATAGTATAAACTTTGGTAGTATATCTTATATACTTTAATTGTTATTGCTTATCAATACAACTTTTCTTATTTTTTCTAAAAAAGTATGAGAAAGATAATTTTTTATTAATTAAAAGAGACATTAATTAATGATCAGGATATTCGAAGAGATTTGAACTTTGTCTCTTGTGATATTTATAATATTAAACTCTTATCACTAAGCTGACACTTCACTGAAAATATAAATTTGTTCATAAATTTTGTTCATTAAAACATATACTTTTTTTATAAGCTAGAGATTCATTTAAGAAAATCAATCAACACTAGGATATAAACTTAACTCAGTAAGAAAATGTAAAAATAAAAAATAAAAAGTTTTTCTTATTATCTGAGATTTCTACATTATATTTTGATTATAGTTATTTTCCATCACTGCATCACTCCAAGAGTCAGGCAGTCTAAACAAAAAAAAAGGCATATCAAAATATGTACTACTTTGTATAACATCTAACGTAGGTCACTCGCTCCACTTTTTCTAGCTAACAACTTTTATAACATCAACCTCAATTAAAAACATTAATAATTCGGTTATGGCTTCTATTCTACTACGATTAGGACCATCGCATTTCTTATGGGTCTTGCAACTTCATGTGATATAAGAAAACTATTTTAAATTTAGCTAAAGTATTTTAATATCATAAATAATACCAAGAAATTTTATTTTCTAAATTAACATAGAACTAATAATTTTAGTTTGGTTTTTACAGGTGTGTGATATGTTTAGGAGATTATAAAGAAAAAGAAGTATTGCGCATAATACCTTATTGTGGACACACTTTTCATCTTTCTTGCATTGATATGTGGCTAAGAAAACAATCTACATGTCCTGTATGTCGTTTGACATTGCATAATGTTAGTGAAGAAAAACATGTGAGACCTGTCACATTCACCATAATACAATCTCTCAATGAGTCTAATACTCCACAAGGGAACAATGGTGATGAAAGACAAATTGAAGTTAATGCAATAGAAACGGATTTGGATTAAAGCCCCATGCAGTCGGCTGCAGTCATCACATCAGGATCGTCCGATCTTAATTGGACGGTTCTTGTTTAAAACAATTTTTAATTTTTATCATCAAATTAAAGCCGTTTATTTTTAATCGTATGGCTGAAACGTTGCGACTGCATACAGTTACAGTTACTTAATTGTGACTGCACATAACCCACTCCAATAGAAACAGAATCAGGGTTATAAAGTTGTTGTATATTCTTGATCCATTTGATCCTCATTACCATAAGGGAATGGTTTTTAGAAGATAAGTAGCTAGTAATACTATTTGATTACACTACATCACGAACACATTATAACTTGTATATATACATTTTACTAGTGGCAATACAAGACAAGACATTACAATACATTTACCTTCTTACAATTTTTGTGGTTTTTACTTAATAATTTGGATTTATTTATGTTTAATGATTATTTAGTGAAACCCACACCATGAAATATAGTGAATGATATCTGACAACCAACAAGAATTGGTCCAAATAAAAAGGGTTTAGTACTTTAGTTTCTTTAATCAAGTGGGGTTAAGTATGCAATCTTTAGTACTTTTGTCAGCAAATCGAGTTCTATTGAAGAGATTTGTCCGGTACACTTATATTTTGAGAAATTAGTCTTTTGTATATTTGTGTGCTAAAAAACCTTGATTATTTTAAAATCTCAGAAATATTATAATAAACAATGATATATATAATATTTCTTTTGAATAATTACATAATATTATTTTTTATTTATGATGAAGTTGAAGATCAAATCTATAACTTTTAGTATATTACCTAAACTCCACCACTAAACCAAATATAATAGTTTTAATTAGTTAATAATTTAATTTAATCCCACTTAGATTATTTTAAAAAATATTTATAGTGTTCTAAATTTTAAAAATAAAAGTAAGTCTTCCTCTCCTTTTCGAAAATTATCTCTCAAACAAAGTCTAAAGAAAGTCACATAGGTAAAATGGCAATAGATTAACAAAAATTTACTTCATTATCTCGTAAGAATTATTTTTTTACTTCATTATGTAAGTAATTAATACAATCAATTTTCAAGAAGACTACAAAAAGGTAGATATTAACCTTGAAGACACAATGAAAAAGTTGAAGCAAACATAAGTAAAGAATTTTAAATTCCATCTAAAACAGTTGTAAAATAATTATTAATATATTTTAGTTATTATCAATAATAAAGTTATTTTTGTAATAGAAAAATATTATAAATTGTCTATTGCAATGCAGACATTGTTGGGATTAACTTTGGTGATTAGATGAATGTCAACCAAACACAACAATTATATACGATATTATTTTTTATTTTAATAAATCATATTAAAAACATATTACTGTAATAAAAATATATTTTTTAATATAATTTATAGAAAAAAATAATTCAAGTTGTATTTTTGTGTCAACATGAAATTTGTCATGTCATCAAAATTAACCACAATTTCGCAACTGCGATCGGGAGGGGGCTGGAACCACTTGATGCCAGAACTGACCCCCGAACCAGATTCAACTGGTGGTGAAAACCGAAAAAAAAAAAAAAAAAATTAACCACAATTTGCTTGGGGGACCAAAAATGAAAAGAATTTGAAATACGGTATAAAAAACTGATTTTTAAAATAGAGGAATATAATTAATACTATTAAAAATTAAAAATTAAAGAACTCAAATTGCAATTTCGTTTTTTAGTAAAAAAGTTAAAAATCTTTTACCTTCAATTTTCATCACACTCGAGTCACAAATAGGCATGACAATGGGACGGGTTGGGGACGAATTTTTTCATCACAAAACCCATTAAGTTCGGGTATCTCCAAACCCGTCTTAATTTTTAAGAGGGATGAAAACTAAAATCTCAAACTCATAACTAACGGGATTCGGGTATCCCCATTCCGCTCTACCTCCATATGAATTTGAGTTAGACTTTGTTGTTTTTTTATTAAAAAAATAGTTAGAAGTAGAAAATTATATATTTTGTTTCAACAATATTTATACATAGAAAATAAATAGAGAAAATAAATTGATTAATACTCAACTTAAAAATATGAATGTAATAATCTAAAAATAAAATAAAATATGAATGCAATCAGGAGTTTGTTTAAGGATTTCTAATTTATAAATGATAAAATATAATTCGATATAAGCGGGACAAGTTCGGGGACGGATCCAGGATGGGTATCAATATCCGCATTACCCGCCCCAACCCTAACTTTAAAAGTTAAAGAAAATCCGAACTCAAACCCAGTCAACTCGGATTTTTCCCGGTCAAAATCGGGGTGGAACGGACGGGTTTCCACGGATATGAATTATTTTGTCATGCCTAGTCACAAAGCCAATTCTCCCTCTCATTGACCCAATCTTAAAATCAAGACTTAATTGCAGTTTTAGTTCTCATTATTTTCAATTTTTTACAATTTTGGTCCATCTATTTTAAAACTCGACAGTTTTGGTCCCTCTATCATAATTTTTAACTATAAATTAACAATATGATATAATTTAAATGACGTGATATATGATTCGATGATGAAAAAATACTAGCATCGATGAAATTGTAAGAAAAATATTTCATAAAGTTCATTTAAAATCATATTTTAAACAAAATATGTATTTCGAATTTTAAAATAGAAAAACTAAAACTGCAAAAAATTAAAAATAGAGGAACGAATTCAAAGAACCAAGGAAGGAAGAGTCGGAGTGGTTGTTTGGTAAAAAGGGAAGAGGAAGAAGAAAAGAGAGAGTGGATAAGAGCTGAACACGTGGGAACCATCATGTCCACTTCAACAACATGCTTCTCTTCCCTTTCTCCACTTTCTTTCACCAAAACCAAACCATCTCCAAGTAAGTACTAGTAACAATAACTACCTATACTCTGTACCGGATTGTTTCAGAATCAGAAATAATCACCAATCATTTATTTTGTACCACAATTTTAACTCATGTCAATATATTTGCACAAATTTACAATTTTCTTAGAGGATTTTTACATTTTGTATATAATTGGTGCTGTATTAATGAAAATTCTTTTGAGTTTAATACTACCCATGTTCTCTGATTATTCTTGTTCATAGTGTAATTGTTCTTGTGAAAAAGGTATATGAAGAAGAATAATGTAGTCTTAGTTTCAAAATGTTACAGCTTAAATAGTGTTTTTTGGTTTTAGTCTCCAGTAATTTTTTTTGGATTCAATCTTACAAATTCAAAATTTGTTGCTTTTGGTTTCTAAAAAAGTCGCCATACTAGGCCAGGTAGTGTCGTATGTCATGATTATATTGGGCCAAATATGATATCAAGGGCTTAATGTAACAATTTTTGAATTTGCAGGGACTAAATTCAAACAAAAAGACTTATAGAGATTAAAATCATATTTAAATCAATATTATAATATGGAATGCTTGCATGTAGCACCGATACTCCTGATTAAAAGCTTATTTGGGGTCTAGTGTCCGGTGTTTATGTTAGTGCTTCATAAGATGAATTTGTGTTGACTATTTGTTAGTGTCATTAAGATAAGCTTAGGTGAAATACAAAGGTTTCTAAGCTTATTGATTTTTAATAGTATCCAGCATGAGTAAGGATCCAGTTCGTGAGTGGATTCTTTCTGAAGGAAAAGCCTCAAAGATAACCAAAATTAGTCCAGTTGGTGGTGGTTGTATCAATTTCGCGAATCGCTATGACACTGATGCTGGTTCTTTCTTTGTTAAAACAAACAGGTACTATCAACTTTGAAACATGCATTATTTTCAATTATCTTTGAGTGAAAGTTAAATTCCCTTTTGTTTCTCCTTATATATATGACATGCTTTATGCTGCTGAAAGTTGAAACTCTATATCAGGAGTATTGGACCATCAATGTTTGAGGCAGAGGCTCTTGGTTTAGGAGCTATGTATGAAACCGAGACCATTCGAGTGCCTAAGCCGTACAAGGTGAGAAGATTTAACAGTCTATGAAGCACAAACACAGAAACGATTTGAGAAAATGTAATGATCAAATGTAGCAACATGTGTTGGTCACTTGGTCTCGTGTCTGTGTTGGTTATGTGTTTGACACATGACATGACACGCCTTCAGTATGAAGTGACGGTGTAGTGAATTGTGAATTGTGGAGGAATTAGGAATAGGATACTATTTTTGCTAGTTGAAGAGAAATAGAGGTAACTTGTTGCTAGGATTTGTAGGTTGGACCGTTACCGACAGGTGGTTCTTTCATCATTATGGAATTCATAGAATTTGGTGGATCTAGAGGCGATCAGGTGAGTTTCTTAGAAAGTACTACTTCTAATTAGGAAATCTTGTGCACCGCAATTGTAATTTCTTGCTTTCCAGTCAGTTCTAGGGAGGAAGCTTGCTGAAATGCATAAAGCTGGGAAATGTAGTAAAGGCTTTGGCTTCGACGTTGAGAACACCATTGGCAGGTATGTTACAACTTCATCATGAAAAGTGTAAATTTTGTTCTAGTTATTATTGTTATAAGTTATCATGCATTTCTCCTTGTTAGGAAGGTTTTTGTAGTTTGCACTTATATGATCTACATTTTGTTGTAGCACACCACAGATAAATACCTGGTCATCAGATTGGATTAAATTTTATGGAGAGCATAGATTAGGTTACCAGTTGCAACTGGCATTAGACCAATATAGTGACAGGACCATTTTTGAAAAAGGTAATTTTGTTCCAATAATTACTACTGTTCTTAATCTCGAGTAAGTATTATATTATATTTTGAAGGCGTATTACACGAGAGACTATAAGTACGTACAGAAACACCTAAGTAGTATTATGAACTTTGTGAAACTTTCCATTTGTATGTGATATTTTCACTATACAATTTCAATTCTTTACAAGTACTGACATGGTTATTGTATCTGATTAACGATTTATATCTGATTGACTTGTTCAACAGGGCAGAGATTGGTGGAAAACATCACGCCGTTGTTTGACAATGTGGTGATAGAACCATGCTTGCTACATGGAGATCTCTGGAGTGGAAACATAAGCTCTGACAAAAATGGAGAGCCTGTTATATTGGATCCAGCATGTTATTGTAAGTCAAGTATTTCCGATATTTCTTGTGCCTAGGAGTACTTTTCTTTCGACCATGTGCCTAGAACCAAACCACAACATTTTCAATTGCAAAAGAAAATAAAAGAGGGAGCTCAGAGGTATTCTTTACATCTGATGGTTAAGGATTGGTGATGTTACCCAACACCACAAGTATTTTTCATCATAGCTCCCTCTAAAATGCACCAGCCGGGAATCGAACCCGGGTCTGTACCGTGGCAGGGTACTATTCTACCACTAGACCACTGGTGCTTGATGTCATTGGTTACAAAATTATATTACATAATTGTAAATAGTTACCTCATCAATCTGTTATTTTTTTCCTTTTGCGGCTGTATAATAGTAAGATATCATTATGCAATTCATTCAATAAAGAAATTGTTTGATCAAGTTCAATTAGGTTTTCATAATTGTATGATCTTCACTTCTATATGATATGTAATGTAATGCCTCTTGTGAGCTTTCTTAGTTACTTTTCTTTTTGATAACCACATCATTGGTGTGGTGTGAGCTATCCGACGGCTAATCACCTTTTGTGGAATTTGATTGGCCGGTAGGGTCTACCCTCCTGGCCACCTTTTTTTTTTTGCCTATCCACAAGGTTCGAATTCGAAACCTTGTTTAAATGATTTGAGTCTAGTTCCACTTGAATCAACATAACGCTGATTCTTATCTACTTTCCTAGTGTGGCCTTGACACAAAACTTGATATTTTATCACACATTTTTGAAAGAATTTTTGAGCTAAGAATGAGAAGTAAGAAGCAAAGCTTGACATAGATGCGGTCCTAGAAGTATTAGGTGCGAGTAGGACCCCTAGCTTTGGTTGTAATTGGGGTGACCCAAATATTCGAGACTTAAAATAGTCAGATTTCTTCAGAGACAATTATAAAATAGTCATTCGTGTCAACTTAAGTTTGACTTGTTCTATAGATGGACACAATGAGGCAGAATTTGGTATGTCTTGGTGTGCTGGTTTTGGAGGCTCATTCTATAATTCTTATTTTGAGGTAAATATTGTGTTAATTGATTTTATTGTTTATCATCAATTTCATTATGTAATTTTGGATGTTGATAATTTCAAATGATTTCTTCAGGTAATTCCTAAACAGCCAGGCTTTGAGAAAAGGAGAGACCTATATATGCTTTATCACTATTTAAATCATTATAATCTCTTTGGCTCTGGATACAGATCATCTGCTATGTCTATCATTGATGATTATCTAGCTTATTTAAAAGCTTAGTATTGTAACTATTATTTTGACAAGCTTATTCAAATGAGGCAACATTTCACTGCTTAGTATGTAAAGGCTTAATTATGTAACAATTTCTAGAAATGTATCATTTTACATTTTAGAATACAGTAATAACATTTTTAATTTCTTGAGAGAAATATACATAGACTTAAGTTGGCATATCTCATTTACTTCATAAACATAAATATTGAATCAGAAAACATTATTATTCAAGTAAATTTAGCCATAATTTTAGACCTTAAGCTCAATTTTGTTATGCTTGGCCAATTGAGTTTTTAATGCGAGGTCTGCGAAAGGGAATGTTGCATTGTTGCTGCCTTTCTTTTGCTTCTATATGAGTTGCTCTAAACAGTAGTTAAACGGGAGGAGACGCCACTATTGAAATGTACCGTAAAAATTATGTCCATTTATAGTACGCTAATTCAGTATTAGTGTACTTAATAGTCACAATTTTAGTAGTTATGCGAGTTTTAGCTATTGCAGTTACGTGTATGCAGTTAGTTGTGACAGTTGTGGTTAGTTATGGTAGAAGGAGGGATTAGACGTTAAATAACTATTTTACTTTTCTAAAAAAGCGCATTTTTATTTTAGGATCAAGCAAGATATCTTAGCTTGTGTTTCTTTCTGCGGCAGCATTTTGCCAGATGTGCGCTTAACTAGAAGCTACACTTTGTAGCTTCATGTTTTTCACGGTAGGAAACTGCCAGATAGGCAAACGATGAACCCCTTATAGAGAATTCAACCATTGATAATCTATTACATCAAAACTTTGTTATTACATAATATTAACTATTATGCTCCAAAGTTGCCAATACTTAATCACTATAAGCAGCAAAAGTTACATAACTGGAACAACACTTTAACACACTTTCTAATAGAACACTAATGGCAGCGACTCAACACTTTGTTTGGTCACCAGGATGGTTGGCTTTCTAGACCATTGATACACTTTGGAGAGACAGTTCTTTTGTATTCATGGATGGTTTGCATTTGAGACCATTGCTTTTCTCAATTACCTCTGACATAGGCCACTAGTAGTCAAATACTTCTTCGTGGATGGTTCAAATCGGTTCCACATTGTGAATTGCTGGCTGCTGTAGATCAGAAGTCTGAATCAGCTTTCTAAAACACAATTTAGCTCTTGTACTTGTTGCTTTTGATTGGAAGGAATGTCATCAACATAAGCTAGCCAACACCTTGCAGCATTGATTTGAATTGATTGCGGCCACTCTTTGGAGTATGTCTACTTCATCTTTCAAGTATCAAATCAACATCCCTGCACAAGGTATGTTGCAACTTCATCATGAAAGGTATCAATTTTGTTGTAATTGTTATCATTTATCATGTTAGGAAGGTTTTGGTAGTTTGTACATGTTCACATTGCAATTTGGATTCTTTACAAGTATTGGCATGGTTATTGTAGTGTTGTACTAGACTCTCCTCCAATATGGTTCGGCGATTTATATCCAAATGACTTATTCAACAGGGAAGAGATTAGTGGATAACATCACGCCATTGTTTAACAATGTGGTGATAGAACCATGCTTGCTACATGGAGATCTCTGGAGTGGAAACATAAGCTCTGACAAAAATGGAGAGCCTGTTATATTGGATCCAGCATGTTATTGTAAGTCAAGCCTTTCCAATTTTTCTTGTGTACCGATCGGTAAAGTTAAAGTTTATATTTTAAAAATGTCGAGGGAAAATTTAGATTTTACGGAATTTGTGGGAGTAGTACTTTTTTTGGCACTTGTGCCGAGAACCAAACCACAACATTTTCAATTGCAAAAGAAAAAAAAAAGAGGGAGCTCAGCTCCTTTGAAATTGCACCAGCCAGGAATCGAACCCGGGTCTGTACCGTGGCAGGGTACTATTCTACCACTAGACCACTGGTGCTTGATGTCATTAGTTATGAAATTATATTACATAATTGTATCTAGCTACCTCATCAATGTGTTTCTTTTATTTTCCTTTCGGGACTGTATATTCGTAGTAAGATATCATTATGCAATTCACTCAATGAATAAGTAGTTTTATTTTTTAAGAATGTCAAGGGAAAATTTGGGTTTAAGGGATTTATGGGAGTAGGAGTGCAATTTAAGGAGTATGAAGTAAATGTTTTCCATAAATGATGGTTGATGTTGATATGTGCCAAGGGTCCTTTTGGTGCTTAGAACCAAACTAGAACATTTTCAATTGCAAAAGAAATAAAAAATAAAAAGGGAACTCAGGTTTTCTTTTCATCCTATGGTTCAAGATTTTTGATGTTACCCAACACCAAGAATATTTTCATCATAGCTCCCTTTTTTGCACCAGCCGGGAATCGAACCCGGGTCTGTACCGTGGCAAGGTACTATTCTACCACTAGACCGCTGGTGCTTGTATCATTAGTTACAAAATTATATTACATAATTGTAAAAAGTTACCTCATCAATCTGTTATTTTTTTCCTTTTGGGGCTGTATAATAGTAAGATATCATTATGCAATTTCATTCAATAAATAAAGTGTTCGATCATGTATCAATCGTTGGTTTAATGATGATTGACGCTGAACTTGGTAGGGAGTACCACAGTTCGACCCCCGCAACTGCAATCGGGAGGGGACTGAAACCAATTGATGCCAGAACTGACCCCCGAACCAGATTAAACTGGTGGTGAAAGCCAAAAAAAAGTGTTTGATCATGTAATGTAAAGTTCAGTTAGGTTTTTATAATGTGGCTTTCTCTTCTATAGGATCTGTAATGTAAAGTCTCTTGTGAGCTTTCTTAGCTACTTATAATTTTGGTAATCTCATCATTTCTTAGCTACTTATAATTTTGGTAATCTCATCATTGGTGCAGTGTGAACTATCCGACGGCTAATCTCTTTTTGTGGAATTGATCGGCCAATAGGGTCTCCCTCCCCTCCTAACCACCCTTTTTATGTCAATACACAAGGTTTGAATTTGAAACCTTGTTTAAACGATTTGAGTCTAGTTCCACTTGAAACAACATTACGTTGATTCTTATCTACATTCCCAGTGCGACCTTCACACAATACTTGTTATTTTATCACACATTTTGGAAAGAAGTTATTGAGCTAAGAATGAGAAATATGGGGCAAAGCTTACTTAGATGCATCCCTAGATACAGATCATCTGCCATGTCTATCATTGATGATTATCTAGCTTTTTTAAAAGCTTAGTACTGTAACAATTATTTTGACAAGCTTATTCAAATGAGGCAACATTTCACTGCTTAGTATGTAAAGGCTTAATTATGTAACAATTTCTAGAAATGTATCATTTTACATTCAAGAATACAGTAATAACATTTTTAATTTCTTCAGAGAAATAGACATAGACTTAAGTTGGCATATCTCATTTACTTTATAAACATAAATATTGAATCAGAAAACATTATTATTCATGTAATTTTTACTCATAATTTTATACCTTAAGCTCGCCTTTGTTATGCTTGGCCAATTGAGTTTTTAATGCGAGGTCTGCGAAAGGGAATGTTGCATTGTTGCTGCCTTTCTTTTGCTTCTATATGAGTTGCTCTCAACAATAGTTAAACGAGGAGACGTCACTATTGAAATGTACCTTAAAAATTCTGTTCATTTATAGTACACTAATGTCTATTTACTATCTTGCCCTTTAGTTTAACCATTTTTTTAACCCACTATTACTCCAAGATATATTTAAGGATTCTCTCAACTAAGAGAGGTTAATTACTTCAGAACTTACCTTGGGATACTAACTATAGGAGAGGCATCTACAAGAGGTGATTTTCAATATCTTGTGGAGAAAGTTAAAACTAAACTTGCAGGATGGAAGACTCAACATCTCTCATTGGCAGGGCGCATTACTTTAGTTAAAGATCCAACTAGACTCGGAGGTGGTAGTTCGTTGTTTGAATGTAGACTGCGGTTCTCGTGGAATGGCAAGATAACTTGTGTTTAGAGAAATTCTGTGTTGGATTTTTAGGCAAATTCAGCAGTTAAATAATGAGAAATAGATAAGAGTTCTTCTTACCCGACAACCATTTTGATTGAACCTGCATTCTGTATTATTTCTATCAATCTTGAGTTATTTCTTTTGATGATGCATTGTTCTTTGTAATATTTCTATCAATCTTGAGTTATATTTATGAAACATCTGTTCTGCAGTTTTAAAAACCATACATAATTCCTTTAGATATTCAACTCAACTTTATTCACAAAACAACCATTCCATAACTTAAAAATACCATGAGCACATGTTCTATAAAAAAAGAAGCCACGAGCACGTGTAGAAATACATGTCAAATATACTCATGAAACATACGTTTAAAAACCATACACAATACCAGTAGAAATACATACAAAACCAACTTTCTCTGGAAATACATCCAGGTCAACTTTATTCAAATAACATTTTCTTTTGAAAACAATGCAAACCACTTGTAGAAATACTAGTCAAATGTATTCTTGAAACAGATTCCATACACGCTTCCTGCAGACACACAGGTTAACTTTATTCACAAACACCGCGCTCCAATGGAAAAGAAAAGCCTATGATTTGTCAATAGTTGTTGCAAGGAGGATGTTATACTCTTATTGCATTCCTTGACTTGAGTCTTAACGAACCTTGACATTAAAAATAGAAATAATAACATTAGTCGGTTCCTAGAAGCTACAACAATTAAAACTTTGATAACAACAAGAATAAAGGAAAACAAGCCGAATCTATTCATGTGTGGCGATCGGAAACCAAAACTCAAAAGTTCAAAATTCAGGTTAACAACTATATTTATAAAGCATAAGAAGATTCGAGACTATCAGTTTTTGAACAATTATATTTTTCCATCAACCATAATTTGACGATGAAAAGAGTATTCTCAAACAGTTGGCAGAAATTAGCATACTATAAGTTTAAAAATTGAGCCAAAATAATATCATATATTGCATGTCCATGAGAATTGGTTAGTTAATTAACAAAGATGAAGTCAGTTAATCATCATATGTTGCATGTTCATGAGAATCAGCTAATCATATTTATACTTACATACAGTTCATGTGAATCTGTCACGAATCACGATACCAAGTCAGAAGGTTGCCTCTCCTCCACAAACTGTTGCATGATCACATAATTTATATCACCTTCTAGACATTCTCCATCTCTAGTCACCTGCAAATCTTTTGATACCTCATCCCCAAAACGAAATATTTTCATATTGTAGCATTCAATGAAGGATATTTGTTCCAATGATGGAAACTTCAAAGTGGAACTCCCCGAGTAAAAGCTTCCAAGTTTTGGTAATGAGCTAAGTTTCAAAATCTTAAGTTTCTTGAATATTATCCTATCCACATCTTCATCTACATCTTCCTCTTCCCCTCCCAATTCATCTTCACTTTTATCTTCATCTTTCTCCTCCTCCTCCTCTTCCTCTTCCCCTTCATCTTCATCCTCGTCCTCGTCTTCATTTTTATCTCCATCTTCAGTTTCACTTTCATATTCACCTTCATCTACATTTTCATCTTCCCTTTCACCTTCATTTACATTTTCCTTTTCACCTTCGTCAACATTTTCATCTTCCTCTTTCCCTTCATCTTCATCTTCACTTGTATCTCCAACTTCATCTTCAGTTTCACTATCATTTCCATCTTCAAGTTCATCACCATCTCCATCATTCTCTTCATAGTTATGTTCATCTCCCTCTTTAGCCACTATTTCTTTTATTGATTTACAGTTGCCTATGCACAGCTCTTCCAGCGCACACAATGTTTTGGCGGTTGAGAATGTGAATAAGTATTTTAATCCACAACAGTTCTTTATGTGAAGCTTTGTAAGATTGGAGAAAGACACATTGGATGGTGTCAAGTTTGTCAAACCACCACAGTTCCAAACAAGTAAGGTTTTTAGATTTTCAAGGAAAGGGCCCATCCAGGAGTGGCCAAATCCAACGGATTTAAGCAGGGACAGACTCCTAAGCTCCAATTCTTCGAGCTGTGATAGGATTTCGGTACAATCAATGTCAGAGGTTTGAGATGGGAATATCTCTTTGAAGGCACTATGACACACAACAAGCTTCTTCATGCTAGGAAGTGGAGCCTTTGAACAGAAAACAAATGGAAATTCAACTGTTTCATCATGAAAGCACTGCAACATGAGGGAATTTAATTTTTGGAAATCAACGTGAAGTGTTCCTTGCTCAATCATCTTAGCGTCTTCCTTTCCAAGTGAAAGTACCTCCAAGCAGGGAGTAACCTTCAATTCAAAGTACATATGAAAGATAAGAAGGCCAAAATCGGAATGTATTTCTGAGAATAATAACTAGGATTTCTGTAGAATAATAACATAGTTTAATACACATAAAGACAGTATAAGGTTAATAACAAAATTGTAAAACGAGGACGAAGATGTATATCCCTATAATGTAAAACCACAAAATGAAGAGACAGTCGTACCTTTTCAAGTGAGACAAATGCTAGCTGATTTGTCAGAGAACTATCCTGAAACTCATGTGAATCTTGAGAACTATGAAATTCTGTTGCGAAAAATTTCAACATTGGACAATGCATTACATGTAATTTTGTTAACATAGGCCATTCTAAAATGCACATCCCAGGATAAATGCACCTCAGATTGTATAGATTCCTTAACCTCAAAAAGGTTGCCCTTGGGAACAAAGTAATTTCTTCATTTGCGTCTTCAATGTTTGTTTCATCTTTTGCAACTATTTCTAGTAAATTATCACAGTTTTCAACACAAAGCTTTTCCAGCTTTGGAAGGCTAATTACACTTTCTTGAGGTCCAGGCTTTGTATAACCAAATATAGCCTTAGCAGAATTACAGTTTCTCACTTCCAATGTTTTCAAGTTATTTAGTAAAGGAAGTAAATGAGAAGGTAGTATCACATCGGATAAAAATTCGCACCCTTCCACCACCAGAGATTTTAAATTGCAAAAACACCGGTCTGGGACTGTCTCTGACTTGAACCATATTTCTTTCAACAATGGAGAACCACTGAAAACTAAATGATCCTAGGAACACAAAAAGACATGAAACAGCTTATTAATACACAAGCAAAGATGAAAATTATTGTTGTGTAAATGGTATTTAAACTTGGAACTCAAACAAAAGTTAAAGTCATGATCAATGATTTGGATGAATTATTACTTACCTGTTGCATAAGAAGTCCTTGTTCTATTTTGACGATATAATCTTGATTATTCAATACTAAATCATCATTTGAATAGGGAGAAATTTGGGTTCCTGTGAAAGATTTTGCATTAAGTGATCCTTGAGAAAATATTTTTATTTTGGGGCATTCAAATATTTTCACTCGTTTCAAAGACGGTAACTGCAAAATGTCATTGCCCGAATAAAAACATTCCAGAGTTAATAAAGAAGTCAGAGTTATCCAGCGTAGTTGCTTAAATTCAACCACCTTTGGACCTTCATCCTTATCTTTTGCCACTACATTTTCCATTGAATTACATTCCTCGACTGTGATCTTCTCAAGTTGTATCAACATTTTTGTTGCTGAGGATGTGAATAAAAAATTCAATTTATCACATTTACTTATGTACAATTCTTTTAGATTGGAGAAAGATATTGCAGATGTAGAATGTAGTAATGTTTCTAAATCAGGACAATCATGAACATTCAACTTGCAGAGCTTCTCACAGACAGTGTTAAACCATGAAGAGTCCTCTGTCCCAATGAACTTGAGCTTCGATACTTCATTCAATGTCAACATTTCCAAGTTTCCAAGTATTTCACCAATTTTGGGGTATTGAATAAGGAACATATCACAGCTATTGCACCATCCTATGACCATTTCTCGTAAATTGGCTGCCTTCTCTAGTATTTCAAGAGGCAAAGTAGGTTTCTCATTCTCATCAGCATCAAAGTACAATGTAATTTTATTTAATTTTTTGAGATCTTCAGTATGCAGTCCTACCCTTAACACCGAAATGAGTTTCCAATCGAGTGAAAGTTCCTCCACGATGGAAACTACCTGGAAAAGGAAAACCGGTGGAAAAGAAAAGGTTGTGAAATAGAAAATGAAAAGAGAAACAAGGGAAAAAAAATTAAACAATTGAGAATGCAGATTTTTATGTTGTTTACCTTAAGATCCGAGAAAAAGGGTGATCTATTGATTGACGTACTACTACGCTTACTCTCATCCTTAGGATGTGCAACTTGAAATAGCTCCAACTCAGGACAATCCAACACATTTAATATATTTAACTTGGGGCACTCCACAGTGAATGTTTCAGGGTAAAAGTATTTGAGTTCTGGTAAGTCGTAAAGATCCAGTAAGGTTAAACTGGGGAACACAAACTTTTTCGTTAAGTATGTTCCTGCATCTTCTTCCTTTCCAACAATTTGTTGCAATTCATGACAAGAATGTATTTCAAGTTCCTGAAGCATTTTAAGTTTTCTGGCTAGGGCCGCAGGAAATAGAGTTTGCATACTTTTGCAATCAGAAACACTGACTTGTTGCAGATTTTGAAATCTCAGGATTCCTTTACAATTCTTCTTCCAAACAAGTGTCAGGTCGGATAGCCCTTCTAAAGTCAAATACTTCAATTGGAATGCTGTTTCCATAGTATCATTGTCATTCATTTCAAAAATTACTTTAACTTTTTTGCAATTCCTTACTCCCAGTTTATTCAAGTTTTTTAAACAAGGAAGAATATTAGATGGAATTGCACATTGTTCAAAATCACAGTTTTCCAGCTTCAAAGTTTTCAAACTGTAAAACATATTGTTTTGCAGACTAAGTCCACCATACCAGGCTTCTTGTAGCTCACCATGTTTGGAAAAACTTTCCTTGTCCATGCTTCTAGAAAGCATCTGCAAATATTCAAAATATGTTTATCATCAAATGTTATTCAAATAAAATGCATTGAAGCTGAAACTTGGTTGAAAATTACAGATATTTTATCACTCTCTTTCAAGATAGCTTAATGAACAACAGAAACATATGTTAACATTCAGTGGTGGATCTAGGACCCGGGTTCAAGGGTGCAAATTTTTCAACTATTGATATCTTCATTTCTTAATCTATAAAGTCCATTTGAAGACATTAAATTTATGCAGAATTTGAATTCATATTCTATTATTGATTTGGATGAAGTTCCTACCTCCAGTAGAAAAACCCTTTTCACCGAAGCATTAACATCTCTGTGAAAGACCAATTCATCATGTGTCTCAGATGAAGCTTGAATTCCTCTAAAAGAATTAGCATATATCTCTCCTCCAGAAAAAACTTCCATCTTGGGGCACTCCCATATGTCCACTTGAATCAAAGAAGGTAACTGCAAAGTGTCATTGCCTGAATAAAAACATTCAATGTATGACAAAGAATCTAGATTTATCCAGTATAACCGCTCAAATTTGATCTCTTGTGAAGTTGTTCCTTCTAGCTCCGTTTTCACTATTTTTGTAATTGATTTACATTCCTTGACTGTGATCTCCTCAAGCAGCTTTAACTTTATTGCCATTGAACATGTGAATAAATACTCCAATTTATGACATTTTTCAAGATACATCTGCTTTAGATAGGAGAAAGATGCTGCAGAAGGAGAATGGAATAATTTTGTCAAATCAAGACAATCGATGACATTTAAGCTGTGGAGCTTTTCATAACTTTTGTTTAGCAATGTCTCGTCTAAACCAACACGTTGGAGCTTAGATACATCGTACAATGTCAATATTTTCAACTTTCCAAGAATCTCATGTTCACTGTTATAGGCGTTTTTAGCCTGCAATATCCTGGGGTTACTGCACATTTCTATGCTCATGCGTTGTAAATTGGGTGCCCTCTCAAGGATATCAACTTCAAAATCAGACTTCTCATTATCATCCACATCAAAGGACATGCGAATTTGTTTTAAAAATAAAAATTTGATGTCTTCTGAAAATTGTCGCAACCTTGATATCAACACCGAGGAGTGTATCCAATCAACGAATAATTCCTCCAGGGTAGAAATGTCCTAGTAAAGGAAAAGTAACCCAAAAAAAAAGGGATCTGAATTATTAAAAGGTGAAAATAGAAGTACAAAAAAATTTAAAAAGTTGGAGATTGAAGAGTCTATGCTTCTTACCTTGAGATCGGGGAAAAGGGGCTGTCTATTGGCTGAAGTACTGCTACTTTCACCTACACCCTCCAAACATGCACTTTGAAATAGCTCAAACTTAGGACAAATCAATACCAATAATTCATGTAATTCACATTCCACAGTGAATTTTAAAGGGTAAAAGTAAGCAAGTTCTGGCAAGTTATAAAGACACAATGAGGTTAGGCAAGGAAACTCAAACTTTTCTGTTACACCTGCAGCTACATCTTCATTTCCTATAATTTCAAGCAAATTATTACAAGAATTTATTTCAATTTTTGCAAGCTTTTTAAGATTTCTGGCCAGCGACACTGGAAATAGTGTTTTTAGGTTTTCACAATCAGTAACAGAGACTTGTTGCAGATTTTGAAATCTGCGATTTCCTTGATAATTCTTCTCCCACACATGCTTCAGCTCAGATAGCCCTTCTAATGTCAAGTTTTTCAGTTGGGATGGAAGTGCCTTGGTGCCTTTCTCTAATTTCGTTTCAAAAATTGCCTCTACTTTGTTACAATTCTGTACTGTCAAATCTTTTAAGCTCTTTAAGCAAAGAAGAATATTATATGGAATTGCACATGATAGATTTTCACAGTTTTCCAATTTCAAAGTTTTCAAACTGTAAAACCAACTTCTTTCCGGATGAATATTAGCACGATTCCAATCTTTTTGTAGATCGATATGTTCCAAAAGATTCATTTCATCCATGCCCTCAAAAAACTTCTGTAAAAATTGCAAATAAAGTTATCATTAGATATATCATGTTATGACAATTAATGCATCCTCTGCCTGTAAATATCATCACTTTGTTATTCCTATCAGTGTCTTTAAATTGGAAAAAAAGTTGAGCAAGAACTAAAGTACATAGATGCTGCTCTTAGTGAACCAGAATTGTCATACGTTTAGTGACAAACTCAAAAAATTTACAGGGACTAAAACAAAAAACCTATGTATTTCCTAAAACAAATAAGACATTTAAGCCTTGATAATATATTGATAAATGTTCAAGTTCTCTTAATTGTTTTACATACATGCAGATAAAATAGAAAATTATCAAGTAATGTAAGTCTAAAATTTTAACACAATGTGCTAACAACTGAAAATAATTTATATACAATGATAGAAAAGTGAAAGAGCATAGGGACACACCTTTTCCTGGTATATTTCTTGTATTGTAGTATTTAAATCATCTTTCCAGCATCCTTTCTTCTTATCCTTTTCATGCACAACAAATATTATTTTTAAAAGTGGAGTGCTCTTGACATCTTCAGAAAATTTTTCCATTTTTGGGCATGCACTCACTACTAGTTTCTCCAAAGATGGAAAATCAAAGACACAACTCTTAGAGAAACAACTGAGTTTTGTCAGTGACACCAGTTCGATGACTTTCAATTGTCTGAAAACAATGTCAACTTTTCCTGCATTATCATATTCATTTTCTTCAGTTTTGTCAACTTCCCCTACATTTTCAATAACTTCCTCCATAGATTCACATTTAACTACCTTCAAGCTGTTGAGTTGAACCAAGCTTTTAGCAGCCGATAGTGGCATCAGTGTTTTTATTCCGTCGCACTTCACCACTTCTAAATTTATCAAGTGAGTGAGAAATACTGAAGAAGGCATTATATTGACTAAACGAGGACAATTCCTTAAAATCAATAATTCTATCCTTTCAAGAATTATGTCTCCTTCAAATCCTACCGTCTCAAGATCAGGCATGTCTATTAACTTCAAGCTTTTCAGCTTCGGAACTACCCCCAAGTTCTTTATTTCAGGAGGCATCATGAGAGGCACTGTATCTACGAAGGAACACTTATTCAGTGATAGGCTTGTCAGATTAGGATTTCTATGAAGAAAAGAATAGAGAATGTCAGGATTCATTAATCTTGATAAGCAGAGCTCTTCTAAGTTGTCCCGTCGGTGGTTACCCTCCCCCAAGTAACTACTTGACGACTTTGCATGCCATGATTCAATTTGCATGGACTTCAACTTATTGATTACCTATAAGGAATAAATCATGAAAAAAGAGTAAAATAAATAAAAATAAATACATTTATCAAGAGGTAACTTGGGATGTAATCAACGCAAATATGATAAGAATTTTTTTCGTTTTCAATGGTTTTTACTCTATTTTCCAATGAAATGGAATTTTTTTTAAAAAAAAAATAGTGTAAATGCTCACTCTTACCTCTTCAGAAAAGAGGGTTGAACTTGTTTGTGCATCTGTGGTTTCTTTTTTGAACGGTTCCAGTCTGTCACAAAGCTCAATTGACAGGTCATTCAATACTGGACAACTAAATTTATAAACTCCTCGACAGAAGCGTGTAAGTTTTGGAAGTTCTGAAAATTTGATGGTGGTTAGGTTGGGAAACTCAAAGGATATATCGGGAATTTCGGTGGTGGTACCTTCTATCTTGGCAACAATTTCCCTCAACTCAAAGCAATCCTGTATTGCAAGGTACTCAAGACTGTGAAAGTGCCTGGCTACAGAAACTGGAAATATATTTTCTAAGTTTTGACAGTCATGAACCCACATCTTTTGCAGACTTTTCAATTCAAGAATCCCAACCCGATCTTTGTTCCATCTCCATACAAGCTCCAGTTTTGGTAGTGTTTCTAAAAAAACATCTTTCAAATTTGTTACTTCCCCAGTATGCCGTTTTTTATCATCTAGTTCAAATACTGCTTTTAGAGATTTACATTTTGTAACCCTCAAGTTGCATAGACTCTGAAACATTCCCTCCACATAACAAGGAAAAACAATGACAAATTTGTCACACTCCTCTATGATCAAAGTATCCAGGCTTTCAAGGGAATTTGAAGAGAGTTCATAATTCCATATCTCCACCAAACTCTTCATACCACTTAGCTTGATGTTCTTCAAATTTGGGAAGATTTTACCCTATTTTGGTTCAAATACCCATAAGTAATTAAATTAGAAGTCAAACATAAAGCAAATAAAATGAATAAAGAGCACGAGGAAAACATTTGTGGTGAAATCAATAAACGGCATAAAAAAGCATACATAGATCAATATACAACTTTTATAAACTATATATACACAAACAAAAATCAGTCATAGTAATTATCAAAATCACAATAGTGTGGTCACATACTTAAAACTGAAGCTTAGTCATTGGATAGACTGACAATGCATTCTTATGTCTTTTGGCACATCATATGACCAGATATCTGACATGCATACATATGACCACATATTATAAAAGAGAAGCCATGGAGAGAAATCAACGGAACCTATAATTAGGAAGTTTAAATCTATTCTGGTAAGGCTAAATACGGCATTAGTTCCATATTAAAGTGAAGCCATACAAAAAGATCTATAGAAATCTAATCCAATGTACCTCAGGATGACTACCGTTCCCTTGGGAAAAGATGTGTGTCATCTTGTCACATTCACTTATGAAAAGGCTTTGAAGATTCAGTAAACTCTTGGCCATTGAAAATGATATTAAATATGTTAAATTTGAACAATCATTCACATCCAAGTGTATTAAATTCTGGAAACAAGAAGTCTGCAAAGGTGGATCACTCCATATTTTGTCAATTTGGATCGAGGACAAAACCATTCTTTCTAATTTGGAAACTTCAACCTGCCAGGTGACATAAAATTTAGTGTCATAAAAAAAATCTAAAGACGCGACTTTCACTCTGCTAAAAGTACCACCTCACAAACTCCTTCCTTTTGGTTTTAACAAATAAACTATTCAGAGAGTTTGAAATGTAAAAGATAAATGAAGTGGAACCACAATTCTAAACCATTAACTGACCTTATCATGGAATAGTTCTGAAGCTTCTCCTTCAGTTAAAGGAATGTGATTGAATCCAATTAATTCAGGTAAAGAGAGTAGAGTCAAAGAGCGTAATTTAGGAAACTTGAGAAGGCTATTGTTGTTCTGCACTTCCACAAACACAATCTCCTTCAAAGCATAACATTCAGAAACTTCGATTGTTTCAATAACAGTTAAAAGACTAATCATAGAAAATATGAAGACATTGCTTAGTCTACCACAACGATTAATCTTGATGACTTTCAATTTACCAAAAGAAGGTGCTGAAAGTGTGCAGGAGCATATTTTACCCATGTTCTCGAGATTATACAAATGCAATGACTCCAATTTAGGAAAAGCCTTCTCCGTATGCTGCCTGTCCTTTGGATTGATGAGAGATTCAATGTTGGAATTATTGACAATCAACAAATGTCTTAGATATGGAAACCCTTTCAAATTCAATCTGTAAAAAATATCATCGACGCCTTCAAGATCTTCCAGTAACAAATGTTCAACTCTTTCAAACAAAATCTTGATCCCCATTTGAGAATGAATAGCAAAGTCATTTTTTAACTGTATTGCTAAAAATCTTGATGTTTCATACTTCTCTGGCATCTTGAAGTTCATTTCTGAATCTGCATTAGGACCTCCAATAACAATCTTGTAACTATGTAACTTGTCAAAGTACAAGTTCTTTGGCCATTGGGAAGCATTTCGAATTTCCATGTCTAGAGTTGTCAACCGATTGAGACATCTCAACTCAGAGAGCCGAGCAATTCCACTGGGATATATTTGTCCTTCAACTCCCCATTGAATGAAGGTATTTCTCATATACAACTCTTCCAAATCAGTCAAACTTGACAATATATTGGATGGAAGTTCTCTAAGTTTGGAGCAATTACTTATGTCGAAACTTTGCAGCTTTTTTAGTCGCTTTAGCTCAACAGGCAATTTTTCAATATCAGAACCTGAAAAACTAAGAATTCTCAATTTCTTCAACTCGCCTATGATAGATAATTTCTTATCTAGCATGCATTGCTCCAAAGAAAGCATTCTGAGTTCTGATAGCGATGCAATTGATGAATCCGAGAGTGAAATGTGAATCCCAGTCAACATTAGCACTCTGAGTTCTTTCATTCCTTTGAAAAAGTTATTTGGTATTTTCAGACCTGAAGTAATATTGTTACATTTGAAGACTCTAAGTCTCGGGTACTTTACTCTTTCAGGAAACCCCTCAATGATATGACAATGATGCAAGGTAATAGTAGCATACCTCTCGAGCTTATCTGGCCACTCATCTATTTTCCACTTTGTCATTGTAAATGCATGCTTCTCCTTGGAGGCTATTGACAAAGCAACGCGCCGAACAATATCTTGCATGGTAAAATGATCACTTGAATAGCTGTCAGTCAGCAAACCAGCAACTTTTAGCTTTCCAACTAGCACATAAACTCTATCCCGGGCTTCCTTTACTGTGTAAATTCTTTGAAGAAAACCCAGACCAATGCAGTATTTCACCAAGTCCATAATCAACGCATCAGGACCCATGCAAGCACAAATTAAGAATATATACTTGATCTCCTCATCTTCTAAAAGATTGTAACTCAATTTTGTAGAAAACTCAGACGATCCTGTTAACTTTCCCCTTTCAAGCTGTCGGTTAACATCCTCCCATACCAAGCGGCTCTGATTCTTTAATGCCCGCGCAGTTGTGACTATTGACATTGGCAGCCCATAACATTTTCTGGCAATTTGAGAGGTTAGCTTTTCAAATTCAGAATTTATGTCACTTTTTCCAGCCATTTTCTTGAAAAGTGACTCTGCTTCCTTTTCCTCTAAGACATCCACGAAGTAGATAGAATCTATCTTCCCTTCCATTTGATTTAATAACACTTGTTTGCTTTCAGAAATCAGCAAAACCTTGCACCCTTTGTAATAACTGAGAGTTTCTTCTTGTTTTTCCACACCAGATGCAATAGTGAGTTTTTTGGATTTCATCATATTGTTTTTTTCTTTTATTTCCATATTGTGCTCCAAAGGGGCTTTTCCTTCTTTGACATTCTTCCCAAATGGAGTTTCCTTCATTTCTTTTGTCCTACTATGCTCCCCATCTCGATCACCACTCACAAGCGGAATCCCGAGCATTTTCAAGTCCATTGTTGCCCAAAGATCATCTAAAATGATAAGCATGCTCTCCTTCTCGTTCTTCAATCTTTTAAGTATCCGAGCAGCTCTTGCAATGTCGCTCTCCTCATCCAATTTCATCCCCAAACTGTCAGCAATCTGCCCTTGCATTTTTCTTATGTCAGGATTTGTTGTTACATTTGCCATAGCCACTACATCAAACATCTTAGCCACTTCTAAGGCTTCCCGAGCAATCTCTTTGACCAAAGTGGTCTTACCCACACCACTCAGCCCATGAAGCCCAATCATTCTAACATTTGGGCTTTTCAACGATTCATTGATCTTTTCCATAGTTATCTCTCTTGACGAAAAACTTTCATAGCTAACATTATCAAAATAGTCAGCCATGGAGGGTGGACCAAGCCAATAAGAAAAACTATCATGATTTGCTGTTTGCTGTAGTCTGTTAATCTTCCCTAAAATACTGAATGCTTCTATGCTTAGATGCAACCTTATCCCTGCTTTAGGAAGGTAACCACTTGTGAGCAAGTCAAA
The DNA here is from genome assembly GCA_954870985.1 of Trifolium fragiferum. Lineage (NCBI taxonomy): Eukaryota > Viridiplantae > Streptophyta > Magnoliopsida > Fabales > Fabaceae > Trifolium > Trifolium fragiferum. The sequence continues at coordinate 12,700,860 of OX940792.1, forward strand.
TGCGGCAAATTCATGATCTTTGTCCTGGATGAACTCCTCATATTTGGAAATTGTTTCATTCACCTCTATTAACCATTCTTCAACTTCCTCACGATCGGGAATTCCTCTATCGTATCGATTCTCTTCCTCGTTAACTTTATGTTCAACTGCATATCTCGATTTCTTGAGATTATGAATTGCCTCTTTTAATTTCACAACTCTTTCATCGTACAACTTCAAGTGAGACAGGAATTGTTTCTCTAGCCATGCTTTTACAGGAGGTGACGACACCAATTTATAGCAATGAGTTAAACAATCCATGCTTCATCAACTTCAATCAATCCATCCTCAACTACATTTTCTGCATGTGATCAACCAGAAAGAAAATGTTAATTATAATTTACAAGCAAAAACAAATGTTAAATTGTGAATAAATGAGATTAGCAAATTTGGTCGCATAACGGAAACTGGCCACAGTAAGCCAACTAGCATAATGTTGTGGGGTTGAACAATCTCTTTATTATAATCATCAAATCAAATTACCAGTATTGTGGGGTTGACCTATCAATCGGTTGCCTAAAAAAAAGGTTGTTTCGGGTGCTTGACCTATCATCATATCTTCTTTTCGCTCAAGTATTTGCAGCAGACCATCAACACAAAATCTAACAAAGTATTGACAGTCCAATTTTTGCATAACCTTCCACTCACTCACAATTCGCATGCCTAATTTATATCGCTTCAGCCTCGTGTTCGTCACAAGCATCCTATTACTTCTTCTCACTCCACCCAAGTTAGTTGGAATTATTTTTGCTGAGTCACCCTTGCTTTCTTCATAGCCCTCTGTCAAAGTCTTCCCATGTTGCTTCTAAATTTGTCACTTTCCCCCATTGTATCAATCACATGCTGGTTTCCCTTCATGATTATTCTACTATCCATTACTGCATGAGGTTCATCATTGTTACCCTTGAATTCTTTCAACTGAGAAATGTGAAATACAAAATGTATTTTGGCAGAAGGGGGTAATTCCAATCTATAAGCTACTGCCCCAATTTTCTCAATGATTTTAAAGGGACCAAAATACCTCATGGATAGTTTCTGGTTCTTTCTCAAAGCTGCAGATGTTTTCTATATTGGCCACAATCGAACGAATACCGCATCACCTAAAGGGACCAAATTCACATCTTTTTTTTTTCTTATCAGCTTGATGTTCCATCATGTTAGAATAGAGAGAGTGGAGAAGATGATGAGAATGAATTCATTGTATTATGATTAACTGAATTAGTTACAAAAGGGTTACACCTCTCTTTATAGAGGAATGTTCTAGAATCTGTCAGTTACATTCTGTAACTGACTTGTTAGTTATATTCTAACAATATCTAACTAACTACTAACTGAATCTATAACTATTTAACTGAACCTATACAAGTTATAACAGTATACTTTAATATACTCTAACATTCCCCCTTAGAAGCTGATGAAGTTTTGATCAAGTACTCTTTGTCAAACACTCTCAGCTTGTCACGAAGTGTAGTGAATCTATTAGCAGATAGAGGCTTGGTAAGCACATCAGCCCATTGGTCAGTAGCAGGCACATGAGAGACAATGAGGCTCTTGTTTATAACCTTTTCTCTGACAAAGAATATATCTAACTCCATGTGTTTAGTGCGATGATGGAGAGTAGGATTATGAGCCAATGAGACTGTGCTTAGATTGTCACATAGAATTTTTGGAGTATAGAAGTTGCACCCCAGCTCTGTTAGAAGAGATTGTAACCATAGAAGTTCTGCAGATAGGCCAGCTAAGCTTCTGTATTCAGCTTCTGCACTAGACCTGGCCACCAATGTTTGTTTCTTTGACCACCAGGATACTAGATTTGGTCCAAGATAGATACAAGCCCCTGAAGTTGACCTTCTGTCATCAGGATCAGAGGCCCAGTCTGCATCACAAAATCCAATTAGGGACAGAGGTTGATGAATGGGAGCAGCCTGAATGAGCAACCCATGATGAAGAGTCCCACTTAAGTATCTAAGAATCCTTTTTACAGCCTTCCAGTGCTCTTCAAGAGGATTAGATAGGAATTGACAAACTTTGTTGACAGAAAAAGAGATCTCTGGTCTAGTAAGTGTAGCATACTGCAGAGCTCCAACTACAGATCTGAAGTATGTAGGATCCTCAACAGGATTAGACCCCACTCTAGATAATTTTGAGCTAGATACCATGGGTGTAGGCATCCCATTAGCAGAATCCATTTGCACCCTAGAGAGCATATCTCTGATATATTTTGTTTGAGATAGGAGAAGAGAACCATTGTCCAAATGAAACACCTCTAATCCTAAGAAGAAATCAAGGGTCCCTAGTTGTTTTAGAGCAAACTGAGCATTCAGTTTTGAAATTACTTGCTGAATATGAGACATAGAATTTCCTGTGATGATAATGTCATCAACATATACCAAAACCATGATGTGAACAGTGCTGGTTTTAATCGTGAATAAGCTAGGATCACACTTACTGGCTGAGAATCCATATTGAACTAGAGCTGTCTTCAGCTTATCAAACCAGGCCCTAGGTGCCTGTTTAAGGCCATATAAAGCCTTGTTTAGCTTGCACACAAGATTACTATCTGAAGCCTCAAAACCTGGAGGCTGCTGCATATAGACTTCTTCCTCTAAATTGCCATTTAGAAAGGCATTATTTACATCAATTTGCTGAATAGGCCATTTATTAGATACAGCAATGGTAAGTACAGTTCTAACAGTCACAGGCTTGACAACAGGTGAGAAAGTCTCAGTGAAATCTGAGCCTGCTTTTTGATGAAACCCCTTGGCCACTAACCTGGCCTTGTACTTGTTGATTGATCCATCAGAATTTTCTTTAATTCTGAAAACCCATTTGCATCCTATAGGCTTTTTGTGAGTAGGAGCAGGCACTAAGGTCCAGGTCTTGTTCTTTAGAAGTGCATCGTACTCTTCCTGCATTGCTTTTATCCAAGAAGGGGATTGAAAAGCTTGCTTAACAGTAGTAGGTTCAAGATGAGTTAGAAGAGCAGTAGGATTGTGTTTGGCCTTAGATCTGGTAGTCATAGAGTGACCTTGAAGAGACTTAATTGGAGCATGTTGTGAAGGATTTTGGGACTCAACAGATGACTCAGAGGAAGGAGTAGAGAATATGTGTTGAGATGCATTAGATGTTTGTATATTAGGACTGAGACCAAGTGAACTGTTAGATGGTGGAGATAACTGAGAAGTAGGAGTAATGGGAGAGTGATTTTCAGACCCTTGTGGAGATGATGTAGTAGGTGAGATGGGTGCATTAACTGTAGGGTGAGGAATAGTTTGCAGAGGAGTGGGATGTAGTGGTGAAAGAGGTTCTTGTATAGCAGCAAAGGGAATAGTATTGAGAGGTGTAGGGTTGAGGACTTGATTTGGTAAATGAAGAGGCACATGAGATATAGGAGATGGAGATGTTTTAGGTGTGTCAGTGTTATCTTCTTTTGGAAATAGATCAGGGTAGGGAAATTTTTGTTCATTGAATAGAACATCCTTAGATACATAAATGTGACCATCAGGACTGAGGCACTTGTAACCCTTATAAGTAGTGGAATAGCCTAGGAAAATGCATTCCTGAGATCTGTAGGCTAACTTGGTTGTGTGATAAGGTCTTAGGAAGGGAAAACAAGCACAGCCAAAGACTTTTAGAGCTTTATAATCTGGTTGTTTATTTTGAAGAGTGAGATAGGGTGATTTATTTTGAAGTATAGGTGTGGGAAGTCTGTTTATAAGATATGCTGTTGTACTAAAAGCATGGTCCCAATATTTCAAGGGAATATTGGCCTGAGATAACAGAGTCAGTCCTGTTTCAACCAAGTGCCTATGCTTTCTCTCTACTAGGCCATTCTGGTGATGAGTGTGAGGGCAGGTAAGCCTATGTATAACACCTAAATTGGTAAGGAATTTGGTAAAGGGTCTGAATTCTCCACCACCATCTGTTTGAACAATTTTAATCTTGCAGTTGTACTGCAATTCTACCATATTTTTAAATTCAATGAATTTAGACATAGTATCAGACTTTGCTTTCAAAGGATAGACCCAAACAAATCTAGAGAAAGCATCAAGACATGTTAGAAAATAAGTAAAACCAGAAGTTGATTTTACAGGAGCAGGGCCCCAAAGATCACACACAACTAACTCAAGAGGTGAGGTATAGGTAGTGTTAGATAGGGGAGCATGAAGTCTATGGCTCTTCCCTAAGCAACAGGCAGTGCATACATCAACAACAGGCTTAGAAGGAACATTAATATTGCATGTTTGAAGAGCAAACCTGAGAGAGTCATGGTGAGGGTGACCTAGTCTAGCATGCCACAAATTATAGGTAGCATGAGATATAGGTGTTAAAACAGAAGCATTGACATTTATTCCATATTGAGAAAGATTTACAGTAGGATTAGGCTGAGCCAAACAACTAGGAACATTAGAATTGAAACAAACAGAACTAGCTAAACAATTGGAATTCAAAGGTTTCATGCAAACAAAATTACATTCATTTGATGATTTATTCAAAACAGAAGCTGAACTATGTAGAGTAGAAACAGATTCTAGGGGAGCAGCAAACTTATACAGTCCATCAGCTCCCACAACTCCATGCAAGAGGACTTCAGAAGAAGCCTGTGATTTCACAACACAGAAAGTAGGGTGAAATTCAAAGAACACTTTATTATCTTGAGCAAATTTAGAGACACTTAGCAGATTTTTGGTTATTGAGGGAACATGCAACAAGTTCTTAAGGACTAGAGTGTTTCTAGGGTTCAGATTAGAAGGAAAATTCATTGAACCTACAGAATTAATGCACAAACCTTGACCATTCCCCATATGCACTTGATCTGAGCCTGGAAGAGAGACAGTGTCTGAGAGATTTGAAGGATCAGGGGTCACATGGTGTGAAGCTCCAGAATCTGGATACCACCATTGGTTGTTGAAGTGATTGCTCCCAGCAGTGAGCATAGCTTGAGCACCAGGAAACATGGCCTGAGGTGCTTGAGCACGTGGTGGCCTAGGATAGCCAAAGCCATAGTGATTAGGAAATTGAGGCCTAGGGTAGCTGTTACCATAACCATAGTTCTGAGATTGGCCTGTGTAGCGGAAGTGACAAATTGAAGCATCATGATTATTCCTATGACAGATTTGGCATGAGGAATCACTTCCACCGCGTCCAGAACGGCCTCCACCTCTACCAGATCTACCACCACCACGTGTGTATTGAGAGCTAGGGCCTTGGTATTCAGGTGCAGCAGTGTGATTTGTTCCAGTAGGAAAATTAGGAATAGGAGGTGGAGTAGCATCTGAATTGGAGTTTTGAGAAGACGCAGCTGAAGCCTGAGCAAGATTAACACTTGCAGAATCAATTTGATTCTGCTTCTTGTTCTTATCTAACCTAGATTCATGAGCTAGGAGATGAGATTCTAACTCGTCCAAAGAAACAGGAAAAGACTTGCTCGCTACAGCTGCTACAACTGAGTCATAGTCTTCAGGAAGCGCGTCGAGCACGATCTCGATGAGATTACGGTGAGGAACTGGATCGCCAATTGAAATCAACGATTCATTGATTTCTCTGACGCGTTGAATGAATTCAGCGATCTTGCGATCGCCTTTGCTTAGGGTTCGCAATTCCGATCGGAGTTGCCTAGCTTTGGTGATGAGTAGCGTCTTGAAATGACGGTGAACTTCATCCCAAACTTCTGACGAAAACGTATAATCCACTACCTTCGCAAGAAGAGGCTCTGACATTGTTGAAAGGAGCCATGTGCAGATCAACGCGTCTTGATTTTCCCATGCTTGATACAGAGGATTCACAGTTCCTGAGGCACGATCTGCATCTGTGAGATACTGCTCAGGAATCACAGGTTCTGTGACGTACTTTTGGAGGCTAAAACCACGAATAACACCAGAAACTTGTTGCTTCCATTGCTTGAAGTTTTTGTCATCTAAACGTACTGAAACTAGGTTTGAGATCTTGTTTTGGGAGGAGGAAAAACCTCCCTCTGTGTTGAAGGGATTTGCCATGGATCAAGAAGCTCTAGATACCATGTTAGAATAGAGAGAGTGGAGAAGATGATGAGAATGAATTCATTGTATTATGATTAACTGAATTAGTTACAAAAGGGTTACACCTCTCTTTATAGAGGAATGTTCTAGAATCTGTCAGTTACATTCTGTAACTGACTTGTTAGTTATATTCTAACAATATCTAACTAACTACTAACTGAATCTATAACTATTTAACTGAACCTATACAAGTTATAACAGTATACTTTAATATACTCTAACACATCACACTTGTGGTGCCCTCATCAGATTTTTCTTCAGTTGTTCCAGGAATACATCTCTTTGGAGCATATATTCCTTTTACTATGGGTGGGAAAAAAAAAACCTCGCCGAACAATAAAAAACTAACATTTTTGAAATTGAACTGTTGTTTCGGTTCAGTTTATTAGTTTGATCGTCGTTTTAATAGTTCGGTTCAATTTTATGGTTCAGGTCGATTTTTATTTTTAAAAAGTCCTAATATTTGATTTATAGTTTAATTTTTTTATATTTTTTCAATGGTACTAATAACAAGAATACAGTTAAAAAAAAATATTGTTTGGAATAGTATATTTTGATTTTTTAGACGTTAATTATGATTCGGTTTTTCTCCTGAACCGAACTATGTCCACCCCTAATGATATGTTGCACCGGCATAATATCACACTACAGTTAGAGTCTCTCTCCCATATACGGTCGTAACTGGAGTCATCCCAGCACTTGAGTGGAATGATCTAAATACTCAGTCATCGGTAACATCTTATATGTGACGGATCTAAAAATTTTGGTTTTTTTTTTTTTTTTTGAATGGCAAAGATATATATATATATATATATATAATAAATAAATAAGAAACAATTTGAATCACAGAAAACACCAATGAGAAAAATAAGCCAAAACACATGGCTACAAACACCTAAACAAAGAGGAGAAAAGAAAAAGTAAAGAAGAGAAGACAGACAAAGAATATGTCAATCACCACCGAGAGGCAGCGAGACTCAAAACCAGCATTTCACCTACCACTATCGGCTCCAACACATAAAAATTTTGGTTGATGGGGGCAAGATTACATACAATAAAGATTTATATAAAGAATATATTATCAATTAGCGAACGATAAAATAACAACAATATCATTATTATTAAGCGAAAAATGAGATATTAATGACAAAACTATATCTAATCAAGTAATTAATTAGCTTCAAATGATTAATGTATTCTTCTACAACCGAACTTTGGATTACTGAACCTCTTACCTTGGATACTAGAAAGTTAATTGAAAAAAAACAAACTATTGTATATCTAGGACAATGAAGATATTGTAATATCTACAATTATAATTATTTTCTCTACATATTTTTATGTATATAGTAGAAAAGTGTTAGTAAAATTTTATTTACTCTTTCACTTCTAACACTTTAAAAAATATCAATCTCTATGTGATTAGAATAATCATTCAAAAATTCATCTCTCTTATAGTTTTATATTTGATTATGAACAAAAAAAATTATGAAAAAAACTTGTTTTATGGTTTGCATTTGTATATAGTGGGGGAAGTACACTCATCCATGTGGAAGCAACAGTAAAAATATTAAGGATAAAATGCAGTTTTGGCCCCCCACGTTTGTCAATTGCTTGATTTTGGCCCTCCTACTTTCAAATGCTCGTAATATTATTGGGCAACCTAAAAAGTTTACTTTTAATTTTAAAAAAATAGAAATTAGACAAAGAAGGTCACGTGAGTTGTAAAAAAACACTCACTACATCCATCATCTTCTTCAAATCGATTTCCCATCTTCTTAAAAAAAAACACTCATTTTTTCTATCTTCAAATCGATTTCGAATTCCATTTTCATCTTCTTCCATATTCTTCCCATCTTCTAAATTCAATTTTCTTAATCGTGAAGAGGCTAATGAGAGGCTAAGCATTGTTGTCTTGATTTTTTTGTTTGTTATTGTAGTTTTTTTTTTTGACATAATGTTTTGTTAAGAGTTAAGAAATTATTGGTTCGTGTAAGCTCTGTAATGTTTGTTTATGTAAGGTTCCATTTAGTTTAAGGTAATGGGTAAGTTGTGGCACTAACGATGGCCTTCTTTACCATACTAAATGCAAAAAGGGGTAAATCTCGAAGGCTAAATCCGAGCATTTGAAAGTAGGGGGGGCAACATCAAGCAATTGGCAAACGCGGGGGGCCAAAATTGCATTTTAGCCAAATATTAACTATATGCATCAAAATATAAGAAAGGTGTGGGGGCAAGTGACCCCAATTCCTTTACTGTAGATCTGCGCATGCTTATACCAGCCTTTTGGATTTTGATATGTGAAATAATGCAGGTACATTTCTAAGCACTTGTTAAGGGGGTTATGACATTTAATTTAAAATAGAAAAACCAATCTTATTAAAATGGTAAAATAGAAAGACCAAAAATATAATTAAGTGACTTAAATTTTAGTTTTTACATAATCTTCCACTGAACTCCTTTACTTACTCTGAACTCTTTTACTTACTTTAAATCCTTGAGATTTTCAAATGGATTATCCAAACAAGATGGAAATGTAAAGAAAACTGAATACATGCCTAAGCTCGTCAGTACAGAGAAAGTGCAATTTCATTCACAGCCCAACTGTAAAGGTAAAAAGCTAATGATTTTTTAACAGACATGTTATTTTGAAAAAAATGAACTAAAATATTTGATCTCTAGATTGAGATTTGTATCACTTAAAAATTTATTGTTTAATTCGTATTTTATGTTAAAAAATTTAAATTTTTATAAAGAAACTTTACATAATAATTTTAATAACAAAATCGCTTTATCAAGAAACAAAACAAGATAAAGAGAGAACCTGACAAAAATGCATGAATCTCTAGGTACAAGTTTTTTAGAATTTACGAATGTGCTCCAACCATTGGTAAGGAAATGAGCTCTCTGATGATATGCATTTCAAGATAAAGAATACATAACTTGGATTTTTTTTTTTTTAAATGATTTACATTATATATATTGCGAGAAAAATAGTTGTAATTGTGATTACAACTATTTTTCTCGCAATATAATGAAAAGCATTTAGAAAAATAATAATCTAAGTTATGTATTCTTTATCTTGAAATGCAGATCAACAAACAGCTTATTTCCTTACCAATGGTTGGAGCACGTTCGTAAATTCTAAAAAATTTGTTCCTAGAGATTCATGCATTTTCGTCTGGTTCTCTCTTTATCTTGTTTTGTTTCTTGATAAAGCGATTTTGTTATTCATAAATTTTTATAAAGCGATATTCTTTTGAAGACAAATCACAGCAGCAATATTATTATGAGAATACGGTTCCAAAAATTAAGTGTGTTTTGCATTTAATTTCATAAAAGTATAACATTAAATACGGACAAACCTCTTCAAAATATTTAGTAATAGAGAAAATAGAAATAATAAATCGAAAATGGAGAGATCCTAGAAAAATCTGAAATTCTAAGCAGCATTTGTTAATCAAAATATTTGAAGGGTAGCTAATTTTTGGATAAATTAAGAGCATCCAGGTATCAAGGCGTGAATAGACATCCCAATTATATTGGCACCTCTAGACACCCTCATCCCATACCTATATCTGATAATAGTATTATTAATAAAGGGAAGCTAATGAACATGAATATATAAAACCAAAACAAACCTTTGACTTCAAATAAAATGGATCAAGTCCTTGCTTAAGGAAGAAAGCTTCATGATATTGTGAACAACCAGAAGAGAGATATTGTGAATGCAAACGAAGAAAGCTTCAAGAGAGCAGCAGAAATTAAAATTCTACAGAATCCTTCCTCCAGTCGTTTAAAAGCATAGATATAATTTGCTTTGAAAGCAAAAAAAACCAATATTTTTTTAAGAGGAAAAAAAAAACCAATATTAACACAATAGTTTTTCTTTGTTCACTTTCACATGCTACAACCTGGCACTGATAAAGACCAAATAGTTTATAATCTTTGGCATGGCTGTTATGCGTTTACTTCATACCTAATACTATATTATAAAAATTGGTTGTGCACAAGGACTGTTTGGCAATAATGGAACAAGTTGCAATTAATTATACCTAGTTATTAAATTATATGAAGCGTTTGTACTGTATTATGGTTTTTTTATTTTCATCAATTGACTAGTTCAAACCAAGACAATTTTATTAGATGAGGATAATATTTTGTAAACCTTATTTTCTTCATAAATTGGGAAAGGAGAAATTATTATTAATAACGGTGATACTTTTTTTCTTCAACTGTTTTGCGTGATGTTCTGCTCGGAGAAGAGCTAAATGATTCCGATAGCGAGGCTTAAAATGGTTACGGTGGTGATAGGTTTCAGGTACGTTGGATTACAGTGGGAAAAGTATATGCAAAACAAGTTAGCACTTCAATGTCTAAGTCATTATGTAACCAAAGAGTTGGGAGTGAGAGTAAAAAGTGATTGAATTGTGTACCTTGGCGCCAAAGGTTGCCTTTATATAAGGGTCTGTGACAACTGACAACAACTGACACTTGAGACCATGGAAGCTATTCAGATGGATCTGACGGTCTCGCGAGCATGTGAAGAGTGTATTAGCTACTGAGGGTGTACATGAACTATCTTGTCTACCCTTGGCTTGTATCACAAACCTCCGTGAATGAGTGAATTTGTGTTAGATCTGGAGTGCTTCCACGTGTATTGAACTTTGGCCCCCCAATCTAAAATAGGTGACATTTACGGACTGATCCAAAAATTTAAAATAGTGGGGGCAATATTACAGAACATAAGAAAGTGAATAAAGGACATATTACATAACATAAGAGACTAAGTAAGTAAATATTATGAGCTTTGTGAAACTTCCCATTTGTTTATGATAAAGGCATGGTTATTTATAGTGAACTAGACTCTTCAGTCTCCTCCAATAAGTCTCGACGATTTATATCCGAATGACTAGTTCAACAGGGCAGAGATTGGTGGAAAACATCACGCCGTTGTTTGACAATGTGGTGATAGAACCATGCTTGCTACTTGGAGATCTGTGGAGTGGAAACATAAGCTCTGACAAAAATGGAGAGCCTGTCATATTGGATCCAACATGTTATTGTAAGTCAAGTATTTCCAATTTTTCTTGTGTACCGACCAGTAAAGTTAAAGTTTATTTTTCTAAAAATGTCAAGGGAAAATTTAGATTTACGGAATTTGTGGGAGTAGGAGTACTTTTCTTTGGGCCTTGTGCCTAGAACCAAACCACAACATTTTCAATTGCAAAAGAAAAATATAAGATCAAGATTGGTGCCTATAACATATGATGTAAAGAATAACTCCGAGCACCAATCCTCTAGAGGGTGCTCAGAGTTATTCTTTACATCAGATGGTTCAGGATTAGTGATGTTACCCAACACCGCAAGTATTTTCATCACAGCTCCTTCTAAATTGCACCAGCCATGAATCGAAACTGTGTCTGTACCATGGCAGGGTACTATTCTACCACTAGACAACTGGTGCTTGATGTCATTGGTTACAAAATTATATTACATAATTGTAAATAGTTACCTCATCAGTCTGTTATTCTTTTCCTTTTGCGACTGTATAATAGTAAGATATCATTATGCAATTCATTCAATAAATAAATTGTTTGATCTGTAATGTAAAGTCTCTAGTGAGCTTCCTTGGCTACTTTTCTTTTAGGTAACCACGTCATTGGTGTGGTGTGAAGCTTATCTCTTTTGTGGGAATTTGATTGGCCAATAGGGTCTCCACTCCCGACCACCTTTTTTTTTGTCTATCACAAGGTTTGAACTTCAAACCTTGTTTAAATGATTCGGGCCTAGTTCCACTTGAATCAACATAATGTTGGTTCTTATCTACTTTTCTGGTGTGCCTTTGACACAAAACTTGATATTTTATCACACAAAACTTGATAATCTCGTTCTTTTTCTCCCCAATAATGGATAATGCCTCGAAAGCTAGTGTAGCATTCATCGCAAGTAATGAAAGACTGTCAAGATAAACATTTTAAGATAAGAATAAATAAATCCAAAAGAAATACATTATACATCGCAAGAGTATAAAATTCTTAAAATTATGAAGAAAAAACAGAAAGTTGGAAACAGTTTAGCCTCAAGAAGCAAATATAATTTTCATGGCTACATTAAAATAAGTTATCGGATTATGTGACGAGCTCAAGAGAGGAAGAAACATGCATACATTAAACAAGAAATGATGTTGGCAGACAGAACAGAGTCAATGAATATGATCAATTGATTTGAAAATTAATCCACATTGAAAAGCAATTTAAACAAAGATTATATATTTTTATAATAAAATCCACCCTAATTTAAAAAAAATATATTTAGAGATTAAAAAGCAATTTAAACAAAGATTATAACAGCCAGCAATATAAATATGGAATATCTGAAACTTTAAGGTTTCAATGAAATCTAAGTGAAGTTGAGCAGCATATTACCCTTATATCCAAGTAAAAGAAGCAATTTTGATATAACTGCTAGGCATGTTGAGTTAGGATCCACAACCAATACTTTGACACCGGCTATTGGACGAGTGTACTTCCTTAGTTCCGCTGACTGGGGCTTGTCAGACTCCATTTCTGTGATAAAAGAGAGTATAATACACAGAGAATTGAGCCTGTTTAAAAAAATGTTGAGTGAGAGTCAGAGCATATTGAGCACCTATGATAAATACAAATGATTTGAGTAACAGATACGATGCATGCATATCCTTGAGAAATGTAAGATGCATATTTTAGATACATTAATTTATAATCTAGAACATAATACCCCTTAGATATGCTAATTTCAACTTTGGAATAAAAATCTAACTTCAATAGAATACTGTAATTATGCAGCGAACATTATTGCGAAAAATATATGGACAGCAAACTTTTATTAGCACAAATATGCATCAAGTTAACAATGAAAAGAGCCATGCATAGAAATGGACTTATAGGTAATAGGCAAAGAATAAAATTGTTTAAATGGACATAAACACACACAAAGATATTGTATTGACATTAGTACTTGCACGGAAAAATGACAGATGGAATAGTCTGCATTAGGATTAGATAATTATATTTAAAATAAAAACTTGGATACTTTATAGATATAGGGTAAGGCATCCGAGAGAACTGGTATTGAATATTGTAACCGATGCTGATGCACGAAAGGAGTCAAAATACTATTGTAGCCTCCGAACTGAGCCTAATTCAAATTTTTTAATCAGCCTACAATAGCCGCAACACAATAATAACCACAATTAAGACCTAGTCGCAATCAATGGCACCACCACAGCAACACAATTAAAACCTTGTTAACGATTATCATCAATGCGGAACACGCAAAGAATATGACACATCAATTATATGATCTAGGCAACTGTTTAAGCATTAATGTTGGGAAAACACGAGGTATGTGAACTATATTCAAAGGAAAACAATCAAACACAGAAAATTAGAGAAATAACAAACAACGAAAAATATAAAATCCACTAAATACAATGATTACATTAGGGTATTTGATTCCCTTACCCGATAAGCACCACATGCCAACACCCTTAAGGTAGAGTATCCTCATCCAATATAGTCCTTCAAACAATAAATCTAGCCACACCTTGCAGCATTGGATTAAATTGATTCCAACCACTCTTTAGGGTATGTTTACTTCATCTCTCTTGTATCAAATCAACATCCCTGCACAAGATATAGCATTATTAGCATTGAATATATAGTATCACAAAAAATGAGAGGTGACATATTAACCACCTAAATATATGTATGGGCTCACCTTTTCTTGACATTCTTTCGTTACGAGCTGCAATTGCTAGTGGTTGCATTTGTCAGAGGTAAAAATGAGATCTCAAATGCAAACATGCAGGAATACAAAAACGGTCTCTTAATCCTCCAACCTTCATAGGTACATAATTCATAACCAAAAATTCTCCACATTTCATCAATTCCCATATATCCAAAATCAACAACCACCGCAAAGTGATTCTGTTTTGGATCGGGAATCGCGAAAAGTCGTACGGATCTTGAACAACACATCTGGTTGAGTTGCATGTGATTTAGGGAAAATTGAAGCAAATTCCAATGGTGGGCGTTAGGGTTTTTGTGGCATTTTTGTGAAAGGTGCCAACGGAGGCACTAACCTGTTATTAGGGTTTAGTGAAGGGGTCATATATATTGGTGATTTTAGATGTACTGTTCCAATGAGGAAGACTACACAAAAGGAAAAAGCCCGCGAAATGACAACTATTTAGTGGCCCGTGAATGGAGTTCAACAAACTGAAAAAGTTTATAGGCCTAATAGATATTTTGATCCCTGTATGTTCGCGAATTTTTGGTTTTAGTCCTTGTATTTTATTTTGTTGCAAATAAATCCTTGAACGTACAATTTTTTTTTTGTTTTAGTCCCTAAAGTCAAAATTCGCAGGAAAATTTGAAGGAAAATCTTCACGAAAACTGCTGATTTTCCTGCGGATTTTGACTTTATGGACTAAAACAAAAAAAAATTATACATTCAAGACTTATTTGCAACAAAACAAGAAGCAAGGACTAAAACCAAAAATTCGTGAACATACAAAGACCTAAAGATTTATTAAGCCTAGATTATATGCCTTATTTAACACATTATTTACGCTATTTTAAATCACAGATCTAAATTGTATGGTTAAGATTGTTTTAATTAAGTGATTTTATGATAAAATTAACCGGATCCGTCAGATTTATAATCAATGGCTCAAATTTGAAAGAGTGTTAAAACCGTGTGATTTTTAACATAGATTTATTTAAGATACTACGTCAAGTCCTCTTTAGATTTGTAGAATGTTTAATGTATTTAGTCCATATTTATTAATCTTAAGAATCAAGGAGTGTATCATATTATCCTACACCCGCCACACTAGAGCTGTCAAAATGGGCGGCCCGGATGGACTTCGGGCTATATCAGGTCGGGCAAAAAAAGCTCGGATGAAATATGAACTCCAAAAATGGGGCCCGAGCCCGGCCCAGCCTAATTTTTTCCTTTATTTTTTTCTATTTTGTTCTCTAGCAAAATATTTTGAAAAAAAACATACATTTATATTATACATAAATATATATGATTAATAATTCTTGAGTGCTCTATTTTTGCTCATCCATTACACAAAAGTTTCTTGCGCGCTCAATTTTTACTCATCCGTTACTCACAAGTTTCTCACGCGTCCTATTTTTACTCATCCACTACCTACGAGTTTCTCGCGCCCCCTATTTTTACTCATCCGCTACCTATGAGTTTTTCACGCGCCCTATTTTTACTCATCCGCTACTTAAGTAGTAAAAAAATGATAAATTTGATATTAAAAAAAAAAAAAAAACATAGTTCGCTACTTAAGTAGCGGATTATATTTGAGAAACTCGTAGGGGGATAAAAAACTTTTATAATACAAATTAAGTTTAAATCATCCAAAACAAATTACTTATATTTATTTTTAATTTTTTATTATAATTTTGTCGGGTTTTCGGGCGGCCCGTGACCCATTCGGACTAGCCCATATTTTATCAAGTCGGGCTAAAAAAGGCCCGGATAAAATTTAGCCTACAATGTTTTTTTATTACTCCCTTGCAAAAAAAATTTTGATTTACCTTTATTTTGCTGATGTGGCAGGCAAAAAGTCAACTGCCACGTCAGCAAAAAACTTGACTTTTTGCCTACCACGTCAGCAATAGGGGTATAAATCAAAAAAATAAATTTTGCAGAGATAAAACAAAAAAATATATTACAGAGAGTATAATTAAACTTGTCTACTTTGCAGGGGGATAAAAATTTATTTACCTTTAATATTTTAATGGAGCACAACCTCGTAAATATTAAGTGAATTTTAAGAAAACTGAATATATAAATGATTAAAGATTCTAATGAGAAAGAGATTATGAAGTTCAAATCCAATTTGATGCAAAAAGTTTGAAATGTGAGCTTCGGAATTTGTCATATTTCCTTGGAATGGAATTCAAGCAAACAGATAGAGGGGGTTTCGTGCATCAAAAGAAATATGCAAAAGATATTTTGAAGAGGTTCAACATGGTTAATGGCAATGCAACTATCACACCAATAGAGATAGGTTCAAAGTTTAGTAAAAATTCAACTGACGAGCTTGTAGATGCTACCTTATACAAACAGATCATTGGTTCCTTGAGATATCTCTGTAACACTAAACCTGACATAAGTCATAGTGTTAGATTGATGGGTAGATTTTTGAAACAACCTAGAACATGTCACTTAATTGCAATCAAGATGATCGCGAGGTACATTAAGGGTACAATTGATTACGGTGTTCTTATGCCAAGTCAAAAGAGCACTAACAAGAAGATAAGTATACTTGGTTACTCATATTCCGACTGGGGAGGAGAACAAGATGATAAGGAAAGCACTGCAGACTGCATGTTCATGTTGGGAGGAGCTTTGATTTGTTGGAGCTCAAAGAAACAAGGAATTGTAGCACTATCATCTTGTAAAGTTGAGTATGTAGCAGCATTTTATGCAGCTTCTCAAGCTATGTGGATTGAAATGTTGTTGGAGGAACTTGTGATTAATGGAGTGACACGGTCAAGGTGAAGCTGTTTGTTGACAACAAATCAGCAATTGATCTAGCCAATCACCCTGTAAGCCATGGCAAGAGCAAGCATATAGAAAGGAGGCATCACTTTTCGAGAGATCAAGTCGATAGAGGAAAGCTTGACCTTGAATATTTCAAGTTAGAGAGCAGCGACAAATCTATGATTTATTTTTGGTGTGGCCAAATATTTTATTCGCATCAAATGCTCAAGCATGAAACATACTTTGTTTGTCTCAAATTTTTGGTCTTTTTAGAGTTTCGCACATAGCTAGATTAGGAAATAATAAATATTGAAATGTTAAAGTAATTTTTACTCTTACTTTTTATTAAAAAGAGCAAAATTCATTTAATTGATGTTTTTAGTTTTTGTAAAGTAACAACTCGTAAAACATCATTTATTGTACTTTTAATTTTTTTAAAAGAATCAAAGTTTTGGGACAAAACTAAAAAACTAAAAAAACCAAAGATTAAAGACGGAAGGAATGATAAAAGTTTAGTATTCTCTTCAACATACCTATAGGCTATAGCATTGAACTTATACAAGTGCAAATCTACAACACTATGAATTTAAATATGAGTTTTTTAAACTGCAACAGTTTAAGATAAAAGTAATGAACTCTTTTATAAACATACATGCGGGATAATAATTCAAAAATACACGTTGTATTAACAATAGGGATAAAAATTAAGTGCATGATAATTTTTTAGGAACTAAAAATTAAGCAAAGACTAAACTTAAAATATCATACCAAAACATAATTAATCTTGTACATATATATGTGTCGCGGTGATTTTTGGATATCAAACTATTGAGAAGCATTGAATCTCAAAATTTTAATTACACCACCGAGCTTTGATTTTTCCGAAGAAGGGAGAAAGTCCGTTAAATACCCTAATTTAAAGAGATCGAGGTAAGGGGGTTGGTTATACGAAGGGAAGGTATTAGCACCCTATGTATCTATAGTATCCTATAGGAACCTCTTGTATTATCTAATATACGCGCTTGATTTTATTTGTTTGCAAAAATGTACAAGATTTAGGGAAATAGAGTGATTGTTTGGAAAATGGTTTTTGAATGACAAAATACTATTGGTTTGAAATCCAAGGTTTTAATCTAAAAAGAAAATTGATTGGATTTGAAAATGCGACTTGGTTTGAAAAACCAAGTGTTTTTCCTAAAGAAAATGATTTGTATGATTGATTGAATAACTTGGTTTAAAATCCAAGTGTTTTGAAAGTGTTTTAGTAAGTGACATGTTTTGGGTATTTTTGAAAAGAGGTGTTGACCTCTATTTTGGCTAAAAGGTTATGTAATGGTTCAAGCGAAGGTTCTATCGTTTTGACATAAATATCCTAAAGCGTCAAATTGCGCAAAGACACTCCGCAACGACATACAAGTCGAGGCGACGCCTTCTCTTCAGATTATTATACTAATCATGCAAACGAATAAGAATAAATGTAAAAAGAGCTTTAACCACACAATACAACCGGGGGGGGGGGGGGAACATGCAAAGGGGATTCAAATGATAGTAAATAAAGAACAACTATAAATTGCGCCAATTACGCGCATTAAAATATACAACCAGGGGGAACATGCAAAGGGGAATTAAACGATAATAATAATGATGAACAAATATAAATTGCGCCAATTACGCGCATTAAATTATACAACCAGGGGGAAACATGCAAAGAGGAATTAAATGATAATAATAATGACTAATTATAATAATGAAAAGTAAATATAAAGCATACACAACATAATATAGATGCAAAATATGAATATAAAGCATGACAAATATAAAGTATGTGATGAATATAAACATATAACGAATAATGAATGTAAAGCGCGAAACAAGCGATATGAACATGATAAAGTAGCATATAAGGCATATGTGAGATAGAGATAATCAAGAACTATAAAGACAATCAAGAATAATAAACTATCATGTCATGAGAATTAACGTAAAAATCATCAAGCATTTTAATCTAACATACAAGCATATTTATGAATTTAATTAGATAAAGTATAACTCGCAATTTAATCAAAACACTTAGGACTAAACATATCATAACCAATAAACCTAGAGCTAACATGGAGGCATGGTTCAAGCATATTCTTAAAGCATAGAGTGAATTTAAGCAATATTAACAAGTAAGAATGTCAAGTAGGGTTACCTAAAAATCATAACATGTAAATCTTGCATTTAATTAACAAAAATAAAATAAAACAAACAAGAAAATCATGTGACAATAGTGAAAATAAGCAAAGGGCAGAGAGTAATGTTTTTAATAAAAAAAATTAAGGGTTCATAATAAATAATAATCAAGAAAAATTAATTTAACAACATTTAAAGCCATTTATTAACACTCAAATTAATTAATTAGTGACAAAAAATTAAAATAATACATAACTTTATGCTTAATGAGATAAAATTGCTCAAACAAACATATATCATGCATCTTACATCATTGATTAACAAGCAAAATAATTTAGCAAACATTAATTAATTAATACCTAATTTAAGTGATAACATTTAAATAATGTGAGAAAAATAGCAAATAAATAAATAAAAAATTTATTTCATGATATATCAGTTAATAATGACCTAAAATATAATTAAAATAATAATAATCATCTCAGAAATTAAAAAATAAAATTAAATGAAGAGGAGGTGTGAATAGCAGTCAAAAATAAAAGGGGTACAAAGAAGCAAAAAATCCAGAAAGCCCAAAGCCCACGCGAAAAAAATAAAAAACTCTGAAACATGTGGGCCTGGATTGTGTGTGACGCACACATGCGTGATCACGCTTTACAGCCGTTTGATCCTCGTCAGAGAGGATCAAACGGATACGATCATGCTCACGCGCGCGCCATTGGATCAAACCAAAGGCCGTGATTAAATCTGGAAATATCTAAGGAACACGCGTGCAGAGCAACAGGCATGGATCCAGTGTGGACGCGTATTGTGGTTCTATCGTCTTACCACCGTCAGATCCTCATTTAATGAGATCTGACGGCTGCGATCAAAGAAGCACACGCGTCGCACGATCAATGCAACGAACGCGTTTTAAACTTGGTGAGGACGGAGACTCACAATGGATCATCGTCTCCGTTCACCCCTCACCGTCGTCGGCGCCGTTTTCGGCACCGGAGTTGTAAAACAACCCATAAATTAATAAAATCTATATGGTTTTACTCGTTTTTTCACAAGGATCTCAAATATACAATCAGTTTTTCAAGATAATGTCTGTAACAGCAAAAACGAACAAGAAAAGAAATTTAAATCAAAACTCAAACTCACAGTTTAGCAAGAATCAAAGCAAAACAACAACCCAGATAGTTTCTACATATCATAATTAGATGAAACGAAATAAAAAGGTTGAAGAAAGCTACCAGAAACGAGCTGTAGGATCCTGAACTTTTCACGAACTTTCCTCTTCAAAACGAGCTGCAAACTGACCCTGAAGCTTCAAATTCGTGCTTGGTTTTTGGTTCTGGAGGCTTATAGAAGGTAATAGAAGTGTTAATTGCAAGAGATGATGATGATTTAGTGTTTTTGGAATTTTGAAAAGTGAGAAAAAATGAGCTCGCCCTTGATGAATGCTTCTCCAATTCTTCCAACCCTTAGCTCAGAAATGAGCTTTGTTATTTATAGGGAAAGTTTAGGTCAAGATAAGAGTGAATTGATGAGAATGAAAGGGGTATTTTTGAGTTTTTGCAAAATGGATTTTTTTTTTTATCAATCAAGGGTACACTTGTTTTGATCTGATGCATTGTGTTGAAAGGGTATATTCTGAGATCAAATGGATGGATAAGGATCAAGGAAATTTTTGGGATTTAATTTGTGATGAAAAATAATTTTAAAACAATTATTGTAAATAAATAAATGTGTGAAAATATAAAATATTCATGAGCAAGGGCAAAAATGTCCTTTTTTAAGGTTTATAAGATGCATGGATTAAATTGAAGGTAATTGAATTGGGAGTGAAAGTAAAAAGTAATTGAATTGTGTACCTTGGCGCTAAAGGTTGCCTTTATATAAGGGTCTGTGACAACTGACAACAATTGACACTTGAGACCATGGAAGCTATTGAGATGGATCTCACGGTCTCGCGAGCATGTGAAGAGCGTATTAGCTACTGAGGGTGTACATGAACTATCGGGTCTACCCTTGGCTTGTATCACAAACCTCCGTGAATGAGTGAATTTGCGTTAGATCTGGAGCGCTTCCACGTGTATTGAACTTTGGCCCGATCTAAAATAGGCAATATTACAGAACATAAGAAAGTGAATAAAGGACATATAAATAGAAAAAATAACTTTTAGCTTCTAGAATAAGTGCCAATTACCCTCAAAACCAAGTGAAAGAAGCAATTTTGATTTAACTGCCAGGCATGTTGAGTTAGGATCCACAACCAACACTTTGACACCGGCTACTGGACAAGTGTACTTCCTCAGTTCCGCTGACTGGGGCTCGTCAGACTCCATTTCCATGATAAAAGAGAGTATAATTCACAGAGAATTGAGCCTATTTGAAAAAAATGTTGAGAGTCAGAGCATATTGAGCACCTATATATACATACAAATGATTTGAGTATCAGATACAATGCATGCATATCCTTGAGAAATGTAAGATACATATCTTAGATACATTAATTTATAATCTAGAACACAATGCACCTTGGATATGTATATTTCAACTTTGGAATAAAAATCTAACTTCAATAGAATACTGTAATTATGCAGAGAACATTATTGCGAAAAAAATTTATATCTATATATATAACAAACTTTTATTAGCACAAATATGCATCAAGATAACAATGAAAAGAGTCATGCATTGAAATGGACTTATAGGTAATAGGCAAAGAATAAAATTGTTTAAATGGACACTTAAACACACAAAAATATTGTATTGACATTAGCACTTGCACAGAGAAATGACAGATGAAATAGTCTGCATTAGGATTAGATGATTATATTTTTAAAAAACTTGGATACTTCACGGATATGTATCGGTAAGGTATCCGAGAGAATTGGTATTGAATATGTAACCAATGCTGATGCACGAAAGGAGTCAAAATATTATTGTAGCCTCCGAACTGAGCCTAATTCAAATTTTTGAATCAGCCTACAAGAGCCGCAACACAACCATAACCACAATTAAGACCTAGTCCCAATCAAATGGATACATGTGTAAAAAAAATTTACACTGACAATGTTTGCTTTTTTTTTTTTTGGATAAATTAAGAGCATTCAAGTATCAAGGCGTGAATAGATATCCCAACTATGTTGGCACCTCTAGACACCCCCATCCCATACCTATATCTCATAATATTATTATTAATAAAGGGGAAAAAAATATGTACAAAGAAGGGGGGCTAGACCTTACCCCAAAGACAAAAGATTAAAAACAATGAACATAAATAGTACGATAGCACGGAAATCTCATCTTGTCATAAAGAAAATGATCACGAAGAAAGAGGGGCAATGAATCCCACCAGGCGGATCCCTCAACACCATGCCCCTGGTTAGCTAGTCTACCCGCACAAGCTTTGCCCTCCCGAAAGATGTGAGATCGAGTAATATGTAAACCAAGCTTTAGAGCGACTTGAGATAGAGGATTACCAAAACCTCTAACATTCCAAAAAAGGAACTTCAGTGGGACATATGATCAGAAACACCCTTGGAACGAGTGTCGTAGGGTTGTCCTGCACTTCTAGTGTGTTTATTCTGCTGTTTAAGCTTCTTACGTTGGCTTTACGAAACGTATGTTATAAACGTCGCTTTCTCCACCCTCTCTGCCCAAGCTTGCCAAACCAACAAATTATCTTTCTTTGCCACTTCATCGAAATCATCATCTTTGGCAAAAATAATTTCCGTTTCGGTCTCCGGGATTGCACCAGAACTAACCGAGGCTTGCACCGCTATAGAATGTAGGAATATTAAGGTCATTCTCTATATAATTTTTGTAAAATTGTATTGCTTATCTTGCATTATATACATAGAGACTAAATATTAACAATAATAATATTTTCGGTTGAAAAAAAGTATCAGGACTAAAGACATTTCAAATGATAAAAATAGGGACACAATTTGAATAAATCTTTATATGAATTGTACATAATAGTCCTAATATATATATAGATTCAATTGTAAACACTAATAGTGTAATTTTTTTTACACATGTATCCAATCTCAAATCACGTCATATGACACTATGATGTAATTTAATTTGATGCATATGTAAATATTTTACACTGTAGATGATAACAATTATTGTCTATATATAAATAGAATAACATTGTCAAATTAAAAGTAAATAAGCACAAATGCATTAACCAAAACAAACCAGTGCGAGGAAGCAGCTATCTGCATGTTCCTTTGGAATATAAAGTCCAGCAGCATGTGCACTTGCTTCTATTGTAGTAAGTGTCTTAGAAAACAAGTACACTTCTTCACTAGAACTATCATCAACTAGTGGATGATTGTCGTCTACCATAAACTCTTGTTGCCGTAGTCATTCAGAGCAACAACCATAAAATTATTAATATTCTTTTATTCATTTATTAATAATTTTATGGTTGTTGCTCTGACTGACTACATCAACAAGAGTTTATGGTAGAAGACAATCATCCACTAGTTGACGATAGTCCTAATGAAGAAGTGTACTCATTTTCTAAGACATTGACTAAAATAGAAACAAGTGCACATGCTGCTGGACTCTATATTCCAAAGGAACATGCAGATAGATGCTTCCCCTCACTAGTTTGTTTTGGTTAGTGCATTTGTGCTTTTTTACCTTTAATTTGACATTGTTATTCTATTTATACATAGACATTAATTGTTATCATCGACGGTATAAAATATTTTACATATGCATCAAACTAAATTACATCATAGTGTAATATGACGTGATTTGAGATTGGATACATGTGTAAAAAAAAATTACACTGACAATGTTTGTGTTGTTTTTTTTTTTGGATAAATTAAGAGCATCCAGGTACCAAGGCGTGAATAGATATCACAACTATATTGGCGCCTCTAGACACCCCCATCCCATACCTCTATCTCATAATATTATTATTAATAAAGGGAAAAAAATATGTACAAAGAAGGGGGGCTAGACCTTACCCCAAGGACAAAAGATTAAAAACAATGAACATAAATAGTATGACAGCACGACAATCTCATCTTGTCATAAAGAAACTGATCACGAAGGAAGAGGGGCAATGAATCCCACCAGGCGGATCCCTCCACATCATGCCCCTGGTTAGCTAGTCTATCCGCACAAGCGTTGCCCTCCCGAAAGATGTGAGATCGAGTTATATGTAAACCAAGCTTTAGAGCGACTTGAGATTCGGGATTACCAAAACCTCTAACATTCCAAAAGAGGAACTTCAGTGGGACATATGATCAGGAACACCCTTGGAACGAGTGTCGTAGGGTTGTCCTGCACTTCTAGTGTGTTTATTCTGCTGTTTAAGCTTCTTACGTTGGCTTTGCGAAACGTATGTTATAAACGTCGCTTTCTCCACCCTCTCTGCCCAAGCTTGCCAAACCAACAAATTATCTTTCTTTGCCACTTCATCGAAATCATCATCTTTGACAAAAATAATATCCGTTTCGGTCTCCGGGATTGCACCAGAACTAACCGAGGCTTGCACCGCTATAGAATGTAGGAATATTAAGGTCATTCTCTATATAATTTTTGTAAAATTGTATTGCTTATCTTGCATTATATACATAGAGACTAAATATTAACAATAATAATATTTTCGGTTGAAAAAAAGTATCAGGACTAAAGACATTTCAAATGATAAAAATAGGGACACAACTTGAATAAATCTTTATATGAATTGTACATAATAGTCCTAATATATATATAGATTCAATTGTAAACACTAATAGTGTAATTTTTTTTACACATGTATCCAATCTCAAATCACGTCATATGACACTATGATGTAATTTAATTTGATGCATATGTAAATATTTTACACTGTAGATGATAACAATTATTGTCTATATATAAATAGAATAACATTGTCAAATTAAAAGTAAATAAGCACAAATGCATTAACCAAAACAAACCAGTGCGAGGAAGCAGCTATCTGCATGTTCCTTTGGAATATAAAGTCCAGCAGCATGTGCACTTGCTTCTATTGTAGTAAGTGTCTTAGAAAACAAGTACACTTCTTCACTAGAACTATCATCAACTAGTGGATGATTGTCGTCTACCATAAACTCTTGTTGCCGTAGTCATTCAGAGCAACAACCATAAAATTATTAATATTCTTTTATTCATTTATTAATAATTTTATGGTTGTTGCTCTGACTGACTACATCAACAAGAGTTTATGGTAGAAGACAATCATCCACTAGTTGACGATAGTCCTAATGAAGAAGTGTACTCATTTTCTAAGACATTGACTAAAATAGAAACAAGTGCACATGCTGCTGGACTCTATATTCCAAAGGAACATGCAGATAGATGCTTCCCCTCACTAGTTTGTTTTGGTTAGTGCATTTGTGCTTTTTTACCTTTAATTTGACATTGTTATTCTATTTATACATAGACATTAATTGTTATCATCGACGGTATAAAATATTTTACATATGCATCAAACTAAATTACATCATAGTGTAATATGACGTGATTTGAGATTGGATACATGTGTAAAAAAAAATTACACTGACAATGTTTGTGTTGTTTTTTTTTTTTTGGATAAATTAAGAGCATCCAGGTACCAAGGCGTGAATAGATATCACAACTATATTGGCGCCTCTAGACACCCCCATCCCATACCTCTATCTCATAATATTATTATTAATAAAGGGAAAAAAATATGTACAAAGAAGGGGGGCTAGACCTTACCCCAAGGACAAAAGATTAAAAACAATGAACATAAATAGTATGACAGCACGACAATCTCATCTTGTCATAAAGAAACTGATCACGAAGGAAGAGGGGCAATGAATCCCACCAGGCGGATCCCTCCACATCATGCCCCTGGTTAGCTAGTCTATCCGCACAAGCGTTGCCCTCCCGAAAGATGTGAGATCGAGTTATATGTAAACCAAGCTTTAGAGCGACTTGAGATTCGGGATTACCAAAACCTCTAACATTCCAAAAGAGGAACTTCAGTGGGACATATGATCAGGAACACCCTTGGAACGAGTGTCGTAGGGTTGTCCTGCACTTCTAGTGTGTTTATTCTGCTGTTTAAGCTTCTTACGTTGGCTTTGCGAAACGTATGTTATAAACGTCGCTTTCTCCACCCTCTCTGCCCAAGCTTGCCAAACCAACAAATTATCTTTCTTTGCCACTTCATCGAAATCATCATCTTTGACAAAAATAATATCCGTTTCGGTCTCCGGGATTGCACCAGAACTAACCGAGGCTTGCACCGCTATAGAATGTAGGAATATTAAGGTCATTCTCTATATAATTTTTGTAAAATTGTATTGCTTATCTTGCATTATATACATAGAGACTAAATATTAACAATAATAATATTTTCGGTTGAAAAAAAGTATCAGGACTAAAGACATTTCAAATGATAAAAATAGGGACACAATTTGAATAAATCTTTATATGAATTGTACATAATAGTCCTAATATATATATAGATTCAATTGTAAACACTAATAGTGTAATTTTTTTTACACATGTATCCAATCTCAAATCACGTCATATGACACTATGATGTAATTTAATTTGATGCATATGTAAATATTTTACACTGTAGATGATAACAATTATTGTCTATATATAAATAGAATAACATTGTCAAATTAAAAGTAAATAAGCACAAATGCATTAACCAAAACAAACCAGTGCGAGGAAGCAGCTATCTGCATGTTCCTTTGGAATATAAAGTCCAGCAGCATGTGCACTTGCTTCTATTGTAGTAAGTGTCTTAGAAAACAAGTACACTTCTTCACTAGAACTATCATCAACTAGTGGATGATTGTCGTCTACCATAAACTCTTGTTGCCGTAGTCATTCAGAGCAACAACCATAAAATTATTAATATTCTTTTATTCATTTATTAATAATTTTATGGTTGTTGCTCTGACTGACTACATCAACAAGAGTTTATGGTAGAAGACAATCATCCACTAGTTGACGATAGTCCTAATGAAGAAGTGTACTCATTTTCTAAGACATTGACTAAAATAGAAACAAGTGCACATGCTGCTGGACTCTATATTCCAAAGGAACATGCAGATAGATGCTTCCCCTCACTAGTTTGTTTTGGTTAGTGCATTTGTGCTTTTTTACCTTTAATTTGACATTGTTATTCTATTTATACATAGACATTAATTGTTATCATCGACGGTATAAAATATTTTACATATGCATCAAACTAAATTACATCATAGTGTAATATGACGTGATTTGAGATTGGATACATGTGTAAAAAAAAATTACACTGACAATGTTTGTGTTGTTTTTTTTTTTTGGATAAATTAAGAGCATCCAGGTACCAAGGCGTGAATAGATATCACAACTATATTGGCGCCTCTAGACACCCCCATCCCATACCTCTATCTCATAATATTATTATTAATAAAGGGAAAAAAATATGTACAAAGAAGGGGGGCTAGACCTTACCCCAAGGACAAAAGATTAAAAACAATGAACATAAATAGTATGACAGCACGACAATCTCATCTTGTCATAAAGAAACTGATCACGAAGGAAGAGGGGCAATGAATCCCACCAGGCGGATCCCTCCACATCATGCCCCTGGTTAGCTAGTCTATCCGCACAAGCGTTGCCCTCCCGAAAGATGTGAGATCGAGTTATATGTAAACCAAGCTTTAGAGCGACTTGAGATTCGGGATTACCAAAACCTCTAACATTCCAAAAGAGGAACTTCAGTGGGACATATGATCAGGAACACCCTTGGAACGAGTGTCGTAGGGTTGTCCTGCACTTCTAGTGTGTTTATTCTGCTGTTTAAGCTTCTTACGTTGGCTTTGCGAAACGTATGTTATAAACGTCGCTTTCTCCACCCTCTCTGCCCAAGCTTGCCAAACCAACAAATTATCTTTCTTTGCCACTTCATCGAAATCATCATCTTTGACAAAAATAATATCCGTTTCGGTCTCCGGGATTGCACCAGAACTAACCGAGGCTTGCACCGCTATAGAATGTAGGAATATTAAGGTCATTCTCTATATAATTTTTGTAAAATTGTATTGCTTATCTTGCATTATATACATAGAGACTAAATATTAACAATAATAATATTTTCGGTTGAAAAAAAGTATCAGGACTAAAGACATTTCAAATGATAAAAATAGGGACACAACTTGAATAAATCTTTATATGAATTGTACATAATAGTCCTAATATATATATAGATTCAATTGTAAACACTAATAGTGTAATTTTTTTTACACATGTATCCAATCTCAAATCACGTCATATGACACTATGATGTAATTTAATTTGATGCATATGTAAATATTTTACACTGTAGATGATAACAATTATTGTCTATATATAAATAGAATAACATTGTCAAATTAAAAGTAAATAAGCACAAATGCATTAACCAAAACAAACCAGTGCGAGGAAGCAGCTATCTGCATGTTCCTTTGGAATATAAAGTCCAGCAGCATGTGCACTTGCTTCTATTGTAGTAAGTGTCTTAGAAAACAAGTACACTTCTTCACTAGAACTATCATCAACTAGTGGATGATTGTCGTCTACCATAAACTCTTGTTGCCGTAGTCATTCAGAGCAACAACCATAAAATTATTAATATTCTTTTATTCATTTATTAATAATTTTATGGTTGTTGCTCTGACTGACTACATCAACAAGAGTTTATGGTAGAAGACAATCATCCACTAGTTGACGATAGTCCTAATGAAGAAGTGTACTCATTTTCTAAGACATTGACTAAAATAGAAACAAGTGCACATGCTGCTGGACTCTATATTCCAAAGGAACATGCAGATAGATGCTTCCCCTCACTAGTTTGTTTTGGTTAGTGCATTTGTGCTTTTTTACCTTTAATTTGACATTGTTATTCTATTTATACATAGACATTAATTGTTATCATCGACGGTATAAAATATTTTACATATGCATCAAACTAAATTACATCATAGTGTAATATGACGTGATTTGAGATTGGATACATGTGTAAAAAAAAATTACACTGACAATGTTTGTGTTGTTTTTTTTTTTTTGGATAAATTAAGAGCATCCAGGTACCAAGGCGTGAATAGATATCACAACTATATTGGCGCCTCTAGACACCCCCATCCCATACCTCTATCTCATAATATTATTATTAATAAAGGGAAAAAAATATGTACAAAGAAGGGGGGCTAGACCTTACCCCAAGGACAAAAGATTAAAAACAATGAACATAAATAGTATGACAGCACGACAATCTCATCTTGTCATAAAGAAACTGATCACGAAGGAAGAGGGGCAATGAATCCCACCAGGCGGATCCCTCCACATCATGCCCCTGGTTAGCTAGTCTATCCGCACAAGCGTTGCCCTCCCGAAAGATGTGAGATCGAGTTATATGTAAACCAAGCTTTAGAGCGACTTGAGATTCGGGATTACCAAAACCTCTAACATTCCAAAAGAGGAACTTCAGTGGGACATATGATCAGGAACACCCTTGGAACGAGTGTCGTAGGGTTGTCCTGCACTTCTAGTGTGTTTATTCTGCTGTTTAAGCTTCTTACGTTGGCTTTGCGAAACGTATGTTATAAACGTCGCTTTCTCCACCCTCTCTGCCCAAGCTTGCCAAACCAACAAATTATCTTTCTTTGCCACTTCATCGAAATCATCATCTTTGACAAAAATAATATCCGTTTCGGTCTCCGGGATTGCACCAGAACTAACCGAGGCTTGCACCGCTATAGAATGTAGGAATATTAAGGTCATTCTCTATATAATTTTTGTAAAATTGTATTGCTTATCTTGCATTATATACATAGAGACTAAATATTAACAATAATAATATTTTCGGTTGAAAAAAAGTATCAGGACTAAAGACATTTCAAATGATAAAAATAGGGACACAATTTGAATAAATATTTATATGAATTGTACATAATAGTCCTAATATATATATAGATTCAATTGTAAACACTAATAGTGTAATTTTTTTTACACATGTATCCAATCTCAAATCACGTCATATGACACTATGATGTAATTTAATTTGATGCATATGTAAATATTTTACACTGTAGATGATAACAATTATTGTCTATATATAAATAGAATAACATTGTCAAATTAAAAGTAAATAAGCACAAATGCATTAACCAAAACAAACCAGTGCGAGGAAGCAGCTATCTGCATGTTCCTTTGGAATATAAAGTCCAGCAGCATGTGCACTTGCTTCTATTGTAGTAAGTGTCTTAGAAAACAAGTACACTTCTTCACTAGAACTATCATCAACTAGTGGATGATTGTCGTCTACCATAAACTCTTGTTGCCGTAGTCATTCAGAGCAACAACCATAAAATTATTAATATTCTTTTATTCATTTATTAATAATTTTATGGTTGTTGCTCTGACTGACTACATCAACAAGAGTTTATGGTAGAAGACAATCATCCACTAGTTGACGATAGTCCTAATGAAGAAGTGTACTCATTTTCTAAGACATTGACTAAAATAGAAACAAGTGCACATGCTGCTGGACTCTATATTCCAAAGGAACATGCAGATAGATGCTTCCCCTCACTAGTTTGTTTTGGTTAGTGCATTTGTGCTTTTTTACCTTTAATTTGACATTGTTATTCTATTTATACATAGACATTAATTGTTATCATCGACGGTATAAAATATTTTACATATGCATCAAACTAAATTACATTATAGTGTAATATGACGTGATTTGAGATTGGATACATGTGTAAAAAAAAATTACACTGACAATGTTTGTGTTGTTTTTTTTTTTTGGATAAATTAAGAGCATCCAGGTACCAAGGCGTGAATAGATATCACAACTATATTGGCGCCTCTAGACACCCCCATCCCATACCTCTATCTCATAATATTATTATTAATAAAGGGAAAAAAATATGTACAAAGAAGGGGGGCTAGACCTTACCCCAAGGACAAAAGATTAAAAACAATGAACATAAATAGTATGACAGCACGACAATCTCATCTTGTCATAAAGAAACTGATCACGAAGGAAGAGGGGCAATGAATCCCACCAGGCGGATCCCTCCACATCATGCCCCTGGTTAGCTAGTCTATCCGCACAAGCGTTGCCCTCCCGAAAGATGTGAGATCGAGTTATATGTAAACCAAGCTTTAGAGCGACTTGAGATTCGGGATTACCAAAACCTCTAACATTCCAAAAGAGGAACTTCAGTGGGACATATGATCAGGAACACCCTTGGAACGAGTGTCGTAGGGTTGTCCTGCACTTCTAGTGTGTTTATTCTGCTGTTTAAGCTTCTTACGTTGGCTTTGCGAAACGTATGTTATAAACGTCGCTTTCTCCACCCTCTCTGCCCAAGCTTGCCAAACCAACAAATTATCTTTCTTTGCCACTTCATCGAAATCATCATCTTTGACAAAAATAATATCCGTTTCGGTCTCCGGGATTGCACCAGAACTAACCGAGGCTTGCACCGCTATAGAATGTAGGAATATTAAGGTCATTCTCTATATAATTTTTGTAAAATTGTATTGCTTATCTTGCATTATATACATAGAGACTAAATATTAACAATAATAATATTTTCGGTTGAAAAAAAGTATCAGGACTAAAGACATTTCAAATGATAAAAATAGGGACACAACTTGAATAAATCTTTATATGAATTGTACATAATAGTCCTAATATATATATAGATTCAATTGTAAACACTAATAGTGTAATTTTTTTTACACATGTATCCAATCTCAAATCACGTCATATGACACTATGATGTAATTTAATTTGATGCATATGTAAATATTTTACACTGTAGATGATAACAATTATTGTCTATATATAAATAGAATAACATTGTCAAATTAAAAGTAAATAAGCACAAATGCATTAACCAAAACAAACCAGTGCGAGGAAGCAGCTATCTGCATGTTCCTTTGGAATATAAAGTCCAGCAGCATGTGCACTTGCTTCTATTGTAGTAAGTGTCTTAGAAAACAAGTACACTTCTTCACTAGAACTATCATCAACTAGTGGATGATTGTCGTCTACCATAAACTCTTGTTGCCGTAGTCATTCAGAGCAACAACCATAAAATTATTAATATTCTTTTATTCATTTATTAATAATTTTATGGTTGTTGCTCTGACTGACTACATCAACAAGAGTTTATGGTAGAAGACAATCATCCACTAGTTGACGATAGTCCTAATGAAGAAGTGTACTCATTTTCTAAGACATTGACTAAAATAGAAACAAGTGCACATGCTGCTGGACTCTATATTCCAAAGGAACATGCCGATAGATGCTTCCCCTCACTAGTTTGTTTTGGTTAGTGCATTTGTGCTTTTTTACCTTTAATTTGACATTGTTATTCTATTTATACATAGACATTAATTGTTATCATCGACGGTATAAAATATTTTACATATGCATCAAACTAAATTACATCATAGTGTAATATGACGTGATTTGAGATTGGATACATGTGTAAAAAAAAATTACACTGACAATGTTTGTGTTGTTTTTTTTTTTTGGATAAATTAAGAGCATCCAGGTACCAAGGCGTGAATAGATATCACAACTATATTGGCGCCTCTAGACACCCCCATCCCATACCTCTATCTCATAATATTATTATTAATAAAGGGAAAAAAATATGTACAAAGAAGGGGGGCTAGACCTTACCCCAAGGACAAAAGATTAAAAACAATGAACATAAATAGTATGACAGCACGACAATCTCATCTTGTCATAAAGAAACTGATCACGAAGGAAGAGGGGCAATGAATCCCACCAGGCGGATCCCTCCACATCATGCCCCTGGTTAGCTAGTCTATCCGCACAAGCGTTGCCCTCCCGAAAGATGTGAGATCGAGTTATATGTAAACCAAGCTTTAGAGCGACTTGAGATTCGGGATTACCAAAACCTCTAACATTCCAAAAGAGGAACTTCAGTGGGACATATGATCAGGAACACCCTTGGAACGAGTGTCGTAGGGTTGTCCTGCACTTCTAGTGTGTTTATTCTGCTGTTTAAGCTTCTTACGTTGGCTTTGCGAAACGTATGTTATAAACGTCGCTTTCTCCACCCTCTCTGCCCAAGCTTGCCAAACCAACAAATTATCTTTCTTTGCCACTTCATCGAAATCATCATCTTTGACAAAAATAATATCCGTTTCGGTCTCCGGGATTGCACCAGAACTAACCGAGGCTTGCACCGCTATAGAATGTAGGAATATTAAGGTCATTCTCTATATAATTTTTGTAAAATTGTATTGCTTATCTTGCATTATATACATAGAGACTAAATATTAACAATAATAATATTTTCGGTTGAAAAAAAAGTATCAGGACTAAAGACATTTCAAATGATAAAAATAGGGACACAACTTGAATAAATCTTTATATGAATTGTACATAATAGTCCTAATATATATATAGATTCAATTGTAAACACTAATAGTGTAATTTTTTTTACACATGTATCCAATCTCAAATCACGTCATATGACACTATGATGTAATTTAATTTGATGCATATGTAAATATTTTACACTGTAGATGATAACAATTATTGTCTATATATAAATAGAATAACATTGTCAAATTAAAAGTAAATAAGCACAAATGCATTAACCAAAACAAACCAGTGCGAGGAAGCAGCTATCTGCATGTTCCTTTGGAATATAAAGTCCAGCAGCATGTGCACTTGCTTCTATTGTAGTAAGTGTCTTAGAAAACAAGTACACTTCTTCACTAGAACTATCATCAACTAGTGGATGATTGTCGTCTACCATAAACTCTTGTTGCCGTAGTCATTCAGAGCAACAACCATAAAATTATTAATATTCTTTTATTCATTTATTAATAATTTTATGGTTGTTGCTCTGACTGACTACATCAACAAGAGTTTATGGTAGAAGACAATCATCCACTAGTTGACGATAGTCCTAATGAAGAAGTGTACTCATTTTCTAAGACATTGACTAAAATAGAAACAAGTGCATATGCTGCTGGACTCTATATTCCAAAGGAACATGCAGATAGATGCTTCCCCTCACTAGTTTGTTTTGGTTAGTGCATTTGTGCTTTTTTACCTTTAATTTGACATTGTTATTCTATTTATACATAGACATTAATTGTTATCATCGACGGTATAAAATATTTTACATATGCATCAAACTAAATTACATCATAGTGTAATATGACGTGATTTGAGATTGGATACATGTGTAAAAAAAAATTACACTGACAATGTTTGTGTTGTTTTTTTTTTTTGGATAAATTAAGAGCATCCAGGTACCAAGGCGTGAATAGATATCACAACTATATTGGCGCCTCTAGACACCCCCATCCCATACCTCTATCTCATAATATTATTATTAATAAAGGGAAAAAAATATGTACAAAGAAGGGGGGCTAGACCTTACCCCAAGGACAAAAGATTAAAAACAATGAACATAAATAGTATGACAGCACGACAATCTCATCTTGTCATAAAGAAACTGATCACGAAGGAAGAGGGGCAATGAATCCCACCAGGCGGATCCCTCCACATCATGCCCCTGGTTAGCTAGTCTATCCGCACAAGCGTTGCCCTCCCGAAAGATGTGAGATCGAGTTATATGTAAACCAAGCTTTAGAGCGACTTGAGATTCGGGATTACCAAAACCTCTAACATTCCAAAAGAGGAACTTCAGTGGGACATATGATCAGGAACACCCTTGGAACGAGTGTCGTAGGGTTGTCCTGCACTTCTAGTGTGTTTATTCTGCTGTTTAAGCTTCTTACGTTGGCTTTGCGAAACGTATGTTATAAACGTCGCTTTCTCCACCCTCTCTGCCCAAGCTTGCCAAACCAACAAATTATCTTTCTTTGCCACTTCATCGAAATCATCATCTTTGACAAAAATAATATCCGTTTCGGTCTCCGGGATTGCACCAGAACTAACCGAGGCTTGCACCGCTATAGAATGTAGGAATATTAAGGTCATTCTCTATATAATTTTTGTAAAATTGTATTGCTTATCTTGCATTATATACATAGAGACTAAATATTAACAATAATAATATTTTCGGTTGAAAAAAAGTATCAGGACTAAAGACATTTCAAATGATAAAAATAGGGACACAATTTGAATAAATCTTTATATGAATTGTACATAATAGTCCTAATATATATATAGATTCAATTGTAAACACTAATAGTGTAATTTTTTTTACACATGTATCCAATCTCAAATCACGTCATATGACACTATGATGTAATTTAATTTGATGCATATGTAAATATTTTACACTGTAGATGATAACAATTATTGTCTATATATAAATAGAATAACATTGTCAAATTAAAAGTAAATAAGCACAAATGCATTAACCAAAACAAACCAGTGCGAGGAAGCAGCTATCTGCATGTTCCTTTGGAATATAAAGTCCAGCAGCATGTGCACTTGCTTCTATTGTAGTAAGTGTCTTAGAAAACAAGTACACTTCTTCACTAGAACTATCATCAACTAGTGGATGATTGTCGTCTACCATAAACTCTTGTTGCCGTAGTCATTCAGAGCAACAACCATAAAATTATTAATATTCTTTTATTCATTTATTAATAATTTTATGGTTGTTGCTCTGACTGACTACATCAACAAGAGTTTATGGTAGAAGACAATCATCCACTAGTTGACGATAGTCCTAATGAAGAAGTGTACTCATTTTCTAAGACATTGACTAAAATAGAAACAAGTGCACATGCTGCTGGACTCTATATTCCAAAGGAACATGCAGATAGATGCTTCCCCTCACTAGTTTGTTTTGGTTAGTGCATTTGTGCTTTTTTACCTTTAATTTGACATTGTTATTCTATTTATACATAGACATTAATTGTTATCATCGACGGTATAAAATATTTTACATATGCATCAAACTAAATTACATCATAGTGTAATATGACGTGATTTGAGATTGGATACATGTGTAAAAAAAAATTACACTGACAATGTTTGTGTTGTTTTTTTTTTTGGATAAATTAAGAGCATCCAGGTACCAAGGCGTGAATAGATATCACAACTATATTGGCGCCTCTAGACACCCCCATCCCATACCTCTATCTCATAATATTATTATTAATAAAGGGAAAAAAATATGTACAAAGAAGGGGGGCTAGACCTTACCCCAAGGACAAAAGATTAAAAACAATGAACATAAATAGTATGACAGCACGACAATCTCATCTTGTCATAAAGAAACTGATCACGAAGGAAGAGGGGCAATGAATCCCACCAGGCGGATCCCTCCACATCATGCCCCTGGTTAGCTAGTCTATCCGCACAAGCGTTGCCCTCCCGAAAGATGTGAGATCGAGTTATATGTAAACCAAGCTTTAGAGCGACTTGAGATTCGGGATTACCAAAACCTCTAACATTCCAAAAGAGGAACTTCAGTGGGACATATGATCAGGAACACCCTTGGAACGAGTGTCGTAGGGTTGTCCTGCACTTCTAGTGTGTTTATTCTGCTGTTTAAGCTTCTTACGTTGGCTTTGCGAAACGTATGTGATAAACAGAGTCTCTTTCTCAACGCTTTCTACCCAAGCTTGCCAAACCAACAAATTATCTTTCTTTGCCACTTTATCGAAATCATCATCTTTGGCAAAAAAATATCCATTTGGTTTTCCGAGATTGCACAAGAACTAACCGGGGCTTGCTCCGCTATCGAAGAATTCACAAATTGTTCTTTCATAGCTTCTGTTGCGGTATCCGTATCAATCCTTTGAAGTACGATATTTGTCGTGTCAAGTTCACCATGAATAACTTCATCTCTAACATGCTCCAGCGCCAAGTGGAACGAGCTGGAGGAATTGTTCTCTAAAATAGCTACTGATGTTCCTGCTGTAGAGTTTTTCTCAAACACAAAACCCCTCAACGGATTTGTATCAAGAGCTACCACTGCTTGCTTCAAAATTGCGGTTTTCGGGACAGTTTTCCAAGGTTCTGAAACTGCTTGAGGCACCTTAGAAGAAGCCTCCTCAACGATGATAGGCTTGTCTATATCTTTCTTGTCTTTGATTACATATTTTAGCTGTGGTTTATGAACTGGTTTTTTAACAGGTTCGGACTTTGGAAGTTCTTTGGCCGGGTGAAGCCATCTACAAGAGTCAAGGTCGTGTCTGATAGCGGAGCAGTGGGGACATAACGCCGGCAAACGTTCATACACAATCTCCACCTTAAACGCATAACCGTCCCGTTCCACCGTAATCTCATCAAACAAACGCCAGGATAAATCAATATCAACAAACACACGTGTGTAGTGCCCAAAAGCCAGTTTCGTAGTAGAATCATCCAACGTGAGGGGAGTTCCAACGGCGCTAGCAATCTCGAACAACGTACACTGCCGCCAATACTCTTGAGGAAACTCCATAAGCCGTACCCAAATATGAGCATGAGTTTGTCGTGGTGCATATGTATTGAAATAGTTCGTCCACTTCGAAAAACGTAATATCCCCGGTTTGAGGTTAATGGATCCTATCGACCATGCTAGGCGCAATATTAAAAAGTGGGGGCAATATTACAGAACATAAGAAAGTGAATAAAGGACATATAAATAGTAAAAATAACTTTTAGCTTCTAGAATAAGTGCCAATTACCCTCAAATCCAAGTGAAAGAAGCAATTTTGATTTAACTGTCAGGCATGTTGAGTTAGGATCCACAACCAACACTTCGACACCGGCTACTGGACAAGTGTACTTCCTCAGTTCGGCTGACTGGGGCTCGTCAGACTCCATTTCAGTGATAAAAGAGAGTATAATACACAGAGAATTGAGCCTGTTTGAAAAAAATGTTGAGTGAGAGTCAGAGCATATTGGGCACCTATATATACATACAAATGATTTGAGTATCAGATACAATGCATGCTTATCCTTGAGAAATGTAAGATACATATCTTAGATACATTAATTTATAATCTAGAACACAATGCACCTTGGATATGTATATTTCAACTTTGGAATAAAATTCTAACTTCAATAGAATACTGTAATTATGCAGAGAACATTATTGCGAAAAAATTTATATATATACAGCAAACTTTTATTAGCACAAATATGCATCAAGTTAACAATGAGAAGAGTCATGCATTGAAATGGACTTATAGGTAATAGGCAAAGAATAAAATTGTTTAAATGGACACTTAAACACACAAAAATATCATATTGACATTAGCACTTGCACAGGGAAATGACA
Source organism: Trifolium fragiferum (assembly GCA_954870985.1). NCBI lineage: Eukaryota > Viridiplantae > Streptophyta > Magnoliopsida > Fabales > Fabaceae > Trifolium > Trifolium fragiferum. The sequence goes on from OX940792.1 coordinate 12,738,913, forward strand.
GATGAAATAGTCCGCATTAGGATTAGATGATTATATTTTAAAAAAACTTGGATACTTCACGGATATGTATACGTAAGGTATCCTCGAGAATTGGTATTGAATATGTAACCGATGCTGATGCACGAAAGGAGTCAAAATATTATTGTAGCCTCCGAACTGAGCCTAATTCAAATTATTTAATCAGCCTACAATAGCCGCAACACAACCATAACCACAATTAAGACCTAGTCGCAATCAATGGCACCACCAACACAACACAATTAAACCCTTGTTTATGATTATCATCAAAGCAGAACACGCAAAGAATCTGACACATTCATTTCAGTCATATTCCGAATCAATCAACTAAGATTAATTATATGATCTAGGCAACTTTTTAAGCATTAATGTTGAGAAAACACGCGGTATGTGAACTATATTCAAAGGAAAACAATCAAAAACAGAAAATTAGAGAAATAACAAACAACAAAAAATATATAATCCACTAAATACAATTATTACATTAGGGTATTTGATTCCTTTACCTGATAAGCACCACATGCCAACACCCTTAAGGTAGAGTATCCTCTTCCAATATAGTCCTTCAATGATCAAACAATATGCAAGCCAACACCTTGCAGCATTGGATTAAATTGATTCCAACCACTCTTTAGGGTATGTCCACTTCATCTCTCAAGTATCAAATCAACATCCCTGCACAAGATATAGCATTATTAGCATTGAATATATAGTATCACAAAAAATGAGAGGTGACATATTAACCACCTAAATATATGTATGGACTCACCTTTTCTTGACATTCTTTCATTACGAGCTGCAACTGCTACACGTGCTTTCGAGGCTTTATCCATTATTGGAGAGAAGAAGAACAAGATCAACCTTGTGCTTGTGGAGGCTCAGTTGCTCAGTTGACTAGTGGTTGCCTTTGTCAGAGGTAAAATTGAGATCTCAAATGCCAACATGCAGGAATACAAAAATGGTCTCTCAATCCTCCAACACCTTCATAGGTACATAATTCATCACCATATATCCAAAATCAACAACCACCGCAAAGTGAGTGATTCTGTTTAGGATCGGGAATCGCGAAAAATGGTACCGATCTTGAATAACACCTCTGGTTGATTTGCATGTGATTTAGGGAAGAGATGAAGCAAATTCCAATGGTGGACGTTGAAGGATGCATAAGATTTGTTGAGAGGAACAAAAATGGCGCAGTTAGGGTTTTTGTGGCATGTTTGTGGTGCCACCGGAGGCACTAACCTGTTATTAGGGTTTAGTGAAGGAGTGATATATATTGGTGATTTTAGGGTTACTGTTCCAATGAGGAAGATATGGAAAAGGAAAATGCCCGCGAAATGGTAATCAAGTGCAGGTTAAGAAACATATTGTGGGACCCATGATTCTTAATTAATTTTTCTTAATGATTGTACATAATAGGATGATAATAATAAGTCTTTTATCGTTCATGCAAATATTATATCGATGAGTAGCACATGTGTTAGTCTCGTGTCTGTGTCTGTCACCAACATGTGTTTGACACAAGACACTCCTTCAGTATTAAGTGACGGCGTAGTGAATTATCAACGAATTAGGATACTGTTTTAGCTAGTTGGAGAGAAATTGAGGTAACTTGTTGCTAGGATTTGTTGGTTGGACCGCTACCGACAGGTGGTTCGTTCATCATTATGGAATTCATAGAATTTGGTGGATCTAGAGGCAATCATGTGAGTTTCGTAGAAACTAATTATTACGCAATCTTGTGCACCTTAATTGTAATTTCTTGCTTGCCAGTCAGTTCTAGGGAGGAAGCTTGCTGAAATGCATAAATCTGGGAAATCTACTAAAGGCTTTGGCTTCGACGTTGAGAACACCATCGGCAGGTATGTTACAACCTGATCATGAAAGGTATCAATTTTGTTGTAGGGAAAATTTAGATTGGCGGAATTTGTTGGAGTAGGAGTACTTTTCTTTGTGCCTTGACCCTAGAACCAAACCACAACAAAAATAAAAGATCCGATGGTTCAGGATTGGCGATGTTACCCAACACCACGAGTATTTTCATCACAGCTCCTTTGAAATTACACCAGCCGGGAATCGAACCCGGGTCTACTTAAGGCTTTGGCTTCGACGTTGAGAACACCATCGGCAGGTATGTTACAACTTGATCATGAAAGGCTGAATATTTTCTTAAGGTTATAACTCGGTCAAAGCCTGATCCGATATATAAACCTAATATATCATAGATAAAATATTTAAAAAGAAAAGCTACAAAAGTTATATACCATAAAATATTTAGTTCCCATTCATATTAAACAAAATATATGGCTACTCAAAAAATCATTAGTAATGTAATGTTGCCATCATTCTAATTCTATACATTAATCACATAGAAATTTTCATGCTTTGTTTACACATCAATCGTTCATCATTGCTCAGTTGTAGTGTTGAATCATAAACCTTGTTCTACTAGAATCCTCCACATGTTCACCAAGTTTTGCAAGATGTTCCATCCTCTTTCTCCATAACTCAGTTGAGCCTGATTGATTTGTCTCTTCTTGATGCTCAACTGAATCATTTTGAGATACCTCAACAGTGTTTACCTCATTAGGTTCATGTTCTTCTTGTTCTTCATCAGAAGATTGTATTATTTCCTTCAATCTCTCGACCCCCTGACTCATTGGCGGCCTATCTTTCGAGCTCTTGTGCAGACAATGATCCGCGAGCTTAGCAATTTTTTGTGCTGCGTTAATGGAATACTGTCCTTCAAGTCTTGGATCCATTATTGTGTCGAACGTTTTGCTATCGTGAGGATAGCTCTTCACTCACTCCAATAGTTTTTGTTCTGTGTCTTGCCAAGTATTTCGTATAGAGCAACGCCGAAACTCCATACATCACTCTTGGCTGTGAGACGGCATGTTTCAATGTAATCTGGAGAGGCATAACCATGTGTCCCCATTCACTAGTAGAAACTATACTAGCATTTGTGTTCTGAGACTGATTGTGAATTCTCCATATTCCAAAAGAACGTGGGTCCTGATTAATTAAGCTTTCTGGTATTGCACCCTCCAAGTGATTGTTAGACAAATTTAAACACTTCGAAATCACTTTGTAGAAATTCTGGTATAGTACCATCAAAGCTGTTTCCATGTAAATCAACATCATAAAGTGATGGTCAATGCAAATCTTGTCCAAACAAAATTCCCAATAGTAAGCTTGTCTAAGAAAAATAGACTCTCATTTCCAGAAAACACATTCTCAATTTATGAAATTGGAGTCTGAGAATGCGATCTTGGCACAAACTCAGACACTTGAACATTGAATTTGAAGCTTGAATTGCTTGTTTCATGAGCAACTTCATTGACAGAAAACAACGAGGATTTTTCCGATATCAAACGGTTTCCTCCCTGTCTCAAGGCATCCATCATAAACGAAACGAAATTCTGCATATTGTGTAACCTGGAATCACAAACAGTGCTCCGCCGGGATCGAAGATGATGATGCCGAAATCACAATAGTGAGAAAAGAAAGTGAAGCTCTCCGATGAACATAGCAGCAAAGAAAAAATATCCATGAGGTGTCAACTTAGTGGTAAAGTTCCAATTTCTTCAGAGACAGTAATAAAATAATCATTGGTGTCAAGCTATGTTGATAATAAATTTTTTCTACCCCAATTTTTAAAAAAAAAAAAATTAAGGAAAAATTGAACTGACCATTATTTTTTCTGTTTTGACTTGTTCTATAGATGGACACAATGAGGCAGAATTTGTTATGTCTTGGTGTGCTGGTTTTGGAGGCTCATTCTATAATTCTTATTTTGAGGTAAATATTGTGTTAATTGATTTTATTGTTTATCATCAATGTCATTATGCAATTTCTGATGTTGATAATTTCAAATGATTTTTTCAGGTAATTCCTAAACAGCCAGGCTTTGAGAAAAGGAGAGACCTATATATGCTTTATCACTATTTAAATCATTATAATCTCTTTGGCTCTCGATACAGATCATCTGCTATGTCTATCATTGATGATTATCTAGCTTATTTAAAAGCTTAGTATTGTAACTATTATTTTGACAAGCTTATTTAAATGAGGCAACATTTCACTCTTAGTATGTAAATGCTTAATTATGTAACAATTTCTAGAAATGTATCATTTTACATTCAAGAATACAGTAATAACATTTTTAATTTCTTCAGAGAAATAGACATAGATTTAAGTTGGCATATCTCATTTACTTCATAAACATAAATATTGAATCAGAAAACAATATTATTCAAGTAAATTTTAGCCATAATTTTAGACCTTAAGCTCACCTTTGTTATGCTTGACCAATTGAGATTTTAATGTGAGGTCTGCCAAAGGGAATGCTGCATTGTTGCTGCCTTCCGTTTGCTTCTATACAAGTTGATCTACAATAGTTAAACGGGAGGAGATGCCACTATTGAAATGTACCTTAAAAATTCTGTTCATTTATAGTACGCTAATTTGGTATTAGTGTATGTAACGGTCACAATTTTAGTAGTTATGCTAGTTACAGCTATGGCAGTTATCTGTATGCAGTTAATTGTGACAGTTGTGGTTAGTTATGGTAGATTTAGCATTAGTTATGCCGGCGTGTACTGGTATGTTATGAGTAGAAGTACTCGAGGGATTAAACCTTAAATAACTAGTTTACTTCTCTAAAAAGCGCATTCTCACTTTAGGATTTTCCCAGACGTGCGTTTAACTAGAAGCTACACTTTGTATCTTCATGTTTTTCATGGCACGAAACTGCCAGATATCTGGTGGCGGAAAACTGAAGATGAACCAAAAACAGTTTTAATTACTTATTGAAATTCAATATGAACCCCTTATAGAGAATTCAACCATTGATATTCTATTACATCAAGACTTTGTAATTATGCACACAATATTAACTATTATGCTCCCAGCTTTTCAAGTAACTAAGTAGTATATGAGCTTTGTGAAACTTGCCATTTGTTTGTGACATGTTCACATTGCAATTTGGATTCTTTACAAGTACTGGCATGTTTATTGTAGTGTTCTAAGTGTACTAGACTCTCCTCCAATAATGCTCGACGATTTATATTTGCTTGACTTGTTTAACAGGGTAGAGACTGGTGAAAAACATCATGCCGTGGTTTGACAATGAGGCGATAGAACCTGAAGGTTGAAAAACACACAAGAAGGGGGGGGTTGAATTGTGTGAGACTTTTTCTAAGTTAAAACAAATTGCAGCGGATAAGGTATAACACACACAATATATGAGGATAGGGTTAGAGAGAGATGCTCAGAATTTTTATACTGGTTCCTCCCACTAACAGGAGTAGTCCAGTCCTCTTGTCCTTCACAAGAGATTTCACTATAATCACTCAGATTACAAATGCTCAAGCACTAAGCAAGAGACTTCAAACTGCTCAAGCACAAAGCAAGAGACTTCTAGCTGCTCAAGCACAAAGCAAGAGACTTCCAATGCTCAAGCACAAAGCAAGAGACTTCCAATGCTCAAGCACAAAGCAAGAGACTTCCAATGCTCAAGCACAAAGCAAGAGACTTCCAATGCTCAAGCACAAAGCAAGAGACTTCCAATGCTCAAGCACAAAGCAAGAGACTTCCAATGCTCAAGCACAAAGCAAGAGACTTCAAACTGGTTTTAATGTTAATAAAGATAAGAGATTAACACTTGATATACAATCAGAGGTGTTTACAAAATACAACGCAGTTACAAGACTAACTTAGAAAATTATCACAAAGTTTCTAAGTGTTTGATAGCTTCAGAATTTTACAGAGTTTCAGCACGTTCAGAAGCTTAAGTCTTGATTCCATTTCTTCACAAATCTTCTTCCTTTTATAGATGATAACATGAACGTTGAAGATTATAGCCGTTTGAAGAATTGAGACGCTCCTTTGTATAGATCAGTGAGCTTATTAGCTGTTCTGATTTGCAGTAGCTTAGGAGCTTAACGTTTACTACAAAATGAGAGATTCCTTTTGGCTTTTGATATTTGAACCTTGGTGAAAGCCAAATAAGGAAATAATCGTTTCTGAAGCCTGACTTGAAAAGGACCTTTCCATGGTCAAACCTTTTCATTCTTGGTTTCTGCGTTTGGACTTAGTCAGGCACAGTCTTCAATAAAATTGTACTCTCAAATGTAGCTTAACACTTATATCTGACGAGCCTTCAGATTTTGATAGGCTCAGAATTACTTGTTTCAGATCTGGTGAGCTCAGATGTTCTTCAGATTTTGATAGGCTCAGAATTACTTGTTTCAGATCTGGTGAGCTCAGATGTTCTTCAGATTTTGATAGGCTCAGAATTACTTGTTTCAGATCTGGTGAGCTCAGAAGTAATTCCTTCAGAAATTCTAAGGTTCAGATAATAACTTCAGAGTTTCACAGGCTCAGAATTACTTGCTTCAGATCTGGTGAGCTCAGAAGTAATTCCTTCAGAAATTCTAAGGTTCAGATAATAACTTCAGAGTTTCATAGGCTCAGAATTACTTGCTTCAGATCTGGTGAGCTCAGAAGTAATTCCTTCAGAAATTCTAAGGTTCAGATAATAACTTCAGAGTTTCATAGGCTCAGAATTACTTGCTTCAGATCTGGTGAGCTCAGAAGTAATTCCTTCAGAAATTCTAAGGTTCAGATAATAACTTCAGAGTTTCATAGGCTCAGAATTACTTGCTTCAGATCTGGTGAGCTCAGAAGTAATTCCTTCAGAAATTCTAGGGTTCTTTAGTACGCAAATTTTAACTTTTAATCCTGCACACTGAATTAAATTATTAGTACTCCAATTTAACCTTAAATACATTGTTATCATCAAAATCAATTAAGGAGATACAAAATCATAATTTTGTTCCAACAATCTCCCCCTTTTTGATGATGACAACTATATGTATTTAAAATCAATTGTTGTTGTTTTTATTTAACATCTTGACTTCAGGTTCTGAGGTTTGCAAGCTCCCCCTGAGTCTGATAAGCTTCAAAAGTTTATCAATGATAAATATAAAACAGTCTAAGAGTAATATTTAATGTCAAATATAATTTCATATATTCTACCTTCAGAATTAGAGGTTTGCAAGCTCTATTTCTTCAGATTGACAAATATAAGATATGGTTTGCAAGCGTATCTTATATTATATGAATTTATGTTGGACAAAATTTATTACTCCCCCTCATTAAAAGTTTAAAAGACTTTAATATAACTTAACAAGAGTAGAGTTCAGAAAATGTGATCTTTAGAGCTTCAGAAATAATTTCACTGCCATAGGAAATGAAATAATATTTTCTCCCCCTTTGTCATTATCAAAAACGGGTCAGTCAAAGCACAAGTTACAGGGTAGTAAATGCACACAGCAAACAACCACCAGCAGTAAATGCATTCAACGGTAAAAGGGAATTGTTAAGTACCATGGTGAAACAGGGAATTGTTTCAGAATGAAGACGAGTTTCTTCAAGATCTGAATCAGTTCCAGGAAAAGGTGGAGTGGTTTGAATGGATGAGGGGTTTGGTTCAGAAGTGGTTGGCTTAGGAGATGAAGTCTGAAGGGGTTCAGTTTGGGATTCAGCAGGGACTTCAGAATTTTGAACATTTGAGGGTTCAGATTGGTCTACGTCCATTGCTATTGGGGTAGACTCAGAATCTTTAATAGGAGATTTCTGAGGGGATTTAGGAGTGTCAGAAATGGTTATAGTGGAAGTTTCAAAATATTGAAAACGTGAGAAGTGATAGTGACTAGTGTGTAGTTAAGTGATTATAGTGGAAGTTTCAAAATATTGGGGAAACAAGATAGTGACGTAATGGGGGCTTGGCAGTTACTTTTAATAAAATCATCATTAGCTCTCCTTCATTACCCAGCGGTTACTAGACATGATGGGAAGTTACACAGATAAGTAGTGTTTTCAGAAGCCAGCTGTCAGTTAGAGAAACTGAGTGGTCAACTAACACTTAGAGTAGGTATCTGAGTCACAAGAAATCATATTTAATAATAAATAATTCTGATTGCTTCAGATGAGAGAGTGCTTCAGAACCTATATAATAGTTTCTGAGCCGTCCAAACTTCTGAGGCCCTTCAGAACCAGTTTATTCATTCAGAGTTAACAGCATTCAGAGATGTCATTCAGAAATAAAAACCATGTTCAGATTTTTCTTGATAAAATCGAAACGATCAATAGCAAGAGGTTTGGTAAAGATATCAGCCCATTGATGCTCAGTATCAATGAATTGAATCTTAATTACTCCCTTCTGAACATAGTCTCTAATGAAGTGATGTTTGATCTCAATGTGTTTAGCTCTTGAATGCAAAATAGGATTCTTAGACAAACAGATAGCAGCAGTATTATCACAGAGAAGTGGTATACTACTTATCCTTATCTGATAGTCCTCCAACTGATGTTTCATCCAGAGCAATTGCGTGCAACACTTAGCAGCTGAGATGTACTCTGCTTCTGCTGTAGATAGAGCAATAGTTGCTTGTCTCTTACTAGCCCATGATATAAGGTTTTCACCTAGAAATTGACAGTTTCCACTAGTGGACTTCCTTTCAATTTTATCACCAGCATAGTCAGCATCACAGAATCCAATAAGCTGATAATCTAAGGATTTCTTATAAAGTAATCCAAGATTAGTGGTTCCTTTCAGATATCTAAAGATTCTCTTAACAGCAGTTAGATGAGACTCTCTAGGATCTGATTGAAATCTAGCACACAAGCATACACTGAACAAGATATCTGGTCTAGATGCAGTGAGATAAAGGAGGGAACCAATCATACCTCTGTATAATTTCTGATCTACTTTGCCTTCAGATTCTTCCTTCAGAAGACAGCTAGAGGGATGCATAGGAGTTGACATTGGTTTACAATCTTCAAGACCAAATTTCTTCAGTAAATCCTTTGTGTATTTGGTTTGATGCACATATACTCCTTCTTTTCTTTGATTGATTTGAATTCCCAAGAAGAATGTTAGTTCTCCCATCATACTCATTTCAAATTCATCCTGCATAAGCTTAGAGAAATTCTTGCAAAGAGAAGCATTAGTTGAACCAAAGATAATATCATCAACATAAATCTGAACAATCAAAATATCAGTTTTTAAGGTTTTTCTAAAGAGAGTGTTATCAACATGTCCTTTTTCAAAACCATTTTCTAGAAGAAGTATACTTAACCTTTCATACCAAGCTCTTGGAGCTTGTTTCAAACCATACAGAGATTTCTTCAATTTGTAAACATGATCAGGACACTTTATATCTTCAAAGCCAGGAGGTTGTTTAACATAGACTTCTTCATAAATTACTCCATTCAGAAATGCACTCTTAACATCCATTTGAAATAGAGTGATGTCATGATTAACTGCATAGGACAAGAGAAGTCTAATTGCCTCAAGTCTTGCTACTGGTGCAAAGGTTTCAGTGAAATCTATGCCTTCTTGCTGACTATAACCTTGTGCAACCAGTCTAGCTTTATTTCTGACAACTTCTCCCTTTTCATTTGACTTGTTTCTGAATACCCATTTTGTTCCAATAATGTTCTTGTGTTTGGGTTTTGGTACCAGATCCCAAACATCATTTCTTTCAAATTGATTGAGTTCTTCTTGCATTGCAACAATCCACCCATCATCTGAGAGTGCTTCTTCTATGTTTGTGGGTTCAATTAATGAAATTAACCCAACTAGGGATTCATCCTCTTTGAAAGCAGATCTGGTCTTTCTTGGGCTATCCTTGTTACCAACAATTAGCTCTTCAGGATGAGATGATCTATACTTGAATTTACTCTTAGGTGGAGCAGGTGTCTGAGAGGGTTCAGTTTCTGAAGGGTCTTCAGTTTCAAGGCCTTCAGAGATATCTTCATTTTGAGTCTCAGATGGATATACAGCAATGGAGAGATCTTCACACTCAGAATTTGAGGAAACTTGAAATTCTGCAAAAGTCTCAGCTTGCTCTGACATTTTATCGTCAGGCTCTTTATCATCAAATCTAACATGTATAGATTCTTCAACTGTGTGAGTTTCAGAATTATACAATCTGTATGCTTTTGAGCGTTCAGAGTAGCCTATAAAGATACCCTTATAAGCTCTAGCATCAAATTTCTTTCGATAGACCTTGTTGTCTAGAATATAACAAGTACATCCAAACTGATGAAAATAAGAAATATTTGGTTTTCTTCCTTTGAACAGTTCATAAGCAGTTTTGTTCATAATAGGTCTGATGTAGATTCTATTCTGAACATAGCAAGCAGTACTCACGGCTTCTGCCCACAAGAACTTAGCTAGGTTAGACTCAAGCATCATGGTACGAGCCATTTCTTGCAAAGATCTATTCTTTCTTTCTACAACACCATTCTGCTGTGGTGTTCTAGGAGAAGAGAATTCATGGATTACTCCATGCTCTGAGCAGAAAGATTCGAAAGAGTCATTTTCGAACTCTCCCCCATGGTCGCTTCTAACCTTCAGAATCCGAAGATCCTTTTCACTTTGTATTTGTGTGCAGAAGTCACTGAACACCACAAGTGCTTCACTCTTAGAACGTAGGAATTTCACCCAAGTCCATCTACTGAAATCATCAACCATGACCAATCCATATTTTTTACCATTGATAGAGGCTGTCGAAACAGGACCAAACAGATCAATGTGAAGCAATTCTAAGGGTCTGGAAGTAGAGACAATGTTTTTAGACTTGAATGAAGTCTTAGCAAATTTTCCTTTTTGACATGAGCCACAAAGTGCATCTGAGTGATAATCAATGTCAGGCAAACCACTAACAAGCTTTTGTTTGCTAAGCTTAGAGATCAACCTCCAGTTAGCATGACCAAGACGCTTGTGCCATAGCCATTTCTCATCACTCAGAGACAAAAGACATATAATCTTTTGGTCAACCAAATCAGAAAAGTTTACTTTATAAACATTGCCAACTCTCATTCCCTTGAATACTACAGATTTGTCAGAGTCTTTTGATACAGTACATGATTCCTTATTAAATGTAACAACACACCCATTGTCACAAAATTGACTAATGCTCAATAGATTGTGTTTAAGTCCATCAACTAACCAAACATCTTTAATGGAAAGAGAAGAATTACCAACTGTACTTGTACCAATGATCTTCCCTTTTTGTTTTCCTCCAAATCCCACAGAGCCTCCCTCTTTCAGAGTTAGGGTTTGGAACATATGCTTTTCTCCCGTCATATGTCGTGAGCAACCACTGTCCAGGTACCAGGGCTGCTGTTTTACCTTTCCTTGCATGAGCATCTGAAGCAAACATTATTTCAGATTTTGGTACCCATATTCTGATGGGTCCTTTAGAGTTAGTCTTCTGAATAGTATTCCTTCTTTGTTTTCTATGATCAACACAAGATCTAGAATTAATTAAGCTTTGACAAGAATGTTTAGGCTTAATTTGATTCTTGGATTTTGATCTGGAGTATATCACAGTTCCAAAGGTCAAGCAAGGATCTGAAGTAACTTTACCTTGATTTCTCAGAGGTTCAGATGACTTCTGAGCCTTAACTTGAGAACTTTTGGACTTAGAAATTTTAGGTTCAGAAGAACTTGGAACTTCTGAGTCTTTGGGTTCAGGTTCAGAACCTCCTTCAGAGTTGGATGCCTTCAGATCAAGTGTACCACTTTTAACAAAGGTAGAGAATAATTCAGGTGGAGTATCATCCTCACTATATGATTTCAGAGGTTTATCCCAGTTCTTAAACCGAGAATAACCAATGCCTTCACCATAGTTACGAGTCATATGATAAATCATGGAAGCCATTTTACTCCTATTGAAGGTACAACGAATAAATTCGTGAAGAGCATCTTCATGATCATCATTGAGCTTGTCTGCCAAGACATAGTTAGATTCAACATGACAAATACGAATGTTTAACGATTCATTTTCATCATAAAGAATCTTGGCATCCTTTTTCAATGATTCATGAACATTCTTCAGAATTTTGTGTTGACTTACTATACGAGAGTAATGTTTCACGGCAATCTTAAGAGAATCAATTAATTCAGATTTAGTCATGTTAGAGTATACCACATTTTCATCATCTGAGTCATCTTCAGAATCTCTATCAGAGTTGTTACCTTCAGAAGTTCTTGCCATTAAAGCCAGATTGCCTTCTTCATCATCTTCTCCTTCAGAGTCATTCTCAATGGTCTCCCAAGTGGCTAACAAACTCTTCCTTACCTTTTCTTTGTACTTTTCTTTCCCAAAGCTCTTATTCTTTCCTTTGTCCTTGGATGACATTTCTGGACAGTCCGCAATGAAGTGTCCAGATTTCTTGCAGTTATAGCAGTTGTTCAGTTCTTCCTTTTTGTCCTTTGAAAAGGAACTTCTTGAGTTGTTTCCTTTGTTTGGAAACCTTTTGTATTTCTTGTTCCATTTCTGAAACCTTCTAACCATTAGTGCCATTTCTTCATTCTCAGAATTTTCATCCATCATATCATCAGAAGTTTCTTCCTCTTGTTCAGACACTTTGATCTTTGCAGCTTTTGAGGAAGTCTGAACAGAGCTTAGAGCCAAGGACTTCATCTTCTTGACAGGTTCATCTGACATAAGTTCTAGCTCATGACTTCTGAGTGAGCTTATTAAATCTTCAAGAGTCACATTGTCCAAATCCTTGGATTCCTGAAAAGCTGTAACTTTTGGTCTCCATTTGGAAGGTAAGCTCCTCAGAATTTTCTTCACGTGATCAGATGCAGTGTAGCTTTTCTTCAGAACTTGAAGACCAGAGACAAGGGTTTGAAACCTTGAATACATGGTTTCAATATCTTCATCTTCCTTCATTCTGAACAGCTCATATTGATGAACTAATAAGTTTGCCTTAGCTTCTTTGACTTGCTTATTTCCTTCATAGGTGGAACATAGAGAGTCCCAGATAGTTTTGGCACATGACTTGTTGGATATTTTTAAATACTCAGCATGAGATATTGCACCAATAAGCATATTCTTAACAGTATGATGCTTCTTATACTGTTTCTTCTTTTCAGCATCAAAGAACTTTCTGTAGGTATTTCTTACAACACCTTCATCATCCATGTGTTCAAAATGTATACCATCTTCAATGATATCCCATAACTCATCATCGGTCCCAATGATGTAACTATACATCTTGGTTTTCCAGAAAGGAAAAGTAGTAGGATCACTGTTGAAGTAAGGTGGTTTGTCTCTGTGATTATCACTGTTCCTTTCCCTATCATAGTTGTGAGGAGGTGGAACAGCAGAGTGATCAGGTCCAGAGGAAGCAGAAGGAGAGGTAACACCAGACATGTTTTTCAACTAAGTACCCCTAGATCTTTTACTGTTTCACTGTTAAGTGAAGAGCAACAGACCGGAGCTCTGATGCCAATTGAAGGTTGAAAAACACACAAGAAGGGGGGGGTTGAATTGTGTGAGACTTTTTCTAAGTTAAAACAAATTGCAGCGGATAAGGTATAACACACACAATATATGAGGATAGGGTTAGAGAGAGATGCTCAGAATTTTTATACTGGTTCCTCCCACTAACAGGAGTAGTCCAGTCCTCTTGTCCTTCACAAGAGATTTCACTATAATCACTCAGATTACAAATGCTCAAGCACTAAGCAAGAGACTTCAAACTGCTCAAGCACAAAGCAAGAGACTTCTAGCTGCTCAAGCACAAAGCAAGAGACTTCCAATGCTCAAGCACAAAGCAAGAGACTTCCAATGCTCAAGCACAAAGCAAGAGACTTCCAATGCTCAAGCACAAAGCAAGAGACTTCCAATGCTCAAGCACAAAGCAAGAGACTTCAAACTGGTTTTAATGTTAATAAAGATAAGAGATTAACACTTGATATACAATCAGAGGTGTTTACAAAATACAACGCAGTTACAAGACTAACTTAGAAAATTATCACAAAGTTTCTAAGTGTTTGATAGCTTCAGAATTTTACAGAGTTTCAGCACGTTCAGAAGCTTAAGTCTTGATTCCATTTCTTCACAAATCTTCTTCCTTTTATAGATGATAACATGAACGTTGAAGATTATAGCCGTTTGAAGAATTGAGACGCTCTTTTGTATAGATCAGTGAGCTTATTAGCTGTTCTGATTTGCAGTAGCTTAGGAGCTTAACGTTTACTACAAAATGAGAGATTCCTTTTGGCTTTTGATATTTGAACCTTGGTGAAAGCCAAATAAGGAAATAATCGTTTCTGAAGCCTGACTTGAAAAGGACCTTTCCATGGTCAAACCTTTTCATTCTTGGTTTCTGCGTTTGGACTTAGTCAGGCACAGTCTTCAATAAAATTGTACTCTCAAATGTAGCTTAACACTTATATCTGACGAGCCTTCAGATTTTGATAGGCTCAGAATTACTTGTTTCAGATCTGGTGAGCTCAGATGTTCTTCAGATTTTGATAGGCTCAGAATTACTTGTTTCAGATCTGGTGAGCTCAGATGTTCTTCAGATTTTGATAGGCTCAGAATTACTTGTTTCAGATCTGGTGAGCTCAGAAGTAATTCCTTCAGAAATTCTAAGGTTCAGATAATAACTTCAGAGTTTCACAGGCTCAGAATTACTTGCTTCAGATCTGGTGAGCTCAGAAGTAATTCCTTCAGAAATTCTAAGGTTCAGATAATAACTTCAGAGTTTCATAGGCTCAGAATTACTTGCTTCAGATCTGGTGAGCTCAGAAGTAATTCCTTCAGAAATTCTAAGGTTCAGATAATAACTTCAGAGTTTCATAGGCTCAGAATTACTTGCTTCAGATCTGGTGAGCTCAGAAGTAATTCCTTCAGAAATTCTAAGGTTCAGATAATAACTTCAGAGTTTCATAGGCTCAGAATTACTTGCTTCAGATCTGGTGAGCTCAGAAGTAATTCCTTCAGAAATTCTAGGGTTCTTTAGTACGCAAATTTTAACTTTTAATCCTGCACACTGAATTAAATTATTAGTACTCCAATTTAACCTTAAATACATTGTTATCATCAAAATCAATTAAGGAGATACAAAATCATAATTTTGTTCCAACAGAACCATGCTTGCTACATGGAGATCTCTGGAGTGGAAACATAAGCTTTGACAAAAATTGAGAGCCTATTATATTGGATCCAGCATGTTATTGTAAGTCAAGCCTTTCCAATTTTCCTTGTGTACCGATCGGTAAAGTTAAAGTTTATCTTTTAAAAATGTCGAGGCAAAATTTAGATTTGCGGAATTTGTGTTAGGAGGAGTACTTTTCTTTCAGCCTTGTGCCTAGAAACAAACCAAAACATTTTCAATTGCAAAAGAAAATAAAAGAGGGAGCTCAGAGGTATTCATTACATCCGATGGTTCAGATTGGTGATGTTACCCAACACCACAGCTATTTTCATCGTAGCTCCCTCTAAATTGCACCAGCCGAGAATCGAACCCGGGTCTGTACCGTGGCAGGGTACTATTCTACCACTAGACCACTGGTGCTTGATTTAATGAGTTAAGAAATTTTATTACATTATTGTATCAAGCTACCTCGTCAATGTATTTCTTTTTTTTCCTTTCGCGGCTGTATATTCGTAGTAAGATATCAGTATGCAAAATTCATCCAATAGATACCTAGGAACTAATTTTTTTCCATAATGATAGTTGATGCTGATATGTGTCAAGGGTCCTGTTCTTTAGACTTTGGTGCTTATGCACGGATACTCCATTTGAGAGAGTACTGAAATTGGGTACATACCCGTATCAATACCGGGTACATATCCGTACCTCAATTTATGCCCACACATGTACATTAGTTTTTCTAGAAATGTCGTACCCCGTACCGGTACCGTACCCTCACCTAGACAACATTAGAACCAAACCAAAACATTTTCAATTGCAAAAGAAATAAAAAAAATAAAAAAGGGAGCTCGGAGGTTTTCTTTTCATCCTATGGTTCAAGATTTGTGATGTTACCCAACACCAAGAATATTTTCATCATAGCTCCTATTTCTTCACCATCCGGGAATCGAACCCGGATTTGTACCGTGGCAGTGTACTATTCTACCATTAGACCACTAGTGCTTGATGTCATTGGATACAAAATTATATTACATCATTATATATAGTTACCAGATCAATGCGTTATTTTTTTCCTTTTGCGGCTTTATAATAGTAAAATATCATTATACAATTGATTTAATAAATAAATTGTTTGATATGTAATGTAAAGTCTCTTGTGAGCTTCCTTAGCTACTTTTCTTTTTGGTAGATAATAAATAAATTGTTTGATCATTGGTGTGGTGGAATTTAATTCCCCAGTAGGATCTCCCCTCCTGACCACCCTTTTTTTTCTGTCCACGAGGTTCGAACTTGAAACCTTGTTTAAATGATTTGAGTCGAGTCTAGTTTCACTTGAATGAACATAACATTGGTTCTTATCTACTTTTCTGGTGTGCCCTTGACTCAAAACTTGATATTTTATTACATGTTTTGGAACGAATTTATTGAGTTAAGAGCATCTCCAATAAGAGTATCATAGAGAGTATCATGAACTAATGATCCGTACCTTATTTTTTTTTATCATTGAAGTTCCATGACGTGGCATAGAGGGTATCAAAATTGATGATACCGGTACCTTATTTAAGGTACCGTATCATCAATTTAATGTTACATTTTTTTGTATAATCGAATTAAATATAATTAATAACTTGTTAATAATGTATAATACCTAAAGTGGTATCACCATTGGAGTAAAACACGTATGAGTTGCATAAATACTATATTGCATTGTAAGGACTACTTTTTAGTGATGTATGATACCCAAAGCGGTATCACCATTGGAGATGCTCTAAGAATGAAAAAGAAGGAAGCAAAGCTTGACTTAGATGCTGCCCTACAAGTATTAGGTGCAAGTAGGACCCCTAGCATTGGTTTGTAATTAGGATGACCGAAATATTCAAGACTTGAACAATCATACAGTTATTTAAAGAAAAAATATTCATGAGGTGTCAACTTAGTGATAAGAGTTTGGTCTTATAACCTCAAGAGACGAAGTTCCGATTGCAATTGAGAGACAGTTATATAATAGCTATCGGTGTCACTTAAGTTGATAATAAATTTTCTCTACCACAATTTTTTTTAAAAAAATAAGGAAAGATTGGGCTAATGTTATTTTTTCCGCTTTGACTTGTTCTATAGATGGACACAATGAGGCAGAATTTGGTATGTCTTGGTGTGCTGGTTTTGGAGGCTCATTCTATAATTCTTACTTTGAGGTAAATATTGACAGCTGATATATGGTATCAAGAATTCATAATTTGATACAATTTAGAATTAGATATTGTGTTAATTGATTTTATTGTTTATCATCAACTTCATTATGTAATTTTGGTTATTGATAATTTCAAATGATCTCTTCAGGTAATTCCTAAACAGCCAGGCTTTGAGATCATCTGCTATGTGCCTATGTCTATCATTGATGATTATCTAGCTTATTTAAAAGCTTAGTATGTAACAACTATTTTGACAAGCTTATTCAAATGAGGCAACATTTCACTGCTTAGTATGTAAAGGCTTAATTATGTAACAATTTCTAGAAATGTATCATTTTACATTCTACAATACAGTAATAACATTTCTAATTTCTTCAGAGAAATATAGACTTAAGTTGGAATATCTCATTTACTTCACAAACATAAATATTGAATCAGAAAACATTATTATTCAAGTAAATTTTAGCCATAATTTTAGACCTTAAGCTCAATTTTGTTTATGCTTGGCCAATTGAGTTTTTAATGCAAGGTCTGCGAAAGGGAATGTTGCGCATTGTTGCTGCCTTTCTTTTGCTTCTATATGAGTTGCTCTAAACAGTAGTTAAACGGGAGGAGACGCCACGATTGAAATATATCGTAAAAATTATGTTCATTTATAGTACGTTAATTCGGTATTAGTGTATGTAATAGTCACAATTTTAGTAGTTGTGCTAGTTTCAGCTATTGCAGTTATGTGTATGCAGTTAGTTGTGACAGTTGTGGTTAGTTATGCCGGTGTGTACAAGTATGTCATGAGTAGAAGTCTGTACAAGTATGTCATGAGTAGAAGTACTCTAGGGATCAGAGCTTAAATAACTCTTTTACTTTTCTAAAAATCGGCACCTTGTTTCCTTTACTTGAAACAGGATCATGGTGTGTAGCAGTTTGTCATGAGCAGAAGTACTCGAGGGAGTAGAGGTTAAATAACTGTTTTACTTTTCTAAAAAAGCGCATTCTCAATTTAGGATAAAGCAAGTTATCTTAGCTTGTGTTTCATTCTGCGGCCAGATTTTGCCAGACGTGCGTTTAACTAGAAGCTACACTTTATAGCATGTAGCTTCATATTTTTTCCGGTCGGAAACTGCACGATAGACAAACTGAAGATGAACCAAACACACTTTTAATTACTTATAGAGAATTCAACCATTGATAATCTATTACATCAAAACTTTGTTATTACATAATATTAACTATTATGCTCCCAAGTTGCCAATACTTAATCACTATAAGCAACAAAAGTTACAAAACTGGAACAAACTCCATAAAACATTTTCTAATAGGACACTATTGACACACTTTGGAGAGACTGTTCATTTGTATCCATGGAGGCTTTACATTTGAGACCCTTGCTTTCCTCTATCACCTGTGACATAGGCCACCAGTAGTCAAATTCTTCTTCATTGAATGTCGGTTCAAACCGGTTCCACACTGCGAATCCCCACAGTTGTAGATCAGAAATCTGAACCGGCGTTCTAAAACACCATTTAGCTCTTGTACGTAGTGCTTTTGTTATGGATGGAATGTCATCGTCATAACCAGTCATAACTACAATTGCAACGAATAGTTATTGTTAGTTTACGATTGACCACATGTCTAGCATATGAGGCTTCAAGAAAATAAAAAGCCAAAGATGATCTCACAACTTACTGAAAAATGAATATTAGAGCTTTTCATTTTAACTATGAGCTCATATATCTCCATGTCTGGCAACCGAGCCTCCACACGCACAAGTTTAATCTCATCCTTCTTCTCCACAATAATGGATAATGCCTCGAAAGCTAGTGTAGCATTCACCGCTAGTAACGAAAGACTGTCAAGATAAACATTTTAAGATAAGAATAAATAAATCCAAAAGAAATACATTATACATCGCAAGAGTAAAAAATTCTTAAAATTAAAAAGAAAAAACCAAAAGTCGGAAACAGTTTAGTCTCATGAAGCAAATATAATTTTCATGGCTACATTAAAATAAATTATCGGATTATGTGACGAGCTCAAGAGAGGAAGAAACATGCATACATTAAACAAGAAACGATGTTGGCCGACAGAACAGAGTCAATGAATATGATCAATTGATTTGAAAATTAATCCACATTGAAAAGAAATTTAAACAAAGATTATATATTTTTATAATAAAATCCACCCTACTTTAAAAAAAGATATTTAGAGATTAAAAAGCAATTTAAACAAAGATTATAACAGCCAGCAATATAAATATGGAATATCTGAAACTTTAAGGTTTCAATGAAATCTAAGTGAAGTTGAGCAGCATATTAGCCACAACATAAACAGTAAAAATAACTTTTAGCTTCTAGAATAAGTGCCAATTACCCTCATATCCAAGTGAAAGAAGCAATTTTTGATATAACTGCTAGGCATGTTGAGTTAGGATCCACAACAAACACTTTGACACCGGCTACCAGACAAGTGTACTTCCTCAGTTCCGCTTACTCGGGTTCGTGTCGACTCCATTTCCGTGATAAAAGAGAGTATAATACACAGAATTGAGCCTGTTTGAAAAAAAATGTTGAGTGAGAGTTGGAGCATATTGAGCACCTATGATACATACATATGATTTGAGTATCAGATACAATGTAAGGTGCATCTTAGACACATTAATTTATAATCTAGAACACAATGCCCCTTAGATATGTTTATTTTAACTTTGGAATAAAAATCTAACTTCAATCAAAAACTGTAATGATGCAGCGAACATTAATGCGAAAAAATATATATATGTACACAAATCTGACACATTCATTTCAGTCATATTTCATTCCGAATCAATCAACTAAGATTAATTATATCATCTAGGCAACTGTTTAAGCATTAATGATGAGAAAACACAAGGTATGTGAACTATATTCAAATGAAAACAATCAAACACAAAATTAGAGAAATCACAAACAACAAAAAATAATAAAATCCATTAAATTACATTAGGTATTTGATTCCCTTACCTGATAAGCACCACATGCCAACACCCTTGAGGTAGAGTATCCTCTTCCAATAAATCTTTAACTTGAGATCTTTTAGACAATCCAAAGATCAAACAATATGCTAGCCAACACCTTGCAGCATTGGATTAAATTGATTCCAACCACTCTTTAGGGTATGTCTACTTCATCTCTCAAGTATCAAATCAACATCCCTTATCCCTGCACAAGATATAGCATTAGCATTGAATAGTATATCACAAAAAATGAGAGGTGACATATTAACCACCTAAATATATGTATGGACTCACCTTTTCTTGACATTCATTCATTACCAGTTGCAACTGCTACACTAGCTTCCGAGGCTTTATGCATTATTGGGGAGAAGAAGAATGAGATCAACCTCGTGCTTGTGGAGGCTCAGTTGCCAGACATGGAAATATACGAGGTCATAGATAAAATGAAAAGCTCTAACATTCCATCTTTCATTATGACTGGTTATGATGATGACATTCCATCCATAACAAAAGCAATAAATACAGGAGCTAAATGGTGTTTTAGAAAACTGGTTCAGATTTCTGATCTACAGAAGCTGTGGCGATTCGCTGTGTGAACCGGTTTGATCCAACATTCAGCGAAGAAGTACACAGTAATACAAAAAATGGTCTCTCAATCCTCCAACCTTCATAGTTCATATACATAATTCATCCCCAAAAACTCTCCACATTTCATCAATTCCCATATATCCAAAATCAACAACCACCGCAAAGTGATTCTGTTCTGGATCGGGAATCGCGAAAAATGGATATGGATCTTGAACAACACCTCTGGTGGAGTTGCATGTGATTTGGGGAAGAGATGAAGCAAATTCCAATGGTGGGCGTTGAAGGATGCATAAGATTTGTTGAGAGGAACAAGAATGGCGCAGTTAGGGTTTTTGTGGCATTTTTGTGAAAGAAAGGTGCCAACGGTGGCACTAAGGCCAACGGAGGCACTAACCTGTTATTAGGGTTTGGTGAAAGGGTGATATATATTGGTGATTTTAGGGTTACTGTTCCAATGAGGAAGATACAGAAAAGGAAAAAGCCCGCGAAATGGTACGTGGTTGACCAATATTTAGTGGCCCTTGAATGAATTTCAAATTTTCACCCCCTAATCGATGCAACAATTAATATGGGTGAGAATTTTTTATTTGCCAATTGAATATTACCATGCTCTTGTTAAAAAAAAAATGAGTAAAAGGTCAAAAACCTTCATGCAATTTCAAAGTTCATTAAATAATCTTCTGCAATTTTGAAATAGCCAAATATTCCCTGCAATTATAAAAAGTCAATCAAATACCTCCCCTCCTCCGGTTTATTTGTTCCGTTAAGAGTGACATGGCAAATGTCACATAAACTCCACGTCACTTATAGTGATTTAAGTGAGTTGCCACGTCACCTAGACACCACACCTCTAAGCTCTTTATCCTTCCAATTTTTTGTAAAGTTCTTCCATATATGCATAGCACCAGGCATGACTTCCTGCATAGCAGGTATAAGACCCTGTTCACAAAAAAATATCAAAATCAGGAAATTAAACTCATGAAATTAGAATCAGGAAACCCCTTTAACTCATGCATAGCACAAATATATGATTATTTGCATCTTGTCCCACGGCAGCTAGTAGTTGACCACCATAATAACCTTTCAAAAAACACTCATCCAATCCAATGAAAAGTCTGCAACCTGCCTTGAACCCTTTTTTGCATACATCCAAACAAACATAGAATCTCTTAAATTGGAGTGGAGAGTTGGACATTGGAATAGTGTTTAGCTTTATAGTAGAACCAACATTGCTCTTCCTAAGCTCATTAGCATAATCTCATATCAAACCGTATTGTTCCTTTTTACTACCTTCTACCAATTCCCTCACTTCCCTCACAGCTCTGTTGATTTTAAAGTCATCAAGAATCAGATTGAACTCACGTTTGAAATAATCATAAACCTTTGTATGCGTAATAGTTGGCTGAATTATAATCCAATTTTAAACCTCTGTGAGACAGGCGGCGATGATAGAGATGAAGATGATCAGAGATGATGAAGAACGAACAATGACGGCGATGATGAAGATGATTGACGATGGTGATGCATGAACAACGATGGTGAAGGGTTTTTGCGTTTCTCACTGAGTCTGTAAATAGAACAAAGCGTGCGTGTTTGTTTTGAGAGGGGAAGTGAAGGGTTTCTAAGTATAACAATTATTGTAATATATTTATTTATTTATTTTTTAATTTCAATCAAATTGCCACGTCACTTTTATTAGCCACATCATCACTCTTAATGGAACAAATTAATAGAGCGGGGTATTTGATTGACTTTTTACAATTGCAGGGGGTATTTACCTATTTCGAAATTGCAGGGGTATTTGACGAACTTTGAAATTATAGAGGGGGTTTTTGACCTTTTACTCAAAAAAAATATATTATGATGCTAAGTTTCTTAACTTTGTTGGTAATTGTGCATATGAAGAACGGTCAAAGTGGATAAGAATAATCTTTTTAAGAATGGAGTCGGTCGCGGAGCTAGGTAAAATTATTCAGAGGTTGTGATAGAGTTTGAGTTTATTTTCTTATCGGAGGCGAAAAAATGTATATTAATCGAAATTTTAGTGAGTTTCAACTTTCAACAATAAAATCAACGGCATCGTGAGAAATATCAAACCACCCTGATAAGTTACAAGATCATACTCCGAATAAATTAATTATTACTATGTTATAAAATAAAATGGCATAAACTCAATTGCATCAAGGAGAAAAATTAAATTAAAAAGGCATAATACAACTACAAGACCAAAGAACTTGAAAACACCCCGCTAGATACAACAAAACACCAATAAATTAGTGTCAAAGCAAAAACACAGAAACAGACACCGACACACGTCAACACCAATAACAATGTAAGAAAATGTAATGATCAAATGTAGCAACATGTGTTGGTCTCGTGTCTGTGTCGGTTATGTGTTTGACACATGACATGCCTTCAATATGAAGCGACGGTGTAGTGAATTGTGAAGGAATTAGGTAACTTGTTGCTAGGATTTGTAGGTTGGACATAGAATTTGGTGGATCTAGAGGAAATCAGGTGAGTTTCTTAGAAAGTACTTCTAATTATGAAATCTTGTGCACCTTAATAGTAATTTCAAGCTAGCCAGTCAGTTCTAGGGAGAAAGCTTGCTGAAATGCAAAAAGCCGGGAAATCTAGTAAAGGCTTTGGCTTCGAGGTTGAGAACACCATCGGAAGGTATGTTACAACTTCATCATGAATTAATGTATCAATTTTGTTGTAATTGTTATCATTTATCATATGCATTTTTCCATATTACGAAGGTTTTTGTAGGGTGCATTTATATGATCTACATTTTGCTGTAGCACGCCACAGATAAATACCTGGTCATCAGATTGGATTAAATTTAATGGAGAGCATAGATTAGATTATCAGTTGCAGCTGGCATTAGACCAATATAGTGACTGACAGGACCATTTTTGAATAAGGTAATTTTGTTCCAATACATTAATACTGTTCTTAATCTCAAGTAACTAAGTAGTATTATGAGCTTTGTGAAACTTGCCATTTGTTTGTGCATTTTCACATTGCAATTTGGATTCTTTAAAGTACTGGCATGGTTATTGTAGCGTTCCAAGTGTACTAGACTCTCCTCCAATAAGGCTCGACGATTTATATTTACTTGACTTGTTTAACAGGGCAGAGACCGGTGAAAAACATTGTGCCGCTGTTTGACGATATGGTGATAGAACCATGCTTGCTACATGTAAATCTGGGGAGTGGAAACATAAGCTATGATAAAAACGGAGAGCATGTCATATCGGATCCAGCGTTTTATTGTAAGTCAAGCATTTCCAATTTTTCTTGTGTACCAGCCAGTAAAGTTAAAGTTTATCTCTTAAAAATGTCAAAGGAAAATTTAGATTTACAGAAAGAAAAAAAAAAGAGGGAGCTCAGAGGTATTCATTACATCCGATGGTTCAGGATTGGTGATGTTACCTAACACCACAGGTATTTTCATCATAGCTCTCTCTAAATTGCACCAGCCGGGAATCGAACCCGGGTCTGTACCGTGGCAGGGTACTATTCTACCACTAGACCACTGGTGCTTGATGAGACTAATTCTGAAATTATCTTACATAATTGCATATAGCTACTTCATCAATGTGTTTCTTTTATTTTTCTTGAATTGGTGTTGAGGCTTCATCAATGTATATTATGAAATTATATTACGTAATTGCATCTAGCTACATAATGAGGTAGAATTTGTATGTCTTGAATTGGTGTGCTGGCTTTGGAGGCTCATTCTATGATTTTTTTATTCTTTTTTGACAACAACCATTGAGATTTTAATACCACAAAATGTTGTTACTCTGTATGTATGCAATAATTTATGCTCCCATTGCCCTTTACAATACATAATCACTATAATCAACAAAAGTTACATAACTGGAACAACTCCATAACACACTTTCTAATAGGACTAATGGTGGCAAATCAACATTTTGTATGGTCACAAACTGTTTTCTCTTAAATAAATCTTACTAACTGAGTTATACTAAACCCAAAATTGACATAATTTTCATTTAATTAGTTATGAAAGCATTCAGGTCATGAACACATTTAAGTGCAAGTTAACACTATTAATGAGAAGGTTTTAATTAGTTATGCTTTGCTTCTGTTGCGTCATCGCCATCGTGAAGGCCAATTGATTCGCCGTGAGCCACTGTCATTGTGTCTCTATTCTTGGTCATCTCAAAGACTTTCTCGTTTTAATTTATTCCAAATACTGTATAAAGGATTTATGCATAAAAAACTGCTATAATTTCATGAATTTTTTTTTAATCGATTATTACAGCCACCATTGATGAATTATTTCTTTTCTATTGATTCATAAAATATAAAATAATAAAGTCATTATCAAACCTATTAAAAAGAGTTCCCAACCAAAGAAAGAAGGAAGAAGAGGGGAGAACCACCACTGCTGCCAGCAGCGCAGGGATTCTCCCACTGTTGTGTCCTTTCGCGGCTATTAGACGTGACTGAGATGACGAGGGAGACAACAAGTCAAATGGGTTGTTCATGGTAGTCTTGCAAGTGAAATAGTGTTTCTCTATTATCATTCAGAAATAAAATAAAAACCAAATTGATTTTAAACCCAACAAAAGTCTTACTGGCAATAGACTAAAGAGAAGCTTTGTAAATGGGATCCTTAACCCTTACAATTGAGATTCATCCCTAACTCGGGCTTATACCCTCTTTCCATGTCAATACCTATGAAGCACGAACACATACAAAGACACAACACTGACATATTGACACCGGTAATCATTTGAGAAACTGACATAATTCGAAATGTAATTATTAGTGTATTAACACAAGTCCAACACCGGGACAAACCTAACTTGAGGAGTGTCCGTGCATCATAGTTCAATACAAATGGTCTCAAATCTCAATCACCTTGATTCAGGGTTCCTGTTATAATATACAAAACTATATTTCTTATAACTGTAAACCATCACACATTTGATCACAACAACCATAGTTGGAGGCCAGCAACATCAAATATGTAGAATTGATATATAAGCAAACAAGTGTTGACGTTGTCGTCATCGTCTTTAAACAAGTTCCATATGCTGATACTTAAATCAAAACTAGCAATTACTGATGATAACATCAACTTCTCGATGCAAAAATTCCAGAAAAAAGAAAGTTATTGAGATATAGTGATTAAAATAGTTATTCTCTTGCCATCCTTCCATCAGCATCATGAGTCACATTTTCTGCCAAATCAAAGTGGCCTCATTAGAACTTGTTAACTATAATAGTAAAAAATAAAAATAAAAAGAATAGCCATAAATAATAATAGGAACAAGAAGAAAATATACACACATTTGTGCTCGCGGCCCGAGCACATAATAAATATATTACTGGCATATTAATACCTGGAATTGTCGACAACCACATTTTCAAATCATCATAGGTAAACATCTGACTTTCTTTAGCATTAAAAACTTCATCAATCTTTTCATTTTTCTCTGGAGGTAGTAGAGCAATAGGAAGTGCTGGGAAAAATTGATCGGACATGTTAAAGGCCAGCTGTTTTGAAAAATTCAATTGTTGTCGAGCATTAGAAACTTTTCCATCAGCAGTATTTAGATCCTTCTGATTGAAAGCTGGATTTTTTATAACACCTTGATTCCCGAAGGATAGAGAGTGGTTTCCTCGACTATTCTTAGTCAGAGACACATGTCCATTCACATGCTGTGCCATTGGACTAGCATGTAGATTCATAGATTTACGATGTTTCTGAAACAGGCAAATATACTATTAGGCTGTGATTAAAATATCGCATTGTAATGCAGAAACAATATCTGTAGCAGATGACAAAGCTGCTGCCTGCTAAAACACAAATGAATTCAACAATTTTGAAAACAAAATCCAAACTTTTATAATGGCAAGTCCCCAATGGTAGGAGCCTCGCATACCAGTTACCCCAAGTCTTCCTATTTAGTTTCATATTTTACATTAAGCAGTGTTCATGCACATTTTCTACACATGTCAGTTATTAAAGAAGTAAAAAAAAGTCGCACAAGATAATACATATGCATCATTACAAAGAATAAACCTGTAAATGCTTTGAAACATTGTCTTTTTTAAGTCCTTCCACATCCATAAGCTCGAATATTGTCTTCGGCGGAGCTTCACACAAGAAAGACATCAACCATTATTTTTACTAATAGCTAATAGGCAGTGCTACTGCAGAAATTAATAAATAATACACGAAGCCAAACTCACCGTTTATTCCTGCTGTTTGAACAGCATCCAAGAACTTCCTATGTATATCATCAGTCCAGGTACGCCTATTCGTTTTCAGGAGTACTGTAGTATTCAAGGATGGTTGGCATTCTAGACCATTCGTAACCACTTCAGACAGAGGCCACCAATAGTCAAATACTTCTTCGCTCAATGTTTCTTCAAACCGGTTCCACACAGCGAATCGCCACAGCTGCTGTAGCTCAAAAATCTGAACTGGTTTTCTAAAACACCATTTAGCTCCTGTATTTAGTGCTTTTGTTATGGATGGAATGTCATCATCATAACCAGTCATAACTACAATTGCAACGAATAGTTACTGTCAGTTTACGATTGACCTCATGTCTGGCATATGAGGCTTAAAGAAAATAAAAAGCCAAAGATGATCTTAGAACTTACTGAAAGATGGAAGGTTAGAGCATTTCATTTTATCTATGAGCTCGTATATTTCCATGTCTGGCAACTGAGCCTCCACAAGCACGAGGTTGATCTCATTCTTCTTCTCCCCAATAATGCATAAAGCCTCGGAAGCTAGTGTAGCAGTTGCAACTGGTAATGAAAGAATGTCAAGATAAACATTTCATGAATAAATAAATCCAAAAAAATTACATTATACATCGCAAGAGTCAAAAGTTTCTTAAAATTAAGTAGAAAAAATGGAAAGTTGGAAACAATATCTCCACAGTTTAGCCTCGAGAAGCAAAAAATAATTTTCATAGCTACATTAAAATAAGTTATTAGATTATATGACGATTTCAAGAGAGGAGACACATGCATACACATGCACACATTAAAATAAGTTATCAGATCATATGTCGATCTTAAGGTTAGGAGATATAACAGCTAGCAATATGGAATATCTGAAACATTAAAGTTGCAGCGAAATCTGAGTGAAGTTGAGCAGCATATTAGCCACAAATATAAATAGTAAAAGTAAGTTTTAGCTTTCAGAATAAGTGCCAATTACCCTCATATCCAAGTGAAAGAAGCGATTTTGATATAACTGCTCGGCATGCTGAGTTAGCATCCACAACCAGCACTTTGACACCAGCTACTGGACCATTGTACATCCTCCGTTCCGCTGACTGGGGCTTGTCAAACTCCATGATGAAAGAGAGTATAATACAGAGAAGTGAACCTGATTGCAAAAATTGAGTGAGAGTCGGAGCATATTGAGCATCTATGATGCATACATATGATACGAGTTTCAGATATAATGCATTACCATTACGACTATATGTATAACATTGAAAAATGTAATAAGGTGGAACTTAGATACATACAGAAATGAAAAATATATAATTGTAATTTAAAATAAGAAGTCCAAACTAACAATGTATTCCATTTACATTACTTTATCAGCTAGAACACAATGCCTGTTGGATATTTTTTATTTCAACTTTGGAATAAAAATCTAACTTCAATAGAATATTGTAATTCTGAAGTGAACATTATTGCGAAAAAAATATAAATTTATTATTAGCACAAATATGCATCAAGTTAACAATGAAAGAGTCATGCATTGAAATAGACTTATAGGTATAGGCACAGAATAAAACTGTTTAAATGGACACACAAAGATATTGTATTGACATTAGCACTTGCACAGAGAAACATAACAGATGAAAAAGTTTGCATTAGAATTAGATAATTATATTTTCGAAATTAAAAAAAAAGAAAAACAAAAAAAAAATTTGAATAGGTATCCAAAGACAATTGGTATCAAATATGTAACCGATGCCGATACATGAAAGGAGTCAAAATACATTGTAGCATCCGAAGCATAAGTCTAAATTTTGAATCAGCCTACAATAGCCGCAACACAACCATAACCACAATTAAGACCTAATCGCAATCAATAGTACCACGACCACAACACAAATAAAACCTTTTTAACAATTATCATCAAAGCGGATCACGCAGTGAATCTGACACATTCATTTCAGTCATATTTCATTCCGAATCAATCAACAAGATTAATTATATGATCTAGGAAACTGTTTAAACATTGATGTTAAGAAAACACAAGGTATGTGAACTATATTCAAAGGAAAACAACCAAACACAAAAAAATTAGAGAAATCACAAACAACAAACATTAATAAGATCGAATAAATATTATGATTACATTAGGGTTTTTAATGCCCTTACCCGTGTTTAAGAGAAACGGCGGAACAACTGAAGGCGTGACTGCGTAGGGTTTGCGACTTTGCCCTTTTATTTTAAACTTCACTTTTCTTAATTTGCTAAGATATAAAAATAAATCCTTAATTTTGATGCCGAGTACAAGGAAAGAAATTAATAGAGATATTCCGATACTGTCAACACCCTTATATATTTTTTAAGAACTTGAACATGGAAATGTTGGGTATCCTCTTCCAATATAGTCCTACCTCATTCTAATAAATCTTTAACCTGAGAGCTTTTAGACAATCCAACGATCAGTCAATATGCTAGCCAACACCTTGCAGCATTGGAATAAATTGATTGCGGCCACACTTTAGAGTATGTCTACTTTACCTTTCAAGTATCAAATCAACATCCCTGCACAAGGTATAGCATTAGCATTGAATAGTCTCCCAAAAAAATGAGAGGCGGAATATCAAGCACCTAATTATAAGGACTCACCATTTCAATTCTCCATCCAAATTGTTGGCAGAGATGCTGTATACAAAAAATGTGGCCTTTACAAATCCTGCTTTAAATTTGAAGAATTCTCCCCAACAATCTGGCCTTTTCTCAAGCCAAGAGCATCTTTATCAGTGCCACAAGGCCTGTATAGATTTTTTCCCCTTGCAAAATATCTTCCGCTGCTAAATCTAGAACTAGAAACTTGTTCAACTGATTTAGAACTAGGTTGAACAACACCATCAGCATCTCGTATAAATTCAGCCACCTCAGTCGTAGCCATAAGATCCATGAAATTACTGCTAAACCCAAAATCGGAATACACTCTCCTCGAATATCTCAATGCAGACTTCGACAATCTAGCATGCAAACCACCAAAATTCCATTCTTCCAAAAACCTTGAACTACTTAACTTGCCGTTTCTCGGTTCCACTGGACGTCCAACGATTTCAACCATAATACAAAGGTTATTAATATTAAAACCATTTCATGAATGATTGGGAACCAATTTACACAACCCACAAAGCCAAATCACAACCTTGCTCATTGAAGGCCTTCTTTCCCTACAAGACCTAATACATTTCGCCACAATTAAAGCCAATTTTTTCCTCACAACAAGATCCTTAGGAGGTGGTATTCTAGGATTATAACAGCAAAATTTCCCTTTCTTAATAAGTGGAATAGCCCAATCCACAATAGATGGCGGCGAATAAACTCCAACAACAAAATCCCAAAACTAAAAACATAAATCTTAGTACTCAAATTATCAGGAGTTACATAAAAAGGATCAAGATAACCCATAGTACCAGCAGGTGGAGTTGACCATACCCTATCATAAGCCATAAGTGCTAAACCAAAATCACATAATCTAGCATTATAATTTTGATCAATAAGAACATTAGCAGATTTAATATCTCTATGAATTACAGGTGGGTTTGATGAATGAAGTATATCAATAGTTTTAGCAGTTTGCAAAGCCAAACGAATGAACACCGTGCACCTACAGGCTACAGAATAGTTTGGCCTGATGAAGTAGAAAGCTATAGTTTGATCCTAGGTAATTAACTCTAGATTTTGATCTTGAGTTTAATCCTATCACCAAACAAAGTTATATTTGTGGTTTATATTCACAACTCAATCTTTCTATTTATTTAGCCCTCACCCAATATTATGATTACGTTTTTTAATTAACAATCCACTGGTGAATTAAAGTATGAAGACCGGGGAACTCTGGTTGAATGATAGAACCCCGTAGCATTCATCTGGATGCTTCTTGAGTTCGTCGATGCTCGCTTCTCATTTTCCTGAGAAATGTGAGGTTGAACTCTTCCCCCTTCTCAAAATCCTCCAGCTCCTGTAAATCAAAAGCAACAAGGTTTACCCTTAGACCCAAATTTTGCAAAATAAACACTGCAAAAATCATGATACGAGTAACTTTAACATAACAGACTCTTCCTCTCAGAAAATGAAAAAAGAAAATCTTGATCATCATCTATCTTACTCTCACCTATCTACCCCTTTTTTCCTTCAATTATTGTTCCCCATCTCCACCGGATTATACAAAGAATGTGTGACTTAAACTGAGTATTTAGTAAATTATAGAACACTTCCGCAAATATCGAACAAAACTTGAACCTTTGTATAGGTACACAATTTAAGAAAGCAGAAAAATTGAAATAAACAACCTTGGTTCCATAGAAGCAAGTCATAAAGGATGAGAAAAATGGGCCATTCACAACCACTAATGAAGGGTTCCTTGAAAAGTTAAGGATTATTAATCTTTTTAAACACAATTTATATGTAACTCCAAAAAAGATGCATATGAAACTAGTCCATAATACATACCTCTTCCCCTTGCACTCAACCCTAAAGATAGTTATGCTAAAAAAACACTTCACACACACACACACACATAAATCCAATTTAGAATGATGAATCACTCTTTAAACATGGAAGCAGTTAAATGGCTAATTGTTATAATTAATCAGGATAATATTGGTATTGTCAATATTTTTGTTTGGTTTATAGAATTAAGGGGAAATGCAGATAGATTAAATAAAAATGAAGCAAAATGGGAAAGAAGTTTAAACCTGTTGGTGACCCAGAAGGTCCATTGATATGAATGAATGGTGAAATTAACAGAAAGTTGTGTTCTTTTAACAAACCCCAAATGAATGAATACTTTGTGATTCATTGACATAAAATTGACGTGATTTTGATTCAGCAAGTAAAATTATTTT
Organism: Trifolium fragiferum; assembly: GCA_954870985.1. Taxonomy (NCBI): domain Eukaryota; kingdom Viridiplantae; phylum Streptophyta; class Magnoliopsida; order Fabales; family Fabaceae; genus Trifolium; species Trifolium fragiferum. Next base: position 12,770,799 of record OX940792.1, read on the forward strand.
ATTTTGACTATATAAATTTAATGGGTCTTGCTAACGAGTGCCCCCGGGGCACTCTTTAAGCATTCCATTTAAAGAAATTTTTTATTCAAATTCTAATGCGTTGACTTTACGTATTTCCATAAAAATTCTATAAAAAAGTTACTATTTAAGACCTTAAAGAGTGTCCCCGGAGCACTCTTTAGCCTTTGCCAAATTTAATTTAGTATTAAATACAAATTTGATTTCTTATTTGTATTCACTCATGAGATTGATCATCCTAGTTTAAAATCAATCAGTTTTGATTATCTATTAAACTCTTGTACTTAAAAAATAGTAATTTAACATATTTTAAATGATGTGATATATAATTTGATGATATTGAATGGTCAAAAATCATGAAATTATAAAAAAGAAAAAACTTTGGCAAATTCTATGGTACAATAGACTAATTTTAATGTACCGGTACAATATATTTTCAAATTAATAGAAAAATGAGTATATTTTAGAAGAATTTTTTTTTCTATGTTATAAAATATTATAATAACTAAATATTATTCATTAAAGTTGTCAAAAAAATAATTTTTAATTTTTTTGATTTTTATTTTGAATTTTTATTATTCATAATAGTGAATATTGAATTTTTTAATGAAAAATATAAAAAAACTTTAGTATCATATTTATAAAAAATGAAATTGTGATTTTTCTTATGAAATTATGTTTTCTAAAATATAATAGTCAATAATTAACTTTTTAATTTATAAAAATTATTATTTATTTATTATTTTAAAAATTTAATGTACCAGTACATTAGAATTTTACTAATGTACCGTAGAAGCTCCCAAAAACTTTTTGAAAACTTAGATGTATATTTGGGTGGATTTTATTTATTTATTTAAGGAACATGATGATAAAGATATTCATATAGTTTATGATTTTCTTTATTTTTATTAAAATGAGTACTTTAATAAAATAAAATTATTATTTCAACATTTTTTAATGAAAAAATGATTCAACGTTGCAAATTTTGACTGATAAAGGACTTAACAAGATAAATAAAAGACCAATATGTTTCGATCAAATAAGATAACAAACTCATGGTGATTTTGCCTATTACTTTTAAAGTACATAAGATTTTTTGAAGATCGGTATATAGTACAATGTAATCTCCACTCAAATCATTAAGACCGGGAGGGTAAACAACTCTTTCACACAAATTTCAACTCAACATATTGAGGTTTTACTACATTGTAACGCACCAGATAATCTTGTCAATGACCTCACATATTTCGCATCAACTACTTTAAAATTTTGCTCAGAGTTATAATTCGGTTTTTTCACTTGTCCATCTTTTGTTTCCATGAAGGATGCTCCATTTTCAAAAGCGTCCCCAACTGAATAAAATTGCCACATATCTCCGAATCCATTACTACGTTTTCTCCATGTCACCTGCACACATTATGTAATTAATTAATCAATTAATATAACATTGTACCCATTTTATAAATGACACGGTGTTTCATGTATTGCTTGAAATAATTACCTCCTTACTCCCTGTGGTTGGCGCTATGAAGAGGTTTGATTGGCTTTTAAGGCTTGGTTGCATACTTCCACCTATTGCATATTGCACCCATCCCATGTACAAATTATTCGCAACATGTGCATATCCATGACGAATTCTATATAGTTTTCAATGAAAAATAAAAATAATTAATAACTTTCGAAAAATTTATTGTTTAACTACTAATTTTGTTTATTGTAAAAAATATTAATTTTTGCAATTATTAATTACCTAGGCATTCGTTGGTGGCAATTGGGTCCAAAATAATTGTATACAACAGTGACTTTCATGTTTTTGTCTCTCACAAATCCATCATCGTGTCCAAGAAGCATAACCTTATTTTGCTCTCTAAACCAATTGTTGGAGATTGTAATATCAGTGGAACCTCGTGTAACGTCTAGAAGACCATCTTGGCAATCATAAAGTGTGTTATGATCAATCCAAATCTTTGAAGCTGAAACCAATCTAATTGCATCTCCATCCACTTGACCCAATGACATTACATTTCCATAGGGACCCATCACCATTCCAGGAGCCTGAGGTCGACAATGATGAACCCTAATCCCGTGGATGATTATATTTGTTGCCTAATAACAAATAATAAACATGTTAGAGAAATAATAATTGTATAAACTTGAATGAAAAATAAATTATGGACAAAAGTTGGAGAAAAAAAAATAAAAATATATCTCTAATTTTAATGTATATAAGTGATATAGATGATAAAATAAAGAAAAATTGTTTTTGTTTTCAAATCATCTCCCACAATATAATGGTGTAACAATTTTTTTAACTAGGCCAACCTAGTCCTAGATAGAACATCTTTTACACAATATTTGTTTTACTGCATCGTTGTTGTGGGAGATAATAAATTATCCATTTTCCTCTAAATTCAATTCTTTTTAGTAATATCAAATTGACTATTATTAGTCAAAAAAAGTAAAATTGACTATTAATTATTACCTTATATATCATCAAGCACGCATTATCAGCAATGTGGACATTGACACCCCGACCGTCAATGGTGGTGAAACTACTAATGAGAAGAGGTCTCTCAAGCTTAATGTTCATATCCTTTTGAAATGTGATCCAAACTTTACCTTGAATTTTAGAAGCTCCATATCTTAAGGTTCCAGGTCTTGGGTTTAAAGGGTGGTCACTAGGATCGGTAACTTTATAATGGATTAAGTCTTTACCTATGTTGTTTGTCATTTTTCCTGCATAGCCTACCGAGCAAACGACAAGTTGTTGTCGATGTTTCCTCCATTCAGGATTAGGTCTCCAACATTGATCAATCACATTCATTTGCATGCCTTCAATCTTAGAATATTGTTTGGTAGAACTAACATTTGTAGTGAAAAATGTGACCATAACAAGAAGTGAAATAAAGCACCAAAAGATGGTGTTGAATAATTTATTAAAAGCCATGATTCAATATATTCGTTTATGAATTGATTATAAAACTAATTGAGTTATTGAGAAAAGGGATGGTAAGAAGGAAGAGGGTTGCATGGTTTTTATATAGGAGAATAATGGTGCGAGCAAGTGATAATTTTTGTTAAAGTGGTTAGTAATAGTTAATGGTGGGAGCAACCGATAACATATGTTAAAGTTGTTAGTGATTGTTTGGTGTTTGGTGTTTGGAAGTTTGTTCAAGCTGTTGTGTCGAACTCTAGTCGAAGGACTCACTCATTTAAAAGAGAAACTAAAAATAGAAAGAAGGTGTTGGTTTAGTTTGTTTTAAATCCTTAGTTTAAATTTTAACAATCTAACAATTAGCAAAATTTAGACAATAACTAATGAAGGAGATGAATGAGAAGCAATAATACAAATGAGTTTAGGCAAACAAAAAATTGTCTCTAAGTTCTATTGTTATTGTATGTTTGATTTGTTTTTTATGATTGATGGAGCTAGTTTAGTTTAAAAATGATTGATATCAATATATTACATGATATACTGTTACTATTGGAATGTGTTATTTTTTAATCATTACTTTTTAAGCAAATATTTTTCAAAGAGTCATGTTATTTGGACAACTCAAAATGGACAACGGATGGACACCCTACTCACAATGCACGCAATCCAAGATACAATAAAAAATTGAAAAGTATATGGATAGTGCAAATAAAAGTTGTCCGACACCTAAACAGTTGTCAAAATAAACTTTCTCTTTTCTAATGTGCTAAATTAAACTCCGCTATGAACAACTAACCGCATTAATGACATATTTCAATTGGAGCTCCAGTTCACCACACCCTCTATCAACAATGGTCTTAAAATGTTGATATACAAAGAGTAAATCTTAACATTAAATAAATCTACCAAACAAGTAATAATTTTTTTGACATTCTTACTTATTTCTTTTAATTTTTGACAATTAAATTTATTTGAAACAACTAATTATTTTTTTTTTTTACCAAGAGACAACTAATTATATATTTTTGAGTTGAATATATATTACATATACTAATTTGTACAAATAAAACAATATTATTCGGAGTTCGGGTAGCCAATGGCTACCCTTTGTTGTTCATAGCTACACCTCAAGTTTCTAGCCACAACTTCCCAATGGCTATCAAAAGGGAATTTGAAAAATAAATTACCAAATTAACATTGAAATATTCGGCATAAGACTATTTACAGATCCATATATAAAAAGTTAATATCAAATTGTTCCTATGAGTTTAATTTAGTTTGTAGGGACATCGCATATATTATGTAGGGGTTGAAATTTAAATTGCGAACACTCGATCCACTTATTGGAATTTCTAATCAATTGAGCTATTAGATTTTTTTGACAAAAAATGAGTTATTAGATAAAAGTTAATATCAAATTGATTCAATTTAATGCGACCGGGTTACACCAGTTCATCAATTTAACCGTAAAACAAAACCAAATAACACCAGTTTTTTTTGCATATCTGGTCCTGTGAATTGACAGAACCATTTGACAGCTTTGTGTTTTTTATAAATGATCATCTAACAAATATGTTTTTATAGATAATAACCATGATGGAATTGGAGAAGTGAAACTACATTTTCACTCTACTCCCTCCGTCCCAATTTATTTGAGCCAGTTGACTTCAGCACGCATATCAATGCACAACTTTGACGATTAATATTTTTAATTGTATAATAGTAAAAATTATAAAAATTTAATATTTTGAAAATACTTATCGAGATGAATCCAACGACATCTTATATGCTAATATTTATTTTTATTTATTGAAAGAAAAATATGGTCAAAACAAAATATATGAATAATACAAATATTTTAAATGGCTCAAATAAATTGGGACGGATAGAGTATCATTTTCAGGTCATAAATTTAGGTAAGCAGTCATATTTTCTTGACACTTGAGGTAACTCATTCTAAATCAGTAATTGCAATTTCCAAGAGAATAGTATATGCATTGGATAGAGCTTTGATTGCATGACTATTGTGAACAATACTTCTAGTAATTACATATGGTCCTAACACAAACCAATTCAATATATATGGACAAAAATGTCAAACTCAAAAGTGTCCCTACTATATGCTATCGGCTAGACAAGGGCATAGCATATGACAGATGAGTTGGTTTATGTCCCAAATTTGCTGCATGTGATTCAGAACACAAAGTATCAAACAAATTTGGGTCCCATATTGATTTGAGTCAACTCATATATCGTCTACTAAACGACATGCTTCTAAATTTAAAGACCTTAAAAAGATTCACAAATTTCTCTACCTCACTCCTAATAAGACATAAAATATATTTAACCCATGATTAAGTTAATCATTAAGAACCATCCACGCTTCTACACTTTTTTTGCCTCATTCCCACTCCATCACCATTACCATTATAATATTGTGCAACCAACACCACCACAAATTGAATATTAATTACTTTCGCACAACTGGACCCCAAAAACATCGCTTGGATGAGATGATATAGGTCTCTTTTAACTTAATTACAATTACGAGTTCAATTCTAAATGTGAATATACAGTTGTATTAGTTGTTCATTTGAATCCCACAAAATTCGAGAAAATAGTCTCAATCAGTTTTAAAAATATCCCACACTAGTACACTGCTGTCACTAGTACTACCTTCACAATCTTCCAAAATTCACCCGCATGGAGCACCCCATTTATCAATGTTATTAATTACATGGCTTGATATCATTGAGATCTCCACCTAGAAGCTACCTCTCTTCTTCATCTCCTTCCTCCACACCCTTTTATATTTCATCCCCTCACTCCCACACTCTTCAATTCTCCACCAACCCTATCATTCCATTCATTACTTTTCTCCTCTCTTTTTATACCTCACCAAGAAGTTTCATCATTGTAGTCCCATTGCAATTTTTGTTACACAAATTTGCAATTCTCCACCAACCCTATCATTCCATTCATTATTATTTTATCACCTTTTTCTTTATATATAGCTCACCATAAAGTATTATATTGTAGTCCCATTGCAATTCTCCACCAACTCTATCATTCCATTAATTACTATCGCCTCTTTTTAAATAGGTCACCAAGAATCATCATCACTTATACTCTCCTTGCAATTTGATATTACAAAGAGAAAAAATCGCAATCAAATATAACTGATACAACTATAATAACAAGTTTGATTGCATATTTTACGCAATCAAATATATTACGACCACAATTGCAGTTGCAGACGAAATTTTAAAAAGTTGTTTGAAGCCACATTGATTGTAATTGCTTTCTATTTTTTCAAAAATGGAAGTGGTGCAACTAAGAAGATTCAACTCAATGGAAAGAAGGCCAAGAATGTTGAAAGATTTTCTAAGCGAGAATCTAAATTCATGTTCTTCAAGCGGATTCAAATCACTTCCAAGAACAATTTCAAACAACACCGTTAAAAACACCATTCAAATTCATCACACACATTCATCATCATCATCAAAATTTCAATCACTGATAAAAACCATAAAAAACAACGTATCATTCTTCAAAATTACAAAATCATCCTCCAACATGCTTTCACTACCACGAACACTATCACGCAAATTATCATCAAAGAGAAGAACAACAAGAACAAGTCAAAGATGCAAAGGAGAAAGAGAAATCGAAATTGAAATCAGTACGGTGAAGATTAAAGATATCATACGGTGGAAATCGTTTCGAGATTTACAACCTTCTGTTCCGTTACCGCCGTTAGATTTTAACCGTTATGTAACGGAATCGTCGACGGTTACGACTGCGACGACGACTTGTTCAAGTAGTGACGGTGGTTCTAGTTGGAGTGACGGTGATTTTTTTAGTGATTTGTGGGAAGCACAAAACGACGGCGTTGAAGAGAGTAAAAAAAATTCGTTTTCATCTCTTTTTGTCGGCAAGGATTCGGTGGCACCATCGTTCGTTGGGACCAAGGTTAGTTAATTATTGAATGTAACGCATCTTCCATAACTTATTGTGTGTCTGCAGTTGAGGGGACTAGTAGTATTATAATCTTGCAAGAAAAAATTTATTTAATTTTGAAATAGTTTATAAATTTATTTTTATTTGTGATAGAATATTATAATATTGTTTAATTGACGATTTAATTTGTAAACACTGATGATAATATAATTCTTTTTACGTATGCTTCTAATTGAAATATTTATTTTACATTTAAAATAGATAAGTGAGATGTTCAAAATTCAAAGTTTATCCGTTATATATAAAATATTAACTGCAGATGTGACTATTCTCGATAGTGCATGAATTAATTGTAGATATTGATATGTTAAAAAAATAAAATTAAAATAACGGAGTAACCGTAGATGTGACTATTCTCGATAGTGCATGAGTTACCTAGTTACATTGTTAATTTTTAATAATGATGGTTAGATGATGGTTGTTTTATTTATTTTTTATTCCATAAAAAATAATTATTTTATTTTTCTGTCGGTGGGAGGCTGCTGGGGCAGTTGTACAGTACTCTTTGTTTAATTAATTAACTCTCATGCTGCAATCGTGATTTTGATGTTTGTGTTCTTAATTATCTAATATAAAATTATGGTTTTATTGTTTTTTATGAATTTGCTAATTAACTACTATTAAGATTTCAATTGGCCTTTCTAACATGATTTTTTTGTAAAGTTAATTAATAATTGGTGCTTTATAACTTTTTCTTATTAAAGTATTTTTTTTTTAACTAACTTTTTTTTTTTTTGACAAGAACTAACTTTTTTTTTGTTGTGAAGTAATACTTGATACATTTTTTTAGTGAATTAATAAATTTAATATTTTTCAGCACACAATTAATGTACTCCAATGTTAATTTCTTTTACAAAAATAAGAATTAGAAATTATTATAAACTGTTTATTTGGAATGAGAAATGGAGAATGACAAAGTCTTACCATGAAAAAACAATGTTAATGACTTAATATAAATTCATAAACAAAATGTTTGTTTTGCTGATAAGAACCGGTATGTAATCTTAACAGGAAAATTTGACTTGCCAAGATGAACAACACAGTCCAGTTTCAGTTCTTCATGTTGCAGAAAATGAATTTTCAATCTTTTATCAAAGCCTTGCCAATATTGAAAGTAAGTTTCTTTTCATTTTCTTTAAATTATGTCTTTTTCAAGTCCTATTTCATTAACCAATGCATTATGTGTCCTTAAACCAATCAACATAATTAATAATTTTGCAATATTGACAATGTTAAATAAAACAATTTCTAATATTCAACTATTTAATTCTTCCACCAATCAAGACAATTAACAATTTCAGTTAGATTATCCTAAGCATATAGACAAATTCGCTCGAATTCCCTATTGTTAGGGATCCGCCCGCATTCAGGACACCGGTGGCCCATAGCCGTTTTATATGATTGGACGGTCCAAAAAATGCATTGTAGAATTTTAAATGTTGAACTTCAATTTGAACTATCCAATCTTAAACCAACGACTATTGATATCTCGAATCCATAAATGCAGAGAAACTTTAACCGTAGGGAACCATATAAACAAATATTTAGTTTTTAATTTTCTTTTGAAACATAGCACACTTGTACTATTTTATTAGAGTGATACCAATAATGTTTGATTTTGGTACAGGGAGAAAGCAAAAACTCAAACAAACTGCTGATAAATTTGAGAGTCATGTAAAATTTGACTTTGCAAGCTTAGATGGATGCCTCTCACCGGATGAGAACTCATATTATGATGAAGAATATAAAGATGACAATAAGGAAGAGGTGGACCAAAGAGTTGAAGGATTATATTGGGTTGAGGAAAAGGCAAATCAATTGCTACATTGTGTTAAAGCAAAATGTTCATCAGTGGAAAAATGTGCTGACAATTTTGGTATAGTTCTCTTGGATTTTTTCAGGGAAGAACTAAGTGGTAATAGAAACCAAAAGAGGAATAGTGAGGAGTTTGAGTTGGAGGTAATGAAAATAGCTGAGGATTGGATCAATGAGTCATTTGAAAATGCTTATGACATTGTGCATGTTAATAAAGATGCTTATATCAAGGAAATGGATAGGAGAGGTGGGTGGAATAGGTTTGAGGAGGGGGAAGAAGAATTGGTTTTCGAGATTGAGGCAGCTATATTGCGTAGTTTGGTTGATGAGATTTTTGACATAGATGGTTAACGATTGAGAGGAACTTTTTTCACTCCCAAAAGTACTTCAGATATACACATTCGGAAAAAAACACAGTTTTTGTTTGTCCTATTCGGATGTGTACTTGTGGAATCCTATGTGGTTTCTGAAAAATGCGAAGATTGGTAGAGTTGCTTAGTGGATAGTGGTTCCTCTTTTCAAAGTTCAGATCAAGTAGGCCTTTTGTCTCTCTTCTCAAACAGAAATGCACTGATTTTACTGAATTGCAGCACTAAAAGGCACAAAAACTTTCAACAAGTTTTTTTATGGTTGACAAAGTGAACATGAAGGGCCTTCTCTGTGGTAACTTGGGATACAAGTCATAGTTTATGATGCTCTTGAATGAAACAGTGATGAGAGATGCAGCATAGGAGTTGTAATGGGTACCTATATTTAGTTGATGACTTAAATTTTGAAGTGTTGTAAATCAATTGATGGATGATATCAAGGCATAACTCGTGCCTTCTTTTGTTAAAGTGCAAGTACTTAGGAAGTTCTTAATTGTTCATATCTGTAAAGAAGTTAATAAATATTCCTTTTATACATATCTCTTTTCCTACTAATGTTGCAAGTGTTGGTGATAGTTCTAGTGATATTCTATGTAGAAGACATTATTCATATATTCGATTTATGTAGATATTGCTTTTATAATCGTTATTGGTATAACGGGAGGGGGGAGTGAGCGTATCAGGTGAGAATTTGTATTTATTGTGAGAAACAAAAACTATCGATATGTGACCATAATAATAATCTTCGCTCGTGTATTAACGTTATTTGACTGTTATTCCCTAGTCTTTCAGTTTGGACACACATGCCTCATATGAAAATTACATTACAATTCATTTGAGATTTGATTGACAACTCTCGAAAAGCTTTGTTTTAAGTAGAATTCAATAACCAAAGCTTCAAATATTTTCACTCAGGTGGATTTTTCAGGAGCAAAAATGAAAATCCAATCAAAAGCATAGAACATATGATTTCCATGTTGAGGTAAATAATAAGCATCTTGGAATTCAATTCTTCTGTCAACTAATAAATTCCATGGCATGATCATATTATAAGATAAATTGCTTAACTTATGATCCACTGAGAAATTCAATTTCACAAGTTATCTTGGAATTGGGTTAGGTGAATATAGTGAAAATATCATTTATTAAGATTAAAAAATAAAATAATAATAATAATAATAATAAATAAATAAATAAAAACAAAAAAAAAAACAAAAAACAAAAAATAAAAAAAAAAAAGATTGAGGGACTCCATTGGTCAAAAAATAATTTGATCAAAACAAATGAACGACACAATGATTTGACAAGAAAAAAACTAGTAAAAAAAAATAAAGGGTGATGCTAAACAGTGCCCCGGACACTTGTTAAGCATACCAAAAATAGAAATAAAAGATAAAATTAATATTAATTAAATAACCTTTTATATTCTCGATGCATTGAATGCACAAGTTCCGCGACAAAATTTTTATATTTATATGCTTAACCAGTGCCCCCGCTCCGAGGCATTTTCCAAAAATAAAATGATTGAGGGACTCAAAATTACCTTTTGAAGATCATTGACCAAATTCATAGCTTTAAAAATGAGGGGGAACAAAATTATAAATGAGACTCATAGGCCACCAAAAGTTATAAAGTTACTAGTAGCTGACATAATTTTTTTTATTCGATGAATGAACTTGGACTAGAACTTTCTCTAAGGATGAAAAAGTACTAAGTTTTGGTTAAATATATTTTTAATTTCTATAAAATGGTAACATTTTAAGTTGAATTTTTTCTTAATTTCTATTATATTTTTACTACGTATAAAAATTTTCTTGCTTTTTAGTTCCTATTAAAATTAAATTTATTTAATTATCATTAAACTTTTAAATACTTTATTAATTTTTTGCGCTCATGATTGAAATATTAACTAAAACTTAGAATGTTTTAACATTATTAAATAATGTTACATGACTAAAAAAATAAAATAAAATAAAATAAGGACTAGTTAAATGTAATTTTTTTTTGCTTACGCCACCATTATCCGATCCACTGGTTCGGAGGTCAGTTATGACGTCAAGTGATTCCAAGCCCCTCCTGATTACAGTTGTGGAATCAAAAAAATCTTATTTTAATGAAAACAAAAAATATTAAATTGTGACATTCTAAATTTAATCCTTACTTAATTTCTCATATTTGGTCTTATAAAATTGTGACCTGAGAGGATCTCTTCTCATATTTGGTGCTATAAAATTGTGACATTCTAAATTTAATCGTTACTTAATTTCTATTGTATTTTTACTCCTCATAAATTTAATTTTTATTTATTTTTAGTATCTATTAAAACAATTTTTTATAATTATCATTACACTCTTAATTTGTTCGTTGATTTTTTTCGTGCATGTTTATAATTGGGTTATATATATATATATATATATATATATATATATATATATATATATATATATATATATATATATATTAATCTCTCCAAAATCACAAACTTTAAAATTTAAGATCTTGTTAACGAGTTCATTCGGAACACTCTTTAAGCATATTAGTAAATAGTCGGTTTTTATAAAAAATAAAAATAAAAAAATTGAATGAATTGAATATTTAACTTTTTTGAATAATTAATTTATCTAAAACATATTGGGCCTCACTAATAAGCCCAATAACAAAAACCGACCGCCTTAGCGTACTAATTAAGTTAGCATAGAAAATAAGACGCGCCTATAAATACATTGCCTAAACATTTAATTGCTACCAACTACTATCTCTCTCAGTCTCAGGTATGTTTATGCTAATTTTCGATTTTAGGAATATTGATATGGGTTTGGGTGTAAATAATAGATGATTAGGGTTTCTGCGACTTAATTTTTACTTGTTTTTGTTCATCATAAATTGTTCATAATTCAGGTTAGTATCAATCATGGCTTTGAAAGTGGCAAGGGTAAGTAGTAAAACAGAAGGAATCATTCCAACCACATGTATTTATTGGCTTGCTGGAAGATGTAAGAGCACCATTATCGCTTGTTTTTTAAAGTTGCTACACAACCCCCAATGAAACTATGTCAGAGTTCAATGGATATTTCAATTGTAAAGAACGTTCTTTTTATTTGATCGTTCCTCTTCATAGGAACGTGCATTAGCTTTTTGTTTCATTAAAATATATATAAAAAATTAAAACTATAACTACACAGCATTGGTGGGATGAGATAATGGGATATATTGTCGGGTTTAGTGGGTCCCATTTTAGAGTTTTTGATGAGTTGTATTGATATTTGAAAAATATAGTTGAGTTGTTTAAATAATTGAGAAGTATAAACAAATATAAAAAATACAGTGGGACCCATTTAAAGAACCTAAATGAGTATAATGGATGTGTATGCTCTAAGAGAAATCCTTGTAGATTTCTGCACACCCAAACACCATCTACTTGTAATCTGTGATAGAATATAAATTCAAAGTTTCTAAAAACAAAAAGATAAATGTGCGAACAAACTCGTAGCATCTATATTAATAGCATAAAATGATAAATTGCATAAGTCAAAGAAAGAAAAAGAAGAAAACAAATCAAAGATTTGATGATTTCTGGCTTCTTAAAAAAAAAAGATTTAATGAATTCTAAATTAAAAGTGTTAACCAATGTAATATATAATTTGTCAACTAAATAAAAGAGTGTTACAATTTTTGTATGTGATTATTTTATTTTAAAAGCCAAGTTATTTGATTGATAATAGATATATAATACATAAATTTAATAAGTTCAGAATTTAAAATTGTTTTACATATGTAATGTACTTATTATTCATTACTCCCTCTGACCTTATATATAAGTAAAAGTTAATTTTTAGATTTATTCAACTAGTAATGTATCTTGCTTAAATATAGATTAAATACATCAATTATTTAATAAAATTAAAAAATAATTTTTATATATAAGCCGGAAGGAATATCATATAACTTGCACAACTTCAAGAGCAATACTTAATACATGAAAATGTGGGAGATATCTATTCTTGCATTATATATCGGTGGTTAGTTAGTGGTATATTTGTGATTGCAAGATATATTGGTGGTTAGTTAGTGGTATACTTGTAATTGAAATAATGTTTGACTCGAATAGTCATATTTAATTCATGAAAATAAAACAAATAATTAATTATATTTGATTTATTTAATATTAATTTCAAATTAATTCTTAATTTAAAATTAATGCTATCTAATATTTGAAATTGATTTTTTAATTTAAAATTATAAATATATGAATTTTGATTTTGTATTTTCATTAATAAATATTCTTAACACTTAAATTTATAAATTAAAAGTAAAACTTTCAATTTTTTTAAGCAAAAGGAGAGCCAAGGAAACCCTCAACTCTACCCAAAATATATTAAACATAAAATAAAAGATAATACAACAAATTGGGAGACATCAACCTGATCCAGTTAACCTCTTTGTAGCAATTAAAAATAAAACAATTAATTCCAACTACAAAGTGGTTTTAGATCTAACCCTAACGGGTAAAAACCAAAACAAACACTAGTACATCGGACACTACCCAGCGAACCCACGTACGGGCGCGAAACCAAATAGAAAAAAAATTAGGCTTAAATGTACTTTTGGTCCTCCTATTTTGATATTTTAGAACTTTTGGTCCCCCTATTTTAAAATTCCACTTTTTGGTCCTCCTATTTTAAAAATCAACAAAAAAATTTAGTCCCCCATCAATTTTAATGATGTAGCATCTCTATTCACGACATGGCACTTAGGTGGCATGAGTGAGTTGAAAAAAAAATACATGTCATTCTTTTTTTCATTTTTGTAACTATTGTTGTAATTAATTTTATTTATAAATTAAATAAAATACTAAAAATTAATTAAAAAGAGAAAAGAACTTTCCTCCTCCTCCTTCGTTATCATCAACACCAACACAAGATTCATCACTATCATAGCATCACCACCATCATCAACATCCTTAAATTAAAATAAAAAATTACCCAAATTTATATATAGATAATAAAAGTTGTGATGATGCAAATATAGAAACCCTGAGTGCATCAAATGGAGCTTACTACACTATATTGAGTAGTGAATATTAATTTGGTATGAAATGCTTCCTTGTGGTAATTCACAGGCGGTAAATGAATTGACCGCCAATATGAACAAATTCACGTACAGCCCCCTATACAAAACACAGCAGATATAAACGGTTCTTTCGAGCCAAACAAACCATTAAGTTCAAAATGAATTATTGAACTGGACTTGTATATCGATCTTTTTTTTTTTTGCTAATTGAGCTTGTATACCGATCTGATTAAGCTTAGATCAACAGCAGTAAATAACCTCCCCAATTTTATTTTATTTTTTTTGACAAATAATCTCCATATATCAATATTTCAATTTTGCTAAATAATCTCCAACTTCTGTTTATCTCACTATTTCAATTTACAAATTGTATGTACATAAAGATGAGAAATTTAGTCCATAAAAGAAATTGAATTTTTGGTAGACATTTTATTTGATGGTATACCGGGATATTTTTTGACGAAAACAATTTGTACATAAAAGGTGCTTGTTAATTTTTTTATATTAAATATTATTTGTAAACCTATCATAAATACATATTCAAATAAGATGTGTATCGGAGTGTTCCCCTTTGGCGAACATTATGATATTCATCTTATGTATTAATCCTATTAGTTATTATTTTTATATATTAATCCAATTAATTATTGTTCAGTACCCAAGCGACTTGAGCTATTCTCGGCTATCTAAAAATTTGAACTCTCAGGAATCCAGATGCAACATAGAAAGGGGTGATAAATGAATTACACAAAAAAACAATGATGTGAATAGAAACAACATATCATCATTATGGACGATCAAACATGTCACAATATTATCAAATAAATGTACTAAGTAACTCAAGATAACCATACTAAAATAACAATTCAATATAAAGCGAAGGGATCAAATTAAAATTCGTAGACAAGATAACCACACAAATTAGACATGAAGATTGCGAAACATAGACTTATTTAGAATTCAAAATTTGTAGAATTAAAATTATCAAAGGAGAAACAACAACAACAACAATAATAACGGGATCGAGTAGTTCCATCTTCCTCCCAATCGCAATTGCAGGAATCGAA
The DNA here is from genome assembly GCA_954870985.1 of Trifolium fragiferum. Classification (NCBI taxonomy): domain Eukaryota; kingdom Viridiplantae; phylum Streptophyta; class Magnoliopsida; order Fabales; family Fabaceae; genus Trifolium; species Trifolium fragiferum. The sequence continues at coordinate 12,786,092 of OX940792.1, forward strand.
AAATCTTACTTTATTGAGGACAGAAAAACATTAAAACTCTAAAAATTATTAATACTACTAATGATTAAATTTGAGCCCTTAATGATATATTAACAAGCCTAGCCCATAACCGCTATTATTAAAAAAAAAAAAAAAAAAAGGCCCATAACCCACTTAGCGTAGGAACTAAGATTTTAACAACATTATAAATTGTCATTGTTGTGTTTGGTTTGAAGGAAAAAAAGAAGGAGAAAAAAAAATTATATAAACCAATGAATGAACTTGTATTAGAACTTTGTCTAAAGGCGAAAAAGTAAAGTACTAAGTTTAGGTTAAATATATTTTTGCTTTCTATAAATTGGTGACATTTTAAGTTGAATTCTTATTTAATTTCTATTATATTTTTACTACTTATATAATTTTTCTTGCTTTTTAGTTCCAATTAAATTTTTCTTGCATTTTAAGTTCAAAAAGGGACTAAATTTAAATTTCTTTTTTCTTTCACCGCCAATATTCGATCCATTGAGCCATCTAATCTAATTCGGGAATCAATTTTGATATCAAATGGTTCCAAGTCCCTACCAATTACAGTTGCGAGCATCGAAAAATCTTATTTTATTGAGAACAAAAAAATATTAAAATTAAAAATAATAAACAAGCCCAACCCATAACTGCTATTATAAAAAATAAAAAAAAAGCCCATAGCCGCCTTAGCGTAGGAACTAAGAATTTAACAACATTATAAATAGTTAACGTTAACAAAATTTTCTGTCATTGTTACTTCAACGGCTGTTATCTCCAAATTCTTCACTTAACAAAATTTTTAGCTCTCTCTTTCACAGGTTTGATTATCTTTTCTCTTAGTTGTATTTCGTAATTTCTGTTAGGGTTTCATGATTAGTTTACATTGTTGTTATAGCTGATTTAGGGTGTTATTAGAATTCAGATTAGTATCATGGATGTGAAAGTGTCAAGGGTTACTAAAACGGAACGAATCATTCCAATCATTCCAACCACGTGCGTTTATTGGCTCACTGGAAGATGTAACAGAAATCCTTGTAGATTTCTGCACACCCAAACACCATCTTCTTGTAATGCAGCCGCCACGAACGCTGGATATCGTAATCCAAGGAAGCGGCAATCTTCGTCTTCTGGGGTTTTGCACAATGAAACAACAACATCTTATAATGCTGATAAAACTGAATATCATTATGCAAAGAAGCACCATTCATCTTATGTTTATCAGAAGTCCTTTCCCAAAGATAATACTAAGAGGGTTGTGAATAAAAAGATCGGAGATGATGAAGACAGGACAATACTTGTTGAGGCTTCCGTTTCGAAACATAATACTGAGACGGATAAGACTGTTGATGATAGAGACAATGCACAAGTTGCTGAGGTTTCTCAAAACCCTTCACCAAGTATCTGCAAATATTGGGTGAATGACAGTTGTGTTCATGGTGATCAGTGCCGAAATTTACATTCGTGGTTTTACGGTGATGGGTTAGCCACAATAGCAAAGCTTCAAGGACACAAGAAGGTACCAACAATTTCATAGCTAGAAATTAGGCTTTTTTTTTTCTGTATTGATATTTTTGAAGTAGTTTGATTAATTTTTTTTTTTTGTACAGCTTATCACTGGAATGGCAATTCCTAAAGGATCGGACAAACTTTATACCGGCAGTACTGATGGGACAGTTCGGACATGGGATTGCCACACTGGGAAATGTGTTAATGTGGCGAATCTTGGTAGTGAAGTTACCTCTTTGATCAGCGAGGGCCCGTGGATTTTTGTTGGTCTGCTAAACACTGTCATGGTAAGCCCTCAAATTCTTACTCAAGTCGCTGTTTTGTTTCGTTGCGTTGCGTGATCTGCTCAATTATATAGGACCATAACTTATAAGTTGATAATTTCATTGTGGTTTTTGTGTAGGCATATAATATTCAGACTGCTTCACAATATACTCTTGATGGACCTAACAGACAAGTCCGGACCATGATAACAGGTGATAAAGCCAATGAAACACTTTTAGCCGGAGCAGAGGTAACTACCGACACAGTTTTTAATAGTTGTTATCTGAAAAAAATCAAGCTTTTAAATTTGTAGTTGGCAATGGAATACTACTTTCGAAACAGTTTTTTTCGTATCATCTATTAATTTATGTATATTTTCATTATTTGACTTGCAGAATGGTGTAATTTCTGCATGGAAAGTCAGCTCTGAAGCCGATTCACCTTTTAAACTTGTTGCATCACTGCAAGGCCACACTAAATCTGTTGTTTGCCTTGCCATTGGAACGCTCACGAAGCTGTATTCGGGATCTGAGGACCAAAGCATTAAGGTATTTCTATTGTTTGGCAATATGGAGTCTGATCTATGAATCTTTGGTGGTCTTTTGTTCTTCTATGTTAGCTCTACACAATTGTCTGATGCTTTTATATATGATTTGTTTGAGACTTATTTGATAGTTTCATTCAGGTTTGGGACCTTGACACATTTGAGTGTAAGATGACACTCAATGCACATATAGACACAGTCACATCCCTTATTTGTTGGAAAGAATACTTGTTATCCGGTTCATCTGATTGTACCATTAAGGCATGGTTTCAAACCGTAGAGGGGAATTTTGAAGTGATACATTCAGAAAATGTGGAAAATGTAAGTTACTTAGCTTGTATGACTAACATCTGTGAATAGGTTAAAATTTTTTATTTTATGTTAAACATCATTTGGTTGTGTTGGTCATATTTTTTATTTTGATTATTACAGGGTGTTGTTGCATTCTCTGGCATGAGCGAACTGGATATTAAGCCTATGTTATTATGTTCTACCAGAGACAATTCGGTTCACCTCTATGAACTGCCATCGTAAGTAAATTATTTTGCAACCATCACCATCCCTTTGTTATGATGTACACTTGAAATGTAAACTTTAATTGGCTCTGACTGCATTTCTACATTTACTTACAGATTTGTCGAGAGGGGTAGAGTGTTTGCAAAGCAAGAAATTGGATTAGTTGATGTAGCTCCCAGTGGACTCTTTTTCACTGGAGACAGAACTGGGTTGCTGACAGTCTCGAAATGGTTGGGAGAGTACAAGGATGTAGATCCTCTCGAGACTTGAGTCATGACAGTTTATTCCCCTTTTACTTAACCCTATTGATGTAATGAGAGTGGATCTCCCTTTTAGTTTTAGGCAAGAGGTCACTCAATTCAATTTATTTTTTGACTGATTAGCTATGCAGTTCCAATTATATTTATAACAGTACTGATTGTAAAAGCAAGTATGTAACTATGTATATATATATAACAGAGCAATTCCAATTATATTAGTTCTACTGCTAGCTCAATGTCATTATTGTAAAAAGCAGTTCTTATTAATCAAATGAGATTTAGTCTTGTTTAAATTGATTCATGTTGCAGTTGCATTTCTTTTCAAGTTCTTAAATATTAGATCAGTAAATTTTCAATGTTGGTTAGATAATTAACATTTTTCGCAAAGGCTTGTGACTAACTAATACATGTATTATTGCAAAATAATTATGTTTTGACATTAATGGAACATTATATTCACAACTTAGATCAGCAGATACGAGTTGAAAACTTGTAGAACCAGCCCTCTTAATTATTATCTCTCAATTGTAAAGTGTAGTTGTCTAATTGCCTCCTTCGTCTCCTCAGCACTATCAACGATCACACCATTATGTCTAGTTACCGGTCTTACTTTTAGAACGCAAATATATCTCTTCATATCTTGTAGACATAATCTTGAATATGAGTATCCAATTCTGCAGTTTGTTTTTTGCGGATCTTCCTCTTTTAGATTCAATTCTTCCCGCACATTACCAAGCTGATTCACACTTTCCTCAATCTGATTATCTCGTCTTCCAAAAGCTCTTTTTGTGTATGTACCTCTTCCGCTTTCAGCATCAATTCTTCACGCACATTATCAAGCTAACACTCACTATTCTCAACTTCAACTCTATAATCTCTTGTTCTTAAAGTTGAAGTTTAAAATTGGTAACTCTTGGCTCTTCCTCATTTTCAATGAACCTTTTTTACCAACTCATCATAACTTTTTGACCTATGTCATCCGTTCAATGCACGCTTCATTTCCTCCTAACGTCAACGAAAGATCGAAGCCATGCTCAAAAGCAATCGTCAGGGAGAGTCCTACTCGCCATTAGGAATATAAGATAGTATATGGATTGGACTTTGTTAGTTTGGTCTAAGTTATTGAGGGGCCTAAAATTGCTTTGACGCTCCATTCTTGTTTTTTTTATTTAAAAACATAATTTTTTTGATACATAGACAAAAATCAATTATTCTCTCTCTCTGTCATTTTCTGTTGTTTCACTTTTAGATTCTTCATCTCCACATGTAACCAAAAAAAAGATTCTTCATCTCCACATCTTCCACGAAGATACAGATTCCAATTCATGGCTGCTGTTGCTTCAACAACATATAAGAATAAGGTTAGTACTTGTTGTTCTTCTCACATACCCAATGACATTGCTTTCTCTATTCTCTCCAAATTACCTCTTAAATCACTTACGCGATTCACTTGTGCCCAAAAATCATGGTCTTTTTTACTCCAAAACCCTAATTTCATGGACATGTTCCGTACCAATTTCTTCATATCCAAACATCATGATGACGAGTGTCTACTCCTACTGCAAGACACTCCTAGGATTCCCTTTCACCACTCTCTTTGCATTCTTTCTGGTGATAGCTTCGAGGATAGCGTCAAATTATAGTGGCCACTTCCTTTTCGAGAGAATGATTCCAGTATTCACATTTTGGGTTCTTCTAGTGTTAATGGCTTTCTTTGTCTCTTCAATGGATATGATACTATCAGTACCACATTAACTGTATTGTGGAACCCTGCTACCCATGAATTTAAGACCATTCCTCCTAGCTATGAACCGTATGAGAACGCCGCGTGTAACTATAAGCCTTGTGGATTTGGTTATGATTGTATTAGAGATGACTATAAGGTGATTCGGATTGCTCCATGTTTGAAATTCTTTGAAGGTGATTGGGTTTGGTTGCCAGATAAGGGTAGCCATTTGTGGGAGTCGAATGAGTTATTGGATAGAGTGTTGGATGACGATGAATTTTGGAAGGGTTTTGAAATTGACATGTATGACGATTTTTGGGAAATATATAGCCTCAGAAGTAACTCTTGGAGGAAACTTGATGGCGATGACTTACCTGATTCTTGGGGTAGTGATGTTTCTAACGTGAACTTGAACGGATTTTGTCATTGGTTTAACAATAGAAATCATATGGTGTCTTTTGACTTTACAAATGATACATTCCTTTCAACGACTTTACCCTCGGACTCGGACTTACAAATTGAACGGCGGGAGACACACTTGTTCGAGTTAAATAGGTCTGTTTCTCTAATCTGTGATTATAACATGCCAGATTATTGTCAAATATGGATTTTAGGTGAGCTCGGTGTTAAGGAATCATGGACTAAATTATTAGTTGTCGGACCCTTAACTTGTAGTATTATGCGTCCTATCAGTGCAGGGAAGAAGAGCCATATATTCTTTAGAAAAATAGGTGATCGTTTGGCTTGCTATGATTTTGATTTTAGGACCCAAAGGATTAATCAAATTGAGGCCAAAGGAGAGTTCGTTTTATGGCAGATTGTAACATATAAAGAAAATCTTGTTCCTTTTGGAGGAATGATCAATTAATTGTTTTTTAAGTCTAATATGTATGGTTTCAACCTAGAGGTTCATGAACATTATTATGAAGTTATGTTACTTACATACCAAATGGCTTGTCAATTGTCGTATTTTATTGATTACTTATCATCAAATATAGGAGAAAGAAACACTTGGAATTTTGATGCTTTGTTCTCTATTTTTTTTTTGTTTAAATTGTTTAGCGATTGTGTATCTATATGGATTGCCGGCCTCCACTTAGCTTATGAAAGTCACAACCCTATCTTTATTTGATATTGCCAAACTAGAGCCATTGGCTCCCTTCTGATTTGCATATCTCAAAAACTAGTGGATTTGTTCTGTCATCACACTTCACATAACTATATTTTGTAACCCTAAGTGACTTTGTTCCTAGAACAATGGTACTTATGAATGGATTTTTTTCAAGTTCAGTGGTTTTCTTAAACAGTCTATTAATCTAGCATGGACTATTATCCAGATTGTGAAATTGATGGGAATGGTCATACTTTGGGAATATGCTTATCTGATATGCTTGTCATTATTTTGTATGATTTTGGGATGTCCAAAAATTTCTATGCTAGCTATGAGATTTTCTGCAAAGTAGGGACTTATTAAGATGCAATACTTGTTTTAAACTCTTGAATCAGAACCTATTCTATTATCTTTAGAACATGAAAGTACATAATAGGAGCTAGACTGGTTTTATTTGAAGTTAAATGGATGCGAGGAACACGGTTTGTATAAGTCAGTTGCAAGAAGGAATTGAACAAACATTTCCCAAAAAAAAAAGAAGGAATTGAACAAATGCCATAATAAGTTACTTTGTGCTTCATCTACAAACTTGATAAGCTTTTGAGTTCAAACATTTCCCACAACTTTCAATTCCCTGATATGCAAAAAGAATTAGTGAATCGAAGTGTGCATGCCCAATTTTCAATGTTGGTTAGATAATTAACATTTTTCATAAAGGCTTGTGACTAACTAATACACGTATTATTGCAAAATAATTATGTTTTGACATTAATGGAACATTACATTCACAACATAGATCGACATATATGAGTTGAAAACTTGTAGAGAACATCTTAATTATTTTCTCTCAATTGTAAAGTGTAGTTGTCTAATTGCCTCCTTCGTCTGCTCAGCCCTATCAGCGATCACACCATTTTGTCTACTTACCTTTTGTTCAAGTTCTCAAACTCTCAGCTCCAACTTATTTACTTGATCCAGTGTAGTTTTATCGATCACCAGCTCCTTCGGCCTTACTTTTAGCTCACAAATATATCTCTTCATATCTTGTAGACATAATCTTGAATATGAGTATCCAATTCTGCAGTTTGTTTTTGCGGATCTTCCTCTTTTAGATTTAATTCTTCCCACACATTACCAAGCTGATTCACACTTTCCTCAATTTGAAAATCTCGTCTTCCAGAAGCTCTTTTTGTTTATGTACCTCTTCCGCTTTCAGCTTCAATTCTTCACGCACATTATGAAGCTAACACTCAGTTATTCTCAACTTCAGCCTTCAACTTTATAATATCTTGTTCTGAAAGTTGAACTTTTTGACCAACTCATCATAAGTTTTTGACCTATGCCAACGGTTCAATGCACACTTCACTGCCTCCTGACGTCCGCGAAAGACCGAAGTCATGGTCGAAAACGTCAATGAAAGACCGAAGCCACAACTGAATAATTTTTATTGGTTTTGAAGAAAATGGTAAGAAGAGCAAATTAAATGTGATTTTTATTTAATTTTAGTAGATGTAAAAATAACATGAAGAAGTACCCAAAAAATGATTAAATATAATAAAAATTAGGGTTTTTTTAATAGTTTTGGGGGGAAAAAAGGGGTTTTCCTTATCATTTTGGACGAATGGTGTGTTGCCCATTCGCAATAAATTGATTTTTAAAACTCTTTTCGATTTATTTTTTTGACAATATACTTCCATCTTACCTGATCATAAGGATTTTGGTCGGTGGACGTCTCTTTGCACGGTGGATGTGAAAATGGGGCAAGGATGAGGGGGTTGTACATGTAGACACTTTGACATTCAAGTTAGTATTTGTGTGAAGTGAAGGTTTTAGAGATAGAATAAATTAAATTTGGTCCTTCTATATGAGAATGATATATTTAGCCCCCAGTGCAGAGTCAAAACTATAAATGTGAGGACGACTCCAATGTCCTCACCATTAATAGTTGTTGAAATAATGGCTGAAAAGTCATGATTGATAGTAGATGTCAATCATTATGATGTCGATCGTTACATCTATAATGACCGATATTTACTATCAATCATGACCGATATTTACTATCAATCACAGCTTCGGCCGTTGAGCAGAGTTGCATGGCTTCGGGCCAACTTACTTTTGGGTTAAACTTGACGCTGAGTTGGGCTTAGGTTCAATCTAGAACATACTCCTTTTTATTTTAAATATATAAATAGTTTGTATACAAAGGAATTGAAGTTACGGTAATAACCAAAAACATATTAACGTAGGGTTGGATTGAGCTGCACGAAGGAGCAGGCGTGCACTTAACCTGGTCAAATGCGTTGACTCTACTAGTTTAGTAAACCAGACCGCATCAATGAAAATGTAATCCATAGATTTCAATAATATCATAATCAAAATAATATCTTTAACTTTTTACTTCTCTATTCGTACTTTATTTAATTATAACCAAATATTTACTTTTCAAATTTATTGAATAATTGATATATTTGGTCTGTGATCTAGTTTAGTAAACCAGACCGGATCAATGAAAAAGTAATTCATAGACTTAACAATATCATAATCTAAATAATATCTTTAACTCTTTACTTCTCTATTCGGACTTAATTAAAACCGAATATTTAGTTTTTAAATTTATTAAATATTTGATGTATATGATCGGTGCTCTATAAAAAAGAGAACAAATTAATTATTGTGATATTTTGCTAGACAAATACTTGTAGAATCAATTTGTTGCCTCTGGTTCTACTCCTTCACCTCATCAATATTAAGGCATTATTTGTATGTGGAGGGTCAGCTCCTTACCAAAGCTATCCACTCGAAAAAGAAAATTTTTATTTGAATACAAATTTTCAAACAAAAATACGACAATTTATGTATTTGTGTTACTTTTTTTTTTTGGCTTAAATGCAGTTTTGGTCCCCTTATTTTAAAAAAAATAAATTTTTAATTCCCCTATTTTAAAAATCAGCTTTTTGATCCCCCTATTTTATTTTTTTGAGTTTTGGTCCCCCTCTTCATTTTAAAGAAAATTTTGATGATGTGTCAAACTGATTAATGATATGGCACCGAACACTTGGACAAAATATTATCCATCATATTAAACCACTATTCTATTTCAATAATGTTTATTTTATAAAATATTTTATTCATTATTTTACTTTTTAAGGATAAAATATTTTAATTATTGAATTTTATAAAATCTAAATAACATTGAAAAGTTATATTTCTCTCTTTCATTAAACATCCTCATCCACAAGGAACGGATTATGGTTCATTTAAGCCTGCGTTGGAGACATCGAATTGGAAGCCTCCAGATTTGGGAAGTTTCAAAGCAAGCACTGATGCAAATTTAGTCCAAGTAGGTGTTTGGGGTTTAGGAGCAATAATCCGCGACGAGAACGGTAGGGTAGCGGCGGCAACTACTTGGACAATATCTGGGTTTACCTCTCCGTTGGCAGCTGAAGCCATGCCTCTCTTTAACATCATCCCTCACCACCTGCATCATGACTCATTATCTCACAAAAAATCATCATCTTCCACACCATTCCTCACCACCATCATTTTCAATTTCTAACCTCTAGTTGATTTTAGGTGCTAACTTTGTAACATAAAATTTAGATCTGGATTACAAATAATAACCCATCGCCATTACATGACAGGAACCAAATTTTCAATTTCTTCTTGATTTCCGTGGGTGCTTGTTTTGGTTAATCTTGCACTGGTGTTGATCAAAGATCAAATACTAGATTGGGGTAAATCTAGATTTTGTTTCCAATTTCAGATTTTATTTTAATTTAATAATTGTTTTAATAATTAATTAACACAAAAAAATTGTTTTCATTATTAAAATATTTTATAAAATAATTATTGAAATAGAATAAAAATTTAATGACATGGATAATATTTTGTCCAAGTGTTCAGTGCCACATCATTAATGAGCTTGACACATCATCAAAATTTTCTCTAAAATGAAGAGGGGGACCAAAACTCAAAAAAACTTAAAATAGGGGGATCAAAAAGCTGATTTTTAAAATAGAGGGACTAAAACTTCATTTTTTTCAAAATAGGGGGACAAAACTGCATTTAAGTCTTTTTTTTTAAAATACTTTTTACACTTTTTGAGAACAATGCATAAAGAGGTATAATATGGATGTCGTATTTTTGTCCATAAAAGAATGTTCATATAACATAGCTCCTCGAAAAATATATGATTTGAGTGCGTTAGAGTGATCGCCAAAAAAAAAAAATTAAGCTTTAGCAGCAGCATTTTAGCCGAAGAAAAAAATAAAAATAAAGAGAAATGAAACATCACTCACACAGTAGTAATAATAATCTATATATGAAAAATGCTAATTAGTACTCTAAAGTTCCTCTAAAATACTAATTAAGAACCAAAAAGAAAAAAATTGTCTTCGAATTTGTGTAGTCGATATCTTTAAAATATAAACAATGTTGTTTCTAATGCAAAATATACTCTTTTTTTTCCTCCCTAGTTAGCATGATTAAAGGAACAATAGAAACCAAATGCCATGTAGGTGCTAAACCATTAGCCCCTCCTAATAAACAACATTATGAGAACTGATTCCCTCCCTTAAAATTTTCATGCTATACCATTAGCCCCTCCTAATAAACAACATTATGAGAATTTTAAAAAATAAAAAATGAAATTGTAATAAAAATGGAAGGCTCGGATTTCACTGCACATAATGTGCACAGGACAGGAATCAGCTCTCAAACATTATACAACCTATAAGAGGTGTGTTTGTGTGTAAAAGTACCAAGTAGTAAACAACAACGTAAGCAAAGAGACAATATCAACTTTCATTCAACTGAAAAACCAGTAGGGGAAAAAAACTATGCTTTGAAGAAGAAAATTGACAAAATCGTTTCACATAATCTTCTGTTTATCTGTTTATAATTATAAAAGGAGCAAAATGGCACCCTATATGAACAATGTGATACAACCGTCATACTAAGGTTTTTAAATGGTAAATAAATCATATCAAAAGGAAACAGATGGTCCATGATTCAAATCAAATAACAAAAATAGGTACTAGTAGACCTTCAAAAATACCATTCTAAAGAAAAGGGGCAAAACTCAAAAGCGCCTGACATTTAGGTTGTTCTTGGGGTGGCCCATTCAACTTTCAAGATGAGATTGTCATAGCCATATCCATTGAGTTTGTTAATAGCTCTCTGAGCATCTTCCCTGCTGACAAAGCTGACAAAGCCAAACCCCCTACTCATGTGAGTCTTTTGATCAGTAGCAACATAGACTCTGCTGATAGAACCAAAAGGACGGAATAGTTCATGCAAATCAGGCTCGGTTGTGTCCTCCGAGAGGTTGGTTACCCGCACAGAGTTCTCATCATTCCTCCGCGAGGCACCAGTCTTCTCTGCACCAGGTTTCTTGCTAGGAGGTACATACACACCGGTAGTGGGACCAGGTGCATTCGATGTTGGAGGCTTATCATTATCAACGGATACCTCAGATGGTTGTAAGAGATCCTTATTTGGACATTTTGCAGTCCAATGGTCACCCTTCTTCAAACAAATCCTGCACTGCATAAGAACAGCACCTGGGTTAGGCGTAGGCGTAGCAAATGGGTCTTTATTTGCAACCTCCTTTTGGGAACCTGTTAACAATTGCAGATAAAAAGTTACCATTCAATATCATTATATTTGATAGACCAATTGAAAGGGAAATCAATTAAGACACCTAAACAAAGTTCTTATTATCCTGTAAGACATCCCATGGTAATTCATCATCCAAAGTAAGGAATTTCATGCAAATGATAGCAACACAAATACAAAATAGACCACCAATACAATAATTCTTTTTATTGAGAAGTTCAATCCAATATTTTGTTTAATCATGAACATGTATACAGACATTCACATGGAATTGCCCGCATTTGCATAAATTCCCATGTATAAAATTGAACATTGTTTCTTACACTGAAAAAACAATAAATTAACTACAAAAAACAATTCATAAATTACAATTTAAGGCGCACAATATATACAAAACCCTTAGTTTTAGAGGAATTTAAAACACGTGAATGGGATCGCATCACCAATATTTAATCAAAATTCTCCGTAATATCAAGAATCAAACAAGCAACCTGCATTCAATGTTGTCAATATGCTTGGTAATGATTCTTCGCGTACTCAAGCAAACAACCAGCATTCCACGTTGTCAATAGCAGACCACGGAAAACAGCATTTTGTTCAAACTCCACTTTGCTATCGTTGGTCATCTAACAACGATAGTTTATTGCAAAACAATAATACAACAATTTATTGAAATTCCGCTATGCAATAGTAGCCTTTATTCGAAAAACTATCATCATTTGAAACCCTAATTACTTCATATTCTAACATATAGTTTTATAGTTTTCAATTTGCTACGGTTTTGAAATCGAAATCAATCAAATAATTTGTTACGTAACTACAGAAAAAATTTAGGGTTTCAATACACAAACAAAAAACGAAACGAGAGATATACCAATTGGCTTAGGGCGTTCAAGAACGATCTCTTCAGTAGAAACCATAGTAAGACGACTACCGACGTCTTCATGAACAGCATCACCAAACTTAGGCAAAGAGCGACGTTCGACGGCGCGTTTACTGATACGCGCGTTAGCAAGTTTGCGAGTGCGAGTGGTTGTTGTAATCTTAACCTTATTACCATCATCATCAAATTTGTATTCAATCAGTTTCTTGATTCCGTTTTCGTCAGGTCCTATCACTTCACGTGGCGGTAAAAGGAAATCGAGATTCTCTCCGTCGTCTTCTTCCAATTCTCCCCACCGCATCTTCGTCTGTTCGATCTGGTTCACCATTTGTTCTTCTCTTTGGTTGTTGAGATAATTGATTTGCTGTGTTTGGATGAAAGAATAGTAAATTCTCCGATTCGTAGATTTGAAATTGCAAAATCGGAATTTTGCGGTTGCTGTGGCGGTGGTTACACAGAGCAGAATTGTAACTGGCGGCGGTGAAATTTTTAGGTACGAATATTATTATTTTTTGACCAAAGGTTAAAAAGGTAAAATATAGGATAAACAGAAAATATATGGGGTCAAAAATGTATCTTCCTTTTTAAAATTTTTAATAATATTATTATTTTATTGTAAATTTTTTTATTATTTTAACTTTTAAAATATTTTATACTTGGATTACAAATAAACAATAAATTTTAAATGAATAAAACTAATTGTAACCCAAAAATCGTAAGTTGATGATTCAATATTTCAAACAAATTGACTTTGAACTTTGTTTTACGAAAATATGTAAAAATAATTTTTATTGGATATGAAAAAGATGTTAGAAGAGCAAATTAAATATAATTTCTATATAACTAGTATGTTAGCCCGTGTCCTGCACGGGATTTTGTCTTTTATCTTATTTTTTTGTAACATTTTGGTCCTTTATCTTTTATTTATAACAATTTGATCTTTTATCTTATATATTTGTAACACTTTGGTACTTTATCTTTTATTTGTAACATTTATCTTTTATAACATTCACATATAAATCCTTTTTTTTATATATTTTTTTATTAAAAAAATTCTGAATTTATTTTTTAAGATACTTTTTTATTAAAATTAAATAAAAATCATAATTTTGATAAAAAATTTCATCATCTTCATCATTTTTTTCATATTTTCATGTTTTTTAAAGGACCAAAATGTTACAAATAAAAGATAAATGACCAAAGTGTTAAAAAAAGATAAGATAAAGGACCAAAATGTTACAAACGAAAGATAAAGGACCAAAATGTTACAAAAAAAAAAGATAAATGACCAAACGTGTAGTTTTACCCCTATATCTTTTTTAATACTATTTAAGTGTTTGTTAATATAAAAAAAAATCTTTATTTATTAAAAAAAAAATGTAAAAAAAAAGTGTTTGTTTTTAAATATTATTTGAAAAATTTAGTGTAATGTTCAATGGTGAATTTGAGATACTATATATTATGTGTTGCTTAAATATATATTATGGGAGCAAAGATATTGTGCATTGTATAAATGACATTAAATATAAGTAAAAGTTTAACCTTATATATTATTTTTAAAAAAATTATTATTTAAAAGTTTAAGATAATAAAACAATTTTAAAATTTTAGAAAAAACATTTTTGTAAAAAAAAAAAGATTTTAGACAAAAAGTAAAGACGAAAAATATATTTAACCTGTTAAAATAAAACTTAAGTTCAAAGGTAAAATTTTAAGTTATATATCTTAAAGAATACAACAATGCATTACTTTTGTAATTTTCATAGGCTTGTCTCCGTATGACATGATTCCTATATACCATACACTAAATATTTCTTTCAACTGTCATAATACAATGTAAATATTTTGAAGTAATTTGAAATAAATATTTCCATTATAATTTTCATAATTATTATTATATTGATTTTAACTTGTAAAACAAAAAATAATAAAAACAAAAAGATTGTGAGACTTGAGAGTTCCGATTTTGACCGTGTTGTGTTTGGCGAAGATGGTGAAACTTGAGAGTTCTGATTTTCCTCTAGAGTTATGATTTTCAAACTATCTTATGTAGGAGAAGCCAAAGATTTCATTTTTCATTCAATTTATTTTGATTTCTTGTGCTATTGAGAAATTGTAACACCCCGTTTTTCAAAGACCAAAAAGGGGCATTATTTTTTTGTTTTAAACAAAACAGAGCGTGCATAAATTTTCATGATGAGCCGACATTAATCATACCACAGGGCTAATTAAACATTAGTGCTTCAGAGAAGCAAGTGTAACACCTGAATATTTACAACCCTAAAGACAAAGGGTCTAACAACCACAAAAGTAAATATTCAGAATACAGTCATCCAAAAGAGTCAGAACCTATGCCTAATCCAAAAAGAGCACGGTGTACAAACCACGCCGGCGAACAGCCTAACTTAAGATGTACCACTCCTCGATCACTGGAATCCCACGAACTCACCGTCGTCTTCACGACCCACGGTCTCGGACAGGAATCCATCGTCTAGGTGGGGGTAACCCGTTCATGTATTATGGCAAGGGTCACCACACATATACATATATATAATACACACCGAATATACACATACCAAATACGGAAAGCAAATAAACATTTAGCATTTCCTCCTCAACAGGCATTATAATTCAAATGCACACAAAGCCTATCAATGCAGACTCTAAATGATTGTGATCACCCTACCCGGGTCTTTTTCACATGCATGAATTCCGGAATTTTACCTCTCCGCAGAGAGTCGTAGGTCCAACCCCTACTAATATCAATACAATCCCGAAGGATTAGAGTGGATCCATTCCCGATAATCACACTCCGTGGTCCATTCCCGATAACCACATATTGGACTCAATAAATCCCGAAGGATTAAGGTGGATCCATTCCCGATAATCACACCCCGTGGTCCGTTCCCGATAACCACTTACAATGAATGCATGAGCATACGATTCCCCATATATGCTAATGCAACAAATACATACCTCTCAAGCGTATGTAAACCAATCATAATATGTACATATATTTTCAAAATCATATGCACGCCAATCACATATTCATACATATATTCTCAAACATATGTAAACCACACATGCGATACAAAACACCTTCTCATCACGAGAATACATAATATAATCATGCCAAGCATTCACACAATCCAGAACCAAGCATACACATGTATCATACACATATATGACGGAAAAATAAAGGTGCCCTTACCTCAGCAAGCGTCCACAACAATTTCTCGCTCAATTCTACAGTTCACGCTACCTAAAATATAAGCAGCGTAACATCAATAAAATACTCTCACCGTATTCTATCGAAACGAAACCAAAACCCAAAAATCTAGAGGGGTCTAAGGTACTTTCTAACACTCTCGGATAGTGATTACGAGTTCTCCCCATAGTGATTAAAAATTCACGAAGTTAAATGCACTATTTTTCGCTATGCGAAAATATTTTCGTTTCAAAACAATTTATGAAACACTTTGATAACTCCAAGGCAATCAATTACACATAATAAAACCATTTGAAAACAACCCATGAGCTCTTCAAAAAATTTCACAAAAATAAAAGTTTACTTGCATCACAAGTTACAAGTTTCATTTTCCAATAAAATGGCTATAACTCATTCAATCTTTATCCGATCGAAACGAGCCATACGCCGAAATCTTCGTCTCGAAAAGACGGATCATATTGTTAACTTTCAAGGACACAAAAACAATTTTAGAATGACCTAAATGCCCTTGTAAATTTCGGCCAGAATTGGAATTATTTTAAAACCATTGTTTTTCAAAATCAACCATAGCTTAAAACACTTAAACCATCACTACTTTTTCCTCAATGATCAAGTACACACACTAAATCATTTTGAATCCAAGAATACCATTTTTCTTCAAAACTTTGCAAACCTTTTCTTTTCACATAAAACCCCAAAACATTTTTTACAAAGACCATGATCATTCATCACACTAGATGATCATTTTCTTATCATTTTAGGACTTGAAAAATTTGAAACCTCATGGCTATACACCAATGCATGCCACGGCCATTTTCATCAAAACACACTAAGACTCAAATTTTTCCATTTTCAAAAGCATAGTATTATTCGTTTAATCCCCAAAATGACTTATCCTATCAATCCAAATCCTTTTCAAAACAAGCATGAAACTTTTCAAAACCTTACAATTTAACTTGTTTACTCAAACACAAGTTACTAATTTTCATTTCCAAACAAAACCATATTCAATCATTTCTTTGAAACCATGATTGTGCCCTCCCAATTAGAACTTAAAATAAAATTGAAAACCCTTGATCATACACCACCAAAAGCCACGGCCAAACAAGGAAACAAGGCCAACTCCCAAAAATTTTCATTACAAAACCCTAGTAATAATCTACTAGTTCCCAAACCCATTGATTTGGACAAACAAAATATTTTCATAACACAATCCACAATCAAAATAGTTTTCACAATTTCTCAAGAACACCAAAAATATAAATTTTCTTGTTTCACAAAACAAATTCATTATTCTAACATCCATTTTGCCATTAAGGTCATATCTAACTTCAAAATTAAAATCACAAAGCAACCACTCATGATTATGATCAATTTAAAATCTCCTCATCAAACCCTAACTCAAGATTTTGTTAGAACTTAAATTACTATGAAAATCAACACCTACTTAACTTAAATTCACTAGTTAAACTCTCTTTACAACTTCTATGCAAACAAGATTAATTACAAGCATAATCTAAAGATTTTCTTCTCAAGAACATGAAAATCATAAACTTACTCTAGAAGAAAATCAACTAACAACAAGAAGATTAGGCTAGTTACCTTAAGGAAGATGATAATCTTAGCAAATCTATGATCCAAAGAGTAAAAATCCAAGCTTGTAGAAGGAAATAAAATTTGAATGAGGAAGGTGGTGAAGAAATGGGGTTTTGCCGTGAGAGAGGAATGAGGGAGTACATATCAAATTTTGACTTTTGATTCAATGTGACATAACATCCTATCTAAGGTGATCTTGATTAATAATAGCCTTTGGATCAAATAGTGTAAAGGTAACTTGTTAAACCCTAGCCATTGGATCAAACATGGTAATGATTACCTTTTAGAAAATATCTAGATATTTTCACTTTACGCTACTCAGCTCTCGCTTTCGATCGTAGGCGAGTCGTACTCTGCTAACGGTCTAACTTGCGAAAAATAGAAAATCTGCGAAATAAAAGTTCGCCGTAAACCATTTCTAAAAATTATCGCTAAATTTGATTCTCCGACTGAAATTTATATCCCAAGCTCTCAATAATATTCTGAATCCAGATTCTAACTCGTGCCGATATATAAAGTCTCTAATTAAAATTTCGACAGAAAACAGAAACCGTAAATTTTCCAACAGCGGGTACAGTTTTCTACTCGTTTTTCCAATAAACGGAGAAAGTCGAATTTCGAAATTCTGAAGGCACAGGAACGTTCTCATAGGTAAATAAAGACTAGGGAACAAAAGTCTGGGCTTTATTAGCACACGAGTACAAAACAGGCTCCAACTCAGCAATAATGCTGTTATTACAACGATGCTTGCAAAATAACTTAACCAAAACCCTAAACCCTTAGCCACTTCTCTTGTTCTCAATACCCGTACGGTACAGTAGAATTATGGGTCTTACATTACTACCCTCCAAAAAGAAGTTTCGTCCTCGAAACTAAAGGTATGAGCAACAACTCATCTAGTTATTACTATCACCAACACAACAAAATCTCGTAGGAATCGGTGTAGCCACACAGATGCTATCACTACCACACTGGCACGACCGTGCACAAATCGCAACCCTCTACATAGTCGCACTGGTTCCAAACTCTAGACACAAAGATAGACATCACACAACGAGTTTACCACTTGAAATCTAACTTCACTATGAAGGTTCACAACTCTAATTCTCAAAGATCCTAGGTCAACATGACAAATTTCCAAGGTCACCTCTTACGCCTCCACGACATAGCCTATTCCACTAGGCCCACACAAAGTGGTGACAGCTACCCTCCAAAAAGAAACACTGAAACTCTTGGTGCACCACCAAAGCTAGCAAAAACTTGTCAATTCCAGTCAACACGATTCCGTCTATTATTAACAAGAGATTAAGGATGATCAGTTCCTCAATTTGTCAATAGATAGCCGACAATCATAATGGTGGTTTAGACCATCTTTACCTAACTTGAATAATGCTTCCTGTCACTTGTGCTCAAGATCCTCCGACGCACAAGGGTCCAACAATTCCTTCGAAGTTTTCTACACATTTTTCCTCGGTCTCTTACTATCTCAATCTCACTGACGAGATACAATGCTCAAAACACGTCACTTAAAACCACATGCTTCCACTCCCGAAACATATGTTGAGTATCACCCAACAGTAATACAGTGCCACCACGGCAAGTACCTCTCAAATCATTACCCTCCGAAAGAAGTTATCATCTATAGAGAGAACTTTACAACTTCATCAATATCCATAAGCCCTTAATTATTCCTTTAATCTCATAACTGCGTCGAACCATCCAATCGCAGTCTTAATAATATCATCCCAACATCCAGTTGGTGATTACATTCCCCAAATTCTCCTGACATGCGCCAACTTATACCATCTACCTCGCTTGGACTCCCTTCATCCAAATCTCAAATTCCCGAAAATTCAATCCTTCAGGCGTCCACATAATTTTCCAAATTAATACTTAGGTTAACCTTGCCTGCTTTAGCATAAAACATTTCTCCTCGTCGACTGCCATCGTCGGCTTAAACCATTCTACATCTTATTCTCATTCTATTTCTAAACTCTCTTGAGTTTCTTCTCTCTTACCATTAAATTCTCTTTTACTCAAAAGAGCTTGTCACCCTGACCATTCTTATTTGTTCCAACATCTTATCCTTATAGTAAATTCCTACATCCAATCATATCTTGAGATATTTCTCAGCGCAACCGTCGTTCAACCGCTTCTACTGTCAACGACCGAAATCATTCGTTTTCTCAATGCGCATTTTCCTCTACGTTACGCCTATCCTCATTGTAACAACTACAATGAATCAATTTCTATTAGTTTCCACCAAACTTTGTCATTAGATAATTGCTTACCCTTTTTTACTTCCACATACAACACACACACCTCCATGACATCCATTCAGGTGGTGCTTTCGAATCCTTAATATACACGCACAATCATAATTTTTCCAAATTATGTGTGAATCCTTTCGCCAATCCTTAATTGACATAAGCCACATTCTCATGTGCTTCCCTCTTACTTATTTTTAACATGTCTTTCCAACGACTAACTTCCTTTGCGACTATCTCATCGATGTGATAAACTCTACAAAACTCCAATTAGGCTTGTCTCATCAATCTACTAATTTGCAACTTTCAAGTTCAACAACTGTCTAGAGTTGGTTCCCAAACGACCATAACCAATAACTTGTTAAATCCAAACAACATCTTTAACTCACCGCACAGAATCCAAATACTCTCTCGTTCCATAACATTTTGAATCATAACAAGCATACACTTTTCCGTTCGACCAATCCCAAATTGTCGTAACTATCTAAAGTCATAGGGTTCTACAATACCAATAACCAACTTCACACATACGTTTGCTACCCGTCCTAACACATCCATTCACTAGCTAGATTCTTATTCGCCTCAAGTCCATCCTCCTCGGACCACTCCGTCTAAAGAATTCAGAGACACTTGTCGACTAAATTCGACAATTGCTCGGGGGTTCCAACTGTGTAGGGAACATCGTTTCAACTAAGACACAATCAATTACCTAAGCATCCACCATGCTAGACTCACCGAACGAACACATAACCCACAACACAACCAAAACCGATCGCTAGAACTAACATAACTCTAGCTATATTCTGACTGACTTTGGACGGACAACTCTACTACACACTTTCCCTTTGATGATCTAAAGCCGGGCTCTGATACCACAATGTAACACCCCGTTTTTCAAAGACCAAAAAGGGGCATTATTTTTTTGTTTTAAACAAAACAGAGCGTGCATAAATTTTCATGATGAGCCGACATTAATCATACCACAGGGCTAATTAAACATTAGTGCTTCAGAGAAGCAAGTGTAACACCTGAATATTTACAACCCTAAAGACAAAGGGTCTAACAACCACAAAAGTAAATATTCAGAATACAGTCATCCAAAAGAGTCAGAACCTATGCCTAATCCAAAAAGAGCACGGTGTACAAACCACGCCGGCGAACAGCCTAACTTAAGATGTACCACTCCTCGATCACTGGAATCCCACGAACTCACCGTCGTCTTCACGACCCACGGTCTCGGACAGGAATCCATCGTCTAGGTGGGGGTAACCCGTTCATGTATTATGGCAAGGGTCACCACACATATACATATATATAATACACACCGAATATACACATACCAAATACGGAAAGCAAATAAACATTTAGCATTTCCTCCTCAACAGGCATTATAATTCAAATGCACACAAAGCCTATCAATGCAGACTCTAAATGATTGTGATCACCCTACCCGGGTCTTTTTCACATGCATGAATTCCGGAATTTTACCTCTCCGCAGAGAGTCGTAGGTCCAACCCCTACTAATATCAATACAATCCCGAAGGATTAGAGTGGATCCATTCCCGATAATCACACTCCGTGGTCCATTCCCGATAACCACATATTGGACTCAATAAATCCCGAAGGATTAAGGTGGATCCATTCCCGATAATCACACCCCGTGGTCCGTTCCCGATAACCACTTACAATGAATGCATGAGCATACGATTCCCCATATATGCTAATGCAACAAATACATACCTCTCAAGCGTATGTAAACCAATCATAATATGTACATATATTTTCAAAATCATATGCACGCCAATCACATATTCATACATATATTCTCAAACATATGTAAACCACACATGCGATACAAAACACCTTCTCATCACGAGAATACATAATATAATCATGCCAAGCATTCACACAATCCAGAACCAAGCATACACATGTATCATACACATATATGACGGAAAAATAAAGGTGCCCTTACCTCAGCAAGCGTCCACAACAATTTCTCGCTCAATTCTACAGTTCACGCTACCTAAAATATAAGCAGCGTAACATCAATAAAATACTCTCACCGTATTCTATCGAAACGAAACCAAAACCCAAAAATCTAGAGGGGTCTAAGGTACTTTCTAACACTCTCGGATAGTGATTACGAGTTCTCCCCATAGTGATTAAAAATTCACGAAGTTAAATGCACTATTTTTCGCTATGCGAAAATATTTTCGTTTCAAAACAATTTATGAAACACTTTGATAACTCCAAGGCAATCAATTACACATAATAAAACCATTTGAAAACAACCCATGAGCTCTTCAAAAAATTTCACAAAAATAAAAGTTTACTTGCATCACAAGTTACAAGTTTCATTTTCCAATAAAATGGCTATAACTCATTCAATCTTTATCCGATCGAAACGAGCCATACGCCGAAATCTTCGTCTCGAAAAGACGGATCATATTGTTAACTTTCAAGGACACAAAAACAATTTTAGAATGACCTAAATGCCCTTGTAAATTTCGGCCAGAATTGGAATTATTTTAAAACCATTGTTTTTCAAAATCAACCATAGCTTAAAACACTTAAACCATCACTACTTTTTCCTCAATGATCAAGTACACACACTAAATCATTTTGAATCCAAGAATACCATTTTTCTTCAAAACTTTGCAAACCTTTTCTTTTCACATAAAACCCCAAAACATTTTTTACAAAGACCATGATCATTCATCACACTAGATGATCATTTTCTTATCATTTTAGGACTTGAAAAATTTGAAACCTCATGGCTATACACCAATGCATGCCACGGCCATTTTCATCAAAACACACTAAGACTCAAATTTTTCCATTTTCAAAAGCATAGTATTATTCGTTTAATCCCCAAAATGACTTATCCTATCAATCCAAATCCTTTTCAAAACAAGCATGAAACTTTTCAAAACCTTACAATTTAACTTGTTTACTCAAACACAAGTTACTAATTTTCATTTCCAAACAAAACCATATTCAATCATTTCTTTGAAACCATGATTGTGCCCTCCCAATTAGAACTTAAAATAAAATTGAAAACCCTTGATCATACACCACCAAAAGCCACGGCCAAACAAGGAAACAAGGCCAACTCCCAAAAATTTTCATTACAAAACCCTAGTAATAATCTACTAGTTCCCAAACCCATTGATTTGGACAAACAAAATATTTTCATAACACAATCCACAATCAAAATAGTTTTCACAATTTCTCAAGAACACCAAAAATATAAATTTTCTTGTTTCACAAAACAAATTCATTATTCTAACATCCATTTTGCCATTAAGGTCATATCTAACTTCAAAATTAAAATCACAAAGCAACCACTCATGATTATGATCAATTTAAAATCTCCTCATCAAACCCTAACTCAAGATTTTGTTAGAACTTAAATTACTATGAAAATCAACACCTACTTAACTTAAATTCACTAGTTAAACTCTCTTTACAACTTCTATGCAAACAAGATTAATTACAAGCATAATCTAAAGATTTTCTTCTCAAGAACATGAAAATCATAAACTTACTCTAGAAGAAAATCAACTAACAACAAGAAGATTAGGCTAGTTACCTTAAGGAAGATGATAATCTTAGCAAATCTATGATCCAAAGAGTAAAAATCCAAGCTTGTAGAAGGAAATAAAATTTGAATGAGGAAGGTGGTGAAGAAATGGGGTTTTGCCGTGAGAGAGGAATGAGGGAGTACATATCAAATTTTGACTTTTGATTCAATGTGACATAACATCCTATCTAAGGTGATCTTGATTAATAATAGCCTTTGGATCAAATAGTGTAAAGGTAACTTGTTAAACCCTAGCCATTGGATCAAACATGGTAATGATTACCTTTTAGAAAATATCTAGATATTTTCACTTTACGCTACTCAGCTCTCGCTTTCGATCGTAGGCGAGTCGTACTCTGCTAACGGTCTAACTTGCGAAAAATAGAAAATCTGCGAAATAAAAGTTCGCCGTAAACCATTTCTAAAAATTATCGCTAAATTTGATTCTCCGACTGAAATTTATATCCCAAGCTCTCAATAATATTCTGAATCCAGATTCTAACTCGTGCCGATATATAAAGTCTCTAATTAAAATTTCGACAGAAAACAGAAACCGTAAATTTTCCAACAGCGGGTACAGTTTTCTACTCGTTTTTCCAATAAACGGAGAAAGTCGAATTTCGAAATTCTGAAGGCACAGGAACGTTCTCATAGGTAAATAAAGACTAGGGAACAAAAGTCTGGGCTTTATTAGCACACGAGTACAAAACAGGCTCCAACTCAGCAATAATGCTGTTATTACAACGATGCTTGCAAAATAACTTAACCAAAACCCTAAACCCTTAGCCACTTCTCTTGTTCTCAATACCCGTACGGTACAGTAGAATTATGGGTCTTACAGAAATTGGTCTTCTCTCTCTATTTGGGTTCATCGTGCATTTGTTGTGTGGGCTATTATACAGATTTCAATTTATTACTTTTGCTTCAATTCATACATTGAAGTTTAGATCTCTTTTATTTAACATCATTTAATGAATGTGACACGTCATGTGTTTTGCCGAATCTCAACAAACTATATATATCTTTGGATCTTATCCATGAAAAGTAATTAAACTACTTGTTTTTTTTATCCCACAAAAAAAAATAAAATAGAGCCCTTGCTTTAAGGATATACGGTACAAGTTTTATTATGTTTATTATAGATTTATTCCACTAAATCTCAACAAACTATATATTTTTAGATCTTACCCATGAAAAGTAATTAAATAAACTACTTTTTTTTTATCCCACCAAAAAAATACTAATAATAATAGAGCCCGTACTTTAAAATTATAGAGTTTTACTATGTTTATTATAGATTTTATTCCACTTAATCTCAACAAACTATAAATCTTATCCATGAAAAGGAGTTAAATAAACTACTTGATTTTTATCCCACAAAAAAAAAAAAAAAATATTTTCATAGTAATCCAAAACTCCCACGTTAAAAATACAATGTAAATTAAGATCGCTTTTCCCATCCTTCTCTTACGTTATTATTTCAACCTGTTTCATAGTAATGCAAAACTCACACATTCAGTGACCTTGAAAAAATTCATTGTAAATTAAGATTGTTTTTCCTATCGTTCTCTCACCTTCTTGTTTCAACCTGTTTCATAGTAATACAAAACTCCTGCATTCAATGGCCTTGAAAAATACAATGTAAAGTAAGATCGCTTTTCCCGTCATTTTTTAAAATTTTTTTATTTTTATAATGGGTTAAAGAAGATATGTTTTTGAGAAGTTTTCTTTAATAATGAATCAAAGAAGATCTAGGCCCCGTTTGGATTAACTTATTTTTGAGCTTATGCAAACAACTTATGCAATTTTTATGTATTATTATAAAAATATAATTTTAACTTGTTTGAACTTATAAAATAGCATAAAACCTAATTTATATTGCATAAGTTGTTTGCATAAGCTCAAAAATATGCTAATCCAAACAGGGCACTAATTGAATGTCACATAAGCAAGCTTTTTAATTAAATTACATCTAAACAATTTCTATTGAGAATACACGAGAGAGATTCTTGGAAATCTTATAATCTTATAATAGAGATAGAGATATCTCTTCATTGAAGTGGGGATAATTAATAGAATAAATAACTACTTTTCTATTTTGTGTAAAAGAAAAACTACTTTTCTATTTCTTGTTTTTGTTGACTTACTTCTCCCTAAACAGGTACAAAAAATATAATCAATAAATAACAACAAAAAAATATACCAGTTTAATTTCTTGGACAGAATACATTGAATTATAAATAGTTTATGGCTAGTGAAAATGCAAATAAGAGTACATAATGAATATAAATTTAAATAAATTAACATATTTTTGCAATAAGGCACGAAAGAACATTCACCTGCATTCGTAATCATCTTATATAACTTTCTATACCTATTGGGAACCAAAATTACCATCACTACAAATCATTTGTCTCTTAACCGATGTTAAATGTATTACTGAAAAAATTCCACCAAACAAATATGATTAATTCTATCGATGAGAGTAGTGACAAAACCGGTCTATTGAACTAAATGAGATAACTAAATAAAATTGTCAATGAAAGAAGTGCATAATAAAACATTAAAAATAAACAATGAAAATTTGTTGTATGACGATCATATAAGTAAAATAGTCTAGTCTTTCTAAATTTTAATTTTGGTCTTCATATATTTAGTTGTTGGTAAATCAGCTCCATCAAGGCAAGCTCTCTTAACTGCTACATGATCAACTTTATGTGAGCATAAGTCTACGACATCTATAGCAGTGCTATCTTTGACCTTCTCCACTGCAGCTGCAGTTTCATCAAACTTTGTGATAAGATACTGTGAATAAAGGAACGCCAATTCACAAATCAATAAGTTATGCGGTTTAAGATTCTTAAACAAATTATTTTTAAATTGAATTTTCTTACCTGCCCAATTATATCTGAACAATCTGTGACTTGACGTCAACACAACTAACTGCCAGTTCCAACCCTCTAGGTGGTACAACTTGATACACGATTTTATGTAAACAGCAAAGAACATAAAATATGAGTTGCCCTGACAAAGGTTGGAGAATATTTTTCTCTTTGATTTTTACAACTTTATATAAACTTATATATATCCGATTAATTAATTTTGTATATATCCAATAATTTGTTTTTAAAAATAATGGGATGTAAATTTGAATCTTAGGAAATTTAGTTGTGCAACTTTGTATAAACTTATATATATCTGATTAATTAATTTAATTGTATATATCCAATAATTTTATTTTTTTTAAAAGAAATAATGGGTTTGAGAAGATACAAAAAATATACAAAAAAAAAACACTCTAATTGAATGCCACCTAAGCAAAAACTCTTAATGAATTATTATTGAATGCCACATAAGCAATTTTTTTTAAGAATACACGAGAAAGCTCCGTGGGAATCTCGCTATGTATATAATAGAGATTTTATGGATTTAATTTATATACACTGTCAGTATAAAGAGTTTTTATACTGACAGTGAATCATAATCATTCGATGTTCACAAACATTTGACTTGATTGAAAACTACCTATAAAGTAGTGGGCATGAATGGTTATGATGTGCTGATGATGTAATATATTTTACATTGTCAGTGTACCACAACTAAACTCTAATTTTATTAGATGATGTAAAAATAACATGATTATGTACCTAAAAGAAGTAACATGATTAGATATGATAAAAATTAGTGTGTTTATTTAATAGTTTGGAGTAAATATTGGTTTTTTTTATCATTTGGGAAGAAGGGTGTATTGTTCATTCGTAATATATTGATTTTTAATACTCTTTTCGTTTTTTTACAACATACTTTGATCTTATCTGATCAGAATGATTATTGCAGGTGGACTCTCTTTGCATGGTGGTGTGAAAGCGGGGAGGGATGAAAGTTGTATATGCAAACACTCTAACGTTCAAGTTAGTATTTCTGTGAAGTGAAAGTTTTATAGATAAAATGAATAAAATTTGGTCCTTCCGCATGAGAATGATATATATAGCCCTTAGCACGGAGCCAAAACTATAAATGTGAGGACGACTCCAATGCCCTCACCATTAATGATTGTCGGATAATAAATGTCAATCATTATGATGTCGATCGTTACAGAAGTGTTAGCTTATGTGGCTGTTCAGCAGAATCGCATAGCTTCAGGCCAACTTACTTTTGGACCAAGCTTGACACCGAGTTGGGCTTAGTTCCAATTCAGAACATACTCCGTTTTAATTTTAAATATAAAAATAGTTGAAAAATGCTCTTTATGCCCCCTTATTTGCAATTCGGGCCCCCCGTATTGACGAAAATGCCCTCATACAAGTTTTTGAACTTAAATTCCAAAACTAATTAGTTTTGGAACCTATATTCCAAAATACACTAATACTAGTATAATTTACCCGTGCCAAGCACGGGTTTTGGCACGGGTTAGCTTTTACCTATAAAAATATATAAATGGTTTAAAATAAAATGTATAATTTTTTTGTTTTTGATATAAATGTGATGTGTAGTAGTTAAATTGTAAGCAAAAACATATACCATTATGTTATATGGGTACATGATATAAAAGTTTGTATTAGCTTTCAGTATTAAATGTTCATCCCCGTGTATACGGTTTATATTAAATATTGATCATTCATTTATTTATAAAATGTTTATCCTCGTATATTAACAAATATTGCAAAATATTCATCCTCGTGTATTAAATGTTAATCCCGTGTATTATTTATATTAAACATTCATTTATTTATAAAATGTCCATCCCCGTATATTAACAAATATTGTGAAATATTCATCCTCGTGTATTAAATGTTCATCCCCGTGTATTATTTATATTAAACATTCATTTATTTATTTATAAAATGTTCATCCCCGTATATTAACAAATATTGTGAAATATTCATCCTCGTGTATTAAATGTTCATCCCCATGTATTATTTATATTAAACATTCATTTGCTTGTAATATGTTCACCCTGATGTATAACTTTTTTTGTTGTTTCTTTTATTTTTTGAAAAAGGTATAAGATTTTATATTAATATGTTACTTCTACTAAAATATTAATTCATAGTAAAAAAAACATTATATTCGTCCAAAACTATAATTAAAAAAATTGTAAAAAATCATGGTGGTCATATTTGTTTTTTCCTACTAAACCATGGTGATAATATGAAAGTGTAAATATATCGTTCTGTGAGCATGAAATTTGAATTTGAGCAACATAACACTCTACAATAATTAATTCTTCATAAGAATGTAAAAAATGTAATAAAAAATCTAAATGTTTGAAAGAAAAAAAATACTCATTTTATTTGAAGAGAATGAGTGGTCGACTTCAATATTGTATGATGTGCCTTATATAGGAAAAAAACTTTAAAAAATGTGCTAACTTATGCCCTTGGTATGTGTTTTAATTTATTTTTTTTAGCTTTCACCACCATTTTAATCTGGTTCGAGGTCGCATCGAATGGTTTCAACCCCTCCCTATTTGATACAATGATATAATTGTTAATTGATTATTAATTACAATTAAGAGTTAGATTTGTTTCCAAACCCAATTTTTTTTTGACAATTTGTTTCCATTTACAATTATAATTATTAGGAGTTAATATGTGGAAGGAGAAAAATAGGACCATAAATTATCTGTAGAGATTTAATTTTCGTTTCTCTTTGATTGATTTTTTTAGGGTACAAATCTTTCATTGATTTTTTTTTTTTGGGTTCTCTTTGTTATTTTTTTTACAACACTTAAAATTCTTTTAATTATCATAAATTTTTATTGAAAATAGTAAAATATGTAAAATTGATTTTTCTCTCCAATTGTGTCACCCTTTTCTTTTATGTGTCTTTCTCTCCCATCATTTCTTCTCTATTGTCATTACTTGCTTACTTTTTATTTTAAATTTCACTTTTTTCAGACTCACAAAACGAAAAATTGCACTCACGTGGCACATGAGTATCCAAATCCGTTTATTGAATGAGAGAATAATTTAAATTATTAAAGAAGTATTACAACTTATAAAATATTTAATCAAAAATAAAAATCTTATAAAACATGTAATATATGTATTATAGAGAGACTTAGTAAAAACAAAATGTATTATAGAGAGACATATAGTTTTTCTCACAACTTCTGATTCTACTAACATGTACATATATAAAATATATTTTCTGTAGAAAAAAAAAAAGTTTACATAAAAAGTAAGCGTTACAAAACCATTCATCAATAATTGTTGTTTTTGACTTCATAACACACCTCAAAGTGTTCTCGAGATTGAAACACTACAACATTTATAGTCTCTAACAACATTTGAAAATTGTTGCCAGAACCTTGAAAATCGTTGCCTAAAAGTATAGGGGACGTTTTTCAAGCGTCTTCTATGCGTGCGTTGCCTATTGTCTAAGGGGACGCTTTTTTTCACTTTCTGGGGACACTTTTATAAAGCGTCGCCAAAACTACATAATAGGGGACGATTTTCCTTCTATATCTTTCTACACGTTATATTCCTGAAAAGAGGAAATCATCAAAAGATATAATAAGAAGAACAAAATAAAGAAGAAAAAATTAAAGAAAAGTAAAGAAATAAATAAGTTATATAAAAGAGTGAATAAATTAAAAATTAAATAAACAAACAAAATCACATGAGGAATTTTGCGTGAAAAATGTATGATTCAAATATCCTATTTATAAACTCAATTAGGGAACCCTAATTTGGTCTTAGTTTGGATCTGGGCCGTCAGGTTTTTAGGTTTTTAGAGGGAATCAAATTTGAATTTTGAATTTGAAAAATTGAAAATAGAGATATGAATCGGGTTTTCGTTATTGTAATCAACGGTTATTATGAACTTGGCTTAATTACTCATTTGGTCCCTTATCTTTTAAAAGTCTCAATTTGGTCCCTTATCTTTTCTGCAGGTCTTAATTTGGTCACTTATCTTTTCTACAGTTCTCAATTTGATCCCTTGTCTTTCTCAATTTGGACACGTGGCACACTTGGACAGATGACACATGTCCAAATTTAATGGTAATAGTGAAAAATTTGATGGGAGGGACCAAATTGAGAACTTCAGAAAAGATAAGGGACCAAATTGAGACGTTTAAAAGATAAGGGACCAAATTGAGAACTAAATTAAAGATAAGGGACCAAATTAGTAATTAAGCCTATGAACTTCTATATTTAGCCATTTGTTGAAAATTTAAAATTATTTATACAATACATCAATGTAATTATATAATAAAATTTTGATATAACAATAGTAATAATAATAATAATAATCTATTATTTTTAATATAATAATATTATTATTTTAAGATTAATATTAATGATTATCAATATAATTTAATTTTTTTAATCAAAAGAAATTTTTATAATATAATATTAATGATTGACATTAAGAGCATATCCAATAAGGGTATCATATGATTGACATTAAGAGCATCTCTAATAAGGGTATGTATCATAGACTAATGATCCGTACCTTATTTTTTTTATCATTGGAGTTTCATGACGTGACATATATGGTATCAAAATTGATGATACCGGTACCTTAAATAAGGTACAATATCATCAATTTAATGTTACCTTTTTTCGTATAATCGAATTAAATAGAATTAATAACTTGTTAATAATGTATGATACATAGAGTGATATATATCACCATTGGAGCAAAACACGTAAGAGTTGCATAAATATCATATGACATTGTAGGGACCACTTTTTAGTGATGTATGATACCCAAAGCGGTATCACCATTGGAGATGTTCTAATGACTAACAATTAATTATTGACACTATTATTAAATTATTCCTAATATACGGTTTTAAATTATTCTCAATATACATTTTTTCAAAATTGCAATATAATCAATATATGGTTTTAAATTATTTCCACGATACATTTTTTTGTTAAAATATATATAGCTGTATTTTCGAAATTATTCCCAATATACATTTTTTCAAAAATGCAATATAATATTTTAAGACTTTAAAAATTAAAAATAATATTAATTGTTAGTCATTAACGTCAATCATTAATATTATTGTACAAGTTTCCATAAAAATTTCTTAGAGGGATTTGTAAATATAAAATAATATAGATAGATATAGATGTACATTTTTTCAAAAATGCAATATAATCAATATATGGTTTTAAATTATTTCCACTGTACATTTTTTTGTTAAAATATATATAGCTGTATTTTCGAAATTATTCCCAATATACATTTTTTCAAAAATGCAATATAATATTTTAAGACTTTAAAAATTAAAAATAATATTAATTGTTAGTCATTAATGTCAATCATTAATATTATTGAAAAAGTTTCCATAAAAATTTCTTAGAGGGATTCGTAAATATAAAATAATATAGATATACATTTTTTCAAAAATGCAGTATAATATTTTAAGACTTTAAAAATTAAAAATAATATTAATTGCTAGTCATTAATGTCAATCATTAATATTATTGTAAAAGTTTCCATAAAAATTTCTTAGAGGGATTCGTAAATATAAAATAATATAGATATAGATAGGTAGATATAGATATACATTTTTTCAAAAATGCAATATAATCAATATATGGTTTTAAATTATTTCCACTATACATTTTTTTGGTAAAATATATATCGCTGTATTTTCGAAATTACTCCCAATATATGGTTTTAAATTATTCCCAATATACATTTTTTCAAAAATGCAATATAATATTTTAAGACTTTAAAAATTAAAAATAATATTAATTGTTAGTCATTAATGTCAATCATTAATATTATTGTAAAAGTTTCCATAAAATTTCTTAGAGGGATTCGTAAATATAAAATAATATAAAATAATATAGAATATACATTTTTTCAAAAATGCAATATAATATTCTAAGACTTTAAAAATTAAAAATAATATTAATTGTTAGTCATTAATGTCAATCATTAATATTATTGTAAAAGTTTCCATAAAAATTTCTTAGAGGGATTCGTAAATATAAAATAATATAGATAGATATAGATGTACCTTTTTTCAAAAATGCAATATAATCAATATATGGTTTTAAATTATTTCCACTATACATTTTTTTGGTAAAATATATATAGCTGTATTTTCGAAATTATTCCCAATATACGGTTTTAAATTATTCCCAATATACATTTTTTCAAAAATGCAATATAATATTTTAAGACTTTAAAAATTAAAAATAATATTAATTGTTAGTCATTAATGTCAATCATTAATATTATTGTAAAAGTTTCCATAAAAATTTCTTAGAGGGATTCGTAAATATAAAATAATATAGATATACATTTTTTCAAAAATGCAATATAATATTTTAAGACTATAAAAATAAAAAATAATATTAATTGTTAGTCATTAATGTCAATCATTAATATTATTGTAAAAGTTTCCATAAAAATTTCTTAGAGGGATTCATAAATATAAAATTAATATAGATATACATTTTTTCAAAAATGCAATATAATATTTTAAGACTTTAAAAATTAAAAATAATATTAATTGTTAGTCATTAATGTCAATCATTAATATTATTGTAAAAGTTTCCATAAAATTTTCTTAGAGGGATTCGTAAATATAAAATAATATAGATATACATTTTTTCAAAAATGCAATATAATATTTTAAGACTTTAAAAATTAAAAATAATATTAATTGTTAGTCATTAATGTCAATCATTAATATTATTGTAAAAGTTTCCATAAAAATATCTTAGAGGGATTCGTAAATATAAAATAACTAGTATAAGTTACCCGTGCAATGCACGGGTTAGTTTTTTATTTATAAAAATATAAATTATATTTTATTATGATATAAATTATATAATAATTAGATTTCAATATCCATTTTGTTAACGTACTTTAAAGGTGTATATAATATTTTGTGTTTGTAAATCTTTTGGTTCTTATGAAAAATAATTGTTCCATTAAGAAATTGATAGGGTATATGAATTTTCTTACACTCTAGTCAAAGATCGAATTTTGACTACTATTCTTTTTCCATTTTTTATGAAGTAATCTAGTAGCTATAAATTTCGTCCTTAAAATGGATAAATGTAACACCCTAAATCTCATATTTTATTATAATTGATTGATTTTATTTAATTAATTGGCATGTTTTGTATGCATTAATTAGTTGTTACCTTTATGTTTGTTAGTAATGGGCTTTTATGAGTATTGAGCTTAATTAGAAGGAATAAGAGTTTGTGATAGTGTAACACCCCAAAATTTAGAACTACTTATTTATTTGAAATTTAGCTTATTTTAATTATTCGGTTAGTATTTACGTAGTTGTTTTGACATGTGTAGTCATTAAAAGAGAAATTAGTAGGAGAAGGGGGTGCAAATTAGTAAAGCCATAGAGAAAGAAAGAATTAATTAAAAAGGTATCTTTTGTGAAAATATATTTTTGGCCACAAAAATTAGAGATATATTTTAATTCCAAATATTTTAAAGATATGCTTTAGGAATATATTTTTGTAACAAATTATGATATTTTTTTGAGAAACATATTTTATGAAGATATGATCAGAATTTAAAATTAAAACAAATTTCATGATAATCTCTCTTTTCTTTGGGAAAAGGAAACCTAAGTTTTTTTTTCTATAAATAAGAGTAGTTTGAAACAATTAGGATTAACCACAAAAATTGTAAAGAGAAAAGAAGAGCGGAGGAAAAGAATCGGCAAATTCAAGGTAAGGGGGTGAGATTGTTTACACATTGGGCTAGTGTTAACCATAAGAGTAGTTGAGGGGACATTGCCCTCCTTCCCATTCCCTTTTCTTCTATTTTGATGATAATGATTTTCTATCAATTTCTCTTAATTGTTGCTTGTTATTGTTGCTTGTTGTTTATGTCCTTTTTTTTTCTTCTATTATTTAAAATTCTATCTAACCTGTTTATAAAAGAATATATTCATATGCGTCTCTTTGATTAAATTTGCTTAATTATAAATTATATAAAATCATATACAAAACAAATTATTGAATCGATGGGTACAAATAATTTTGTTTGTGAAAAAGTCTTAACATTTTACAAATCTAATAAGGTTCCTCTTGACCGTTAGATGTGCATAAATTCATATTTGCTTGTGTTTGTGTGTACTGTGTTGATTAATCTACTTCTACACTTGTTGAGACTAAGAAAACAAATATATATATTTTTTTACAAATAAGATAATAAAAATCCAAGTCATATTGTGAATCATTTGTTTCAGCCTGTATGTTTGTCTACTAATTTGATTAATATTTTTCTTACTGTGGAAGATTAAACAACTATATCCATTTTAATAGTGTCTGACATATAGTAACCGTGTATATAAATTTATATAATATTATGAGTAAGTTTTAGGTGACAAGTCTAATCGGTGTTTTTGTATTTAATTAAATTGGTGTTGAATTTATATAATTTGTAACACCCCGATTTTCGAAGCCCAAAAGTAGGCATTTTTTTTTCTTTCTAAAACAACAAGGACTTTGAAATAAAACATTCACGATCGAACTTAAATTAAATCAGAGTAAACCATTTTCAAAATAACGATCGGAATGCAATGCCTCTTTTATAAATCGTTTTCACAAATCAAGTTTAAGAATATAAACCAAACGCTATGTCTAAACAAACATAACGACATCATTTATTCCAAATAAAACATCAAACTACAAGTTTGGAATACAAATGCAGGGAAGCATAAAGAAGAGTAAACAAGACTCTTAAACTACTACCCCTAAGCTGATCATTAAACTCTAACGGAAGATGACTGGGTGACGAAGACCCACAGACAGCTTCAAGCCTTGCCGCTTCTCCACGCGGTACAAATAAATCCCTAAAAATGCTCGTAGAGGGTCACGATCTAAAAATAACATATAACCAAAAATACGCAGCACAAGATATACAATACATGGTAGCATATACTCATTTATCATATGAATCACACATCATCGAATTTAAGTGCACAAATCGTCTATCAATCACACACAACAATATTCAAATGCACAATTAGCCTATCAATGCAGACTCTACATGATTGTGATCACCCTACCCGGGACTGTTTCACATGCATGAATTCCGGAATTTAACCTCTCCGCAGAGAGTCGTAGGTCCAACCCCTACTAAAATCAATAAAATCCCGAAGGATTAGAGTGGATCCATTCCCGATAATCACACTCCGTGGTCCATTCCCGATAACCACGTATTGGACTCAATAAATCCCGCAGGATTAAGGTGGATCCATTCCCGATAATCACACCCCGTGGTCCATTCCCGATAACCACTTACTATGAATGCATGAGCATACGATTCCCCATATATGCTAATGCAACAAATACATATCTTTCAAGCATATGTAATTCTCAACCACATGCCAATACATATATTTCGCAAAATCATATGTAAGGCAAATAACATCATGTACAACAAGATAATCAATCAAGTACATGCATCAACATTTCATATTACTCAATCATATGAAATTCACAACAACCACTCAAACATGTGTAGAATATAGCATGTTCTCAAACAAGTTCTCGTCACGAGAATACATCACAAAACAACCATGCTCATAATTCATATTGCATCACATCAAGCAAATACACATATACAAGCAACAATTACACATGCATAAAAAGCACTCGATATTTCGAGGTATATGAAATCGTTAGAAAGTGCCCTTACCTCGGCAAGCTTCCACAACAATTTCTCGCTCAATTCTACACTTCACGCTACCTAAAATTTAAGCAGCGTAATGTCAATAAAATACTCCCACTGTATTCTATCGAAACGAAACTAAAACTCAAAAATCTAGAGGGGCCTAAGGTACTTTCTACCACTCTCGGATAGTGATTACGAGACCTCCCTATATTGATCAAAAATTCATGAAGTTTAATGCACTATTTCTCGCTACGCGAAAATATTTTCGTTTCAAAACAATTTATGAAACCCTTTGATTCCTAACTCCAAGGCAATCAATTACACATAATAAAACCATTTGAAAACAACTCATGAGCTCTTCAAAAAATTTCACAAAAATAAAAGTTTACTTGCATCACAAGTTACAAGTTTTTCTTCTCAAATAAAATGGCCATAACTCACTCATTCTTTATCCAATCGAGATGAGCCGTACGCCAAAATCTTCGTCTCGAAAAGACGGATCAAATGGTCAAGGTTCTAGGTCACAAAAACAATTTTAAAATGACCTAAATGCCCTTAAAGATTTCGACCAGATTTTGAACTCACACCAAAATATTATTTTCTAAAACCAAGCCTAGTTAAATACTTGAATCATTACTAATTTCTCAAAACAACTCAAAAGTGATCAAGCTCTTATACAAAAACCATTTTAAAACAAGTATAAAACTCTTCAAAACTTTTACAAAATAAATAGTTCACTTGCATCACAAGTAACTATCTTTTAATTCCAAATAAAACCACTTAAACCATTCTTTCCAACACCATGATCATTCATTTCATCCCATGATCATTGTCTTCTCATTTAGGACTCAAAAATTTGAACACCAATATGGCCACATGCCTAAAGTGCCACGGCCAAAACCAAAGTAACATGGCTAGTTCCAAAAATTTCTTTTCAAAAGCATAGGATTAATCCTCTAGTCCCCAAAATCATTTAATTGAACTCTCAAAACATTTTCAAAACACAATTCAAAAACCCTAAGAGTTTTTCTCAAATCTCATGAACATAGAGAAAAATAATTTTCATGTCTTTCAAAACTAAACCATTTTTCATATATCCATTTTGTCACAAAGCTCTAAACTAGCATCAAAAATCAAATCACTTATCAACTTATCATGATTATGATCTTTTCAATTTTTTTCTTAAAACCCTAACCAAAAAAATTGTGAAAACTTTTAAATCAACCATGAGAATCTTAAGGCTAGGCTTGAACAAGCTATGTTACTACCAATCACTACCTCTCATGAAGCAATAACTAAAATTCTCATGAATTTGCTCAAGAACACAAAAATAAAATTCTAAGAACTTATGAGTTTTATGAGCAAGATAAGGAAGGAGAGGTCTAGTTACCTCAAGAAGAAGTGATCCTTGCAATTTTCCTATGATCCAACAAGCTTGAAATCAAAGAAAATGGTGAAGAATTAAATTTTTGGTTCAAGGTTGGAAGAGAAAGAAAGCCACGGCAAAGAGAAGAGAAGGAGTGAATGAATTGTGATTTTTCTAAGTCCATAAAGTCTCCTTAAGTCACCCTAAAAGTCATGGTCATGTTTCATGAGAACCATTGGATCAACTAGTGAAAAGTTCTAGACTAAATCCTAGCCATCCATCTCAATCTTGGTCACCAAGTAACTTAACATAAATATCTAGATATTTATGACTTCATCGCTCAGTCCCCGCGTTTGCTCTTAAACGAGTCATATTTCGCGTACCGATAAAATCGCGAAAATAGGAAATCTACGAAATAAAAGTTCGCCGTAAACCATTTCTAAAAATTATCGCTAAACTTGATTCTCCGACTGAAATATTTATCCGAAGCTCCCACAACTATTCTGAATCTAGATTCTAACTCGCGCCGATATATAAAGTCTCTATTTAAAATTCGACGGAAAACAGAAGCCGTAAATTTTCCAACGGCGGGTACAGTTTTCTA
The DNA here is from genome assembly GCA_954870985.1 of Trifolium fragiferum. Lineage (NCBI taxonomy): Eukaryota > Viridiplantae > Streptophyta > Magnoliopsida > Fabales > Fabaceae > Trifolium > Trifolium fragiferum. The sequence continues at coordinate 12,823,799 of OX940792.1, forward strand.
CTCATTTTTCTAAAAAAACGGAGAAAGTAAAATTTTGAAATTCTGAAGACACAGAAACGTTCTCATATATAAATAAAGACTAAGAAACAAAAGTCGGTGCATTTCCAGCGCACGAGCACAAAACAGGCTCCAACTCAGCAAAATTCTATTATCGCAACAATACTCACAAAACCACTTAACCAAAAACCCTAATATTCTTAGCCATTACTTATTTTCCTCACACAAAATGTACCGTGGAATTACGGGTCTTACATTACTACCCTCCAAAAAGAAGTTTCGTCCTCGAAACTAAAAGTAAGAGTAACAACTCAACTAGTTAGTACTAACACTGACACAAGAAAATCCCTCAGGATTAGGTGTAGCCACACAGATGCTAACATCAGGTGATGCCACACAGATACTATCACCAACACACCGACACAACCGTGCACCAACCGCAACCCTCAACAAAGTCGCACTGGTTCAAACTCTAGACACAAAGCTAGAAACCCCTCAAAGAGTTCACCACTCAAAATTACCCTTACTACAAAGGTTCACAAACTCTAGTTCTCAAAGATCCTAGGTCAACACGTCAAACTCCCAAGGTCACCTCTTTCGCCTCTGCGACATAGCCCTTTGCAATAAGTTCACACGAAGTGGTGCTGGCTACCCCCCAAAAAGAAACACCAAAAACTTTCTACACACTACCAAAGCTAGCAAAACGAGTCGATTCCAGTCAACACAATTTCGTCTATTATTAACAAGAGATTAAGGGTGATCAGTTCCTTAATTTGTCAATAGATAGCCGACAATCATGATGGTGGCTTAGACCATCTTTACCTAACTTTAATAATGCTCACTTCCACTTGTGCTCCGGGTCCTCCGAGGCACAAGGGTCCAACAATTCCCTCGAGGTTTTCTTAATATTTTCCATAACTACTTACTACCTCGATCTCGTCAACGACACACAACCGCCCGAAACACGTCACTTAAACTCTCATGCTTTCACTCACGAAACTTCCGTTAAGTATCATCCAACAGTAAGTACAATGTCACCATCGCAAGTACCACCCAAACCATTATACTCCGAAAAGTTGTCATCTCTATAGTAGAACTTCACAACTTTACCAATATTCATAAGTCCTTAATTTTTCTCCTTTAATCTCATAACTGCGCCGAACTGTACACCTTCACTTTCAAATCTCGTTCTGATCACAATCTTAATAATATCATCCTAACAGCCAGTTGGTTATTACGACCCCACAAATTCTCTCGGCACTCGCCAACTTATACCATATACTTTCCTTTGACAATCCAATTCTCAAATACCTAAAAAAAAAAAAAAAAAAAAAAAAAACTCCTATGTGTTCACATACTTTCCAAATTAATACTTAGCTTACTCGTGCGTGCCTTAAGTCAAAATATTTCTCCTCGTTGAATGCCTTCGTTGGCACACACCATCTTAAATCACATCCCCATTCTATTTTTGAACTCTTAAGTTTATTCTCTCTTATAATTAAATTCTCTTTTCCTCACAAGAGCTCGTCACCTTGTCCAATCTTAATTGTTCCAACATCTTATCCTTAGTTTAAATTTCTACATCTAAAAATGCATCTAGAGGCACTTCTCACCTCAACTAACATAAGCCACAACACAATGTGTTTCTCTATTACTTGTTCTTAACACGTTGTCCAAACGACTAACTTTTTCACTTCCATTCTTCCATTAATAACACTTCACACTTAACCTTGTGTCAACTTACAAAGTCTCATGTGAAATTCTCCAACATGCTTTCTACTCAGTAATTTAATCGTCTGGATAACGACCGTAACATTCTTTTCCAATTTAAAACTTTTTTCCACATTTCTATTCTTTTGTACTTTTATCCAAACATGCCAAGCTCCACTTTCATTGGCATACGCTCCTCATGTGATTCTTAACTCAACCTTAATTCCTTACGAGGTACATCACTGTACTCCGTCTAACGGTTCCTTTTAACTTTTCCAAATTAATCAATGAGGTTGTCAGCCTCCCCTTACAACTCGTATTACCTTCTTACTTCCTTGCTAACGTACAACGTTAACCCTTCCTTTGCGACTATCTTGTCGATGTTATAAACTCTACAAAACTCCAATTAAGTCCTCCTCAACACTCTAGTAATTTGCAACTTCCCAGTTCAACAACCGTCTAGAGTTGGTTTCCAAACAACCAAGACCTCCATCTTGTTGATTCCGACAACATCTTTAATTCTTTGCACCCAATCCAAATACTCTTGTTCCATATGATTTTCTATCATGACAAGCATACTCTTCTTCATTAAACCAAAATACCTAATCATCATAACTATCTAAAGTTATAAAGTATGTTCCCGCTGGGAATCAATCTCTAAATCTCAAGTTCTTGCTAACCCTACTTTTTCATCTATACATTCATCGATTTCTCATTCACTTATAACTTTTACTAATGATCACCTCTTTACAGATAGTTATCTCTAAACTTATCATCTTACGTTTACTGTAATTCACCTACCAATCGACTCATCTTACTCATCCATCAAGCCATTAAACACCTATCTCAAATCTTAATGCTTGACTTCTCAAGACCAGCTACCAAATCACAATCCTTCGCTATGATTTCATCCTTAGTACGTTCGATAACCAAATCAAACTCTTGAATCTAATCCTCGAGAACATAAAATACCTATTATAACATCTAAATTCCTCCATTATATCTTAATAAACCATCAACTCGCATTGTCTTAGTACTCTCATTAAGGAACCCTTATCTACTCATAACATGACATTTATAGAAAATATCCAAAAATTCCCATCCATAATTTGAATTATTTAAAACTTATCTACCTCAACTGTTATTATATCATAAATTCAAGGTGCTACTTGGTCCTTCAAACCTCTTGGTCGATCGAAATCGTTAACTTAATGTTTATCCATACAGGTTTCTACACAAATATTGACTAATCCCTTCAAACTACTCAATAAGTCTTGACTAGTCCCCAAGAATTTCTCAATATGTTCACTTCCTCTTAAGGTTTACCTGCCGATAACTAACAATTCTAGCTTACACTGCTACAATTCTCTAGGTATTTCCATACTACCCACATCTAGTATCCCCTATCCGTGATATGTAACTGACTTTCCACGGTTGAACTCCTCGTTCTTACCTAAAAATCTCTCCAAAACCATAATTATCCAACCAATGATTACCTATAGTTTTGTTTCATATCGACATCTATACTTACTATCTCCTTAACTACGTATAGATTGTCACTTATCCATGTGATATTTGGTCTCTTACCCTTAATCATCACGAGATTCATCCATAATAATCTCATTTTCGAATCTAGTTTATCTCAAACTCTTAACTTAAACCCTTAAGGTACCCACCGTTCGTAAAACCATCGTCTAAACTCACTAGTTTCGGCCACCCTTGACGTGCAACGCCCTTTAATTCCGATACGAGTTGCACCAATGATTATCCAAACATTGTAATTTAATCCAACTGACATCTCTTCCTACTCCACCATTCTACAGTGGCCGCATTCTCTTAAAAACTGAATGACTTCATCAAGTCTCGCCTTAACGCACCGGAACGAATATTCAATATCTTCTTCAAAAGGTCGTCCCAATCTGATCCAATGCCACTTCCCATCAATTATATTACTTCCAAGAATCACTTGTAGTTCTTGTTCGCCTCAAGTCCGTCCACCTCGGACCGTTACATCTCAGTAATTCGAAGACACTCATCGACCAAAGTCAACCAATGCTAGGGGTTTTTAACTATTCCACTTACTGAAATACTATAGGGAACAATGCTTCAGTAAGAACTATCAAGTACCTAAGCATATACCATGCTAGACTCAAGAAAATAACCACATAACATGTAAGGACTCAAGCACTTAGTCCCACTAAACCCGACACTTGATCAGCTTAGGACACCCGACACAGAGCCCTTTTGCGAGAATCTACCGCCGAGCTCTGATACCACAATGTAACACCCCGATTTTCGAAGCCCAAAAGTAGGCATTTTTTTTTCTTTCTAAAACAACAAGGACTTTGAAATAAAACATTCACGATCGAACTTAAATTAAATCAGAGTAAACCATTTTCAAAATAACGATCGGAATGCAATGCCTCTTTTATAAATCGTTTTCACAAATCAAGTTTAAGAATATAAACCAAACGCTATGTCTAAACAAACATAACGACATCATTTATTCCAAATAAAACATCAAACTACAAGTTTGGAATACAAATGCAGGGAAGCATAAAGAAGAGTAAACAAGACTCTTAAACTACTACCCCTAAGCTGATCATTAAACTCTAACGGAAGATGACTGGGTGACGAAGACCCACAGACAGCTTCAAGCCTTGCCGCTTCTCCACGCGGTACAAATAAATCCCTAAAAATGCTCGTAGAGGGTCACGATCTAAAAATAACATATAACCAAAAATACGCAGCACAAGATATACAATACATGGTAGCATATACTCATTTATCATATGAATCACACATCATCGAATTTAAGTGCACAAATCGTCTATCAATCACACACAACAATATTCAAATGCACAATTAGCCTATCAATGCAGACTCTACATGATTGTGATCACCCTACCCGGGACTGTTTCACATGCATGAATTCCGGAATTTAACCTCTCCGCAGAGAGTCGTAGGTCCAACCCCTACTAAAATCAATAAAATCCCGAAGGATTAGAGTGGATCCATTCCCGATAATCACACTCCGTGGTCCATTCCCGATAACCACGTATTGGACTCAATAAATCCCGCAGGATTAAGGTGGATCCATTCCCGATAATCACACCCCGTGGTCCATTCCCGATAACCACTTACTATGAATGCATGAGCATACGATTCCCCATATATGCTAATGCAACAAATACATATCTTTCAAGCATATGTAATTCTCAACCACATGCCAATACATATATTTCGCAAAATCATATGTAAGGCAAATAACATCATGTACAACAAGATAATCAATCAAGTACATGCATCAACATTTCATATTACTCAATCATATGAAATTCACAACAACCACTCAAACATGTGTAGAATATAGCATGTTCTCAAACAAGTTCTCGTCACGAGAATACATCACAAAACAACCATGCTCATAATTCATATTGCATCACATCAAGCAAATACACATATACAAGCAACAATTACACATGCATAAAAAGCACTCGATATTTCGAGGTATATGAAATCGTTAGAAAGTGCCCTTACCTCGGCAAGCTTCCACAACAATTTCTCGCTCAATTCTACACTTCACGCTACCTAAAATTTAAGCAGCGTAATGTCAATAAAATACTCCCACTGTATTCTATCGAAACGAAACTAAAACTCAAAAATCTAGAGGGGCCTAAGGTACTTTCTACCACTCTCGGATAGTGATTACGAGACCTCCCTATATTGATCAAAAATTCATGAAGTTTAATGCACTATTTCTCGCTACGCGAAAATATTTTCGTTTCAAAACAATTTATGAAACCCTTTGATTCCTAACTCCAAGGCAATCAATTACACATAATAAAACCATTTGAAAACAACTCATGAGCTCTTCAAAAAATTTCACAAAAATAAAAGTTTACTTGCATCACAAGTTACAAGTTTTTCTTCTCAAATAAAATGGCCATAACTCACTCATTCTTTATCCAATCGAGATGAGCCGTACGCCAAAATTTTCGTCTCGAAAAGACGGATCAAATGGTCAAGGTTCTAGGTCACAAAAACAATTTTAAAATGACCTAAATGCCCTTAAAGATTTCGACCAGATTTTGAACTCACACCAAAATATTATTTTCTAAAACCAAGCCTAGTTAAATACTTGAATCATTACTAATTTCTCAAAACAACTCAAAAGTGATCAAGCTCTTATACAAAAACCATTTTAAAACAAGTATAAAACTCTTCAAAACTTTTACAAAATAAATAGTTCACTTGCATCACAAGTAACTATCTTTTAATTCCAAATAAAACCACTTAAACCATTCTTTCCAACACCATGATCATTCATTTCATCCCATGATCATTGTCTTCTCATTTAGGACTCAAAAATTTGAACACCAATATGGCCACATGCCTAAAGTGCCACGGCCAAAACCAAAGTAACATGGCTAGTTCCAAAAATTTCTTTTCAAAAGCATAGGATTAATCCTCTAGTCCCCAAAATCATTTAATTGAACTCTCAAAACATTTTCAAAACACAATTCAAAAACCCTAAGAGTTTTTCTCAAATCTCATGAACATAGAGAAAAATAATTTTCATGTCTTTCAAAACTAAACCATTTTTCATATATCCATTTTGTCACAAAGCTCTAAACTAGCATCAAAAATCAAATCACTTATCAACTTATCATGATTATGATCTTTTCAATTTTTTTCTTAAAACCCTAACCAAAAAAATTGTGAAAACTTTTAAATCAACCATGAGAATCTTAAGGCTAGGCTTGAACAAGCTATGTTACTACCAATCACTACCTCTCATGAAGCAATAACTAAAATTCTCATGAATTTGCTCAAGAACACAAAAATAAAATTCTAAGAACTTATGAGTTTTATGAGCAAGATAAGGAAGGAGAGGTCTAGTTACCTCAAGAAGAAGTGATCCTTGCAATTTTCCTATGATCCAACAAGCTTGAAATCAAAGAAAATGGTGAAGAATTAAATTTTTGGTTCAAGGTTGGAAGAGAAAGAAAGCCACGGCAAAGAGAAGAGAAGGAGTGAATGAATTGTGATTTTTCTAAGTCCATAAAGTCTCCTTAAGTCACCCTAAAAGTCATGGTCATGTTTCATGAGAACCATTGGATCAACTAGTGAAAAGTTCTAGACTAAATCCTAGCCATCCATCTCAATCTTGGTCACCAAGTAACTTAACATAAATATCTAGATATTTATGACTTCATCGCTCAGTCCCCGCGTTTGCTCTTAAACGAGTCATATTTCGCGTACCGATAAAATCGCGAAAATAGGAAATCTACGAAATAAAAGTTCGCCGTAAACCATTTCTAAAAATTATCGCTAAACTTGATTCTCCGACTGAAATATTTATCCGAAGCTCCCACAACTATTCTGAATCTAGATTCTAACTCGCGCCGATATATAAAGTCTCTATTTAAAATTCGACGGAAAACAGAAGCCGTAAATTTTCCAACGGCGGGTACAGTTTTCTACTCATTTTTCTAAAAAAACGGAGAAAGTAAAATTTTGAAATTCTGAAGACACAGAAACGTTCTCATATATAAATAAAGACTAAGAAACAAAAGTCGGTGCATTTCCAGCGCACGAGCACAAAACAGGCTCCAACTCAGCAAAATTCTATTATCGCGACAATACTCACAAAACCACTTAACCAAAAACCCTAATATTCTTAGCCATTACTTATTTTCCTCACACAAAATGTACCGTGGAATTACGGGTCTTACATTATTAGATTGGTGTTGGACATAATTAGTGTTGGTTTAATTGAGGATGTTTATTAAATATAATTAATGTTGTTGTTTGATGCCGTGGTGGCCCTTGAGCCACCGTTTGTCGTGTTGCTATGGTGGCCTTGAGCCTCTGTTTGTCGTGTTGCTATGGTGGCCTTGAGCCTCCGTTTGTCGTGTTGTTATGGTGGTCGTTGTGCCACCGTTTGTCGTGTTGTTATTGTTGTTGTTGTTGTAGATGTTACTTGCCGCGTTGTTGTTGATTCTAAGTCGTTGACAATGATGTTGAAAATATAAAACTTCTAATGATGTTGTCTTTAAGCCGTTGATTATTGACGTTGTTTCTTTAAGCTGTTGATTGTGGTAGTTGTCGAATTTGATGTTGTCGAGTCGAAATATGTTCATGCATTCATTCATGTGTCCAATGAAGTTGCTTAATGAAGTTGAAAATGACGTTGTTTATTGATGTTGTATAAATGAAGTTGAAAATATGACGTTGTTATTGGTACCACATGCATTTAGAGAGTTTAAGTCGCATTGCATTCATCTTTTAATTGAGTTGAATTTAATTAATTGATTGAGTTGCTATGTTTATGATGTTGTGTTTTGCTTATGTGTTTGATCGTCCCATAGGACGATCTTTTGTGTTTTATGTATTCCCTATTCTTGTGTGTTAATATACCGATGCTTTGTGCGAATATATTCTCACCCCTTTGTTGTTTGTTTTGTATGGCTTGGCCCTGCGGTTGTGAAATCGCAGTATCTACAGGTTGTCGAGTTTCGAGTTCGAGTCAAGGGAAGTCCGCTCTGATTGTGACACTTGGGAAGAAGTCTTAGAGTCTAGGATGTTTTGATATTTTATTTTAAACACTAATGTACTTTATTAGAAAAGAAGTTTATATGTTTTACTCTTATAATAATTTTTAAATAATTTTGATATTGGGTCCAATTTTCTAATTCTTTTAACCGCTGCATGATGTTTTTGAAAGAGAGTTTTCGAAAAAGTGTTTTAAAAATTAGATTATTATTGGTCTTGGTTTCGGGGCGTTACAGATAGAAATAAGGGTAATGTAGTAATTTAGTATGAGTTAGTGGATTGTGTAGAGATAATAATGACACTTTGGTTATTATCTAAAAGGATAGAGTATCTTGGGGAGGAAGTAGTGGCAATTGAGTAAATAGTACGATAATTAGTAGTAAGAGTAAAGTTGAATTTGTGAGTGGGATTTGTAGAGAAATTGAGGGTAATATAGGAAATTGACCCTAACCTAAGTGGAGAGTATATAAAGGAGTAGTTTTTATGAGGAGTGGAGTTGTGGTTTCATTTGTCACAAATTTGAGAGAAAGAGAGGTAGAGAGAAAGTGTAGAAGAATCAAGCTTGAAGATGTAGAAGGGAGTCAAAGTGTAGAGCTTAGAGATGTAAAACTTCAATCTAAGGTAAGAGGTTTAGATAATATAATTTTGGGTGATCAAAGAGAGGGGAGTTTGTCTATGACTCCACACCCAAACTCTCTTCACTCATTTTAGGGTTTTGGGAAGAAAATGGATTTTGGGAAGGTGTTTATCTATATGATTTAATGTTGATTGAATGATTCTAGATAATTATTCATGTTTAGTAAATTGATTAATATGAGAAAAATCTATACTTTGTATGTTAATTGTGTTGTTATGAAGTTTTGAATAAATATATAAATAATCCATGATTCTTACCTTTTTGGTGTTAAATCATGTTTATAGTTGTACTTATGAACTTATATGATCTTTATATGCTTAAAGTTGATGGCTTTAATGATTTATATGATGAAAAATGACATTTTTATGTGATTTTAAGTTGAAACCCGAAACAGGGGTAATTTTTTAGGCACGCTCGCTGAGCTAGGTACCAAGCTCGCTGTAGCGAGCATTCGTAGCTCCTGGAAATTTCCATAAATTTACATGGTCGCCCAGCGACCGACTAGCGACCGTTGTAGTTGTCAGCTAGCTGGCGGCGACCAACAGTCTGTAACTGCGCGCTAGGTGCTCGCCAGGTGGTAGCTCAGCAACCAAACCTGAATTCAGTTTTATTTAAAGGATCAATTTGATGGATTGTATACCCATAACATGTTTAATTGTGATCTTTTGATTATATGGTAACATGATTGAATGAATATGAACCTAGTAATGAGGAATTATTAGTACGTGATCAATAGAATGATGGATTGATTAGAATGAAGAGTTATGTTATTGAATTAAATGAACCATATGTTTATAACATTTCTTAATTATGATCTTTTGATTATAGAATGACATGATAGCTTACATATGAGTACTTTGAGAGATAATAAGTTATGATAATTAAGTTATTATTGAACCATGAGTATGTGATTATGATAATGATATGCTTACGTATGTGTGATTAAAACATGTATGTATATCTTATTTGTGAATTGTTAATGATGATGATGATCTTGAATGTATGATCAATTGAGAAGATTAATTAATGTGATTTAATTAATAGAGAAGATATATTCTTTAACAATAAGTGTTAGAATATATGGATTATATTATCATTGTATGTTGAGCAGATACTTTAGATGAGCCCTAAAGTATAGCAAATATTTTAGTAGCTGCGGTTGACTAAAATATGTAAATCATATGTTTGGTAATTGTACATTCATGCACTCATATTGTATGTTGAGCAGATACTTTAGATGAGCCATAAAGTATAGCAGATATTTTAGTAGTTGCGGTTGACTAAAATATAATTGGAATAAGTTTTCCAATGAATTGATGAAATGGTACCACATGCATTAGTCGTGTCTAGGGTGACATGACATGAGTAATTGACATTAGTTGCATTAGGAATATGTGATTAAATGTGATATTTGGTAATTGACATTGATTGGTAATTCTTATCTTAAGTGATTAAGTGTATTATGAATTGTGTGCTAAATGATTGATAATTGGTGATGATGTGTATACTTTGTCAATTGATTGAGAATGTGATCATATTGCGATGTGTTGTATTTGTATGATTATGTGATATGAATGACATGAGATTAATGTATGTTTATGATTTGAATTGTTCGACATGAGCATACTATGTCCTAAGTGTTAAGTGTGTCCTTGCACTTAGTTTCTTTTTATGGTTATATCATCTAACCATCTGTTTTGTATATGTGCTGAACCTTTGGGGGTTCAGGTTCTCTGGTTATGTTTGTGACCGAGTCGTTGGTGAAGCTCCGCTCTGATCATGACACGGGGATAGGGATCCTTAGAATGTATAGATAAAGTCTTGATTTTTATTAATTATATTTGAAGTTGTATCATTTTGAAAAGTATTTGTCCAAGTCATGTTTTTAACTAATTAAGTTATTAGTTGTATTTTAATGAAGTATGTAATACCCGAACCATTCATTTTATAAATCCAATTTTATTACGTTGAGTATTTTTGAATAGTATTTTATAAAGGTAATATTTTATTAAATAACGGGTTGGGTGTTACAATAAGTAAGATAACCGGGATTCGAACCCGGTCCCCCGTCATATATAATGCAATATCCCGCTAACTGAGTTAAGCTTATGGGACTTGATCACTATTCTTTTTTTTTTGGCAAAAATTAATAATATTCGTTTGCAACATTTAATTTCTAGACTTAAATATTTCTACCTTTTTTTCTCATCTTTTTTATAAAAAAAAATGTTTTAATCATTAAAAAAAAGTATTATGTGATATATATATATATATATATATATATATATATATATATATATATATATATATATATATATATATATATATATATATATTTCCCCTTAAGCATGTGGTCACAGGTTCGATTCATGGCTCATGCGTTTGGAGAAAATTTGGTTGGGAGGGTATAACGCACCTTGTGTGCCCCACTTGTTCCTCGACAAATATTAGTTATCGCTAACGGTGGTTGAAACTTCGTACTAATATCATGGTAACCCAAAAAAAAAAATAGAAGGGTTTTATGGTAACTCAGAGCTTGACTGCATGGTTAGGAAAGTTTGACTAAAAATTGTTTATATCAAGAATCGAACTCGGGTTCTCCTGAACAACCCGTCTTAAAAGAAACTCATTAATCACTTAACAAAGTATAGGTTAAAATACTATCAAATTTTCAACTTGAAAAAAAAAATTGTGATAAGGCATACTCCACAATTAATGCACAATACCATATACCTTACTTGTTTTAGTCAGACTTAACATGACCGGCTATTAACTGAAATTAAAAAGAATATATTTTTCTATGATCTCTATAAAAGTAAGGTATGATTTTTAGTCAAATTATTTTGTAATGCGTGTTCTTTTTTGGTAAGTTTGACCAAAAAATATTTCCATTAATAATCGAACTCGTAGATCGATGGTAAAAAAAAACATTATCTATTTATTAATTTGAGAAAAAAAAATGTGATAAGGTAAATTCCACAATTAATGCACAATATCATACATTACTTTTTTTAGTCGGACTATATATGATTTTTAGTCAAGAGTATTTTGCAATGTCCGTGTACTTTTTAGTGTTTCTTATGTCAATATGTACTCTATTAAAAATGGGACAAAGAGTTTTTTTTTTTTTAAGCGCACACATGAACTTTTTAGAGGTCACTTACCTTGAGTAATCAGTAATCACTACAAATATGAATGGAATCAACTAATTCACATAATCAAAATTAAATGCTACGAATCACTATTTAATTTAATGTTAAACATCTGCTTGAAAAGTGTAATATTATTATTATAATAGCATTATTATATTTGTCATACAATTTTATTTAAAATTAGAAATTAATACCACTATTTTATAAGATAGTAATGTTGAGTAAAATATGCAATTTTTTCAAGTAAAAAGGACCGGATATAGTTTTTATATTTGCCAACGTCTTTGCTTCTAAGACTGGATATAGTTTTTATAATTTTTTTTCAAGTAAAAAATGTCTAGTTTTTATATATGCATTAGAAAATATATTTGTAAGTATTCATGTGATGAATTGAACAAAAATAAAATAATATCTGGGATTGAATATGTTTGTTTCTTCCACATGTCTTCTCAACTTCAACACAAGTAACCATACCCGTTAGATCTTTTATTTATACAGCACTCTGTTTACCAACTTTGAACCACAAACTTCAGGAGAAAATGTATATCCCATGGCGATACCTATTAGATCTAGACACATAAAAGATTACAAAACAATTAATAATAATTAATCTATACAATACATCCAATGATAAATATACAAAACAAAACAAAAAAACAAAATGTTGATGCTTGATCAGAGAAAAAGAGAAAATAAAATAAGCTAATACACACTAAGGTTTGAAGATAGCAAAATTGCAAGGAATTAAATCACATTTATATAGCTGAAAATTGAGTCAATAGCAGCATTTTTTTTATTTTTTATTTTATTTTTCAATAGCAGCATTAATTTGTGTTAAAACATACCAATTATAGCCAAGATGAATAAAAGAAATATTCTTTATAAATCAACTTTATATTTGTTATTTTCTTATTTGATATTTTCAATGATTTTAAAATACATGTCATATTCTTTTTTTTTTTTTGAGAAGATATTCATATTTATAATTTAAAATTCAACTTTATATAGTCTCTTTTGTAGATAAGAATAAGAATATTCTTTAAATATTCCTTTAAAATAAAAATAAAAATCCTCAACGCGTATGTCTCTACGTACGAATTACATTAGTCGCTCACCTTTGATAAGTCAAAAACTGGCGCGAAAGCCAAAAAATAAAATAAAAATCCTCTAAATATAGTTTTGTTATTAATCTTTGGCAAAAAAGTAAAAACGAATTAAAATAAGTAACATTTTTGTTATTAATAATGTTTCTCAATTTTTTTAAATAAGGCATGTATATTTCTTTCTTTTTTTTTTTTTTTACAGTTCGTGAGGCATTAATATGTTACTAAGCATTAGTCAAAATAATAAATAATATCGTAGTAAGCATTGAACAAAAAAAATATCATGAAAACATTGAAAAATAAATCATGAAACAATTAATGGTGATTACCAAATCATGCGATGTCACACGTAGATTATATATAAAAAATTTAGCAATATTTTTTTTTTTGAACAGACAAAAATAAGAAGAAAAAATATTGTTAAAAATTATTTAACAATTAATAATTTTTTAAAACAGTAAAATATAATTGATAATATTTATAATAAAATTTGTGGATAATAATGTAAGTGCAAATTATAAAAAATTATTCCCAATATATATTTTTTAAATATTATTTTATAATGTGAGTAATCTATATTTTTTTAAATTATTCTCAATATACGGTTTTAAATTATTCCCAATATACATTTTTTATATTATTTTATAGTGTTAGTAATCTATATTTTTTAAATTATTCTCGATATACGGTTTTAAATTATTTCCAATATATATTTTTTTATAATATTTTTTAGTGTTAGGAATTTTGTTGATTTAAATAATTAATAATATTGTTAGTAATTAATATCAATCATTAATGCTATTTGTAAAAATTTCCTTATAAAATTTCAATAGGAATTCGTAAATATATATTAATATAGATATAGATATATTATTTTCGATCAAAATAGTTATACAAGTTGAATTTGGAACTTACAAACCGAATTATGTTTTATTTTTGAATTTTTTTTACGCTTCCGGACTTACTATCTAAAGTAATTTTTTTCAAAAAAAAAATTTACTTCGGAATTTAACATCCGAATTGTTTTTTTTTAAATTACACTTCGAAAATTATGAACCGAAAACGGACACTGACATTTCCTCGTTGTTGTGTCTTCTTTCTTTAACTTTGTTTTCATTTATTTGTACATATTAGTTTGAGTTATTATGCATAAGGAATATCCTTATGTATGGTGCATAAATAAATCTCCACCATGCATGCTTTAGAACATTTGATTGATCAAAAAATCTAATTGATCAAAAAAGCATTACATGGTAGAGATTTATTTATGCACCATACATAAGGATATTCCTTATGCATAATAACTCTTGCCGTATTTTGGAATATATGTTCCAAAACTAATTAGTTTTGGAATTTAAGTTCCAAATCCTATGTTAAGGGCAATTTCGTCAATACGGAGAATCTGAGTAGCAAATAAGGGGGCCTATAGAGCATTTTTCAAAATAGTTTGTATACATAGGAAGTGTAGTTAGAGTAATAACCAAACATATGGTAGGGTTTGATTGAGCTGCACGAAGGAGTTGATATGCACTTAACAATTAACAATGGAATAGTAATTCCCTGACTCAACAATATCATAATCAAAATAATATTTTTGACTCTTTACTATTCAATTTGGACTTAATTATAATCATATATTTACTTTTTAAATTTATTAAATAATTGATTTATTTGGTCAGTAAGTTATATTAAAAATTAAACACATCAGTTATTTAATAAATTTAAAAAAGAAAAAGACCCCAATAATGAAGACAATCAATTTTAATTTTTTTTATGGAAAGATATGATTATTGTTTTACATAGACGAAATGACAAAATCATTATAAATCGGTGAGGGAGCCCGGATACAAATCTAATTATAACGTCCAACTGCTTATTAAAAAAAATTATCACGTCTTGTGTTTTTGGTATTGCGGAATTTGGTAAGATATAATTTTAGAGAGAAAACTCTCCTGAAATATAGGGTTATATGAAGAATATTAAAGTTCTTGTTTTATTCATCATGCTTATGACTATATATAGAGCTACATAAAAACAAATCATATATTTTCTAAAACAAAACTAATCGTATAATAAATTCTAAACAAATCTTAAATATTCTAAACATAAATATAAATTATAAACCCTAATATTATTTTATTTCGAATATAAAATCTTTCAAAAAATATATTTAGGCATTATTCCCAACAATCCTCTCCTTGACTGATATCTGTTGTATCCAATCTGAGATTTGCGCTGAAATTTTATTTTTTGTGTCTCAAACCCCTCTTTAACCGAATATCTTTGTGTTATATCCGACCTGAGATTTGAGTTGAAAAAATCCTTTTTGAACACTTCTCCTCGACTGGATATCTTTGTATTGTATCCAACTTAAAATTCATGTTGATTTTGTTGTTGTTGGCTTCTTCTTTTCTTCATCTACATTCTTTAGTATGTTTCTTGTAAAAGTAGGGTGTCAGCCATGAGTGTTGTTATTTTCTATAACTTCATATGACACTTGAGCTTTTTTCATGTATATAATACATGAAACCATCTTGTAACACCCCGATTTTTCAAAGCCCAAAAAGGGGCATTATTATTATTATTTTTTTAAAAAACAAACAGAGCGCGCATAAATTTTGTGACGAGCCGACATTAATCATACCACAGGACTAATTATATATATATTAGTACAACCAAAGCATCGGCATAATACTAATCATAGATAAAATTACTTTCGAGAAGTAAAGTGTGTACCTGATTATTTACAATCCAAAAGACAACCGTCTAAACCAAAAGTATAAATACTCAGATACAATTTATCCAAAAGAGTCAGAATAAAACTCCCTAACCCAAAAGCACGGTGTGCAACGCACCGACATAAACCTAACTAGATATACCACGCCACTCAATCACTGGGGGCTCAAGAAGCTACCGTCGTCCTCACGACCCACGGTATCAGGCGGGAATCCATCGTCTAGGGTGGGAGGAGCCCGTTCATGTATTATGGCAAGGGTCACCACACATATACATATATATATATAATACACACCGAATATACACATACCAAATACGGAAAGTAAATAGACATTTAGCATTTCCTTCTCAACAGGCATTATAATTCAAATGCACACAAAGCCTATCAATGCAGACTCTACAATGAGCGTGGCACCAATCACTGGCTGCCACATGCATGAATTCCGGAATTTAACCTCTCCGCAGAGAGTCGTAGGTCCAACCCCTACTAAACCCCGTAGGGCAGGTGAAGCCACACAGACTATAACACCAAGGTGAAGCCACACAGACTCTAACACCAACTCAATAAAAATCCCACAGGATTAGGTGAAGCCACACAGACTATAACACCAAGGTGAAGCCACACAGACTCTAACACCAACTCAATAAAAATCCCACAGGATTAGGTGAAGCCACACAGACTCTAACACCAAGGTGAAGCCACACAGACTCTAACACCAAGGTGAAGCCACACAGACTCTAACACCAACTCTAACACCAACTCAATAAAAATCCCACAGGATTAGGTGAAGCCACACAGACTCTAACACCCGGTGCTTAGGTGAAGCCACACAGACTCTAACACCCGTACACGCAACTATGAAATGCATGAGCATATTTTATATTTCAGCATATATAAGGCAGTCACACAGACAAATCCCCGGTGAAGTCACACAGACAAACACTCATGTAGTCTCCACTGACATACACGTTCCATACATGCTCATGCAACAATCAATATACATACACAAATGTAATCATCTCCACATACCAATACATATATTCGCAAATCATATGTAAAGCATACGCATGTATTTTAAACAACCTCTCGTCTCGAGAATACATAATTCATACATGCCAAGCATTCAAAACACACCACAACAACAAACATACACACATGCCATTAACGAAAAGTAAGACAGAAATAAAGGTGCCCTTACCTCGGCAAGCTTCCACTAACTTTTCTCGTGTAACTCTACAATTCGCGCTACCTAAAATTAAGTAGCGTACAATCAATAAAATACTCCTCATATAAGCTATCGAAACGAAACTTGTTCTCAAAACTCTAGAAGGGTTTTGGGTACTTTCTAAAACTCTCCCATAGTGATTACGAGTTCTCCCCATAGTGATTAAAAAAAATCACGAAGTTAAAGACACTATTTTCGCTACACGAAATTAATTTTGTTTTCAAAGCATACCAAGAAACACTATTGTTTTCGACTCCAAAGAAATCATTTTCACACAACAAAATCATTTGAAAACAAACCAAAAACTCTTCAAAAATAATTCAAAGAAAATCAGAGTTTTCTTGCGTCGCAAGTTACAAGTTTTCTCTCCAACTACAAACCTTAGATTCATTCTCTTTTAAAAACTATGATCATCCACCCAAAACAATTGATCAATTTCTTATCATTGTGGACATAGAAAAATTTTGAAACCTCATGACCATTTATATATATGTGCCACGGCCAAGAACAAAGAAAACACACTATCACTCAAAAAATTTCATTTTTAAAAGCATAGTAATATCCTATAGGCTTAAATATGCTTTTGGTCCCTGCAATATACACTTGTTTTGAAAAGAGCCCCTGTAAAAAAAAAAATTTGATTTTAGTCCCTGCAATTTCTAAACACTTTGAAAAGAGCCCCTGAGTCAGATTTTTTGCTGACATGTCTTGTTGTTGATGATGTGGATGTTGCTGAGTAGGATTTTTTTATGATGTGGCATTTATATGAATTTTTCATTTAAATTTCAATTTGAAAAATTTATTTATCAATTTTCTAAAAAACAAAATAAAAAAAAAGAAGAAGAAAGTCAGCTTAGTTTTTGTTCCTTCTTCTTCTTTCTCCAGGAACCCATTTTCATCTTCAATAACTCTAAAACCCATTTTCATCTTCCTAAACCACCAAACATTCATCTCCAGGAACCCATTTAAATTTCACTCGCGATTCCAGCGATCCTGCGCGTTTCCCCTTCGATCTCACCCGCGACCACCAAAAACCGATTCCGTCCATATTCCGGCACGGAGGACCCTTGCAGGATCTCAGAATTGTGCGATTCCACGCGACAGATCGCGATCTTGACTACTATGTTTTGATTGGAATCAAAACAGGAGAGAAAAAACAGAGAAACTGTGGGAGATTTGAGAGAGTCTTGCGGTGAAGAGAAAGTGAAAAAGAGAAATAGAATGGGTGAAGGAGTAGGAAAAAATGAAAGGGAAAATTTTTCTGTTTGGTGGTTTCTGGATTTATGGGTTGAGCAATGAGGAAGATGGGGTTAAGAAGATGAAGATTGGTTATTGGATTTCATGTTTTTTGCTCTTTATTTTGTTTTGTTTTTATTAAAAATGAAAATGTAATTTTAAATTGGGAAAAAGGTAATTTTTTTATAAAAAAGAAAAGAAAAATGACATGTAATGTTCAAGTGTCAAAAAATGAGCCACATCAGCTAATTGTCCTAGTCAGCGTATGACATCTGTCAATTCAAGTGACATGGCATCCAAAATTCTTGCTCAGGGGCCCTTTTCAAAGTGTTTAGAAATTGCAGGGACTAAAATCAAATTTTTTTTTTACAGGGGCTCTTTTCAAAACAAGTGTATATTGCAGGGACCAAAAGCATATTTAAGCCTATCCTATAATATCCCAAAACCATTTATCCTATCAATCAAAATCTTTTCAATCAAAACTACAAACTTTTACAAATTTCAAATTGGTTTCCTTAAGACATAATTAACTCATTTTCTTTTCCTAAACAAAACCATGATTGATCACTCTCTTAAACCATGATTATGTCTTCCTAAATTGACTTAGAAAAATTTTGAAAACTCTTCCTCCTCCCTCATAAATATGCCACGGCCAATCAACAAAAACAAAGCCAACACTCACAATTTTTCCATTTCAAAACCCTAATGATAATCTACCAACTCCCAAAATCCTTTCAATTGATCAACCAAACTACTTGGAGAATCAAAACAAAATTTTCCAAAATTTGTTCATCAATTCCTCAAGAACACCAAAAATATTTTTTTCTTGTTTTCTCAAATAGATTCATTATTCACATATCCATTTTGTCACAAAGCTCAAAACTAGCATCAAAAATAAAATCACATATCAATTACTCAAGGTTATGCTCATTTCAAATTTTTCTTAAAACCCTAACTCAAAAAAATTTGTGAAAACTTAAATCAACCATGAGAATCATCACTACTAAGCTAGAACAAGCATTACTACTACTCAAGACTAATTTCTATGGTTCAAAACTAATTTTCTAGAAGTTTTGCTCAAGAACAAGGTTGTTAAAATCCTAGAATCAAAGAGATTTAAGGAACAAAATAGTAAGGAGAGGTTAGTTACCTCAAGGAGATGATGTTCTTAGCAACTTCTATGGTCCAAACAAGTGCCAAATCCAAGCTTTGAAGGAGAAAATAAAATTTTAATGTGTGATGGTGTGGGAATGTTGTTTGGCCGTGAGAGGAAGAGAAGAGGGAGTATATATCAACTTTGATCCTTTAATCCTATGTGCCACAACTTCTCACAAAATTGGTATTGTTTCTTTGTAACCCTTGGATTAAATAGGATAAAGTTTCTCTTGATCAATCCTAGCCCTTGGATCAAATACTAATGATTGCTTTTGACAAAATATCTAGATATTTTCACTTTACGCTACCTCACGCTACTCAGCTCTCGCGTTCACTTGCAGGCGAGTCGTACTTCGCTAACGGTCTAACTCGCGAAAAATAGAAAATCTACGAAGTAAAAGTTCGTCGTAAACCATTTCTAAAAATTATCGCTAAACTTGATTCTCCGACTGAAACTTTTATCCTAAGCTCTCAAAAATATTCTGAATCCAGATTCCAACTCGCGTCGATATATAAAGTCTCTAATTAAAATTCGACGGAAAACAGAAACCGTAAATTTTTTAACAGCGGTTATAGTTTTCTACTCGTTTTTCCAAAAAGCGGAGAAAGTCAAATTTTGAAATTCTAAAGACACAGGAACGTTCTCATAGATAAATAAAGACTAAGGAACAAAAGTCTGTGCATTTCCAGCACACGAGCACAAGACAGGCTCTAACTCAGCAAAAAAATGTTGTTATTACACAATATTCACAAAACCGATTCACCAAAAACCCTAAAATTCTTAGTCAACACTTATGTTCCTTAGACAAACTGTACAGTGGAATTACGGGTCTTACACATCTCGCATAATAAAGATGCAGTCATCATTATGGGTGGGTCTTCACAGAGGTCTTCTTCCATCTTCACACATATATATATATATATATATATATATATATATATATATATATATATATATACACGAAGAATACTAAAGCTCTTATTTTATTCATCATGTTTATGACTCTATATATATAGTTACATAAAAATTCGCAATTATGATATATTTTTACCGATGAAGTTTGAAGTTGTGGACGGAAGACATATAAACAACAAAGCAATCAAATCTCACTCATTGTCACGAGTGAAGACGTGTGGAAGCGAAAGCCCCTGGGATTATAGGACGTAAATTAGTGCCAATCACTTTCAGATTCTTCAACAGAGATATAAATTTCAATTCATGGATGTTGCTGCTTCAACAACATATAAGAATGAGGTTAGTACTCGTTATTCTTCTCACATACCCGATGACCTTTCTTTCTCTATTCTCTCCAAATTGCCTCTTAAATCACTCACACGATTCACATGTGCTCAAAAATCATGGAGTCTTTTACTCCAAAACCCTAATTTCATGGACATGTTCCGTACCAATTTCCTCACATCCAAACACCATGATGACGAGTGTCTACTCCTAATGCAAATCACTCTGAGGATTCCCTTTCATCGCTCTCTTTACATTATTTCTGGTGAGAGCTTCGAGGATAGGGTCAAATTAGAGTGGCCACTTCCTTTTCGAGAGGATGATTCTAGTGTTAACATTTTGGGTTCTGCTAGTGTTAATGGCTTTCTTTGTCTCTTCAAAGACTATGATATTGAAACATTAACTGTATTGTGGAACCCTGCTACCGATGAATTTAAGACCATTCCTCCTAGCTATAAACCATATGAGAACGTTGCGTGTAACTATAAGCCTTGTGGATTTGGTTATGATTGTATTAGAGATGACTATAAGGTGATTCGTATTGCTCCATGTTCCAAATTCTTTGAAGGTAATTGGGTTTGGTTGCCAGATAGCCATTTGTGGGAGTCGGAAGAGTTCTTGGATATGGAGTTGGACGACGATGAATTTTGGGAGGGTTTTGAAATTGACATGTATGACGATTTTTGGGAAATATATAGCCTCAGAAGTAACTCTTGGAGGAAACTTGATGGCGCTGACTTACCTGATTCTTGGGGTATTGATACTTCTAACGTGAACTTGAACGGATATTGTCATTGGTTTGACTATAGAAATCATATGGTGTCTTTTGACTTTACGAATGATATGTTCCTTTCAACGACTTTACCCTCGGACTCAGACTTACAAATGGAACGGCGGAGGACACAGTTGTTTGAGTTAAATAGGTGTGTTTCTCTAATCTGTGATTATAACATGCCAGATTATTCTCAAATATGGATATTGGGTGAGCTCGGTGTTAAGGAATCATGGACTAAATTATTAGTTGTCGGACCCTTAACTTGTAGTATTATGCGTCCTATCGGTGCAGGGAGCCATATATTCTTTATAAAATATGGTGATAGTTTGCCTTGCTATGATTTTGATTTTAGGACCCAAAGGATTAGTCAAATTGTGGCAAAAGGAGAGTTCGGTGTACGGCAGATTGTAAAATATAAAGAAAATCTTGTTCCTTTTGGAGGAATGATCAATTAATTGTTTTTTAGTCTAATATGTATGGTTTCAACCTTGAGGTTCATGAACATTATTATGAAGTTACTTATATATATATATACCATATGGCTTGTCAATTTTCATATTTTATTGATTGGTTATCATCAAATCTATGAGAAAGAAACACTTGGGATTTTGTTTTTTGATGCTTTGTTCTCTTCTTTTTTCTCTGTTTAATTTGTTTATACTTATTCTTATTGGGAATATGCTTATCTGATACGCTTGTCATTATTTTGTATGATTTCGGGATGTCCAAAAATTTCTATGCTAGCTATGAGATTTTCTGCTAAATAGGGACTTATTAAGATGCAATACTTGTTTTAAATACTTGAATCAGAACCTATTCTATTATCTTTAGAACATGAAAGTACATAATAGGAGCTAGACTGGTTTTATTTGTATAATTCAATTGCAAGAAGGAATTGAACAAATGCCATAATAAATAAGTTACTTTGTGCTTCATCTCCAAACCGGATACGCTTTTGAGTTCAAAGTTCAAACCATTTCCTACAACTTTCAATTCCCTGTTTGAGTCTATATGCAAAATAATAGTTAATCGAACTGTTCATGCCCGGTTTGGATCCCCATCATCAATCTCTAAGCAAAAAACGTTTAAAATATGGCAGATTTGCAAAAACTCACGAACCATGTGATTTATCTTTCATGCTTTTAATTGATTTTTTTAAAGTAACAGTGGTGTTGCTTCCCTTCCATTTGCCATTGTATAAAATTGGAGAATAACCATTTCGTAAGGAATTTCTTCCAAGTGTAAACAAGGCGCTGCTAGATTTATTTGAAACTGGCATGGCGTGAGAATTAGAGAACAGAGTGCTTGCATCAGATACAACAGTATGAAGACATAGTAAAGAGAGGTTTCCAACCTGTTATCAAACTCACTGGCCAACTTAGTGACACTTCCAGAGAATTAGAGAACAAATAAGAATATTCAGAGTGGTATGAAGATATAATTAAGAGAGTTTTCCAACAAGCAGTGTGTTATCAAACTCATTAGCCAAGTCGTTTTTATATCTTATCGTTGTTTTGCTTCACTGGAATGACAATTCAAACATGAGACTGCCTCACTGGGAAATGTGTTAATGCGACAAATCTTGGCAGTGAAGTTACCTCTTTGATCAGCGAAGTCCCGTGGATTTTTGTTGGTCTGCTAACCACTGTCATGGTAAGCTCTCATCTATATACTCCAGTCACTGTTTTGTTTCATTGCGTGATCTGTCAATTATATAGGACCATTACTTGTAAGTTACAAGTTGTAAGTTGATTATGTCATTGTGGTTTTTGGGAAGGCATATAATATTCAGACTGCTTCACAGTATACTCTTGATCGACCTAACGGGCAAGTCCGTGCAATGATTGTTGGCAATGATACACTTTTAGCTGGAGCAGAGGTAACTACCGACACAGTTTTTGATAAATCAATTTGTAGTTAGCAATGGAATACTTTTTTTATTCTCTTACTTTTGAAACAGTTTTTTCCTATCATCTATCAATTTATCTATAATATCGTTATTTGAATAGCAGAATGTTGTAATTTCTGCAGGCAGCTCTGAATCCAATTCACCTTTTAAACTTGTTGCATCACTGCATGGCCACACTGAATCTGTTGTTTGCCTTGCCATTGGAATGCTCACAAAGCTGTATTCGGGATCCGAGGACCAAAGCATTAAGGTATCTCTTTTATTTGGCAATATGGAGTCTGCTCTATGAATCGTTGGTGGTCTTTTGTTCTTCTATGTTAGCTCTACACAATTGGTTTTTGCTTTTATATATGTTTTGTTTGAGACTCATTTGTTATTGATTTATTCAGGTTTGAGACCTTGGCACATTTGAGCGTAAGATGACACTCAATGCACATATAGATGCAGTCACATCTCTTATTTGTTGGAGAAACGTCTTGTTATCCGGTTCATCTGATCGTACCATTAAGGTTTGGTTTCAAACCAAAGAGGGGAATTTGGAAGTGATACTCACACAATGTGGAAAATGTAAGTTACTTAACTTGTATGTATAACATCTATCTGTGCATAGGTTAAAGTTTTTTATTTTATGTTAAACATCATTTGGTTGTGTTGGTCATATTTTTTTTTTATTTTGATTATTACAGGGTGTTGTTGCATTCTCTGGCATGAGCGATCCGGATATTAAGCCTAGAGGAATGCTATGAACTGCCATCGTAAGTAAACTAATTTGCAACCATCACCGTCACTTTGTTATGTACACTTGAATTGGCTCTGACTGCATTTCTACATTTACAATTACAGATTTGTCGAGAGGGATAGATTGTTTGCAAAGCAAGAAATTGGATTAGTTGATTTAGCTCTCGGTGGACTCTTTTTCACTGGAGACAGAACTGGATTGCTGACAGTCTCGAAATGGTTGGGAGAGTACAAGGATGTAGATCCTATTGAGAGTTGAGACTTGAGTCATGGCAGTAACAAGGTTAAAATTTTGAATAGGAAGGATGGAGACAGACACAAGTTAGCAAAACAAGCATGGCCTTAATAAATTTTTAATAGGAAGGATCTCATTGTTGGTTCTGCATAATTGTACCTTGTACATATTTCATTTTTTATTAATAAATTGTGTTGCCTATTCAAAAAAATAATTCTAGGAGTATGTTGTTTTATATAGATGATGATGTTATAATTTAAGAAAAATACTTTTTAGCCCCTCTTATTTGCTATCTAGACCCCTTTGTTGACGAAATTGTCCTAAGAATAGGTTTTGGAATAAATTCTAAAACTAATTAGTTTTGGAACCTATATTCCAAAATACACTAATATATATTATTTTCAATCAATTGCTATACAAGTTGATTTTTTCACATTTTTAAGTCTTGAAATCAACGTTTATTCACTTATAGAGGGTTCCTACACTTATTTGGTGTCATCCAACATGTAATGTATTTTTAAATCGGTTTATTTTTTGAGTTTTCAAGTGTTATCTGGAAACGTAAATTTTGGAACGTGCATTCCAAAATTATTTTGGAAGATAAAATCTAAACTTGGCAGAATTTTGGTTTTTCAGCTTTGTGCATGTTTCTGATTTGTATTGGTTTATATAGTACGTGTTAGGATGGCGAAACCTCCGGTTGAATTGAAACCAAACATTGATGAATCCGACATTGCTCCGATAACGGTTCTGGCCGAAGAAAAAAATATATTTTGTATTGGGTTGTGAAAGAGGCGGTGAGTACAAAGAAATAAAAACAAATTAAGTTAAAGAAATAAAACACAACAACGAGGAAATGTCAAGGTCCATTTTCAATTCATAATTTTCGAAGTGTAATTTAAAAAAAAAAAAAAAAAAAACAATCCGGTTGTTAAATTCCGAAGTAAAAAAATTTCAAAAAAAAAACTTTGGATAGTAAGTTTCGAAAGGTAAAAAAATTTCAAAAATAAAACACAATTCGGAATATATATATTCTAAAATTATATTCCAAAACTAATTAGCTTTGGAATTTAAATTCTAAAATTTATCTTCAGGATATTTTCGTCAATATGCGGGGCCTGATAGCAAATAAGGAGGCTTAAAGAGCATTTTTCATAATTTAAAACGTTGTTGATGGTAATGGGCAGGAGAGATGGAACAAAAAAAAAAAAAATTGTGTAACAGGGTAGCAAAACGTTGAAAAAGTTATATTATTTTTTTAACTTTTTTTAAATGATTATGTATTTTTTGGTCATTTAATATTTATATCAGCTAAATTTATCAAACACTGCAATTTAATAAACTAGCTTTTCCGTTATAAGCTATCAGCTATAAACTAGTTTTTCAGCTATCAGCTAGCTTATTACTTATTTTTACCAAACAGATCCTATATTTACTTCATTAATCAGTGCCCCTTAGATATTGTTTAACATTTTCCAAAATTATTTATATAGAGCATATATGTATTTATTTATTGTTATTAAAGCATAGCAAATGCTCATTAAAAGGGGAAAGATATTAGGTTCCGACTAATATAATTATGACTATGATCGAATTTTAAACACGTTTTAAAGACATTAATTTTAAATTTAAAAAATGAAAATTAGGTAAGTGTCACACAATAAGAGGAAGAAGTTATATTTAAACACTTTAAAAAACCTCTTCTACCGATGTCAAATGTCATAAAATTTGAAATCCTCCAAACCTCGACGAAAAGAAGAGGGAAAAAACCTTGGAGGAGTTCTTCCATGTGGTGTGTCGGGCTTCTAAAACGCATAGGGGAATAACTTCTGCAATTTGAATAGGTTTAAATATTATTTTCGTCCCTGTATGTTCACGAATTTTTGGTTTTAGTCTCTGTATCTTTTTTTGTTGCAAATAAGTCCTTGAATGTAAAAAATTTGTTGGTTTTAGTCCATGTCGTCTGCTATACTGTTACAAAAAATGTTGATTTGTCAAACGTGTGCAAACGTTTGAGAAATCATCAATTTTTGTAACGGTAGCAGACGACAGAGATTAAAACCAACAAATTTTATATATTCAGGGACTTATTTGCAACAAAAAAAGATACAGAGACTAAAACAAAAAATTTATGAATATACAGTGACGAAAATGATATTTAAACCATTTGAATATCTTAACACAATGTTCAATCTATTATTCAACTATAAAATCTCAATACCAGTAGATCAGCCTTTGATTGTTGAAAGCCGATTTCTTGAATTGCACAAGAAAAGCGTTGAAACAAATTGCAAGATGTTTGTTTGAGCCCATAAATTACTTCATAATTAATCGCCAATTTATACAATAAGTGTTTGAATATATATATATATATATATATATATATATGGGGATTGCTAACATACTCTCACCTAAAAATATGTGGGAGTAAGGTTCCAGGTTAGGTGTGGTTAATTGAAAAATATTTAGAAACAATATTAGTTTCAATATTAATTAAGAAACAATGTTTTTATAAAATAATTAAGAAACAATATTAGTTAGTTAATTAAGGCTCACAGTTTTATTTTATTTTATAATAAGCCTTATATTTGAACATTAATGCTTGAAAAAGTAGTAAAAACAAAAACATGAAAGTTTGGCAAAAACATGAAAAAAAATATCAAACCTAGGATGTTTGTTTTGGGTGAAATGAGATTTTGTTTTTAATTAAAGAAAATTACAAAATTAACCTTATGATTTATGTTGGTTTGTATGGATATAATTGATTTTTAAGTAAATATATAGTTAGAGTTGACTTGCTAACATACTCCCACATGTTTTTAGGTGGGAGTATGTTAGCAACCCCCTATATATATATATATATATATTGGAATTATATGTGATGGATTTTAATGTTGAACTTAACTATTTGATTAGTGATGATTGGAAACGTGAAAAGCTGAGGCGAGAAGTGAACAAAACTAGAGATGTTCCGCCAAAAAAAGGAAATAAAGCACTAGAATTATAAAACCCATTAGCATAATTCTACGGTCCCCAAATCGGTCACTAAAAAGCATTTGCGACTAATATAGCAATCAAATAATTTTGGTTATGAAATTCACCATTTTTGTCCGTAATTTAGTTCCTAAAGGGACTGAAATAAATTGGTCTCAAAATTGCTCATTAATGACAATATTTCTAGAAGTAATAGAATGAAGTTTTGAATTTTAAGTTGAACATTATTTAGTTGTGTTTCAGTTCTTACTTTTATAGTGAGTTTTGGTTTTCGTCTTCTATAAAATAAAATTACTTGTTTTCATTCTTGTGAATATTATATGTTATATAGTTAGAGGGATAAATGTCTTGGTACTTTTGTCTTAAAAGTATCTTTTCTTGTTATGCATATGTGCAAAAAGAAAAGAAAAAAAACAAGGAAAAGAAAATCAAGAATTAGATGAAGATAAATAAGAGATCTAAAAATTAATGTTAGTGATGGTTTTTGTCTTAATTTAAAGTGGCAACCAATGTAATATATGTTATGTCCACAAAATAATAGAGCGTTACAAATTTCTTATGTGATTATTTAAAAAAACTTGGTTATTTGATTGATAATAGATGCATAATATATATATATATATATATATATATATATATATAATACAATTTTTTTTTAGGATTATATATTATACATTCTTATATAACATGTATGACTCCAAACATCATATTTAATACATGAAAATATGGGAGATATATATTCTCTGCAACATAATATCGGTGGTGTTCTTTCCAATTGAAATGTACGTGACTTATCTAATAGTCATATTAAATTAATTTTTTATTAAAAAAATCAATCCAATATAAATATTGAATTAATTGAGAATGAGAAAAAAAAATTGTGTGTGACTTATCTAATATTTCAAATTGTTTTTAATTTAAAATTAATGATATATTAATTGTATTTTAATATTTTTTTCTTTAATAAATATTCATAAAACTTAAATTTATAAATTAAAAGTAAACTTATCAATTTTAGATCAAAGTCAAAATTAAATTATTAATTAGTTAGGAGTATCAAAATTTAATATCTAGCTAATTTGAACAAATATACCTGATATTTGTTTTTCCTCCAAACTAAATTTTGAATTATTAAAACATCTTCCACTAAATAATTAGAGGCGTAAAGTTTTTAGTGCAATTGATTTACTATCATCGTAACTACATTTGAGAAATCTATAAAGTATACTAGGTATTAAACCCGTGTGTTGCACGGACTTAATTAAATTTTTTATTTTATAATTTCCTTATTCAAGAAAATAACATGGTATTCAATTTTTTAAAATTTAATATGCGCATTAAAAAATAATTATTTTTTGGTTCTTAAATCTTGAAATATAGTTTAAAATTGTATTTAGTCCTATTTTTTAAGACTTAAAAGCTACTTGATTGCATATGAAATCTATAGAATTACAATAGATTTAGAAATTGATTATTATCAAGAATAACAAATTTGATAGATGTGTCGAACTATTCTTTGAGTTTCTAAACAATAACTTTTAAAAAAATTTATCTCGTCAAGTGAATGTATAATACAGAGAGTCGGATAAAAAATGTTTTTAATATAAATAACGGGTCGTTGACCTGTAAATATAAATGTAATAAAATAGTGAATTTTAATAAAAAATTCTTTTGTTAATTTTTTTTAATTTGACTTACATCTCTTGAAATTTTTGCATATTAGATTTTAATATTGTTTTAGTTTTTAGAATGAAAAAAATAGCAGATAAAAAATAAATATTATCAAAATTTGATTTTAATTTGAGTCAACGAAATTATGTTAGTTAAGAGAATAAATAAAATCAAATAACAATTTAATCATTATTGCACGTGTTTGATTATAATTTTTTTTATAAAAAAAAACTTAAAAAATACTCTATTGGAAATATAATTTTGATAGGTGCGTTGAATATAGTCTTTTAAATTCAATTTAAAATATTTGAATAAAAATATTTTGAACTTCTTCAATATGTTTCATGTTAGTATCATTATATATATGTAAAAACTATATTAGTAGACTATTTAAATATAAGACAATTTTGATAAAAAAAAAAAAAAAGACATTCAAAGAGCTTTAGAATCAACTTTGTCAAATTTTATATTAGAGCTAGACTTTAAAAGAATAATACAAAGCGTTTACGGACTTGATTAAAATGTTTTAAGAAAGGTTGTGTTCTATAAAAAATGATGTTTAATATATTTTTAAATTTTTATTTCGTCAAGTGAATCTCTTATATAGGAGAAAGGATATTAATTGTTTTCTTTCAGATTTTCTCAATTGTTAAATTTTAACCATTGACGACTTTTTTTTTCTAATTAAAATATTATCACATGCTTTTGATCCAATAGTTTAGATGCACACATTATTTTCTCAATTTTTTCCAATGAAAAGAATCCATTCTCATAATATAGAGAGGTAGATAAAAGTTACTATTATCATAGAAAATATGTCATTCGTGTGTGTGCATAAATCAATTCTATTTATCTTAATTATACTTCAATCTCTTTATTTTTAAAATGTACTTATATAAGTAAGTTAATTTTTTAAAACAAATTATTAGCATAAAATTTTAAAGAAAGAGGTTGGTGTTTTGTAAACTTGCTTAGTTCGGTTGTAAATCTATAATTTTTATTTTCTAATTCAAAGAGTTGCATAGTTTAATGAATAGCCAAGTAAATTGTGTGTGTGTGTGTGTGTCTATATATATATATATATATATATATATATATATATATATATATATATATATATATATATTATTAAAATTCATATATAAATTTATTCAACCTCTAAGTCAAATTAATATAAAAGAAATGACACTACTAAATAGTAAGTTCCTTATATTAAGAATTTCTTACAAATCCATTAATTAATTAAAGTTTGGTGATACCAACTAAGCCTATCAACAATATACACATGAAGATTATAAAGATTATCATTATATAAAACACACATGTGCATACAAAATAAAATAAAAAAACTAATTAAAAATTTTCCGAACAGTCTTCTTTCTCCAATCTCATTTTACGCACACTCATATTACCTTTAATATAACCTCCAAATATTTGGTCATTCATTTTTAATAATTTCTTTGTTGTTAATTATCCTTGGGTACTCACAATATTGAATAGAGTTGCTATGTCATGAAAAGGAGAATAAAGAGGTTCATGGGTCAAACAAATTTTTTTTTGTTGATAATTTGGGTCAAATAAACTTTAATAATAGCTTTCTTTTATTTTCTATTTTTATATAAAATATAATCGCAAATTCACAACAAAAAAAAAAACTAACAATTATTTATTTGATTCAAATAATAATAGCAAACACATGATAAAAAATAAAGAATTAAGAAGGCATGATATTGTAATTATAGGTTGACATACAACTTAGATTAAAAAAAATATATTTAGTGTGACATAAATTATTGTCTATGGATTCATCATGATATATATTGTACCATACATTGGTTAACTAAGAAACAAAGAATCCTTTCACAACCCATGGCATATATTCAACGTAAAAAAAAAAAAAATCATATTCATAACCCATGGCATTTCATTTGCTCATTAAGCCCCTCTTTATTGCTATCAATATTAGAAAATTGAATGAATTCTTATTAAAAAGTAACCGACAATTCTATCAACATTATTATATTAGAAAATATTGGAATCAATTTAATAGATCATAAGGGAGATGATACATAAACTTCAATTTTATTTTATTTTTGCACAGTGCATTTATCATTTGATTTTATCAAATTTGATTAACATTAAAAATTCTTAAATATTTAGGAATTTATACAAATAATTTATTGAAAGAGATGATGACAGTGTTTTAGTAGAGTTTGCAAATCCTTTTTGTAATTTTTTTTAAAAAAATAATAGTAAAACGAAGGAGCACACGTTTTTTTATTTTCTATATAATTATTATTTTTGTACTATGTAACCGACCAATTTATTAGTTAAAATTTATTTTACCACACTTTCATTTTCATGAATGATAGTAAAGATGAAGGAGCACACATCTTATTATTTTATACATAATCATTCACATTTTCTCTTTCTTATCACCTATTAATTTTGATAAATAAAAAAAAAAAAAAAACACTTATCATTGCTTGATTCCAACCTTTCAATATTGTAGCATTCTTGTTTTTAAAAATAATATACAACAGAGGAGTTTTTTCGATTTTTTATTTTAGAAAAATGTAGTGATCGTAATTAGCACATATAACATATTTAGGTCCATAGTTACCAATTATTAATGAAGCACTATTATATAATTGAATTTTATATGAGATGAGGCACTACTATTATGACATACTATTCAATCATATGTAGCCACGGATAGAATCATAAAGGGAGAGAATTTTTTGTAACTTAAAGTTTAATTATATTCATAATAGTGATTATTATATAGAATAAGAGAGAGTGAGAAGAAGAAGAAGAAGAAGAAGAGTACCAATGTTAAATCGAAAGATAAATTACATCTTAAAAAAGTGTGGTTAACCTCACAAATTAGAAATCATAAACGTGTTATGATTAATATAAATTTTTCGTTAGTACCACACGCTTAATATAGTACACCAAAACTCTTATAAGTAATATGAGATGTTGACAATAGATGTCTGGTGAATACATTTAAAAGAAAACAATGTAATGATATTATCATAACTGTGTGAAAATATTACATAAGTGATGATATTTTGTACAATTAATTTGTGATAATTGTTGGGACAATCTTCTTATTTCCCTATTCTTTTTGGACAAAAATATTAGAGAGAGACTAAAAATACAATGAGTATGGAAAAGAGTTGTCCCAAAGTTACTCTTAATTATCGTACAAATACCATTTCTTTAAAATAAACATAAATTTAAAAAAAATAAAGGAGAAATAATACATTGTTTCTTCTATCACCTTCTATAGTTTCTCGAACGATGATTGAAATAGAAAGATATAATATGTGGTCTGCAAACAAAATGAAGGGAAAAATTTAAACCATCTTTTGTACAATTAATTTGTGATAATTGTTGGGACAATCTTCTTCTTTCCCTATACTTTATATTGGACAAAAATATTAGAGAGAGACTAAAAATACAATGAGATCGTATGGAAAAGAGTTGTCCCAAAGTTATTCTTAATTATTGTACAAATATTATTTCTTTAAAATAAACATAAATTAAAAAAACAAAAACAACAAAGGAAAAATAATACATTGTTTCTTCTATCACCTTCCATAGTTTCTCGAACGATGATTGAAATAGAAAGATATATATGTGATATGCAAACACAATGAAGGGGAAAAATTAAACCATCTATTCTATAATTGTGAAGCATAACAACCGAAAAGCAAATTTGTCCCAAAAATAAAAAAGGTTGCAATCAATCAATGATATGAATGTGTTCTCTAAGTATATATATAAGATGATCATTCAAACCTCATATACAAATATCAAATTATTAATAAATTAGGAAAGCTAAACAAATTCTCAACTTTAAAAACTACTTTTGTAACATAAAAGAAAAACACCCCTTAAGTAGTTTGCTCTTGATATGAAAATTGTGGTTACTATACAATAATTTTTCATTAAAATATTTAGTTAAGTGAATCCATTATATGCATGGTATATGAACAATAAGAGAAAAAGTGAGTAGTTTTTAACGGAATATTAGATATTTAATCTATTTATTACCACCAATAATTCTTTAATTAAGATATCAAAAGCAATGGAATGAGTTTTTTTTTTATCAAAAATAAATATGAGAAATGACACATAAGCATCAACTTTTGCTTAGAAAAAAGGAAAAAAGGAGGAGCTCTATTAGGCTGCCACATAAGCAAAGTATAAGTTTGCTTTACATATAGTATATAGATAGATAGATAGATAGATATAATGAATTTTTCCCTTAACTTCATCCGAATTTTCTCCATATAGAGATCGAACAAAGGAAATCAAAACTCTTGAATCAAAACTCTTGGCACTTTGATCTCCAACTGTTTTTTATTTTTTTTTATATCATAAAGATAAGAAGTTTAGCCTAAAAAAGAATGTGATTGATTCACGTAATCACTAATCTACTCCCAATCCCATTTCTTTCTCCACCTCAACTCCCTTTTCTTAGTAACCGCCAAAACTGACCCACACACATCATGCTCCATCATTTTTTTTCCTTTATAAAAACTTTCCAAACCACTTTTTTTTTTCTCATCAAAATTTTCTCACTTTGATTCTTGATCATCATGGCTCCTTTCAACTCAAGAAAGGAACTAATCTTATGCTCAAAAGACATAGTTGATGCAGCTTCATGGTATTGTTCTATTATTCTTGTAGCCCTCATACTTCTAACTATATTTAGAGAAAGTTCATCTATGATTCAAAATAATCATCATGGTCACAACATCATAGGGAGCAACAATTTATTGTCAAATAAACCATATTGTGATGAAATCTATGTGGTTGGTGAAGGTGAGACACTTAACACAATTAGTGATAAGTGTGATGATCCTTTTATTGTTGAGAATAATCCTCATATACATGATCCTGATGATGTCTTCCCTGGCCTTGTTATCAAGATTACACCTAATTCACATCACCATAACTAGGTTTGTTCCTTAATTAGTTTCTTCGGGTTTTACTTCTTTATCAAAAAGAAGTAGTTTTCTATGTTTTAATTTGTTTATTTTCTAAGAATTATTTTGATTCTTATGTACCATACATGTTGTTAGAGTAGGAACAATTAACCTTTAATTTCTTTTTACTCTTTGCCTCTCTTGGGTATAGTTATGCAAATACATATATGGACATTGGAACTATATGTTCTTTAAGTATTGGCATAGAAGTTAGACAATTATTCTCACATGTTTTTTCCGCTTAAAATGTTCCGACCTCAAGTCCACAACACTATGTAAAAGGTTGATTTAAGAAATATAGATATTGTTTGTAAACAATCATGGACCTCGATTCCTAAACAATTAATGTTGAACCTTTTAAAGTGTAGACGTGTAGTGGAAGTAATTTCGTTTGAGACACTATCGATATATTTTTTTTTACATAGAAATTTCAGTTTATAAAATGAAGTTCACTCAAATTTAAGTTCATTCCACAATATATGCACTAAATATTTAGTATATTTATGATTTATGATTGTGTCACTATAAGGGTTGATGACAAGATTGAAGAACGAGCTTCCATTAAAGCTTCATTGTCAAGGAATGATTCTCATAGCTAGACGTACAAGTCTTGAATATGATCGTCACTTAAAAGATTTTTCTTTTAATAGCTAATAATTGATTTTTGTTTTTTACGTAATAAATTAATCTTATTTTGTTATATATATGGCTGAAGGGTATGTAGGTGGCGTAAACTAATTAAAGTAAGTCTTAGTCGTCAAGTATATCTTTATAAATTAACTTGGTCTACTTTTGAATTTCTTGAGATAACAATGAAAATAATTAAAAACGAGAGGAACTTTAATTTCATTCTTTCCTTTTTCTTTTTTTTTTTGACATTCTCTACTACCCACTCACATCATTTTAGCCTTACCATTTTATGTGATACCTTTTTTTTTGTCAAATGTGATGCATCTTATCTTAATCTTAATACTATACAAAAGAGACAAATTTTATAAGGTCTCATTTAATGCATTTTTTCAAATGCTCTCCTCACATTGCTTCTCAATATTTTACATTTAATTTCTATATTAAAAAGGAAACAATTCAAATAATAATATTTCAAACATAAAATTGTTTAAAAAAATAAAATAAAAATCGATTTTGTTTAAAAGCAAATTTTTAATTTTAAATAAATTTTTATTTTCTTTAATAACAAAATAAATACATCATGAACTTTTTTTAAATTGTATATTATTTTTATTTAACAATTTAATTGTATATTTTAAATATTTGAAATAAAGGTATTTAAAATAAATTTGTAGGCATTAATTATCATGAATAATCACATATAAATTTGATGCCTTCAATTTATGTGTGATTATTCATAACAATTTCTTGATCCATTTTTTATTTTCAGAAAAATAAAAATGTGTATTATAATATTAATTAATTGGTTGCAATGCATACACACATTTTTTTTAAAATAAAAATATGTATATGGAACTAAAATTGCATCGTAATATTCCAAATTGTAGGCAAATATAATTAGCATTTAATTCATTGATATTGTTCCCAATTTCTTTTGAAATTTGTTCACTTAAAAGACCAAACACATTTATACCAATATAAAATAAATATGGAATAAAAGTAATTATCATTTAAAACCTTTTTAAGTAACCATCCTCGGTGTCAAAAAAATAACCATCCTCTCAACACAACCAAAATACTATATATAGTACAACCAATTGCCAATTTTCATTCTAAACTTTTCTATAGCCTATTTTTTTCCAAACCATTTCGATGCAATTTTTTTAGTTTATGTGTTATGTTTTCACCATTTTCTTTTCTTTTTTTTTGCCAGGGGACTAAGGTGTGTTTTCAGATTTATATGATATAACAAAGATTTTTGATTGGTAAGTTATTTCATCAAATATTATTAAAAATGGCTACATCATTTCATAACAGTTCTAATTTCATTTTTTTTAATTCATATGTTATTTTTGTAGCAATTTAAGGATATTTGAAAGGATGATAGTGTGATGAAATTAGTTGCAATATTGTACATCAAGAACAAAATAGATCTGAAGTCAACATATGAGAGATGTCGTGATTTATATTCTCTTGTGTTGTGTTGATTTTTCATGTCTTTGTGATAATTTTATAATTTTTTTTTAACGATTGTGATGTTAATTTTAGACATACTTCTATCTAATATATTCATGATTTTTTTCTCTCCCTATTTTAGCCATTTTAAGTTATTACTTACTATAAAGTTTTTCATTTTTATTTCTTCATTTTTAATAACTTATGATATATTGAAAGAGGATTGCTATTCTTTACGGGAAAAGATACACACGAAAAGCAAGTGAATTATTTTAATAAAGGAAAAAACTGTTATCTACTTTTAGTGGAAAACATGAGATAGTAGTTGTCTAATCCTATGGTTATGATATATTCTTGCTTTTCTTCACTTTGTACTTCCGTAAGAAATTGTATTTTCCATATTGAAATGTTGTGAACTTTGCAACGGATTGAGCGATGGTAGTAGTGTGGTCATATTCTTGAGATAGTTATTATTAGTGTTTATTTGTGGTGTCAAATATATGGATTCATCTCACCATTTTAGGCGAGTTTGAGATTCTTATGTTTATTCATTGATGAAATGACAATTGAATTTTGAAGATTACAAATTTTTTTACTTCATTAGATTAAATTATATACTACTATCCTGCTATCTCATTATATTTTTAGTTTCAAATAAGTCTAAATAACACATATGAGATTTTGTAAAAAAAAAAAACACATATATGAGATTAAAGCTAAGAGAAAAAGGTGGAGGAAATATTCAACCGTAATTAATTGGTTAAAATATTCATTAATTAAATTAATAGATTTTTTAATATTGTTCAAATTTTCACTCAAATATGGATTGTCGCTAGAGACAAGGAGAAACTTCATCCATCAATATTAATTTATTATTATATCATGTAATCAATCAGCAAAGACGTTGTAATATTAAAAATAAAAAATTACATACATTAACATAGGATCATAATTGTCTTTAACAAGAGTGTGATATGAAATCCGCGGAGGACGACGGATCAGCTGCGCGTGGCAGCTGAGTGGTGGAACTGCGAGGTAAGGTTGAACATGTGTGGATGTGTTTGACGTTTGAGGAAGAGTTCTGTGCCGGAGGAGAAGAGGAAGAGTTCCCTTTTTCTTTTTATTAAACTAACCTTAATTTTACGGCTTTTAATCACAACCATTAAATCTTTGTTTTGCCACATGTCCTATATCAATGCAATGAACAGGACTAAAAGGAGTTAAACAAACTGGAGCAAACTCTTGAAGAGAAGATAAGTGTATCTTCAATCATAAGATCACTTTGAAATGTATCACAAAATTGAAAATAAAAATCATTGATGAATGATTTCATAACAACATTTTTTGTTTTGTTGACTTTTTCAGAGAGAGATGAACTATAAAGTAGATGCATGTTAAAAAGGCTAAAATTACACTATTGAAAATTAAAAAGACAAAAATACAATTAAACCTATATAAAGGTGTCATTCTTGATAATTATACTAACATATAATTATACTCATATATTAATTTGAGCGACTTTTTTTGTAATTTACACGGGGCTTAATTATATTTGCACTCCTTTTAATACGGGGCCTTTTTTGTAGTTGCTACAAGCACCTATATTTATATTATATGTTAATGTTAATATAGAGGGCTAATTTTTTTATTTTATTTTCTTTATTTATATGAGGCCTACATTTATACTCACAAAATAACATGTGTGGCGTATAATTTATATGTATGTGAGCCTATATTTATACTAATATATTAATATGGTGGATTTTTTTTTTTTTTTTTATTTGTAATTTATATGGGGATCTAATTTATACTCATATATTAATAGATAAACCTATTTATTTATATTTTTAATTTACATGTAGTCTATATTTATACTTATATATTAATACGAATATCTATTTTATTGTAATTTATATTGAGTGATTAATTTTTTTTAATTTATACGAAACTATATTTTTATTTATATATATTAATAAGAAATATATTTTTTTTAGTAATTTATACGGGATGTATATATATCAAGGTTGTCAAAACGGACCGGATCGTCCGGTTGGACCGATCAGACCGTGAACCGGTAATGTATTCGATCCGGTTAGGCCTGAAAACCGGCCTGCAGGCGAACCGGTTAAAAACCGGTCCTAAACTGGTTAGTCCAAGCGGTTCGATGGTTCCGTTTTATTTTTTTAAAAAGAAGGTCAAAACAACGCCGTTTCATATATATATACACATACACCAAACAACGTTATTTGATTTTATTTGTAAAAGAAAGATTAAAAAAGTAAACAAGTTATAAACGATGTTATGGTACTATTTTGTGTTATTGGACTTAGTTATTATGTAATTTTTAATTTAGTTTGAATTAGAAATTTTATGTTTGATGTACTAAAATTTTAATGTTATATTAACTTTATGATATTTTATCTTTTTCATGTGTAAAAATAAGAAATATTAAGTCATTATTTATTTATTAATTTATTTTTATTTATATATTAATTAAAATATATATTTAATTAAAAATGGTCTGACCGGTCCGACCTTGATCCGACCGGTTGAATCTTGAACCGATAAGCTCACCGGTTCAATGACCGGTCCGATTCTGAAAACCTTGATATATATATATATATCGACAAATGTATAGTGTTTTTATATTGCTGATGTATTATGCCTTTAAACCTATAAAATTATGTGACTTTTCAACACTTTTTTATATTAAATATTATTTGAATTCAACACAGTTAAAACTTACTCTTTCCAAATTTTTTGTAACTGTCTAGACCAATTATCCATTCAATCGGTTGACCGATCCGAATTTTTAAATATTAAATATTACTGTTAATTTTTGTGTTTATTTTAAATTTATTCTTAATTTTTGCTAACTTTTATGTATAAAAACAAAAATATATACTAATTTATGCTAATTTAGAAGAATTGATAGCCCGTGCTTGGCACGGGTCTCACACTAGTATATTTAAAATGAGAGAAAATTAATTAAAGTGTGAGTGTTAGAGTGGCGTAAGCATAACTCAATTAGTAATTACCAAAACATTATTAGCAAAGACAAAAATTCGAATATCGAATTCCTTACTTCTATGCTTAAAATGTGTGAAGTGAGAGAATTTATGGGAGATTAATGTCTATTTTAAAATTAAAGATATTTTTGTATTTAAAGAGACCCCAATGATTATTGGAGGTGATGAGACTAAGAAGTCGGAACTTAATTGAGCACGATGAGCGACTGAAAAGAAAAATTCTCTCCCCCCTGTTTCTTTTCTCCACCTGAAAATTTCATTTTTTTTCCTTGAATAAAAACTTCAAAACGTGTTTTTCAAACTCCTATATTCCTAAGCAATTGTGCCAATCCACAAAAATGAAGATCCAACTTGAGCATGTGGGATATCTATAGATATGCTAATACAAGACATGTTTTACATCTTTTGCCAAAAGCCATAATAATAGCAAAATATGACATCAGTGAAAGTACAAATTTTTCAGTGCATATAGCAGCATATTAAGACCATGTAATGTAAGTTGATTCAACAATTTGATTGCCAAATTTTAATTAGCAAGGTTCACCATGACTTCAACAATTGTGTTTGTTATTATACTATAACACTAATTACTTCATCTGATATTAGATCACATAACGCTAACCACCGTGCAAGGTTGATATAAAGACAACCACGTCTTTCTCTTCCAGTGATGTATTCAGCTGACCACTTAGCTCCCAATCACAATCATTCACAAGGACGAGAACTCCTGGTCTCCTGCAAGACAAATCACAGACAAAAAAAATAATTGTTTAGCAGCCATGTAATGAAAAAGTATTACACATTTTATGCAACTGGCAATTTCAGTTACAGGTAATTTTATATCAACTGAAGCACAAACACATTCCTTAATTCTGTTAAATTTCTCCATTCATCACCGAAAAACCTTTCATGACTAATTAATACCAAGAAAAGGGCTAATCCAAAATTACACTTATGGCTTATCTATAATATAGTGAGCAAGTGTGCTACCATTGAATCATTTACATTCAAATAGTCGTGCACTTTAGATAAAATTGACAGTAGCTACACCCTTAGTTACTCACATAAAAAATAAGGTCACTTTAGAGAAACAACTTTTAACCCGATGCATGGTTCAGACGTATTTATATCAAAAAGCTTACACAGTATCTCCTTTCATGAACATTTCGGGCCTCTCCTTAATCAAGTTGGTTCGCACCCAAGAAAGCAATCCTTTCATGGTTAACTGAAAAGCATGAAGAGAATCTTATAAAAATGGCAATCATGGAATTGTGTGTGAAAAAAAAATCATAGACCAATAATTTTAAAGTCATGTACTACCTTGTCTTCTCCATTTTGTTGTTCGAATTCAACGTTGACATTGTGAATCTTCTTGGAGTCACAAAGAAGCTCCAAACCCCCTCTGTATGTTTCCACAGATTTAACAAACCAGAGAAAAATTAAATTACAAATCTCAGATATAGATAACTACAAATCAAACGGCTATTTCAGACTTAAGTACGAAGACTCTGAATGAACCTCAGTTGAGTGTTCATCCACCTAAACAAACGAATATGATAAAGTGGAAAAATTTAAATATGAAATAACTGGTTAATTTAAGCACAATAGTAATTCCAACATTATTCGATAAGATATCGGCATCTTTAGTGGTTCAACTCAGTTTAGGTTTGAATTACTCTTCTGAGTCTACCATG
Source organism: Trifolium fragiferum (assembly GCA_954870985.1). Lineage (NCBI taxonomy): Eukaryota > Viridiplantae > Streptophyta > Magnoliopsida > Fabales > Fabaceae > Trifolium > Trifolium fragiferum. The sequence continues at coordinate 12,864,679 of OX940792.1, forward strand.
TGTATATAAAGGTTACTTGCACACCCTAAAATTTTATAAATTACACATCCCACCCTTTTTTATTTTATTTTGCATTTTACACACCCTGAAAAATTGTTATTGCACGCAGATCCAATGACTCACCGGTTCAGATAACTCTCTTCTCTCTACGCTCTCTTTTCTCTCACGTGCAACGCGATCCTAGTCTCTCTTTTCTCACCCGCGCATAACCCTGGTTTGAGGTTTTTCTTCAAGATGTATGAAAGCTGGATGTGAGTGTGCTCAAAGGAAAGAAATATGATTGGGATTATCCTTATGTAAATTAATGGTTGAAGGAAATCACTAGGAAGACGGAAATATTTTTTCCCTATAAATGATATTTGAATGAAAGAAACTTGCTTATGTAAATGATATTTCATGTTAGAGTTTGATTTTAGTTCATCTATCTTAATAACTTTTTATGAATTATGTTTTTTCCAAATTAAATAGCTCGCACCCCATGGCATAGGGTCTTGGATCCGCCAGACATATGTTCGACATGTGTTGGTAGCAACAAATGTGGTTAGATTCAACCACTTTCATTTACTAAACTATAACCCTGTGTCTACGTGTCAGTATCGTATTTGAGCTTTCATAGCTTGCTAGCTATACAAGCTTCTAAAGATGTACATGATGAATTGAACAACAGAAACTCAAATCTTAATCTACGAAAGCTCTTCATTTGAGTGATCACATAATTAGCCTCTTACACAATAAAAATATTCTGATAAGACAAAATTTTGACTTCATCCTAAAACAAGTCTATTTTCCTAGTTTTCAACTTTTATCTCATTAGAAATATGCTGTTTGGATTGGCTTATTTAAACTTATATCTTAGCATAAGTTTTAAGATTGTTTGGGAAAACTTATGAAATCAGCTTGTAACAACTTATTTTCATAAGGTCACCAATATAGCTTATGAAAACAGCTCATAGCATGTATAAAAACAGTTTATCTTTATTTCGTTTTTTGCCACAAAAATAGATGTAAGCTTATAAATAAGCGCATGTATGATAAGCCTTTGTGCTATAAGTTGTTTATCCACACAGTCCTAACTTATTTCGAATGAAAGTGAAGATACGTTGGAAGAAGAGAATTGGAATAACAGAAATAAGATGATGAAGTTACCCAAATTCAAGTGTGAGCTGCATCTTCAATGATAACGTTTACTGAGCAAGGCTGTAATCTGTGGTGCCCTGGCAACGGCGGATACAGCAGCTCCGATTGGGTACGATACGACGGTGATGAGAGGGGATTCTTCTTCAATCACAGTGAGCTAGGGCTCTTTCTTTCAAAAGCAAGGAAAACGACATCGTTTTACGGGATATTTTTGTTTTTTTTTTGTTAAATATGTTTTTACTTCAATAAAATTAGCAAATTTTCTTTTTTTTTTAAGAGTAAATTTAGCAAATTTTCTTGACAGAAAAAAAATTCAAATTTTACTTTCATCCCTATCATTATAAAAAAAATCAAATATTTTTATTATTATAATTTTATTTCAACCTCCTCCCGATCACAATTGTAGGAGATTAAATTTTAATTTTTTCTATCAAATTCAATTTCAATCATCATTGAACTGATACTATGTTAGATTTTTTAAAGTTGACATTTTTTGTAGAATATGCCACATTATATCGTAATTTTATTCTTTACCTCCAATTTAAACTCAGATATTTGATATTTGTAATGTCCTACTAAATATGTTATGTTCGCATGAAGTATTAAATACAAATATCTTCATAATTTGGTTTTTCCATGATTTTCATCATTCTTTTTGCAAAATTTATAGTTTTGATTTCAACCCCCTCTCTCCCCAAATTTTATATTTTGGTGGCTTATAATGTTTTGGTGATGTTTGGATTAGTTTATTTTAAACTTATATGAGTTTATTTATTGATTAGTCGTTAGATTAGTATTTACATAAATTAATAAAAAGTGTTATTACAATTTTATAAGCTACTTATTATGTTATTATAATAAGCTCTTTATAGAAATATTTATTATATCAAGACTAAATTTAAACTCTGACGTCTATATATAAAATATGATGTTATATCAATTTAACTAAGTTTACTATAATCATCTTGTCTTTATAATAGTATGAATTTTTTAAAAAAGCATTTAGTAAAAAAATTAAAGAAAAACCTTTAAAAGATAAGGAAATGACATAAATTTTGAATAAAATAATTTTTTTATTTTGAGTAAGTGAGTAAAAGAATTTACCATCAAACAAAAGGAGAATATACTATATTTCAATTTCAATTAATAAAAAATAATAATTGAATCTGATAAAACCTAGATTTAATTTCAATTTCAATTTCGATTTCGATTCGTACTCCCCAGAATCTAAAAACACATTCACATGTCAGATTGTGTTGAAACTCCAAAGTACACAAACAAATAAAAAAAATCATCATTCTTTCTTCTCTCTCAGTTGTGAATTCTGTATATTAATATTACCATATTGATCCATTCATCAAATCACACCGAGAGAGAGAAGCTATGGCAGAAACAGATCAATTACCAGAAGGAACATTACAGAACGTTCTAGAACAAGATTGTCTCAAGTGGGTTTTCGTTGGTGGCAAAGGTGGTGTTGGTAAAACAACATGCAGTTCAATTCTCTCTATTCTTCTCGCTTCTGTTCGTTCTTCTGTTCTCATTATCTCTACCGACCCTGCTCATAATCTCAGCGATGCTTTTCAACAACGCTTTACCAAAGTCCCTACTTTGGTTAATGGTTTCTCCAATCTTTATGCCATGGTTCACTCTCTTACAAACCCCTTTTCTCAATTTTCAATTTTTTCTTGCAAATTTTATTTATTTTTTATGAATTTCAATATGCCCCTTTTGTTAATTTTCAATTTTTTTGTTCCAAAATTGTTAAATTTTGCTTTTTGTTGGGAATGATTGAACCCCTTGTGTTTTTTATTTTTTTTATTTTTATTTTTTTATGAAATCCAATATGCCCCTTTTGTTAATTTTCAATTTTTGTATTCTAAGAGCGTTAATTTTTGGTTTTTGTGGAGAATTATTGAAATCTCTTTGTTTTGGATTTGTTTGTCTCATTTTGTTGTGATGGTCTCTTTTTTGTAGGAGGTGGATCCTACTGTTGAGCATGAGGATATGGGTGGTAGTGATGGGATGGATAATTTGTTCAATGAGTTAGCTGGTGCAATTCCTGGAATTGATGAGGCTATGAGCTTTGCTGAGATGTTGAAGTAAGGATATTGTTACTTGTAATCTTATTGAATGTGTTTTTTTTTTCCTTCTGATTTTTGAGTTAGTTTTTGAGGTATGTGAATGTGATGTTTATAATATAGAATAGACTGATTTGGTTTGGAGAAAAATGAGGAGAGATTATAGGTTGAATCTTTTGGGACATTTCAATGATTTGACTTAAAGATGGTTGATGATAATTGTATCTAATAGTTTTCAGAACTTGTTTGTTAAGGCTGTTATTGTAACTTTTGAAAAAAGCTACGTCGAAACAGTTTTTAAGGAACTTGTTTGTTAAGGCTGTTATTGTAACTTTTGAATAAAGCTACGTCGAAACAGTTTTTAAGGAACTTGTTTGTTAAGGCCGTTATCTAAGTTAATATGTTTTTCTTAAGCTTTTTTTTTTGTCAGTTTTTTCATGTGCGCTACACAACTCCTTGCTGAATGAATCCTATTAAGCTTATGAATATGATACCTGCTGTCCCGTGGCCTCTTTGATTGCTGCCTCTGTCGTTGTAGTTATTTAGCTGGTTCTTCTTGATCTTTACTTTACCCTAGGCAGGAAAGAAAAAAAATTATTTTAAGATGCCCCAGTGTAAACTTGTGAGGACAAGTTTTCAAAGAGCAAAAAAAAAAACTATAAATCAATATTTGTTGCTTGTCGTCTGGAGCCTTTAGACTAGTCTTGAGGTTATTTAAGTGATTTTTTAAGTGAAAACAACCTTTGATGAGTATCAATATCATATTTCCACACCAAGTTATCACAGTGAGTTAATCATATTGATATCCGCGGGTGGGGTGGATGGCATGGCACACGTTTAGTCAAATGCCATAGAAAATTGATTTCTTATGGGAAATTATGACGTCCGAATTGTAAATTAGGCCACACACACAAAATTATAGTGTAGTTAAAAAATTCCTATCATAAGTCAAATCTTTGTAAAATTCTGTATCAAAGGGTGAGTTCTCCCTATTGCTTAAGTAAAAATTGATTTGAAGTATTCATATTGATTTGCTATGATTGATTGAACTAGAAATCCATTAACCAAGTATGTGATGCTCCCATTTGGATATTGAAATGTTGCTTTTCAGCTTAACTCTTGTATTCTTCACCATGTTTTTGTCTATGTGTTCAATAGCGCCATGATCATGCACTAAAGCGGTTTCACAGAGAAGCTTAGGGCTCTGCTGCTACTCAATTTCAGTGCCACATGTGGCCAACAACAGTTTGCACTCTGATATTTTTCATTTTAAGTTTATTAAGGGTCTGTTTGGTCGTTTCGCAAAATTATGTTAAAAACTAGTACTGTACTACTCTTACCACTCTCATTCAAGCCAAAACACCCCACCATTGTGAAGAAGACGACAGCAACTTCATCTGCAACAGTCAACAGTTGCCTTCAGCATCTGCGACATTCTATGGGTTTGTTTTGCTCTTGTTCTTTGTCGTTTTCGTTTCGGTGATAGTTGAAATGAGACCAGTATCCTTTCTCTTTGTTTTATTCCTGTTCTCATTGTGCATGCAAGGAAGCCCTGATATTGTTCTTCTCCTTCCTCCTTTTCCATGCTAAGCCATCTGTTTTTCATATTTCTTCTGCATGTGAATCCCTCTGTTCTTCTAGTTTTCTGCTTTTGTGATTCACTGTTCTTTCCTCTTCCCTCCGCAAAATACTCAACATTGACACTGTCATCTAATTTGATTTTTTTTATTAAGTACAAAAAGTTAAGTTTTCTTCTGCATCTGATTTTTAATTAGTAGTAGTTTCTTTTTTGCCTCGATTAGAAGTCAAGTTATGTTGGGTTTAGATTTTTTTTCTTTGTCAGAAGGTTTTGTTATCATTATTAATGTAAGTTAATTATAATTGTTAAATATGAGTACCCCTTTAATTTGTGTATTTTGCTATTTTTGAGTATTTATTTATCTTGTTGGGATATATGTTTTGTCGGTATACTATTTTTTAGTCTTCGCAAAGCACCGCTATTTGAGATTAAAAATACAGCTTTTTGATATACAATATTTCTTTTTTCAGATTGGTGCAGACAATGGATTATTCTGTTATTGTATTTGATACTGCTCCCACCGGCCATACACTTAGACTGTTGCAATTCCCATCAGTTTTAGAGAAGGGTCTTGCAAAAGTGATGTCTTTGAAAAATAAATTTGGTGGTTTGTTTAGTCAGGTATGCATTTAATGCTCTTACTTTTTGCATCACATGATATTTTCTGTGATAGTTTGAACCAGTGTTGTCTAACAGCGGGTATATTGGTGGTATGGTGTAACAAAATTTGAACAAATCGCTATTTTTCTACGATACGCAGTTTAGTACAAAGTTTTGTTAAGTAGTGGCTATAGGGGCGCTATAGCATTGTAACTTAGCCAGATTTGAACAACCTGTTATTTTCCGCGATCGACAACACTGTTTTCAACAAAAATAAATAAATTAACCTATTGTTTGCAATGGTTGTATGAGTCATCAATTGTTTTGGTTCTCCTGTTCTGGACAACATTTGCATTATTCTTGTAATTTAATTATTCTTCTGGCACATGGTTTGGGGCAGTCTTTGATAACTCGTGAGATTATATGTATTTGGTTCACTTTTTCTTTTTTAATTGGCAACTTTTCTCAACTTTCATCGTCACAGATGACACGCATGTTTGGCATGGGTGATGATTTCGGTGAAGATGCAATCCTTGGGAAGCTTGAAGGAATGAAAGATGTAATTGAACAAGTTAATAGGCAATTCAAAGACCCAGTAAGAATTTCATCTAATTTCTGTTTTCTATTGTTTTGGAAATTATAATATGTTGTTAATTCGTTCATTGAATTGTTACTTATATTGATGTCAATCAATAAACTTTAGTTTTACTTTTTAATTTTCTTTTTTTTCATATACTCAACGTAGATTTGTATATTCATAAAAAATAAACTTATATTTGTTTGTATCTTTATTCACAGGACATGACAACCTTTGTCTGTGTTTGCATTCCCGAATTCCTGTCGCTTTATGAAACAGAAAGACTAGTTCAAGAGCTCACCAAGTTTGAGATCGACACACACAATATCATCATTAATCAAGTCATCTTCGACGATGAAGGTAATGTGCTTGTTATATCCGTGATATCTATTACTTCGCATTTTCTTTTAAATTTTGACATCAAATCTGTTTTTTTCTGCAGATGTCGAGTCCAAGTTACTTAAAGCAAGGATGAAAATGCAACAAAAGTATTTGGACCAGTTTTACATGTTGTATGATGACTTTAACATTACTAAGCTGCCACTTCTTCCGCAAGAGGTCAGTTGTCGTGGTCTTGATAAGAGTTCATGTTATCAAACAGCGTCACTATAGCATAACAGAATTTGAACAAATAGCCATTGTGCTGTGAATGCACTATTTAGCACAAAGTGTTGATAACTCTGTTCAGAAACTCTTTTCAACACTCTGATATTGGTTGAAATTTAATTTGGTCCCTCTATTTTATTTGGATCTTTCTCTATGCGGTGTACTCATTCCCAAAACGGTGCGACCCCTTCATGAATTCCAACCAATAACAGAAAGTGTTGGAAGTCCTTGAAGTTAGAGAGTCTGTTCTAGCATTTCTCTTCCTACATACGTATTAAATAATTACAAAATTGCATGACTGCATGTTTCTGTCGTGGCCTATGAAGCACAAACACTCCTCAGATTGGGTGTGTCTCAGTGTCGGACACGTCTCGGTGTCCGACACCAACACATAAGCATATTATTATTATATTGAATTATGTCATTTGCTCAAATTATTATAGGTTTCGACATATGAGTGTCATTGTCTGTGTCTGGTGTCTGTGCTTCATAGGCCGTGGTGTGTAGTTTCTTTACCATTGAAACGGTTGTGAGTAGTTTTTCAAGTTAATTTTTTTTATTATTTGTAATAACCATTGAAACAGTGCGAGTGGTTTCTTTACTTTCACAAGTTACTATTATGTTTGTATCAGCTGTTGATCAGTAGTGCAAAATTGACAGGTTACTGGTGTTGAAGCTCTGAGAGCATTTTCAAGACATTTTACGACACCATATGAATCGATATGCAGTAGAGATCAAGTAGAGAGATTAGAGAATAGAGTAACAGCGCTACAGCGTCAGTTAAAAGAAGCTGAAGAAGAATTGGAGAAAGTCAAAAGGGGGAAGCAAAGGGCTTGATTCATTACTTCCATTCATATGAATATGAATAATGCTGCCATTATTGTATGCCCTTTTTGTTCACATTTTATTTTTTGAAGTCTACAAACTTATAAAGCATCATCTTCTTTTCTATTTTGGGATGCTAATAGAAGTCCATTCTCTATTTTGTTCTATTTTTAATTAATGTAGCTTTTTCTCATGTAAACCAAAAAGGAAAGGATAAAATTTGTGAGGGTAGTCTTTATTTGTTTCAAGAATATTCTTTACTTGTATCTTTCAGATTATGAGTTGGATCATTTTTTCTGAGTATTCTTTCCATGTTTGTTTTCAACTTTCCTAGTTAAGGTAAATATGAAATGTACAATAATAGTTGGACATGAAAAAACTCTGGACCTGGATCCTGTGCAGTCAGCGACTGCTTGCAGTTGTGCAGGCACACGGTTCTGACCATCCGATTTTGATCGGACGGTCCATGATAAAAGTACATTTTGATTTTATAAAAAGTCAATTTTCAGTCTTTATATTTTAAACCGTCTGATCTATAGATCAGACAGTAAAAACGCGTGACTGCACGACTGTATCCGGTTAATGACTGAACATGATCTAGGTTCAAAAGCTCTAGATGTCATTTTGTACATGTAAGTGGGGATTTCCGTGGAGACTGGGACATTTGCGGTAAAGCAATTGGCAGAGATGTAGATGAAAGGGATGTTACCTTGTTATCTTCAACAGTGTCTTAGTCAGTTTAACATCAAATGTGACTCTCTCCTGTTCAAGAGCATGCCTTCCATGAGAGTTGGGTCCATCCTAAATTCTTAAGGCAGAAAAATGCTAGTGGAAAGGAAAAAGATACATTATCATGGAAGTTCAAATAAATTAATTTCGTGTATACAGATACCTTATTAGTTTTTTATTTTTTTTTACAGATACCTTATTAGTACAGTACCTTGTTGATGTCTTGATTATTAGTACAATCAAGGGAGTCTTTTTAATAGATTAATGCAGTTTTTAAACCATATCAGAAAAATGGTCATGCTAATGGTCATGTGTCCCAAAAAAGATTGTTTAATGATTATGTAAATATAATTTGTCTTTGAAAAAAAAAGTGTCAAATAATGGAAATTTTGGAAAAAAATAATCAATGTTATTGATAATTGTAAAAGAGTCTTATAAAAAGAGACAATTTTTTTGTCAAAATAGCTCTTATTAAAAGGGACAGAGGGATTATTATATTTTAGAAAAATAAAGAAGTTTAAATTAACAATCATTGTGTTTTAGAAAAATTATTATTTTTTCCTGTAAAAAAGAAGAAAATTAATTGTTTTAATTTTATTTTTAATTTTCTTCTAGCAATTTTTTTTGTCAAGTTGTTTTGTAGTTAGAAATTTCACCTCCAACTTCTGCATATATAATGCAATGTCCTGCCAACCGAGTTAAGTTCACGGAACACTTACCATTTCTTTTTATTTGTCTCTTTTGTGATAAAAAATTGTTCCTATATTTGTTTTTTTTATATTAACACTATGTTCCAAATGCAATGCCCTAATTGCCCGGAGTGTGTTAACTCTCATGTTCCACCTAATATTTTGAATAAAATATTAAAATTATTTCAAAAACATCCAAACCAAAGAACTTTCCCCTCTTAGTCGATATTTGTATCTTAGCTATTAAAAAAAACAGGAAAGAAAACTTCCTCTAGTTTTTATTTCCTTTATTGTTAACTCAAGTTAATCAAAAGTAGAACAAGTTCATCTATAATTATATACTTAATAATAACTAAGATTTGCTTTAATTAGTTTACCCCACTTACATACCTTCAGCCATATATATAACAAAATAGTTCAGAATCAAATGACACCAACTAGTTTGATATCAAATGTTACACCGCTCAATAACGCTTTAACAAATTCGACTTTTACAAAATCCACCGTTGGATTGGAAGATTATATCATATAGATCATTCATATTAAATTTTATAAAAATCCAAAACCGTTTAATATGTTATTGAGACTCGTCAAGATTAACGGTATTCAATAAAAACGCATAAACCCTTAATCTTGACGAGAGTCAATAACATATTAAACAGTTTTGAATTTTTATAAAATTTAACATGAATGATCTATATGATATAATCTTCCAATCCAACGGTGGATTTTGTAAAAATCGAATTCGCTAAAGCGTTATTGAGCGGTGTAACATTTGGTGTCAAACTAGTTGGTGTCATTTGATCCTGACCCTAACAAAATAAGCTTAACTTATTGAGTAAAAAACAAAATCAATAATCTATTTAAAGAAAAAATCTTATAGTGAATGTCATATTCGAAGACTTGCACGTCTTAGCTATCACGAGTTCTTATAAGAATGGTTCCTTGACACTGAAGGCTTTGGAAGAGTGTTTTTTCTTGTCTGTTTTATTTTATATTTTTATAATTATTAACTTTTTGATTCTCAAGGAAATGAGTTCCAGTAATTCAGAGTTTAATTATGAGATAAATAAAGTTTAACAAAAAATTGTTCAAATTAGGAAACAAACTCAATTTTTTTTTTTTTTTTTTTTACAATTTATCCTAAAAGAGAATTTATATATTAACTACTTGAATTTAATATCTTAATTTTTTTTTTCTTTGTCATCAACCGTGATAGTGACACAAATCTATCAAAGACATGCATATAATGTAGCTAGTACTCCAACCGACATCTACTTCCATAAATGGAATTATGACATTCATTCCTTAATGAATGTGCTAAAATATTTAGTATATCTTTTGGATTGAAATTGATTTGCAAATTGAACAATTCATTTTTATATATTAACTTCAAAATAATCCCCCTATCCTTATTTTCATTTCAAATTGAATATCAATGTAAAATTAAGGCAAAAACAAAATTTTATATTCAGACCCAAGTGATAAACAAGATGTTAAGTATATTTAGAGGATCCACATCCATTTAGAGAAATGTTGTTTCTTCTAAATCATTTCTTCGCGAAAGTATCACGATCGGTATCAACGCACTAGGTAGATGAGTTGAAAATTCAAGCAAATTAAAATAAATCATGCTTCAATCGTAAGTGCTGCGATTACAATATTTCGTGAAATTTAACATTTCTCTTATTTTTATTAATTTTTTCATTTTTGAACGGATACTAAGCAAGCATTCCTTAGATGGACCTGACAATAAAGGTCCATGCTAAGGGGCAGCATCAATGTCACATAATCAAGATCTAAAAAATTTCATTATAGATTTATTAGATTTACTTGTTTGAAAAAAATATAGACGTTTTGGTAATAAGCTTATTTAATTAGTTTATAGTTTTTCATATTTTTTATTTTTATTCTTATTATTTTTATTTTATCATTTTTTATTTTTTTAAATATAATAACTACTCACTAACCATATACTTTTATATTATTTAATACTTATAACAACTAAATTTGTTAAACAGAACCTTAATTAACATCCACAATAAAAAAAACGTCTGTTCCAAAAACCAATTAAGAGCATCTATCATCCTCTACCGTGCTTCATCAACTTTGGTTTTTGATTTAAGTTCAATTTAGATCAACTTCCATTCACTATATATCTATTATTTTTAAATATATTGGAGATGTGCTACATCGATAGTTCGTTCCTCGAACGGGATTATCTCATGTGAAGAATTCATGTTGGAATATTTAAATATACTTTTTTTCTTTGCAAAATTATTAAATTATATTTTTTGGCCTATAAAATAAATGTTATTGTTTTCGTGTCTACAAAACATGTATTTTTGAATAATTTTTTTAGATATATTTAAAACATTATAAAAATTCATTTGAAAACATTTTTTAATGTTCTAAGTATGTCTGAAACAAAAAAATTATTTAAAATATTTAAAAAGTTTAAGCATAATTAAGCAATTTTAAAAAGTTGGCTGCATGGAAAATTTTGTAGAAAAGAAAACATGGCACTTTTTTTTAGAAGAAAAACATATTTAACCCAATTATTTTTATCATAATTATAACCAAATAATTTACTAAATTATTCATACAAAAGAATTAAATTATTTTTTTGATATAGAACATATGGTTGCAATTTTCATATATCTTTTTTTTTTCTTTTGAAAGGAAAGCAATTTTCATATATCTTAATTATTTTCCATAACTATATATTACAAGGGTGATGATCAATACCCTATTAATTTATTTAAGGTAAACTGTTCCTACTCTAACAACAATATACAAGAAGTAAATTCCAAGAAAGTACACACAAACAAAGAAAAATTAATCTAGTTATATATGATGATTTAAAGGTGTAATCTTGATAACAAGGCCAGGGAAGACATCATCAGGATCATGTATATGAGGATTATTCTCAACAATAAAAGGATCATTACACTTATCACTAATTGTGTTAAGTGTCTCACCTTCACCAACCACATAGATTTCATCACAATATGGTTTATTTGACAATAAATTGTTGCTCCCTATGATGTTGTGATCATGATGATTATTTTGAATCATAGATGAACTTTCTCTAAATATAGTTAGAAGTATGAAGGCTACAAGAATAATAGCACAATACCATGAAGCTGCATCAACTATGTCTTTTGAGCATAAGATTAGTCCCTTTCTTGAGTTGAAAGGAGCCATGATATGATGAAGAAATCAAAGAGAGAAAAATTGATGAGAAAAAGAATGGTTTGGAAAGTTTTTATAAAGAAAAAAAAGGATGGAGCATATGATGTGTGTGTGAAGGTCAGTTTTGGCGGTTACTAAGAAAAGGGAGTTGAGGTGGAGAAAATTTGGGGAAGATGGCATGTTTACATCAATCACATTCTTTTTTAGGCTAAACTAACTTCTTTCTTCTACTTATCTTTAAGTTTTAATATTATTTTTTTGTATAAAGAATGTTTGTAACTAGATTTTGGACCTATATAATTTTGAAAACCACTAAAAATACAATTCCTAACCACCGACCTGACTGAATACTAACTTATTTGTGTATTTGGTAAGTTCAATAAGTTGGCTTATGGTTTATTGGATTAATTTATAGGGGGTATTTGTTTTAAAGTTATTAATTTTACTCCTATTTAGGAAATAACAATAGGAATTTTATGTATTTCAAAAAATTGTGTTTGGTTACTATTAATGACATTTTTTGGAATTATTGGTAATTAAAAATGGATAAAAGAGAAGTCATTAGAAGTTATTTATTCCCACTTTCTTTGGAACTTTTCTTTCCCATCCATTTTTGTTGAGTCTTTGGTGATTGACTGCATTTTTAGTAAAATAAACTTTGTAGCAGGATGTGTGATAAGATGCCTCAACATCGTATCACGCATATTGGAAGTGTACGCGCGCTTGTTCTATTTATGGAATGTTTGTTTCTCTCTCATGAATCTTGCATGGCGCCTTTTAATCAGGCTTATTATGAGGATCATCATTCAATGCCTCAGATCCTTGACAAGAATAGTTTTATGAAGAATCTCCTTGAAGAGTATTTTTGGAAAGAATCTCTTTTAATTAATTTGGTTAATTGCTTGGGTCAAATAAATCAAGCCCATGTTTAATTCTGAATCAAGGACTTTTGCCTGAAGTATTTAAAGATTGTGCTAAACCTAATTTAGCTGTTGTTCACGCCGTCATTGTGTTTGAGTCTAGTATTCTAGGTTTTTGCGTGTGTGTTATTTTTGTGAGCCTTTCTTATGTCTCATTGATGCAAGCTTAGGACTTTGTGTTTTGAGTTGTAATCTCTGTGATCCTCTCCTAAGCTTTGAAGTACGGAGTCAGGACCTTGTGTGTTTTAACACTCTAAGCCTTTAGGTACGGGTGTGTAGTTTTTAGGAGTGTGTCTCTAAAACTTATTTGTATTTTGTGTTGTTGAAATCCTTGTTGTCTGTAAGGTTGTAAGGGAGTGAGATGGGATCTCAGACTTAGGAGTTCCTAGGTTGAAGAGTCATTGATAGTTGCTAGGTTATGAGTTGTGAACGTGGCGTTTGCTGAGAACTTGCAACTAGGACTATTATAGTGATATTCCTTCCTGGATTGGTATCCCCCAGATTAGGTAGCATTGTGCTCCGAACTGGGTTAACAAATATCCCGTGTTATTTATTTGCCTTTGTTTATTTGCTTACTTTTATATTGTGATAAAAGTGTTAAGGTGCTTAGAACATCGTATCGCACATCGTGCTTAGCGTGCCAGGAATTTCAATTGGCATCAGAGCAGACACCCTACCTGTCTCTAGGGTGAGATCCAGTACCTAAAATCTCTGGCATCATGGAAAAAGATGGAGGATACATGAATAGACCACCTTTGCTCAATGGATCAAACAACTATGATCATTGGAAATTTAAAATGACTGCTTTCCTAAGATCTATCGATAGCAAAGTATGGAAGGTTGTTTTGACTGGATGGGATCATCCCACTGTTGCTAGCAAGGAGGGTACCTCAACGGGGGTGAAAAAACCAGAAATTGAATGGACTACAGATGAAGAAGTTGCAGCCCTCCACAACAACAAGGCTATATATGCTCTATTTAATGGAGTGGACACAAATGTCTTTAAACTTATTAAAAACTGTGTGTCAGTCAAAGAAGCATGGGAGATCTTGAAGACATGTTATGAAGGAACTACAAAAGTGAAACAATCAAAGATTCAACATCTCACATCCAGGTTTGTAGCACTGAGAATGAAGGATGATGAAAGTATTCAAGACTTTCATATGACTCTCCTAGACATTGCTAACTCTTTTGAAGCCTTGGGAGAGAAGGTGTCTGATGAGAAATTGTCAAGAAAACTCCTCAGGTCTCTTCCCAAAAGATTTGACATGAAGGTAACGACAATTGAGGAAGCACATGACATCTCTACTATGAAGATGGATGAGTTGGTTGGATCTCTTCAGACCTTTGAAACTGTCTTAGATGAACGTGGTGACAAAAAGAACAAGAGCATTGCTTTTGTTTCAAATACTGATGAGGGTAATGCTCAAAATGAGGATGAAGAAGAAGAAAGCATAGCAGATGCCATTGCCATGATTGGGAGACAGTTCAACAAAGTACTAAAAAGAGTTGATCGCAGGAATCGTCAGAATGGGCAAAGCATCATATTCGACATCAACAAACAGTCAAATGGTCTGAAGAAATCTAAGCCTGACGAGAAAAACAGTCAAAGCAAGGGTGTTCAATGTCATGAGTGTGAAGGATATGGACACATAAGATCAGAATGTGGAACCTACCAGAAAAGACAGAAAAAGGGCTTAACTGTATCTTGGTCAGATGAAGATCCTAAGGATGAGAATGAGTCAGCTAAACATGTGACTGCCCTAACTGGAGTTTGCATCACAGACAGTGACACTGATGAAGTTGGTGATGTGGCTTATGATGAACTTGCTAGCACCTACAAAGAGTTACTCACCAAATATGAAGAAATGTGCAAAATTCTTGAGAAGCAGAAAAAGACCATTAACCTGCTTCAGGCTGAAGTGAAAACTCAAGCTGAAAAGACCTCAGAAGCTCAGGAAGAAGTTGTCCAAGTCAATGCCAAGATGGATGACTTAAAGAAACGTGTGAGTCAGTTGAACTCAGGGACAAACATACTTGAGGAGATCCTGGAGAATCTACCAAGTGGGAAGGCTAAGTCAGTTGGGTACAACTACTCAAATTTGAATCATTATCAACAGAATCTTGAAACAAAATTCAAATCTGCTGAAGATGTATTTGACCCTTGCACTGGACAGACGATGTTGAAGCATCCTGCTCAACATTCTAAAACCTACCCAGTTCCCAAGTTTGCTCTTGAATCTAACCCTCGTGGTCATCAAAGGCCTAAGATTCAAAGAGTGTATCGTAGATGAGTTTGTCATCACTGTGGTAAACGGGGACACCTTAGACCTTTTTGCTACAGACTTCATGGGTACCCTGCTCTACAACCTAAAGCTAATGAAGTAAAGGAAGATGTAAAGGAAGATGCACCTATCAAGAAGGAGTGGAAGCCCAAGGCAGAAACTGTTGGGCTAATTGCTCACACATCTCTGAGAGCCTCCTCAAGGGAAGATTGGTACTTTGATAGTGGATGCTCCAGACATATGACTGGTGAGGAAAAATATCTCATGAATATGAGACCCTACAAGTCCAATTTTGTAACCTTTGGAGATGGTGCAAAAGGAGAAATATTAGGAATTGGAAATCTTGTCAATCATGGACTGCCCAACCTGGAGAATGTTCTTTTGGTTAAAGGACTCATAGCTAATCTAATTAGCATAAGCCAGCTGTGTGACCAAGGCTTGAAAGTTAACTTTACCAAATCTGAATGTCTTGTCAATGATGAAGAAGACTAGCTGCTGATGAAGGGAACCAGGTCTAAAGACAATTGTTACATGTGGATGTCTCAGGAAGAAGCTCATACTACTACTTGTCTTAGCTCAGCAGAAGATGAAGTGAAACTGTGGCACCAAAGGTTAGGGCACCTCAATTTGAAAGGGATGAAGAAAGCAATATCATCTGAAGTTATCAGGGGTTTACCTAGACTGAAGATTATTGAAGGTAATAAATGTGGTGAGTGCCAGATTGGTAAGCAAGTCAGAATGTCGCATCCAATGCTGGAGCATCAGACGACTTCCAAGGTTCTTGAGTTACTTCATATGGACCTTATGGGACCTATGCAGGTTGAAAGCTTAGGAGGCAAAAGATATGCTTTTGTGATGGTGGATGACTATTCCAGGTACACTTGGGTGAACTTTATTAGAGAAAAGTCAGATGCTTTTGAAGCCTTCACGGAATTATGCCTTTAGATTCAGAGGGAAAAGGCAAGTAATGTGATAAGAATTAGAACAGATCATGGAAAGGAATTTGAGAACTCCAGGTTCAATGATTTCTGCTCTACTGAAGGAATTAAGCATGAATACTCATCTGCTATCACTCCACAGCAGAATGGCATAGTTGAAAGGAAAAATAGAACTATCCAAGAGTCAGCTAGAGTCATGCTTCATGCCAAAAATGTTCCCTATTACTTTTGGGCTGAAGCCATGAACACTGCTTGTTACATCCACAACAGTGTCACTCTAAGAAAAGGTACATCTTCTACTCTGTATGAGCTATGGAAAGATAGAAAACTAACTGTTAAACACTTTCATGTATTTGGAAGCAAATGCTATATTCTAGCTGACAGAGAGCCAAGAAGAAAACTTGATCCTAAAAGTCATGAAGGAATTTTTCTTGGATACTCTCCAAACAGTAGAGCTTACAGGGTCTACAACTCCAAGACTCAAGTCATGATGGAATCTATAAATGTTGTTGTCCAAGATTCTCCTTTGGAAGAAAATGTTAGTACAGATTAAGGTATTCCTGTTGTTGACAATGTTGAACAAGATGTTGAAGCATCAGAACATCTGTGTGATAACAAATCTGATGAAGAGATACCTGAAGAGGAAAGTGAAGCAAATGCTGAAACTCAAGTTCAGAAGAAAGGCTCCTCAGTACGTGTCCAGAAAAATCATCCCACAGATCTGATCATTGGTAATCCTGAACAGGGGATAACCACTAGAAGAACAAATGATGTGATTTCAAATTCTTGTTTTGTGTCACTGTTTGAACCTAAGAATGTCAAGGAAGCTTTAACTGATGAAGCCTAGATAGAGGCTATACAAGAAGAATTGAATCAGTTCAAGAGGAGTGAAGTGTGGGACTTGGTTCCAAGACCAAAAAATATAAATGTGATTGGAACAAAGTGGGTTTATAAGAACAAGTCAGATGAAAATGGTGTTGTTACTAGAAATAAAGCAAGACTTGTGGCACAGGGATATACCCAGATTGAAGGACTTGACTTTGAAGAAACTTTTGCACCTGTGGCAAGACTAGAATCCATCAGACTTCTGTTGAGTGTAGCATGTATTCTCAAGTTCAAACTTTACCAGATGGATGTAAAAAGTGCTTTTCTCAATGGATACCTACAAGAAGAGGTGTATGTTGAGCAACCTAAGGGATTTATAGATCCTGAACATCCTAACCATGTCTACAAACTGAAGAAAGCCCTATATGGGTTGAAGCAGGCACCCAGGGCATGGTATGAAAGGTTGACTCAATTCTTGGAAGACCAAGGTTACAGGAAGGGATGTTCAGACAAGACCCTATTTGTTAAACAAGAAGAAGGAAAATTCATCATAGCCCAAATCTATGTTGATGATATAGTGTTTGGTGGGATGTCGAATACGATGGTCCAACATTTTGTCAAGCAAATGCAGTCTGAATTTGAAATGAGCCTTGTTGGTGAATTGACTTACTTTCTTGGTCTTCAGATTAAGCAAATGGATGATACCATTTGTAAGTGCACCAGTTCATCCTCATGTTTTAATAATTGTCAAAACACATGAAAATAGAGTGGAACATATTTTGGCAACATTACAAATGACTTGACAGTGAAAAACTATTTTTAAACTTTGAAAAATTGATTTTTAGGTATTTTGTATCGATACATAATCATTTGTATCGATACAAATGTCCTGAAATTACTTCAGACTGATTTTGTGCATTTTGTATCGATACATTCATCATTTGTATCGATACAAAACTGGTCTCTCAGATCATGCTTGCATGTATCGATACACACCTAACTCTCTCAAAAGACCAGAGAACGCAAGTTGTATCGAATCATGCTTGCATGCTTCGATACATATCAGTCAGTTTTTCAAGAAACTGATATATGTATCGATACACATACGTGTTTGTATCGATACATAGGTCAAATATTTCAAATTTGAACGCTGGTCAAAGGGTTTATATCGATACAAACCATCATTTGTATCGATACATGTCTGTTCTGTTTTGCCTAAATTTGCTCAATAAATAGCAATGTGCTTTGTTGTTGTAAAAGAGAGAAAACCGGTGAGAAAGTGAAATAGCTTTGATAAACTCTTTGGATATCAAATTTGGTGAATAATTTGGATCAAAGGGTCATTCTTCACAAGATCATCATCTTCCATCAAATTGCAATTCATTGAAGAGTGAGTATGGGATCATTCGGATAGAGGTTGTACATTTGATCGATAATGTTCGGTACGGCTTGCAGTGAATCAGAGTCGTGATCGAGTTGGTTTGTGAAGAAGGCTTGGGTTTTCTTGAGAATTCAAGATTGTGCGACATCTTGAAGGATCAACAACGAAGAAGCGAGGTACTCAGCTGGACGATCGGTGCGAGGATTTGCGCATGGTTAGGATCGTTGGAATCAGAGGGAAAAGCTTCATTACTTGTTGAGGTTATTACGCATAGTTTACATTAGATTCGATATAGGGTTATTGGAGTCTTTGTAAATTGTGCACTATAGTTCAATCGTTTTTAATCAATAAACGCTCAAATAACCCGTTTGGTTATTTGGGGGGAGACGTACCCGGCCGACTGCGATGACGACACGAAAGCCGTTGGAAACTCCCTAATCAATCGTTTGTGTCTTTCTTCCTTAATCTTTTACTTTACGCAATCGCTTTAATTTTCCGATTCAGTTGAATTTTCGTGTTGGTAAGTGTGCAACAAAATTCAATTGACATATATCTTGATTGTGATTGGATTAGCTTTAAATTCTAGTAACTTGATTGGATTGTGTTATTGGATCGTCTAATTTGAATATTTTGCACACGATCGTTTCTTATTCATTATCATCGCACGTTCAAGGCTATACTACCTTTTCAGTGATCAATTGGGTGCAAAGAGACTACTGATCCGGTGGTGCTTCCGCGCGTACCTTTTGAACTAAATTTTTAAAAAACAACATTGTTTAAAAGGGCCACTTATTCAACCCCCCCCCCCCCCCCCCCCCCCCCCCCCCTTCTAAGTGGTTAGCCAAGTAGTCTAACACCATTTTCATATCTCAAAGCAAGTATACAAGAAACATAGTCAAGAAGTTTGGAATGGAAAGTGCTACATCCAAGAGAACACCAGCACCCACTCACTTGAAACTCACTAAAGATGAGAAGGGAATATGTGTTGATCAAAGCCTTTATAGAAGTATGATTGGAAGCTTGCTATACTTGACTGCAAGCAGACCTGACATCACTTATGCTGTTGGAGTATGTGCCAGATATCAAGCTGATCCTAAGGTGAGTCACCTGACTCAAGTCAAGAGGATTTTGAAATATGTGAATGGAACCAGTGACTATGGAATAATGTATTATCATTGTGAAGACTCTGCTCTTTATGGATATTGTGATGCTGATTGGACTGGAAGTGCTGATGATAGAAAAAGCACTTCAGGAGGATGCTTCTGTCTAGGGAATAATTTGATTTCTTGGTTCAGCAAGAAGCAAAATTGTATGGCATTATCTACAGCTGAAGCTGAATACATAGCTGCTGGGAGTAGCTGCTCACAACTTGTTTGGATGAAACAGATGCTGAAGGAATACGATGTCGAACAAGATGCTCTAACATTGTACTGTGACAACATGAGCGCCATAAACATCTCAAAAAATCCTATTCAACATAGCAAGACCAAACACATTGACATTCGTCATCACTTCATAAGAGATCTTGTTGAGAATAAAATTGTGACTTTGGAACATGTTGGCACAAAGGAGCAAGTGGCAGATATTTTCACTAAGACACTTGATGCTACTCAATTTGAGAAGTTAAGGGGCAAGTTAGGAATTTGCTTCCATGAAGAATTGTAGCAGTTACCGTTTGAGATAGTGGCGCGTGCAGCAGTTACTTTTAATGTCTCTCATCAAGTGTTGCACGTTGATCAAGGTAATCATGGGTTCAACCTCCAAACAAACACGCCACTATCAAGGGTTGGTTATTTTTATTTCAAATCTTTTCAAATTATTTATTTCCTAAATTACTTCACTCATTCCTACAACTTCTCAACTCCTTTCTCAAATCTCTCCATTAAACCTACAAACCCTCTTCTCTGTCAATCCTATTATCTCAAACACGCCATTGTCACTATGTCTCAATCCTCTAGCCACACCTCACCTACAAACACCTCTCCCAACCACTCTTCACCGTCGAAAGACAATCCCTCCATTGAACCGTCCTCTACCATCATCACTGACGCCGTTCCCCTCTCCATGATTCACCCATCCTTTGCTTCTGCTCTCAACCTCAAGCCTCACAAAACTTCATCCTCATCCAAACCAAAATCCACAAAGAAACCCAAAGCTACTGTCACTAAGAAATCCAAAACCAAAAAATCCAAATCTAGATATTCATCTGATTTCAACATGCAAGAGTTCCTTCTTGCAAATCAGGGTTCAGGTAGTGTAAATGTGGGATCTGATGCTGCAACAACGTCTCCAACTGTGCAGATCGAAGAAAATCTTGTCAAAATCCCTAATTTTGAAAAAGGGGAAAGTGCTTTGGTAACTAAAGAGGCAAAATCGACTGTTCCTGACTCTCCTGAGAATGATGGAAGTGATGAAGATGACATCAACACCAAGATTGCTGGAGATGCCCTTAAGTCTTTGGCAAAAAGTGTTCCTCAGGTCGATGTCGCGCCGGATGCTTCAACATCCTTAGCGCAAGGTCTGGATATGCCTGATGTTGGAAAAGATGCTGTAACATCTGAGGATGATGCTGACCATGTAATGGAAGATACACAGGTTGAACATGAGAAAGATACCTCCAAGAATGTTGCTGAAGAAGCAGTTGGTCATGATGAAGATGTTGTTGTTCTTAGATCTGTTAGTGTCACTCAAGCTGGAAAATCAGGTGTTGGTAGAAGACTGAGAGAAAGAAAAGGGAAAGAGACTGAGGTTGCAGTTGAAGCAACTAAGTCTGTGAAGAAGAAGAAGATTGCAGCAACTAAGTCTCCCAAGAAGAAGGTTGTTGGTCCTAGCAGGAGTTCTGGCAAGGTTGAGATACCTGCTCAACAAAAGAAGAAATCCTCCAAGAGAAAGACCATTAGTCTGAGTGACTCAGATTATGATGTTGAAGAAGATGTTCCAAACATCACTCCTTCACCTTAGAAAAAGGCTCAGAAGAAGAAGAAATCTGCTGTTGCTGTGTCTGATGAGGATGTTGAATACGATGCTCCAAGCATCACAGCATCTAAAAAGAGAGTTGGTGGAAGATTCATACCACCAAATGTTCCTGATGCGCCAATAGATGGTGTCTCATTCCACTTCATTGACAGTGTTAAAAAGTGGAAATATGTGTTTGCTATGAGGCTTGGGCTGGAGAGAGAATTGTCTGCTGAAACATTGGCTTGGAAAGAAGTAACGGATCTTTTGGAGCAAGCTGGTCTGATGAAAACAGTCAGTGGATTGGGCAATTGCTATGCCAAGTTGGTCAAGGAGTTTACTGTCAATATTGCTGAGGACTGTGAAAACCCTCTCAGCAAAGAATTTTAGAAGGTTTATGTAAGGAACAAGTGTGTGGAGTTCTCTCCCACTATTATCAACAAGTTTCTTGGAAGGCAAGAAGATGGGTACTCTGCAATAGATATCACCAACAATGAAGTTTGTAAAACCATCACTGCAAATCAGGTCAAAGTGTGGCCTTCTAAAGGTAAGGTTCCTTCTTGCATGCTCTCTATTAAGTATGTTGTGTTGAATAGGATAGGGACTGTGAATTGGGTTCCTACTACCCACTTTTCTCATATAGCTACTGGGTTGGCAAGACTTATTTATTCAGTTGGGACTGGTACTGAAGCTGATTATGGGACTTATATTTTTGAGCAAACTATGGCTCATGGCAAGTCTTGGGCTGTCAAGATGCCCATTGCTTTCCCTACTCTTATTTGTGGGATTATCCTAGATCAACATCCCAATACTTTGACTGCTGCTGATGAACCCCTCAAGAGAGAGGCACCTCTTTCTCTTCACTTTAAGCTATTTGAGGGAGCCCATGCTGCTGACATAGCATGGCCTATTAAGAAAAAGTCTGCACCTAGGCAGGAACCTTCTCCCAATTTGAACAGAAGAGATATGATTACCTCCTTGGAAGCTACTGTTAGAGCTCTGGATAAGCAAAAGAAAGGGCTTGAACAGGTTATCTCTACCCTGAAACAAGAGGAAGCTGAGGAAGCAGGAATAGGTGCTGAGAATGTGACTGCAAATGATGCAGCTATGATGGATGCTGCTGGTGTTGCTGATGGTGATGCAGCTGTGAATGAGGATGCTGGTGGTGATACAGAAGAGCTGGAAGTGACTGAGTCCAGCAATTCTTTTTAAGATGATGCTTTGTTCTGCCCTATTTTTGGTTTCTTTTGTTTTGCACTTGTTTCCTCTGTTTGTGTTCTGTTGTTATGGGAATAGACTGTGATGTTCCCTTTGTTTTGTACTAAGCTCCTGGACCTCTTAACTCTGTACTGCTAAATTTGTCAAATTTGTGGCAAAAAGGGGGAGTATAAATTTGGTATTTGGTGTGTTATTATGATCTCTGTCTCTGCTGGTAGTCTGCACTGCTCTGGTTATGATATGTCTGTAGAGTAGTTTGCATGAAGTATATGTTTGTGTGGTCCTGTATGATCTGGTATGTGCATGTGTGTTTAGAGTGATGACATGTGGTCTGCAGGGGGAGATGTTGGATACGATGCTCCAACATCCTATGCATATTTGCAGGGGGAAATGTTTTGTGAAATGTTGAAGCTTTCTACACAACATCCTATCAATGTTTATTTTCCTGACCATTTAAGGCTAAGTAGTTTTTTTTTGTGCTCCGCTGTTGCATGCCTCTTTGATAAACTTAAAAGATACATCTTATTCTTGTCTACTATTCTCCATGAAGGAGTAGTATGGAAACTGTTTTGAAGAATAGTCTCTACTGATCTTTATGCTTGTGTGCTTATGTTGAGAAAAAGAAATGTAGTTGAAGTATCTGTTTAAGTACTATCTGTATGGTCATAATTTGTTTTAGCCAAAAATTTGCCAAAGGGGGAGTTTGTTGAGTCTTTGGTGATTGACTGCATTTTTGGTAAAATAAACTTTGTAGCAGGATGTGTGATAAGATGCTTCAACATCGTATCACGCCTATTGGAAGTGTACGCGCGCTTGTTCTATTTATGGAATGCTTGTTTCTCTCTCATGAATCTTGCATGGCGCCTTTTAATCAGGCTTATTATAAGGATCATCATTCAATGCCTCAGATCCTTGACAATAATAGTTTTATGAAGAATCTCCTTGAAGAGTATTTTTGGAAAGAATCTCTTTTAATTAACTTGGTTAATTGCTTGAGTCAAACAAATCAAGCCCATGTTTAATTCTGAATCAAGGACTTTTGCCTGAAGTATTTAAAGATTGTGCTAAACCTAATTTAGCTGTTGTTCACGCCGTCATTGTGTTTGAGTCTAGTATTCTAGGTTTTTGCGTGTGTGTTATTTTTGTGAGCCTTTCTTGTGTCTCATAAATGCAAGCTTAGGACTTTGTGTTTTGAGTTGTAATCTCTGTGATCCTCTCCTAATCTTTGAAGTACGGAGTCAGGACCTTGTGTGTTTTAACACTCTAAGCCTTTAGGTACGGGTGTGTAGTTTTTAGGAGTGTGTCTTCAAAACTTATTTGTATTTTGTGTTGTTGAAATCCTTGCTGTCTGTAAGGTTGTAAGGGAGTGATATGGGATCTCAGACTTAGGAGTTCCTAGGTTGAAGAGTCATTGGTAGTTGCTAGGTTATGAGTTGTGAACGTGGCGTTTGCTGAGAACTTGCAACTAGGACTATTATAGTAATATTCCTTCTTGGATTGGTATCCTCCAGATTAGGTAGCGTTGTGCTCCAAACTGGGTTAACAAATATCCCATGTTAT
The DNA here is from genome assembly GCA_954870985.1 of Trifolium fragiferum. Taxonomy (NCBI): domain Eukaryota; kingdom Viridiplantae; phylum Streptophyta; class Magnoliopsida; order Fabales; family Fabaceae; genus Trifolium; species Trifolium fragiferum. The sequence goes on from OX940792.1 coordinate 12,888,779, forward strand.
TTATTTGCCTTTGTTTATTTGCTTACTTTTATATTGTGATAAAAGTGTTAAGGTGCTTAGAACATCGTATCGCACATCGTGCTTAGCGTGCCAGGAATTTCAATTTTCATGGTAACAAAATCATGGTAATAAGATAAGTTATTGCAAGTTATTTTATTCCAAAAAACCTACATATCTAGGAATAATTCTATATCAACCTTATAGCAAACATGGGTATATTCATTTCTACTCATATATTCCAAAGAATATTTTTTCTAGACTTGAAACAAACATCCCCATAGAGTAATTTGTTTAAAAACAATAAATGTGTTTGGTAACGAATTTTTTTAATTAACTTAAAGCATTTTTGAGATGTTATTAAGGTTCTGTTTGGTAAAATTTAATTATAAGTTAGCTGATAGTCGAAAAATTAGTTAATAGCTGATAAACTAGCTTTTACTACATCCGTCCCATTTTATTAGAGCTCTTTTGATTAAATAGTAATATTCACTTATCATGCTTTGACCATATTTTTTTAATAATATATAAATATAAATATAAGCATATAGATCTTGTTTGATTTGTTTTGATGAGTATTTTCAAAAAAGTTAGTAGATTGAAATTAAAGTGTCTGATAAATTTAATTATTGTAAGTATAAAATAATATAAAAGTACATGATTATTTTATGTGAGTGGATGGATAATTTTTTTATTTAAAAAAAATTAAAATTGGAATTAAAGATAAAAAAATAATTAGCTAATATATAATAAGCTATAAACAACCAGCAACTCAACATCAATAATTTTATGAAACACACACTAGCAACTCAACATCATCAACTAGCTCATTAGCAACTCAGATTCCATCAAGAATCCGTCGACCCTGAAATGGCTACACACACATCAACCAAGACCTATTCACTTTTTTTTTTTACTTTCTCAAGTAATTTTGAAACAAAGTAGTAGATGATATTTATTTTTTTTATTTTTTGACTTAAATGCACTTTTGTCCCTTTATTTTGGATGAATCAAAATTTTTTATCTCCCCTATTTTAAAATTTGAAATTTTATCTCCTATTTTATAATTCGTTGGATTTTGTCCTCCTATACACTACAAGGAAAATATGAAATTAGTTACGACGGCATTTATAACTAATTGATAGCTATTTTCTGATAAAATAGAGTTAGACAACAAACACAAAATAATGGTTACATTAAGGGTGAACTTGACACAAAACAAAGTAACACTTGCATAGGCACAAGAGTTTGGGCACAAGATTTAGGCACACACACAAATCAAAATAATTAAGAAAAAAAATAAAATTATCACATCAATTCATATCACTTCAATCATTTTTTCTTTATTTTTATTTGTTTCTTGTGAGTGTATCTAACAAATAATATTTGTATTTGTGCCTATATAAGTATTTCTCAAGGTGGACAACTAATTGTGTTCTTTGTTGTTCTCATGTCTGCTATAGGGTTTGTTTTTGAAATGAAGGAAATTGTGAATCATCGATCCAGGCTGCCTGTTTCTCTTTTTTACTTTCGAATTTCTCACGTTTGGACCGGGTCTAACCCAATGTCCACCCCTAGTAATTTAGAAGCATATATAAATAAACACATGAAACATAAGCCACACTGATGACCAAATTAAACATAAGAAATAAAGATGTGAAGATTACACCATAACAAATTATAGTTGTGTCTTCACTTACACCAAAAAAGTAAAAATAAAAAAAGAAGACCAATTCATCTCAAAGAGTATGCAAAACAAATGCACATGCATGCTTTCATTTAGGGTAGTAGATTAGGAAGATTTGCATCATTAGGATGACCAAATGGAATTGTCTCATTCCCATTACCATTCACCATCAAATCCATCAAGAAATTCCTTTGCATGGTGTCAACATTATTCATCGTCATCCCACTATGACCCATCATCATTGCCATTTCTTCCTTCCAAGGTGCTTCTGGTGGTGGTGGCGGCGGTGGTGGTAGTGCCATTTGGACCGGTACTTGGTTTTGAGTTGTCATGATTTGACTTTGACCGTTATTCGAATTATTATCTCCAACTTCCAACCTTTTTTCAATGTCCTTCAAATTTTGATTGATCAACCAATCAAGATGATTCAAATCAGTCTTTGACATATTGTTGTGGACAATTTCTCCAAAATTAAGACATTGAAACATTAGAAGTGTCATCTCTTTTTCCTTATTATCTTTCATTTGCTTCTTCACCTGCTCTTTACCCTTCAAAATCCTTTGTTTCAAGAATGTCTCTTGATCCAACATTTTTTTGTTCTTCTCGAATTCAGGGATTGTCATGAATTTCGAGAGCACCCTTTGGACTCCTATTGGTGATGGCCAAATCTCAGGTTGAGGATCATAAGGGCCATAAATTAGAGCGCAAGCATCAATTCCACAAAGGGTGCTTAGTTCATCAATCTTCTTCAATAGACTCTTTTGCCTTTTCTTATATGTTATTTTCCTTGCAACATCATTCGAAATGAAAGCAAGTTTCACCTTTTTTCTAGTCATGATGACGTGACTAGAATAAAGGCAAAAGAAGATTGAGAAGAAAAAAAAAGTTGATTGTTGTGATATTTCTTGTGATGAAATTTCTTGTTCTTTTTGTATATATAGACCAATTTGATATACTTGGATTGATTTGTATGTAGGTGTATGAATAATTTCCAACTGGCATTCTTTGTCCTGTAAAATGTCACTTTATGAGTATACCCTCCATGTATGATCTATAAAATCAAATGTTTTTATGACATACTTAATTTGTAGAATTTACATTAATAATGAAAATAATTTAATCGGTGTAGCTGGCATAAAAGAGTTGAAGTATGTATTTATAATTTGTTTGGATTGATTTATTTTCATAATTATGCAAAACAGTATATGCAAATAAATAAATTTTTATGTATTATTATAAACTTTTCAAGATAATTTATGAAAAATTAATTTATAAAAATACAATTTTTATTAGTAAAAACTTAAGAATTAACTTAAAATTTTATTTATTTGCATACGTCGTTTTTATAAATTCAAAAATAAGCTAAATCCAAACCGACCTTATTATCTTTTTTGTTTTTGGAAGGATGTATCAAGAATTTATTCTCTATACTAGTATACGTGCACATAGTATATTACTAAATATATAATTTTTTTTGAAATAGTATATTACTAAATGTTATAAAGTACATGCACATATATAATATATATTACTAAATATATATATTTTTTGAAATATATATTACTAAAAGTTATTAAGTTATTCTTTAAAAATTATTTTTCCTAATGTATAATATAATAAAGCTATTCACGAAACCATCTTGAATAGTTTATGACTTTTATAAATTATTTAATTAAAGTCACACTAATAGCTAGTCAAATATTAATAAATTAATAAGGTTTTTCACATAGCTACAGATATTTTTATTATATATTTTCTTTAAATAAATCGACACAATTGTTTATGCAGAATGGATTGTGGTTGCTATAGATAGTTCAATAGCCTGCAAGTTCATAGATCGATCATGATGTTGTAAGCCTATCATGTAAGCTGAGAAGAAGTTTTGTTGATTAATTTTCTTCTACCTTGTTTAAATATCTTTTTACAATGTCTTTTTAAATATTTTTTGCCATATACCTTGTTTCTCTGTAATTATATTTGTCCAAGTCCGCATATCGAGAGATCAGGATTATGTGCAGTCAAAATGTCACAACAGTCAGACATTATTGGTCATCCGATTAACCACATCTTTTTAGACTATTTATTAAATAAAAATAAGATATCTTTTCTAGACCGTCCGATCTGGTGACTGCATGACTGTACAGAGGAGCCTACTGCACTGCACCTAATCCAAAATCCCATATCAAGAATGTTTAGAAAGTGCAAAGTTTAATTACAAATATTGACCTATCTAATCTAATGTCTGCAAACCATGTTTGTAGTATCACACAAGTGAGCTTGTAAACCACTGAGGATTCAAAATGTGACCTAAGTAGAATATCAAATTAGTGAGTAGTAAGAAAGTCATCATTTTAAATGCATATATAATATGACAATTCTATAAAGTGTCGATCGGTAATATTTGTATTTATTTAATTATTCAGGAACTGTGTATATACGGTATACCAATTGTATTCCTCAATGAGAAGGATAGCAATTTTACATATTGATCTCTTGTATGAGTGTAGGAACTGTGTATGGAGGATTGGATAATCCATTTAGTCACAATGCTATCATCTTCATCTCATTAATTTCACTGAGTTACAATGCTATCGTCTAATTATTTTTATTTACCATGGAAACCTTGCAGATCTCAATCTATTTGTCACTACTCCTAGGTCGATCTCACCTTCTAGGACATAATCAGTTAACATATGGATACCACGAAAAAAGGAGCTGCTAAGATGGGACAAAATCATCAAGTGTATATTTGCATATTTTACACTTCTGGACAGATCACAATATGTGTAAAAAGGTAATCGATCATCCCTCTTTTTTTAAACCGCCTTAGCTTAATGATCACTTTTATTTCATTGGCTAATTAGCAGGCCCGGTCCTGAGGGTAGGCAATGGGTGCGACAGCCTGAGGCCCAATATTTTAAGGGGCCCAAATTTTTTTATATCTACCTACTAATATAAAAAAAATAAAATTAATAATACTTAAAAGAAAAAAAAATGATTAGGTCAAGGAAATATGTGTAGGATTATTAAAGAAAATATCTTTATGGGACCCAATTGGTAGAAAATCTGATTAGATATAATTAGTAGGATTATTAAAGAATAATTAGGCGGAGAGTTTGATTAATGTACTAGAAAGTTTTGAATTTTTGCTTGGTATGGTTATTTGGTATGACATTTTATTTGCTATTAATATGATCAGTACGTAAAAAGTTAAGTCTATGTGCATTGATGCTACTTGAGATCATCAATGTCACAAGAAAGATTGAACGGTTTTGCAACTTTGTCAATTGAGAAAGATATGTTGGCGGACATTAATGTTGATGGGTTTATCAATGATTTTGCATCTCAAAATGCTCGAAGAAATCACTTCTTATGAATTTCTAAGTAATTTTTTTATATTTTGTAAAATTTATTATGTATTAATGTTATATATATTGAACGAAAGAGAGTTTTTTTATGTTTGGCATAAGGCCCATAAAATGTCAGGAACGGGGCTGCTAATTATATATATCATGGTACGACTGGAAGGAGGGACGGATCTACTTTGTGGCATAGTGTGGCCATGGCCACACCAAAATTTTTAAATTTTTGTTTATACATATATAGGATATATGATTAAATGTGTTTTTAGTCCTTATAAAATGATGATATTTTAAATTTAGTCTTTATTTGCTTTTTATTAAATTGTTAGTCTTTAAAAAATTATCATGCACTCAATTTTGTTTCCTACTGTTTAGACAACATTTATTTTAAAATACTTTTTCACAGGTATGTTTAGAAAAAATTCATCCAGAAAAACGAATTCAAAATATTTGATTTCCGAATCGTAAGTTTCATTACATATCTTGAACCGTTGCCTTTTAAAAAAACTCATACTTAAATCCATATAATGTCAAAAAATAAATAATAAATAAAAGAGAAGTATAATTATTTAGTGTTATAGATTTGTATTTGCATAAGTTCAATGTTAAGTATGATAAAGAAAATACTAAACTCTTACTATTCTTTCCATCTCTAATCTTTGATTTTTTTAGTCTTTTACTTTTGTTTTAAATCTTAATTTGGTTCATTTTAAACATCAAACCACAATTAATTATGTTTTACCAGTTGCTTCTATACAAATACTAAAAACATCAATTAAATAAATTTTGCTCTTTTTAATAAAAAAAAATAAGAGTAAAAATAAGTTATCATTTTAATATTTATTATTCTTTAAAAGGACAAAAAATTTGAAACAAATAAAATATATATTTCATACTTGATCTTCTAATGTGAATAGAATTTGGCCACACCAATAAAAAATCCTAGATCTGTCCCTGACTGGAAGTTTCTTTTCTTTCTTAATGTTATGGAAGTCTCCATTCGATCGCCACTTAATTTTAGATATTGGATGCGGCTTCAATTCTGCTATGTAATTTTAGATATTGGAAGTGGCTGCAATATGAGAAAGTAGTTGAGTGGACCCAAAACTGAATGGAGCTTTTGATGTGGCTGCAATAGTGTTGAAATTTGGAGAAGTCGGACTTATACAAGATTTGAAAACTCTGAAGGATATAGACCAATTCAGAGAAGTCTAACTGGTATGTACTTATGCTTTAAAGGCCGTTTGGAGAAGTCTTGCTCATGTATACTGGATAGTAGAGTTGTCAGAGGGGCCGGCCCGATGAGCCATGACATATAAAGGGGCTTTGATGGGCCGGTCTTTTAAGCCTCGTGGTCCGGCCCGTTAAGCAAAAGCTTACATGGCCTGATGGGCCGACCCCACAAACTTTCATAATTTTTTTTACAAAATAAAATCAATGGACAATAAAACTACATATCTATCGCACACAAATTAATATCCATAAAAAAGTGGGTGTCATGATTTCACGAGATAATAAATACTAAAAAACATTCACACCAAAGTCACAGATATGTGGATGATAATTCATAAAGTGCACCTTCAAAGTTAATTAATTAACCAATTATAATTTGATTAATTTCTTTCTTATACTTTCTATTTATAATGATTGATTAAGTTGTTATTAGTTTTTTTCAAATAAAGATAATCATAACAAACTTGATTTAATCTTAAAAAAAATTAAAATTTGGTTTAATAATTATCTCCTAACTAATAAATCTCATTTTTGTTACTTAATTATCTAAAGATTTAATGGTAATTATAACTCCTTATTTTTAGCTAAAACTATTTTTAAATTTTTTTTTAAAATTATTTTTTTTAACTCTTTAAGGGGCCGGCCCAAAAGCCCGTGGGGCCAGTCCATTAAAATTATAGGCCCGAGTGGCCGGTCCGATAAGGCCCGATCAATTTTTTTAAAAGTCTGACCCGTATAAAACTATAGGACTAATGGACCGGCACGATAGTCTGACCTATTTTTACAGCTCTACTGGATACCACTAAGCTAGCTAGTAGTTTTTGCTTTCTCTTTTAACTTGTAGGTTGAGGAAATAGAGGCGAAGCTATGTGAATCAACAGTAGAAAGTCTTGAGGACAAAAAGATGGCTTCATTTAAAAAAGATTATTGTGTATTTTTTTTTCATGAAAAGCAACTTATGTGTATTTTTTAATTTTTTTTTGCATTAATGTGTAGTTCATTGGAAATTAGTAATAACAAGATTATGTAATTGTTTACACTTTTGCTATTTAAGTTTGTAGTTTTTGTGTACATTTTATGTTTGTGAACTATATGAACTTTGAATGTTTGCACTGAATAAAAAATACTTTGATGTATTCTAAATTTTAATTATTTCTATATGAATTTTTTATTAATGAAATAAAAAATTATTTTTTTAATGCATTTTTACACGTTTCCTGCGGTATTTCCAGCAGAATTACCTGGGGATTTGTTGCAGGAAAGTTTCCTACAGATTGATTTTTTATTTTGGCAGGAAATTCCGCAGAAACGTTTCCTGAGGATTCAAAAAACCGCAAGAACCAATTACCTACAAAGGTTATAGCTGGAAATCCAAATTCGCAGAAAACGTGTTTCCTGCGGATTTTTTGTCCAAATCAGCAGAAAAATCAGCAGGAAATCAGAATATTTCTAGTAGTGCAACTTTTAACATTAGAGAAAAATGGCATATGCTGCCCACAAAAATATACAATGTTTAGGCAAGGTCAAAATTGTTGCAAATTTAAAGAATACTAGTTTTGAGACCTATGCGGCATTAATCTATTGATTTTTATTTGATATTTAAGTTTGTCATTATATTTAAAATATAATTTTAATTATTGTAAGTTTTTTTGTAAAACTTACTAAATTATTAAATGCGGAGTATTTTTTTTACTATATAAATTTGTTTAACTAAAATCATTGTTCTGTGAAATTTTCTAAATAAATTATAATTAATATTTTTTTAATTATTCAATTTTTTATTTAGATGTTAAAAGTTAATAAGTTAGTTTATCGGTTTATAATAAACATATGTCTTGTGTATGATTTATTACAATAAATTATAATTATCAATGACAAATATTTATTCAATTTATTTTGTGTATCAATGATGAAAATTTGTCATGTACTTTATAAAAATTATTTGTGAATGCACATACTCATTAATTTTTTCTTGATATTTAAGTTTAATACTTCATCTGTTCCTTTTTATTTGTCTTTTTAGAATAGTAACACTAAATTAAGAATGTATATTTTTGCACTTTATCTTCTTATTATACCCTAATATTAATCCACAAATAAATTCTTATTTTTTTCACACACTTTCTCTTTTCAATAAATTAAATATATTATACATTATGTACAAAAAAAATTAATATGTTATTTTTTTTGTTTATAAAAAATAAAAAAAAATTAATATGCTATGTACCAAATTTTTTTTTTCCAAATATGTAGCATTAATTAGTTTTATTGAAAAAGATAAGAGTAATTTACAATGGATATAAACGACAAATCGTACTATTAAAATACCAAAAAGACAATTAAATATGAACGTTAAATCTGATGAAAAAAGACAAATAAAAAAAAACGGAGGGGTATTTGTCATGTATTTTTTACGGAGGTGGTGTCTACTACCAACAACACACCGATTTATATTACCCGCGCTAAGTGTCGGAATCCGTAGTTTGGGTGGTTTTTTGGTTTTTTTTTCTTTCTTTTTCTTTCCTTTGTTTTGTGTTGCTTTTATTTTCTTACTTGAAAGAGTTTTGTTTATGTCTGCCGTCTTTTTCTTTATCTATAACTAGCATTTTAACGGGCACTTCCGAATATCCGTAAGTCCGCTTTTTTGTTTTGCTGTTGTTTCATGTCCATTATCATAAATAGTAATTTATTTTAAATTAAATACCATTTAAATATAAATGTAGTTATCAAGTTTCAATAAAAATATGTTAGTTAATTTTTTGATAAGAATATGTTTGTAAATTAATTGATAATTATTAATTTATTTCTATCTTTATGCGTATTCTTTTTTATGTTTATCCAAATAAGCTACTGTGTTTTAAAAAAAGTAACAGCCCTAATAATATATAGTCGCGCATGCATCAAAACCTAACCCTTCATTCATTCTTGTTACGATCATCTCAGCTCCATTCGTTCAGGTCAGTGACTACTGAGCACCTATGAAACTCAAAATATCAACACCGATAATAATTTTAAAAAAATAACATATTTATCTAATCATATGTGTGATGTTGGTTTCATGTAGGTATCAATGAGTGTTTGTGCTTCATAGCCGAGAACTAATACTCTATCTTTTATTTTATTTTTTTCCTTTTCAAATTGCAATCTAGAGCTATAGTTCCTGTTACTACCTATTATTATATCTATTTTTCATGATTTCTTATTATAGTTTGAATAACATGTTTCTTTTTGTTGCTAAAAAAACATGTTTCTTTTTGGCCAAACCATTATTTTAATCTCTAGAAGTGTAATTGGTTGTCATATTAGTCTCTGAATGTATTAAAATTGTAAAAACATCTCTACTCTTCTGTTAGTAATTTTATGGATTAAATTGACTAACGAAAAACATATTTGAAGACCAAATTGACTGCCTAAAAACGTATTGGAGGATCAAAATGACTAATAAAAGAGACACTTGTGGTCCTAGTTGTAATTTTTTATACATTCAGAGACTAATGTAACAGCGAAATACACTTTCAGGAATCAAAACGGTAGTTTTCCCCGATTCTATTTTGATTGTTGATGATTGGAATAAAAGGCTTGTCTCTACATATATAGGAAGCTTTGTGCATAGGATAATATGAACTTTCATGACTAGTGGTAGTAACTTCCATGTTGATGTTTCTTTGGAGACATGCTTTAAACATTTTCTTTCTTCAAATGCAGAATTCTTATCATAAGAGTTTAATCTAAGAATCTTAGATGGAGGGCTCTAGCCATTCTGATCATTTAAGCTGTGATGGAGAGAGTGTATTAGTGACTCCATGTCAGAAGCAAATGTTGCTGAAATCTGACCTTCAACCTCTCAATATAGACTTCCCTCCTACCTCTAATGGTGAACATAGCTATGTGTCTTCTGTGAAGGACGGTTGTGAATCACCTTTATCGTCTTGGGAGTCTGAACCTGAAACTGATATCTCATTTGTAGTCAATTGCGATGATGGAATATATGAAGGATCCCTTGAAGGTATTAACTTGGAAGAGAAGTATCTTGAAATGGAACACGACAACCAGTTCGTTGCGGTGGAAAATAACGATGTTAGTTTGTTGTGGGAGATGGACAATAGAAGTTATGATGAGTTGCTTAAAAAGTTAATGGAAAATGAGGAAGAGCTAAGAGTTTCCAATTTTAAACTTCAGCTTTCGGAACAAGAGATTATAAAGTTGAAGGTTCAAGTTGAGAATAGTGACGGTCAGCTTGATAATGTGCGTGAAGAATTGAAGCTGAAAGAGGACGAGGTTCATAGACAAAAGGCGCTTTCGGAAGAAGAGATTTTCAATATGAAGATTCAGATTGAGGAAAGGGAGAATCAGCTCGGTAATGTGCGCCAAGAATTGAAGCTGAATGAGGAAGAGTTGCATAAACAAAGGGAGCTTTCGGAAGAAGAGATTTTCAAAATGAAGATTCAACTTCAAGAAAGGGAGAATCAGCTCAGTAATGTGTGTGAAAAATTGAAGCTGAAAGAGGAAGAGTTGCATAAACAAAAGGAGCTTTCGGAAGAAGAGATTTCCAAAATGAAGATTCAAATTGAAGAAAGGGAGATTCAGCTCAGTAATGTGCGTGAAGAGTTGAAGCTAAAAGAGGAGGAACTGCGAAAGAAATCTGCTGAATTGGATACTCAGATGCCTCATTATGTCAACAAGGTTGTAAATATGGCGGAAAAGCTCGAGGTAGCTAATAAACAACTCAGGATATCAAAAGATGAAATTGCAATTTTAAGAAAGGAACTTGATAGTAAGTCATGTAAGACTCGGGAATTGCAAGATCAGCTTAAAGTGACACAGGAAAATTTGGCTAAATTAGAATGCCAGGTATTTTCAAGGAGAAATCGTATTGGAATGGTAGAACATTTGGTTAAAAGGTATGACGAGGCTATTAGAAGAAGCCATGAGTTACAGGTGCAAAAGTTGAACTCGGAAATGCTTGATTTGAAGGCTAAGTTCTCATTGGAGAAAGATGAGACTGCAAGTTTGTCAGAAATGAATATACAATAGACCTCTAAATTTGAGAATTGTGAGTCAAGAAACCATGAATTAGAAAACAAATTAAGGCAATATGAAGCTGAAAAGTTGAAACAAGAAGAGTTGCATGCTACTCAACAAATGGTTTTGCAAGATGAAATAAGTTCTTTGAGGGAAGAAGTTTGTCAAAGAAAACATGCTGTAGAAGCTGCAAATAAGGAGTTCGATAAGCTAATGATTGAAAGACACGAAGCCAATGCCAATGCCAAGATTGATAAGCTCCATGCTGAGATGTTCTCGAAAAACGATCAAATATCAACTTTGAGGAGATATATATCCATGAGCTGGGAGTAGGGCTGAAAGAACAGCTAGAAGTTAACAAGTCCATAGGCGTCGTGCGGGTTACAATTATTGGTTCCTAAGGCTACATTCCCATAGTTTTATTTTGTTTTGTTTTGTTTTTATAGATATTTATAGTTGTTATTAGTTTTTCATATGTGTCTCTTACATATTCCTGCTATGTTACTTTCTTCCGATTGATTATAGTAGATCAAACAGCACATTAATAAATGAAGTTGATGAAGTTTTTATGTTCATATTATAGTTTTGATTTTTAGAAATGATTATTTTGTGCAAAAATATTGGTTTGAGGTGAGAATATATTGTAATTTAATTTATATAAATCAATATACATTTCAACCGAAAGTTAGGCGTGTAGCAACGACTTTTGCTGTGTTTGGGGGAGTAGTTTTAGTTTGAATTTAGAAGCGAATAGGAGATTGGCAAATCTGATTTATCAAATGAGCATTCATATGTGATTTGGTTAATGTCTTGGAGGTTTAAATTGGTTAAAAGTGCAGATTGAAGCTGTAATCCAAGATGTTTTTGGGAGTTGGCGGAGTCTGAGTTGTTAACCTTTTTTGCGCACTTTATCTAGTGTGCGTTATGTTGGTGGCTGTGGCTATGTTACTGGGAGTTGGTGCTGCGCAGCGTGGCTGTTTTTTCTGTTGATTTTGCTGCTGCATATTTGTGCAATGTGTTTTCTTGTAGTTTGTGGCCTACGATCCCGTTGAGGTTTGTTTTGAGCACTATTTGTTGCAGCGGTGTGCATGTTAACTCTGCCTGATTAAGGATGACTGCTGATATGATGTTATGTACAACTCTATTTGTTCTGTTTGTACTTAACTCGCTGTGCATATCTTGCGTCCGCGGCATACCGTGTTTAATGTTATTATATCTCTCTTTTCCTTAATAAAATTGATGGCTATCAAATGACTTGTACATAAATTCATAATTGGAACATATATGTATGGTAGAGGTAATTTGCTTCATAGCTCTTACATGTTGGTTCTAACTCAAGTCTTGAACTAAATCATAAAAAGAGTACTGTAATAGGCAATTAGACAACTATGCTTTTCGTTTGAGTACTATAAGAGTTAGATATGTTGAACTTCGTCAGGCATTTAGACGACTAAGGTTTCCGCATGAGCACATTTATCTTCCATAGGCGTCGCAGAAACCATAGTTTATAAATGTGCTCATGCAAAAACTATAATCGTCTAAATTAAATTAAAGAGTTTGTAATCCTTAAACATTTTAATGTAACATGTCCCTCTGCCTCCAACTTCTATTAAGTAGGTTAATACTTAATTGTTCTCTATTAAATGTTCGAGCTTTTATCAACTAGAGGTTTCACATCAGCCGAAAAATATCTTAAATTTGATTAGTACTTCTCAGTTTAGAGTTTATCTGAAGTTAAGAAAAACACAAGAGAGGTTTGAATTGTGTTATGCTTTTTCTAAAAGCTTCACTCAAAGATAAAAAAGTTTGGATGAAAGATAAGTTAAGAGTACACAGAAAGAGAATGACACAAAGAGTTTTATACTGATTAACCGATTTATTAGCATTACATACAGTGCTTCACAAAAATTACCAAGATTAAAGTTGCTCAGCCACCAAGTCCAAGACTTCCTGCTCAAGATACTACTGATCAAGAGACTTCCCTTACTCAAGATACTAATAATTTGGAGATTTCCTTTGCCTTATAACTAAGGACTTTTACAATCAGAGCTAATATAGATTGTTTAGTTTTAGCTTACTCTTAAGACTCAAAGAGATGTAAGCTTCAATAAGCGCAATGTTTTTTTCTAAACAACTTAACTATTCTAAGATATAAGTTTGTAAGAATTATATTCAAGTATAGAGTTGTGAGCTTGAGAGAGTTCAGAAGTTGTTGAGTAGTGTTGCAAGTCTTCAAGTTGCTCGGAGTCTCGTATAAATAGGAGAGATGAATAGAGTTGTTGATGAAGACATTGAAATCATTTCTTCATTTGATTAGACAATTTCCTTTGTAAACAAATTATTTGTAGCTTTCTTGGAAATGAATTTTATGAAGATAGTTTATTGTGAACATGCTTGTTGTGTGCATGTAATGCAGCTGAGACAAAATATTTGGAACATTTCCTCAGGATAAAAAATAGTATTACAAATTAATTATTAGACCATATCGACTCTTTTATCCGATGGATACGAAGTATGAAAAAAAACCAATTTTTATTATCCAAAAATCGAGTTTAAATTAATTTTAACCATTGATTTTAGATCAAACGGTTCAAATTACACAATATTTTGATAGTGAAATTTTATCACATAAGACGTTCGATATGCCCATTAGTCGATTTTTAAAATTGATCTTCCACAAGTGCTATCAAAAGGAGCTAAAACTATTTGATGTCAGACCTCCGAATCAAATTAAAACCGGTGATAAAAGAAAAAAAATATAATTGAAAATTGAGAATCAAACAGATCTAATTCGATTTTTTTCAAATTTAATTCAGATTTTTATAGTAATAAATTGTTTGATTTTATCAGAACATGCAAGAGTGGACAAATCAACGGTTAGAGATAGACCCTTCAATTCATCAACTACAACCAACCCTCGTTAGGTCTCGTTCAATAGGTTCCATGTTTTTCTGATTGAAACCCATCTCCAATTCACGCAAATTGTATCCAAAGTTTGCATCTTGAACAACTGGGTCGCTTCCAATACCTTTTTTGAGGGTGGTTTAGTTCTTAGTCTATGCTATTTTTGTCTTTTGTTTTTTGATAATTTTTTGAGTTTTTGAAGCTATGGAGGCTTATAAAAGATGGGTCAGACAGAACAAAGAATATGTGCACTCTTTAGAATCTTTGGCCAATGTAAGTTTATGTTTTAGATTGACAATATTGTTTTGTTTAATTCTATATAATCAATTATTTTAATTAATTTACCTGGCATAGTCAATTTTTGAGAAAGGTCATGCTTTTGTGTTGTTAATTATCTATGAAGAAATAACATGGACACAGGACACGACAATGATAAGTAGATAGAAGTAATAATTTGAGAAAATAGAAGTGATTGAATGTATCCATCGCATGTTTCGGAGTCATCTTGGTGTATGATGCAACTAAAATATGTAGTCAATTTTTTATAAAGATTGTGATTTTGTGTTGTTATTAGTATTATCTATGAAGCAATAACACAGACACTGGACACAACAATGATGCATAGATAGAAGTAATAATTTTGAGAAAATAGAAGTGATTGAATGTATCCATTGCATGTTTCGGTGTCGTCTTAGTGTATGATGCAACTAAAATATGAAGTGTTGATGCTACATGGCTAGTTATTACTTGTTGCAACAGAGGGCATTGTTGAAACATTGTTGCATATTGTATCTTATTTGGGGATTGAAAATGTTGACAGGGATTGACATGGCTTCTTCCTGAACGATTTTCTGAATCAGAGATTGGACCAGAAGCAGGTTTTGTGAACTTTTGGTAACTTTTGGCTACTTCTTTTGAGTTAAAATGTAGTGTAAAATGCTGTTCAAATTGCGAATTACCAGCTCATATTATGTCCTCTTAGTTTAGTAGTTTACCATTACCGACATTGTCTTTAAAAGTAAACAAGTTGCGTAGAAATTGGCACCCTATTGATTTTTTTCATGATTTCATGTAGTGACAACAATTTTGGGAATCATCACAGCTATTAATGAACATGTAATTGATACTGCTCCCAACCAAAATATTACAGGCTCTGTTGAGCCTAATTTATTTCCTTATCCATTATGCTTATCTGCAATAAAGGATGTGGAAACGTTAGTTGAAGTCGTGGCACAACATTACTATGGTGATGATAAGAAATGGAATTTCCTTGCTGTTACCGAAGCAACTAAGTAAGCAGCATAATGTAATTAATTTAGCATATTTTCCTCAATATATCATTTTGTAATCGCCAAGCCGTTTTTCTTATTAGCTCGAGTCAGTGTAACTCAGGGTTCTAGTTCGATTATCTTTGTTTCGAAAGAGTGGATATAAAATGTTGTTACATGGAGGGGAGACATCTAATGATGCAATGCATTCAAATGATTCTTCTACTTCGCAACATCAAATAGCTTTAAACCCGAAAGGGCGTTATAATCCTGGAACAAACCCGTGGAATCTTGAAGGAAGAGCATTGTCTACTTTAAATCAATTTGGAGAAAAAGCACGGATGGTGTCAGAACCAGTGTGGTTACGTAGGGTTCATCACCAACAAGCAATCATTGAGCCCACTGGTAATCCGTTCTGAAGATACTTTTACACTATTCTGTAATGGAATAGATTATAATTATAAGGATTTAATTTGTATGCACTGTCAGTGTTAAGCTTTTCTACTGCTTTGTTACAGCTTCAAAGGTAGTGAGGCCTACACTTTCCACCATATTGTCAAAAAAGGGTCTTCGTGGAGCTTTGTTTTTGTTTGGAGAAGTTCTATTCATTACTAGACCACTTATTTATGTTTTATTCATTCGAAAGTATGGTATTCGATCATGGACCCCTTGGTTTCTTTCACTGGCTATGGATAGCATATCAAACATTATTCTCTCACTTATTACAACGACAGTGGCCGGTGAAAATCAGAAAATGATTCATATTTCCGCCCCAGAAAAGGATGAGGTTCGTGTTTCTTTAGACTTAGAACCGATGTTGAATATACTACATTTAGAACTGGTGTTTTTTAATAGTGGTGCTATAGCGTAGGGGAGTTTAAACTAATCACTATTGTTTTGCGATACGCTGTTTAATTCAAAATGTTGTCAAATAGTGGCTACAGTGGTGTTATAACACCGTTCTTTAGCGGAATTTGAACAAACTGCTATTTTCTATGATCTGCGTTGACAACTCTGTTTAGAACTACCTTATTTGCCAATAATGTTCAACCCATTGAAGAGCTACTGCTGAAATAGTTTTCCTTCAGGTTAAACGACGGAAGCTGTTATTCGTACTTTACCTAATGAGAGATCCATTTTTCAGCAAATATACAAGGTAGCAATGATTTCACATTCTCTGCTCTCGCTTTTTTACTTATAAGTAGAAAAAGAAATAATACTGAAATTTCCCTTCCCAAATTTTTAGGCGAAAACTCGAAAGCACGGAGAAAGTTCTGGAAACTATACCTGTCATAGGATTTCTTACAGGTATGCTTGATATTTATATATTTCATTTTGTTACCCTATTTCTGTATTTTAGATTAGTAGACTACTTTAAATATCTCATCTATTTCTTAATATATTTGTTGCAGCGAAAATTGTCGAGCTTACGATTGGAGCTCAAACACGATACACTTACATGTCAGGATCATGATATAAAAATCCAAAAGAAAGACCTTATCGCCTTCCAAAATTGAGGGAAGATATTCTCACTATGCTTCCACACTAGCTTTTGTTTCCAATTTTTCAAATGAATTAGTGATATCAAATTTGATACTATTATGATTGAAAAGCAAGAAACAAGCAAGTGTGAGAGACAATTGTTTGCAAGAATAGTTCAACAGTCAACAATTGGATGTAAATTGGGAGATTTTGTTTCTCTCCTACACATCAGTGGTTGATAGAAATGCACTTATTGTTCTGAACATCAATTGGAGAGTTACATTGTGTTTTATTAAACTTAGAAAATTGTATTTTTTATAGGCTAAATTCAAAAGGAGACATATATTTACATAACTAAAACCATATTTAAAGAAAAACTTAAGTTTATCATTTATTGCATCCTTAATGTATGTATATATATGGATTTTACATCTAAAGTCTAGCTGTGTCTAACCAAGTTGCTTGGGATCAAGTGGCAAAAAGCTCCTTTCAAGGACACATACGGGGAATACCGGGTTCGATTCCCAGGGGAACAACGCTTGGCCAGTGCGCATGCTTCTACGCATGAGCCGGATTAGTCGTCCACCTTTGGTGGGTCGGAAACCGGTGCGAAAGCAAAAAAAAAAAAAAAAGTCTAGCTGTGTCTTGTTGAAATGACTCAACTTTCCTTTTTCGAGTGCAGACGAGAGAAAATAAAACTCTCTTGTTTACAACCATAAAGTTGATGGAATAACCACCCAGGAGCAAATAAAATGCCATTTGTGATGCAGTTTGAAAGCAACTTAGAAGCTTTTGTTTGATCAGTCATAATGTTTTCAATCATCATGATTCAATTGTCTCTCGATGAACAAATAACGTTTTCAATCATCATTAAAGAACAAACGATAAAAATGTTATGATTAATCAACAACAAGACAATTGATTTGTGTAATGAGTCTACCAAATTGAATAGGCCAAAATAAGAGTGAGTCAACTAAGGCCCAAGAAATGGAACATCAAGCATGAGTTAGAGATATATAACTCAAGGAAGGCTTAGTAAGAGCCATGAAATATGTGTGATATGATTCTTCTTCTCTCTCTCTGGTTCTGATACTCTCTCCTCTTCACTGTAATTTTCTTCTTCTTCGATACATTCTATTCCTCTTAACTATGAATTCCACATTGAAAGTTTACTAGTTATCATCTCAGTTGTTAGTATCATTACATTGGTGCTTTCATTGAGAGCTCTCTCCTGCAAATCCATCAGAGATGGTAATTCCAAAGTTTGATGGCCAAATCGATGCCTACTGGTGGGTGCTTTGCACTGAGAAATACTTCAAGCATTGGCATACACCAGAGACATATAAGATGATAGTGGCTGGACTTGCCATGAAAGGTCCACCACTCACATGGTGGCTCCGGTGGTATCCACACCACCGATCGATGAATTGGGACGCATTTACATCTGTATTTCTATGGCATTTTAAACCTGAATGGCGTGTGATTTTACCTATACCGGATGACGAAGAAAACCCAATTTCAGAATCGTCGACGCCGTATTTTGATAGTTTGGTTGCCAATTTGCCTGTAACTGTTGACGATATCGACAAATCAACTACTGGTAATGTGAGGAGGAATGAAGAAATGCCACGAGCAGATGAGTTTATGGTTCAAAGTGAATCGAAATTCATGGTGAATACAATACAATCGGTGATTGCACCAGGAAAATCGTAGAATCGCCGTCGAACGAAGCTCTTCCAGTTACGAAAATTTCTTCCCCTTCTCAAGACTTGATTGCCACGCATTCATTGCCTAATGAAGACTCTGCAATATCTGACGCAAAGCACAGCGATGCCGTCAACGACGATGCTTTGGGAAATCAAGGTTTGTCTCTGCCCTATGCAATTCCACATGCGTTGCATTTTATGAGTATAGAGAATAACCAAGCTAGTATTCTGGAACCTAAGTTTCAATTGCACCATGGTAACTTTTTGGCGGAGATCACTGTGTTGTCATTGACTACCTCAATTCAAACATGCCTTTCCTATGTTCGACAAAATGTCTCAACAGAGTCACCGCCACCAAAACCACCAGATTGTGTAGTATCAAACCATCTACTACCACTGAAACCACCTAACATAAACCACTTAATGTCGCCACCACCACCGAAACCACCGGATCAAAATTTTCAATTGAAGCAAGTGAAGTTCCAAGTGACACGAGAATCTTCTGTTCCTCTACCACCTCCCGAGCCTCCCGACGGAGATCACAAATTGAAGGTTTTGCAGGGAATTGTTAAATTGATGTTTCCCAATTTGGCTGACTTGAGGAGCTTGTATCGGAATGGATATAGTGTGACTTGCTCAATCTTTGACAGCTTGGCCATTGTGTTTCAAATTGGGGCTCTTGATGTTTTTGACAGCAATCTGGATACCATGGTTTCCATATTCTTGTCAACAGGACAGTTAGTGAATGCAAGCTATGTACTGGATGCCTATTATGTTGAAGCCATGCATGTTACTTCCTTGACTTTAGTTGACATGGCTAGTATAGTGATTCTTGTTATGCCCTTTGTTGTTGTGGTGTTGTTTGTGTCTTGCAAGTGTTATGTCATAACCCAACAATGGAATTTTGTAAAGGTACAACAGAAGGGAAAAGGAAACATTACTTTGGATTTGATGTGTGTTTCTTATGAAAATAGTGGTACTCCAAGCGAATTGAACTGTCACAGCCACAATAATCCAAAGTCTCTTCAATTTTTCGAATATGGTTTCATTCATGGTCTACTACACACATATACCATTAGCAGTTTGAGTCTTCTTATTGGTTATGGCTTATTTGAATTTTTAGATCCTTTTGATCCTCCATCTACTCCAATTTCCAAACAATTCCCAAGTAGACAATATTGTGATTCCCACCTTCTCAATGTTCATGTCGTTGCAATTTCTATAAGGGATGTGAAGCCACTTAACACACTTCTTGGAATTGATACTTTTTATTGTGGTCATATGAATTCCACTTATGCTTCGAATTTTCCCCCAATTGTTTTCACCTTTTGGTACGTAGACTTGTCAGCAACATCATTATATGTAGCAAAGTTTATTACAAGTTCAACTACACTGTTTGGTTACATTTTAACAAGCATTCCAACTAAATATGCTTTAGATCACAAGTGCCTTCTATTGCTTGCTATCATTGACAATGGCTATGTGGTTATTCCAACCTTTAACATCAAGCCTGTATTAGCATGCACTACTGTTAGAAGTGAACAAACTATTAAGCTAGCCCAAGTGTTAATCTTTGCAACATGGCAACAAATCTCTTCATTTGACTCAATGTCATTCTTGTACACATGTGCCTCTTGTGAGATCTTTCAAGACCTCAATGGCAACAACAAGTCTAAAAATGAAGGTGGTAATTTGACTATGACACTTATCATTATTTCACCACATGTCTATTTTTCATTCATTGGATTAGATGATAATGGTAGTAGTTGGACTCATCATGGAAATTTAATTTCTTTCTACCTTTGGAAATATGTTGGTGATGATAGAAGAGTACTATATATTGGCCCAGATGCAGAACCTTTGGCTATGAAAAAGTCACATGAGTTAAAAAATAAGGTTCTTTGGGTTGAAGTGTTTCTTGTAGAATTGCTATCTGTGCCAATACAAAATTCTCTTATCAATGCTGCAATTCTGCAAGTCTTTCCAAATCAGTTGGGTACTTATAAGAAAGTGAGAAAGTCAATTGGGGATAGCTTTCATTTCATGGCTTCACAGGATCTTCAAAGGGCTAAGTCTGGTGTTTACTATTTTTCACATAGTGCAAGAGCCTTACAATTCAAACAATGGGATCCAGGCAAATATTGTATTGGCAATAGGGAATGTCCACTTGACTTGGAGATACTAAGGAAGTTGCTTATGTCATTCAATACCATCTATCTTGGCTTCAACCTTGAGGACAAGGTTGGTTTTAAAGGGGAAGGTATTGTAATGAGTCTACCAAATTGAATAGGCCAAAATAAGAGTGAGTCAACTAAGGCCCAAGAAATGGAACATCAAGCATGAGTTAGAGATATATAACTCAAGGAAGGCTTAGTAAGAGCCATGAAATATGTGTGATATGATTCTTCTTCTCTCTCTCTGGTTCTGATACTCTCTCCTCTTCACTGTAATTTTCTTCTTCTTCGATACATTCTATTCCTCTTAACTATGAATTCCACATTGAAAGTTTACTAGTTATCATCTCAATTGTTAGTATCATTACAATTTGCTAGATAAGAGACAATATTTTTGCAAAGGCCAATAAAACAATGTCACCGTCCAAAGATCAAGACTACTTAATTAACTACCACCGACCAAATTTAGATTCTAAAATTCGAACGATCAAATATACTTCTAAGTTCTATAACTCGAGAGAGTTATTTTTAGAAATAAGAGCGGACACGAGAGACTTAAAAGGGAAGAAAAACACCTTTAGTTATCTTGTCAACAGTCTAGTGGACACAAAAGGGAAATAAGTTTCAATTTTCACTGTTGATGATGCATATCATGGATGTTTCAAGTCGATAAACAACCTCGTCTTACCCCCTCTTTATTATGAGTGCATTTATCACTCAAGTTAGAACTAAGTAAAGGGAATGTACCAAATATGAGATGCAATTAAATTAAAGGGACACCCCATTCTTCTATGGCAAAGGGAGGGCTCCCACCAAATATGCAATTCCTCTACTTTAAGGTGTTTTTTTAAGGATATACTTTTAAGAGTTTTTTTAACAACACTTTTAAAAGTTTTATCACCAACTTTAAGTAACTTTTGACATAATGTTTTTAATATTAAAACCCATTTAAAGATTACTCTAAAAATAAAAATTTTAAAATTAAAATCAAAGCTAAATTTGGATGACATCAAAACCTTCTCTTAGGCTTTGTTTGTGAGTTGGGTTTTGGAGGGGAAGACTTTTTTTTTTTTTTTAAATTGTAGGTCTATAGTTACTATTTTAAAATAATAATTGAAAGAAGAAAGATAAGTTATCACATAATACTTCAATCACTCTTAAAATTATTTTTAAAAGCATTTTATAATGTTCTTAATATACAAAAGAAAAATAAGTCTTCCCCTCCCTTCCCCTCCAAAATCCAACCCATAAACAAAGTCTTAGGGGTGTGGTTTAGTGGTCGGTATGCTCGCAAATTTTGTATTTCTTTGTCTGATTGCTTTAAATCGTAAGGGATTGAATACTCCTTTGTACTTCTTAATAATATTAATTTGCTTATCAAAAAACAAAAAATCAAAGCTAACTTATATTTTTGGTCTCTTGAATTAATATTATGTTTTGCTTTGGTCTCTTAAATTTTTTTCATTTCATTTTGATTCCTTAAGTTATGAATTATGATCACACTTTGGTTCCTTAAAATAAAAATATTAAGATATTTTATTCTTTAATAAGAAGATTAAATTGTCCAAATTTTGTAACTTCAATGATCAAAATTTCAAATATTAATAACTAAAATGGAAGAAAAAAAATTTAAGGGATCAAATTGTATGATGCAACATATGTAACTTATGGATCTAAAATGGAGAGAATAAAAACTTAAGGAATTAAAGTGAAACTTAAAATTAATTTAAGGAACTAAGAAGTTAATTTAAAATTAAAGATGTTAGTTTTTTTTTTTTTTTTGTCAGGTAGTCTAGTGGCTAGAAAGGTGAATAAGTGGATGTACCAGAGTTCGAACTCCGATCCATACACTTTACGTGCAAATGTCCTACCAACTGAACTAGACTCACGGGACTAAAGTTGTTAGTTTTTTAATTGGTTGTTTAAAAGTTAATTACATATAACTCAGAAGGTTATTTTCACAAATAGTTATTAAAAGGAGGATTTGCACAACTGCTTGAAAAAAAAAAAAAAAAAAGGAGGAGGAGGATATGCACACCGAAGATATGGACGAGTTGACCTTGGCATGTTGAGGGTGGATCTCACAATCAAGTTGAGTTAGGCATACTAAAGGTGGAGCTCATAGTCAAAATAAGTTAGAAATGTTGAAGATGAAGCTCATGGTCAAGCTGAGCATGACATGATGAGGTGGAGCTCATGGAGACCTAGATTGTCAAAGTGTAATAGACTACATTGGTATGTTCCTTCATACAAGTCCACAATCCACCATGCATCAAGCCTGTTTATGCATGGATGTTTGCTTTTCATCGAGTTGACCTATCTCGGTTCACAATCTATTAAGCGTCAAGCATGTTAAAGGTGTAGACGTTTGTTCTTTATTAGGTTGGCATATCTTTATCCAAAAACAAAGCAAAAAATGAAATCCATTTTAGTCTTTCACAAATTTTGACTGTTCAATTCAATTTCTGACAAAAATAAAATTCAAATTAGTTTCTAATATTAGTCTGTTCAATTTATATTATTATAATTATTATGAAAAGAAGAAAAAAAAACTTCTAAATTTTTGTTATTATCTCTTTTTATATAAAACTCGACTTTTTTAAGATAAAGAGAGGATCACCAATTCCTCAAAGTATAGAGCCTTATTTGACATCATGGAGATTGGAAAATTGATTTGATACCCACCACCACAAGGAAAAGCTGTAAGACAACATTTTACTTGCCATTGAGGTCATTCTTATCCACAAGAATATACCTATTTAATTATGTTAATTGTTCAGTTCACAAAAGAAGGCTTTGGTAAATTGAAGTTTGATTAGTGATAAATAAAATATGATAAAAAATTATTTTTATTAAATATTGAATTATGTTATCTTAACCGATATTTTTTGAGAAAATTTATTATTTATTCGAGTTCAATTATTTAGGCTAATTACAATACCACTTTAGAGTTTAGAGCTAGTGCCGGTGAGTTACACAAACTTGTGGCGTATTACATATAAAGTGATGTGTTAGTCTAGTTTGTTAATAGTGTGAAATAGATAAAATATTATTAATTAAAATAGTATTGATGACTATTTTATAATTATTTTATATGAAATTTGAATCATATATCTTAATGTTACAAGATCAAATTAAGAGCATGAAATACAAAGGTTAGGAAAATTAGAAAAGAAAAAAATGAAGAAAAAAAAGAGCAGAGTTGTACTTACTCCTTCTATAAATTCTTGAAAAAATATTTTATTTACATTTCATCACTAAAATGTCTTATTCTTTTCTTTTATGTGCTTTTAAATAAATAGAGTATATTTAAGAGCTTGTTTTTCCTGATTTATCGTTCACCTTTGAGCCAAACTATTTTTTAGACAAACTCTTCTAAGGTTACCAACTTTCTAAAGAGATGTGAAAATGAAATAAATTCCAAAAGAAATGTGTTGAAAGAAGAAATTAATTTCAATTTACAAAAATTATTTAAAAAATACGCATAGTTTTTTCACACAATATACCTTGAGCTGCTACATACAGTAAAATCTCTTTAAATTAATACTCAGTAAATTAATAAACTCTCTAAAATAATAAAGTTGTCCGGTCCCGACTTGGGCCAGTGTAAAAAATTGAAAAATTCGATAAAATAATAAGATAATAATTTTTCGGGAGATCCCTTTGTAATTTTCGGTCCCAAGAAAATCATAAAATAATAATTCATAGAAACTGAAAAAAAAAATATATTACACTCTATTAAAATGATTCAATAGTTGTCTATTTTCCTTTAAAGTTCAAGTTCATTTGGAGCTCATCTCTAACATAGTTGATCTGACATAGTTGATTTTGAAGGTTGAAAAACACACAAGAAGGGGGGGGGGTTGAATTGTGTGAGACTTTTTCTAAGTTAAAACAAATTGCAGCGGATAAGGTATAACACACACAATATATGAGGATAGGGTTAGAGAGAGATGCTCAGAATTTTTATACTGGTTCCTCCCACTAACAGGAGTAGTCCAGTCCTCTTGTCCTTCACAAGAGATTTCACTATAATCACTCAGATTACAAATGCTCAAGCACTAAGCAAGAGACTTCAAACTGCTCAAGCACAAAGCAAGAGACTTCTAACTGCTCAAGCACAAAGCAAGAGACTTCCAATGCTCAAGCACAAAGCAAGAGACTTCCAATGCTCAAGCACAAAGCAAGAGACTTCCAATGCTCAAGCACAAAGCAAGAGACTTCAAACTGGTCTTAATGTTAATAAAGATAAGAGATTAACACTTGATATACAATCAGAGGTGTTTACAAAATACAATGCAGTTACAAGACTAACTTAGAAAATTATCACAAAGTTTCTAAGTGTTTGATAGCTTCAGAATTTTACAGAGTTTCAGCACGTTCAGAAGCTTAAGTCTTGATTCCATTTCTTCACAAATCTTCTTCCTTTTATAGATGATAAAATGAACGTTGAAGATTATAGCCGTTTGAAGAATTGAGACGCTCCTTTGTATAGATCAGTGAGCTTATTAGCTGTTCTGATTTGCAGTAGCTTAGGAGCTTAACGTTTACTACAAAATGAGAGATTCCTTTTGGCTTTTGATATTTGAACCTTGGTGAAAGCCAAATAAGGAAATAATCGTTTCTGAAGCCTGACTTGAAAAGGACCTTTCCATGGTCAAACCTTTTCATTCTTGGTTTCTGCGTTTGGACTTAGTCAGGCACAGTCTTCAATAAAATTGTACTCTCAAATGTAGCTTAACACTTATATCTGACGAGCCTTCAGATTTTGATAGGCTCAGAATTACTTGTTTCAGATCTGGTGAGCTCAGATGTTCTTCAGATTTTGATAGGCTCAGAATTACTTGTTTCAGATCTGGTGAGCTCAGAAGTAATTCCTTCAGAAATTCTAAGGTTCAGATAATAACTTCAGAGTTTCACAGGCTCAGAATTACTTGTTTCAGATCTGGTGAGCTCAGAAGTAATTCCTTCAGAAATTCTAAGGTTCAGATAATAACTTCAGAGTTTCACAGGCTCAGAATTACTTGCTTCAGATCTGGTGAGCTCAGAAGTAATTCCTTCAGAAATTCTAAGGTTCAGATAATAACTTCAGAGTTTCATAGGCTCAGAATTACTTGCTTCGGATCTGGTGAGCTCAGAAGTAATTCCTTCAGAAATTCTAAGGTTCAGATAATAACTTCAGAGTTTCATAGGCTCAGAATTACTTGCTTCAGATCCGGTGAGCTCAGAAGTAATTCCTTCAGAAATTCTAGGGTTCTTTAGTACGCAAATTTTAACTTTTAATCCTGCACACTGAATTAAATTATTAGTACTCCAATTTAACCTTAAATACATTGTTATCATCAAAATCAATTAAGGAGATACAAAATCATAATTTTGTTCCAACAATCTCCCCCTTTTTGATGATGACAACTATATGTATTTAAAATCAATTGTTGTTGTTTTTATTTAACATCTTGACTTCAGGTTCTGAGGTTTGCAAGCTCCCCCTGAGTCTGATAAGCTTCAAAAGTTTATCAATGATAAATATAAAACAGTCTAAGAGTAATATTTAATGTCAAATATAATTTCATATATTCTACCTTCAGAATTAGAGGTTTGCAAGCTCTATTTCTTCAGATTGACAAATATAAGATATGGTTTGCAAGCGTATCTTATATTATATGAATTTATGTTGGACAAAATTTATTACTCCCCCTCATTAAAAGTTTAAAAGACTTTAATATAACTTAACAAGAGTAGAGTTCAGAAAATGTGATCTTTAGAGCTTCAGAAATAATTTCACTGCCATAGGAAATGAAATAATATTTTCTCCCCCTTTGTCATTATCAAAAACGGGTCAGTCAAAGCACAAGTTACAGGGTAGTAAATGCACACAGCAAACAACCACCAGCAGTAAATGCATTCAACGGTAAAAGGGAATTGTTAAGTACCATGGTGAAACAGGGAATTGTTTCAGAATGAAGACGAGTTTCTTCAAGATCTGAATCAGTTCCAGGAAAAGGTGGAGTGGTTTGAATGGATGAGGGGTTTGGTTCAGAAGTGGTTGGCTTAGGAGATGAAGTCTGAAGGGGTTCAGTTTGGGATTCAGCAGGGACTTCAGAATTTTGAACATTTGAGGGTTCAGATTGGTCTACGTCCATTGCTATTGGGGTAGACTCAGAATCTTTAATAGGAGATTTCTGAGGGGATTTAGGAGTGTCAGAAATGGTTATAGTGGAAGTTTCAAAATATTGAAAACGTGAGAAGTGATAGTGACTAGTGTGTAGTTAAGTGATTATAGTGGAAGTTTCAAAATATTGGGGAAACAAGATAGTGACGTAATGGGGGCTTGGCAGTTACTTTTAATAAAATCATCATTAGCTCTCCTTCATTACCCAGCGGTTACTAGACATGATGGGAAGTTACACAGATAAGTAGTGTTTTCAGAAGCCAGCTGTCAGTTAGAGAAACTGAGTGGTCAACTAACACTTAGAGTAGGTATCTGAGTCACAAGAAATCATATTTAATAATAAATAATTCTGATTGCTTCAGATGAGAGAGTGCTTCAGAACCTATATAATAGTTTCTGAGCCGTCCAAACTTCTGAGGCCCTTCAGAACCAGTTTATTCATTCAGAGTTAACAGCATTCAGAGATATCATTCAGAAATAAAAACCATGTTCAGATTTTTCTTGATAAAATCGAAACGATCAATAGCAAGAGGTTTGGTAAAGATATCAGCCCATTGATGCTCAGTATCAATGAATTGAATCTTAATTACTCCCTTCTGAACATAGTCTCTAATGAAGTGATGTTTGATCTCAATGTGTTTAGCTCTTGAATGCAAAATAGGATTCTTAGACAAACAGATAGCAGCAGTATTATCACAGAGAAGTGGTATACTACTTATCCTTATCTGATAGTCCTCCAACTGATGTTTCATCCAGAGCAATTGCGTGCAACACTTAGCAGCTGAGATGTACTCTGCTTCTGCTGTAGATAGAGCAATAGTTGCTTGTCTCTTACTAGCCCATGATATAAGGTTTTCACCTAGAAATTGACAGTTTCCACTAGTGGACTTCCTTTCAATTTTATCACCAGCATAGTCAGCATCACAGAATCCAATAAGCTGATAATCTAAGGATTTCTTATAAAGTAATCCAAGATTAGTGGTTCCTTTCAGATATCTAAAGATTCTCTTAACAGCAGTTAGATGAGACTCTCTAGGATCTGATTGAAATCTAGCACAGAAGCATACACTGAACAAGATATCTGGTCTAGATGCAGTGAGATAAAGGAGGGAACCAATCATACCTCTGTATAATTTCTGATCTACTTTGCCTTCAGATTCTTCCTTCAGAAGACAGCTAGAGGGATGCATAGGAGTTGACATTGGTTTACAATCTTCAAGACCAAATTTCTTCAGTAAATCCTTTGTGTATTTGGTTTGATGCACATATACTCCTTCTTTTCTTTGATTGATTTGAATTCCCAAGAAGAATGTTAGTTCTCCCATCATACTCATTTCAAATTCATCCTGCATAAGCTTAGAGAAATTCTTGCAAAGAGAAGCATTAGTTGAACCAAAGATAATATCATCAACATAAATCTGAACAATCAAAATATCAGTTTTTAAGGTTTTTCTAAAGAGAGTGTTATCAACATGTCCTTTTTCAAAACCATTTTCTAGAAGAAATATACTTAACCTTTCATACCAAGCTCTTGGAGCTTGTTTCAAACCATACAGAGATTTCTTCAATTTGTAAACATGATCAGGACACTTTATATCTTCAAAGCCAGGAGGTTGTTTAACATAGACTTCTTCATAAATTACTCCATTCAGAAATGCACTCTTAACATCCATTTGAAATAGAGTGATGTCATGATTAACTGCATAGGACAAGAGAAGTCTAATTGCCTCAAGTCTTGCTACTGGTGCAAAGGTTTCAGTGAAATCTATGCCTTCTTGCTGACTATAACCTTGTGCAACCAGTCTAGCTTTATTTCTGACAACTTCTCCCTTTTCATTTGACTTGTTTCTGAATACCCATTTTGTTCCAATAATGTTCTTGTGTTTGGGTTTTGGTACCAGATCCCAAACATCATTTCTTTCAAATTGATTGAGTTCTTCTTGCATTGCAACAATCCACCCATCATCTGAAAGTGCTTCTTCTATGTTTGTGGGTTCAATTAATGAAATTAACCCAACTAGGGATTCATCCTCTTTGAAAGCAGATCTGGTCTTTCTTGGGCTATCCTTGTTACCAACAATTAGCTCTTCAGGATGAGATGATCTATACTTGAATTTACTCTTAGGTGGAGCAGGTGTCTGAGAGGGTTCAGTTTCTGAAGGGTCTTCAGTTTCAAGGCCTTCAGAGATATCTTCATTTTGAGTCTCAGATGGATATACAGCAATGGAGAGATCTTCACACTCAGAATTTGAGGAAACTTGAAATTCTGCAAAAGTCTCAGCTTGCTCTGACATTTTATCGTCAGGCTCTTTATCATCAAATCTAACATGTATAGATTCTTCAACTGTGTGAGTTTCAGAATTATACAATCTGTATGCTTTTGAGCGTTCAGAGTAGCCTATAAAGATACCCTTATAAGCTCTAGCATCAAATTTCTTTCGATAGACCTTGTTGTCTAGAATATAACAAGTACATCCAAACTGATGAAAATAAGAAATATTTGGTTTTCTTCCTTTGAACAGTTCATAAGCAGTTTTGTTCAGAATAGGTCTGATGTAGATTCTATTCTGAACATAGCAAGCAGTACTCACGGCTTCTGCCCACAAGAACTTAGCTAGGTTAGACTCAAGCATCATGGTACGAGCCATTTCTTGCAAAGATCTATTCTTTCTTTCTACAACACCATTCTGCTGTGGTGTTCTAGGAGAAGAGAATTCATGGATTACTCCATGCTCTGAGCAGAAAGATTCGAAAGAGTCATTTTCGAACTCTCCCCCATGGTCGCTTCTAACCTTCAGAATCCGAAGATCCTTTTCACTTTGTATTTGTGTGCAGAAGTCACTGAACACCACAAGTGCTTCACTCTTAGAACGTAGGAATTTCACCCAAGTCCATCTACTGAAATCATCAACCATGACCAATCCATATTTTTTACCATTGATAGAGGCTGTCGAAACAGGACCAAACAGATCAATGTGAAGCAATTCTAAGGGTCTGGAAGTAGAGACAATGTTTTTAGACTTGAATGAAGTCTTAGCAAATTTTCCTTTTTGACATGAGCCACAAAGTGCATCTGAGTGATAATCAATGTCAGGCAAACCACTAACAAGCTTTTGTTTGCTAAGCTTAGAGATCAACCTCCAGTTAGCATGACCAAGACGCTTGTGCCATAGCCATTTCTCATCACTCAGAGACAAAAGACATATAATCTTTTGGTCAACCAAATCAGAAAAGTTTACTTTATAAACATTGCCAACTCTCATTCCCTTGAATACTACAGATTTGTCAGAGTCTTTTGATACAATACATGATTCCTTATTAAATGTAACAACACA
This sequence comes from Trifolium fragiferum, assembly GCA_954870985.1. Classification (NCBI taxonomy): domain Eukaryota; kingdom Viridiplantae; phylum Streptophyta; class Magnoliopsida; order Fabales; family Fabaceae; genus Trifolium; species Trifolium fragiferum. The sequence continues at coordinate 12,919,121 of OX940792.1, forward strand.
CCCATTGTCACAAAATTGACTAATGCTCAATAGATTGTGTTTAAGTCCATCAACTAACCAAACATCTTTAATGGAAAGAGAAGAATTACCAACTGTACCTGTACCAATGATCTTCCCTTTTTGTTTTCCTCCAAATCCCACAGAGCCTCCCTCTTTCAGAGTTAGGGTTTGGAACATATGCTTTTCTCCCGTCATATGTCGTGAGCAACCACTGTCCAGGTACCAGGGCTGCTGTTTTACCTTTCCTTGCATGAGCATCTGAAGCAAACATTATTTCAGATTTTGGTACCCATATTCTGATGGGTCCTTTAGAGTTAGTCTTCTGAATAGTATTCCTTCTTTGTTTTCTATGATCAACACAAGATCTAGAATTAATTAAGCTTTGACAAGAATGTTTAGGCTTAATTTGATTCTTGGATTTTGATCTGGAGTATATCACAGTTCCAAAGGTCAAGCAAGGATCTGAAGTAACTTTACCTTGATTTCTCAGAGGTTCAGATGACTTCTGAGCCTTAACTTGAGAACTTTTGGACTCAGAAATTTTAGGTTCAGAAGAACTTGGAACTTCTGAGTCTTTGGGTTCAGGTTCAGAACCTCCTTCAGAGTTGGATGCCTTCAGATCAAGTGTACCACTTTTAACAAAGGTAGAGAATAATTCAGGTGGAGTATCATCCTCACTATATGATTTCAGAGGTTTATCCCAGTTCTTAAACCGAGAATAACCAATGCCTTCACCATAGTTACGAGTCATATGATAAATCATGGAAGCCATTTTACTCCTATTGAAGGTACAACGAATAAATTCGTGAAGAGCATCTTCATGATCATCATTGAGCTTGTCTGCCAAGACATAGTTAGATTCAACATGACAAATACGAATGTTTAACGATTCATTTTCATCATAAAGAATCTTGGCATCCTTTTTCAATGATTCATGAACATTCTTCAGAATTTTGTGTTGACTTACTATACGAGAGTAATGTTTCACGGCAATCTTAAGAGAATCAATTAATTCAGATTTAGTCATGTTAGAGTATACCTCATTTTCATCATCTGAGTCATCTTCAGAATCTCTATCAGAGTTGTTACCTTCAGAAGTTCTTGCCATTAAAGCCAGATTGCCTTCTTCATCATCTTCTCCTTCAGAGTCATTCTCAATGGTCTCCCAAGTGGCTAACAAACTCTTCCTTACCTTTTCTTTGTACTTTTCTTTCCCAAAGCTCTTATTCTTTCCTTTGTCCTTGGATGACATTTCTGGACAGTCCGCAATGAAGTGTCCAGATTTCTTGCAGTTATAGCTGTTGTTCAGTTCTTCCTTTTTGTCCTTTGAAAAGGAACTTCTTGAGTTGTTTCCTTTGTTTGGAAACCTTTTGTATTTCTTGTTCCATTTCTGAAACCTTCTAACCATTAGTGCCATTTCTTCATTCTCAGAATTTTCATCCATCATATCATCAGAAGTTTCTTCCTCTTGTTCAGACACTTTGATCTTTGCAGCTTTTGAGGAAGTCTGAACAGAGCTTAGAGCCAAGGACTTCATCTTCTTGACAGGTTCATCTGACATAAGTTCTAGCTCATGACTTCTGAGTGAGCTTATTAAATCTTCAAGAGTCACATTGTCCAAATCCTTGGATTCCTGAAAAGCTGTAACTTTTGGTCTCCATTTGGAAGGTAAGCTCCTCAGAATTTTCTTCACGTGATCAGATGCAGTGTAGCTTTTCTTCAGAACTTGAAGACCAGAGACAAGGGTTTGAAACCTTGAATACATGGTTTCAATATCTTCATCTTCCTTCATTCTGAACAGCTCATATTGATGAACTAATAAGTTTGCCTTAGCTTCTTTGACTTGCTTATTTCCTTCATAGGTGGAACATAGAGAGTCCCAGATAGTTTTGGCACATGACTTGTTGGATATTTTTAAATACTCAGCATGAGATATTGCACCAATAAGCATATTCTTAACAGTATGATGCTTCTTATACTGTTTCTTCTTTTCAGCATCAAAGAACTTTCTGTAGGTATTTCTTACAACACCTTCATCATCCATGTGTTCAAAATGTATACCATCTTCAATGATATCCCATAACTCATCATCGGTCCCAATGATGTAACTATACATCTTGGTTTTCCAGAAAGGAAAAGTAGTAGGATCACTGTTGAAGTAAGGTGGTTTGTCTCTGTGATTATCACTGTTCCTTTCCCTATCATAGTTGTGAGGAGGTGGAACAGCAGAGTGATCAGGTCCAGAGGAAGCAGAAGGAGAGGTAACACCAGACATGTTTTTCAACTAAGTACCCCTAGATCTTTTACTGTTTCACTGTTAAGTGAAGAGCAACAGACCGGAGCTCTGATGCCAATTGAAGGTTGAAAAACACACAAGAAGGGGGGGGTTGAATTGTGTGAGACTTTTTCTAAGTTAAAACAAATTGCAGCGGATAAGGTATAACACACACAATATATGAGGATAGGGTTAGAGAGAGATGCTCAGAATTTTTATACTGGTTCCTCCCACTAACAGGAGTAGTCCAGTCCTCTTGTCCTTCACAAGAGATTTCACTATAATCACTCAGATTACAAATGCTCAAGCACTAAGCAAGAGACTTCAAACTGCTCAAGCACAAAGCAAGAGACTTCTAACTGCTCAAGCACAAAGCAAAAGACTTCCAATGCTCAAGCACAAAGCAAGAGACTTCCAATGCTCAAGCACAAAGCAAGAGACTTCCAATGCTCAACCACAAAGCAAGAGACTTCCAATGCTCAAGCACAAAGCAAGAGACTTCAAACTGGTCTTAATGTTAATAAAGATAAGAGATTAACACTTGATATACAATCAGAGGTGTTTACAAAATACAATGCAGTTACAAGACTAACTTAGAAAATTATCACAAAGTTTCTAAGTGTTTGATAGCTTCAGAATTTTACAAAGTTTCAGCACGTTCAGAAGCTTAAGTCTTGATTCCATTTCTTCACAAATCTTCTTCCTTTTATAGATGATAAAATGAACGTTGAAGATTATAGCCGTTTGAAGAATTGAGACGCTCCTTTGTATAGATCAGTGAGCTTATTAGCTGTTCTGATTTGCAGTAGCTTAGGAGCTTAACGTTTACTACAAAATGAGAGATTCCTTTTGGCTTTTGATATTTGAACCTTGGTAAAAGCCAAATAAGGAAATAATCGTTTCTGAAGCCTGACTTGAAAAGGACCTTTCCATGGTCAAACCTTTTCATTCTTGGTTTCTGCGTTTGGACTTAGTCAGGCACAGTCTTCAATAAAATTGTACTCTCAAATGTAGCTTAACACTTATATCTGACGAGCCTTCAGATTTTGATAGGCTCAGAATTACTTGTTTCAGATCTGGTGAGCTCAGATGTTCTTCAGATTTTGATAGGCTCAGAATTACTTGTTTCAGATCTGGTGAGCTCAGATGTTCTTCAGATTTTGATAGGCTCAGAATTACTTGTTTCAGATCTGGTGAGCTCAGAAGTAATTCCTTCAGAAATTCTAAGGTTCAGATAATAACTTCAGAGTTTCACAGGCTCAGAATTACTTGTTTCAGATCTGGTGAGCTCAGAAGTAATTCCTTCAGAAATTCTAAGGTTCAGATAATAACTTCAGAGTTTCACAGGCTCAGAATTACTTGCTTCAGATCTGGTGAGCTCAGAAGTAATTCCTTCAGAAATTCTAAGGTTCAGATAATAACTTCAGAGTTTCATAGGCTCAGAATTACTTGCTTCAGATCTGGTGAGCTCAGAAGTAATTCCTTCAGAAATTCTAGGGTTCTTTAGTACGCAAATTTTAACTTTTAATCCTGCACACTGAATTAAATTATTAGTACTCCAATTTAACCTTAAATACATTGTTATCATCAAAATCAATTAAGGAGATACAAAATCATAATTTTGTTCCAACAGATTTTGCAACACTTTTTAGATGAGAAGTCATCTTGTGAGATATGGTGTTAATACTCTATCACATTCATGTAGTTTATATATGGCAAACTTGCTTAAGAATACATTGAACCAATTTGTTCCTCTTGTTTACATCAAAAGTCATTATTGATTTCCAATGCATATTACTAAAGTCATTATTGATTTACAAGTCATTAAAAACTTTTTAAATTAATAACTCTCTAAATTAATAAATTTCTCCGGTCCTGACTCTATTAATTTATAGAGATTTTACTGTATATACAAATAGTTATTACAAACATCTCATTAAAAGAATAACATTAAACCAAATAAAATATCTAAAACAATTTGTCATCAATCTATGATCTATGCTTCTCTTGAGAGCAATTTTGAAACATCCAATAGGTACATTAGAAAGCCTAACTTTTTAAAATTCTTCACTTCCTATTTTTTTATTAGAATGTAAAGGCATAGAAATTAAATAATCCATTGATCATCCACTTGAGAATAGTACAACGTATATAATGATATTTAAAAAGAATAAAGTAAATAAATTAAATATCATAGACAAAACAAAATTCAACTTGTGACAAAGTAAGAGAAAAAGTAAGAATGAAACATTTCATGCTCTGGAAAATTCTAAAAGTGGTTCATGGTGGACCATTTATGAAAAATCTAAAACCTTATAACGAATACGAATTTTACAAAATTCACCGTTAGATTGAAAGTTTATATCATATAGATTATCTATATAAAATTTTAGAAAAATTGAAAATCATTTGATATGTTATTGAGATCCATCAAGATTAACGATTTATTAAATACTGTAAATCTTGATAAATCCCAATAAAATATCAAATGGTTTTCAATTTTTTTAAAATTTTTAATGGATGCTCTATATGATATAAACTTTCAATCTACCAATAAATTTTATAAAATTTATATTTGATAGATCACTTGTTCACGGTGGACCACGAAGCATCGGCCTTCTTCATGCTCATGTATCTTTCTCACAACAATCACTCTCTCCCTGACCAGTCAACATTCACCGACAATCATGAAAAGGAAGGGTCCCCACCTCAAAGAAATAGAAATCACCATTCTCATCCAATGGAATAGTTCCTCCCATTATTCAATAAATAAATCAATAAAAGAATTATTCTAAGAAAATAAATTATATATTTGTCACATAATAAATAAACTTCTTTTTGATAAAATTTTAGTTCTTTTGATCTTTTAAAACATACTCTTATTTTATTTTATTTTATTGATAGATAAGGTGACAAACACTAAAAAAATTCATGTACCATTGTAAAATTTAGGATATAAATTCAAATAAAGGTGTTCAGTCTAATAATTTTGATATTATCGATGATAAATCTTTCAAAAAAGTAATGTAACTTTTTTAGTACAAGTATTAACTATCATTTTAAGGTATTTTATATAGATTAAAAAAAATATAGGTGAAAGAGTGTAACAATTTTGTAAAGGTTGAGCATATATATCTTTGAAGAACTGTGGGTAATATCCAACAACAATTGAAAATTAATCACATAAATAAATTTATAAATGATATTTACAAATTAATTTTTACTCTATTTACAATTTTGTCTATGTGACTAATTTTAATTGGTTGTTAGATGAAATACCTTCAATTTTTCAAGAGTAATCATAGAAAATACCTTCTATAAATTATTTCTATAATATTGGACATTAACCATTGTAATAAAATGTATATAGTAGAGTATAATGAACATGATAATGATGCACAATTATTTTGTAATATTAATCAAAGCAAAATAAAATAATTAATATTCTTTTCGAACATAAAATAACAATTACTGTGTGGCATTTTCATTAGCTGGGGTAACATATTTTTTTAGTAAAGTACGTCTTTAAATAAATATTTTTCCATACACATTAATTAGAGATTGAATTATTAATCAAATAGTTTTTTTTAATCACTGATCAAATAGTTAAGATATTTAAACATATATACATCACTCTTATTACACCATATTGAATACTGATACTCTATTTGATTTTTTTTTATTACACACTATATTTGATTTTAATTATGAATTTGAATTAATTAATTAATAAAAATTGATTTATTTTATACAAATATTGGTTTAAATATATCAATTTTTATTTATAATTAAATGTAAAAAGAGCATACATTTAATTTTGGACCTAGAAAGTGTGAGTACCAAATACCTAACTAAGAATTCTTAAGCAATGTTTTTTTTTATCAAGTAGTTTAGTGGCTAGAAAATTCACCTTAAAGATGAATAAGTAGAGTGTCTCGGATTTAAACCCGAGCTCCTGCACATATAGTGCAAGGTCTCTACCAACTGAGTCAAACTCACGAAAAAAAATTCTTAAACAATTTATTAACATCTATCGTGAAACTATTACGCATTGGCAAGCAAACAAGAGTTGGTAGGATAATAACTAATTAAAAACTTAATTAATCTTTTTCTAAATATTAAACACTTTGTAGGACATGGTAGAGGAGGGTACCCTACACACCATAAGTTGCAGGAAACAGGCCCCACAAGCAAAAGGTCCCCTATTAGAAGATGTAAATTATAAAAATTAATAAACTACAAACAAAGTAGGGACCAATTGAGAAAAATGTGTCTAGGTCAATAGTCAATACCCATTTTGCCATTGAATGGAAGGGTCCCAAACCATTACCCAACTCAACCCTAAAACCAAAAGGTGGATGAATCAAGAGTGTGTAAATATAATGGTGTGTCCCACATGACCTAGCAAGAGGTCCACCACTAAATTTTTCTTTATGGTCCACTTTCAAAGTCATGGTAAAGAAATCCCAAAAAAACTCTATAATTTTATATCGTAAACAATTTTGATCATTAATTTGAGATCAAACAATTTATATATAAATTTTAATTTTACATTATAAAGTGATCTTATGGTCTAGATTAGAACCATCTATTGTAACTATGGCTAATCTAATTTTGAGAGTAATGCGTACGGATTTGGTTCTATGCATTCAATTTTTCTATGCAATCGATCTGGTCTGTTTATAATTGTCTGATCAAGATCGAACAGCTATAACGTAAAAACTGCATTTTATGACTGTATTTATTTAAACCATTCAATCAAAATCCTCGTGTCTATCCGTCTAAAAAAATAAGCATGGTCATGAGTCATGACCTCATTTTTGGGCATGTGCCCCACAAAGAAAGGATTGACGGATCAAAAGTGGGACCCACATAGTGAGTCGTACGGACCAAGGAGCAGCCAGAGGCACACACATGATAAAGTGGGGCTCATAACTTAACTTTATTATATATGGGTGTGGCCCATTGTTAGCATCTCTAGCGTGCGCACCACACAGATAAAGGGTCCCAATCCCAACCTTCTTAAAACCCTGGCTGGCCCCTCAAAAGGGTGGGTGCATGGGGAAAACAAAGTGGAGCCACCCATCACTTTCTGCATCATGTATACGTATATAATGAGACAAGCTAAGAATAAAAAGTTATGGTCACATTTATTTGTTTTAAGCTCATGCTAACTAGTGTCATGACATTTATTTGTTTTAAGGGTCATACTTAGGACACTAGTTAAGGATATTAAAAGAAAAAAATTATGCATAAAAAACAACATAATTTATATTTATAAAGGTTGACTACATAAATTCCAAAAATATTTTATTATATTTGCTTTCTTAATTAATATCTCGAGACACTAGTTAGCATTTTCCTTATCTTTAATTGAACTATGGACCAACTATTTATCAATTTTATCAAGCTTAGTCCCATCCAAAATTGTTCTTATAATATAAAAATTGATTCGGATTTGAGTTTATCCTATAGGTTATTCAAATAATTAATTCCATGTGTTACTGATGTTAAATATAAGGTTAATATATTTTTTATTCTTATAAAAAATTGGTATATTTTGTTTCTTATAAAACTAATACTAGTATGTATATAGTATTAAATTTTCATCCATGTTGTTAAATCAATGTTAATTTTTTAATAACGATTAATAGGTTGTTATTCTCTGCTAAGTGGACGTGTTTTGTGTTACACTCTTGCTAATTTTTTTTTTAAGATTCCCTCCTTCCAAAGTAATTTTTTTTTATTCTTCCCCTTGGATGTAAGGAATTACCACTTTTTAAATTGGATGAACAAAATAATCGATTTTAAAAAATAGCACTTTTTAAATTGGTTGAATAAAATAACCGATTTAAAAAGTACATCCAAAGGAGGGACCAAAAAATTTAATTTGCAAGGAGAAAATCTTCAAGAAATTTTTAGCAGGAGTAACGCAAAACACACCAACTTATTAGAGGGTAAAAATTTATTAACCCTTTTAATAATCATTTTGCAGATATATTTACTTCAATTTTTATCTTGTATAATTTAAAAATTCATATTTAATTATTTTTATTTTAAAAAAATTTAAAATTATGTAAATAATTTTTGTATAATATTCTAACATGCCTAAAAATATTATTCAAAAGTTTAAAATTTTAAAAATAATTAAATAATTTTTAAAATATAAAAAATATTCGGAATTAAAACTAAATGCATATAAATTTTTCAGGGATCAAAACATGTCACTTTCTCTATATGGATCAAAATTAAAATTTAATAACTTTATAGAGACAAAAAAATATTTCATTGTTTTCGACTAGACTTTTGAATTGAACCATTCTCATGTCATATACGCCAGCCCAATATCACTTGACATAATATACAATTTTTCACCGTCTGTCAAATTATGCATGACTCTACCTTAAGCTTATACTCCTTAAATATACGGAGTATTGTACTAAAAATGTGTTTAAATTCCACATTGCTTGATCACTATTAAAAAAATTGCTCACTTGAAATTGAGCTCAATGTTGTACTTTTTTTTTCCTTTCTTTTAAGTAGTCTAGTAACAATTTCACGGCCTATTTTTTTTTTTTTTATATAACCCCATTTAAAAAATAAAACACAAAACTATCTTTTTTTTTCCTGTTATTAAATATTGAATAAATAAAGGGATAACCCAATAAAAATATTGATAAAATATAATTAATATTAATAAATATTTATAAGTTAAGAAAAATAGAAAGATTCATCTAGTTCCATAATTTCATCCTCCAACATATTTGAAAAAAATATGGTGGAAAGAAACAATCCACTACCACCTCAAGTCATGATAATGATACCAACCCTAGGAGGCTAACTCATATTGAATGCTCAAGTACCAATCAAGACAAATAAAGATAAAGATCGAGATCTTACAACTCTTAGTGGAACACGTTTGAAGATAAATTCATCACGAGGTTCCTTCCACAAAGCAAAATAACGGATGCAAAGACTGCAATAGTTGTGTTCTCCTAGAGAGCCCTTTTGAGAATTTATGTGAAACATGGAAGAGATTTTAAAATATGCTCAAAACATGTTTGGATCATGGATTTATCGATACAGGGATCTTGAAGCAACATAAACTCTTGCTTGATGCAACAACAGGTTGATCAATTGATGTCAAAAAGAGAAGTTGTAAAGATTATTTTGAAGTAGTATAAATTTAATTAATTTTTAATTATGTATATTGGCTAATTATAGTCTTTATGCAAAATTTTTTGGGCAAAATATATTGTCTTTGCGGCCTTTTGAACCTGACTGATTGAGCTCATCTGATTAATCACCTAACCTGAATCCGTCATACGCTTGGAACTATCCATAGTCCATATAGTGTTTGGGCCTGATTGATTAAGAATGTCAACAGAGCGGAGAATAAGTGAGGAGTACTTTATCATTATATTTTCTACCATATAAAATGATTACCATCTCCATCCTCATTTTTCATTTTAGGGAGTATTCTTCCTCAATCTTCATTCTCCCACCGTTTATGTGGAGATCCATTTACATTATTTTTTTATTTTTTATTACTTTCAATCAAAATAGTTATAAATTAAATACAAATGTAATCGTAGAACGTATAAAAAAAATTTAAGACATTATTGTGAATTTTGTGACAATAATAAACATCATATATAAATAAATTTATATACATATTATGTGAAACTATAAATAAATATAATATATAAAATACTTAAATATACACATATATAAGTTATTATATTATTTTATTAATAAAAAAATATAAATATTATTTTAATAGAAAAATCGGGGACTAGTCTAAAGAATATGGGATAAAATTTCATCCTTTTCTTCAAACCTCCATCCATGAGAAAAAGTTCCCATTTTTTGATCTACATACAAAGCAATCTTCACAAAATTTTCATTTACAAATCAAATTATTGACATCTCCATTTCCGATCATCATATCCGTCCGGTTGTTCACCCCTTCTTCCACCCTTAGTTCATAGAGTAGAATATACTCTTACATACAAAAAATACACATGCACGCAGCACATGCCCTCTTAGTATTGCCTTTTCAATTTTTGATCTTCTTTCATAGCTTTCATTTTCTTATGATGGTCCCTTTTCTATATGTGGTCTTTTATTAAACTTTCTTAGTCTAAAAGCAGAACAATTTCCATCTTATATTAATTTCTTACGGCAAAGGGAATATCCCACAATGTGGAAAAAATCTTGCATTGGCACAAGATTTAGATACACTAGTACAGCCAAAAATTAAAATGGTTAAAGAAAAAAAAAAACTTTTATTTTTATGTCTGTTGAGGGCTAGTCCAATCAATGTAGAGGTCTAAAAGAGATTATATATAGTTTGAACTTTGGTCAAGATCCATAACAAAAAAAACTTTGGTAAAGAAGGGATATATATGAGATATCTTTTTAAGTAAAATTCTAACATGGACCAAGTGGTCCATTGTGGAACATTCATGAAAAACCTTATAACGACGAATACGAATTTTACAAAATTTACCGTTGGATTGAAAGTTTATATCATATAGATCATCTATAGAAAATTTTAGAAAAATTGAAAATCATTTGATATGTTATTGAGATCCATCAAGATTAACGGTTTATTAAATACTGTAAATCTTGATAAATCCCAATAAAATATCAAATGATTTTCAAATTTTTTAAAATTTTTTATGGATGCTCTATATGATATAAACTTTCAATCTACCAATAAATTTTGTAAAATTTGTATTCGGTTAGATCACTTTCCACGGTTGACCACTTGTAAAGGTGGTCCACCGTAGCATTAGCCTTCTTTTTAATTGTGTGTCTAATCTAATTGCATGTTTGAGTGTTTGACCATAGGATCAACTATTTGATTAGCTTTTTCGAAACTTTCTCTTATACATTTTTCACTTTTATATTTATATATAATATATTTATCATTATAAAAAAACTACCTGATTAGCTTCTCAATGATATGACGAATGGTAAGAACTGCTCGATGATAGGGGTGAGCAAACGTGAGTGACCCGACCGTGACCTGCTTTAACCGACATGCATATTGATGAAACGGGCGGGTTCAATTGGTTTTCGGGTTGAAAAATGAAAAAAGTAGGGTTATCACGGATATCAATGGTCGGTTGCGATTCTATAAAACATCATCCATGGGAACCCACAACCGACCGACTAAAAGCAAGGTAATATTTTCTACCTGCACAATATATACGGTCTAAGCATAAAAGGCTACATCTAATGTCCTACATGCCTAGTATGTTGTACTAGTAGCTACTCCCTCCAATCTTATTTATAAGCAAAAGTCAACAAAAATTTTTGGCCCTAAATATAAGTAAAAATCATTAAATTCAACTCTAATTAATATTTTTTTTCCAACAATACCCCTACACATGCATTTATTCATTTCTACAAGTAATCTATGTTGGAGTAGTAGTAATAATGATTACATCTAAGTAGGAGTAGATTTCATAATAGGCAAAATGACATTTTAAAAATTGCACAAAAAATTACACATAAAACTAGGATAAAAAAACAACTCCTTAATAACTGTGCAAAAGAAAATATTTACTTTAAAAAAAATCCGAAGGAAGTATTTATTTTTAAACTTACAACTATCACACATTACTCAATAAAAAATTAAAAAGCATTACTTGAGTTGAGACTAGCTGGCAAAAGCTACACTGATGCACCTTCTCTGTTCTCATCTACCGGTAGTACAGTATACTACATATTTTTGTTTTTTTTCTTGTATATGCTTATCTTTCATTGCATGATTAATTTATTAACATCTCTCCATATATACATTTTCTTGGCAGTTGCTATTTCTATGGTGAGATACACTCCAAATGAATCTTAATTTGTCTATCAGAATAATTGAACAACACACCTTCAAGGATAAGTATTGTTTGTTAATATGATTCATCATTATGAAGTCTTTTCTTTTCTATTTATTTGCTACAATCTTAACTCACTTCTTCTTCTTCTTTGAAGTGTCTTTGAGTTATGAATCCATAACAAAAAAACACAGTTTTCTTCTTCTTTGAATACATAACCGATTGAAACCACCCGATCAACCCATCATCCGTTCCATCCGCCACCCGCTCAAACCGACAACACAAGTGGTCGGAAATGGGTGAAGTTTTAGTCATGTCGGTTTCATATAAATGAGCAGTTTTTGAACCGAACCCGCCCAATGATCAGCCCTACATAAGCCAACAACATACCAGAAGTTTTAGTCATAACTCCATGATGCATGGCCTATAATAGACATTTGAATCATGCAAAGCTCAATTTGTATCCTTCAAAATTTCTTCGGTCTAATTTTGAGTCTTCTTTACTTTATTAGTATTGTTCAGAGGAGTATGATTATTGATTAAAAATATAAGGCTTAATTACAGTTTTGGTCCTATTACTTTGCTTTTTTCACAGTTTTGGTTCTCCTATTTTAATTTCAACCAGTTTTAGTCCCTCTTATTCAAATTTGGATATGTGTCATATTTTTAATGACATGGCAAACATAGTGCTAATGTGTCAAAGTCCATATATAATTAATATTTTTCATGTCACTAATTATGTTTATTTTAATTTATTTATAATAAAGACACAAAAATTAAAATAGTAAAATAACAACTATTATAAACAAAAAATTAAAATAGAAAATTAAATTTTTATTATTTGATTCCATAAATAAATAAGAATCAATAACCCTAAAATAGAAATAAATTATCAAATTTCTCAAATCTCTACTTCTCTCCATCGAAGTAAGAATCATACAAATCCCCAAATTTCCTTGCTCCACTTTTTCGTTCCTCTTTTTATACTTCCTATTCAATTGTCTTGTCCTTGTTCCACTTCTTTTTCTTCAATTTTCGTTGGTAAAGAAATCATTGTTGCTCGAAAATTGTTGTTTGGTTACTTCTCCTTATGAATTTCGATTTTTCTCTCATGTATTTTTTATTGTACAAAGTTCTTCTTTTCGGTTACAAGGAAGAAATGGTTGTGATTTTTTTGACTAGTTTGATGAGAAGATAACTGATGATGCTAAAGAATTATTTAAAATAAAGTACTAAATTCCTATAACAGAAGATGAATGATGTGAAGAAAAAGATGTTTCAAACAATGCTCATGATGATTTAAAGTTGAAGATTAGTTTTTTAGGAATTTTTAGGCTTTTTTTTTTTTTTTTTTTTTTTTTTGTAATTTCTAGTGTATTTGTGTACCGAAACAAATCCCCCTCTCGCGAACATTATTCTAGCAACAACGAAGAACGGTTTCGAATGGGTCGAGTTCTAGCAACAAATATTTTTGCTTCTTAAGGTCGATTGAGCGGCATCGATTTGGGGATCTCTGAGATGTTTTCAGGGAGAGAATGAGATATTTGAAAGATTTGGGAATTTGTTTCTTGATTCTTATTTATTGTTTTATAATAATTGCTATTTTAATTTGTGTTTTTTTTGTCAAAATTTTGTATTTTTATTATAAATTAAAATGATAAACGTAGTTAGTGATATGGAAAGTGTTAATATATGTGGATTTTAACACCTCATCACTATGTTTGTCATGTCATTAAAAATATGACACATAAGATCAAAATTGAGTAAAAGTGACTAAAACTAGTTAAAATTAAAATAGAGGGACTAAAACTGAGAAAAGAGCAAAGTAAGGGGACCAAAACTGTAATTAAGCCAAAATATAATCAATGTTCCTTCTATTCCATAGATCATCAATAGTTACACGAGTATAAATGATTTAATTAATTTCATTTTTTTTATTAAAGAAAAAATTTTAGAGTAAGAGGATGATATGTTCAATCTAAGAAAGGAAATACTTTTAGACATAAAGAACACTTCAAACCTTCTTCGAAGGATATAGGTTCAAACTCGAGACCTTTCAAATTTTAAATATGTCTTTTATGACTAAACTAAACCTTTAAATAAAGTAAATTAATTTCTTTTTTGTGACTAACTTAACTTATTTCTTTTTTGTCATTCACACAAAATTAAAACTCTGCAGTCGCAAATTAAATATTAATTTAGATTAATTTTGTACGATTTGATCATGTGGTAACAAAAATATGATTAATATTGGAAAGTATTAGGTTCGAATTCGCTGGTAATTTAAGTTTGAGTTCGCTAGATAAATGTTATTATAACTATTATTTGTGTCATATGATCTTCTCTATCTTTATTTGCACTCTCTCTCTTTCTTCACTATAATTTTTTTTAAGGAAAATGTTAAACAATACCATTGGGGCACTAGTTAAGCATGTTTATATAGAAATTTTATCTTAAAATGTGTGCATTCAATGCGTTGAATGTATAAAAAGTTGTTTTATCACCATTATTTTTATTTTTTATTTCTTTTTTTGGCATGCTTAACAAAGTGTCCTAAGAGCACTGTTTAGCATGACTCGTTTTTTAAAGTATTTTTAAGATGCATTCAATAATGAGCGATTTGATTAGATGACAGGGCCGACCCTATGGTAGAAGCCAAGGCCCGAGATTTTAGGAGACTTTTTATTTTTGTATATTCACCTTTTTTTAAAATGTTATAAATGAAAATAGCATTTTAGAAAATACTATGTCAATCGAACAGTTTAATAATTTTGTCGGTTAAAATATTAATTTTATCTTTTATTTCTTTTTTTGTATGTTGAACAAATACTCCGTATTGAAACACTGTTTAACATGACCCTTTATATATATATATATATATATATATATATATATATATATATATATATATATATATATATTGGCGTATTATGTTAAATAAAGGAAAATGCTTATGTTATCATAAATTGTTTGCAAGAAACATAAGAATTGTATGTGGCATTGCATAAGATCATCAAATATGTATCATGTCATATTTAAGAAAAAGATACTCCCTCCGTCCTATTTTATTTGAGCCAGTTGACTGTCTCACGTTTGCCAATGTAAAACTTTAACGATTAATATCTTTAATTGTATAATAGTAAAAATTATAAAAATTTGATATTTTGAAAATATAAATCGAGACGAATCCAACAAGATCTTATATGCTAATATTTATTTTTATTTATGAATAGAAAAATAGAGTCAAAACGAGATATATCAATAGTGTCTACAGTCAAAATGTCTCAAATAAAATAGGACGGAGGGAGTATAATTTAGTAAAAATAAGAAAAAGAAAAAATATATTTATCCAAATAGAAAAAACAAAAGTATACAAAACTATTTATTCATATAATAAAAAGAAGGGAGCTTCTAAGGTGTAGTCAATATTTTGACAATATTAAAAAAGTTATTTGAATAGACCAATAGGAGTAAAGTCTTTATTTGGTCCCACCAAATCATAATTATATGGTGTAGTTCCATAATTGTGTTTCTGTGTATCTTCAGAAATCTAAAGGTGTGAGTTTTTTTT
Source organism: Trifolium fragiferum (assembly GCA_954870985.1). Taxonomy (NCBI): domain Eukaryota; kingdom Viridiplantae; phylum Streptophyta; class Magnoliopsida; order Fabales; family Fabaceae; genus Trifolium; species Trifolium fragiferum. The sequence goes on from OX940792.1 coordinate 12,934,809, forward strand.
CTCTATCCTAAGATCGAGATTTTGCTCTGATACCAAAGTTTGGGCGGCAGAGATTCGCGCGTTAGCTGTAAGATAAACGTTGAAGTTCATTTTTCGTGTATTGTACTAAAAGTCTGTAATTAGACAATAGATCTTTTCTTTCTATGAGTCTTGCCTTTATTCTTGGATTAACATAAGGTTTATCCATATATAGCAAGTTTTTTAAGCATTTATATTCGAATTCTAATTTTTGAATTCTTTTTCTATAAACTTTTAGATTTTTTCTTTCTTCAGCTAAGTTCATTACTAGCGCAGGTAGTAAGTGTAACAGGTTGCGGAAGTTTAATTAGATTCTTTTATCTAATTTTTCGAGTTGTAAGGACAACTCTGCTACTGAACTTTGTAGCTTATTTAATTCTTTTAGTTCTGAGATTTCAAAATCTCTTTTTGGGGGTGCTACCCTAAGGCTTTGGCTTCTAATTAATGGTTTTTCGTCTGTTTCTTCAAACAAATTTTTGTCATCTTCTATTAATGAACAACTCTTTTTTGCCAGGGTTTTAAATATAGGTGACTCTAATGTCACTATAGGGGTGAATAATTCATCAATATGAATTATATCTTTTCCTGTAAATTCTATGCTATGATGTGAATTACTTAAAGCATAATTAATTTTATAGCATATTGTAAAAGGATGATTTCCTTTTTTCATAAATTTTGGATCTTCTAATTTGTAATTAAAGATTATGGATCTGTCCAGATCTTTATCATTTAGGGATAATCCTATTTGTAAGTTTATATCAAACTTAATTTTTTTAATATTTTAAATTGCATCTTCCTTGTGCAATTATAGATTGTCTATCATTTGTAATTCTAGAGTCTCTTAGAATTATATTTAACGGTGTATCAATACCTTTCATGAAAGTACTTTTGATTAAAACTTGAATGGTTGATATGTGAATATAACCAATTTTATTTCGTTCTTTTTCAGAAAGACTTGAAATTCTTTTTTGAATTTGTGTTCTATCTATGGTAGATATAAAAATATTTCCAGAAGTAGAATCAATTTGGAATTGCTTCTTCTCCTATCATTATTCCAAATTTCAAGATATTTTTCCTCAAAAAACGTTCTTTGAATTTTATGGACTTTCTTTTAAAGTTTTCTTCAGCAGTTAGAGATAAATCTGCTTCTTCTATTTTGTGATCTTGTATAACATCAGCAAAATAACTAGATGTTTCTTCAAAAAGTGATATTTCAGACATAATTTTCAAAATTCTTCTGAATTTTCACTAATATTATCGGGCAAAATATTTAAAGTTTTTATTAGACTATAAATTCGAGAGTTTTTTAGTCTATAATGTACACTTGCAAAGTCTCCATAGAATTGTCCTTGAAAACATTCTATGTATTTAGAATTTTTAGTAAAATTGTTTAACTCACGAACTAAACATTTTAATTCATGTTCTTCGAAGTCTCCTTCGATAGTTTCTTGAATTTTTTCGAGAAAAACCTTTTCTTGGTAATGATTAAATTTGAATTTGTCTAAAATTATCTTAACCAAATTTGGTTCAGAGATCCTTTTTAGTAAATAAGTTACCTTTTTATCATAGTCTTCCATTAAGACTAATTCTAAGTATGTGTGATCAGAACTAGGTTCTGTGTGCTCAATTTCAAAAAAATTTGAAAATAATCTTTGAGTTCTAAAATTCGAACTTTCCATCTGTTATGCAAACAGTATAATATAATAAACAAGTGTTGTGATAATAACAATCATACCTGATATGATTTTCTTTGTTTCTGGTTTTGTTGAACTCTTCGATCCGAAGATGTTTGTGTTGTTTTGGGATATAATCTGTTTGATTATATTGTGTTATGCGGTTGATCCCTCCAGAGTATTACCTCAAGGATCTAGCTCCTCCAGAGTATTACCTCAAGAGCTACTTCTTAGAAATAATTCTAAGGACAGAAGAAATAATTCTTCAAAAACTAGTTAATAGTTTCGTATTTCTTTCAACTGTAATTTACAATTGAGCTTAGAGCTCTTATTTATAGTGGAGAAGGGCTCACATTAGGTAAACGTCCCTTTCCATGACATTGTACATGCACTCAGAAAAGTGACACGCACTCACACAACAGTGACATGCACTCAGAAAAAGTGATGCGCACTTAAAAAGAAAAACGCACTAAGAAAAACGACAAATAGTTTTTTACATTATTTATCACTAAGTGTTCCTCATCTGACTCAGATGTGATAAGGTACCACTGCACACTTTTTGTCCTACATTGTGGCCAGTTGATTCGTGCTGTTAGCCTCCTTGTCCTCTTGTGCCGACGATTTTTGACAGTTTTTACAGTTATGATTTTTGTAATACTGTAAAAAATATCTACAGCATTCTTCTTGAATTACCCTTGGTAATTTTTCATGACAATTCTTCAGTTGGTCAATTCTTTCTTCAAGTTCTTGGATTGCCTTGATATCTTTTTCTTTTGCTGGTTTTCTGGAATCGCTATACACGATCATTGATGAGTCTTCGTAGATTGTTCTGTAGTTTGTCTGGGATGACAATCTTGAAACTTTCCGACGAAAATTCTTCATCTGATTGACATACATAGTTGGATGCCATTCTGTACTTTCCTTATTCATGACCGGATATTCTTTGTTGGATATCCCAATCTTGATTAAGTATATTGGTTTTGTGACCAGCTCCAAGGTATTTTCATCATACTAAGGATATGTTGAATCGATCTCTAGGAAGATCTGTTTTCCTTTGGCATATAAATTATTGAATTTTTCTGCCAAATTTTGTAGATTTTTTGGAAGAAACTTGAGTTCCCCAAAAGTTTTCTTTGGTTGCTCTTCCAAATATATGGTGTGGATTAAACCATTTTGAAAGAAAGATAGACATGTAGTACTATCTATTCCTGGTAATGTAATTGTCTTGGGACAGCTAAATTTGTTAGCCGGGTAGAAGCATTCAGTGGTGAATTCTTCCACATAATGGTTTAACCATTTCCATCTAAGACTGAATTCCATATAGGTTGGGTCAGTTACCTGGGTATTCGAGCTGGCGAATTTTGTCAATCGACAGCTTCCTTTTCGACTCCATTGTTGGAGATTTTTGAAGGTTTTTTGCTGTTGTAACTTCCTTGTAGGCTCCGCAAAGTGCCTGTTCAGCTTCCTTCATGGTTTTGTATCCTTTGTGACGCACATTCTTGCCTAAGATGTGCTGCTTTGCTATTGCCCATTTTCTATAGATCCCTTTCATTGGACCATAAAAAATGACATAAGCTTCAAACTTTCTCATCTCATTGTCTACGGGATCGCTTGTTTGAATGGTTGTTGATAAACCATTTTTTCTAGCTTCATCTTCTTCGTCGACCTGGTCAGCCCAAGACTTCTTGCTGTCTGAGGTTGTTTCTGAAGATTCTGCTTCTTGTTCTATATTCCAACCACTGGGTACTATTGTTTCAATAGGAATTTTTGAACTTTCTGGGGTTGTATACTTTACATAGTAGTCATATTTTCCAGAAGGTTGTCCTAGGAGGTCCCAGTTTTCTTCTTTTTTAAGAACTTCACTTGAGCTTTTTGCTGTTTGATTTTCATCTGTTGTCATTTTTTGTAAACCTTTGAGTGTTGTAATCATCTTCCCCCTCTCGGCAGAGATTTTTGCTTTTTTGATTTCTAGGGCGACAAGTTGTTCGTCCTTTTGCTTGATGTTGTTCTGAAGTAGCTTTATGGCTTGCTCCATTCTCTCGTCAGTGTATCTGCAAAACTGTTTTGCTCAGATTTTATATATTGAACATATGGCTCGAATTGTTGTAATTTCATCTGCCATCTTATTAATCTGCCTTGTTTATGGTCAGCTTTAATTTTATATCTCCAAAATCCTGTAAGATATTTAGAGTCTGTACGAAGAAGGAATCTTGACGGTAATAAGTCAATCTTCCATTTTTCTAGTATTTTTACACACGCCAGAGTTTCTAGTTCCTGAATATGGTATCTAGATTCTGTATCTGTAAATGTACCAGAAATATATTTACATAACTGTAAATTTTCAGTATCCTTTATCAGGATTTTAGAAGCACTGTAATCAATGCCTTTTTTAGTATCTGTTTCTTCTTTCGAAGTTTCAGATTGTTTTGATTGAAGATCTGGTTCTTCAATTTTATATCCCTTCTCATTTAGAGAAAGTTTTGCTTTACCATTGGGTAAGGCTCTCATACAACCTGCCCAGGTTGTTTGTGATGCATCCGTTTCTACAATTAAAAAATCTTTTATTGTTGGATTGTAGAGTTCGGGTAAAATTTTTATTTTTTCTTTAATGGTTTTAACATTATCAGAATCAACTTTAGTCCAAGACCATGGAACTTTTTCTGAAATTTTCTTTTGCAAATGCTTTCTTTCCTTTGCTAAGTCTTTTAAAAATCATTCATTAGCAATATAATTTAAACATCCAAGAAATCTTTGGATTTGTTTTCTGTCAGAAAGCTCATTTGGAAAAACTTGTATTTTTTCTTGGGTATGAGGTGCTAAACTTAGTTCTCCATTTTCTTTTAAAATTAAACCAAGGTATTCTATTTCTTTTTGTAAAATCTTTGATTTCTTTTTTGAAATTATAATACCCTTTTCTTTAATTCTTAAAAGAACAATTTCTAAATCTCGAAGATGTCGTTTTTCATCTCCTTTTGTAAAAATGAGTATGTCATCTATATATGCTAAACATATATGATCCAAACCTGCGAGAGATTTGTCCATAAATCTTTGATATATTGATGGTGCTTGTTTTAGTCCAAAAGGCAAAACATTCCCTTCGTAATGTTTTTGAGGTGGACATGAAAAAGCTGTTAATGGTTTTGTTTCTTCTGCTAGTCGTAGTTGATAATAACCAGACTTTGCATCCAAGGAAGAAAACCAATTATATCCTTTTATTTTTTCTAAAATAAAATCTTTTCTTGGTAATTTATAAGAATCTCCAACTGTTGCCAGATTAAGTTTCTTATAATTAATTACCATTCTTCTCTTACCTCTTTTTATTTCGTTGTGGTTTTCGACATAAAAAGCTGGTGCAGAATGTGGACTTGATGAAGGTCTAATAAGGTCTTTATCAAGTAAATCTTTACATTCTTGTTGAAATTCTTCAACATCTCTAATAGAATATGGAATTCTTTTTGGAACATTTATCTCGTCATTAGGATTTTTTAACTTAATGACTATAAGTTCATGATTAGTGTTTTTAACACTGTCTAAAGGGTTATCTGAACAGACTTCATCTAACCTTTCTTCTATATTAATATGGAAACTTCTTTTTTCCCATATAGTTCTTAACTCCCTAAGGTTTCCTTTAATAAGGTTTAAGATTTCATTTCTAGTAACTATTTTGGTGGTTACTATTTTTCTATTTTTAGGATTTCCCAAATCCTTCCAATGAAGTGATATAGTATCCTTTCTTTGAGTAAAGGGTTCATATAATTTTAAAAAGTTATTTCCTATGATTAGATCTAATCCTGAATCATGGAGGTAGATTGTTGGAATAAAAAATTTATATCCTTCAATTTCTATAGACACATCTCTAAGGTTAAACCATATCTGATGTTTTGATTTGTCTGCAACTATTATTTCTTTTGGCTTAGTTAATCTTTCCCAATTTCTAGAGATAGATTTCTTCCCAAAACAAAGAGTTGCACCTGTGTCTATATAGGCTAAAAGGTTTCTATTTTTTAGCACTATTTTGATAAATGTAGCAGTTGGATTTCCTTTACCAAGTATCTTCTTCGACATCTGAATCTGTCTCTGTGCAGTATTCATAAATGTCTTCATCGGACTCTATGTCTGATTCTATAGGTTCATATCCCATTGCATATATTACATGTAGGATATTTTTCTTAGGATTTTCCTTTTTAGGGCACTCATTTGCATAGTGACCTTCTTCATGACATAACCAACATGTACATGATTTTTTGCCTTGTGGGCATATTTTCTTCCTAGGGTAAGGTTGTTTTTTCCTAAAGAATTTTTTGTTTCCCTTTTTGAATTTTCTAAAAGGAACCTTCTTAAATTTCTTTTTCTTATAGGGTTTTTGTAACCTTGTTTTTCTGGGTTTCTTCCTAGAGTTGCAACCATAATTTCCTACTTTGTCTTGTAGTTTATTACAACAAAGGGATACTTGAGCTTCTCTTTTGGCTATTTTTTGACTACACATTTCTTGGAGCCAAATTTTTAGGGTGGTTATTCTTCCTCCTAGAGTATCATCCACTTTTCCTTCTGCTAATGCTGAAGTAAAGAATATTTTAACTTGAGCTGATACTCTTTCTGGTAACTTGTCATAGTATAGTTCTATCAAGTTTCTGGAAATTCTAGTACTATTATCTATGTTGTAATAATAGTCCTGAAATTCACAAATGAAATTATCTACATAGCACATATTGCAGATTTTTAGGTTAGTTATTTTCCAAAGATTCTGGTCGGAAAATGCTATCTTAGATTGAATGGAGTCCTTCCATCCTTTAAATTCTGTTACGAGTAACATATGAATCCAGTCTACTACTAAAGCTCCTGTTAGGGGTATCGTTCCCATAACTTCTGGTGGTAAGGTCGAAATGTATTTGTAAGCATTTCCTCTAGTTTTATATTGTAGGAAATTGAAAATTTCAATTGGTCCTAAATTTTTAAGGTCTTCATTTAACTGGACTAATACACTATTTGTATTGTACCAATCTCTTAGATCCTTGGCTGTATCAAAACTACAGTCTATGTCTAAAATTCCTTGCCCTTGAAATGGGTTTTGTGTAGGTACATAATAATGGGGTACCTTTTGGAATTTTTGTTTGGTAAATTCTCTTTCGAATTCTGCAGTTCTTTTCGTACCAGATGTTTCTGCTGGTTCGAATTTTACGAAGTGAGGATTTTCATTTTCTTCCTCTACTTCTTCTTCAGAGCTAAAATCATAAATGATTTGGTTTTTCTCTTTTGGTTCTTCGTCAACTACTTGACTTTTTCCTGATATATCTAAAGAGACCATAAGTCTTTCCAAATTTTCTAATTGCCTATTAAGGGCTTCTTCTTTATCGTCCATTCTTAAAAGAATTTAGATGGTGGTTTAATTTTTAATTGTGTAGAAACAGAAGTTTCTTCGAGGTTTTCTAGAAGCCTAGGAATATTTTCTATTTCTAGTTCCTTTCCTTTCTCTTCTCCCCCTAGAGAAAATTGAAGGTTTTTGTCTTCTAAGAGTTTTATCATGTATGCTATCATACAAGATATATTATTTAGCTGTGGATTTGTTGTATGAAAGAGGTGAGGAAACTTATGAGTTTCATCTTCTTCATAACAATCAAAGTTTATTCCATTATGAAATTTCCATGTTTCATATGGTTTATATCTTTCTTCTTCAGACTGTAAGGTTTCTAAATAGGATGTTTGTTTTTCTATCCTATCTTGTAAATCAGAGAAGTTATCTAAAACTTTCTGTAATTTACTTGTTAGACTTTCTTCAGTCATCTTGCAATATTCTGAAGTCTTTTTTGAAGAATTTCAGCTAGTTTCTTATATTCTTTAGCTAAATAGAGGTTTCCTGAGTTTCTAAACCAATAGTGTAGTCTCTTAAACCATCTAATTTGGATTTTGTATAGAGCAAGATCAGCTATGTTAGATTTAAAGCTGATTATTGGATAAATTAATCTTCCACATGGACTTCTTAGGAATTCATTCCCGTGTCGTTTTACTAACATATTATTCATTGGACTAATCTTAATTGCTACGGATTAGCTACCAAATTTTTGCTACTAATTTTGTGCTAATGGACTGCTTGATTTCTAGCCATTAGATTTGAAATTTGCACATAGAAATTGTTGTGCATTTGCCACACTAGATCATGACTTTTTTAAAACATTCATTTTGGTGAATGTACCATAGAATTTGCCTAAAAAGAATCATTTTCCATATCTTCAAATAGGTCATGCCATCATCACTTCATCATATAAGAAAGAATCTTATCTTATCTAGTTAACATCCTTCCATACTCTTTTCTCCTTCCTTTTTCTTCATTCTCTTCCTCATCCTTCGCTATCTCTTTTAACATTTCTTTTGTAGTTTGCCAAACAAGTAAATAACATTGACCATAACTCTCCTATTGCCAAACACAAATGAATTACTACTTACAATGACCATAATCCCCCTCCTAACCCTAAACCCCACCCCATAAGATGGGACCCATCACGTGGATTAGTCCTTATCATAGTGGGTCCAATAACGATCACTGTAGATTTGTTTCCATGTAATATCATATGAGACGGTATCATAAGGGTCCCATCCTTCTATATCACTAGTTACTACCTCCCTCTCTTTCCTACATTAATAACAACCCTCTCTCATTCTTCAACTCAATCTCAAACTCTCTTGTGCTATATATATACACTTTAACTCTCTCATTCTAACTTCAAAACTCAAAACATCTTCCTACTTTTATTTCTCTTCCTCCTACGTTGTTGTTGTTTTTATCTTGTCATCACTATTGTATTTTTTGTTTTTGTTTCTTAATTATGTCCGAACAAGCTTCTAGAAACATTGATCTAACTCTCGGTGATCCCAAAGATGAACCGGAAATAGAAGATGGCTCAGCTATAAAAGTGATGCCGGTGGTTCCTTTACAAATAAACCAGGCCCAAACCCAAGCCCATACCCAGGCCCAACAACAGCCGCATCAAAAGAGAGCCTCTACAAAAGACCGTCACACCAAAGTGGAAGGAAGAGGAAGAAGAATCCGAATGCCTGCCACGTGTGCGGCTAGGATCTTCCAACTAACCAGAGAACTTGGTCATAAATCCGACGGTGAAACAATCCGGTGGCTACTCGAACACGCGGAACCCGCCATCATTGCCGCCACCGGAACCGGCACCGTCCCCGCCATCGCCATGTCCGTTAACGGCACACTCAAAATCCCAACCACCTCGCCAAATAAGGATCAAGAATCACAACAATCCGAAGACTCGCCGGAGAAAAAGAAACGTAAGAGACCATCGAACAGTGCTTACGTGGACATAAACGACAGCGTTTCAGTTTCAGCAGGTTTAATAACAACCTCGAACATGAACCAGAATTTAACTGCCACCGCGATAATTCCGCAACAAACTGCAATTCCGTTACAGCAAAATATGGTTCCTGTGTGGGCCATACCATCAAACGCAGTCGTTTCAGGTGGAAACGCGTTTTTCATGGTTCCAACGAATCAGCCTCAGTTTTTTACATTAGCTAGACCAATAACCGGTTTTGTTTCTTCAATGGTAACACCGGTTATTCAACTTCAACAACAAGCTTCCACGTCATCGAACACGTGTACGACATCTCCGGTAATGAAGTCTCCGGCGAGAGCCACCGTGATGGCGCCGAGTACCGCCGCAACAACCCCGACGCAGATGTTGAGGGATTTTTCGTTGGAGATTTATGATAGACAAGAGCTTCAGTTATTGAGAGAACGAAATTGAAGAGAGAACGTTGAATTTGGTTAACGACGTCGTTTGAGAAAAGCACGTGGGCACGTGATTTGGGATTAGAAAATGGTGGGGACCACGTGTGCGGGCGTGTGGGTCAACAAGAAAAGTGGGGGGCGGGAGATGGTGGGAACACAGTAGTGGTGGTGCTGGCTCCGTGAACCGTGCAATGGGGTACTACTAGTACTGTTATTCTATTCTACAGCTACCAAAATTAATATTTTTTGGATGTAGTATAACAATTATATTAATTAATAAAAAATTTAGAATAAGAATAAACGTTATATGTAGATTTTTGTTCTTGATTTTAATGGTTGTATCCTTTGAGTATTTGTAATAAGTGTGCTTAAAATCACTTACAAAAAACTTGTTTAAGAATTATTTTTTTTATAAGGAAAATTTGTTTTTTTTTTTAATGAAGAAAATCTTTAAGACTCAAAAAGTGTTTATAAAGGTATATATATTTTCTTCCTTTCAAAGGTACCAATGGGGTTCGAATCCGGAACCTCTCGAATTCAAAATTTATCTTTTTATCACTAAATCAAACCTTTGGAGTTTAATAATTTATTATTATATAGTTTATCAATAATATTCTGTAATAATAATTTTAATTTTTTGGATAGATTTTTTTTTGTCAAATCTCAATTGGTTTAATTAGGAGCTAAATTCATGCATTTTTTTTTAATCGTAGTAAAGTTGTAATTCAATTGATATTTATTGGAACTTGGATCCAAAGTTTTTTTTTTTTTTTGCTTAATAGTGTAAGTTTATCTACAAGATTATTAGATTAACCAAAAAAAAAATGAAAAATATTGGATTTGCCTTGAACATATTTGATTTTTTTTACAACTTTACTAAATATTATTTTGCTATCCTATCTCTTGTCCCAATTTTACTACTAAATTGTTTATCTTTTATATTTTTTATTTGTGTGTGACTGTGTAGTACTTTTTATTTTTTATAAAGATAGTACTGTATTATAATTTTAATTAATTACAGTATATTTTGGCAATAATAATCAACTAAATTATTGGTGAAAGTGGATATGGGTCCACCTCATATTGTGGTCATGTGAGGGTGGCTGCGGGACCTAAGGGGGAGGAATGGCCGAATGAGTGGACCCTAAACGGGACCGTATTTACACTGTTTTCTAGGAGGTGATTTTAAAAGTGGTCCCTACCTGGATAAGTGGGTCAATATGGCACGTGTCAAAAGATGAAATGTTGACAGGTGGGCTACCACTTTACACTTCCACACGTGGAGGTTTCCTGTGAGTATTGGCTTTCTTTTGCCTTTGCCTGGCTGGCCCAAGAAAACGTGAAGGAAAATTGATGTGTGTTTGTAGAGGTGGGTAAAAATCCACATACTGATTCAAACCGAACAATTCGAACCGAAAAATAGTTAAACGGACGGATCGCCGCGGATCATTGGATTTTCAATCACATATTTTTGAATTTAGATGGGTTGAAATGAGCGTGTTCGATTTTCTAAATTCAAACCAACGGTACCCGAACCCGCCCGAGTTATAAAAAATCGTAAGGTTTTGTTTTATTTAATATATAAAACATGATGAAGTGACTGAACATATTTCGAGACACAAACTCAAAACTTGTTACCATTTGTTTACTTGAAAATTGAAAACAAGAAACCATTAACTAGTAGTTGAAAGTCACTAACTTTCTCTCACTCGTATATTAATAACACCATATATTTATTGTTACTATTTTATTTTACTTTATACTTCAATCTGTTTCACTTGCACTTGTGTTCTATTCACACCACACAATTGAGTTTTTTTTATTTTATTTTTTAGATAATTTTTCATTCGTTAGTTCAAAACCAAAATAACCGACCCGTCAAACCGCAATCCGCAAAAACCGAACCCACAAAAACCGAATTTTAAAAAAGAGTCGGATTTGATCTCATTATTGCAACCGCGGATTAAGATAAGTGGTGTTTTTTACCCAAATCCGCCCTACCCAACCCATTACCCACCCCTATGTGTTTGTGTGAGAGAATAAACGGTATTGGATGCTGCCATGCTGGTTACTTTTGTAGAGCTTTCTAGCAATAGTCATAAGAAAATGAATACTTTGTTGGTGCTGCATTTTTTCTATAATGGATTATTTGTAGACTTTTTCTGCTGGATGTTGAAGCTTGTAGTCACTTATAACTATGATTTGATCTGATTAGAAGAATGTTGATTTCATGTTAACATCAACGGTTAAGATTTGGATTAGATGCGGTTGATTGTACGGTGCAGTCGTTTAATAGCTGTTCGATTTTGATCGGACGGTTTAAATAAATATAGTCAATAAATGAAAATTTTAAATCATAATCGTCCGATCTTAATCAGACAGTTATAAATAGACTGACTGCATGGAAAAATGAATGCACTGAATCTGAATCCTAACCTTAAGTTGAGATGAGGAGTATATGTAAATTTTGAAGGGAAGAGGAAGGATCTTAGGAATAGTTTTGAAAAGAGATTTTTTTTTTTTAATTTATTAAATTAATGATAATTTAAAGTCTTAATAATGATATTTTATTAAAAAAAATATGTTATTTTATTGTAAAGAAAATATCATTTCAAATATAATATGTGAACCCAAAGTTTGCATTTTATTTTTAAAAAATGCAATAAATTTAAGAACTAAATTTAGAAGGTCCCTATTTTGGGATCAATAACATATTTAAGGATTGCATATGATTTTTTTGTAGGAATCAATATCAGGAGTTTTCAAGTTTAATCCCTAAAAAAAATTATTCAGTTTTGGTCTCTATTTACATTTTATAGGGACATACTTTGAGGGACTAAAAGTATCTATTTTATATAGAAAATTTTGAACATAAGGATTAGCTTATCTTACCAACTGCAATACTATAAAGGACTAAAATTACTATTAAATTTTAATTAATAGGATTAAACTTAAAAGAACATAATTTAACAGAGACTAAAAACACATTTAATTTTGTAAAAAAAAAACATATTTAACTCTATTTTAAAAAATTGAAATTTTTTTTTATTTATAAAATAAAATATAACATAAATTTTTATATGTTACAAAATGAGATTTTAATATAACAAGCTATACGTAATATCAACAATAAAACTCAGTTTCTATGACAAAAAAAATTCAGTTTCTATATAACTTAGAATTAAACCTCACTATTATGTTGTTATATGAGAGTTAGAATAATACATTAAATACTTTTTAACGTTAAGACAGTGTATCATATATTATAAATTATACTATATTGATTAACAATTCATCTAAGCAAATATTCATCAAGGCTTTGACTATAATCATTCTCAAAATGGCCATGACTTCATTCAATGGCTTTTATGTAGTTGTGACCATTATGATGAGTTTTACTATATTTTTCAAAATATCTGTGTGTTCTGAAATTCCTCAGCCACCTTCTTTTGCACCAGGACCTTTGTCACCGTACCAGAAATATTTAACTAACTGTGCAAGCAAATTAAAGCCTGCAGAATGTGGCAAACAAATATTTGTGGCTGTATTTATTGGAAGTGAAACTGTTAGTAATGATTGTTGTCATAGCCTTGTGAATGATGTTGGAAAAACTTGCCATTTGGACATGACAAGGTATGCAACAGAATCACCAATATTTGCAAAAAACAAAAATGAAATTATAAGTAGGGGTGTGAAAGTTTGGAATTATTGCACCCAATTTCGTCCAATTTTACCTTGAAGTTAAATTCAATGATAAATGAATAAATGATAGTCATGAGATGTATCAAGTGAAGAAACTATTTATATTAAATGAATTTTGTTCATCTCTAGTATTTCATATTACAATTGTCTAGTTCAAAAATTTAGCCTTTTTTTAATAATAATAATAATAATAATAATTTAGCTTTTATTTGAATATAAAAATCAACTCATACAAACAAATATAATATAGAAAAATATCAAAACTTATATAAAATAGTCATTTCTTATTGACAACAAACAAATTAAAGTATGAAACAACTGATATACGTTTTCTTTACACAACTAACTAATATACATTTGAGAGAAATAAAAGTGCAATAGCCAGTGAGCTTAGCGTTTAACTCAATTGACAAGGACATTGCATTATATATGAAGACGGTTAGGATTCGAACCCCGATCATCCCACGTATCCACTTTAAAAGTGAAATTTTTAGCCATTAGACTACTAGGAAAAAAAAAGTGCAATTAAACCAAAAAGTAATATATCATGGTTTTAAATAGGGAATGAATCCATACCAAACTTATCATCAGAACTTCAATTTTAAATGAAAATTTCACAAAACAATATGTTCAACAGACAAACATTGAATGATAATCAGAAGTGGTTTGTAAATTATACATGAAAGAAGAAAAAAAAACAGTGGCCTAAAAGGATTTTATCTATACAATGTAGTGTTTTTCCTCAATCATCATGCATTTCAAAATTGTTTAACTTGTATTTTGTAATGAACCTTCATCCTATATTCTAACAACTCTAACACTAGCTTGTCTCATTCATCCTATATTATAATAACAATCAATATGAATGTAAAAAAAGTCATCAAATGGTTAGATTTTCTTGAATGGCAATAAATGATCCTACTATCTTCCCTCCAACATCAGGAAACTCTTCATGACCTGCAAGAGGTCTAACCTTACCCTTTCTATCAACTTCAACAGGGTACTTTAGTAAATGTCCTCTCATTTCTGTCACGTCGTTTGATGAAAATTGTTTCCAGTTCATTTCGGACATAGTTCGAACCCTTCTCACACATTCCAAACTCTCTGGTTCTAAGAAACAGTCTTCAATTGTGCCCGTATGTTCTGCCCAAAGAGACATCCTGTATCCATGAACCTACATTGTATAGTTTCGCAAACAAGTTGTTTTTAGTTCATAATAATGTTATAGAAATGTAGAAAATAAAATATTGTCGCAGACACCATGCATTGTAGCTATTGCAGTATTTTGATTGATACAAAACAAAAAAAAATAATACATTTAGTACTTTCACAGGATTCAAAAAGCTAAATTCACAACTCTTGAAACATTAAAAGTTATGTTGAAAACAGTGTTAACGATATCGGATCGTATATAATAGTGTGTTAACGATATCGGATCGTAAATAATAGTGGAACGCCAAAACTGAAACTTAAATTTGGTATATAAACAATGTAATATTAGGAAAATATAAGAAGCCGAGAACTTAAAATGTAAACCTGTCCGAGTGGATAAGACTGTTTTCTTGCCCATGTATATTCAGGTTGGTAGGCTCCCATTGCAATTTCAGTGTCCCTTGTACCTTCCATAGAGCGCTGATTGATGTTTGCTGACCCCAATATAACATATTCATCATCAACTATCATGCCTTTTGAATGAACATAAATCATGAAACGCCGGTTATTTCGACTATTTGCCTGGTCAAAGAACGCCATCATAAAAGTCAATTGCATTCATTAAGTGCAGCAAAACATTTCATAAGCCACAAATAAGACACTTTAAAGTTTAAAATATATTATTACACTTTTCTACCTTCTTTGTGGCAGCCAACAGTTACATAATTTTTTATAAAAATAAAGCTACGTAGTACGGTAGTAGTAGGGATATCAACGGGAAAGGTGGCGGTGGGGAGTGCTCCTTGTCCCCAACCCTCAAAATGACTCCCATCCTCATCCCCGTTCTCCACCAAGGGGAGATTTTTCCCATCTCCATCCCCAAGGGACACGGTAGGCATGACGATTTATCCCAGGAAGTCTGCATCCCGGAGAAGACTGCCCTATCTGGAGAGCCATGGGTAGGGGATTTTTCCCCACAGGGGTGGAGGAGAAAATTTCCCCGGTGTAAGTTTGGGGTTTGGCGAAGGGCACGGGGATCACCCTGTGGGGTCGTCGTCCCCGAGAACATTGCCACAATATCCTTTTATAAATGTACAAACGTGTGAGAAATGCAAACTCTTTAGGTCATTTTGTCCTTTTCTTAAAAAAACAAAAACAAACATAATTTGAAATAACATCACATTGCACACAATGTGAGCTTGGACAACAGGTTAACTAATTTAAATAATTACCTATTTGGCCCCACATTTTCATCCCAGGTCCTATCATATCGCTCTAACTATATGTATTGCATTGTTACTAGATTTCTCAAATTTTATATGGACTCGCTGTTTTACAGCAGGACACTTACAATCATGGCACTATGGTAACAGAAAAGTGTGGGAAAGCCAAAACAAAAGGAGAGGGAACATAGAATTCATACTTGTGGAGTATTTGGTGGGGGAGGAGTTCCAGTTACAGTAATATTCTCATGAATGTCTATGGATTCTCGATTTCCAAGACAGAAAAAGTTCAAATAGTCTTGTGGAGAGAATGCTGCTTCGAGCCCAACTTCAACCAAAGCCTTGTAAATTGTCTCGTACATCATTTGCATTGTTTTATTCTGTAAAAATTCAATAAAATATCCAGGGTAAGAAACACAAGAAAAGAATAAGCATTAATAGGCACTATAACTTTCATTTTAGCATAGGTTTGGATATTTAAAAAACAAGTTCCTTATCACTCATTTGACTGGAATTTTTGAGGAATAATTTGAGTCAACTGGGTGTTTAAAATCTCAATTGCTAAGGACGGTTCGAAGTAGAGTAAGCTGACTGCTCAATAAAATCCTTGCGAAGTAAAATAATTGGCTTTCATATTGTGATTTGAAGCATACCTGCCAAAATAGAATCCTTTGAGTGGCAGCTCCTGTTGGAACACCCTCTGGCCACATTGGAATAACTATGTATACTGCAAACCTCTCATTTGCCTTTATTTTTTCAGCAATCTTCAGCGCAATTTCCATTGGAATTAAATTATTAGCACCTGCAAAAACATGAAAGTTGTAACTTAAAAGATATCTTAAAATTGGAGATCTTCGGGTTTCGGCTATCACTTGACTTCCACAAGTTTCAAAGGATTGAAGAAGCTAACTGATGAGGACCATCGAATAGCATGACGAGAATCCACATTTTAATAAATTAGGATGAACTTTGTTTTACTTTAATTTCTTATGTAATAATTCTTAGTTTGTTTTAATTTGGTATTGTAATAGTTTTAATTTGGGAATATGATGTATTTCTCATAATTTGCATGAGGTTAAGGTTTTAAACCTCAGTGCCTTTATCACAGGAGTGAGCTTCAAACCAAACCTCAGTGCAATTCGACTTTCATTCTTACTTAAAAAATGTTTGCACCATTGAACCAACTTTCATTCTTACTTGAGTTATGTTGCAAATTTGTGTACATGGTCATTGGATGACATACTATAAATAATGTTTCACCATTCAACAACATAATTAGACTCTCGTTGACAACATCGAGGTCACAATCTTAGATAAAAACTAAAAAAGGTCATCTTAACTTTGATGAATTAGATATTGTAACAATCATCATGATATAATTTAAATGTTATCTCAATAAACTGAAGATGTAATTTACCTTTTTGAATGGTAAAGAAAAACTTTTGGTAACATACATAGTTGAATAATGAAGTTTGGTCCAACATTGTTGATGTTTATAAACAACATAAAAGACTAACTTAACATGAAAAATGACTAACTTGGCAAGAAAAAAACGTAAAGGATCTGTTTGGAACTTCAAATTAAGTTAAAGGATTCCTGTTGTAGTTTGGCTTGCCATAAGAAAAAGAGCAAAAAAAAGTAATAGTATCGTGTACAAGCATAGTCATAAATGCAAAATGATCTTTTATAGTTTTTACCCTACTATAATTTGCAACCTAATAATAATATGCCATATTAATTTATGTTCTCCAAACTCTTCAACATGCAATAGATGGGATTTTTTAAGGCAAACAACAATGCAACATATGTTTAGAAATAAGTTCCTTACCAAGATCTTTATTTTGGTTCCAATTGTACGAGGAACCGATGAAATATTGATTTTCTATATAAATGTAATGTTGTGCAGCGCGGATGGCCTTTACATATGCTGTATGTATGCTCATGTCAATCAGCACATTCTTCCCGCATACTAGGTTCTATAATAAAAACAATTATGTTAAATACTCTCCATCACACATATGGTGGCTCAAGTCTCGCGCAAATTGAAATCAAGGAAGAAAAATAAAACTCTTTTCATTCACCTTTATCGGTGCATCTTTTGGCTCCTTTGGAAATCCCTTGACAGAGTTTGAATCAATTGAACGGAATATCTGCATTTCATGGTATACACAATCAATAGTTTCCATTAAGCAGTGTAAATGAGAAAAAAGAATTACATATAGAAACTCTAAATATCTACTCCCTCTGCACTCAATTAGTCAATTACTACTATAAACAAAAGCAACTAATTACATAAATATTATGAATAGACGTTAACCGCATTTCATTCATTTTGTTGATGTAATCAAAGAAATAATTGCAATTCCTAAACTACCTTTTCTTTTCATTTAATTTTTTATGGAAACTTGTTTCATTGAAGGATATTTTGAGAATAATAGTATTAAATTAAATACCATCAAATTAGTTAGATTTTACTTATATTTTAGCTCACTAGATATGACTATTTTTTTGCTTATATTTGAGTCCAAAGTAGCATTCAGTACTAATTAGGTAAATACCTGGGCATGCCAAGATGCAGGATTATCATCACCGACACTAGGAATGTCTGATATACGGAGAATATCTGGAATTCTTTCTATTTTAAGCAAAGCATCATCGTATAAACTCTTAAACTTTTTTATCCCTGTAGGCTTTGCAGCTCTTAACCAACGCTCCTCAAAATTTGTCAAAACATCGTAAGCTGCTGGACCATCAATTTTAGAATGTAAGTCATGCCATGGTTCCCGCGGACAGCCACCAGTATTACCCTGTCAATAAGCAGTCCACATCATTAGAATAAATTGGTCTTCTTATATTTAAAATATACAATTTTTACTTCCTAGCTACCAATATTTTAAAATTGTATCTTTTTGGTTCCTAGCTACCAAATTCCACAAGATTTAAAATACTTGATTATGAAGATAAATAAGACAGCATCTCTCATATATTTGTAGGTAACGTTGAGCTGTGGAGTGCTAGCCTAGAAATGATGAACTTCACATATTTAAAGGCCAGCTCGTAAGCATCAACATATTAATCTCTGTGTTCCTTTTTATAAACACCTATTGCATATTTCACATGCATTAAGAAAAGTTAGTGGTATTATTAATGTGTACATTTTGGTTTTCATTATTTCAACATTATTCTTGGTATATATTATAGATGTACTCAGTATTGAGAGTTATGTTTGAAAAAAATGAATAAATGCATATCAAGTTCTGCAGTTCATGATTTCAAGACAAAGAAAAAAATTTGCAGTTCATGATTTCAAGACAGAAAAAAAATTGCAGTTCAAGGCACACTGCATCCAACGCCCAGAAAAAATGCATCGAAACAATTTCTTTAATCTTCCTATACAAGAAAACAAAATTAGCTTTTGATTATAATGTGACTTCCACTAGAACGACTAAAACTTGGAGTTATACCCTTTTGTAGCATTTTTTATACATACACTACTGTTCATTGCCCTTAAAAAAAAAATTGATGAGAAAATATAGTGATCATGCAACCAAATGGGGGTCTGAAATTAATATATCACCGTGAAAGTAGGATTGTGATAGTCATCCTTATGCAGTGTATTTAGTGTTCTAAAGAGTGGATGTTGGGGAGTATCATATCGGCCGTCACATAAATCCAGTCCACCAACAAAGGCTACAATTTTTCTTCTGTTATTTCCAGCGTCAGCATCTACAATTACCGTCTTCTGATGATGTGTATATATTGTTCCAACTTCCTGAGATTTAGAAGGATTTAATGTGCATCATAAGAATACAAAATGCGAAGAAGAATACCAATTAGAATATTAATAAAAAGAGGAATGAAGTAATGCAAAATGTTTCAATTATAGTCATTGTTAAACCAGACCTGTTGCTTAGCCCAGCTATGTCGTTTTCCGGCCGCGCGAGGACAAAGTAGTACTTGCACAGAAGAGTGCTTGAAAAATCGTCGAGTTTCCTCATCATGTGTCGCCATGACACCATCCTGAATGTAAATCAGATGTTTTATGTAATTAAAACAAAACGGAAAATAATATTATTATATACAAAGAAATTTATTAAAAAAAAACTGGTTCAAGAGTCTTAATCATACTTTAAATAAACTAAACTTCATAAATCATGCCAGAAAAAAGTACCAAGTAACATAATCAAAGGTGACATTAAAATAAATTGCATTGCTTACTGTTTTATAACCAAGAATGTTTCTTGAGGTAGGGTCATCCCAAACAAGAAGAAGTACTCTTACTCCTTCCTGAGACTTAGACCTCAGAAGATCACCGAGCGTGTATTCTGAAGCATGACTACGACTAGTAGCGTCCCTTATCAACCTAACTTTGTGCCACACTGCCCACCCAGTAATGTAAACCAAACGCTTAGCCTGACGTATGGCTTCAAAGATATCACGCCAACACTGTCCATGAGCATAATACATCCCATGATCAAGTATGACATTAGGGAGACTTCCATCTGGAACATGAGCATCTTGATATAGAGTAACAGTTCCACCTTTCCTCAATGGAAAATATGTTCCCGGAACACCAATATAGTCCGGCCCTGCTCCAACGCCTTGATGATACATGATCAGGTTCTCTATTGGAATGAACTGAATGGAAACAGTCAAAACCGCACCTGGCTTACAAGGCTTCCCATTGCTATTAAGAATAGGGTAAGTCCCTTGTACTTTTTCACCTGAGTATAATTGTTCGACCGGAATCCCCACAACACCAATAAGCTGTGAACCTACCACATCACTATCCTTAACAACAAAATGAACTTCAGCAGCATGATGTGCAACAGGAACATGAAAATGCTGCTCCCAAACAGGATTTTCACTATTACTAATAACAAATGTCCTACCAACTACGGCATTTGTCAAAGAAATCGTAACATAAGGATCACTAGTAATCTTCCTACTCATTGATCCCTCAATCTTGTTACTAAAGTTACCAAACATATCACCTAAAGTTTTATGAAACATGTCCATATTTGGAAGATTCTTAGCTCCATGAACCCATATATCTAAATTACCATGCAAGAGCAAAACTTTCAACGACCCTTTACTCTGAACCGGAACTATCTGCAAACTTTGGTTGTGAACCGAGTCATCAAATGAACCACCAGAATAACCCGAAAGTTGTGGCGAATCCCCCAAACCAGAATAAGAATGTTCAAAACCTGAAAAGGAATTATTACTAGTATGACCATAAAACTCTTCTCTCTTCTCTTCATTTAAAGCCGAATAGGAATGTGTTATTATCGGTGAAAGTGCCATTACACGTGCTGGTGGTGCACGAACTGGCGGCGCACTTGGCGTGTTATCAGATATCTGAACATTGCTCATAAGATCATTCAAAGGAGGATAAGCCGGACTATGAGGAGGGTTAGAATCTTCGCTTATTGGAGGGTATTGGTAACGTTGAGGGTAAGCAGAACTATGAGGAGGGTTAGAATCATCACTTATTGGAGGGTATTGGTAATGTTGTTGAGGGTAAGGGTAAGGGTATGGATAAGGATAAACATTAGTTGGTTGATGAGTTTGATACTCTAAAGGGTTTGGTGGAGGAGGTGGTGGTGGTGGATAAGAGTAAGAGTAGTTTGTGGAATGTGAAGAATTTGGTGGATATGATGATTCATATGAATAAGGATTAGTAGTTGCAGGTGGATATGGATATGGATATTGATCAGAATGACCTTGAGATTGATTTGGAGGTGGTGGTGGAGGTGGATATGGATATGGAGGGTATCCATAAGGGTTTGGATATCCATATGGTGGTGGTGGTGGTGAAGACCCATGATTATCCATGAATCAAAACACAAAATTGAATGAAATCAAAGCTATTCTTTCTTAACCTAGATTATGCAAAACTATTCAAAATTTGATCTTTGATGCATATGCACACAAGGGTCATAGAAAATTGTATTAAAGATTTGACCTTTGACGCATATGCAGAAAAGGGTAATAGAAAATACCCCAAAAAGGGGTTAATTAATCAATCAATTAATAATTATAAACAACAAAAATTAAACAAAAAGGGAAAACAGACACTAACTTTATAATGATCTTAGATAAATCTATGCAAAATTTTGTAAATTGATATAGGATCAATGGTAAGTGTAGCTGAAAGAGAAAAAATGTATGAGATTATTGTAAATTTGATGACCCAATTAAACAAAATGATGCTAAATTTAGAGATCAAAGATGGGTTTAGAATAAAATGGAAAATTAAACCTGAAAGAGGAGATTTTGATGAGGTAAGAGAGGGAAAATTTTTGGCTTTTGAAGTTTTTGTGATTTGGAAATATTGAAAGAGAAAATGGTTTTTTTGTGTGTGACTTTTCTGGTGTTTTGTTTGTTATAGAATACAAGGTCAGCTTGGTCCCACCATTGACGATGTGTACAAAGTACAGACGACGGATACCTTACCGGCGCTTACAGGTGCAGTCCTTGCCTTGTTGTTGGAGGTTAAGAAAAAGAAAAATTAAAATCTAATTTTTATTTTTATCATCTACTAAAATCTATTTTGTTTGTTTATTTTAATAAAAATAGTTTTTTTCTCTTTTGGTTATTTTAGATAAAAAAATTGCTTTTAGTTTTTTTCTAGTGATTTCACGCAGTACGACGTTGTTTGATTTTTTATCACTTTGCGATTTTAGTTTAATTTCTCATTTTTGTATGGTGTTCGACTGCTTTTCAATCTTTGTTACAATGTTTGTTTGGTTTAGATTGACATATCTATTTCAATCAACCAATAATAAAGTTTGTCAATGATACAAATCCAAAAACATAAATATCTTGATGACTTTACTTTTATCATATATTTATAAGCATCAGTATATCATTTTATGCTAATAATTTAAATGTTGTGATTCTCTTTAGTCATTTATAATTAGAACTGGATATACGGACCAACGTCTGCGATCCGATCCGTTTAACCCGTAGCTCGCACGGACTTAAGACCAGTGTTTTTGGATTCATTTATATTTTTGCCCATTTGAGTTGGGGTGTTAAGACCGTGGGTTATGCGGGTTCACAGATTGATCCGTGACCCGCCTTTTTCTATAAAATTAGTTACAAATTTTATCACATAAAGTATAAAACTATAACTTGATCCATGTTCAAATTCAACCTTTCTCTAAAAAAAATCTGGTATAAACCCTAGTTATAAAAAAAAAAGCAACAAATTTGATTTTGCGAAGAGTATATATTTGATTTTTTATCAACAATTAGTTAATCATATACATTACTATTTTGTTTTTGAATCGGTTGATATTAGATTTTTTATTTTTGATATTAGATTTTTGGTTGTACTCTTAATGTTGGTTTGGACTATTAAAGTTCTTCATGAATCATAATTGAACAAGATTATTGAAGCTCTTATTAAATAATAATATCATTTGTATTTATTTAATGGATTTGAGGTGTGTGTGGAGAAAGAATAACGATGCGAACCAGTTGAATTTTGATTTTGATTGCATTACTTATATAGTGAAGATAGATAAATTCAAAAATGTCACAAAGTTTTTTTATTTGTTACTTACAATTTATATGCTATAACATAAAATTATTAACAATATAGTTTTTTTTTTTTGAGCAATTTAACAATATAGTTTTTTTTAGGTTTTATAATATCAATATTTTAGTTTATTTTTTTTAAAAAAATGATTTTTAATTTTTTTTTATAATAATCAGTGGGTCAACCGTTTTAACTCACGGGCTAATACGGACCGAACTAGGACCAACATATCATAACTCGTTTATATTTATCGTCGGACTTGTTCGTCCCATTTTAATGTGCGAGTTTATACGGGACAAATTAAACAAGGCGGGCCAACCCACATACCCATCTCTACTTATAATCATAACAAGCCGGACCAAAATAAGGTTTTTGCTAAACTCTATCTCAAATGATGATGTGTATTGTTTATTTTATGATATTATGGCATTAACGGTGAAAAGAAAACAGACAATTTAGTTCCTTGGCAATTTTTCTCGAGTGAAATACTAAATATCCTTCTGAAATTTCAAAATTCGTAAAATATTTCCTGAAATAGGCAAATATTCTCCTGAAGTTGTAAATCGTCAATCAAACATCCCATCCGTCTTTAAAACTGTCTATTTTGATGAAGCGAACGTTTAACTGAGTATGTGACAATCGTCAATCAAACTCCAAAAACACATAAAATCAATATTGTGCGAAGCACGGTACGACGGATCCGAGAAACTGAACCCAGAAATAGAATCACAGTGAAACTAGTGGTGAATAAATTAGGAGTTTTGGATCAATTTGGGGTTTTGCTTTGCTGGATTTTGCTTGAGTTGAGGTAGATTTTTTTTTTCTATTGAAGGAGCATTAAGTGTTGTTGTTGATTAAGGTTCATGTCATCAATATAGACGAAATTAACAGACGAATAGAGTATTTGATTGACATTTTACAATTTGAGAAGGTTATTTGGCCATATCTAAATTTTAAGAAAATATTTGACGAATTTTAAAATTTTAAGAAGATATTTAACATTTCACTCAATTTTTCTCTATTCCGACTCAGATTGTCCTATATCCCCCCATCTCATTTCCTCAAAGTTTTTTCTCATTCCAATATCCATAATATTTGTGGATATTAACATAAAAAATAAAAATAACCATTATTAATCGTAATCAATTTGTTGTAAAAAAAATCAAAGTTTAACCATAAAACAAAATATTTATTTTAACCAACAAATATAAAAGAAATTACGATTAAATAATTATGATAGCAAGATAAGTTTGAATATGATCATCATCACGGACTCTTTGTATTTACATGGAAATTGGAAATAGGAATGGGAACTGAGTGGGAATATTCAAAGCTCAAAAAAAGTGAATTATTCTGTATTTGTTCAACTTCAATAATTGGTGTGGGTGCAAAGAATGAGTCAACATTCTCATTGGGCTAACGGTGTACATTAACAATTGTTTTGTCAAAAAATAAAAGAAAAGAGAATTGTTTTGTTGAACTTAATTTCCCTACTTTGGGTTGAGGACAAACATAGTTTGTTTTTGCTTCACACGCAGCCGGTTGACATTTGTTGCCGTTGTTTAGTATGGCAAGCAAGCAATGCAATGTGATTGGATTCTTCCAAAATGATTTATCTAAGAATACAAGATGATTATGATACAAAACGTATTAGAAATATTATTGAATTGATTAGTGAGCGAGTTATCACTTTCATATAAATTAGTTACAACTCTCTTGAGTTTGTAAAAGTTTGTTTGTAGGTAAGTAGGTAGTTATTTTGTTGATTCACTCAGCATCTTTTGACAATGATGTGATTAATGGTAAATTCTTATAGTTTATAGAATGGTCTTGGCAATATGAAGCTGAGGAAATTATTTTCCAGTTTCCTGAATTTTTTTAATCATGTGAGGCTCTTAATTTTGAGAGTTGCGTTATTATCATTGATTGATGAATTAATCAAATGACTAGAAATAATTGTTGAGAAAGATTGAGATAGCAATGGATTGAGAGGATCCAAATCCAATGGGTTATGAATCTCTAGAAAACTTCGTTCCATGAGTGGATTGAACGAGGCCACAACCTTTTATAAATCAAGCATGGAACCCTCCTTCAAGGTGACAACTAATAACTCTTACTCCCTCCATCTTTTTTTAATTGTCCAAAAACGTTGGATTTACTGTTTTTATTTAACTGTTCATTTGATGTTCTAAGAGTACGATTTGTCAATTGTACAATTTGTCAATTATTCTTATCTTTTTCAATAAAACTAATTAACGTTATATATTTAAAAAACTAATTTATTTTTTTGGTACATAACATATTCAATTTTGTTATTTTTTTTATATAATATATTAAAGTTATTATTGGAAAGAGAAAGTTGTGCAAAAAAATAGAAATTTATTTGTGGATTAAAATTAAGTTACAATAGAAAAATAATGTGCAAAAATACATTTTCTTAATTTGATGTTATTATTCAAAATGGACAATTAAAAAAGAACATAAGGAGTATTTAACTAATCCTATGGCATTTCAAAACGATAATACAATGTCGTTAATCTCTACATGCATGGTCGTCTGGGTTGGTTAGGTCGTAGTAATTTTCATGGCTTAAGAGTTTCTGGAGTTCTTCTTCTGGAACGAGATAGTTGTTGATGATCAACTAACAAATGGTTTCCCCCATAACTACTAACAACCTAGGTGTAATAGGAATTCACATGGACTTAAAAGTCTCAACCCAATCCCTTTTATTTTTCCAGTAAAACATATTGATCAATCTGAAGAAGAATGATGATCGAGGCCGAGCTTGGATCATCAGAAGATATTAATATTAGTTTTTTTTCCCTGTTTTTACATCAATCTGTTTAAATCCCTTTAGTTGTCTTTTCGTTGTGATGTATCAGTTTACTACGTTGTATTTATTGTATCTTGTAAACAAAACAATTTATTCTATAATTTTAATGTATTCAAATGCAATTATGTATGTTAGTAAATTTATGCTATAATTTTAATGTATTTAAATAGATTATGCATGGCACAATGTGTATTAATAATTTTTTGTTTCGTAACAATCATTTTCTATATAAAAATTAATTAAAATAAATTTTTATATTGTAATTTTATTTATTAGAATTTAAGTTAATACAAAACAAATATTTCTTTTATTACTCAAAAAGAAAACATACGATGAATCAACCAGAATTTGGATGAATACAATCGCAAATTATCATATTTAAGATAACCTTATTTAATAATATATTTAAATATATTATATTTTAATTGATAATTGATGTCATGTCCATGAAATGTAAGTTTAGTGGCCGGTAAGATGTTGTCTTTGTAACCTCCAGAAACAATGTTAATATTTTGAATAGAATTTGGATCCTCTTCAATTTTTTCTTTTCTTTTTTTTCAATGGTATTTTTAGCTATTCATTCAATTTTAACCGGAGCAAATATTAAATTGTTCTTATTGGTGCTAGCCTTTGAAGGGAAGGTAAATATAATTACTTTTTAAAGTATTCTTTGACCTTTAAATAATTCTTCCCTGCTTAGAATTGAATTAGCTCCATCCCATCATTCTAAATTTTTTGATATAAAAAAAAGTTGGTGTCAGAAAATGAAATATAATTTGCACTATTAATTATATCAAAATAGTTTTATTTAATTGGAATTACCTACATTCAATAAGTTTCCTAAAAAAAATAAGTTTCCTAAAAAATTCATTAAAAAAAAGGTTTCCTCAAAAAGAAAATGTCCATAATTGTGAATATATTGATAAAAAAATCATTAAAATTATTATTATAATAAATTTGTTTAATTCACAGCTATATATCAATTAAAAAAATATCACTATCACTGTTATAAAAAGACCATGAAGAACATAAAAGTCATATCAAATTTGCTCAATTCTAATCTCTCCACATATTTTTGTGATAATATCAATGAGTATGCATTCTTTACTTATTGTTCTTTTCTTGACTCTATCTTGTTTTATTATTTCTTTTTCTCATCCTCTAAACAATGGTTTTAGTGTTGAACTCATCCACCGCGACTCTTCAAAATCACCACACTATCAACCTACGCTAAATAACTACCAACGTGTTGTCAATGCCTTGCGTCGTTCCATCAACCGTGTCAATTATATTTACAAAGATTCTCTCACTAATACACCAGAATCTAATGTAAATTCCGGCGATGGTGACTTTCTTATAACCTATTCAGTCGGTACACCACCAATTAAAATATATGGTGTTGTTGATACCGGTAGTAACATTGTTTGGCTTCAATGTAAGCCTTGTGAAAAATGTTACAACCAAACCACTCCAATCTTTGATCCTTCATTATCATCAACTTACAAAAACAATATTCCGTGTTTGTCTAACAAATGTAAATTTGTTGGATCTACCTCTTGCAGTGAAAACAATTCTTGTGAATATACTATTAATTATAATGATGGATCAATATCACAAGGAGATCTTAGTGTCGAAACTCTTACATTAGATTCCACCTCCGGCTCTTCTATTTCATTTTCTAACACTGTTATAGGTTGCGGACATAGAAACGTGGGTTTATATGAAGAACGAAGCTCTGGTGTAGTTGGCCTTGGAGTTGGACCGGCGTCTCTTATAGAACAATTGGGTTCGTCAATTGGTGGAAAATTCTCTTATTGTTTGCAGCCAGAGTTGTCTAACTCCACGAGCAAACTCAATTTCGGAGAAGCTGCTGTTGTTTCTGGTGATGGAGTTGTGTCAACTCCTATGGTGACAAGAGACGACATGGTTTCTTATTTTTTAACATTGGAAGCATTTAGTGTTGGAAACAAAAGAGTAGAATTAGATTCAAATGGTGTTGTTGATGGTAACATTGTAATTGATTCAGGTACAACATTGACTACTTTACCACTTGATATTTATAATACTTTAGAATCAGCTGTGGTAGAATTGGTAAACCTGAAACGTGTTAAAGATCCAAATAATATGTTGAACCTTTGCTATTCTATTACATCAGATGAATATGATTTTCCCGTAATCACTGCACATTTTAAAGGTGCAGATGTCAACTTGTATTCTATTAACACCTTTGTGATGGTTGCTGATGGGGTTGCTTGTTTCGCTTTTGGCTCATCTCAAGACGGTTCTAGCATCTTCGGAAATGTGGCTCAAAAAAATTTGTTGGTTGGCTATGACCTTCAAAAAAATATTGTGTCCTTTAAGTCTATTGATTGTACCAAGCCATATTGAATGTAGATTTTGTTTACTTGAATTCATAATAATAACAAAAAAAATGAATTTTGTTTCAGATTTGGTTGATCATTATTTTATTACTTTGTTTCTTAAAAATGCCAGCATATACATTAAATAAAACATCCTAAGCAGTGCTTCAAAACAACACTTCTCACTAGCCATATTAGTGTAAGTCGCATTAGCTCTTTCTAGCATGATTTCACTGAGAATCTATTAACTGGGGTGTGGTTATGGTGCATAAGCCCCGTGCATAAATTGCTATGCGCGCCCCCCAGATTGCTACGCGCGCCCTCCAACTGCTACGCCCCCCCCAATTGCTACGCGCGCCCCCCCCAATTTCTAGCGCACCCCCCAGTTTATTTTTTTTTTTATTTATAGCGCACCCCTCAGATTTTTTTTATCACGTTTTTAATTTTGATTGATTGAATTTTATTTTATTTTATTGATTAGGGATAAATTTCAGAGTATTATGTATGGTTAATTATTTTAGTAGTTAGTTTTAAACTAAAATCATGGCAAAACCATTTCTGCTGTAGAATGGTTTCAAAGATGTGTACTCCAAAACCATTTGTTCTGTGGAATGGTTTCAGAGATCTGTACTCCAAAACTATTTAATGTACTTAATTATGTCAAAATCATTTTAATTTAAAATGATTTTAACCGAAACCATAAGTATAATTTAATGGTGTCACTAGTGTTGTATCTGAAAACCAAAGTAGCTCTCTTATGGTTTCAAATAAAACATTTATATTTAATTTAAAATAAATATTATAACTGAAACCATAAGTGTGACTTAATGGTTTCATTAGTTTTGTATCTGAAACCAAAATAGCGCTCTTATGGTTTCTAATAAAATATCCATATTTAATTTAAAATAAATATTTTAACCGAAACCATAAGTATAACTTAATGGTTTCACTAGTGTTGTATCTGAAAACCAAAGTAGCTCTCTTATGGTTTCAAATAAAATATTTATATTTAATTTAAAATAAATATTATAACTAAAACCATATTTTATTCATAATGATTTTCAAAATAACATTGCATAAATAACCAATGATTTTGTAACAAATCTAAGGGAGAAAAAGAATAAAATCTGGGGGTGTGTAAAACTGGGTAAAAAACAAAACCAAAAAAAAAAAAAGGAACTGGGCTTTCAGGCCCAGTAGGCTAAAAATAAAAACAGAACGTGTGCATCAGCAGAAAGGGGGTGGGGATAGCGAGTCATTGGGGGGGGCTGGGGGGCGCGCGCGAGAAATTTCTGGAGGGCGCGCGAGTAATTATGGGGCTTATGCACCGTGCATAAACATCCCCTTATGCATAATAACCTTTGTCCATTCACAGGGTCGGCAATCCAAATCCATTTATCTTTGCTATCTGCAACTGACTTACACCATGCAATATATTTTGTAATTCTTCGACAAAGGCATACCTCTGATCTAACCCGATAATATTGAATTCGCAGTTCCACCTTCATTTTGAATCCACCCAATTGCCCATATCTAAAACCAAGTCCATTTTGCTGCTAATTTCTTCAAACAGTTACAGGAAAAGAACCTTAAAACTCACACTGCCGAGCCACTTAGCCTGCCAAAATGGAATAATATCGTTTCCATTGCCAAAAATTTGGTGTTAAGAATCATTGTATTATAGGGATGAAAGTCATAGATGTAAGCAAGATAGAGAGCATAAGAGTATTCATGAGGAAGATACTCATAGAAATTCATATTGAATGAATATAGATTGATAAAAGAATAATAAAATATGTACATTAGTGTTCTATTTATAGGACTCAATTAACCAACTAATTGAGTAACTAACTATAACTAATTTCTAACTAACCAACTAACACCAACAAACTCTAACTATCTTAACAGCCTCCCTCAAACTCAACATTGGGAAAATCACCAATTTGAGTTTGGAATACAATGAAGAAAAAAAAACAACTGCAGAACAATACATTGTAAGGTACAAGTCTCTCATAGGTCATCACATGCTAAACAATCAAACTAAACAACCAATGCACAAATCTTGTGATGAATTCACTTCAGCAAGTAGCACCAAAAGTTCCAAACCAAATCCTTCAATGAATTGCCATAGCCTTCAAAAATGTGTATGTGTATATCAATAACTTCCAAAAATGAATTGCCATAGCCTTCAATAATTGATTCATGTTAAGTTCCCATTGGTCAATTGGAAGCATAAAGACAATACCAAATTGTGAGGACACTAATTCATAACTTTGCTTTAGCCATGTACTAACACTTGCAGCAGCAAAACTACATACAACCATCAGAAAGTTGCAGCTCAAAATTGTCTTCAATCTTCACAAATGAGATAAACCAGTAGCAAGCACAAAAGGTTTTCAAAGAACACTAAACTCCAACATCTTGTTTGCAGCAACACGCATATTGCAGTATCAAGAGGGAACTGTTATGTGGTTTCAACAATAGAACTTAAAAGGGTGAATTATCCATCCATTCCACACACAAAACACCTCCTGTTACCAATGTTAACCTCTGTGGGTCTGCAATAGAGAAATGCTAGGCTAATTGTTGTTCCAAAAAAATTCAATTCCCTTATCTTTATCGAATTTTGATCAGAGCTTGGAAATTGGCAATAAGTCACAAAAGCATATGGTTAACTATGTCTTCACTCCATAGACACCAAACTGAGCAAGACTAGAACTTCAAAGAACCATCACTAATATCTACTTCCAATTCATATTCATCTCATAGTAAAACCTCCAAAGCAAGGCCATTGAAACAAAAATACTAGTAGGTGTAAGTGACAACCATATCATGGTTCCAATTTCCAAAGCATGCCACTAATTGGAATAGAGCTGAGCCCAAGTTGATCAGTAGCACAACCAACAAAGTAACTCCAAAAAAAATGAATTCCAACACAAAATCATATAGAATCCAATTGTGTTTTGCATAAGGTAAATTCATATAGCACAATGTATGAAGACTTCATCAAATCAATCAAACATGCTTGAATAATGTTGCAGAAGCAAAACTCAACAATTCTGCATAACCAGAACTTGAATAATGTTGCTGAACTGACCTCTATATTCTACTAGCCTCCCTCAAACTCATAGTAAGAGAATTCTTAGTATGAGTTTGGAAAGCAAAATCCAAACAGAAAATGAATAGAACATCAACATTTCCAACTGCTAAAATTATAGAAACTGCATCAACATTCTCCTCCTTAGCTCAAATTACATGCTTGACACCAAGTAACAAGGTCCATAACTAACAAGCAGTATACACTCAAAGTCGAAAACAGATGCAATGAATAGAAGCCTCCAAAAATATAATGTTGAATGAAGAAAATCTCAGAACGCCAAAGAAAAACATCAAAATGAGAGGAATACCAGAAATTGCAGAAATCGAACTGTCCTCCAGGATCGAATACAAGAATTGCACGATCTGTTTCGCCTTCGTTGTGATATTGAGGTGCACGGCGAAGAATTTCTCCGTAATCATCGAGAACCTTCGCAATAGAAAGGGGCTTATCGAGAACCAGAAATTGCAGAAATCGAACTGTCCTCCAGGATCGAATACAAGAATTGCACGATCTGTTTCGCCTTCGTTGTGATATTGAGGTGCACGACGAAGAATTTCTCCGTAATCATCGAGAACCTTCGCAATAGAAAGGGGCTTGACGACTACACCGCCGGGATCGAAAATAGTGATGCATAAACCATGATGGTGAGAAAAGAAAGTGATGCTCGCTGACGAACACAATAGCAAATCAGAAAACGGCTCACCTTTCTTGCTATTCGGATCTTGATCTTGCGAGAATCGG
This sequence comes from Trifolium fragiferum, assembly GCA_954870985.1. Classification (NCBI taxonomy): domain Eukaryota; kingdom Viridiplantae; phylum Streptophyta; class Magnoliopsida; order Fabales; family Fabaceae; genus Trifolium; species Trifolium fragiferum. The sequence continues at coordinate 12,966,907 of OX940792.1, forward strand.
ACGGTACCGTCGTGTTGACGCTTAATCTCGATCGGAGAAGAGAACGCTTTGACACATGATTGATTCAACAATTTCATGCTAACTTCAGAAGAAACAAATTCGGTTTCAAGATTCTTCGGTTTCTCGTCTTCTTCCGAAGCGGTGATGGTGAAATCAACATCGTTGCAGCAAGAATCACCAAGAAAACAATCAATCTCCCCAATCTTGATGGAGAATCCATCAAAAACTGGTGTAATCGAAGGAATAGAAACCGGAACGATTGGACTTGCGAAGCTGCCAAAAAGGATCGAATTTTGTGAAGTTGAAGATTCTGGATCTTGAGGGAAATTGCTAGGAATTTCAACAGCAGCAGATTCATCTTCTTCACAACTTTCAGAATTATAAGCGGAAGCGAAATCTTCATCTTCATCCCTCGGGTATCGCTCTGATACCATGTTAAGAATCATAGTATTATAGGGATGAAGGTCATAGATGTAAGCAAGATAGAGAGCATAAGAGTATTCATGAGGAAGATACTCATAGAAATTCATATTGAATGAATATAGATTGATAAAAAAATAGTAAAATATGTACATTAGTGTTCTATTTATAGGACTCAATTAACCAACTAATTGAGTAACTAACTATAACTAATTTCTAACTAACCAACTAACACCAACAAACTCTAACTATCTTAACATTTGGTGTTGAAACCAATTTCTATGCATATTGGAAATCTCTTGGCAAATTTGGAAATAAAGCATTTATAATGTGGTACGTATCTCTCACAGGAAAAAATACTGAGTGAGGGGACCATACCTATGTGTCAGAAGATCATACCAAATAGATTCTTTCTCAAACTAACGTCCTCCGTTTCCACTTGATGAGAAGGGCACAATTAAATTTCTCTAGATAATGTTTTAATCCAAGGCCACCTTCCGATTTATATTAAAGCACTCTTGAAAGTATATAAAGCATCCTTGTATGATGAGAACTATTTTTCATAATTATTATTTATGAAAATTGGTGGTAGATCTCAGGTTGAATTATCACCGGTGGCAATTTAGGTGGATTAATTTATCTTTTTTAAAAAAAAATTGGTGGTATAGTTCTTGAAGAACTAAAAATTTAATGTCAAGCATACCTAAAGAGCATTTAAGAATTTTTTTCATACTCCTACTTGATTTGAAGGTACATGAGGAAATACAAGAAAGAAGGATTTAAATTGTAATTAACATATTTTTAAACTTTTAATATTTATTGTTATATTTAAATTCTTTATCAAAACATTTATCTTCAATTTAATTCACACATTAGAGGAGAAGTAAAATAGAAGATATATACATATAAAAATAAAACATAGTACTTTATACTTGGTGTAACATTTAATGTCAAGCTAGTTGGTGTCATATATATATATATATATATATATATATATATATATATATATATATATATATATAGTCAGGATCCGTTGACACTAAATAATTTGACATCAAATGTTACACCTCTCAATAACGTTTTAACCGATATAAATTTTATAAAATCTACCGTTGGATTGAAAGTTTATATCATATAGATCATTTTTGTAAACTGTCAGACAAATTCAAAATCATTTGATATGTTATTGAGACACATAAAGATTAACGGCATTTAAAAAAACGCCCAAACCGTTAATTTTGATGTATCTCAATAACATATCAAATGATTTTAGATTTGTCTGACAATTCACACAAATGATCTATATGATATAAACTTTCAATCCAACGGTGGATTTTATAAAATTTATATCGGTTAAAACGTTATTGAGAGATGTAACATTTGGTGTCAAACTAATTGGTGTCAGTGGATCCTGACTCATATATATATATATATATATATATATATTGCTAACATACTCCCGCCTAAAAACATGTGGGAGTATGTTAGCAAGCTAACTCCTACTATATATTTACTAATTAAAAACCAATTATTATATCCATACAAACCAACATAAATCATAAGGTTAGCTTTGTAAATTTGTATTTTATTTTAATTTCAAAACATAATATGTGGAACCTGGTTCCTTAATTTTAGTAAATGTCTCATAATTAATAACTAACATTGTTTCTTATGATTTTCTTTTCTAAGTATTGTAAAAAAAATTCATAAGAAATATTATATTTTTTATATTTAAATGGTTTCTTACGAATTATTTCGAGAGTAAATTCGTAGGAAAAACAATGTAAATTTGTAGAAAATAAAATATATAATTTACAGTTTCCTATGGATTATTTCGAATGTAAATTTGTAGAAAAGACAACGTAAATCTGTAAGAAATAAAATATATATTTTAAAGTTTTCTATGAATTATTTCGAAGGTAAATTCGTAGAAAAGACAACGTAAATATGCAAGGAAATTTTTTTTTTTTTTTAAAGTTTCCTACGAATTTGTTTGTAAAAAATTCTACAAGAAACATTATATTTAGCTGCGGATTTTTTCAAAGGTAAATCTGTAGGAGATTATTACGATTTTCGTAGGAAACAAGGTTAATCATTAAACATAGTTTCTCGATTTTCCTACATATTTTCCTTTGAAAACCAAGGAAATTTTTTTAATAAAAAATATGTATATATTTTCTTGCAAATTTTATTTTAAAAAATCCGCATGAAACTATTAATAGAGAATATTTCTTGTAAATATTTTTCATTGACTATTAAATTTACATAAGCTTTTTTAGTTGACAATTTGTTTGAGTGACCATAGAGAATATTATTGGGAGGTTTAGGGGTGGTCTTTGGATTGGATTTGGACTTGGGTTGTCTTTGTACATAATTATATTAGAATTAATTAAAAATTAATGTTAGCATGTGTCTATGAAATATTTACTAAAATCAAGAAAACATGTTTTCAATATTTTATTTTAAAACTAGAATGAAATGCAATTTACAAGTTTATCATTTTGTTCAAATTGGTTTATATAAACAGAGTTGGGTGTTTGATAAATGTGTGTGTGTGTTTTCTATATAATGATCGCACATCAGACTCGTTGCTGCAGTTCCGCATATCTTTTCAAGTTTTCTGGGCAAAAATTATTCGAAAAATATTATATAGTTAATTTCACATGTTAGGGCTATATTATTTCTCCACCAATCATGATAGATTATTTATTATCTTAAGCACTTGGCCCTTATATGCCTCGTGTTTGGGGGGCTGTGGACTGGGAGAGACCCAAAATAATTGAAAGTACTATTTACTATATCGCGTGGAACATAAAAGCAATGATTATAACTCACAAAGGTATCAAAAGTTGACCATAATGCAGGACAACAAACAGATGTGGCGACCGGAGAATCCAAATAGTCTAAAAGGACACTACCAAACCGCCCAAAAAGGCAAGGAACGCCCACAAAGGCGCGAACACTTATAAGTTATTCCGCTCAAGTAGCGATGAATCAATTATATACCGCCAAAGTAGCTATGAATCAATTATATATCGCCTGAGTAGCGATGAATCAATTCTATACCGCCTGAGTAGCGATGAATCAATTATATACCGCCTGAGTAGCGATGAATCGATTATATTGCTGCCTTAGTAGCAATGAAATAATTAAATTCCGCCTTAGTAGCGATGACATAATTAATTTTTGTATTAGTAGCGATGAAATAATTTAGTCCCGCCTTAGCAACGATGAAATAATTTAATTCCGCCTTAGCAGCGATGAAATAATTTAGTCCCGCCTTAGCAGCGATGAAATAATTTAATTATGCCTTAGAAGCAATGAAATAATTTAATCCCGCCTTAGTAGCGATGAAACGATCATATTCCGCCTAAGTAGTGATAAAACGATCATATTCCGCCTAAGTAGCGATGAAACGATTACATTCCGCCTAAGTAGCGATGAAACGATTACATTCCGCCTAAGCAACGATGAAACGACCATATTCCGCCTAAGCAGCGAGGAAACCATTACATTCCGCCTAAGTAGCGATGAAATGATTATAATCTTCCCAAGAGGCGAAGAACCAGTTAATTATACCACCCGAGATGCGATGAAACCATTATATACCGCTCGAGTGGCGATGAACGCCCATAGAGGCGAGAACACTGATAATGAACTGCCCAAAGTAGCGAGGAATGCCCCGAGAAGCGATGACAATTATAAATTGACCGCCGAAAGAGGCGTGAGTGAACCTTCCAACGAGGCGAGGAATGCCCCGAGAGGCTATGACATTTATAAATTGACCGCTGAAAGAGGCATGAATGAACCACCCAAAGAGGCGAGGAATGGCCATAGAGACAATGTCACTGTCGAATTAACGCCCAAAAAGGCGAAGATAGTATTTAAATAAACGCCCAAAGAGGCGAGTGCATTATTGAAATTACCGCTTAATAAAGCGAGGAACATTATTGAAACTACCGCTTAATAAAGCGAGGTATATTATTACCGCTTACTAAAAGCGAGTACATTATTGAAATGAATGCTTAATAAAGCGAGAACACTATTAAAATTACCACTTAATCAAGCGGAGATACTTGACATGATCAAAGTTAAAGCTTAACCAAGGCCAAAGATGCCTTAACTAAGCGAGTTAAAGCTTAACAAAGGCCAAAGATGTCTCGACCAAGAAAATTAAAGCTTGGCCGAGGCGAGATGACTTCAACAAAGGCTGTGTAAGACCTATATATGGGCGTCGTAATATAACTGAATATATACATAAAGGATAAGAACACACGTTCCTGATAATTAGACCGGTGATAAAGCGTATGTATTCTCCGAAATATTTTTTGATTAATGCATAAGCAATTAAGGGAGCAAAGCTCTCCAAACTAAAGGCGCAAAATCTACGCATATCTACGTGATGTGCATCGCCGTTAAAAGAAAGGCCATATCCGCCTAGTAAACAAGAGGTTTTTCCTCCACAAGCATGCACCAATCAAACAGAGTTGGAAAGATATCTGACATGAATCATAATGAACTTATGACAAATGGTATGAGCAGTTGGTACTCACCACAAGTAATTTTTAAAACTAGTCGGCACTTGCCGCCAGTTGGTCCTATGACCAACAATGCGTAGAACATCTGGTACAAGCCGCCAATTATAATCAATTATATTCGCCGCAATGAACTAGACGACTCATGCTTGTCATAAATGAAGTTCTATGCGCATAAAGGTAAATTGATGTTCACACTCGTTTGTGAAGATGATTATAAAGGAAAGTAGATAACATGAAGAAGTAGCTCTACAAAATAAAAAGTGAATCCCATTATACTTCGTGGAGTATCTCTTATCTTAAGCATTTCGACCTTCCAAGCCTCGTGCTTGGGGGATTGTACTGGTCGAGAACTCTAAATTTAATGGGCTCGCCGCCATGCTTGTGGGGCAAGAGGCCCAATAGGGTGTGGATGTCCATTCCAAGTGGATATGGATAAGACCAAATCATTTTAATTGTATTTGTGATTTGTATTGTATTTGTCATTATAATTTAATTTATATTTTTATTGTATTTGTGATTTTAATATTTTTTAAGTTTTTGACTAACTTAATTATTACTAAGTTTTTGTGATTTTAGTATAGCGCATTCAAAAGTAAAAAGATAAATTTATATATATTATTATTTTGATATTCAAGGAGTAAATATATGAATATTAAATTTATAACGTAATTAATTTTATAAACTTGGATTGTAATTATTCTTTATTAAACTTGGTGCATTAATATTTGTTGTTTATACTTTATATTTTGCTTCTTCAAAAAAAATAAAATTTACAACTTATCGTCAAAAAATAAAAATCTAATTTTTACAACATGAATAATATATATATATATATATATATATATATAGTCAAATAAGAGGGTGGGGGAAGAACCATGGGTCAAGTTCTAAAGGTAGTAATTGTATTATTTTACTTTGACCGGTAATATAAATAATAATAATAATAGTAACAATAACAATTATAATAATAATTTAGAGAAATTTCATTTTTATATATTTTTTTTTACATATATTAACCATTTACTTTCCTACCCATGTAGTTTTCTATTTAAATCCCCACATGCTGCCATCACAAATCATCGTAGTAGTACATTTTAATTTTCCAATCTCTTAATTTCACACTAGTCAACATGCAAAGGTTCATTTTTTCTCTAATCATTTTTTGTTTTATTTCTCCTTGTCTATGTACAAGGTTGAATGTTGAAACAAAAAATGGTATTTATAATGTTATGGATTATGGTGCACGTGGCGATGGAAAAACCGATGATTCAAAAGTATAATGTTTCTATGATTTTTTTTTTATATAATTTCGATATTTTGATATTTCATGTGAATTTTTTCCAACTAACTCGACTAATCCTTAATTTTTAATTATATGTACATATTGAATTGTAGGCATTTGCAAGTGCATGGAGTAGTGCATGTAAAGCACGAGGGGTGTCAACATTAATTATACCAGCAAAAAAATCTTTCATGGCGACACAAGTAACTTTTAGCGGCCCTTGCAACGCCAAAATTCATATTCAGGTAATATATATATTTTTTGTAACGTAAATGTTTTGTAAATTGAAATGGTATTTTTATTTAATTAATAACTACTATTAATTAATATGTAAACAAAGATTGTGTGATTTTATTTTTGCAAAGAATTATGTGAAATTTATAACTAACAATGTGATGTGAACAATATTTTAATTTTTTTGTGTTAAGTCTATATCCCCATACTTTTGTTATTTTCATTTATTTTAATCATGTTTTAGCTTTGAAAAAAAATCATTTTCTATTTAAGAAACTCTATATAAGTGTTATTTTGTAATCTATATTGCAGTTTGATGGGAAAATAGTTGCACCCCCAAAAGGAGCGTGGAAAGGTGGGAAATATTTGATTTCGATTGAATATTTAAACGGACTCATAATTGATGGCAATGGCCAAGGAGGAGCTGATGGAGATGGTTCAACTTGGTGGCATTGCCATGGTTGTAATCGACCTGGGGTACTTATATATATTAACTATTCGCTGTTTATCTATAATAATTAATTTGCGAGAATAATTTTGACACATTGATGTATATATTTTAACCACGTATCTAATAAAACCGTGTTGAATTAAGTTGATATTTGTATAAATTTTTTTAAACAAAAATATATTAAATAAAATGAAATACAAAAAGTTGGGAAGACAGAAGACCCAACACAACAACCACACCAAAAAAAAAATGACTTAACAGTGGTCTAGTATATGAAAATGTGATACCATACAAATTAAAATTTATATTAGATAAAAAATGAAGATTTATATATAGTTTGATGCTATAAAATTGTAATTTAGTTGATTTGCTTTTATTTTTAATAAAAGAGTGGGTTCATCTCTTTGGAACAACTGCAATCTCAAAAAGCTAAAGTTCAATTTATTGTTTGTGCAAATATATGTTTGCTAATGACAAATATCGATTTAACATGTTCTTATTATTTTTTTTATGACAATCTAGCATAGAGAACTATTAATTTGATGATGAACTCATTTGTTTATTTATTTTTTTTGAAATAATTGATATGTAATTATTTGAAATAATTTGATGAAGTGATTTTGAGCATATTATGACATAATTTTTCTTATGGTACAGGTCTTTTTATTTCATTCCTGCAATGATCTCAGTGTTAGTAATATTATGGTCACTAATAGCCCAAGTGATCATGTATCTGTTAATAAGTGTAGTGGTGCAAGATTCTCTCATATATCTATTGTTGCTCCTGCTTTTAGCCCCAACACTGATGGCTTTGATATTTCTTTTTCTAGTAATATCTTGGTAGAAGATTCAAACATAAAATCTGGTAATTTGAACTTTATATTAGCTTATGATCATTTTAATTTTTAGTATGTATTAAAAAAATGATTATGTTAGTTTATAAAAAGAGAGTCAAACATAAATTGTTATGAAAAAAGAGAAAAAGTTAATAAAAAAAAATCAGTATTAACAAAAATTATATAAATAAATGTCAAATTGTTTATAGCATTTGTCATTATATATCCTTAAAATGATTAACATTTTTTTGTATAAAATCTGATTGAGTTACATTTTTTCTTCTATATAGGTGATGATTGTATTGCCATCAATGGTGACTCCTCTTTGATTAATGCTACTGGAGTTACGTGTGGACCTGGCCATGGAATAAGGTTTATAAAAATTGTATCCTGATCTAAAATATCTGCACAAATGATAGTTGTTAATTAGCTACATGCTAAATTAGTATTTTAAATATTATTTTTAGTGTTAACAAAATGAGTTTTAATACACAAATGTTTGTTGTTTGCATGATATACTATTAGTTAAGGTTTGAATTATTGACATCCACAAACTTGTTTTGATGTACCAACATTTTAATTTTTATATTATATACATGTGATAATATTTTTCACAAATCTCATCAGCATCTATTTTATAATAAATTTATCAGTGTTGGTAGCCTTGGTAAAGCAAGACCCAATGATCGTGTTTCCGATGTCCATGTACGAAATTGCACCTTCATCGGGACTTCAAATGGAGGAAGAATCAAGACAAAAATGGTGAGTTTAAGAAATAAAGGTTAAATGTTTTAATATTTTCTACAAAATACGAATATTTCAAATTTCGTCCATATTAATATTTTGGTTTTTCTACATTACCCCTTGAAGAATTGAGGTTATTTATTCAACAACCAATGAAAATTAGCACATATAAATTTGAAGTGAAATAAATATTAATTCATATGGTGATACCACATACAAATCCACACATGACATATACTTATTGATTGCCGGGTAAATATCATTATTCAAGGGGTAATGTAAACCCCACATAATATTTTATCTAATTTTAGTCATTTACTTTTTTATGAACACTTTTTAATACTTACTTTTTACAAATTTTTTAACGTGTGACAACATTTTCTTTGCCTAATTTCTTGCAGGGTGGATCAGGTTATGCAAAAGATATTACTTTCGAGCAAATCATCCTAGTTAATGTTAAGACCCCAATAGTTATAAATCAAGAATATGAAGATGCGGAGCTGGTACATATTTCACTCTATATTATTATTATTATTATTTGTCATTTCAACAATATATATATATTTATCTATTTGCTAGTTTTATTTTATATACATAATAATATACTAATACAATAGTCTTATGTGTGTTGAATTTTGTTGAAATTATTAGGATACAGATGTGGTGGTGAGTGATATAACATTTCGTGGATTTACCGGAACTTGTTCTGGCAACATAGCTATTAATTTAGATTGTAGTTCTGCTGGTTGCCATAATATTCTATTGGATCAAAACCACATTAAGTCAACTTCAGGAAAGAAGCTTTCGGTTGTTTGCAACAATGCCCACGGAACTGCTAAGAATACTATTCCAAGTGTTACTTGTCTACAAAAATAATGTTTTATTGGTCTCAATTATGTGGAGAAAAAAACTTTGTATCCTTCATTAATCATGATACGATGCGATACGAAAATTACTTCTTTATAAGATCTTTGAAACTAAAAGAATAATGTTCTTGCACAAGGTGATGATATTTTATATTGTCTATTTGCATCAACAATTTTGTAATAAATTTCATTTTTAAAGATCAACTTGTGTTTAGCTGAATGATAATTGAAATAACACAAAACTATAAGAATTATATGGTTGGTGAATTATTTAATTGACTCAATTAATCAAAAATCATAATTTATTTAAATTGATGCTAAATTAAATAATTAACCAAAAACTTTAATTAAAAAGTACTCTAAAAATAGCTAGTGACTAATGAAGAATTATAAATGATGTCCATCCTACAAAGAGCAAGAAGTATATATGTAGCATTCCCTTACGAGAATAAAAAGATTTACGAAAAAGAGAGTCTAAAATTACAACCATGTTACCTTAATTTAAAACAAAATATTTCTCATTAATTTTTCGTGCGAACAAGCTTACAAGCAAAAAGTAATATTAATCAAAAGAATATGAATGTTTTTGGTTTTAAAGTTAAAATAATATTACAATATTCAATTATAGTTCTAAATATATATAAGACCCTAAAACAATGGCCATATATGATATAACTCATTGAACTTAAAATTGTCAAGTCAGTAAAATTTGTGATACGAATTACGCAATTAATATGAATTTGAATCCTCTTTAATTTTTTTTATTCATGTTGATTATGTGATACTCTTTATTTATATGTTTCAAAAAATAAATTTTTAGATATTTTGAAGTATTTCATCCTCTTTTCAATATTTTTATCACTCACTTTCTAATTAGTTTTAATTACGAGTGATAAAATGAGTCGAGTTCAAATGAGTTCAAATGACCTAAATTGTTCGATACTACTCCTTTCGTTTTTTTTACTTGTCGTTTTAGAAGAAAAAAAATTAAATTAAGAAGGTGTATTTTTGCACCTTATCTTCCTATTATACCCTCTTTCCCTTACTAAAAATTTTAAAACCACCAAAAAAAAATTGTAACAAACTTTATTTAAAAAAAAAAAAAAAAACCTTTGTTACATAAAAATTAGGAAGGATATAATAGGCAAAATATAACCTAAATTGCCAAAACGATAAATATAAAAGAACAAATTTTTTTTTTTAAAACGACAAATAAAAAGAAACGGAGAGAGTAATTTATAATACCTACCAGAAGTTAAAGATCATAATTACGGTGGTTAGAGAAAATAAAAACTTTTTTCTAATTCCTTTATAATTGAACTTTTTTTTTTTTACGGTTGTTTAATTAAACTTTTGGGGTCCAGTTGTTTAACTAAACGTTCTAGCATGGATCCGTTATTGGGAAAGATCATTATGGGGAGTATAATTAAACCTGCATATATGGATGGAAAAAACCTCACAAAGGATTGATGAAGCTTAATTGTGATGAGCATACAAAGGTTCTTTGGGGTTAGCTGATTGTGGCGGTTTCTTTAGGAATTCACATGGTAGATGACTTAAAGGATACTTACATAATTGGAATTTGTGACGTTCTTTGCCCTGAAATATGAAGAATGTATGTAGGAATGCAACTAGCTTGAAAACATACAAAAACTTGATTCGTTGTATACAAAAGCTTTTAAAATGAAAAGCAACTCAAAAACTCTAAATTGACATGATCACTGGGAAAGTAAAAATCAATGGCAGCTGCATTTCAATCACACTTGGCGGGAAGGAAATAGAAGTGCTTCTAATTTTAGTTTCTCTTTGGATTCTTTAAATACTCATCCCCTCCCAGTGCTATCTCAAGTCTCCTTTTTGATGACTTTTCCGAAACTTGCATGCCTCGAAATATTTATGTAACTTTCTAGGTCTTGTTCTTTTTGGTAGCGAAAAAAAATCAAAATTTTCACAGGTTTTTCTATTTACCTCTCAAAAGTGCTATTGTGCAAAGTTGGAATGCAAAACCTGCTTGGCTGGGTTAGTATAAGGTTACTTGAAGTGCACACACCATATATGTTGCTAGTTCGTTCGTTTGTCTGACAAACATAAAACACATTAACAAGTCTTCCATATGCTTCATGATTCTTGGAAATAATTTCAATTTAATGTTTGCAGATACAATCTCTAGAGTATATGGAAGATATCAAGAATTTAATTTAGGGACTAACATAATCAATTTTCATGATTCAAAGTGTTTTATAATTTATTTTTTCATACAAGAGAGTATACTTATATACTGAGACATAAAATCGAAAGTAGAAATACAATTTACAACTTCTTTTCATTAGAGATTGAGATTTTCATTGATGGATGATGCAACAAAAACAAATGATCAGGTTAGTAGTACTCACATGCCCGATGATGTTGCTTTTTCTATTCTCTCTAAATTACCACTTAAATCCCTTAAACGGTTTTCTTGTGTTCAAAAATCATGGTCTCTTTTATTCCAAAATCCTTATTTCATGGACATGTTTCGCAACAATTTTTTCATATCCAAAATTGATGAAGGCGATGACGAAACATGTCTCCTTATAAAGGAATACACGCAGAGTTTTCCTGTTTACCACTCATTGAGCATTCTGTCCGGTGAAAGGTTCGAGGATAGGGTCAAATTAGATTGGCCACCTCTTATTCAAGAGTATGATAATCCCCCTTCTGGTCCTTTTTGTATTGAAATTTTGGGTTCGGCTAGCGTAAATGGTACTATTTGTCTATATGAAGGTTGTTGCTATTATGACTCAACAACTTTTTTGTGGAACCCTGCTACTGGGGAATTTAAGGTTATTCCTCCTAGCTTTCAACCATATGAGAATATTGAGTTAAATGCTCCTCCTCAAGGATTTGGTTATAATGTTGTTAAAGAAGATTATAAGGTGATTCGAAATACTGAATATCCCATAGACTTTGAAGGTAATTGGATTTATTTGCCAGACAAGGCTGACCCTTTCTGGGAGACCGATGTACATGAGCTTGATATGAATGATTATTTCTGGATAGACGAGGAGCTCATAGTTGATATGTATGACCCATTTTGGGAAATATATAGCCTTAAAAGTAATTCTTGGAGCAAACTTGATGGGGTCAATATGCCTGTTTCTTGGGGAGATAAGTCTCGTGTGAACTTGAATGAATTTGTCCATTGGTTGAGCATAGAAGATTATATGGTGTCGTTTGACTTTAGCAAAGAGATATTTTTTGCGACAGCCTTGCCCTTTGACTTAAATGTGGTAAGCAAATGTGACTTGATGGCGTTAAATGGGTATCTTTCTCTCATCTCTTATCATGACAAGACTTATTTTCACATATGGGTTTTGGGTGAACTCGGTGTCCAAGAATCATGGACTAAATTTTTCGTTGTTGGACCCTTCAGTTGTGTGATGTGGCCTATCGGAGCAGGGAAGAGCCATATATTCTTCAGGAATGAAAAAACTAATGAACTAGCTTGGTTTGATTTTAGTACCATGAATGCAAAAATTGGGATTAAAGGAGATTTGGTTTGTCAGCAGATTGTAATTTATAAGGAAAATCTTCTTTCTTTTGGAGGGATGAAAAATTGATTGATATATTGCCTATTTACTCTACTCTTTTTCTATAATCTCATGATTCATTCGCATTAATATATGCATCTTAATTCTTATACATTGTTTGCTCTTTAAAACCAAGATCAGTAACTATCTGATTGTTTTGCTTATTAAGATTTATTTCTCTGTTGCTTAATATATACATCATTCCTTGGATTCTCCATCAGTGATCTGTCATCTCTATTTTCTGTTCTGTTTTTGGTCATTCATATCCTTGCTTCTTTTCATATTTCATGAATCCTTCTCTTATTCCCCTTAATGTAGGTGATTTATCGAGCAAACAAAGGGAAAGAAACTTCCATAAGGTGTTGAAATTTCATTCTTTGAATTGATAAAACTGGATGCTGTGATTATTCTTGATGTAGACTTCATCAAATTGTTTCTTTCAGAACATTATACTGAACTTTGGATATTTGGATTGGTGGTACTAACCTATGTTGTTAACCGCGGATAGCAGTGCTATAGCGGTATAGCGGGTAGCGCTATGACTGCTATTGTGAAGACCAAAAAACCATGTACAAATTAATCATAAATTCCAACAACATACATAAATACTAAAAAATAAGAAAAATACTCAAAAATAAGGGACTTTCATTCTTAATAATTATACTAAATATTGTCATTTACCATCAAAATAAATTCTAAATAAAGACTAAATAACATTTCATCAAGCTTTAAAAGTACTCAAAATGACATCCCATTAAAATAAAGCATAAGCAAGTTCTAAAATAAATAAAATTCTAAAATCATGCTTCCACATCTGCCTCATCTTCACTTGCAAGTTCCACCACATTAAGATTATCTTGTTCATTTTTTTTATTTCACTTGCAAATATTTTTCAGAAACAAACCTTGTGACAACAGAACAGAACAAATCGATTTGGGGAAAAACAAAACAAATTGATTTGGAAAGAAGACAGAACAATCGATTCTAAGAAAGAACAGAGCAAATCAATTTGGAGAAGGAGAAGAAGAGCGTGAAGGTTGAAAAACACACAAGAAGGGGGGGGGGGGTTTGAATTGTGTGAGACTTTTTCTAAGTTAAAACAAATTGCAGCGGATAAGGTATAACACACACAATATATGAGGATAGGGTTAGAGAGAGATGCTCAGAATTTTTATACTGGTTCCTCCCACTAACAGGAGTAGTCCAGTCCTCTTGTCCTTCACAAGAGATTTCACTATAATCACTCAGATTACAAATGCTCAAGCACTAAGCAAGAGACTTCAAACTGCTCAAGCACAAAGCAAGAGACTTCTAACTGCTCAAGCACAAAGCAAGAGACTTCCAATGCTCAAGCACAAAGCAAGAGACTTCCAATGCTCAAGCACAAAGCAAGAGACTTCCAATGCTCAAGCACAAAGCAAGAGACTTCCAATGCTCAAGCACAAAGCAAGAGACTTCCAATGCTCAAGCACAAAGCAAGAGACTTCCAATGCTCAAGCACAAAGCAAGAGACTTCAAACTGGTTTTAATGTTAATAAAGATAAAAGATTAACACTTGATATACAATCAGAGGTGTTTACAAAATACAACGCAGTTACAAGACTAACTTAGAAAATTATCACAAAGTTTCTAAGTGTTTGATAGCTTCAGAATTTGACAGAGTTTCAGCACGTTCAGAAGCTTAAGTCTTGATTCCCATTTCTTCACAAATCTTCTTCCTTTTATAGATGATAAAATGAACGTTGAAGATTATAGCCGTTTGAAGAATTGAGACGCTCCTTTGTATAGATCAGTGAGCTTATTAGCTGTTCTGATTTGCAGTAGCTTAGGAGCTTAACGTTTACTACAAAATGAGAGATTCCTTTTGGCTTTTGATATTTGAACCTTGGTGAAAGCCAAATAAGGAAATAATCGTTTCTGAAGCCTGACTTGAAAAGGACCTTTCCATGGTCAAACCTTTTCATTCTTGGTTTCTGCGTTTGGACTTAGTCAGGCACAGTCTTCAATAAAATTGTACTCTCAAATGTAGCTTAACACTTATATCTGACGAGCCTTCAGATTTTGATAGGCTCAGAATTACTTGTTTCAGATCTGGTGAGCTCAGATGTTCTTCAGATTTTGATAGGCTCAGAATTACTTGTTTCAGATCTGGTGAGCTCAGATGTTCTTCAGATTTTGATAGGCTCAGAATTACTTGTTTCAGATCTGGTGAGCTCAGATGTTCTTCAGATTTTGATAGGCTCAGAATTACTTGTTTCAGATCTGGTGAGCTCAGATGTTCTTCAGATTTTGATAGGCTCAGAATTACTTGCTTCAGATCTGGTGAGCTCAGAAGTAATTCCTTCAGAAATTCTAGGGTTCTTTAGTACGCAAATTTTAACTTTTAATCCTGCACACTGAATTAAATTATTAGTACTCCAATTTAACCTTAAATACATTGTTATCATCAAAATCAATTAAGGAGATACAAAATCATAATTTTGTTCCAACAATCTCCCCCTTTTTGATGATGACAACTATATGTATTTAAAATCAATTGTTGTTGTTTTTATTTAACATCTTGACTTCAGGTTCTGAGGTTTGCAAGCTCCCCCTGAGTCTGATAAGCTTCAAAAGTTTATCAATGATAAATATAAAACAGTCTAAGAGTAATATTTAATGTCCAATATAATTTCATATATTCTACCTTCAGAATTAGAGGTTTGCAAGCTCTATTTCTTCAGATTGACAAATATAAGATATGGTTTGCAAGCGTATCTTATATTATATGAATTTATGTTGGACAAAATTTATTACTCCCCCTCATTAAAAGTTTAAAAGACTTTAATATAACTTAACAAGAGTAGAGTTCAGAAAATGTGATCTTTAGAGCTTCAGAAATAATTTCACTGCCATAGGAAATGAAATAATATTTTCTCCCCCTTTGTCATTATCAAAAACGGGTCAGTCAAAGCACAAGTTACAGGGTAGTAAATGCACACAGCAAACAACCACCAGCAGTAAATGCATTCAACGGTAAAAGGGAATTGTTAAGTACCATGGTGAAACAGGGAATTGTTTCAGAATGAAGACGAGTTTCTTCAAGATCTGAATCAGTTCCAGGAAAAGGTGGAGTGGTTTGAATGGATGAGGGGTTTGGTTCAGAAGTGGTTGGCTTAGGAGATGAAGTCTGAAGGGGTTCAGTTTGGGATTCAGCAGGGACTTCAGAATTTTGAACATTTGAGGGTTCAGATTGGTCTACGTCCATTGCTATTGGGGTAGACTCAGAATCTTTAATAGGAGATTTCTGAGGGGATTTAGGAGTGTCAGAAATGGTTATAGTGGAAGTTTCAAAATATTGAAAACGTGAGAAGTGATAGTGACTAGTGTGTAGTTAAGTGATTATAGTGGAAGTTTCAAAATATTGGGGAAACAAGATAGTGACGTAATGGGGGCTTGGCAGTTACTTTTAATAAAATCATCATTAGCTCTCCTTCATTACCCAGCGGTTACTAGACATGATGGGAAGTTACACAGATAAGTAGTGTTTTCAGAAGCCAGCTGTCAGTTAGAGAAACTGAGTGGTCAACTAACACTTAGAGTAGGTATCTGAGTCACAAGAAATCATATTTAATAATAAATAATTCTGATTGCTTCAGATGAGAGAGTGCTTCAGAACCTATATAATAGTTTCTGAGCCGTCCAAACTTCTGAGGCCCTTCAGAACCAGTTTATTCATTCAGAGTTAACAGCATTCAGAGATGTCATTCAGAAATAAAAACCATGTTCAGATTTTTCTTGATAAAATCGAAACGATCAATAGCAAGAGGTTTGGTAAAGATATCAGCCCATTGATGCTCAGAATCAATGAATTGAATCTTAATTACTCCCTTCTGAACATAGTCTCTAATGAAGTGATGTTTGATCTCAATGTGTTTAGCTCTTGAATGCAAAATAGGATTCTTAGACAAACAGATAGCAGCAGTATTATCACAGAGAAGTGGTATACTACTTATCCTTATCTGATAGTCCTCCAACTGATGTTTCATCCAGAGCAATTGCGTGCAACACTTAGCAGCTGAGATGTACTCTGCTTCTGCTGTAGATAGAGCAATAGTTGCTTGTCTCTTACTAGCCCATGATATAAGGTTTTCACCTAGAAATTGACAGTTTCCACTAGTGGACTTCCTTTCAATTTTATCACCAGCATAGTCAGCATCACAGAATCCAATAAGCTGATAATCTAAGGATTTCTTATAAAGTAATCCAAGATTAGTGGTTCCTTTCAGATATCTAAAGATTCTCTTAACAGCAGTTAGATGAGACTCTCTAGGATCTGATTGAAATCTAGCACACAAGCATACACTGAACAAGATATCTGGTCTAGATGCAGTGAGATAAAGGAGGGAACCAATCATACCTCTGTATAATTTCTGATCTACTTTGCCTTCAGATTCTTCCTTCAGAAGACATCTAGAGGGATGCATAGGAGTTGACATTGGTTTACAATCTTCAAGACCAAATTTCTTCAGTAAATCCTTTGTGTATTTGGTTTGATGCACATATACTCCTTTTTTTCTTTGATTGATTTGAATTCCCAAGAAGAATGTTAGTTCTCCCATCATACTCATTTCAAATTCATCCTGCATAAGCTTAGAGAAATTCTTGCAAAGAGAAGCATTAGTTGAACCAAAGATAATATCATCAACATAAATCTGAACAATCAAAATATCAGTTTTTAAGGTTTTTCTAAAGAGAGTGTTATCAACATGTCCTTTTTCAAAACCATTTTCTAGAAGAAATATACTTAACCTTTCATACCAAGCTCTTGGAGCTTGTTTCAAACCATACAGAGATTTCTTCAATTTGTAAACATGATCAGGACACTTTATATCTTCAAAGCCAGGAGGTTGTTTAACATAGACTTCTTCATAAATTACTCCATTCAGAAATGCACTCTTAACATCCATTTGAAATAGAGTGATGTCATGATTAACTGCATAGGACAAGAGAAGTCTAATTGCCTCAAGTCTTGCTACTGGTGCAAAGGTTTCAGTGAAATCTATGCCTTCTTGCTGACTATAACCTTGTGCAACCAGTCTAGCTTTATTTCTGACAACTTCTCCCTTTTCATTTGACTTGTTTCTGAATACCCATTTTGTTCCAATAATGTTCTTGTGTTTGGGTTTTGGTACCAGATCCCAAACATCATTTCTTTCAAATTGATTGAGTTCTTCTTGCATTGCAACAATCCACCCATCATCTGAGAGTGCTTCTTCTATGTTTGTGGGTTCAATTAATGAAATTAACCCAACTAGGGATTCATCCTCTTTGAAAGCAGATCTGGTCTTTCCTTGGGCTATCCTTGTTACCAACAATTAGCTCTTCAGGATGAGATGATCTATACTTGAATTTACTCTTAGGTGGAGCAGGTGTCTGAGAGGGTTCAGTTTCTGAAGGGTCTTCAGTTTCAAGGCCTTCAGAGATATCTTCATTTTGAGTCTCAGATGGATATACAGCAATGGAGAGATCTTCACACTCAGAATTTGAGGAAACTTGAAATTCTGCAAAAGTCTCAGCTTGCTCTGACATTTTATCGTCAGGCTCTTTATCATCAAATCTAACATGTATAGATTCTTCAACTGTGTGAGTTTCAGAATTATACAATCTGTATGCTTTTGAGCGTTCAGAGTAGCCTATAAAGATACCCTTATAAGCTCTAGCATCAAATTTCTTTCGATAGACCTTGTTGTCTAGAATATAACAAGTACATCCAAACTGATGAAAATAAGAAATATTTGGTTTTCTTCCTTTGAACAGTTCATAAGCAGTTTTGTTCAGAATAGGTCTGATGTAGATTCTATTCTGAACATAGCAAGCAGTACTCACGGCTTCTGCCCACAAGAACTTAGCTAGGTTAGACTCAAGCATCATGGTACGAGCCATTTCTTGCAAAGATCTATTCTTTCTTTCTACAACACCATTCTGCTGTGGTGTTCTAGGAGAAGAGAATTCATGGATTACTCCATGCTCTGAGCAGAAAGATTCGAAAGAGTCATTTTCGAACTCTCCCCCATGGTCGCTTCTAACCTTCAGAATCCGAAGATCCTTTTCACTTTGTATTTGTGTGCAGAAGTCACTGAACACCACAAGTGCTTCACTCTTAGAACGTAGGAATTTCACCCAAGTCCATCTACTGAAATCATCAACCATGACCAATCCATATTTTTTACCATTGATAGAGGCTGTCGAAACAGGACCAAACAGATCAATGTGAAGCAATTCTAAGGGTCTGGAAGTAGAGACAATGTTTTTAGACTTGAATGAAGTCTTAGCAAATTTTCCTTTTTGACATGAGCCACAAAGTGCATCTGAGTGATAATCAATGTCAGGCAAACCACTAACAAGCTTTTGTTTGCTAAGCTTAGAGATCAACCTCCAGTTAGCATGACCAAGACGCTTGTGCCATAGCCATTTCTCATCACTCAGAGACAAAAGACATATAATCTTTTGGTCAACCAAATCAGAAAAGTTTACTTTATAAACATTGCCAACTCTCATTCCCTTGAATACTACAGATTTGTCAGAGTCTTTTGATACAGTACATGATTCCTTATTAAATGTAACAACACACCCATTGTCACAAAATTGACTAATGCTCAATAGATTGTGTTTAAGTCCATCAACTAACCAAACATCTTTAATGGAAAGAGAAGAATTACCAACTGTACCTGTACCAATGATCTTCCCTTTTTGTTTTCCTCCAAATCCCACAGAGCCTCCCTCTTTCAGAGTTAGGGTTTGGAACATATGCTTTTCTCCCGTCATATGTCGTGAGCAACCACTGTCCAGGTACCAGGGCTGCTGTTTTACCTTTCCTTGCATGAGCATCTGAAGCAAACATTATTTCAGATTTTGGTACCCATATTCTGATGGGTCCTTTAGAGTTAGTCTTCTGAATAGTATTCCTTCTTTGTTTTCTATGATCAACACAAGATCTAGAATTAATTAAGCTTTGACAAGAATGTTTAGGCTTAATTTGATTCTTGGATTTTGATCTGGAGTATATCACAGTTCCAAAGGTCAAGCAAGGATCTGAAGTAACTTTACCTTGATTTCTCAGAGGTTCAGATGACTTCTGAGCCTTAACTTGAGAACTTTTGGACTCAGAAATTTTAGGTTCAGAAGAACTTGGAACTTCTGAGTCTTTGGGTTCAGGTTCAGAACCTCCTTCAGAGTTGGATGCCTTCAGATCAAGTGTACCACTTTTAACAAAGGTAGAGAATAATTCAGGTGGAGTATCATCCTCACTATATGATTTCAGAGGTTTATCCCAGTTCTTAAACCGAGAATAACCAATGCCTTCACCATAGTTACGAGTCATATGATAAATCATGGAAGCCATTTTACTCCTATTGAAGGTACAACGAATAAATTCGTGAAGAGCATCTTCATGATCATCATTGAGCTTGTCTGCCAAGACATAGTTAGATTCAACATGACAAATACGAATGTTTAACGATTCATTTTCATCATAAAGAATCTTGGCATCCTTTTTCAATGATTCATGAACATTCTTCAGAATTTTGTGTTGACTTACTATACGAGAGTAATGTTTCACGGCAATCTTAAGAGAATCAATTAATTCAGATTTAGTCATGTTAGAGTATACCTCATTTTCATCATCTGAGTCATCTTCAGAATCTCTATCAGAGTTGTTACCTTCAGAAGTTCTTGCCATTAAAGCCAGATTGCCTTCTTCATCATCTTCTCCTTCAGAGTCATTCTCAATGGTCTCCCAAGTGGCTAACAAACTCTTCCTTACCTTTTCTTTGTACTTTTCTTTCCCAAAGCTCTTATTCTTTCCTTTGTCCTTGGATGACATTTCTGGACAGTCCGCAATGAAGTGTCCAGATTTCTTGCAGTTATAGCAGTTGTTCAGTTCTTCCTTTTTGTCCTTTGAAAAGGAACTTCTTGAGTTGTTTCCTTTGTTTGGAAACCTTTTGTATTTCTTGTTCCATTTCTGAAACCTTCTAACCATTAGTGCCATTTCTTCATTCTCAGAATTTTCATCCATCATATCATCAGAAGTTTCTTCCTCTTGTTCAGACACTTTGATCTTTGCAGCTTTTGAGGAAGTCTGAACAGAGCTTAGAGCCAAGGACTTCATCTTCTTGACAGGTTCATCTGACATAAGTTCTAGCTCATGACTTCTGAGTGAGCTTATTAAATCTTCAAGAGTCACATTGTCCAAATCCTTGGATTCCTGAAAAGCTGTAACTTTTGGTCTCCATTTGGAAGGTAAGCTCCTCAGAATTTTCTTCACGTGATCAGATGCAGTGTAGCTTTTCTTCAGAACTTGAAGACCAGAGACAAGGGTTTGAAACCTTGAATACATGGTTTCAATATCTTCATCTTCCTTCATTCTGAACAGCTCATATTGATGAACTAATAAGTTTGCCTTAGCTTCTTTGACTTGCTTATTTCCTTCATAGGTGGAACATAGAGAGTCCCAGATAGTTTTGGCACATGACTTGTTGGATATTTTTAAATACTCAGCATGAGATATTGCACCAATAAGCATATTCTTAACAGTATGATGCTTCTTATATTGTTTCTTCTTTTCAGCATCAAAGAACTTTCTGTAGGTATTTCTTACAACACCTTCATCATCCATGTGTTCAAAATGTATACCACCTTCAATGATATCCCATAACTCATCATCGGTCCCAATGATGTAACTATACATCTTGGTTTTCCAGAAAGGAAAAGTAGTAGGATCACTGTTGAAGTAAGGTGGTTTGTCTCTGTGATTATCACTGTTCCTTTCCCTATCATAGTTGTGAGGAGGTGGAACAGCAGAGTGATCAGGTCCAGAGGAAGCAGAAGGAGAGGTAACACCAGACATGTTTTTCAACTAAGTACCCCTAGATCTTTTACTGTTTCACTGTTAAGTGAAGAGCAACAGACCGGAGCTCTGATGCCAATTGAAGGTTGAAAAACACACAAGAAGGGGGGGGGGGGGGGGGGGGGGGGTTGAATTGTGTGAGACTTTTTCTAAGTTAAAACAAATTGCAGCGGATAAGGTATAACACACACAATATATGAGGATAGGGTTAGAGAGAGATGCTCAGAATTTTTATACTGGTTCCTCCCACTAACAGGAGTAGTCCAGTCCTCTTGTCCTTCACAAGAGATTTCACTATAATCACTCAGAT
This sequence comes from Trifolium fragiferum, assembly GCA_954870985.1. Lineage (NCBI taxonomy): Eukaryota > Viridiplantae > Streptophyta > Magnoliopsida > Fabales > Fabaceae > Trifolium > Trifolium fragiferum. The sequence continues at coordinate 12,989,044 of OX940792.1, forward strand.
TACAAATGCTCAAGCACTAAGCAAGAGACTTCAAACTGCTCAAGCACAAAGCAAGAGACTTCTAACTGCTCAAGCACAAAGCAAGAGACTTCCAATGCTCAAGCACAAAGCAAGAGACTTCCAATGTTCAAGCACAAAGCAAGAGACTTCCAATGCTCAAGCACAAAGCAAGAGACTTCCAATGCTCAAGCACAAAGCAAGAGACTTCCAATGCTCAAGCACAAAGCAAGAGACTTCCAATGCTCAAGCACAAAGCAAGAGACTTCAAACTGGTTTTAATGTTAATAAAGATAAGAGATTAACACTTGATATACAATCAGAGGTGTTTACAAAATACAACGCAGTTACAAGACTAACTTAGAAAATTATCACAAAGTTTCTAAGTGTTTGATAGCTTCAGAATTTGACAGAGTTTCAGCACGTTCAGAAGCTTAAGTCTTGATTCCCATTTCTTCACAAATCTTCTTCCTTTTATAGATGATAAAATGAACGTTGAAGATTATAGCCGTTTGAAGAATTGAGACGCTCCTTTGTATAGATCAGTGAGCTTATTAGCTGTTCTGATTTGCAGTAGCTTAGGAGCTTAACGTTTACTACAAAATGAGAGATTCCTTTTGGCTTTTGATATTTGAACCTTGGTGAAAGCCAAATAAGGAAATAATCGTTTCTGAAGCCTGACTTGAAAAGGACCTTTCCATGGTCAAACCTTTTCATTCTTGGTTTCTGCGTTTGGACTTAGTCAGGCACAGTCTTCAATAAAATTGTACTCTCAAATGTAGCTTAACACTTATATCTGACGAGCCTTCAGATTTTGATAGGCTCAGAATTACTTGTTTCAGATCTGGTGAGCTCAGATGTTCTTCAGATTTTGATAGGCTCAGAATTACTTGTTTCAGATCTGGTGAGCTCAGATGTTCTTCAGATTTTGATAGGCTCAGAATTACTTGTTTCAGATCTGGTGAGCTCAGATGTTCTTCAGATTTTGATAGGCTCAGAATTACTTGTTTCAGATCTGGTGAGCTCAGATGTTCTTCAGATTTTGATAGGCTCAGAATTACTTGCTTCAGATCTGGTGAGCTCAGAAGTAATTCCTTCAGAAATTCTAGGGTTCTTTAGTACGCAAATTTTAACTTTTAATCCTGCACACTGAATTAAATTATTAGTACTCCAATTTAACCTTAAATACATTGTTATCATCAAAATCAATTAAGGAGATACAAAATCATAATTTTGTTCCAACAATCGGAGCGTGAATATTTGGAGAAGATAAGTGCCTTGAAACGGCGCAAATACATAAAGTAATCACGTTATGAGAACTTAGGGCAAAAAAGGGGTGCGGAAAAGTAATACTTTATGATTCAATTCCAAAATTAATGATTTTCATCAAATTTTTCCCCCCAAAAGGCAATAGCGGCCATAAAACGTTACCGCACTGCTACGCCACTGCTATTCAACTGAAAATAGCGGCCGCTATTTCCGCTTCTCTAAATAGCGGAAAGCGGACCTATAGCATAGCGGGGAGGTGCCAAACGCTACGCTATAGCGCCGCTATAGCACCGCTATTAACATCATAGGTACTAACTATCTATACTCCTTTTGTGTTTGAGTCAGAGATCATATATAAGTTTTAATCAAATTGTCTGTGTAAAGAAGAAATTATTTGCTACGCCCAGTGAATGACCAAACGCAGCTCTGATACAACTGTTGGTAGTTGAGGTAGTAGTGTTAGTTTAGAATTAATTGGATTGTATTGATGACTTTAGTCGATAGTTAAAAGATAAAGTATGTGAGAATCACTTATAGATTGTCTTGCTCTTAACTTAGAGATATAGGTAGCATGAGACAATAGGCAACACCTTAGTAGTAAACTAATTATTGTAGGAAGAGACATATAGTTTGGTGAAGCCCTCAATGTTATTCTCATTCTATCTCAAAGGCTTCAACAAAATTGTACATAAGTTTAACTATTTATAGGTCTAAGAGGTATATTCTAGAATTTTCATGACATTTTTTAACGCATGTGTGATATTGAATTATGGCCATGTCTAACATAAAAAATGATTTAAGTGGTGCATAGTGCACATGTCATGAATACTATTATAAAGAATACGAATTTTACTAAATTCATTATTGGACAATTCACGTACATAATCAACAATGATGTATCACCAAAATAAAAACATACAACAAACGATAGAACTAACAAAACTTGAAGTATCAAAACAAAGCCATACACCGTTGATGCTACAAAAAGAGAGTCTCAAAAGAAACACATTTGATTGAATACATTGTTTATAAACCTCTTGATTGGATGCTTTGAATTAAACTACAAAAGCAATTAATTATTCATTCCTTCGAACGGAAGAAAGTTTTCCCTTATAAATTAGAATCTTCTGAGAATAAAATTCACGTTTGGGTCCTTAAATCAACCATGGCTAGCTCCATATTTTCTTTTATGTAGCCATCCATATCTTCTTTTACGTAGAATATAACGCTCTTTTTTCCAACCCCAATAGGACACTGAAGGCAAGGTAAAGGTCCAACAATAAAGAGTTTAGTCCATGATTCTCCCACACCGAGTTCACCCAAAATCCATATGCAAAAAGTAGCGGTCATGGGAATAGTATAAATGAAAGCAACAGACTGATTTATAACCACCAAGTATGTTTCGTTCCAATAATGTTTTCTTCCTGAGGCAACAAAGGATGTCTCATTGCTAAAGTCGAGCGAGGGATAGGGTGTTACAAAAAATATCTCATTATGAAAATCAAACGACACCATATGATGTCGATGATCCAACCAGTGACAAAATTCATTCAAGCCCATCAAGTTTCTTCCAACAGTTATTTCTAAGGCTATATAATTCCCAAATATGGTCATATATCTTTGATATTTGTTGCTCCCATAAAGTGTCATCATCATCCCCCTCCCGATAACAACTATCCTTCTTAGGCACAAAATTATAGGGATATCGAGTATAACAAATGACTTTATAGTCATCTCTAATAGAGTCATAACCAAATCCCTGTGGCTGATGAGTAAGCTCGATGTTGAAATATGGTTGAAGGCTAGGAGGAATGGTCTTAAATTCCTTAGTAGCAGGATTCCGCAATATAGTTGTGACGTCATCATCATGGCCTTGTGAGAGACAAAGAATGCCATTAACACTAGTTGAACCCAAAATTTCAAAAGACAAGCCATTTCCTTGAAACGGAGGTGGCCAATCTAATCTGACCCTATTCTCAAACATTTCACCGGAAAGAATGAACAGTGAGCGGATTAAATCCCTCCGTTTTCTTTGCATTAGCAAGAGACGCGTGGTGTCTTCATTGTTATCATTATCATTGTTGGATATGAAATTCATGCGGAACATATCCATGAAATGAGGATTTTGAAATAAAAGAGACCATGATTTTTTAACACAAATGAATCGTTTGAGGGATTTAATAGGTAATTTGGAAAGAATAGAGAAAGCAATATCCTCGGGTATGTGAGAAGAATTACTAATCTTTTTCTTATGTGTTGTTGCACCCTCAATGAATTGAAATATCTATATATCTCTATTACTTTCTCACTTAGTTGATACGGAATTCTATGTCGTCTGGTCAAATAGCTAGAAAAAAGAAATTGAATGTCATAAATAATTTTTTCATTTTCTGTATATTATTTACGTTTTCTAAATTCGGTAATGTCAGAAATAGTGTCAATATGTATACCAAAGATACTCCGCAACCAACCCCAAATTCGATTGGCAAAACAAAAGGACATAGACAAAAGAGATGCAGAGAATTCTAGCCTAGCACCACAAAGATCACATCTTAAAAACAGTAACACAATTTTTAAAACAAATTTTTATCAGTAGACAGTAGGTAACTTGTTACGAAGGAGTCTCCGAACTCGTTATTTGACATTTATTTGTAGGTTGACATGAGATACATAACCTCTGTGTAGCAAGTGAAACATAATTGATTGATATAAATTGCTTATTTACTCTACTCTGTTTATTTATTCCCATAGTATGAAGACTAATTAAAGATAAATGCTATGAGATTGGACTCTGAAAACATTTAGTTATTCATCCCTTCAATCGAAAGAGGGTTCTCGTTATAAAATGCAATCTTCTCACAAATCAAGTCTCCTTTGTCCTCAATCCTTTGAGTACTCAAATCAAACAAAGCTAGCTTCCCATCATTTTTTGTGCAGTATATTTGGTTCTTCTTCCCTATTCCGATAGGATATAAAACACAAGACAACGGCCCAACAACAAAGAATTTAGTCCATGATTCGCTAACACATAGTTCACCCAAAACCCATATGTGAAAATAATTTGATTCGTCACAATACTTACATATGAAAGCAATAGACTCATTCCACGCCATTAGGTCATATTCATTCCTTAAATATCCAGGATCGGAATCCACGGGTAAGGTTGTTGTAAAGAATTTCTCATTGCTAAAGTCAAACGACCATATATCCATTTCAAACCATACTAACCAATGGCAAAATTCATTCAAGTTTACTTGACACTTACTTGGCATGAGACAAGGCATATTGACTCTATCGACTATTCTCCAAGAGTTACTTCTAAGGCTATATATCTCCCAAAAAACGTCATAATTCTCTACTTGTGGCTTCTCTTTGGCAATGTAATTGTCATTGTCTATGGGATGTCGTGCAGCCCGAAGAATCTTATAATCATCCCTAATATGGTCATAACCAACTCCGACAAGACTTACATCAAACTCAATGTACTCATATGATTGAAGGCTAGGAGGAAGGATCTTATATTCCCCGGTAGCAGGGTTCCACAATGCAGTTGTTGCAGTTGGTGTAGTTGTTTCGAAGTAATTGCCATGGCGTTGGTAGAGACAAAGAATACCATTAACACTTGCACAATACAAAATCTCAATATTTGAATGATCCTCTTGAAACGGAGGTGGCCAATCTAATCTCACCCTATCCTGAAACCTATCACCGGAAACCTTGCACATCACATTGTCACAAAAGTCAGTGGTGCTTGTCCCTATCCTTTCCCTTAAGAGGAGACATTTGTTTTCTTCTTTCTCATCATATTTGGTTATGAAATTGATGCGAAACATGTTCATGAAATGAGCATTTTCGAAAAAATGAGACCATGATTTTTGAACACATGTGAATCGTTTGAGAGATTTAAGTGTCAATTTAGAAAGAATAGAGATGGTAAGGTCATCAGGTATGTGTGTAGTCCTCACCAGGTTATCTGTTGTTGGAGCAGACATGAATATCTAAACAAAAAGTGACAGGGAGATTGTTCAGCCTATTGAATTGGGGTCCTGAAAAGCAAAAATTGCAGAGCCTGTTTATAAATAAAAGTTTGTTTTGTTTACTTAATCAGTAAGAAATTGTAAAATAAAGAAGAATTTTTATATTTTTTTAATTTATTTATGGTATCTTTTTCTCTGTCAAAAGAAAAATTATGGTATAGTTTTAAACATTGTGTCATTTTTTCAAATGTATTCAATTAAATTTTATTATGGTAATTTATCAAATAAGTAAAAATGATTGTGCGAACCAATCGTTAATTATATATTAGCTCAGTGATAATTGATGTTTAACTTAGTAGGAAGAACCACAGTTCGATCTCCACAACTATGGATAAATAGCTTTATTAAGTATATAATTTTTAAATAGTTTTACTTAAGATTGTCAAAGGAGTGATTCACACAATAGCTCACAGTGTTGCAAGAACCAATTTTATTGAACATAACATAGCTATTCAAGCAATTACAACTGTTATTTCGAAGGAGACCACTCTGATAATATAATATCTCTGTTAGCTTTATAATATAAAAAATATTTTAAATATTTTTAAGTACTTATGTCTTCACCCAATCATCTATATCTGAGATTAAGACATACAATTTCTTACCGATTAAGCAAACTAATTTCCTGCCTAAAAATAAAGCAAACAAATATTTTAAAATTAAAAAGAAAAATATCTATCGAAAAGAGTAAACAGTCAATTTAGTCCATAAATTATCATTTTATTACCAACTTAAGGTCCATTTGACATAACTTATTTTTGAGTTTATGCAAACAGCTTATGCAATATAAATTAGATTTTATGCTATTTTATAAATTCAAACTAATAAAAATTGAATTTTTATAAATTATTTTATTATAAACTACTTTGACAAACTTATTATAATAATACATAAAAATTGTATAATCTGTTTGCATAAGTTAAAAAATAAACTAGGCCAAACGGACCCTTAGTCCCTAAACTATTAAATGAATGGATGGTTTAATTTATGGTCAAGTATTTGTCATGTACTTGCTAATTCTATTGTGCATTGTGCTAAGAGTGCTTATTTCAATATATTGATACAATTAAAATAAATTAAAGTATTTTAATAGTTTAGGACCACTAACGACCACTTAATGATAGAAGCTAAATTGATGGATGTGAATATAGTTTAGAAATATTTTAGTTGCTTTTAATAGTTTATAGACTAAGTTGATGAGAGAATGATAGTTTAGGGACTAAATTGAGTGTACAGTCCAACCGAAGATGAAAACAAAGTTTATTTGGAAATATATTTCATGGTTTGTAGCTTTTGGTTTGCAATTTCTCTCAATATTTCGATCCTTTTCTTTTAAAAAAAGTGGACAGAGCATTCAATCCATGGCTGCTGCAACAACATATTATAACAAGGTTAGCACATCTCACATATATACCCAATGACATTGCTTTCTCTATTCTCTACAAATTACCTCTTAAATCTCTCAAACGATTCACTTGTGTTAAAAAATCATGGTCTCTTTTATTCCAAAACTTTTGTTTCATGGACATGTTTAGCACCAATTTCATATCCAAACATGATGATGATGATGATGATGACGATACATTTCTCCTCTTAAAGGAAAGCATACACTGTACACACTGTAAACACTTTCCACAGATAGGGTTAGATTAGATTGGCCACCTCCTTTTAAAGAGGATGATTTATATATTGACATTTTAGGTTCCTCGAGTGTTAATGGAATTATTTGTATATACCTAAAATGTGGTCGTTTGACTTTACCAATGAGAAATCCTTGGCCATATTTAGATGGGATTTATATTAATAATACATGGGTGAAAAGAAACCTGTTGATGTTAAATGGTTGTGTTGCTTTCATGTGTAATTATGTCGATATGAATTCGTTTCACATATGGATTTTGCATAAAATCGGTGTTATGAAACTCTTTGTTTTCGGACACTTAACTTGTGTTAGGCTTTCAATTGAAGCAGGGAAGAAGAATGATATGTTCTTTACAAAAGATCACGATGAGCTAGGCCGATTTAAATTAAGTACCCAAAAGTTTGAGGTAGTTGCGGTTAGCATACATCAAGTAGTAATTTATAAGGAAATCCTTCTTCCAATTGAAGGAATGAGTAATTAATTGTTTTTGATCAAAACTTGTAATTATGTGATTTGATTATAAAGTAGTTTTTTCAATGTTATGATTATGATCATAAGTTGTTTTTTAGAATTTATAAGTTTTCAGTCGAATAATGAATAGGATTGGTGCATTATCATACATAAACAGTAAGGCGGATTAAATCAGATTTTACTGTGAGCTTATCTAATTTATATCATATAATGACACTTAAGTGTTAGAATGAGCTGATAATAATATCAGATGTTGTGTTGTGCCTATTTTCTGTGAATGTGAATGTCATATAGAAATGAAGGAAATTCAATTGAAGCATTTTAATTGCATACAATTCTAAATTAACTTGAATTTCTAGTTACATCGTCTAAATACACTTTAATATGCTTAAACAAGACCAGTTTTAGATTTGAGGGGTATGCTTTATAATTTTCTAAAATTGATCTCTTATTCAAAATAAGAGCTTAAAAGAGGAAAAATGAGGTTTGTAATGTAAGCAGTGGTGGAGCTAAACTGAAATATTTGGGGGAGCCGTGGCGAAGCTTGAAATATTTTCATGGGCGCCCATTTACGGTAAGAGCAATGCCCTCGAAACCTGGTCTAGTTAAATTATAGTAGTTTTTATTTTATGGTTAATGCTGATTGGTAGCATGTGATTTGTAATTAATTGTTTTTGCATCTTACCCTGACATGCACAGAACTCAATCATGATTCATGATGCTGTGATTCTTTTGAATGATTCATTCTTAATGGAAGTTTATTAACAAATTGATGATTTTTTTTTTTTTTTTTGTTTTTTACTTATATATGATGTCGGAGGGAGTGTCATTTTAACAAATAAAAAAAGTTTCGCTTTATATGTAGTCTTCCACCACTGTTTAGCAATTATACCTTTACTGTTTACTTTTTATTTATTTTTTATACCATTTATAAGGATTATATTCCAAGGTGATTTATAATTATTTCATCATACAAGAGGGTATATTTAATTTACAACTTCTGCTCTTCAAAAGAAATTGAGATTGCGATTTCGATCGATGGATGCTCATGCTACAACAATTGATCAGGTTAGTAGTACTCACATACCCGACGACATTGGTTTATCTATTCTCTCTAAATTGCCTCTTAAATCCCTCATGCGATTCTCTTGCGCTAAAAAATCATGGTCTCGTTTACTCCTAAACCCTTATTTTATGAAGATTTTCTGTAAGGATTTTTTCAAATCCAAAAATGATGAGGACGATGATAAAACGCGTCTCCTCGTAAAGGAAAGCACGCAGATTTCTCCCAGTTACCTCTCATTGTGCATTATGTCAGCTGAAAGGTTCAAGGATAGGGTAAAATTAGATTTGCCACCTCCATTTCAAAATCATGATGACAATGCCTTTCCTCAATTCAATCTTAATATTTTGGGTTGTGCTAGTGTTAATGGCACTCTTTGTCTCTATAGAGGCTGGGGCAATCACACAACAACTATATTGTGGAATCCTGCTACCGGGGAATTTCAGCTCATTCCTCCTAGCCTCCAACCATGTGAGAACATTGAGTTTAATTTTCCTCCTCAAGGATTTGGTTATAACTCTGTTATAGAAGACTATAAGGTAATTCGCAATGTTGAATATCCTGAAGAATTTCAAGGTGATTGGATTTATTTGCCAGACAAAGGTGACCCTTTCTGGGAGACGAGTGTACATGAGCTTGATATGAATGATTATTTCTGGGAGCAGAAGGGGTTCATAGTTGATGGGTATGACCCATTTTGGGAAATATATAGTCTCAAAAGTAATTCTTGGAGGAAACTCGATTGGGACGTTGAAATGCCTATTCCTTCGTCAGGTTGGTCTCATGTGAACTTGAATGAGTTTTTCCATTGGTTGAGCCTAGAAAATGGTATGGTGTCTTTTGACTTTAGCAAAGAGATATTTTCTGCAACGGCCTTACCCTCTTACTTAATGGTACCACAAACATTTGTGGATAGTAACTTGATGGTGTTAAATGGGTCCGTGTCTCTCGTCTATAATTATAACTTCAGGTATTTTCACATATGGATTTTGGGTGAACTTGGTGTCAAGGAATCATGGACAAAATTTTTCATTGTTAGACCATCAATGTATTTTATGAGGCCTATCGGAGCAGGGAACGAGTGCCATATATTTTTCAGGGAAATGGATAGGGGTGAGCTAGTTTTGTTTGATTTTAGTACCTTGACTGGAAAAAAATGGAGTAAAGGAGATTCAGTTTGTGAGCAGATTGTAATTTATAAGGAAAATCTTCTTCCTTTTGGAGGGATGAAAAATGAATAGTTTATGCAGTCTAATCGAATGAACTTTGTAGTGTTTGCTGAGTCTTTTAGCTTTATTTTTGCAGTGTCTGAAATTGTAGTTTTGTATGTCTGCAACTTTACAGGTGACTTATTTGGGAGTACTATACTCCATAAAACTACCTGTTCTTGGTAACAATGAACATAATTGAATTTTTTGTTTTTGATGCAACATAATTGATTGATATAGATAGCTTATTTACTCTGCTCTTTTTATATAATTTAATGATTCATTCACATTGGTATATGAATCTTACATTGATTTTTTAATTAGCTAGTTTTAAGCCATTAAAGCATATTGTACGTGTGAATGTAGCAGGAAATGTTTGTGTGGTGGTTATCAGTGTGTGCCTATTTTCTGTTTTGGGATTGACTGTAACTCTGTAAGCCAGATATTGAGTTCCTAAGCCTTATCTGAGTTGTGTCAATTTGTGCAATAAATAATGGTTGATCAGACCAAATAATTTCTCTATTTGTAAAGAATTTTAAACTCTATTGTGGAACCCTAGTATCGTATAAGGTGATTAGTGAGGTTCAATATCCCTTTGACTTTGTTGAAGGTAACTGGAATAATTTGCCATACAAGGGTAACCCATTTTGGGAGACAGGTACATGAGCTTGATATGAATGGCAGTTTTTGGGAGGAGAAGAACCTCATTGTCAACATTTATTGATGACTTTTTGTCATTAAATTAATTTCTAGATCTTTTTAATTTTGTTAGGTAGAGTATTTGATGGTTTTTTTATCATAGTTTAGTAGGAAGTTGCAGAGTTTATAGATTGATGTAATAGAAGAAAAAAGAGAAAATTTTGGTGTTTTTATTATGCTGTCTCCGCGAGGCGCAACCCTGTTGCAATCTCATCTTGTTTCATTCTGCTTTCTACGCAAGGCGCAAGCCTGGATTTGCATTCTCATCTTCAAGGCTATTGTTTGCGTGTGGTGCAGTAATGTATGGCTTGAGGCTCAGTTTTGTGCGAGGCGCAAAAGGCTGAGCCAGATTTCTCTATAAAAAGGGATTTTAGCCATTTGGAAAGAATTCTTTGCCATGGTTGGCCAGAATAGTCCTTCCCTTTTTAATACCCAAAACATCTTATCTCCAGCCTGGTGATAAATTGTGTCGGACCAGTGTAAGATTCCTCTTTAAATTGTGTCGGAACCTTGCTCTGGGAGTAGTTAGAATACTCTCAGTCTCAACTACTATCATACTACTATTTATCCATTGTTATCTCTTATTTTCATTATTGTTCCATATTTGATTTTGGGATTCCCATCAACTTGTTCTAGGAAGTCCCAAAGATTTTCGTATTCCGACTAATTGTTGGTTTGTCATGGTTGGTTGTGCACTCTAGCATATCTTACAGTATTGCTTTTGCTGTGGACTCCACAACCGCATCGCACCGCAATTGCAATGTGATTTTAATTCACGTGTACAACCGCAACCACAATTTAAAACCATGCGAACTTGAATACTTGGAATTTTGTGTTGCTAAACTCGGATTTCAACATACAAGATGCTACAGATATCTGCAAAATTCCACTTCAACCATGAGCTCCTCTAGACACTTTCATTTGAAAGGTTTCTCCAAACGGTAATTATTTTGTCAAAATTGTTTACCGTCTTTGCCTGAATCTTGTCTCAAATGATAGTTCTCTTTGTGTGCATGTTGATTGGTGTGTACTTCTCAGCTGAACTCGGATTATGTCAAATGATATCCCTATGAAAAAATAACTCTTGGAGGAAACTCGATGTGGCGACATGCCTGATCCTTGGCCATGTACTTCTCAGCTGAACTTGAATGGATTATGTCATTGGTTAGAATTAGAACGTAAAATGTGGCCGTTTGACTTTACCAATGAGAAATTCTTCAGAACAAGTTTACTCTCATATTCAGATGGGATGTAGGTTCAAAACAAACCTATTGGTGTTAAACGTCTGTGTTGCTTTCATGTCTAATTATGATGCTATGAATTCTTTTCATATTTGGATTTTGGGTTAACTCGGTGTTATGGAAGCATGGATTAAACTCTTTGTTTTCGGACCCTTAACTTGTGTTAGCACTCTATTGGTGCATAATATCATAAACACTAAGGAGGATTAAATCAGATTTTACTGTAAGCTTAGTCAAGTGTTGAATGAGCTTATAATAATATCAGATGTTGTGTTGTGCCTATTTTCTGTGAATGTGAATGTCATATAGAAATGAAGGGAATTCAATTGAAGCTTTTGAATTGCATATAATTTTAAATTAATTTGAATTTCTAGTTACATCGTCTAAACACACTTTAATACGCGTAAACAAGTCAAGTTTTAGATTTGAAGGGTATGCTTCATAACTTTCTCAAATTGATCTCATATACAAAATATGAGCTTAGGAGAGGAAAAATGAGCAGTGGCAGAGCTAAACTGAAATATTCGGGGAGCCGTGGCGAAACTTGAAATCTTTTCATGGGCACCCATTTACGGTAAGAGCCTCGAAACCTGGTCTAGTTAAATTATTGTTTTGATTTGATGAATAATGCTAATTGGTAGCATGTGATTAATAATTAATGGCTTTTGCATCTTACCTTGACATGCACATAACTCAATCATGATGCTGTGATTATTTTTTATGTAGCCTTCTAATCCTCTACTTGACACAGAAAAGAGAGCAATATATTACTTGGATCAGAGCAGAGTATATTTATTTTTTTGTTCTAATTAGAATTAGAACTTAGGTTCTTTCGAACGATTCATTTTTAATGGAAACTTATTAACAAATTACTTTTTTTTTTACTTATATATGATATCGGACGGAGTATCATTTTAACAAATAAAAAAGTTTCATTTTATATGTCGTCTTCCACCACTATTTAGCAATTATACGTTTACAACTTCTCCTCTTCAAAAGAAATTGAGATTGAGATTGCGATTTCCATCGATGGATGCTACAACAACAACTGATCAAGTTAGTAGTACTCACATATCCGATGATATTGCTTTCTCTATTCTCTCTAAATTGCCTGTTAAATCCATCATACGATTCTCTTGCGCAAAAAAATCATGGTCTCTTTTGATCCAAAACCCTTATTTTATGAACATGTTCCGTAACAATTTTTTCAAATCCAAAAATGATGAGGACGATGATAAAACCTGTCTCCTCCTAAAGGAACACACACGGAGTTCTCCCAGTTACCGATCATTGTGCATTATGTCGGGTGAAAGGTTCAAGCCAAGGATAGGGTCAAATTAGATTTGCCACCTCCGTTTCAAAATCATGACAATTCCACTCGTCCATTTAATCTTAATATTTTGGGTTGGGCTAGTGTTAATGGCATTCTTTGTCTTTATAGAGGCTGGGGCAATCACACAACAACTATACTGTGGAATCCTGCTACCGGAGAATTTCAGCTCATTCCTCCTAGCCTTCAACCATATGAGAACATTAAGTTTAATTTTCCTCCTCAAGGATTTGGTTATAACTCTGTTATAGAAGACTATAAGGTCATTCGTAATATTGAATATCCTAAAGACGTTATAGGTGATTGGATTTATTTACCAAACAAAGATGACCCTTTCTGGGAGACAGATGTACAAGAGCTTGATATGAATGATGATTTTTGGGAGGAGTTTATAGTTGATAGGTATGACCCATTTTGGGAAATATATAGCCTCAAAAGTAATTCTTGGAGGAAACTCAACGGGGTCGATATGCCTATTCCTTCGCCAGGTAGGTCTCATGTGAACTTGAATGAGTTTTTCCATTGGTTGAGCCTAAACGATGGTATGGTGTCGTTTGACTTTAGCAAAGAGATATTTTTTGAAACGGCCTTACCCTCTTACTCAAATGCAATACATAATATTTTTCAGAGTAACTTGATGGTGTTAAATGGCTCTGTCTCTCTCGTCTATAATAATAACTTGACTTATTTTCACATATGGATTTTGGGTGAACTTGGTGTCAAGGAATCATGGACAAAATTTTTCGTTGTTGGACCCCCATGTTGTTTTATGAAGCCTATCGGAGCAGGGAAGAAGAGCCATATATTTTTCAGGGAAATGGAAATTGATAAGATAGTTTTGTTTGATTTTAGTACCATGATTGCAAAAAATTGGATTAAAGGAGATTCGGTTTGTGAGCAGATTGTAATTTATAAGGAAAATCTTCTTCCTTTTGGAGGGTTTAAAAATTAATAGTTTATGCATTCTAATAGATGATCTTGTAGTGTTTGCTGAGTCTTTTAGCTTTATTTTCCAAGTGTCTGAGACTGTAGTTATGTATGTCTGGTAACAATTGGACATAATTGAATGTTTTGTTTTTTGATGCAACATAATTGAATGTTTTCTTTTTATATAATTTAATGGTTCATTTACATTGGTATATGAATCTTACATTGATATTACATTGATTTTTAATTAGTTTTAATCCATTAAAGCATATTGTGCATGTGAATGTATTATAACACAGGGTGTGCTTATGGAATCTGATACAAATTGGTGTTGCAATTCCATACAAGTGTTGCAGGAAATGTTTGTGTGGTGCTTATCAGTTTCTATCATCTAGCCTATATATTTTTTGTTTTGGGATTTGTTCAAAATTGGTGTGTGGTTGTGAATAGATAACAAAATTGGATTATTGATTGTGTATTTGAAGTGAATCCAAGTTGGCATTCCCAGTATAGTCGATCCTTTCATCAAACTCTAATTAAGCAACATTTAATTAGGAATATTTGCAAGACTATTGTATGTAAGACAGATATTGAGTTCCTAAGCATTATTCTGAGTTGTGTCAAATTGTGCAATAAAGACCAAACAATTTCTCTATTTATAAAGAATTTAAAACTCCAGTGGAACCCTAATATTGTATGAAAACATCGAGTTTAATCTTCCTCCTCATGGATTTGGTTATGGCTATGTTAGAGATGATAATAAGGTGATTGGTGATTCGTAAGGGTCAATGTCCCTTAGACTTTGATGGCTATGTTAGAGAAAATTTTGGTGTTTTTTATTATGCTTTCTGCATGAGGCGCGGGAAATGCTACGCGAACTACGATAAATTTATTACCTTTTGAAGACAGGGGATATATTTGACCAGTAAGGTCTGATGCTCATCCTCGAAACAGCCATGGTTTGACAATAGTATGCAACTCGTTGGCAAGTACCCAATGAATGTTAGCATGTTTTTGACATTCTTCACATCCTTTATAGCAAATTCGAAATAATTCTTTGACATGGTTGGCCAGAATAGTCCTCCCCTTTTTAATACCCAGAACATCTTATCTCCACCTCCACAAATTCCTTCATGACACTGCATTATATGTCTCATCTTTTCCAAGACATCTTGCCTGAGTTCCTTTAGTCATTTGTTTAAATAATTCATCTCCTATAATGGTGTAAAATAGTGATTTGTATTCCCTCCGTAACACTTTATAAGCAAATTTGACTTTTTAGATTCATTATAAATTTAATGTATTTGGTCTATAATATAGACCGGATACATTAAATCTACAATAAACCTAAAAAGTCAAATTTGCTTATAAAGTGTTACGGAGGGAGTATCTTAAAATTAAGTGTTAAGTTGAGTTGTATTTTGTAAACACCTCTAATAGTATATCAAAGTGTTCATTTTCTAACTATCTTAAATTGGTTTTAAGTTAGTAAAAGTCTCTTGCAAGTGTGCTTAAGCAATGAAGTGCTGAATAAGAGTACTTGGACGGAAACAAGGTTTTAAATAAAGGAACGTTACCGCGAAAAAGGCCGTTACAAAACGGTAAATGCAGCCACCGATACCGTTATTGTCCGTTTTAAAGGTGAGAAAAAATATCACAGTGAAACGCCGTTACGTAACACCGTTACGACCGCAAAACGCCACGATACGCCTTTACGGGCGTGAAACACGCCGTTACAACCGCGAAACACATTGCTGACGCGAAAACTTCAGATCTGTTTCTTCTCTCTTTCTCTTCCTCTCTTTGTGAGAGGAACTGGTATAAAATTTGTGTTGTCTTCTCTCTTCTTTCAATCTTTGTCTTTACTTTTTCCGCTGCACATACTCTGTTTTGTGAATCTTCTTCGCTCTGATTTAATTAAATTTATACAAGATTTGTTAAGTCTTTGTGAATCCAAATCGATGTGAATATAGAAAATATGATTTGATGACAAAGGAATTACATATTTTGCATACTCAAATAATTGAGCTTAAAGCTCAAGATGAAAAGAATCAAACTTCTGAAGTTAAAGAATTACCTGATAAACCCTTAGACAAGCATGAAGCTGAGTTTATCATGGATGGTTTTAGGGACTAAATTAGAGAAATAGGTCTTTGGTTATTCGAAGTTCAGTCAAAGCTAAATTAGAATTTTAACTTGAAGTATTTTGAATGGTTCATTTTTAACAGAAGCTTATTGCATTAACAAATTTATGATATATTTTTTTACTTATATAAAATCGGAGAGAGTATCATTTTAATAATTATAAAAATAAAATTTATTTTATATGTTGTTTTCCACCGCTGTTTAGCGATTATACCTTTAATGCTTTTTATTATTTTTTTATACAATTTATAAGGATAAATATTCCAAAGTGATTCATAATTTCTTTTATCATTCAAGAGAAGAGAGTATACTTGTAGACAAGAGAGTATATTTACAACTTCTCCTCTTCAAAAAAATTTCGGATTGAGATTTCCATTGATGGATGCTGCAACAACAAATGGTCCTCAGGTTAGTAGTTCTCACATACCCGAAGACATTGCTTTTTCGATTCTCTCTAAATTGCCTCTTAAATCCCTCAAACGATTCTCATGCGTTCAAAAATCATGGTCTCGATTATTCGAAAACCCTCATTTTATTAACATGTTCTGTCGAAATTTTTTCAAATCCAAACATGATGAGGACAACGATAAAACGTGTCTCCTCCTAAAGGAACGCACACAGAGTTCTCCCGTTTACCATTCAGTGTGTATTTTGTCAGGTGAAAGGTTCGAGGATAGGGTCAAATTAGATTTGCCAACTCCTTTTCAATACAATGACAATTCCACCTTTAGTCGATCTTATATTAATATTTTGGGTTCGGGTAGTGTTAATGGCACTATTTGTTTATATGGAGGCTTAGGCGCCTATTTCCCAACAACTATATTGTGGAACCCTGTTACTGGGGAATTTAAGCTCATTCCTCCTAGCTTTCAACCATATTGGAACATTGAGTTAAACCTTCCTCCTGTAGCATTTGGTTATGACTCAGTTAAAGAGGACTATATGGTGATTCATAATGTTAATGTTAAAGATACTTTAGACTCTAAAGAGGAATGGATTTATCTGCCAAACAAAAGTGATCCTTTCTGGGAGACGGATGTACATGAGCTTGATTTGAATGATAATTTTTGGAAGGAGAAGGAATTCATAGTTGATAGTACAATTGATCCATTTTGGGAAATATATAGCCTCAAAAGTAATTCTTGGAAGAAACTCAATGGGATCAATATGCCTATTCCTTCGCCAGGTAAGTCTCATGTGAGCTTGAATGAATTTTCCCATTGGTTGAGCATAGAAGATGGTATGGTGTCATTTGACTTTCGCAAAGAGATGTTTTTTACAACAGCCTTACCCTCTGACTCAAATGTAATACTTACACCGCCGGTGGAGAGTAACTTGGTGGTGTTAAATGGATCTGTGTCTCTCATCTATAATTATAACATGACCTATTTTCACATATGGATTTTGGGTGAACTTGGTGTCAAAGAATCATGGAGAAAACTTTGCGTTGTTGGACCCTCAAGTAGTTTTTTGAGGTTTATCGGAGCAGGGAAGAATAGCCATATATTTTTCAAGGCAATAAGAAGTAATAAGCTAGCTTTGCTTGATTTTAGTACCATGATTGAAGAAACTTGGATTACAGGAGATTCGGTTTGTGAGCAGATTGTAATTTATAAGGAAAATCTTCTTCCTTTTGGAGGATGAAAAATTAATAGTTTATGTAGTCTAATGAAATGATCTTGTAATGTTTCTTGAGTCTATTTTTGCAGTGTCTGAAACTGCAGTTTTGTATGTTGGCAACTTTACATGTGACTTATTTGGGAACACTCCATAAAAAAACTATATATCTGTTCTTGGTAAGATGTGACTTTTTTGTTTTTTGATGCAACATAATTGATTGACATAGATAGTTTTCTATAATTTAATGATTCGTTCACATTAATACATGAATATTATTGATTTAATTAGTCTTAAGCCATTAAGGCATGTTCTTAGTGTGTTTCAAATGAAATGATGAGTACATGTGAAATCTTTGGATTTAGTATTATGTTGGACTTTTTTAAGACAGTCTGACTGTTCTGGGAGGTCCCAAAGATAGAGTTCGATCAACTGCTTGTTTGTCATGGTTAGTTGTGCACTCTAGCATACCTTACATTATTGTTTCTGCGGTATACTCAGCATCGCACCACAATTGCATTTTAATTCATGTGTAAGACTGCTTCGTAAGTTCGTAACCGCATCAGAAGTTGTATTAGACGATTTTGGCCATATGTTCGTTAAATTTTTCAAAATTAAGAGATAAAAGCGATAAATGTTTTGAAGTTTGAACTATATAATATGGCCAGATACCATGTGTTTGAAGTGACATATACAAATATTTTATTATGTGTATCCTGTCGCTTGTTAATTGTTCTCAAAGAGGACATTTATCCTATTCTATATCTCATCACATTTTCTTTTTGGTACATTATTCTATATCTCACATTAAGATTTGTTTTTAAAATGTGATTTTTCATAACAAAAGAATAAGTTTGGATTTAAAAATATAAGATAAGATAAATGAGTCTTTACCCCCTGCATATAAAAAGGGGACGTTTTATGGGACGGGTGGGCACTACGTGGGTATGAACCTTTCTGGGAGATATATAGCCTCAAAAATAATTCTTGGAGGAAACTCGATGGAATTGATGTGCCTATTTCCGGGTATGCTTTTTGTGAGGTGAACTTGAATGAATCATTTCATTGGTTAGGCACAAAATAAAAATGGTGTCGTCTGATTTTAGATATGAAATATTCTTAGCAACAACCTTACCCTCATTTGACTTATCTAATCTGTTGGCAAAAAACTTGGTGGTGTTAAATGGATTTGTGGCTTTCATCTGTACTCTTGGCATGACCGCTTATTTTCACACATATGGATTTTGGGTGAAGTCGGTGTTGATGAATCATGGACTAAACTCTTTGTTGTTGGGTTTGTACTTTACATTAGGCATCCTCTTGTATTAATGATAGTTTATATATTGATGTAGCTCAAATTGTAGCATTTGAGATGTAATTTATTGTGGAATGAACAAAATGTAAACAATAGAATTGAAAGAAATGATACACATGTTAGCAGGAAATGATACAAGTTTGATTTTGGTAACTGCTAAATGTAACTTCATGGACTGTAGATAACAATAGGGCTTCTAACAATATAACGAGCGCTTCTCCAAATCAAGGAACCTGATACAATTTTCATGCTTGCCATAGATTTTGCTTTCACTACTACCTTGAAGCTTCTCTTTTGCAAGGAATGAGAGAAAATGAGACTAGTAGGCCTTACTGTGATTTCGACTCCTTTTGGAGATTTGATGGTGGCATTATAAATAGTTGGTCCAGGACCTACATTGGTAACTCTTCTCCTGAAAACTCCTATTGTTTTGTCGGTGTTGCTTTTCACACTTAATTGCATGCTAGGATAGTTAATAGCGTCATGGCCAATCCCAGGAAGCAAAGAAGTGCAATTTATTGGAGAGCCAATTAGTACTGATAAAGACGAACCATTATATCCCTCATGGCATAAGAACTGGATATAGGCGAAGTCATCCATGTCGTAGACTAAACCAGGATTCACAGCTCTTGTTGGGTTAACTTGACCAGCACCAAAAGCAAACTCTGCCTCCTTGTTAACTTTTTGGCTCATTGGTTTAGCTTGAAAAGGAGTATACATAAGTCAAGACATCTCAAAAATAACATGTTATGACTAGAGAGATTTTGTATTTAGTGTTATGACTATAGGTAGGACTGTTCAAATAAAACCAATCTGGACCGTTAAACCGAACTGTACCAAAAAAACTTAAGCATGAGTGACAGTTCAGTTTGGTTCAATTTAACAATTAGCTTCTTCTTTTTTTTTTCAATTTGGTTCGAATTTTGTTTTTTCTGACAGGCCTTATAAGTATCAGTTAATAATAGCAATTTGGTACAGTACGATTAATAGCAATTTGGTATAGGTTAGTTTTTTGTAAACTTTGTTCCGGTTCGGTTTGGAACAACAAAACCGGGTACCAAGCTTTTATACCGTTTCAAAGTATTAAGGTCTGGTTCAGTTTTACTGAACTGTTGTAGTGATTCAGTTTGGTTTGGTTCCTGAACCTAACTATGAACAGTCCTAACTATAGGAAGTGGAAATAAGCATTAGTTTTTCACCTGTGGTCATTATAGCCGATCTGATTGCAGCAGGAGTCCAATCCGGGTGAAATGACTTCACATATGCTGCTACTCCAGAAACATGAGGGCATGACATAGAAGTACCAGACATTAGTGTAAATTCCGAAAATTGAGTGTCGCCTTCTAAACCAGTAATTGATGTCCTAAGTGTATATGATGCCAAGATGTTAATGCCAGGAGCTGTTATATCAGGCTGCATCCAAGAAATTATAATGAACACATTACTAATCATGAAGCTATAAAAATGTACCCTAATTACAAAATGGAATAAAATTATAAACTATTGGTACCTTAAGAACATGCTGAGATTCTGGATTTGGACCCCTAGATGAAAAAGAAGCGACGAATGGAGCTGGTATTTTCACTTCATGGCTCTTATGTATCACTGCTAATGGTGATCTATGTTGGACAAAAAAATTATGTTATTAGATAATTGAGTTGAAAAAGTGTTGGTTCATTAGTTGTGGTAAATATTCAATTACTACCTCCAGTCTGTTTTATAAGAGACAACTAAGTCAACAAAAGTTAATGTATTTGGTTCAAAATATAGTTCAAATACATCAATTTTTATTGACTCAGTTGTATCTTATAAAAAGGACTGGAGGGAGTATTAGTTTGTTTAAGAATGAATATTAGTAAAAATTATTGACTTCAAAGGTCATTTAGAGAACAAAGAAAAGTATGTTTTACCTTGTAGATTGTATATAATTGATAATAATTTGACCTGTGCTTTCATTCACAAAGGTAGCAGGAGCACTGAATATTTGAGCAACATCAAGAAATTGATCATTTTCAACTATAGTACCTATCCCTCCTATTGCTTTCACAACAGCATCAGTGCCCCATGTTCTAAATCTACAGTAAACAATCTTTCCTTTTACCTTTTTCGGCTCTAAGGAGTCGTCATCGCAGAACCTGCCGACGTCATACAATGTTCCTTGTTAACGTGGTAAACGTAGTCATATATTATTGAAAATCAAAGCGGAAATTACTTAGCATCTTCCTTTCTTGAAGAGTTTCGCGCTGCATCCATCCCATTAACAAGGGGATATTGTTTTTGTTTTGGACTGAAAGTGCTTACTCCTTCTCCCTGCGAAACTTTTTTCAGTAAAATTACTCTGGTTATATATGTGTCGAATATGTGAAGGCCAAAATTATAACAAAAACTTACGGAAACAATTTTTCTACTCCCCAACTCTATAATGCTCTGGAAGTCCCTATCAATGCCACTAGCAGCTACTGTGACAATCCATGGCGCATTATTTACGACAGTTGCCATAGTTGGACCACCATTTCCAGCAGAGGCGACTGTGATAATGCCTTTTCTCATGGCATGAAATGCACCGATTGCTATACAGTCCTGCAAATAATTTGCATTTCCTCCACCTAACGAAACCGATATGACATCCACGCCGTCGTGTATAGCAGCCTCAAATGCAGCAAGTATGTCCATATCAGCACATCCATCTTCTGTCCAGCAGACTTTGTAAATTGCCAACCTAGCTGAAGGCACCGCCCCGCGAGCCGTGCCATTGGCTAATCCAAAGAGACTTGCGTTCGGGACAAGATTTCCTGCTGCTGTTGATGCTGTATGAGTTCCATGCCCTTCCACATCTATGGGAGATAATATATCAGATGGATCAGACCTTCCATCAAGTTTGAAATATTTGGCTCCAATGATCTTGCTTCAAGTTTTCCATCAAGTGTAGATAGATGATGCCAAGAAGAATGTAATACATAATGTAAGCTATAATAAAACTTATACTAAATTCCGTATATTGTACATAAGGATAGGGATGTTACTTATTGCAGCCTGAGAAATTAACATATTTGTCACAAGTTCCTTTCCATTTAGCAGGTGGAGGACCAAATCCATCATCCTTGAAGCTTCGAAACTCGGGAGTTATACCTACACCACCAATGAAGAAACAGTGTTTTGAAAACAAATCATGAGATACCGATACCATTACATAAAATCCATCATAATGAATGAAAGGTATCATCAAAAACCTGTATCCAAAAGAGCCACAATCGTGTCACCCTCTGATTTCAGTTTTCTCTTAGCTTTCAAAGGTAATCCAATGAAATCCCATGATCTTGTTGTGTGTAGCTTGCGGTACTGATTCGGAAATACTGAGAGCACTTCATTCATAGCTATACATACAAAAAAGATTAAAAAAAATTTACTAAATATATATATAAAATTCAAACATATATTAAGAGACTAGTAGAGAAAAATGATCTCATGCCAGATAACTTGTTGGCTTCATCTTCGGACAATTTAGCAGCAAATGCATTAAAGCTCTTTGTGTAGCTGTACACTATGGATTCTTTGGCTTCAAGATGGCTGCTAAGTAATGAAAAAAATTTCTGTCATTTGACATTGAGATAATGCTTTTAATTTTAAAACTAGCTAGATTCCTGTTTAGATTGATTTATTTGAGTTTATCTACGTGTGTGTAAGACTGTTTAGGAGAGGTGACGAAAATAACTGATGACCTGTCCATAAGTTGTTCTCAGCTTATTTTCATAAAGCTTAGGAAAACAATTTGCCTTGATTTTATCTTTTGTTATAGATATACGTAAGAACTTATATGATGAGCATTTATGCTAATAAGCACTTAATTAAGTTGTTTATCGGAACAAGGTCCTGGAAAGTATTTGAATACACATGAGCTATTCACAAATTAAATAAATTACCTTTGTTTAACAGCTGAGAGAATATTTAAATGATTCTCTACTGCTCCTTCTCTACTAACAGGATGAACTCCTAGGAAAACAATGTAAAAATTCTGCAAACAAGTCAAATGGTGCCTAAGTTAATAAAGAATGAAACACAAAAACTAACATGTTATAGGAGATAGCTCAAATTTGAAGTATATTAAATTTTGCTTTGTTGGCATAAATCAGGTATCATCTGCGCACAACTGCAAAGACTAATTCCTCGAACTTTGTGGGACCTAAATAGGTGGCAAACTCTCCCTAATAGTTCTAACGTTGTTGCATGCATGTTCTAGCTAGGGATCGAACCCAAGACCTTGGTTAAGCTAGAAGAGACCTGCGTCATCTCATCTAAGCGCTCGAGTAAGTATATTAAATTTATCTAAGCTAACAATGTAGTCAATGGAGGGAAGGAGAAGAAGTTAATTGCCTTTTGTTCAACACCATTAACTGAAACATTGCTTAGTATAATCAGCAGTAATGGAAGCCAAAGAAGAGAATAGGAGTTGGTAAGTTTCTGTAAAAACATATTTAGCATTAACATATGAATAAACAGTGATATAATAGGGTGCCTAAGCATGGTTTTATATATGTATCATCAGAAATCTTGAAAAGAAAAGGATAAGAACAGAGCATGTTTTTCAACTAGTTTGGTTAAACAATTAATTTATGTTTTTGGCATGGGAAACTTACAAGACAGATCATATAACTTATGCTTATTTCAAAATATAAATAAATGGTTAAATGTATTTTTAGTCTTTATAAAATTTATCTATTTTATGTTTAGTCCTTGTAACCACTATGCAGTACTCCCAACTCCTTACAAATTACAAAATTGCATGCTTTAGATTCCTCTTTAGAGACTAAAGTTATGCAGTTTTATAATTTGTAGAGAGTAAAAAATAGATATAATGGAGACTAAAAAATAGAAATATATTTAACCCAAAAGAATTTATTAAAAAAAATAGAAGAGTACACATCACTGTCAAGTGCAGTATATATATTGCTTAAAAACAAAGAATGGCTTGTATTGAGGACTCCCCTATTCCTTGAATTCCAATGCAAGCATGATATTGCCTTATATTTATTTATTTATTGTTCACCATGGCATAACTTGAAGTTAAACCCAAATGAAACACTATTTTTGAAATTAAAACGTGATATTTTCCCTTATACTTTATTTTGCTAGTCCCACCAAAAACTATACAGTAGAACAAGAGCCATCAACAATTTATATGAGGCAAACTTAGCAAACCTTTTTTTTTGGTAAATCTTTTGGTTTCCAAGGAAGAGGGTCCAGTAATTCAGTTCGGCTGCGAGGTAGGTAAAGTCTAGTCAAAAGTTGTTTCTACCAGAAATGGAACTTAGGTTCTCCCAAATGAACAATCATTTTAGTATTGTGCTTACAAAATACTCCGATATTAACCTTTAATTTCCCTGTAACATTTTCTGCTGGTTCACATAACATTAACATTAAACTTAGAGTCTAATACCAAAAAAAACCTTAGAATTCATATTGAATAATTTGATAAACTAACTACCTAATAACAAACTCTAACGTAAAGACTACTGGATTTTTTTAAATCAAGATCTACATCTCTTTATCAACAAAATGTTGCGATGGCGTGCGAATAATTAATTGAACATGCATTGCCATTTTTGCCTTAATTACTACCAATAGAAGCATCATCGTCGTTGTCATCGACCTCTAATGGTTTATCGATAACTTCCTTCGGAGAGCACTTGGATTTTTCTTCATCATCGCGATCAGTTGGATCAACAAGAATAGGCTTTGATTGAGGTATGGGACCTTGCGCAAAGGCTTCGAGGAATGAGTACTTATACTTAGAAATAGGAGGCTTGTTAGGTTTTAAGAATTTGCATATCATATTTGGAGAAATATTTTCTACCTTCTTCTTCTCATTTTCTACGTTGAATTCAAAGACGGCGAACTTGTTGATTGAAGAAGACAATGTAGATGTGGAATGAGTCATGGTACGAGTGAGTGGTCGAAATGGACGGAGACACATGTAATCTTTGTTAGGGTTTGGAGATTTTCTGATCATTTTATGAGAAACCTTTCCAACCTTCTTCTCATTTTCTTCGTTGAATTCGAAGACTTTGAATTTTTCTATTGAAGAAAAAGATGAAGAAGATGTTCTATGAGCCATGGAACGAGTCATGAGTTGTAACGGAACAGAGGGAGAAACTCACTACCAAAATTTGTTGCTAGTTTTGTGTGAATTTGGGAGCGGGTACAGAAATGTGTATTTAACATTTCAAAAATTTAAAAAGAAAAACGTGCATTTCATATTTTTGAAATGGAAAATATTAATTTAGGAAGAAAATTTTTGAACAAGAAACAAAAAGAATCATACGTGGCATTATTTAACACCGGTGGCCAAACGGTTCCGCGCCCGTTTGTGTGATCTTCGTTTTTTATTTTACTAACGTATATAAATTGTACATAATGATTTATTATAAATTTGGTTTATATTTAAACTAATTTGTGTATTTTTAGTTTCCCTCAAAATAAAAATTATACTTTACATGCATTAATGGTTCAAACCATAAGTAAAGTATCACACATGTAAATATATGTTTATTATCGATTATTGTCTTTATTTAATTGACGAACAATTTCCAAATTAACGGAGCTTCTTACTCTTGAGAACGACAGGGTTAATACCAATATCGATACCTATTAAAAAAAATTAAAAATAAAAAGAATATATTACACCTAAAATAGAAATAAGTGTTTGCTTAAAATTACATCTAAATTTGTAAATAATTGGGGCAATGAGAGAAGACGAAAGGATCGTAAATAATTGTATATATGATGAGTAATGAGTAAAAAAAACACATAATTAGCCTAAACACTATCAATAAAAGCTGCGAATAAAGTTTAAATAAGAGCAAAATCTTTTCCATAATCCACACTCAACATTTCATTTCATTGCTGCATAAGAGGATTCCAAAAAATAAAGGCCAACAAAAACTTACAACTTTAAAATCTCTTAATTAGAATTAGAATAGAGATACATCTGACAAACGTTACATATTAACATTTTGAATACTATGAGTACTGTCACATTTAAAATCCCTTAATCGTCCACTTTTTTTATTGCGCGTATAATTTTTTAATAGTATGTTTTTTTGGTGTAATTTTGTGTTACTTAATAGAAACAAACACATCGAAAAAAATTGATCTCTATTAAAAATTATGGCAAAACAAAATTATTGACGGTTGATATCATCATCAATTGTTCTCCCTTAAGCATGTAGCACCCTCTCTTCTTCTCCGAAAAACCCAAAAATGTAAAGAGCAAACATGTATGATATATCACTACAACATCTAGAAGACATAGGAATTAGTTTTTAATCTAAATCATGTTTTAATAATTAACCCTATAAAAAAGCGGGCACATGTTAATATAAAATATTCTCACATTCATGCATAATACTTGTTTATTCATGTAATCATTTTCTTCACAATTTTCATTGATTACAATTTCTTACACAAAAGAGCATTTGCATCTTGTTGTAATGGCCATGGTTGCATTTTCTTTTGTAATTAGATTTCTTTAATTTATGGCAAACAACTTATGATGTCCATTTGATGATAAATCATTTAAAATTGAATAGACAAAAAATTTCAATGTAACAAAGGATAACCTTATGTCAATATTTGTCAAAAAAAAAAATCTTATGTCAATAAACAACTTCTACGAAAGCAACTTTCAGAAAACTTAACCATACATACACATGAGAAACTTTATGAAATTAATATCATATTTTTGTAACATTAGATTAACTCAAAACTGAAAAAGAATTCATTGAAGATTAAAAATAAACCAACGAAAGAGATGCAATCAACAATACGAAGCAAACAAAGAAATTCGTTTTTTTTTTACAAACAAACAAAGAAATTTTTAAACCAGTAAAATAACAGAAACAAAATTAAAAGTTTCATATTAAAGAAAATAAAAAACTAAAACATGGTTACAAAAATAACCATGGTTATAAATTAAATAGCAATATATAGCAATTTAAAACAGATTCCTGTTTATTTGAGTCTCGTTTAGTCAAGAAACTATGCTTACGCTTCCACTTATGTTGATGGTGTTTCGATGTGGATCAAACTATGCAAATTAAAAAGAAATTAAAAGTAAACAATGAAAATATAAAAAAACGAAATATGTACAAAATTATAATAATAGAGTTATGAATTAATGTAAGTGGCATATCTCATTCCATGTTGAAATGTTAGATTCAAGGAAAAAATTAAGATAAGAAAATAGAAATTGATATGAATATTGTTGAAGAAAGATGTACAAACTAAAAATGAAAGAAATGAATAGAAACTTGTGGTGTTTATGGTTTTGGAAGTTAAACACATAATTGTAGTTACAAATATAAATGATTTAAAAAAAAAAAAACAAAGTTGGTTTTGGAAGTTTTTTTAGAAACATGTTGGTTTTTGGAAGTTAAGGGTATTATTGGAATTCCAAAAAAAGACTACACCAAAATGGTGTTTTGCCTTTATCTATTAGTATAGATTTACAAATAGAGTTTAATTGATATGCACCAACGGTGTAAAATAATTTTACACGGTTATCCAATAAGAAACCATCAATCTTCCATGTCATATCAAGAAAGTGGGGTAAAGTGAGGTGACGTGGCAGAATACATGGTTGTCATTGGTTGAAAGTGTAAAATTATTTTACATTGACAGTGCATACAAATTAAATTCTTACAAATAATTGTGTAAAAAAAAACATTTACGAATAATAATCACATTCTCTCTCACATATGGTTAGTTAATATTTGATTGGTCAAATTTTCTAATTTCATGGATTCTTCTTTTTTGTGTGTAAATTTTTCTAACTAATGTTAGACCATTCAATAACACTTTAACGAATACAATTTTACAAAATTCACGGTTGACATGTTATTGAAATAAATAAAGATAAACAATATTGATTAAAAGCGCATAAACCGTTGATCTTAATCAGTTTAAGAACGTATCAAATAATTTTAAATTTTTATAAAATTTAGCATATTGAAATTAATTATCATTTCATAAGAGATCATGTAGACAAAAAGTAAATTGAAACACTTTTTGTTGACACTAAAGATCATTTATTGGGATTCGTTTTAATTTTATCAGAGCTCCGTAACCTCCCACATGCCTCATCTTTGTCGATGATATATGATCGTACCTGGAACGGACGTTCGATCGATGGCCAGCTGCTAGTCACGTGTGGTCTTGACGGTTGCTTTGAAAACGGAGGGGGGGTTGTACCTGCAGACACTCCGATGCCTAAGTCAGCACAGATACAAGAAGTGAGGTTGAGAGAATAAGAATTGAATACCTGACTCCTCAATGAAGAGGAGTATTTATAAGCCCCCAGCGCGGGGCCAACGATTATCACTATTGGGCCGCGTAGAGCAAGCCCAATGAGGATAACTGCTAGGGATAGCGTGGTATGCTGGAGAAGTCGTTAGACTCTCCCCCTAGTCAAGCTTAGCCCGTGTTCTGCGGGAGACGGATAAGCTTGGGGTGAAAACGTGGCTTGTGGTGCACGTTTGACAGGTGCGAAATTGGCGGCGAGCACATATGTGCTCGACAGCAGAGAAACGGGTATGTTTGAGCTGCTGATAAGCTTGTGCTGCGATGTCGAGCAAGTGGTGTTGAGCTGCTCGACACTGGGCTGTCCTCGACACCCTAGTGGATTGGGCCTGTTAGTCCATTCTAGGCCCAGTCCGGAACAGAAGCCCCCCAAGTCATTGCTGCTAGGCATAGGAGTAATGACTTAAGGTCCAGTGCAGGGACGTCGAAGAGAAACATCGCGTGGCAGATCAACAGCCAAGCGTGTTCGTCGATATTTCGTGTTCTAGGATTGCTTAATTTCGCTTATTGAGGGTGTGAATCTTGTTCGCCGTTTGCATGCAAACCCAAACGTTTCGTCGAGGACCTACCTGTGCCGAGGAGAGCAAAGGGCAACGCGTGGAGAAGCTAAGTGACGTTTGATGGGACAGGATTTTTGCCTGATCATGCCGCGTGTGTGGGCTACGAAAAGGCGTAATCATGACCTAGGGAAATAGGTCATGAGTGACCTTGTTCCCCGTGCAGGTGCGTGCGGCGCGTCAGATACGAGCCTTTTCATTTCCCCTGGGAGTTAAACCGAAGCGTTGGATCGTTTCAATCTGGAGCGTTGGATTGATCCAATGTCTGAGGATTTGAGAGGAGCGTCGTTTCGCAAGGGTTGCGCTGCAGGAGATTGCGCGCTCGGTAGGCTATAAGTAGAGAAGTGAAAATTCATTTCAGAATTTTTCTTCCTCCATTGCTTCCTGCGCCAAAGCTCTTTTTCTCCAAAGTTTCAACGTTCATTCCTGTTGTAGGTGCATTGCCGCTTCGTCTGGCCAAGTTTTCTCTCATCAATCAAAGCTTTTAATTCCAACCAAGGTACTAATTTCTCTAAGCTTTCATTTCTGTATTAGCTTGAGCTTGTTTTAGGAATGTTAGGGATGAGGTTAGTTTGTGTGTTGAGGGTGTTTGGTGGTAATTGTACATTGCCAAACGCCCTTCTCAGTAGAAAAGTTACGATTTTTAGTTGTTTTTGCTTAGGTTTGAACCTTAGCGCCGCCCACAACCACCGTCTCGTACTATCTGATAAGTTTTCCGGTGAGGGATTTCCGGAAATTCATTTGGATTTCTGGGCATTTGAATGGGCGTGTCGAGGAGAAATTATGAGCGGTGCGAGCATAGGATGCTTGTTTTGGCGAGCAAGAATGCTTGATAGGGCGAGCCGGAATGCTTGCCTTTATGTTCGCAAAGTCGCGAAGTCTTAGCTTTTGCTCGCCCCTTTACAGCTCGAGCACAATACGCCTCTGAATTTGTTTCTCCGCCATTTGCAAGGGCCTTTGGTCGAGGGCAGCGTCCTCGGCTAATACTTCGCCCTTTCACTTGATTTGCGGTGGAAGGGTGAATTTGATTTTAAACGTCGAATTCATTTTCCTTCGCTGCTTTTCAGGTGCTTTTAAATGGACGAAGAGGAGGCTGGGTCGTCGCAGCGTAGGGAGCCGATCAGGCCAAACGAAAAAGATCCATATGCTTGGATCGCCGCAGGCCCAAGAACGCGCTCAGTGATTACTCCTTCCGCCGAGCCTAAGTTCACAATAGTCGAGGATAGAATGGGGGAACAGCCAATTAATTGGGCGGCGCACGCAGTAGGCGAACGGCGAGTGTACTCGAACTTTGGCGAAGATGGGTTCGCCATGTATGAGTTTGTGTTCGAGAAGTTGGGGCTTAGAATGCCTTGTAGTGAATTCGCGATGAGCGTTTTCAGGCACCTGAAGCTAGCCCCTTCCCAGTTGAATCCGAATTCCATAGGCTTTATTCGGATCTTTGAGATAGTGTGCGAGCACCTGCGGATCGCGCATACCCTTGCCCTGTTCTTCAAAATATTCCAGCTTCAGCGGCAAGCGGAGGATGGGCGACAATGTTGGGTGTCTCTGAAATCCCAAGGGAAAAAGTATTTCAATATGTTCGTGGATTCAGTTCGGGGTTACAAGCCTCGCTATTACGCGGTTCGAGCGGAGAGTGAGGTTGCTCGGGAGTCCCTGTATAGGAATGTGGCTGTTACCGTGGACGGCGAGCAAGTAATGAGGCGAGAGCCCAAGTTTCCTTTAGCGTGGACGTTTGCTCACTACGAGCACAGTACAGATTATTATTTGACCAAGGATCGGGGGATGTCCGAACAGGATTGGGCCAGCTTGAAGGTGTTGAACGACTACGTGAGCAGTTTCAAGCAGGGGCCTTGCGTGTATAAGGAGGTGATTGAAGGAGAGAGGGTAACATTGCCCGTGCTCGATGAGGCGGGCAAGCAAGTGTATGGCGTTAGGATAATCGATACTAGAGCGGTGCTGTCGGCTAAGAGCGCCGCTGCCCGCAAGATTTTGCTGGGTATAAGGAGTTATTTAATTTCTTTCCTCGCTCTTAACTTGCTTTATTTTCCCCTATTCATTTTACTAACCCCCTGTTGTTTCACTCTGTAGACGAGATGGCCGACAAAGCTACTGACATTCTGAAGATGTTGGGCGACAACACCAAGGGAAAGAAAAAAGGGAAAGCGAGCAAGAAGGGGCCCGTCTCCGCCATCTCCACTGCTGCTGATGGTTCAGACTCAGGGTCTCCCAAGCTGGATTCTCCAGGGTTGGGGACCACTTCCCATCGACCTGAGAAAAGGCCGAGGTCGTCGCCAGACGTGGAAGTCGTCGATGTCTCCGCAGGAAAAGCTGAGCAAAGTGTCGTTCCTCAATGCTGGGCTATGCGAGGCTACCTCGAGAAGTATCCTCTTGCTGTAGCGGCAAAGGAGAAGTCCATCATCAAAGAGATGGATCCTAAGCGCAGGGGGGACCTTATGAGGGACGACATTGCCGGGTTGATGAGGCTGGTGTCGACGGCCTTGGTTTTGAACGAGGAGAGTAAGGAGCCGGGGAAGGAAATCGAGAAGCTGAAGGCGAGGATTGAAACGTTGAAGGCGAGCAAGTTGAAGCTCGAGGTCATCGTCGACGATCTGCAGAACAAGAAAGAGGTTTGGCTCAGGACTCAGACAGACCTCCGTATTGCCAATGAGGGTTTGGGGGCTGCGAGGAAGAAGCAAAAGGAGCTCGAGGATGAGTTAGCAGAATTAAAAGCCTCTGCAGCTCCTGCTGAAGACGAGCCAGAGTATGCTCGAGAGTTGACTACGAGGGCTGCCCTTGTCAAGGAGCTTACCTCTGTTCGTGGAAAGATTACAGCGGCGGCCAAATTTGGCTTTAACAATGCCGTCGCCCAGCTGAAGGTAGTCAATGCTGAGCTCGTGACTGCAGGAACCGGCTTTTGGCGCCGTGTGGTTGACGGGGAAGTGGTCCTTCCTCCTGAGAATGAGGTCGCCGAGTCTGATGAGCTCTTGAACGATGAGGAGGATGAGTCTCAGATTACCAAGGAGAGTGAGCAGGCTGCGACCAGGGTTTCAGAGAAGAAGAAAAAGAAGAAAGCAGGGTCTAAGTGATGACTTAGGCCACTCGTTTCTTTGCATGTTATGTTTGAATTTCCAAACGAATAAACGTTGTAATGTTTGACATTATTATGAATGAATGAATGGAGTTATTATGTGTTTAAAACTGTTGGGTTTTCTTTTATATTTTTCCGTTCGCACTTAGAAGTAAGGTTGCTTGGTTTTTATCATGCGAAGTTGTGTTCGCCTTGTCGCTCTGTTCGACGACGGCTATATTGGCGCGTCTTAGGTCGACAAGATGGATGGCGTCGAGGAAGGTTGATTTCTTGCTCGGCGTTACCATGAGTAGTTTGGGGAACTACCCAGGTGCTCGGAGGCTCGGCTCCGAACATAACGGCGCACAAACGTCGCGGAAGTGGTTTGTTTGCCGTAGCTTCACCTACCCATCGCGAGCTGGGGGTCAAGCCGTGGTACGACGACGAGGGGGCTCGTGTTTTGAGCTTTCCCAAGTTGGGTTGGTTAATGTTTGAGGTGGGCACCTGTACCTTGGTGTCTGCCCGTTGTCGAGGAGCGACGGCCCTACCGTCTCCGGACTGGTCGTCTCCTTCGCTATAGGCTGTCGTGGTCGACGTCGCCTTAGCTGTAATATTGTTTTAATTTTTTAGCATTCCAAGTGCGAGGGATTTCTTTTCCTTTGAGGGTTTCGAGGTGGTAGGCTCCAGTTCCCGTTTTTGCTCGCACGCGATATGGACCTTCCCAATTGGCGGCGAGCTTCCCGTGGTTGGAGTCTTGGTTGTTTCGTCTTAGCACGAGGCTGCCGACGTCGAAGCTTCGTGGTATGACTTTGACGTTGTGTCGAGCAGAGATTTTTTGTTTAAGCACGGCTTCTCGAAGGGAGGCAGTCGTTCGAATTTCGTCGACCAGGTCGAGCTCTTCCCTAAGCGCTTCATCGTTTGCCTCTTCTGTCAACGGCTGCGTTGTTCGCCATGATAGGTTTTCGATTTCGACGGGAATAACGGCTTCGGATCCGTACGTTAGTCGAAATGGAGTTTCTCCTGTGGTCGAGTGTGGAGTTGTTCGGTAGGCCCAAAGTACGCTCCACAGCTCCTCGACCCATTTGTTCTTCTCTTCGTCGAGTCTTCTTCTGAGACCGCGAAGGATCACCCTGTTTGCCGATTCGGCTTGCCCGTTAGTTTGGGGATGTTCCACAGAGGTGAAGTGTTGTTTTGTTTTGATTGCGGCGAGGAAATCCTGGAAGTTCCTGTTTGTGAATTGAGTGCCGTTGTCAGTGACAACTACTTGTGGGATTCCAAAGCGAGCTAGGATGTTCTTTTTAAAGAATCGGAGGATGGTTTCCGCGGCTATGTTGGGAATCGCTTCGGCTTCTACCCACTTGGTAAAATAGTCGACTCCCACTATTAGGAACTTGCAGCGGTGGAGCCCTGTTGTGAATGGGCCGAGGATATCCATGCCCCACCAAGCGAAGGGCCAAGGCGAGGACATCATGTTTAGCTGTGAGGGAGGTGCTAGAACCATGTCGGCGTGTCGTTGGCACTTGTCGCATTTTTTTACGTGCTCTCTCGCGTCCTGTTGCATGGTGGGCCAAAAGTATCCTGCTCGGAGAGCTTTTCTTGCGAGGGATCTTCCTCCCAGGTGTTGGCCGTTAATTCCTTCATGTATCTCACGTAGTACGTATTCGACATCGTCTTGGTCGATACATCTCAGAAGGGGGGTGGATATCCCTCTTTTGTAGAGTCGACCGTACATGAGGCAATACGAAGTGGCCTTTCGCTGTATTGCATTCGCCTCCTTTTCATCTTCGGGGAGGTGCCCGTGTGCGAGATACAGCCAGAAAGGCGTCATCCAAGATTTTCCGTCTCGGATTGAATTAACGTTGACGAAAGTTTTTGAAGACGAGGAGGATGTCTTTTCAATGCTTGGTCGGGGAAGTATTTCCTGAATGACGGATTTATGTCCGCCTTTCTTTTTAGTACTTGCCAACTTTGATAGGATATCCGCTCGCGCATTGTGTTCGCGTGGAACGTGTTTGACTTCGAAGGAGTCGAATCGCGCTACTTTGTCGCGCACCAAGACTAAGTATTCTTGGAGATTGTCGTTTTTGGCTTGATATTCTCCCAGTACTTGTGACGCCACAAGCTGTGAGTCCGTGAATATTGTTATTTCCTTGGCGCCCACGTCTTCGGCGAGGCGTAGGCCTGCGAGGAACGCTTCGTACTCTGCTTGGTTGTTCGACGCTGGGAATGATAGGGTGAGGGAAACCTCAATTATGGTGCCCGTGCCGTTTTCGAGAATGATTCCCGCTCCAGCTCCTGATGCGCTGG
The DNA here is from genome assembly GCA_954870985.1 of Trifolium fragiferum. Lineage (NCBI taxonomy): Eukaryota > Viridiplantae > Streptophyta > Magnoliopsida > Fabales > Fabaceae > Trifolium > Trifolium fragiferum. Next base: position 13,023,293 of record OX940792.1, read on the forward strand.
AGGCTCCGTCGACGAAGATGGTCCACTTGTTCGCCCCATCGCCCGGGGATGCGGGTAGGGCCAATTCGGCGACGAAGTCTGCTAGGACTTGGGCTTTCAGTGCTTTCCTACTTTCGTATCGGATGTCGAACTCGGCCAACTCAATGGACCATTTGAGCATTCTGCCCGCCATGTCTGGTCGCCCTAATAGTGCTTTGATGGGCTGGTCCGTTCTCACGGTGATTGTGTGGGCAAGGAAGTAATGTCTTAATCGTCTCGCGGCTACGACGAGCGCGAGGGCGACTTTTTCAATGCGTTGGTACCTGACTTCGGGTCCTTGCAGGGCTTTGCTCGTGAAGTACACAGGCTTTTGATTTTCTGCAGTTTCCCGGATGAGTGCGGCGCTTACGGCTTCGGGGGTTACCGAAAGGTATAAATACAAGATTTCCTCCGCGTCTGGTCGAGAGAGGACGGGAGGTTCAGACAAAGCTTTCTTTAGGCGTTGAAGAGCCTGCTCGCATTCCTCCGTCCATTCGAAAGCAACTTCTTTCCTAAGGAGTTTGAAGAGGGGAAGTGCGTGCTGTGCAGATTTCGCGACGAAGCGAGACAGCGAGGTGAGCATGCCGTTGAGGGTTTGGATCGATTTTTTGGAGTTCGGAGTTGGGAGTTCGGCGAACGCTCTGCATTTATCGGGGTTCGCTTCGATTCCTCTCTCCGTAAGATAGAAACCGAGGAACTTCCCTGCTCGAACCCCAAAGGTGCATTTCTCAGGATTGAAACGCATTTTGACGTGGCGGGCACGTTCGAAAACTCTTCTCAGGTGGGCAGTGTGATCGACTTCTTCTTTGGATTTGACGATCATGTCGTCCATATAGACTTCGAGCACGTCACCAATGTCTGCTCGGAAAACTTTGTTCATCATTCGCTGGTATGTAGCACCTGCGTTTTTTAGCCCGAAAGGCATTACGTTATAGTAATAGTTGCCTGATTCGGTCATGAATGCAGTTTTTTCTTTATCTGATTCGGCCATAGGTATTTGGTTATAGCCCGAATACGCATCCATAAAAGATAATAATTTAAAACCAGACGAATTATCTACTAGCCTATCGATGCTAGGTAAAGGATAAGCATCTTTGGGACAAGCCCTATTAAGATCGGTGTAGTCAACGCACATTCGCCATTTACCATTAGATTTCTTAACAAGTACAACGTTTGAAAGCCAAGTAGAGTATCTAGCTTCGGAAATAAAATTTGCCTCTAAGAGGTCTTTTACATTTTTTTCTGCAGCCTCCGCTTTCTCGGGAGACTGCTTTCTTCTTCTTTGCACAACAGCTTTAGCAGCTGGGTCTATGGCGAGCTGGTGGCAGGCGACCTCAGGGTCGAGGCCGGGCATCTCGGTGGCACTCCATGCGAACAGGTCCGCGTTCTCACGGAGACAGGATTTCAGCTGGTTCTTGACATAATCGGGAAGGTCCGCACCGATCTTCACTCCTTTGCTCGGGTCCTCTCCAAGTGGCACAACTTCGAATTCACCATCTGGAATGGGGCGGTAGTTCTTTTTGCTCGCCTCATTGTCCTCCTTGTTGTCCTTTCGAAGCTTTTTCTCCTCTTTGCGCTCTTTCTTGGAGAAGCGAGCATCCAGGTCTATGGCACTGACATTGTTGGGCTGTGGCTTCTCCTCGCTCCCTTTCCCCGACGAACTTGGTGCGTTCTTGGCTTTCTTCAGAACTTTGTCGATAGAGGATAAGCCTCTGGACGCAGCTTCAAAACATCTTCTGGCCGCGGCGATGTCTCCGTGGATAGTTGCGACCTTACCATTCTGTGTGTAGTATTTCATCTTGAGATGAATGGTAGAAGGTACGGCGACCAGATCGGCTAAGGCAGTTCTGCCGATGATGCATTGATAGAGGGAGCAGCAATCTACGACCAGGAATTTGACTCTGACGGGCTTGGCCGTTTCTCCCTGCCCAAAGGTGACGAGGACGTCGACGTGACCCCAGGGTTTGCTTGTAGAACCATTGAAACCTTGCAGGTCTGAGCCTAGGTAAGGGGCCAAGTGCTTTCTCTCCAAACCGAGCACCTTGAACAGGGAAGAATACATTATGTCGCAGGAGCTTCCCTCATCGACGAGTATGCGGTGTACCTCAAAATTCACCATGTGTGCTTTGATGAGCAGAGGGATTTGGGAATTCGGGGTTCCGCCGGGCATCTCTTCCGGGTAGAAAGCCAGGGGAAGAGAGCCTTTTTCTCCCGTGTCAAGAGTGACGCCGAGGTTAGGCGAAGTAGAGATCAGTTCATCGAACTTCCTTTTGACAGAACCAATGGTGAGGGGATTGAAACCCCCACCAGAGATAACCATAGCGGAGGAAAAGTCCTCCCATTTGCTGAGCTGGGCAGCGAGTTCTTCTGTAATCATAAAGTCTTCTGGTCGGTGGATTGCCATGGCCACTTGCCCGGGGGCAGCGTCGCCATCATCTTTGTCCTCGGGCTTAGGAGCCGGAGGGTCTTTCTGTCGAGGCGCGTCATTGTTCCTCGCATATTTCCTTAGGTGGCCTTGGTTGACCAGAATTTCAATGGCGTCTTTCAGGTGGACGCAGTCTTCAGTGTTGTGACCATGAGTTTTGTGGTACTTGCAATATTTCTTCATGTCGGCGTTGGGCTTGGCCGACATGGGCTTGGGCACTCTGACTCCCCAAGTTTTGAACTGGCCTGTGCCAGTGGTTGATAAGATTTGCTCACGAGATGTGGTGAGCGGAGTGTACTGAGTGAATTGACTGTTTGGTCCTCGGTTCCTTTCACGAGGACGCTCGTCTTGTCTTTTGTCACCGCCTGCCCGGTGGTGACCGCGGCTGTGCCCCGACGATCCTTCTGTTCGGGACTTTCGGAAGCTCGCAGCTTCTTCTTTCTCTTCATACTCAATAAAGGCCTGCGCCTGTTGGAGGAGGTCGTTGAGAGTCTCTTGTGGGGAGATCCCAATGAACTTGGCGAAGTCGCTTGGACGGCGGAGACCTCGCTCGATCAGGTATTTCTTCATCCCATCAGAAGTGGGGACCTGGACGGCTTCCTTGTTAAATCTGTCAAGGTAGGCGCGCAGAGATTCGCGCTCTCCCTGAACAATGTGCTCGAGTGTGGCCACCGACTTGGGAGGGCGACGGGAGGCTGTGAAGTGGTTCCTAAAACGTTCGCATAATTCTTTCCATGACGTGATGGAACCTCGGGGAAGAGCTTTGTACCAATCAAGCGCTCCCTTGGTCAGGGTTGTCGAGAACAACCTGCACTTGATGGGTCCTTTGACTTGGCGATAATTCAGTTGAACATTGAGGTTGTCAATGTGGTCGTCGGGGTCTCCCAGCCCGTCGTACTTCCCCAGGTTGGAAGGTGGTTTCTCCAAACCCGGAGGAAGAGGGGCGTTCAAGATGTTTGAGGACAAAGGTCCATAGTTGTCGTCCTCGTCACTCGAGCTCGGCAGACGAGGCGAGCCATATCCCTGAGGAGATAGGGAGGGCTCCTCGTTGTACTGCGGAGGAGGAGGATTAGGATACACATGCTTCTTTCCACGATCGGTGGAAGTAGTTGCGGGATTTCCGCTCGGCGGCCGCGTTTTGCGGGAAGGAGAAGGTTCGCGGATCACGATTCCCTTTCCCCTTTTGCTGGTCTGGGCTGAACGATCCTCGCGGGGAGGAGTTCGTCCTCTTTTCTTCTGTGCCGGCTGTCGGCGGTTGGGATCGTCGGTGCCGTGGCGGGACGGACGATAGTGCTTTTCAAGGGATTCCAAGCGGCGGTTTTGCTCTTTGATGGTGTCTACCAATGTTTTGAAATCCGCTGCAGTTATGGTGAGGACTTGTTGCCCTGGACTTTCGATGACTTGGTTAGCCGCGGGGGCTTTCTCCGACGTTCCAGCGTTGGTGTTTGGAACCTCCTGGACTTGAACGTCGTCTTCGGTGAACGGAGAACATTCTCGTCCGTCGCGTTCATCGCCTTCGAGGTCGACGGCGGCGTTCTCATGCTGATCGTCTTCGTTGTTAGCGACGATGGCGTCGTTGCGTGGTGCGGTGACGGTGGACATGGGACGTCCGTCGGCGTCAAAGAATTGAGGGGTATTCTGAGGCGGAGGTGTGCTACCAGTGGCCATGACTGATGAATTGATCGTAGTTTTTCTTTCGGTTAGAGAAAGAGGGAAGACTCACGTCCCCAGTGAAGTCGCCAATGATCGTACCTGGAACGGACGTTCGATCGATGGCCAGCTGCTAGTCACGTGTGGTCTTGACGGTTGCTTTGAAAACGGAGGGGGGGTTGTACCTGCAGACACTCCGATGCCTAAGTCAGCACAGATACAAGAAGTGAGGTTGAGAGAATAAGAATTGAATACCTGACTCCTCAATGAAGAGGAGTATTTATAAGCCCCCAGCGCGGGGCCAACGATTATCACTATTGGGCCGCGTAGAGCAAGCCCAATGAGGATAACTGCTAGGGATAGCGTGGTATGCTGGAGAAGTCGTTAGACTCTCCCCCTAGTCAAGCTTAGCCCGTGTTCTGCGGGAGACGGATAAGCTTGGGGTGAAAACGTGGCTTGTGGTGCACGTTTGACAGGTGCGAAATTGGCGGCGAGCACATATGTGCTCGACAGCAGAGAAACGGGTATGTTTGAGCTGCTGATAAGCTTGTGCTGCGGTGTCGAGCAAGTGGTGTTGAGCTGCTCGACACTGGGCTGTCCTCGACACCCTAGTGGATTGGGCCTGTTAGTCCATTCTAGGCCCAGTCCGGAACAATATATATATTTTGTTTTCCAGATAAGTCCATTTGTCAAAATTAGAAGAAAAAGAATGTCAAAAAATTCACTATAAGAAAGATGATTTTGCCGAGATTTTGCACATTTGACAAAGGTTTTGCAAAGAGATAGTGGGCTCGCAATACATTATGTTGGAATAAAATTGGTTTTATATATCCTAATTTAATTTTGATGATAACAATGTATTTAAAGTTAAATTGGAAGTACTAATAAGTTACTCTAGTGTGCAAGATTAAAAGTTAAAATTTGCGTTTATAAGCACATTGGAATTCTGAAGGAATTACTTCTGAGCGCGTGTCAAATCTGAGCTCACTAAATTCTGAAGCAAGTAATTCTGAGCTTCATCAGATTTTGAAGCTAATATTTCTGAAGCTACATCAGAACAACTTTTCTTAAAGACTGTGTCCTTCTGTCTTGATCTCAGCGAAGGAATCAAGAAGGAAAAAGGGTTGACCATAGAAAGGTCCTTTTCAAGTCAGGCTTCAAGAACGAGTATTTCCCTATTTGGCTTAAACTGAGGTTCAGATATCTAAAGCCAAAAGGAATCTCTCATTTTGTAGTAAAAGTCAAAGCTCCTAAACACTGCAAATCAGAACAGCTATTAGCACTCTGATCAATACTATGGAGTGTCTCAAGAATTCTTCAAACGGCTATAATCTTCAACGTTTATTTCCTCATCTATAAAAGGAAGAAGATTTGTGAAGAATTACAATCAAGACTTACGCTTCTGAACTTGCACACACACTCTGTCAAAAATTCTGAAGCTATTCAAACACTTAGAAATTTTGTAAAACATTTCTAGGAAGTCTTGTAACTGTGTTGTATTTTGTAAACACCTCTGATAGTATATCAAGTGTCTCACTCATAATCTTATTATCATTAAACTTGTGAAAAGTCTCTTGCTTTGTGCTTGAGCATTTGAAGTCTCTTGCTTAGTGCTTGAGCATCTGTAATCTAAGTGATTATAGTGAAATCTCTTGTGAAGAACAAGAGGACTGGACTACTCCTGTTAGTGGGAGAAACTAGTATAAAAACTTTTGTGTCTCTTTCTATTATCCTCTTATATTGTGTGTGTTTGTTTTATCCGCTGCAAATAGTTTTAAAACTTAGCAAAAATCTTAACACAATCCAACCCCCCCTTCTTGTGTTTGTCAACCTTCAATTGGCATCAGAGCACCGGTCTGTGTTGCTCTTCACTTAACAGTGAAACAGTAAAAGATCTAGGGTACTTAGTTGAAAAACATGTCTAGTTCCGGACCAGAACATCATGTTGTTCCTCCTCCACCTAGCTATGACAAGGGTGAGAGAAGTGACAATCATAGAGACAAACCACCTTTCTTTAACAGTGATCCTACAACTTTTCCCTTTTGGAAAACCAAGATGTACAGTTACATCATTGGTACTGATGATGAGTTATGGGATCTAGTTGAGGATGGCATACAATTTGATCATATGGATGAAGAAGGTGTTGTAAGAAATACCTACAGAAAGTTATTTGATGCTGATAGAAAGAAACAATATAAGAAGCATCACACTGTGTTAGCCTGTATTTTCGACAGGCATTAATGAATTGGAGAGAGAAGATGAATTCTCATTTAATGTTCTCTTGGAAATTAGTTGTTTAATAAACCAGGAGAAGATTAAGGCATTCGACGTCGAAAGCCTTTTAGTTAAAGTTCACTGTCGAGCTTGAAGAAGCTGTCGAATTCGACAGGAACATATTTTTTTTTAATATATATTGTTTGCTTCGACATTGGTGTGTTTGTCGAATACTATATATATATGTGTGTTTGCTTGTATAACGTATTATGCAGTACGGAGAAAGCATACTCTGGACTTAGCAAATTATTCAAAGAGGATAACGTTTGAAAGCCTTGCCAGGTGTCCAAGAATTCAAATTGTCGAAGACACGTGGAGTTTAGTTAGACGTTAAGTAGGTTTCTGACGGTTATTCTAGTTTGCCTATAAATATTAGTTTCTGATAGGGGAAACGGGTTGTTCACAATTCCCATGCAAATTCCGACAAAACTCAGAGTACCCATGTCAACGAGCGAAATGAGTGCAAAATGGAACATGTACGAATCTGTGCAACCAATCTTTCTTTTGTAAACGATTTACAACTATTGAATGCAATTTACATTCTCCAAGTCTTTACTTGCTTTCCATTTTAAAGTTCTGCACTTTAACTTTTCTGCAATTTATCTTCATTGCAACCTTTAACTTTTCTGCAATTTATCTTCATTGCAACTTTTACCTTTTCTGCAATTTATTTCATTGCAAGTTTAAAACCTTTTCTGCAATTTACTTGTTGCATGCTTTTACATTTCAAAGTCTTTCTTTAAACTTTATTTGCAATTCATTTACAAGTTTTCTGCAAAATTAACTTTGAAGCAATTTATTTTTAAACAATCCATTCGACTGCGTCGGATGATTTTACTGTTTTTATTCAATTTATCCGATTTAACCCAGAAAATATGAAATATGTTTTCGTCAAATCTGCACAAGCCATATGTCCCAGGATTCACTAGTCGATCCTTCTTGTAATAACCAGACTAGCGGTTGTTTGCTAAAAATCGGGGTAAACAAATTGGCACGCCCAGTGGGACGATTGGTTTGTGTGTTTTTATTTAGTTTGTTTTTGAAAAACTTTTTTGTAAGATTGTTGTTTGTTGTCAGAATTTGATTTGTGTGTGTAATTTTATATGCATTTGAGGAGTGGTAAATCTCTCCCAGATTTTTCAAAAATACCAACTCGTACTCGTACTAGAATGGTGAGACCACCAAGCAATTCTGCAAATAATAACAATAATAATGGAACAGATACTAATTCGGTTCCAAATCCCCAGAATGTGGCAGGACAACCTAGTCAGCCAGCGTCTGGCGTTTCTAACGCCAATTCTACTGGTGGGCCAACAGGTCCTGCATTGAATTCTACGAATTCTGAAAATATCCCAAATAATAATAATAATAACGGCGGAAATTCGAACCCTGCGACGAATTCTAGTACCGTTGGCGCAAACGCCAGTGGATCAACAATGCCTGCCGTTGCATCAAGTATGATAGGAGGAGTGCTTCCTCCAAATCCTAACGGTGCAGCAATGACACAACCGAACGTGTCATCCATACCAACAAACGTATCACACACACATGGATACACAGACGGTAGTCAAGTTGGTGGAACACCGTCAAGACCACCCTGGTTGCCTAGAAACCCACAATTTGGAATGCCAACAACGACTATGGCAAACCTGTATAATTGGCCTTCAATAGAAAGTTCTCCCTCGTCTTCTGCGATGGGAAATAGAGGAAATTCTCTAAACTTGACAAATAACTCTATGGCAGTATTAAGGCAACAAATGGATGAGAGCAACCATGATATGGTGAATGCGTTGACCCAACAGATTGGCACAATTTTTAATCCCATGTTACAGACGACCAATGATAGTTATCTGTTATTAGCCAATCAAATGGGGAGGATGGCAGACTTTTTTGGAGCCCCCGATGCTCCAAATAACCAAAGGGTTCCTCGTGCAAACCCAGAAATTCGACCAGAAGTTCAAGCCCAACCACTGCGTATTGAAGGAGAACAGCCAGAACAAGAAGTGGTATTGGTTAATAGAAACCAGAATGCTGATAATGTTCTTAGAAACGTTCGACAAGATAACGTAGTAGGGCAGAATAACTTGGCCAATTTAGTAGAAAATATACTGGCCCAAAATGGTTTGAATATAGGATTGCATAGGCCAAATTTCGTGTCAGCATTGTCTGAGTACGTTCTGCAGGCAGAACTGCCAAGAGGGTGGAAAATCCCCAAATTTACAAAATTTGCTGGTGATACGAATGAGTCTACTGTCGAACACATTGCCAGATATATGGCAGAAGCAGGGAATTTAGCAAATAATGAGGATTTAAGAATGAAATTTTTCCCCAATTCCCTCACAAAAAATGCTTTTACGTGGTTTACCACGCTTCCCCCTCATTCAATTTATAATTGGACTCAGTTAGAAAGGCTATTTCATGAACAATTTTACATGGGACAATCTAGGATTAGCCTTAAAGAATTAGCCAGTATGAAACGTAAAACTTCAGAGGCCATTGATGACTATCTGAATAGATTTCGCCTCCTTAAGGCAAGGTGCTTTACTCAAGTGCCTGAACATGAATTGGTTGAGATGGCTGCTGGTGGCCTTGACTATTCCATTAGGAAAAAGTTAGATACTCAGCATTTAAGAGATATGGCCCAGTTAGCAGACCGTGTTCGACAGGTCGAACGCCTCAGGGCTGAAAAAGTCAGAAATTCTAAATTTCATAAAAAAGAAAAAGTGGCGTATATAGAAACTTATGAAAGTGAAAATGAGTTCGACGAGGGTCAGGATTATATAGAAAACAATGAGGTTAATATTGCTGAATTAAAACCAGGACCTCCCTATACTTGTAAAATGTTAAAACCATCAAATGGAAATAATCCTGTCGAACCCAAAAATGATAGATTTGTTTCTAGGACATACACGTTCGATGTTACTAAATGTGATGAAATTTTTGACTTATTGGTTACTGATGGCCAAATAATTGTGCCAAAGGGTTTAAAAGTTCCATCTTTGGAACAACGTAAGAAAAGAGGTTTTTGTAAATACCATAATTTTTTGGGTCATAAAACCTCACAATGTGTTCTTTTCAGGGATCTGGTCCAGAAAGCCTTGCAGGAGGGAAGACTCAAATTTGGCGAAAAGCCAAAATCCAAACAGCAGGTGGACGAAAATCCATTGCAGATTGCTGATGCTGCCTACACAGAGCCATTTGAATGCCTGATGTTGGAAGCATTGAACCTCACTGAAGGGGGGCAATTGGTTTCCATTCCTGAAGAAGAATATGAAAACAAAGTGGAAGAAGTGTATCCACAGGCTGGAGAGAAATTGCTAGATTTTCTCCAACGCTGCCACGAGAATGATGGCGAAGCTACGTTATGTCCTCACTGTAGTGCCATGTTCGACAAAAAGGCTGCTGCAGGCCTCACCAAATTTTTGCCTCATAGTCAGGGCATAAACAATTGGCCAAATAAAAGGCCAACTTATTCTAACAGTCTGAATAGCCAACAGGCACCTGTGCATCAAAGGTTGGGACCACAAAAATCTTTTGTTCCATCAAACAGGACACCTGTCAACCAATGGGTTCATGGGAGAAACATGGCTTCTGGCCAAAAGAATTTCGAGAAAGGAAGTACCAGTAACTCATAAGAAAGATTCTGAATCAAGAAAATATGATTACAGGAATAATTACAAAGGGAAGAATCCTATGACAAGGTCTCAATGGCGTAGATATCAACGCCAGAAAAAGTTGGCTGCTCAAAATTCCCAGATTATTGCTGATGGTAAGGGAAAGAAGCCTATGGAATTGGCTAAGAAGCCAATGAAAGAAAGGCTAGGTGAACCAAAAATAGAGTCTTCAGTTGCTGATGATGTCGAAGACGAACACATGGAAGCTGATGATTTTCTGGATTCTGAACCTGATCTCGACATAATAGTGAATGTTGTGTCAATTCTGCCAAGGGAGTTTGACGTATGTTCTGAGATAACAGATGAAGAAGAAGAATCTGGAATGCAAATGGCCCTTCACAGGCCAGTTTGTTACTACGTTATGAATAATGGTGCTTTGGAAGACCAAATGGCTACATTTGAAAGGCCAGATGAAGGCATGAAAAATCACTTGAAGCCTCTCTTCATACAGGCCAAGGTGAACAACGTAGGCATCAACAAAGTACTGATTGATGGTGGCGCTGCTGTTAACCTAATGCCAGAATTTCTGCTGAAAAAGATTGGCAAGTCTTTGGTGGACCTTCATCCTCACAACATAGTTCTGTCGAATTATGAGGGTGAAACTGGTTTGTCATTAGGAGCAATCCAGTTGGATGTGGTTGTTGGAAGTGCTATAAGGCCAACCTTATTTTTGGTTGTGGCCTCTAAGGCGAATTACAATCTGCTCCTAGGACGAGAGTGGATTCATGGCGTGGGGGCAGTCTCATCTACCTGGCACCAACGCCTGATTATCTGGCGAGATGATGGTATTGTTGAAAATGTGGAAGCAGACCAAAGCTACTTCAAAACTGAAGTTCATCAACTTACCAAGCACTCATTCGACAAAAAATTGGCAACTATCTCGCCATGCACTGAAAGGGATTTTGCATATCGTTCGGTGAGAAATGTTCACCATTCCGTCAAGCTAGACCCCACACATGGTTTTTTGTGGGAAACTGAAGATGGAGATATTGAATATGGCGAATATGAAGGCCAGAACTACCCAACTGGGTGGGACATCAACGAAGATTACTATGTCTGAGTCCCAAACGTGGGCAAAGATTTCGGCCTATATGGCTGAAAACAGAATCAAAATGGCTTTGGAAGCCAATTCATTATCAGAAAATATGGCTGTTGCGGCCAATGATATAAAATTTGGCAAACCCAAGCCAGAAATGCAAAGGCTGGATTGCATCTACGATGATGAACCCCTAGGATTTGAAAAAGATCCAATCAGTCAAAGTCACAAGATGCAAGCCCAGGATCCTTTGCAAGAAATTGACCTTGGATATGGTCTGACAAAGAGACCAACATACATAAGTGCAAACATTTCTCCAGATCTGAAGACAAAAGTGGTGCAACTTTTAATGGAATTCAAAGATTGTTTTGCTTGGGATTACAACGAAATGCCAGGTTTGAGCAGAAAGTTGGTGGAACATGAACTACCAGTTCGACCAGATAAAAAACCAGTGAAACAACTGCCAAGAAGGTTCGCACCAGAAATCATGTCGAAGATAAAAGAAGAAATTGAAAGGCTGCTGAGAAGCAAATTTATCAGAACTGCAAGGTATGTCGAATGGTTAGCAAATATAGTGCCTGTGATTAAGAAAAATGGTTCTCTAAGAGTATGCATAGACTTTAGAGATTTAAATAATGCTACACCAAAAGACGAATACCCTATGCCTGTGGCAGAAATGCTAATAGACTCAGCAGCTGGATTTGAATATTTAAGTATGTTAGATGGTTATTCTGGTTATAACCAAATTTTCATTGCTGAGAATGATGTACCCAAAACTGCCTTTAGGTGCCCAGGAGCATTAGGCACATATGAATGGGTAGTAATGCCCTTTGGTTTGAAAAATGCTGGGGCTACTTATCAAAGAGCAATGAATCTAATTTTTCATGAATACATAGACACTTTCATGCAAGTGTATATTGATGACATAGTTGTCAAATCCTCGTCGAATAATGATCATTTAGATCATTTGAGAAAGTCTTTTGAAAAGATGAGGAAATATGGATTAAAAATGAATCCATTAAAATGTGCTTTTTGTGTTAATGCAGGAGATTTCCTTGGGTTTGTTGTGCACAAAAAGGGCATTGAAATAAATCAAAACAAAATAAAGGCTATTATGGAGACCAAATCTCCAACTACAAAAAAGCAACTTCAGTCCTTACTTGGGAAAATCAATTTCTTGAGGAGATTCATCTCAAATTTAAGTGGTAAAGCTCAACCGTTTTCACCATTACTTCGACTCAAGAAAGAAAGTGTTTTCACTTGGGGGCAAGATCAACAACAAGCTTTCGATGAAATCAAGAGTTATTTGTCGAATCCACCAAGGTTAATGCCTCCAATAAGGAACAAATTCATGAAGTTGTATATATCAGCATCTGATTCGACACTGGGTAGTATGCTTGCTCAGGAAGATGAAAATGGCGAAGAAAAAGCCATTTATTACTTAAGTAGGGTTTTGAATGATGCTGAAACTAGATATAGTAGTATTGAAAAATTATGCTTATGTTTGTATTTTTCTTGCATGAAACTCAAGCATTATATAAAGCCTGTTGATGTTTTTGTTTGTTCTCATTGTGATATCATTAAGCACATGCTATCTAAACCAATCCTGCATAGTCGAATTGGAAAATGGGCTTTAGCTTTGACAGAATATTCACTAACTTACAAACCTTTAAAGGCAGTTAAAGGCCAAATTGTGGCTGATTTCATAGTGGATCATTCTGCACTAGAAACTCCACAGAACTATGTAGATTCAGAACCTTGGAAATTATATTTTGATGGTTCTAAACATAAACATGGAGTTGGAATTGGGATTTTAATCATTTCTCCCTCCAAAATTCCCACCAAGTTCAAATATAAAATCAATGGGTTCTGCTCAAATAATGAAGCAGAATATGAGGCTTTGATAACAGGCTTGGAAATTTTATTAGACTTGGGGGCAAAAAATATTTTGATTAGAGGTGATTCAGAACTGGTATTGAAACAATTGACAAAAGAATACAAATGCATAAAAGAACACTTGATGAAGTATTTTGTCATAGCAATTGCTTTGCTAAAACGTTTCGACCAAGTTATCTTTGAACATGTACCTCGTATAGAAAATCAAGACGCCAATGATTTGGCTCAAATAGCTTCTGGTTATAAAATCTCTAGTGAAAAACTAGAAGAGTTGATTGAAATTAAAGATAAACTCATAATTGATCAACCTCCTTCATTGGAATTGTCAATGCCAAAACTTGTGGGGGCAGACTCACCACAAAATAATGGTGAAGATACCACCTATGACTATGACGAAAATTCAGAAATTTTTGAAATTTTTGCCATTGACAATCTATCTGACAATGATTGGAGAAAACAACTTGTCGAATATTTGAAAGATCCAAATGGAACGACCAATAGAAAAATCAAATATAGAGCCTTGAGTTATGTTATCATTGGTAATGAACTGATGAAGAAAACACCTGAGGGAGTTTTGCTAAAATGTTTAAGTGAAACTGAAGCTTATTTGGCTATATCAGATGTGCACAGTGGTGCATGTGGATCTCATCAGGCAGGCCACAAAATGAAATGGTTGTTATTTCGACAAGGTGTATATTGGCCAACAATTCTAAAAGACTGTATAGAGTTTGCCAAAGGTTGTCAAGAGTGTCAAAGACATTCAGGTATACAACATGTACCTGCAAGTGAACTTCATTCAATAGTAAAACCTTGGCCTTTTAGAGGATGGACTTTAGATTTAATTGGTGAAATTAAACCAAGCTCGTCAAAAAACCAACGTTATATTTTAGTTGGTATAGATTATTTTACCAAATGGATAGAAGCAATTCCATTACCAAATGTTGACCAAGAAGCAGTGATTAGTTTTATACAAAGTCACATCATTTATAGATTTGGTATACCTGAGTCCATTACTACAGATCAAGGTTCAGTATTCACTGGACGAAAGATGGTTGAATTTGCCCAACAAATTGGTTTTAAACTCTTGACCTCTACACCATATTATGCCCAAGCAAATGGTCAAGTAGAAGCTGCCAATAAAATCATTATTGGTTTGATTAAAAAGCACATTGCCCAAAAGCCTAGAAATTGGAACAAGACTTTAGACCAAGTCTTATGGGCATGTAGGAATTCTCCAAAAGAATCAACTAACACCACACCCTTTCGACTAACATATGGGCATGATGCAGTCTTGCCTGTCGAAATACATCTGCAGTCAGTCAGAATTCAAAGACAGGCAGAAATCCCGAGGGATCATTATTGGGATATGATGTTAGACGAATTAGTTGATTTAGATGAGGAGAGAATAAAAGCTTTAGAGATGTTAACTCGACAGAAAGAAATAGTTGCTAAAGCTTATAATAAAAAGGTTAAGTCTAAAACCTTTAATGTTGGAAATTTGGTTTGGAAAGTTATTTTGCCAATGGATAAAAAAGATAGAGTCTTAGGCAAATGGTCTCCAAATTGGGAAGGACCTTTTAAAGTTGTTCGAGTTTTTTCAAATGGTGCTTATGAAATAGAAGAATTAACAGAAGAACAACGTTCGTTAATTATAAATGGTAAATACTTGAAAAAGTATAAACCAGTGTTGCAAGAAATAAAAATTAACGAAGAATAAAACTTAGGACATAATGAAAAATGGTGATCATAAAATGAGTTCGCCACAAAATGGGCATTGTCAAGATTACAATCCAAAAAACCATAAACAAATTGTTCAAATAGTTGAAGCAAAAACTAAGAACAAGAACAACTAAAAATATTACAAAGTTAAAACTTTTTCTTCAAGTCTTCATATAGGCTTTTGAATGAGGCAACCTCTGCGTCGAGAACCATATTGGAATCCTCCAAAAGTTTGATTTCTTCTTCGACGGCTGCAGAATTGCTGAAGTACTTGATGCCAGCATTTGCCTCTTTGTCAATCATAGCTTTGGTTGCCTTGGAAATATTCGCTTTGGCTTCCTCACGCTTGGCCTTTGCACTGGTGATCTTGGCATTGAGACTTTGGATTTTCAAGTTCAAATCAGCCACCTCATTCTCCCAGTCAGCAATGTTCTTGTCATAGCCTGCAATCTCAGCATTCGACTCAATGTCCTTCTCAAGACGTTCGACATTTTCCTGAGCAGCCTTTGCCTTTTCGACCAATACAGCGTGGGCTTGAGTTTGAGCTTCCAACCTTGAGGCATTGCTTTGCCTTTTCTGAATGGCTTTGGTGAAACCATCAATAAGGTTTTCAAGTTGGATAACCCTACCAAGGGTAGCACCATCAGTCATTGGGTTGTGAAACTTCTTCAGAAAGCCTAAGTGGGCAAAAGCGCTGCTAGGGTTGGCTTCAATCAATGAGAAGACATCCTTGTTAATGTAATCTGAATGCAGTTTGAGGATCAAGGAGTCTTGTCTCACTGTCGAATGGATCTCTGAATCAGAAGCTGTCGAACTGCTGTGATGTGAAGCACTTTTGTCTTTGTTACTTTTGCTTGAGAGAAGCATTTTTAGTGCTGCAGCAGGATCAGAGTCTTTCATGGCTATAAATTGCATCTCTGACAACCCAACGTCAGCAGATAACTTTGAAGTTGAAGAAACTGGGAGTATATCAGAACCTCCTTCAGCAGCCTCTGGCATGGCCTCTTCCTCTTCATTGTCGAAAGCCATTTCGACATCTGTGCCTTCTGACGATTGGGTGGATTCAGCAGGATTGTCAAGAATGGTTTCTTCAGAATCTAGAATGATGTGTGGAACTTGTTCAATTACTGGGTCTTCTCCAGTTTGATTTGGATTGACCTCGACATCATTGGTTCCGACGCCTTGGGTCACGTCCTCTTCATTTTCGACAGCCATGTTGGCGTTGTCCTCGTTATCAGCATTCAGGTTGATATCATCATCATTAGTATCCTGTCGAAAAGGCAAGGCAAATGAAGGAACTTCAGTGGTGGTGTTTTCAGCCTGGGGCATTGTCTGATCTTCGACAGGAGGATTGGAAGGGGTAATCTCAGCTTCTTTTTCTGCTTCTGCAGAAGCCTTAGAGCTGGACTTAACTCTTTTCTTCTTCTTCTTCTTTTCCTTGTCACCTCTCTTTTTTGGAGGTTTGTCAGCATCAGATTTTGTTGGTGGCATGCTTGCCTCACTAGTTTCTTCGTTGGCCTTTCCTTTGTCTCTTTGGCCTTCTCCACTAGGAGCAGCAGCAGTGGGTTGCTTTTGAACATTGCCAGTGGCCTGAAATGAAACATTAAGACTTATTAACACAAAATTTCTTCGAAGTTAAAAAGGAACTTGAAAGGGTATGTCGAAAGCCTTACGGTTGGTTCTTGAATGGTGAGTTTCTTTTGCTTCTTTTGAAAGGTGGGCTCTCCAGTTTCTTCTGAGGTCACATTGATTCTTTTTCGACTCTGCATTGTAAGTTAAGCGTCGAAAGGTTCAAAAATGTTTTTTAAAAAAAAAAAAAAAAAAAAAACAATTTTTGAAAATTAAAACTAAGTTAAAAGACTAGTTTTGAATTTGATACCTTCGCCCCAGTATTTGGGAGTGATTTCTTGGAACTCACAGCAGGAGCACTGGAGTCAGTGGAGATGTTGGTTTCTTTAGTCTTGGTGGGATTAGATACACCTGTTGTCAATTTTGAAGGGACCAAACATCAAATGAAGAGTCAAAATTATAAACATTATTTAAAAAATATATAACTTTGATTATTTTTAGTCAAGTTACCTTTGCCTTTGGGAGTCTTCGACTGCAAAGCGTCGAATCCTGCATTCAATGCACACAGTAGCAGCTTCTCATCCTTGGCATGCCTTTCATAATGCAAGCTCCACCATGCAGCAAATTCATAGGTGCAGTATTGAGAGGTTTCAAAGGCAACAGGTGTAAGGTTGTAAGATTGCTCGTCAGCAAGCTTCAGACGACGTTCAAAATAATCAACAGACATTCCAGAGTTGCCCAAAACAAGATCATCTTTGTTCTTGAACAAACTCTTTGGCCTGAACTGACTTAGGCCAAATTGGCGAGCAACCAAATTGGGTTGGTATCCAACCAAGCCCAAATGTCTCTTGTCAATCCCTTGCCTTGATGATAAGATTGTTGGGTTCAAAAACATTCTCCAAATGTTGTTGGTGTCTTCTTCATCATCTGGATTTGTTGCAGGAAATGGTTTCTTAAACCAAGCTGGTCCAATAGTTCTTTTAATGAAAGGGGTGTTTTGAGGGGTGATCTCGTCGAAGGCGAGCAGAATTTTGAAGTAATGAAAGAAAAGCTGTCGAGTGGTCAGATTTGTTTCTCTTTGCCTCAACAAGGCCAACCTAGCGCCTTCTGATTGTCGAGAAGCAACAGAGGTCTCCATGTGAGTAGGGAGGAAAAGTTTGAAATTGGTTTCAAAGGTGGCATTTAGCCATAATTGCAGAAGCCAGATGGGTCCAGAAAGGGTTAACTGTGATCCTTTGTCGGTTTTCTTAAGGAGATCACTAGCTTGTCCTAAGGAGTCATAAAGGGAAGCCAAGATGAATCTGCCTAAGGCTACATCCAAACCCTGGTGAAGCATAATGGCGAGAGGAACTAACCTTTTTACAACTTGCAGAGAGCAAGTGCAAAGGACAAAATGAGATAGCCAGTAAGTCAGGAAGGCTATATGCTCTTCATATGAAACCTCTTCACTACTGAGGTCATGGTAAGTTTTGAGGAATCCTGAAAAGGATAAGACTTTAAAGTCGAACTGATGATTTGGGGTAGTGTACTTGGGGTCGAAAGTGGGTCCTGTTGGTCTCAAGCCAGTAATGGCAGCAACGTCGAATAGAGTTGGGGTCATCATGCCTGCTTTCAGGTGAAAAGTGTTGGTAGAACTTTCCCAAAAATGAAGGGCAGCTATTAGCATTTCTGCATTGTACCTAGGTCCTTCTCTCGACAGCTGGATTAAGTCGAATATACCACTCTCTTTCCAAAACGTGGCATATTGTTTTTCGACTTTATTGAGCCATTTAAGATAGCTCTCAGTCACTATGGGTGCATATCTAAAGGCCCTGTAGCCAGATTCAAAGAAACTCAGGTCGAAGACAGAGTTGGCAAATATTTTTGGCTCACAAGTGACATGGAGAGGGAAAATGCTACTTACTTCCTCATTAAAATCAGTAGTCGAAGGAAGAGGGCCTGCAAAGGCAAGATTTTTACCTTTAAGTCTATGAGGAATCAGCAGTTCCTTTCCCCATATGGCGCTTTCGACAGCGGTGGTGGCAGGTTCCGACACGAACATTGAATCGTCAACCATGACAAGATCTTTGTCATCTGCAGCGATAGGAACAGCGTTTCTGGAGGAAGAAGATGAAGCCATTGATGCTCTTTGGTGTTCTTGGTGTTCTTGAGGTTGATGGTGATTTGACAGGTGACAGTAGCAAAGGTTCAAAAACCTTCAAAATCAACTTGTTTCTTGCTCAAATGCAGTGGAAAGAAACGGTGATGATGAACGAAAATGATTGACAATCGTTTTGGTTGGTTTAGATTCAACAGAAACACAAGAACAATGCAAGATTTGGAGTTTGTTTTGATTGTTTTTGAAAAAATGCGTGAGTGCTCTCTATGGAAGGGAAGTTCAATGTTTAGGGTTTCAGAAAAGTGGAAGTGTTGGACTATGCTTGCTATTTATAGGCTCTGCAGATTTGCATGCAGTTGGTAACTGAAGCACCACCATTTTTCATCTCAATCGTCACGATCCTGCCACGTGTCCCACTATTGTGCTAAAAAAGTGGAAATCATGGTTTGAAGGGATTGAGGTGACGGTTATGTACTTTGTCATGATTGATTTGACATTAATGTGACGTTTGCGCCGTCTTTGGTAAACGTGCAGAAGTTGAAAAGTAAGAGAATCTTCAAAACTGCCATTTCTTCCTTTCGTATTCGACATGCAGTCGAAATTGGCATTTTTGAGGGGGCAATTTGTTAGCCTGTATTTTCGACAGGCATTAATGAATTGGAGAGAGAAGATGAATTCTCATTTAATGTTCTCTTGGAAATTAGTTGTTTAATAAATCAGGAGAAGATTAAGGCATTCGACGTCGAAAGCCTTTTAGTTAAAGTTCACTGTCGAGCTTGAAGAAGCTGTCGAATTCGACAGGAACATATTTTTTTTTAATATATATTGTTTGCTTCGACATTGGTGTGTTTGTCGAATACTATATATATGTGTGTGTTTGCTTGTATAACGTATTATGCAGTACGGAGAAAGCATACTCTGGACTTAGCAAATTATTCAAAGAGGATAACGTTTGAAAGCCTTGCCAGGTGTCCAAGAATTCAAATTGTCGAAGACACGTGGAGTTTAGTTAGACGTTAAGTAGGTTTCTGACGGTTATTCTAGTTTGCCTATAAATATTAGTTTCTGATAGGGGAAACGGGTTGTTCACAATTCCCATGCAAATTCCGACAAAACTCAGAGTACCCATGTCAACGAGCGAAATGAGTGCAAAATGGAACATGTACGAATCTGTGCAACCAATCTTTCTTTTGTAAACGATTTACAACTATTGAATGCAATTTACATTCTCCAAGTCTTTACTTGCTTTCCATTTTAAAGTTCTGCACTTTAACTTTTCTGCAATTTATCTTCATTGCAACCTTTAACTTTTCTGCAATTTATCTTCATTGCAACTTTTACCTTTTCTGCAATTTATTTCATTGCAAGTTTAAAACCTTTTCTGCAATTTACTTGTTGCATGCTTTTACATTTCAAAGTCTTTCTTTAAACTTTATTTGCAATTCATTTACAAGTTTTCTGCAAAATTAACTTTGAAGCAATTTATTTTTAAACAATCCATTCGACTGCGTCGGATGATTTTACTGTTTTTATTCAATTTATCCGATTTAACCCAGAAAATATGAAATATGTTTTCGTCAAATCTGCACAAGCCATATGTCCCGGGATTCACTAGTCGATCCTTCTTGTAATAACCAGACTAGCGGTTGTTTGCTAAAAATCGGGGTAAACACACTGTCAAAAATATGCTTGTTAGTGCCATATCTCATGCTAAGTATTTAAAGATATCCAACAAATCTACAGCTAAAACTATATGGGATTCTCTATGCTCTACCTATAAAGGAAACAAGCAAGTTAAAGAGGCTAAAGCGAATCTGCTAGTTCATCAATATGAACTATTCATAATGAAGGAAGATGAAGACATTGAAACCATGTATTCAAGGTTTCAAACCCTTGTCTCAGGTCTTCAAGTTCTGAAGAAAAGCTACACTGTACCTGATCATGTAAAGAAAATTCTGAGGAGTCTGCCTCCTAAATGGAGACCAAATGTCACAGCTTTTCAAGAATCTAAGGATCTGGATGATGTCTCTCTTGAAGATCTGATAAGCTCACTCAGAAGTCATGAACTAGAACTTATGGCAGATGAACCTGTCAAGAAAATGAAATCCTTAGCTCTAAGCTCTGTTCAAAGTTCCTCAAAAGCTGTGAAGACTAAAGTTGCTGAACATGAAGAAGAAACTTCTGATGATATGCTGGAAGAAAATTCTGAGAATGAAGAAATGGCTCTCATGGTTAAAAGGTTTCAGAAATGGAACAAGAAATACAAAAGGTTTCAAAGCAAGGGAAATGGCTCAAGAAGTTCCTTCACTAAAGACAAAAAGGAAGAATTGAACAAGTGCTATAACTGCAGGAAATCTGGACATTTTATTGCTGACTGTCCAGAAATGTCTTCTAAGGACAAAGAAAAGAACAAGAACTTTGGAAAAGAGAAATACAAAGAAAAGGTAAGGAAAAGTCTCTTAGCTACTTGGGAAACAATTGAGGATGATGAAGAAGGAAATCTTGCTCTAATGGCAAATGCTTCTGAAGACAACAACTCTGATAAGAATTCTGAATATGACTTAGATGATGAACAAGAGGTATACTCTAATATGACTCAATCTAAATTAATTGATTCTCTTAAGATTGCTGTGAAACATTATACTCAGATGGTAAGGCAATATAAAATTCTGAAAAGCGCTTATGAATCATTGAAAAAGGATGCCAAGATTCTTTATGAAGAAAATGAATCTTTAAACATTCGTATTTGCCATGTTGAATCAAACTATTTCTTGGCAGACAAACTCGATGATGATCATGAAGATGCTCTCCATGAATTTATTCGTTGCACTTTCAATAGAAGTAAAATGGCTTCCATGATTTATCATATGACTCGTAACTATGGTGAAGGCATTGGTTTTTCTCGGTTTAAGAACTGGGATAAACCTATGCAATCACACAGTGAGGATGATACACCACCTGAATTATTTTCAACCTTTGTTAAAAGTGGAACACAGGATCTGAAGTTATCCAATTCTGAAGGCGATTCTGAACCTCAACTCAAAGACTCAGAAGTTCCAAGTTCTTCTGAACCCAAAACTTCTGAGCCTAAGAGTTCTCAAGTTAAAGCTCAGAAGTCTTCTGAACCTCTGAGAAATCAAGGCAAAGATTCTTCAGATGCTTGCTTGACCTTTGGAACTGTGATATATTCCAGATCAAAATCCAAAAATCAAATTAAGCCTAAACATTCCTGTCAAAGCTTAATTAATTCTAGATCTTCTGTTACTCATGGGAAACAAAGGAGGAATGTAATTCAGAAGACTAACTCAAAAGGACCCATCAGAATGTGGATACCAAAATCTGAAATAATGTTTGCTTCAGATGTTCATTCAAGGAAAGGTAAAGCAGCAACCCTGGTACCTGGACAGTGGTTGCTCACGACATATGACGGGAGAAAAGCATATGTTCCAAACCCTAACTCTGAAAGAGGGAGGTTCTGTGTGGTTTGGAGGAAAACAAAAAGGGAAGATCATTGGTATAGGTACAGTTGGTAATTCCTCTCTTTCCATTAAAGATGTTTGGTTAGTTGATGGTCTTAAACACAATCTATTGAGCATTAGTCAATTTTGTGACAATGGATGTGTTGTAACATTTGATAAGAACTCATGTACTATATTAAAAGACTCTGACAAATCCATAGTATTCAAAGGAATGAGAGTTGGCAATGTTTATAAAGTAAACTTTTCTGATTTGGTTGACCAAAAGATTATATCTCTTTTGTCTCTGAGTGATGAGAAATGGTTATGGCACAAGCGTCTTGGTCATGCTAACTGGAGGTTAATCTCTAAGCTTAGTAAACAAAAGCTTGTTAGTGGTTTGCCTGATATTGATTATCACTCAGACACACTCTGTGGCTCATGTCAAAAAGGAAAATTTGTTAAGACTTCCTTCAAGTATAAAAACATTGTCTCTACTTCCAGGCCTTTAGAATTGCTTCACATTGATCTGTTTGGTCCTGTTTCTACAGCCTCTATCAATGGTAAGAAATATGGGTTGGTCATTGTTGATGATTTCAGTAGATGGACTTGGGTGAAATTCCTTCGTTCTAAGAGTGATGCATTTGAAGTGTTTAGTGACTTCTGCATACAAATACAAAGTGAAAAAGATCTTAGGATTCTGAAGGTTAGAAGTGATTATGGAGGAGAGTTCGAAAATGCTTCTTTCGAATCTTTCTACTCAGAGCATGGAGTAATCCATGAATTCTCTTCTCCTAGGTCACCACAGCAAAATGGTGTTGTAAAAAGAAATGAAATTCTGGTGGCAAGTGTCAGATGTGTAGCACGATGTGTACACTTTAGGAATCGTACGATGTGTAGCCTAATGTGTCAACATCGTGAACAACTGAACTCGATGAACAAGTAAACAATATAAAGTGCAGGAAACAAAAGAACACGTGAGTTTGTTAACCCAGTTCGGCACTTATAACAAGCCCTATTCTGGAGGATACCAATCCAGGGATGAATCCACTATGGTAGTATCAATTCAAAGCTAAACTCCCCCGTTTACAACTTCTCACTTAATCACTACCCGTACTAATTCTACCTAGGAACTCCTAGATATGAGAACCTCTGCTCACTCCCCCTCAACCTTACCCAGTAAGGATTTAATAACAAACTCAGTTTGGAGACACACTCCTAGAAAACTATGCACTCGTACCTAAAGGCTTTGAGTGTTGCACACTCTAACTCCTTGCTTCAAAGCTTTGGAGAAAGAACACTAGAGATTACAACTCTATCAAACTCAGTCCTTACTTGTATCAAAATTATGATTCAAGTGAAGGCTCACAAATAACAATAAACAGACTAAGACCTAAGACTCGATATCTTCAACTCTTGGCTTCGTACTTCATTATGTCTTCAGTCTTCCTTTATATAGAACAAGTTTCATGGGCTTGGATCTTCAATGTTGACAGCTGGCCTTTGTTAATTCTCCTTGAGATTTATTTGATCATAATCTTTTAATTGTTTGTTTCAAATCTTTTTGATCAAAGTCGGCCGATAAAATAAAACAGAACCATGAAAGATTATCTTGTTCCTTGGCGCGCAAGCTGGCACGATATACTTGAAAAACAAATCTTTTTCAAAAGATCGCGTTTAAATAAATAAAGGCGCGTCCAGTAGGGCGTCCAGATGTGAACCCTGATGTGCCACACATCATGCTCCACATCATGGAATCAGGCTTATTTTACCAAATGAAGCCAACACCCTAAAAGGTCTCAACAATCTCCCCCTTTGGCAAATTTTGGGCTAAAATAATCTTTGAGTCACCCAACTAAACTTGGAGAGATGTATAGGCACATCAGAGGCATGCAGCAGCGGATCAGAGCCTCACAAACAAAGAGAGAATTAAACTCTCACAAGATAGGAAAGTAAATTTCCAAAGACTGAGAAAAAATAAATTCTCAGACACATACAAGCATGAGATTCCATGCACACATAAGGGAGGGTAGCAAACCCAGTAATAGTCTACTCCCCTTTGAACTAGAGCACTTTCCATGTACTCCCCCTAAATCTCATATCCTCTATAGGCTTCTTCAGAATGCATGACCTAGAGAGAAATAGAGAAGTTTTAAACTTGGCTTCTTAAGAATGCATGACCAAGTTAAAACTCACAGATGTGTCAAACATCACACAAAACAACTTCTACAGGCTTCTTAAGAATGCATCACCATGTAGAAATTAGATAACATCTTCAATTGGACTTCTTAAGAATGCATCACCCAGTTGAAAATGTACAGAAAAGGTCTTCAGAAGAACATGCTTTAGAAAACTAATTCTTCAAAAATTTGTTGAGAAAACATTTGAAGAAAAATAAGCATGTATACCAGATGTGTAGTCAGATGTGCCACACATCACAATTTGCTGCAGTTAAGACTTCAAAGTTGAATTTTTACTCCCCCTTTTTAGCCATAAATTATGACAAACATACTGAGAGTAAGTAACACACCATAGAATGTAGAGATGATGGTGCATGAACAGAAAAAGACACTCAGCCCATTAATAGTGCAGCAAGTACAGAACAGGCACGCAAAGGTGCATCAGAAATCCAGGGCATAGCCCACAAAATACAAGCAAAAACAAGGAAATACTGAGTACAGGGAAATATTAATGAATTACAATAATTCAAATATCCTGGCTCCCATCAGTTTCCTCAGCTTCAGAGTTATTGGGCTCCTCCTCCTCCAATTCCTCATCCTCAGCCATTGTTTGCTCATCCTCAAGCTCCAGTCCAGTAATGACTGCCTCCAGCTTGGCCTTCTTCTCATCCAGAGCCTTGCAAGTCTCCTTTAAAGCAGCAATCATGTCTGTCCTAGACATAGCATTGTTTGAGCTGGATGTGCCCACATCAGGAGTCACATCAGACTGCTTGAGACTAAAAGAAATAGCAGACTCTCTTCTGCAAGACAAATCATCCTTGCCCAGAACATCAGGTCTCTGGCTCAATATGATTCCACACAGTAGGGAAGGAAATGCAATGGGTAGTTTGACAGCTAGGGTTTTGGCATGTTTGATAGTCTGATCAAAAATATAGGTACCAAAATCAAAATTAGATTTGCTACCAATAGTATATATGAACCTAGCCAAACCTGTAGCCACATCACAGTTGTGTGTGGTAGGCACCCAGTTAGCAGCAGCAATCCTGTTCAGGATGTTGTAGATTGGTGTGAGCTTGCTTGCTTGCAGTTTCCCTTTCTTAGGCCAAGTCTTGACCTTTCCAGCTGTGATGGCCTTGATTATGTAGTTGTCATTTGCCTCCATCTCAGCAAAGGGCTCCTCACTTCTGCCCAGATACTTGTTGATAACAGTGGGAGAGAAGTGAATTTCTTTACCTCTCACAAAAACAGTTTGGTATTCCTTGTCCAAAGGATTGTCACAACCAGCAGGGATGTTTACCAAAAACTCTTTGACTACCTTCTCATAGCAGTCACCCAGTCCAGTAACAGTCTTCATCAAGCCAGCATGCTTGATCAACCTCATAACTTCCTTGCACTGCAAGGCTTCAACACTTAGCTCCCTCTCCAGAGCTAACCTTCTGTGAGCAATGTATTTCCACTTTCCAGCATGTGCAGGGTTGTGGAAGGAAACCAGATCAACTGGAATGTCAGGAATTCCCTGAGGGATTTTCTTCTTTCCATAGCTCTTCTTCACAGCAGACTCAATGTGGACTACATCAAGCTCCACATTCTGCTCCTCAGCAGATTCTTCCTCAGACTCACTGATGTGAGCTACATCCTGCTCCACATCGTACTCTGAGTCACTTGTAGGTGGCTCTTTTCTTTTCTGAGTCTTCTTCTTTGCAGGTGGAACCACAGCTTTACTAAATCCCTTCTTGGGACCATACATGATTTGCCTCTTAACAGGCTTCTTCTTCTCCTTAGTAGCAGTAGGAGAAATCTCAACAACAGCAGGACCTTTACCACTTCTAGTCCTTCTTGCAATACTATCCTCAGTAAGCTTCTTCAAGGGGATGTCAGAATTGTAGCCTTCTACATCCACAACAACCTTGTCAGACTGGGTATTATCTTCAGGTTCCTCAACCTCAGCAGGTTGATCTTCTTCAACAAATTCCTGTTCAGGAGAATCAGGAATGACAGCAGGTTTTTCAACAGCAGCAGTCTCTTCTTCAGCAGGAGACTCTTCTTCACCTTGTGGCAATGATGTGCCAACATCTGCCGCAACATTAGGTTCTTGCAGGGCCTGGAGCACAGAATCAATGATCTTCTGAGTCAAGGGATGTCTTTGACTCTCAGGGATCTTTACAGCAGCCTTCTCAGGGTTAGGGTTTGAAGAACCTACACCCATAGATGCTTCAGCATTTGCATCACCAGATTTTGCAGGAAGAGGTTCAACATGCAAACTTTCCATGGTGTGAACCCTCTTTGGTGAGCCAATCTTTGACTTCTTGCTTTTCTTCTTCTTCTTCTTGGATTTTTCTGTGGAAGGAGA
This sequence comes from Trifolium fragiferum, assembly GCA_954870985.1. Classification (NCBI taxonomy): domain Eukaryota; kingdom Viridiplantae; phylum Streptophyta; class Magnoliopsida; order Fabales; family Fabaceae; genus Trifolium; species Trifolium fragiferum. The sequence goes on from OX940792.1 coordinate 13,049,637, forward strand.
AGGAACAACATCTTCCTCTGCAGCAATGGGGGTTGATTCCCTTCTTGATCGTTTTTACTTCTTCTTCTTTGATCCAGATGGCTTGATCATAGAAACAGGAGTGGCATTAACGATCATGTCACTTTGAACTTCTTCAGGATGCGGGGAATTAAGTTTTGGTGATGATGGAGGAGTCGTGAATTTGGTTGAAGGAGATGTTTTGGTTGCAGTAGACATGATGATGATGATGGTGATTTGGTATGAAGATTTTCAAAGAAAATAGCAGAGAGATGAACAAAGGGTTTGAGAGAGATCAAGAAAATTTTTGGTCGTTTGAGTGGTTGAGAAACGAATGTGGTGATCAATGTGGTAGGCAATAAGAAAAATCTTGAGTAAACGGATTTCTTGGAGTTTTGATCGCGAAATAGCCGTTGGAAATATTTTGTAATGATTGCCTTTGGATTGCGTGCAACTATGGATGGAGGGAAAAAACAGGTAACCGTTGCACGCCTAAATAGCTATTATGGCTATTGATCATCAAAGAGGCAAATACCAAGTTTGCCCCTTAACACCTCAAACCTATTTGCATCTAAAGCCTTAGTGAAAATATCTGCCAGTAGATTCTCTGTGGCAACATGCTCTAGAGTCACAATATTGTCTTCAACAAGATCTCTAATAAAATGGTGACGTATATCAATGTGCTTTGTCCTACTATGTTGGATAGGATTTTTGGAAATATTTATAGCACTTAGATTGTCACAGTATAATGTGAGCACATCTTGCTGCACATTGTACTCACCCAACATCTGCTTCATCCAAAGTAGCTGAGAGCAACTACTTCCTGCTGCAATATACTCAGCCTCAGCTGTAGAAAGAGAAACACAATTTTGTTTCTTGCTGAACCATGATATAAGGTTGCTTCCCAAAAAGAAACATCCACCAGAAGTGCTCTTCCTATCATCTGCACTTCCTGCCCAGTCAGCATCACAATAACCCAACAATCTTGTGTCTTCACCATGAGAGTAGAGAATTCCATAATCACTTGTACCACTGACATACTTAAGAATCCTTTTGACTTGATTCAAATGACTCATCTTGGGCTCAGCTTGGTACCTAGCACACACACCAACAGCAAAGCTAATGTCAGGTCTACTTGCAGTGAGATAAATTAGACTGCCAATCATGCTTCTGTATAGGCTTTGATCAACACTGACACCATGCTCATCTTTAGAAAGTTTGAGATGGGTTGCTGCAGGAGTTCTTTTGTGATTTGCATTCTCCATTCCAAATTTCTTCACAATGTTCTTGGCATACTTGCTTTGAGAGATGAAGATTGTATCTTCCATCTGTTTGATTTGCAGACCAAGAAAGTAGGTAAGTTCACCTACAAGGCTCATCTCAAATTCAGACTGCATCTGATTCACAAACATTTTGACCATTGGATCAGACATTCCTCCAAACACAATGTCATCTACATAGATTTGTGCAATCATGAACTTGCCCTTTTCTTCTCTGACAAACAAGGTTTTGTCTGTTTCTCCTTTTCTATAACCTTGCTGCACAAGAAATTTGGTTAGCCTCTCATACCATGCCCTAGGAGCTTGCTTTAATCCATATAATGCCTTCTTCAATCTGTAGACATGATCTGGATAATTTGGATCAACAAATCCCTTGGGCTGCTCCACATAAACTTCCTCATTCAAGTAGCCATTGAGGAAAGCACTCTTCACATCCATCTGGAATAGCTTGAATTTCAAGATACATGCTACTCCCAAAAGTAACCTTATGGACTCAAGACGTGCCACAGGAGCAAATGTTTCATCAAAGTCTACTCCTTCAATCTGAGAGTAACCTTGAGCCACAAGCCTAGCCTTGTTTCTAGTCACAACACCACTTTCATCAGATTTATTCCTATAAACCCATTTAGTACCAATGATGTTGACTCCTTCAGGTCTAGGAACTAAATCCCACACTTCATTCCTCTTGAACTGGTTCAGCTCCTCTTGCATAGCTTCAATCCAAAACTCATCTGTCAAGGCTTCTTTCACATTCTTTGGTTCTACCTTTGACACAAAACAAGCATTGGATACAACCTCTCTTGACCTTGTCATAACCCCTGACTCAGGATTCCCTATTATGAGTTCTTTTGGATGATTCTTTTGAACTCTAACAGAGGGACCCTTGTTCACTGGAGTCACATCTTCTTGCTGATCAGTCTTCTCAGGAATCTCTATAACTTCAGAGTCTTCAGGCAGGGGGTGAGATGTGTCCACATCAGGATCAACATCAGGCACATTGTCTGAACAGTCATCTATGACAACATTGATGGATTCCATCATAGTTCTTGTTCTGTTGTTGAAGACTCTATAGGCTCTGCTGGTTATGGAATAGCCTAGAAAGATTCCTTCATCACTCTTGGGATCCATCTTCCTCATTTGCTCTCTGTCAGCTAAGATATAGCACTTGCTACCAAATACATGGAAGTGTTTGACAGTTGGTTTTCTTCCTTTCCATATCTCATACAGTGTGATTGAAGTACCTTTTCTCAGAGTCACCCTGTTGTGTACATAGCATGCAGTACTCATGGCCTCTGCCCAAAAATAGTAAGGTAGCTTCTTGGCATGTAGCATAACTCTTGCAGCCTCTTGCAAGGTTCTGTTCTTTCTCTCAACTACACCATTTTGTTGGGGTGTGATTGGTGAGGAGAACTCATGCCCAATTCCTTCATCAGCACAAAACTCAGAGAATCTTGAATTTTCAAACTCTTTCCCATGATCACTTCTGATTCTAACAATGCCACTATCCTTCTCTCTTTGTAGTCTAAGGCATAGTTCTTTGAATGCATCAAAAGTGTCAGACTTCTCTCTGATGAAGCTAACCCAGGTGAACCTTGAGAAATCATCTACAACCACAAAGGCATATCTTTTACCACCAATACTCTCTACCTGCATTGGTCCCATCAAGTCCATATGTAGCAGTTCAAGAACTCTGGATGTCACCTGATGTTGTAACATTGGGTGTGACATCTGAGCCTGCTTTCCAACTTGACATTCACCACAGATACTGCCTTCAACAATCTTAAGCTTTGGTAGTCCTCTAATAGCTTCCTTGGACATAATCTTCTTCATTCCTTTTAGATTCAAATGACCAAGTCTTTGGTGCCAAAGCTTAACTTCTTCTTCCTGACTAATAAGACATGTAGTAGAGTGAGCAGTTTCATCAGGAATCCATAGATAGCAGTTGTCTCTTGACCTAGATCCTCTCATCAACAATTCTCCTTTGTCAGAAGTAATATGACACTCATTCTTTGTGAAGTTGACTTTAAGACCTTGATCACACAGTTGGCTTATGCTGATAAGATTAGCCTTCAAGCCTTTGACAAGTAACACTTCATCTAGGTCAGGTAAGCTTTTGCTGCTGAGTTTACCACTGCCCTTGATTTCACCTTTTGCTCCATCACCAAAGGTTACAAAGCTTGTTGTATGAGGCTTGATATTTGTGAGAAATTTCTCAACACCAGTCATATGCCTAGAACAACCGCTATCAAAATACCAATCTTCATTGGAAGATGCTCTAAGAGAAGTGTGAGCAATATGTGCAGTTTCAGAAACTTTAGGCTTCCACATCTTCTTAGGAGTGACCCTTGCTGTTTTGGCTTGCACCTGAGGCCTTTTCTTGGGATACCCATAGAGTTTGTAACAGAAGGGCTTGATGTGACCATTCTTCCCACAGTAGTGGCATCTCCAAGCATTAAACTTCTCTTTGCCAGCAGGTCTCTGATGTGGAGTGTGATGTGTCCACATGCTGCTAGGGTCAGGTTTCTTCTGAGCAGGAACAAACATAGTATTTGTATTCTTGTTGTGATGTTTGTTCTTAAATCCTACACCAGATGAGTCACCAGCATGCTTTCCCACTTTCAAAATCTCATCAAGCATGTTAGTTCCAGGATTGAGCATCTTTACAGACTTGGTCATATTATTCAAGTTAGTTGACAGTAACTTGACTTCACTTTCAAGACTGACTACTTGGTTCTGTAGTTGAGCCTTCTCTGTTTCTAGTTGACTGATGACCACCTTCTGTTCTTCATTGATTCTGCACAGTTCCTCACTTTTGATAGATAACTTTTTGTAGACTGAGGCTAGTTCATCAAAAGTGAGTTCTTCATCATCAGAATCAACATCAGTACTGCATACACCAGTCATGGCACTTACATGATTAGCAGCAACATTCTCTGAGTCAGTGTCAGAGTCTTCATCAGACCATGATACAGTTAGGCCTTTCTTCTGCTTCTTCAGATATGTGCCACATTCAGTTCTTATATGACCAAAGCCTTCACATTCATGACATTGAACACCCTTGTTCTGAGTTGACTTATCATCAGTTTTGGTTTTTGTTGAAGTGTTACCTTGTTTACTGATGTCAGTCTGAATGTTCCTCACATTCCTCCTTGACTTTTCTATCCACCCTTCTTTGAAGCTTGTTGAATTGTCTTCCTAACATAGCTATGTCATTTGAGAGATCATCATTTGACTCATCAGCTTCTTCCTCTTCACCAGCACAAGATACAAAGGCTATACCTTTTCCTTTCTTCTCAGTTGGCTCACTAAAGTTCATCTCAAAAGTTTGAAGCGAGCTCACAAGTTCTTCAAGTTTCATACTTGGGATGTCTTGAGCTTCTTCAATAGCTGTGATTTTCATGTTAAATCTCTTGGGTAGAGACCTAAGCATCTTTCTCACAAGCTTTTCTTCAGACAATTTCTCACCTAGAGCCTCAAAGGAATTGTCCACCTCAAGCAAATTCATGTGAAAGTCATGAATTGATTCTTCTTCTTTCATTCTGAGGTTTTCAAACTTAGTGTTGAGAAGTTGGATTCTTGAGCTTTTTACCTTGGCATTGCCTTCATGAGTGATTCTGAGTATCTCCCAGGCATTTTTTGCAACAGTACACTGCTTGATTAATCTGAACATGTTCTTGTCCACTCCATTGAATAAAGCATTCAAAGCTTTGGAGTTTCCAAGTGATGCAGTGTCTTCTGCAGCTGACCAATCTTCCTCTGGCTTGAGAACACCAGTGTCAACACCATTAGCATCCAAAATTTTGGGATGCTCCCAACCTTTGAGCACAGCTTTCCAAGTCCTGCTGTCAAGTGACTTTAGGAAGGCAATCATCCTTGGCTTCCAGTAGTCATAATTAGTTCCATCCAGAAGGGGTGGTTTGTTGACCGTTGTTCCATCCTTGTCCATGTTTCCAGAAAGTAACTTCCCTGGAGCTCACCCTCAAACAGGCAGGGTGCCTGCTCTGATGCCAATTGAAATTCTGGTGGCAAGTGTCAGATGTGTAGCACGATGTGTACACTTTAGGAATCGTACGATGTGTAGCCTAATGTGTCAACATCGTGAACAACTGAACTCGATGAACAAGTAAACAATATAAAGTGCAGGAAACAAAAGAACACGTGAGTTTGTTAACCCAGTTCGGCACTTATAACAAGCCCTATTCTGGAGGATACCAATCCAGGGATGAATCCACTATGGTAGTATCAATTCAAAGCTAAATTCCCCGTTTACAACTTCTCACTTAATCACTACCCGTGCTAATTCTACCTAGGAACTCCTAGATATGAGAACCTCTGCTCACTCCCCCTCAACCTTACCCAGTAAGGATTTAATAACAAACTCAGTTTGGAGACACACTCCTAGAAAACTATGCACTCATACCTAAAGGCTTTGAGTGTTGCACACTCTAACTCCTTGCTTCAAAGCTTTGGAGAAAGAACACTAGAGATTACAACTCTATCAAACTCAGTCCTTACTTGTATCAAAATTATGATTCAAGTGAAGGCTCACAAATAACAATAAACAGACTAAGACCTAAGACTCGATATCTTCAACTCTTGGCTTCGTACTTCATTATGTCTTCAGTCTTCCTTTATATAGAACAAGTTTCATGGGCTTGGATCTTCAATGTTGACAGCTGGCCTTTGTTAATTCTCCTTGAGATTTATTTGATCATAATCTTTTAATTGTTTGTTTCAAATCTTTTTGATCAAAGTCGGCCGATAAAATAAAACAGAACCATGAAAGATTATCTTGTTCCTTGGCGCGCAAGCTGGCACGATATACTTGAAAAACAAATCTTTTTCAAAAGATCGCGTTTAAATAAATAAAGGCGCGTCCAGTAGGGCGTCCAGATGTGAACCCTGATGTGCCACACATCATGCTCCACATCATGGAATCAGGCTTATTTTACCAAATGAAGCCAACACCCTAAAAGGTCTCAACAAGAAAGAATAGATCTTTGCAAGAAATGGCTCGTACCATGATGCTTGAATCTAACCTAGCTAAGTATTTGTGGGCAGAAGCAGTAAGCACTGCTTGCTATGTTCAGAATAGAATCTTTATAAGACCTATTCTGAACAAAACTGCTTATGAACTATTCAAAGGAAGAAAACCCAATATTTCTTATTTTCATCAGTTTGGATGTACATGTTATATTCTAGACAACAAAGTCTATCGAAAGAAATTTGATGCTAAAGCTTATAAGGGTATCTTCATAGGATATTCTGAACGCTCAAAAGCATACAGATTGTATAATTCTGAAACTCACACAGTTGAAGAATCTATACATAAGAGATTTGATGATAAAGAGCCTGACAATAAAATGTCAGAGCAAGCTGAAAACTTTGCAGAATTTCAAATTTCACCAAAGTCATCTGAATGTGAAGATCTCTCCATTGTTGTATATCCTTCTGAGACTCAAAATGAAAAGTTATCTGAAGATCTTGAATCTGAAGATCACTCAGAAGAAGAACCCACTCAGATGACAACTCAGCCTAAAAGAACATTCAAATACAAGTCATCTCATCCAGAGGAATTAATTGTTGGAAATAAAGATAGCCCAAGGAAGACCAGATCAACATTCAAAGAAAATGAATCTCTAGTTGGTCTAATTTCTTTAATTGAACCTACAAACATAGAAGAAGCTTTATCTGATGATGGATGGATCATTGCAATGCAAGAAGAGCTCAATCAATTTGAAAGAAATGATGTCTGGGATATGGTACCCAAGCCCAAACATAAGAACATTATTGGAACAAAATGGGTATTCAGAAACAAAACAAATGAACAAGGAGATGTTGTAAGAAACAAAGCTAGATTGGTTGCATAAGGTTATAGTCAGCAAGAAGGCATAGATTTCACTGAAACCTTTGCACCTGTAGCAAGACTTGAAGCAATTCGATTTCTTCTATCATATGCAGTAAATCATGATATCACTCTATTTCAGATGGATGTTAAGAGTGCATTTCTGAATGGAGTTATTTTTTAAGAAGTCTATGTTAAGCAACCTCCTGGTTTTGAAGATGTAAAGTGTCCTGACCATGTGTTCAAATTGAAGAAATCTCTATATGGTTTGAAGCAAGCTCTGAGAGCTTGGTATGAAGGTTAATTATTTTTCTTCAAGAAAATGGCTTTCAAAAAGGACATGTTGATAATACTCTTTTCAGAAAAACCTTAAAAGATGATATTTTAGTTGTTCAGATTTATACGGATGATATTATTTTTGGTTCAACTAATGCCTCTCTTTGCAAGAGTTTTTCTAAGCTTATGCAGGATGAATTTGAAATGAGTATGATGGGTGAACTAACATTCTTTCTGGGAATCCAAATCAATCAAAGAAGAGAGGGAGTATATGTTCATCAAACCAAATACACAAAGGATTTGCTGAAGAAATTTGGTCTTGAAGACTGCAAGCCTATGTCTACTCCTATGCATCCCTCCAGTAGTCTTCTGAAGGAAGAATCTGAAGGCAAAGTTGATCAGAAACTATACAGAGGTATGATTGGTTCTCTCCTTTACCTCACTGCTTCTAGACCAGATATTTTGTTCAGTGTATGCATGTGTGCTAGATTTCAATCAGATCCTAGAGAATCTCATCTAACTGTTGTTAAGAGAATCTTTAGATATCTGAAAGGAACCACAAATCTAGGATTACTTTATAAGAAATCCTTAGATTATAAGCTAATTGGACTCTGTGATGCTGACTATGCTGGTGATAAAATTGAAAGGAAGTCCACTAGTGGAAGCTGTCAATTCTTAGGTGAAAACCTTATATCATGGGCTAGTAAGAGACAAGCAACTATTGCTTTATCTACTGCTGAAGCAGAGTACATTTCAACTGCTAAGTGTTGCACACAATTGCTCTGGATGAAACATCAATTGGAAGATTATCAGATAAGGTTAAGTAGTATACCACTTCTGTGTAATAATACTGCTGCTATCTGTTTGTCTAAGAATCCTATTTTACATTCAAGAGCCAAATACATTGAGATTAAGCATCATTTTATTAGAGATTATGTTCAGAAGGGAGTAATTGAGATTCATTTCATTGATACTGAGCATCAATGGGCTGATATCTTTACCAAACCTATTGCTATTGATCGTTTTGATTTTATCAAGAAAAATCTGATCATGGTTTTTATTTCTGAATCATGGTTCTGAATGTTGTCAACTCTGAGTGAATAATTAGTTCTGAAGGGCTTCAGAAGCTTGGAAGGCTCAGAAGCTAATATCTTAGATTCTGAAGCATCCACTCATCTGAGGCAATCAGAATTATTTATTATTTAATATGGATTACTGTGACTCAGATACCTATTCTAAGTGTGTTAGTTGACTGCTCAGTTTCTCTAACTGACAGCTGGCTTCTAAAACACTCCTTATCTGTGTAACTTCCCATCATGTCTAGTAACCGCTGGGTAATGAAGGAGAGCTAATGATGATTTTCTTAAAAGTAACTGCCACGCCCTCATTACGTCACTATCTTGTTTTCCTCCAATATTTGTTATGTTTTCAAAACTTACACTATAATCACTTATTCACACTATTCACTTTCACTTCTCACACTTTTGCTTCTTCTCTAAACCTCCAACTTTAGAAATTCTTTCCTTCTCTTAGCATCAACCTTACCATGGCCTCCTCATCGTCTGCTCGCACAATTTCTAAACCCATTGATGTCAAATCACAAGAACAAGTGTCCAGAAATCCTGAACCTTCTCCGCTAAAACTTGAGCAACTACAGTTGGTAGAAGAAACCCCTGTTGATTTTGAATCATTTAGGATAAATAATTTGGATGTGCAAGGGTATTTTGAACAACAAGGATGGATGAATTATTTTGAGATGCTTAATGGTGTCATCTACCCTACTTTGGTAAAGGAATTTTGGCTTGGCGCTGAAGTATTTTCAAGGGAAAAAGCCATGAAGGAACTTGAAGCCAAAATTGCAAAAAACCCAGAAGCCAACAAAAATAAGTCAAGAGAGGAACTTGGCTTGAAACCTTTCACCTGCACTGAAATTCGTTCAACCATTCTTGGTGTACCTGTAACAATCACTAGGAATCATATTTCTGAGCTGCTTCAGATTCCTAATGAAGGGTTCTTTCAGGTTGACACTGACAAATCTCCACCCCTCACCAAGTATAGGTCTGAGATTAAAAATAAGATGTATGAGGATTCATCTAAAATGGGTAGAACTGCTGGATTACATATGATTGTGAAGCTTCTGCACAGAATTTTGATTGCCACCATTATTCCAAGGGTTGGTGGAACTGATCAAGTTTACTGGGATCAGAGGCACATTCTCTTTTTCTTAGTAAATGGTACTAAGATGAATTTGCCTGCTTATTTATTTCACTCTCTGTGCACCTACATCAGAAATACCACTGAAAAGGCTAAGCACTGGGTTGCATTTCCCAAGTTGCTTTCTGAACTTTTCTTTCAATGGCGATTGGTTGATAAGTTGAGAGAATTTGGTGCTGCTGAGACTGTCAAAGAATCCAGAAGTTCTTTTTTGACTGCTGAGAATCTGTGTAATGTGCACAAGATCTCTAAGGATAATCTGCACTATCCAAACCACCCTTTAAAGAAAAAGCTCACATCTTTAAGGGATGATGTGATTCCTGTGTTTAAAAATGAGCCTATGGATGTCATTGCCAACTACATTCCTGCTAGGAGAGCAGAAGAAGTATATCTTACTCTTGATGAATTGCAATCTGAACCAGAAGATGAATATGTCAAGAAGAGGAAGCGTACTAGCAAGAAAAAGGAAGTTGATGTTGATGAGGGCCTAGAAAAGAAAAAGGCCAAGAAAGGGAAGACTCTGAAGGGTTCAGAGAAAATACAAGTTGGTCAATCTGAACGATCAACTCTGAAGGAAGTACAAAGATCTGAGCCATTTGTGGCAAGAGTAGATGATGACTCTGAAACTGAAGATGATCTACCTCTGACACGACTCACCAAAAGGAAGAAGCCTGCTCAGAAGATCCCCTCAGAAGATGCATCAGGTATGCCTAAACCTTCTTCTGATAATATTCCTAATATTGCTCAAACTTTTGAACCATCTTCTGAACAACCTCAACCATCATCTACCTCTGCCCCATCTATTGAACCACCATCTATTGATGACTCTCAACCCATTAATATGATGTTTCCAAACAGTGAATAAATTTTTCCTGCCCTTCATACTCTCACAGAATCCCCAACCATTTCTAAGTTAAATGATGTTGTTAATCATGCTTCAGTTTGTCTTAACACTGTAGCAACTCAGAGAAATGAAACTCTCAACCAACTACACATTGCCCTTCAATAACAACAACAACTAGAACAACAACAACAACAACAACAACCTCCCATCATTGATCCTGACACAGAAAGTCTCCAACACCTTGAACAACATCTTCAAGGTGATCTTGTGTTTTCTCATTCATCTCCTTAGAAATCACCTATCCATGAAACCACAACATTTGCCCCTGTAGATGTTTCTAAACACCCATCTGCTACCATCATTTCTGACCCTGTTCAAACTTCTGAAACTATCATTGACCAACCTTCTGAACCACCAAAATCCTCCTCTCAAAATGTGCTCAGTGAGGATCCCAACACTATTGTTGTTTCCACTGCTCAACCCTCATCACCTTGCACAGATTCTGACCTTGTGCCAACCATCCTTCACTCTGACACATTTCCTTGTTTTACCATGGCTCTCAATACTGACCCTCCCATTTCCTTTAGACCTCCCAGAAGAGTCATTGAGATCTCTGAGTCCGACTCTGATTCTGAATACTCTTATGACTCAGACTCCTCATATCAATATATTCCTCGTCCTCCACCACCTCCTGTATCCAATGTCTTGTTTGAGCGTATTAGTAATAAAATCTACAGGAAGGTGAAAGCATTACATAGGATTAGATATTCTCTTATGAATCCTAAATATTATATTAATGCTTGGGCTGAAGTTAGGGAAGAAATTCTGAGGGATATTTATCATTTGGTGGATGGAGATCTGAACGAAATGATAGACTATCAGAAGGCTCTGAACGACTGGTTGGATCAGATTAAACAAGGCCATCTGAGGCTCACTCAGAAAGAAGTTCGTCATTGGCAAGAAGAATACCTCAACAATCATTTTTCCTTGTCTATGCAGAGCTCCATTTCTACTCATCTAAAGTTTTCTTTGGATCCTGGGGATTTATTTGTTCGTAAGGATATTGTTGGCTCTTCTGCTTCTGCCTCAAAAATCTCTGAGATTCAAAAGGAACTTGCTGCTCAGAAGCAAAAGCATGCTGAGTTGGATGAAAAGATTGACAGACTTGCAGCTCAGCAAAATGACAAGTTTGAGCGCCTAGAGGCCAAGCAGGATGCTATGGCAGCTGATCTGAAGACCCTTATCACCCTTCTTGCCCCTAAACCATAGGACTCTTTTAGGCACTTAGTTTATTTCATTTATTTCAGAACATTTTTTTTTGGGGATATGCTATGTTTTGGCATAATTTTGTTTGTTAAACTTTGTTTTTAAATTATGTTTGTTTTGTTTATCTCTGTTTGCATTTTTTTCTGAACCATAAAACTACCATTGCTGAAACATAAATCTACTATTTTCATAGCATTCAAAACTCATTTTATTCATATAAGAAACCAGAAGTACAATTTTTCAAATACATTCCATATTTGCTAACAACTACTTTGATGCATCTTTTGCTTCTTCTGGGTTCTTCTTTCCAAACTTCATAAGGCTTTCAACCAACTGGCTGGCTTTTCTTTCCATCTCCAGCACCGCCTCCAAACGTTTGTTCAAACGTTCTTTTCTCTCTTGCATGATTCTGACCTCCTCTTCTAACTTCTGCTTCTCCCATTCTCTCTGCTCTTGCTCTTAATTTTCTCTGTCCATGACTTCAAAATGTTGTTTTTTTTAAATATGATAGCTTTTGCAAACTGAGGTGCTCCTTTTATAGTGCGTTTTTCACCTCGTACCTAGCGTTTTTAAAACTTTTACCGTTGAATGCATTTACTGTTGGTGGTTGTTTGCTGTGCGCATTTACTGCCCTGTAACTTGCACTTTGACTGGCCCATTTTTTATAATGACAAAGGGGGAGAAATATTTATATTTTTGTGGCAGTGAAATTAAAATTCTGAAGCTCTCAAGAATTAATAATTTCTGAACTCTCTCTCTCTCGTATAGTTCTATTAAAGTCTTTTAAACTTTTAATGAGGGGGAGTAATAAATTTTGTCTAAAATAATTTCATATAATATAAAATAAGCTTGCAAACCATATCTTATATTTGTCAATCTAAGAAATAGAGCTTGCAAACCTCTAATTCAGAATGTTGAATATATGAAATAATCTTAGACATTATGAATTACTATTAGACTGTTTATATTTATCATTGATAAACTTCTGAAGGTTATCAGACTCAGGGGGAGCTTGCAAACCTCAGAACCTGAAGTCAAGATGTTAAATAAAAACAACAACAATTGATTTTAAATACATATAGTTGTCATCATCAAAAAGGGGGAGATTGTTGGAAAAAAATTGGTTTTGTATCTCCTAATTTGATTTTGATGATAACAATGTATTTAAAGTTAAATTGGAAGTACTAATAAGTTACTCTAGTGTGCAGGATTAAAAGTTAAAATTTGCGTTTGTAAGCACATTGGAATTCTGAAGGAATTACTTCTGAGCGCGCGTCAAATCTGAGCTCACAAAATTCTGAAGCAAGTAATTCTGAGCTTCACCAGATTTTGAAGCTAATATTTCTGAAGCTACATCAAAACAACTTTTCTTGAAGACTATGTCCTTCTGTCTTGATCTCAGCGAAGGTCCAAGAAGGAAAAAAGGTTGACCATGGAAAGGTCCTTTTCAAGTCAGGCTTCAAGAACGAGTATTTTCTTATTTGGCTTAAACTGAGGTTCAGATATCTAAAGCCAAAAGGAATCTCTCATTTTGTAGTAAACGTCAAAGCTCCTAAACACTGCAAATCAGAACAGCTATTAGCACTCTGATCAATACTATGGAGTGTCTCAAGAATTCTTCAAACGGCTATAATCTTCAACGTTCATTTCCTCATCTATAAAAGGAAGAAGATTTGTGAAGAATTACAATCAAGACTTACGCTTCTGAACTTGCATACACTCTGTCAAAAATTCTGAAGCTATTCAAACACTTAGAAATTTTGTGAAACATTTCTAGGAAGTCTTGTAACTGTGTTGTATTTTGTAAACACCTCTGATAGTATATCAAGTGTCTCACTCATAATCTTATTATCATTAAACTTGTGAAAAGTCTCTTGCTTTGTGCTTGAGCATTGGAAGTCTCTTGGTTTGTGCTTGAGCATTGGAAGTCTCTTGCTTTGTGCTTGAGCATTTGAAGTCTCTTGCTTAGTGCTTGAGCATATGTAATCTAAGTGATTATAGTGAAATCTCTTGTGAAGAACAAGAGGACTGGACTACTCCTGTTAGTGGGAGGAACCAGTATAAAAACTTGTGTGTCTCTTTCTATTATCCTCTTATATTGTGTGTGTTTGTTTTATCCGCTGCAAATAGTTTTAAAACTTAGCAAAAATCTTAACACAATTCAACCCCCCATTCTTGTGTTTTTCAACCTTCACATTACACCTCGTCGCAAACAATTTGTCAGTGATTGATTTTTTCTACGATACTTGATTCTTTGACCGTTAGAGATTTGCAGGATTCTTTTTGAGTCTTCGTTGGAGTTCAAATCTATTGAGATTTGTAGGTTTCTTATATATCTAGTTGACATTTTTCGCGTCAGTGTTGACTGTTTGGAGGTGGTCTGCGAGCTGAGACATTTAGCATGTTGAAATTAAGTATCATTTCATTAGGAAGCTTTCTCATCCCACCCCCCACACCTCTTTTTCACCCCCAATATTTCGATTTTACCCTTGGTAAAAAAGTTCAGAACGCGTTTTTCAAACTTTTTTTTGCCTTCAAAACGAACTTCGGATTGAGTTTTACGAAATTTTTGCCGAATTTGCACTTTGAAAATTTCGGAAAACGTGTTCCGAACTTTTAAATCAAGGGTAAAATTGAAAAATCAGGGGGAAAAAAGAGTTGTGGGGGATGGGATGAGAAAGCTTCTTTCATTAGATCATGTGAACAAAAAGTAAATTGAAACACTTTTTGTTGACGCTAAAGATCATTTATTGAGATTCGTTTTAATTTTATCAGAGCCCCGTAAGCTCCCACATGCCTTCTTTGTCGATAATATATATTTTGTTAACCAAACAAGTCTATTTGTCAAAATTAGAAGAAAAATAATGTCAAAAAATTCACTGTAAGAAAGACGATTCTATCGGGGTTTTGCACATTTGACAAAGATTTTGCAAAGAGCTAGTGGGCTCGGAATACATCTCGTCACAAACAATTTGTCGGTGATTGGTTTTTCTACGATACTTGATTCTCTGACCGTTTGAGACTTGCATGATTCTTTTTAAGTCTTTGTTGGAGTCCAAATATATTGAGATTTGCAGGTTTCTTGTGTATCTAGTTGACATTTTTTGCGTCGATATTGACTGTTTGGAGGTGGTCTGCGAGTTGAAACTTATCTGCCTAGGTTTTCATTCTAATGACTGTTTTTTTTGCGTCGGTATTGACTGTTTTGGTTCACGCCGATGGACCAATCACTTTAAATTCGAGATTGGGAGTTAGTATCTAGTGGCGTCTTTATATGGGATGGATTGATGTCTTCTCTGGTGGTTTGGAAATTGAAAAGTGACATTCTAAGAATGAGATTAAAAGTGAACTTCTATTAGGTGGTGACTGTTTTGGTATTTTCATTGTTATTCCGCTTACATACGGCGTTTTTGTTTCATAACCCCTCTTTTATCGGTTTTTGTTCGTCTTATACAAACCTGATTTTTATTAATAATATATTTACCGTTAAAAAAGAAAATCGTCAAGGATTTACTTCTGTCGAATCTACCAAGTCCTAATCCCTGTCAAATTTGCGAAAAGTGCCCTTGTCAAAAACTCCTATCAAATTGCAATATTGTTTAAGTTTCAATTTTATTTCTTTCTGCTTTGTGTATTTTGCAAGGGAATGTCACCTGCCAAACATACATTAGAACTTTCAAAATTCACTTTCCCAGGGTTTTCTCCTTGCAAATGTAGCATTTTTCTTAGACGTACGCACTTTTGTAAAAAAGTCCTGTGAAATGACAAGTGTTTTTGAAGTGATTATCACTATAAATTTATTATTTTTGTTGACACTTCGCTATCTACAACTAACTACAAGTCAATCATGGTATATATACTTCGTTAGTCAATTTGATTTAGTTGTTTATATTGAAAAGACATTGTTAATTAGTATATTTAATACAAAATTAATTATAGGTTAATATATCCTAATCCTAAATAATGACATATGGTTATTATTTTTATAGATAGATGAATTTGACTCTTTAAAATATATTCAAATTTAACTTTAACAATATATATATATATATATATATATATATATATATATATATATATATATATATATATATATAAGTGATTTTTTTAAAAATAATTGACGTAAAATTTTTATTTTTATTTCATGTTTAATTGATTATATAGTTTATTTAAGTGAAAAAAGTATTGTAAATTTTTTACTTGTTACTGTATTATTTTTTTATTCATATCAAACTTCTTGTAAAAATTAGATAAATAGTCCCTTAATTTATTTATTAATTTTATATTTATCCTGTAATTAATTAATCTTAGATCATCTATATGGTTTCAATATTCAACACTCACTCTTCTACCTAATAATTAAACATTCATTCAACTTTTACCCTCTCCGATGGTTTTTCATTCAACACTTTATCCTACCAAGATTAAGATTAAAATAGTCAAAAATGTGATTTTTTTTTCTGTGTCCAAATCAAATGAACCAAGTCTCTATTTATAGAAGAAAAAAAAATTATGAATTTTGGTAAAAAAATTATAAAATTAATTTGCAATGGAATAATTGAGTTCAAAATAATAATTGGATAAAAATATTCGAAAAGTCAATCAAAGCAAGACAAGTGTCCCCTCAGTTGTGTTTCAACTATATTGAAAGTTTTCATTATCTTTCCTCCATATCAGTTTCAACACTTTCATTAAAAAATATTGCCGTATTAAAATTCAATTTAACATCATATTTACCTCCTCATTATACGGTCTTACAAATTGATCCATAAACTTTTATTTTGTTTGTCGTTAGTTCATTCCTTTGTAAAATAGTACTCCAAAAAGAGAATAGTTTTGGGTAGGGTAAACCATCATTTTGATCCCTGAAAGTGTAACTCGCTTTCATATTGGTCCTGGAATATATCGAAATTGCAAATACGTCCCTAGTACCTCACTTGATAGTAATTTTTTGGACTAAATTGACCAATAAGAAACACATTTGATGACTAAATTGGCTACTTAAAAACATATTCGAGGGCCAAAATGACTAATAAAAAAGACATTTGTGGATCTATTTGCAATTTTGATACATTCAGGGATTAAAGTGACAGCGAGTTACACATTCGAGGATAAAAATGACTATTTGCCCAATAGTTTTTGTCACGATTGAGGTAACAACAAGACTAATTCTGTCAAAATCACCACCAAGGTATAGACAAGTGTAAACCGTAGAATAATATGGGAAACTGATTCAATGCAGTTGCTTTTTGTACAGTCAAGCTGCAGTCAGCAGCTGTAAACTATTTGATTAGAATCATGTGGCTTACATTTGACTACAGTTTTAATTTTAATAAAACATAAAATTTTAACTTTAAAATATAAGCTGTCCGATCAAGATCGGATGACTGTGATGACTCTGACTGCACGCAGTCACAGATTTCGACTGCACTGAATCCATATCCAATAATATGTGGTCTATTGCATTACACACTGTCGAACAGGTGGAAACATATGTTTGGAAATAGGTCAGAGCTACACTGTCGACATGCGTGGCACTGACCACGGAGCACGTGGTTCCATCATGTTCGAACGTGAAATCCGTTAATTAATGTAAATAAAAAATTAATATTAAAACAATATTGTAAGTGGAGTGCCGGAAAAAAAAAAAGTCAAATATGTTTTTAGTTCTTATTTTTATGTAAGTTTTGACTTTTAGTTTCTATATTTTTAGTTTTCCGCATTTTTGCTGTTTGCATTTTTAGTCACTACCGTCAATTTTTTGTGACTTTGATAACAAAATAAGTCATATAGAATGACAAATAGATGTCACGTCATTCGATGCAAATGTTATTATAGTCAATTTAAGTTATCCTATGTGGTCAATTATATTATTTTAGTTATAAAAAATTGACTAAAAATATAATTAAAAAAATGTAGGGACTAAAAATATAATAAAAAAAATATAGGGACTAAAAGTCGAAACTCACATAAAATTAGGGACTAAAAACATATTTAACCTTAAAAAAAATATTGTAAGTGGAGTTGATTTTTTAAAAAAATTTAAAGATTAAAAGAACGCTTACGGAATTATCCATAAACAAAGCCACATGTATATATATAATATATCCTTCTATCAAAAATGTATATAATTTTTTTTTTAACAAGCAAAAATGTAATTTATATTTTAATAAGAAATTCTGATCAACACAATGGATGTTAACTAGAACTCAAAAAGTCTACAAAGGCTAACAAGTCAAATATCAACCGGTCAATGCCCATACAAACAAAGGGGCTTGACCACCACATGTGAGAATTTAAATCAAGAGTTCCATTATATGCTTTCATCCACCAAAGAGAATTAACTTTACTTTGTCTATCATTTGAAGCAACGTAGATTCTTTCGTCTTAAAAATTTTGTTATTTTGTTCATGCCAAACTACCCAAATGACAACATAACCAAAGTAGTTGCATGAAAGAGCGGCGTGAACGAGAACCGCCAGCTGAATAGACAAACTGAAGAAAGTGATCATGAAGCAATAACGAATCTGCCGAAGAAATGCCAACCCACGATCTAATGAGACTCCACTAGGGTGCAGAAATCGGACAGGAAATGAACAAGTGTTGCGCAGTCTCCACACCCTCACAACCAGTCGCGCAAAGAATCGCGTCGCGGGGAAGAATGAGCCGTCTCACCAAGCTGTCTTTGATCAGTAACCTGTTGCGAAGTGACCGCCACACCAACACTGAAACCTTCAAAGAAACATGTTTATGCCAAATTAAATATGTCGTACCCGCAAAATTTTGAACATCCTGTGCTATAAGAATTTTATATGCGCTGCAAACAGAGTAACCACCAATGGGGTCATGCCACCACACCCACTGGTTTATAACATTAGGCTGCAAAACAAAGTTAGCCAAGACACTTCTACATTCCCCTAATAAGTCTTCCTCTCACGCCCACAACTGACGACGCCATGCCGCCCCTCCCTCTCCCAGTCCTAAGGTGCTCATCTCCGCCACCGTACATGACCGATGAACGGACAAGTATTGTCATCATCTTCACATTACCACTAGTTCATGATTGGTTATAAATGACCTTTTAAGTGAGTTGTCGATTGGTGTTTTTGATTTTGTGCTGGTAGTCAGATTCCTCCTCATTACTTAAGAGACATATTTGTCTTTGTTTTGATGCTTGCAACATTTTACTCATCACTTTTTTGCAATTCAGTTTTGGGTCCCGGGTTTGGCTCGCTGGGTTGTGTTATTGGTGTGTGTTCGATTGCTTAGCATTTGGATCAATCTACCGAATTTTTGTCCGATTGTTTATTTTGTCTCACTTTTGATAATGGTTGCTAACACTTAAGAGTTAATTTTTACACTGTTGTGTGGTTGTTGGTAGCTAGCATGGGCATCAGTCGACTTCGAAACAAAAATCACTAAACCTATAAAAATCATAACAATTTAATTTGAACCCGATTCTGACCGGCTACATCTTCAGTTTGTTTAGATGTTTGGCCGTAAATGTGGCGGATAAAATGAGTTGATTATTACGAGTTAAATTGAAACTTTGTTTACATCTAAAACTCTATTATCGAAAAATTTCGAATTTTCAAATAGCTTAATACATAGTACACAATGCAATAAAGAATATAAGAACTAAATAGGTCAAGCCTATGAAGCCCCGATACGGGACATGATACTGATACGCCGATACGTAAAAAAAAATTAAAATTCCCAATCCGATACTGCCGCGATACGTAATTTAAAAATTAAATTTAAAATTAAATATATAAATACACAATATATAAACATGACTAAAATCAACAATATTAATAATTAAAAGTAGAAAATATCTAGTCTTATATCAGAATTTTAGGAAAAGCTCAAATGTTTAACAACATGTTATATAGTAGGACACCATAGTTTTTCTTTTGAAAAGTAAAAAATTATATTGACAAAGGAAAACCACAAGAAGTGCTAAAGATACAAACAAACATCGGATATTGGGACGTATTAGATATGTATCGGGTATTACTTTTTTATTTAAAAATAATAATTTAACCGATACTTTTCCGATACGAGTATCGAGACGTATCGGAAGTGTATCGAGTATTATTTTTTATTTAAAAATAATGATTTAACCGATATTTTACCGATACGAGTATCGGGATGTATCGAAAAAGTATCAGTATCGAGTACGTATCGGACACGATACGTCACAATTTTTTGAGTATCGTGGCTTCAAAGGGTCAAGCCTTGATCCTCAATTTTGTACTCCATGTGATCTTATATATAAGAAAAAAAATTAGCTTTTTAGATTTATTGTAAAATTAATGTATTTAAATATTAGTATAGTCTAAATACATAAATTATACAATAAATTTAAAAAGTGAAATATTTCTTATATAGAAGAAAAATAGTATTTTTTATATTTTGCAGGGGTCAACACCTTACTACTTGACCAATTTTTTTCATCAAATCTGATTCTTTCCACCTCTATTTTGGTTTGTTTTTATTTTGTTTTTAACAATTTGATTTATTTTTCCCTAAAAAATAAAATATCAAATCTGATACTAACACGTTACTTTTTGTAACAAAAATAATAAATAAATAAATATATTTTTCTCGCGATCCTAAGCAAAAGTATCACTTTCCTATTCCCTCTATAAACAATTGAAAAAAAAAAGAATCTCAATTTAAAGATGCTGCATTCCTTTCATTTCAATTCCATTTGCCACCACTCTCAAACAAAAACACCAACACCATAGTATAATCACAATTCTATACACTTTTCAAACCGTATTCAATTCGTATACCACCGTATACTCTACCCCTTCCTTCCTCAATCCATCCATGGCGGACAACAACAACAGCATCAACTCCCCACTCCTCACTTCCGATCATCTAATCGTAACAATCGACTCCGATTCTGTTTCCTCCACAACAACCGACACGACTCCAATTTCCAATCCATTCATTGCCTTAGGTTGCAAAGACGGAGAGTTGACTGTTCCGGCGGCGATAACGATTGACCCGTTCGATAACTATAAAGCTGGAATTGAAGGTTTATATGAGTGGTTGAAGACGCTAGTGTGTTTACCTATTGCTTTGATTCGGTTGGTGATTTTTGGATTGTGTTTAGCAATTGGTTATGTGGCTACTAAGTTGGCACTTCATGGTTGGAAAGATAAAGAAAATCCTATGCCTAAGTGGAGATGTAGAATTATGTGGGTCACTAGAATATCTGCCAGATTCATTCTCTTCTCTTTTGGGTTCGTACCATAAACATTCAATGCTCTCTCTTTTTTTTTTTTTTCTCTCTCTTATTTTTTTTTTTTCAATATTTTATTTTTTTGAAGTTGATTAAATTTGGTGTGATATTGTTAGTGATTTAGTTTACTTGACTAGTTGACTTCATGTTGTGATTGCAATTTATGTTATTTAATTTATAGAATTTTAGATCTTAGTAAAGTTTGTGTTGTGTGTGTGTGTGATTTCTGGTTTTGTTTTGGGTGTGAGTGTGAGGGATATATGATGGATTGGATACATGTTTTTTTTAGGTGAGACAGTGAGGGAACAAGATAGGATCTTTACTGATTTACTTTTTGTGGTTTTTGTGATTAAATATGTTGATGGAATTAGTATTAGAGTTCATGGAATTTGTTGTGTTTTGAATTACCAACACTTTTGATCGAAGGCGTGTCCCGTGTCTGACACTGACAAGTATGATTATATTGAATTATGTCATTTTTTCAAAATTTTATTGGTGTAGACATGTTAGTGTTTGTGTCGTGTCTGGTGTCCATTTTATGCTTCAAAGGAATCTCATAGTAAGGAGTAGAGGTTAGCGATTTGTTCATTTCCACCGCACTATAGTACTATAATGCCATCAAATCAACTATTCAAATTTTCTGCTACACCACAATTCTATTGTGCCGCTGTAGCCGCTATTTGACAGCCCTTGTAAGGAGAGAACAATGTGTCCTGAAAGGAATAGCCCAGTGATATATTATGTAGGAGGTTTAATGTTTAATCCCTGCTACTAACAAATTCTCTTCCCCCTCTCCCTAACTAATTAACCACTAACAATTTGCTTCCTTAAAAAAGAGGGAACAGTGTAGAGATTTAAGTTGGGTTGTTTAGGAAGAATATTTTGGCTAAGGATTGAGGAAGAGGCTTACTTTCTTTTTCATTGATCATGGAAATGAGGTGTGAATTTTCTGGTTAATGTGACATGTCAATAAGTTTAATGAGTGGAAATTATGATAAGATTTTGATATTTCTAGGAGAAGGAAGAACAGGTAAAATGAAATAAAGTATACTTGATATTTTAAATGTATATAAATCAGTGTTTCCTTCGGATGGTAAGTTGTTATTTCGAATGGAAAAAAGCCCTATATGGTTTATGAATACAAACCTCAGCCAGATAGCCTGTTTATGCTGTCTTTCCGGAAAGTAGAATATAGGTTTGTGGGTTACTTTACTCCTTGAATGTTGATTTCAGTTTCTTTTTACACACTCCCAACTAAATTTCTTTCTGAACCATGAATTTATCTGTATTTTGTTTCTTTCTGTCAATTGCAGTTATCATTGGATAAAACGGAAGGGAAAACCTGCCCCAAGGGATGTTGCTCCAATAATCGTATCTAATCATGTATCTTATATTGAGCCTATCTTCTATTTTTATGAATTATTTCCCACCATTGTGGCATCTGAGTCTCATGACTCCATACCTTTTGTTGGCACGATCATTAGAGCAATGCAGGTATCTTTTTCATGGTCACATTTTATGCATACAAAGTTAAAATTATATGAAAATATGTTATTCAACCATTTTATGTTTTTCCACTTTTTTATTTTTGCAGGTCATATATGTTAACAGGTTCTCACAATCATCAAGGAAGCAGGCTGTCAGAGAAATAAAGGTAAAACATTTCTATTTGTTTGCTTATTGTTATTTGATCTGCATCTTAAAATTGTGTATGTTCTTCGATTGTTGGTATGTTTGTCAATTGATGCTCACTTACCTTTCAATTCTCAATTTTGCTTATGAATGCCACACTATCATTTGGAAACTATCTATGTTCAGGAGTTTCATAATCTTATCTGTTGCTTCTAAATTTTAATGCCCTTATTTTGGAGCCATGCCTCTACAGTGTGTCATAAAATATATTTGACAAAATTTTTGGAAGCGTATGATTCAGTGATAGCAGTAGCACAGTACGGCATACTAATAGGAATTCTTTGTTTTGTTCATGTGCATAAAAGTGATACATATATATTTTTTGCATTTATTGTCCTCAATAAAGATTTATATAAGCATATGTTTTAGGATACAATATGCTACATGAACGCTTGAGATTGAAAATAACTTATGAAAAGTGTAGTTGGCAATATAAAGTGGAAGAGAAGCTAAGAGTTGACTAACAATTTTGCATATTGTAAAATTACATTTGCTTCCGATTTTGGAACTGAATAGCAATATGCAAGAATTAATTTGAACTAAAAGGACTGAACAATATATATACTACGAACACAATTTCTTCATATAAATCTGTCATGTTATCAATTTTATAAACTGTTTGATATAGAAATCTGCTTTTACGGACCGGAATAACAGAGAAGGGCTTCTTGCGATAGATTTCCTCGAGTACTTTTATTTCCCGAGGGAACGACGACTAACGGCCGGAACCTTATTTCCTTCCAACTCGGCGCATTTATCCCTGGGTACCCAATCCAGCCTATAATTGTACGCTATCCTCATGTGCACTTTGATCAATCTTGGTATGCAATTTGTTTATGAAGATCCTGTCATTTCATCACTGCTGTTTGTTGGCATAACTTATCACCCATGCTGTTTTACTTGCTTATTTTTAGGGGTAACGTTTCTTTGGGACAGCTTATGTTCAGGATGTTCACTCAATTCCATAACTTCTTCGAGGTATACTTTCCTATGAATTATTTTTTTTCTTTACGGTGGTTAATCCACCGCATTCTTCAGAAACTTATTTTGTTGAAGTAATTTAAAATTTCGTCTTAAATTGAACAGGTTGAATATCTTCCTGTTATTCCACCTCTAGATGATAAGGAAACTGCTGTGCATTTTCGTAAAAGGGTGAGCATTATTGTTTTGTTTCGCAGTTCTCACAATTCACATACTGTTAGGGGACTTCTATATTTATCTTTCTTGAATATTTGAAGCTTTTAACTTTGGATTGTATTAATTCATAATTTGCAAAATGCAGAATTTATTTATTTTTTATATTTTGATCCTTCAAACTTCTATATGCATATATATATATTTGAAGAGTTGAAAATTCTTCGTCTTTGGTATGGCGGGGTGGGATTTTTATAAACTTTGTTGGAGAAAAGTTCAACATTGGCTAAAGATGCGGCCTAAGGAGTTCATAAGGCTTGGGAAATCGTCACCTCAGATAGGCATAAAATCAAAGATTGTATCGGAGTCTATTCTATATCCCTTGTTGGGCCACCCGTATTTTCCACGCACTAGGTCCAATAGCGCTGGATGTTAGGTGTATTGGAGAAAAGTCCAAGTCCTACATTGCCTATAGATAGGGTCTAAATAGAGCTTATAAAATTTTGGGTAATCTCCACCTTACTGGCCGGTATTGTGGGGTTGAGTTATACCCAGAGTCTAAGAAACTTTATATGAAAAATTGTCCTTGAGTATCTTGCATCCATCTTATAAAGGGATCTCCACCTTATAAAATGATTTAAGGACTAGTGATTGCAATGTGTCTATCAAACTCGAAGGAAATTGTAATGGCCAGCTGTTGAGAGTTGACGCTAGCAATGTTTAATGTTAGTGACTGTTGGACACGTTCTAATAAAAGACAACATTATGATAAGCCGAGATGATGATGCTGAGTGGTCATATAAGAAAGAGAAAATTAGGAATAATTTTTAAGAGGTACTTAGAATAGCAGTGTTGCACCTGTTGAAGGGAATTCGAGAACTCCCTTAATATTATGTAAACACTACATTTTTTTCCCTTATCTTTTTATACTATTCTCTTTTTCATCTTGTATGTTGTTAAGAATAAATACACTGTATTCTTTGTTGAATTTAGTCCTTGCATAGTCAGCAACTATTTAAGAATAAATATATGGGTAAATGCAGGCTAGCCATGCGATTGCATCTGCATTGAATACTGTCCAAACTGGACATTCTTATGGAGATATAATGCTACATATGAAAGCTCAAGAAGCAAAACAGGTGCCCAGTTTTTATTGCTATTTCTTTCGGTTATTATCTTCATGCTAGTTAATAGTTACTTAATTGCTTTTTACACATTGAAATTCGTTTTTTTTACTCATTTGTGCACACTGGTCATATTCAAACTTGCAAAACACTGCTTCCTCGCTGTTCAAATGGAAAAATCTGGATCAAACTGAAGGTGTCATGCTATGGACCAAAATTTAATTTAATTTTTTGAAAAATCAGGGAAAATTCCAGCATGACTATGAAGAAAATTCCGTAGCATCAGAATATGTAATGATTTAACTTACATGCTTCATTTTTGAGTCCATTATAAAATTTAACTGCCACAATTAGCTCAGAAAAACGTTAAATCTATTATTTAGGGCTTACTGATCATGATCATAGTATTCTCTTCCGTTCAGTTATTATAGATTATATCATGGGCAGTTAAAAAGGAAAACCAAAAGAAAAAATAATTCTCAATGCTTGTATGCATAGAAAAGTAAAGGCAGAGATTGTCGAGCTATTATCTTCTCCAACAGTCCATATTCTTGTCAATTTCCTCATTACTATGTATTGGTCAATATAACATCCAACTGTTTTCAACCTGAATGGTTTAGGCACATTCTTTCTCTGAAGTCCTCCTTTTTATCACCTTTTTCTTTTAGCTAATTATTAAAGCTGACTAAAATAATGTCATAATTCACACATACACTGGCCTTTATTTCAATTGCTCAGTCCCGTGACTACTCTTTTATAGTTTCCATGCACCAGACCACTATTAATATATTGGTTTGTTTTAAACAACCTTAAGGAATGAGGGTGAAGTAGCCAATTAATAATTTAAATATGGTCATCTTAGGTATCAGGATTATATTAAATATTTCCTTGTCTGTTATGTTATTCTGCTAAAAATTTCATGTCATACTCGGTGTATTCCATCTTATATTTTTCCATAGATGTTGTGATTGTTATGCTTCACCAGTTTTGGTACAACTTAGCAATCTACTTTCAGTCACTGACATTTGAACATGTTGACTTCTGCAGGAGAACCCCTCGAGGTTTATGGTTGAAATGGCCAAGGTGGAATCAGTAAGTCCCTAAAACCAACTGAGGTTGAATCAGTTTTGAAATTTTTTAGATGTGCCATTTAACTTTTTTCCATTATCAAGTCCATTTTTTTTTTCCCTGCCAGTTTGTTTTAGTAGGTATTTAGGCTAAACCTTTCATTCCATTTCTCCTCTAGTATATTGCAAATTCCATGGTATCCTATGTTTATGCGAATGGATGCTAGAGATAACTGGTCTGCAGGAAACCTTTAGTGTTGCTCAAAGAATTGCAAGTAGCATTGCTTTCCAGTTTCCCTATGTGTTTGTGTTTTTACATCTTGTTTCTGGCTTATCTGTTAGATAACATCAGGATACCTAGTGCTATAAATTATAAAGATCCCTTCATGAAGGTGTCCAAGGAAGGGGCATGCTGATTGCGGGTCTGTTGTAGACAGCTTTACCTTCCACTTGCAAGAAGCTGGTTCCATGAATTGAACATGTGACCAGCAATGGCAACTATTGTGCCAAGGCTTATGCTCTTTGGTCTATCTGCTTATGTCTACTATTATTCTCTTTTAATTCCTCTATAGTAGAAGCAGAGATGGAACCAAAAAATAAATTGTTAGGATTGGCGAAAATAAACACATTGCTAAAAAAATCAACATTATATATACAATGACTAGCCTTCCAAGTGGTTTGCATACAGGCAGATGAAAATATTTTCTACTGTCCTTTATAGGCACGGTTTCAACCTGTCTGTCCAAAATATTTTGGTAGATTATGGAACCATGCTCACTCGACAAATTGATGGTGGCCTGTATGTGTTCTCTTTTTAGAGAGAGAAACAATGGTATTACAATGGCATACATTTGTTATATATAGTATATGGATGACATATGACTGCCTCTATTTACTTACAGTTATACTTTGGTCTGTCCCTAAGTAGAAGTAAAGAAAACTTATATTATGCTTTCGTTTTCTTATGCTTTCTCTTGTTATAATAATCTGAAACATTGTCAAATGTTCATGTGTTTGCCAACTTTTGTCATATATTTTGTTTGTTTGTGATTAATATTTTTCTGCTAATTAAATTATACTGATAGTAATATTGGAAGGAGTGATAAAAAGCAATTTGTGTTTCTTGCAGTTATTCCATATCAGCAGCTTGGAAGCTGTGGACTTTTTGGATAAATTCTTAGCAATGAATCCAGATTCCAGGTACTCCTGTCACATTCTTGCAGAAACAATTTCCTGAAGGTTCTATTATTAAAAATGAAACAGATTATATTGATGTCTTTGTTCATATAATAGCAACTCTACCACAAATATGAATGTTTTCTTTTTCACCAATGGCTGCTACATTTTTTGGTAATATTTCAATGTTATCTTGTGGGAATTGATAAAATTCTATATCCTGCTTGCAGTGGTTGTGTTCAATATGGTGACTTTTTGAGAGTTTTAAGACTCAAGGCTTGTCCTCTTTCTGAAAAGGTTAGTTACCAAATAGCTCAAGATTTCTCAAAATATTATGGAATTAAATTTTAATCCATCCAACTAAGTTTTATGCTAAATTCATTAGCATTATGTTTATCTTATGGAGTTGCAGTTTATGATAACTCGCAATCAGGATACTGCTGCAATATACTTCATCTGTTCCTCTTTAGATGTCGTTTTAGGGTCATTTACACATACCAAGAAAGCTAATAAATTTTAATACTTTTGATGGAATTATTTATTTCCTGTAATTTTGAAATAATTTTTTTTTGTAAATTTTTCTTCCCATTCTTTTCAGACCCGTTCTTTTAGCTTCTCAAAATTCATTATAACTTCCTTTTCCCACCTGGCGCATCTGTCTTCTCTCTGTTTCCAAAGCCTTAAATCCATGTGACTTGTGATTTTTTTGCTTACAATTTTGTCTTTTGATTATCATATTGATTGTATTTTATTTCAGATATTTTCATTCATTGATGTGGAGAAGTGTGGGAAAATTACATTCAGACAGGTAACAATATCCAATAATTTACCATCTCTGTGCTATGTAGAAGTATAAATACAATACATGTAACATCTCTACTGCTTTTCAGGCATAAAGCTACTAAATATTATTAGTTAGGTTTTAAATATTTTCGTTTATCATTACAATCATCTTATGCATGTCGGTATGTTGCTTCCAGTTCTTGTATGCATCTGCACATATCATGAAGCACTCAGGATTCCATCAAGCTTGTGAAGCAGCCTTTGCTGAGTGTGGCGGTGCCATAAAAGGCTACATCGCGGAAGAAGAAGTATTAACTATCCCACTCCTATTTGCATTTACTACTTTGTTGAAATTTTAATTAACACTAACTTGTTCTTCTTTCCATTTTTTGTTTGAATTTAGTTACGAGATTTCATCCAATCTGCTATCCCCGGCTGGAATGAGGATGAGGTAACCCAATTTAATCTATTAAATTTAAAATACTTTTCTTCGCTCCAGTGTTTCATCCATTGACATTCATTCTTTTACTCGAGTCTTACGTGTATTAACTGGATATTTGTAGGTCCATGATCTTTTTGTATTATTTGATGTCGATAAAGATGGAAGAATTTACAAGGATGAATTTCATTCATGCCTGAGACGAAATCCTCTCCTCGTTGCTATTTTCATACCTCAACCGCAGCACAAGGAATCATGTGGTAATGGAGTGCTAGAAATACTATGATGATTGGATTTTACATGTTATTTAAACCTATGGCTTTTTCGGATGTTGTTCTTTTAGAAAGTTCAAAAGAAGGAAACGGGTAGGATTCCCTGGGATTACATGCACATAGTATAGGATGCAGAAACCTAATTATTTTTTTCTCTCCTTTATTACCTTTCCCTGATTAAATTACTCATATAAAACATTATCATTTGTTGAAGATCTGTGTTTTCTGCCTTGTTTTGAAAGGGTCAGATTTACACAGCTAGATTTGCCTTAAATTATTTGAGTTTTGGTTGAGGGACCATTCTGGCATTTAGGGTCAATGTGGTCCAAGGTTTGATCAACCTGTTTGTAACATACATTATGGTGTATTTTAAAGATGTGTTGGAATCTAATGAAGAATGATTTGCAGTTTTGGAAAGCATTGTGATGGTATTAAAAGCTTAATTATATTTGTTGTCCTTCTAATTTCAATTGTGTGTAATTGCTGTCCTTTAACATTTTTTTTTAACGGTTTCAGTTCTTCAGTTTTAAAAATTAAACTTGTTGTCAAATGGTTTTTGTGTGTATTTTTTTTTTGGTCAAGGTTTTTGTGTGTATTTTTTATTAGAGTGCAAAGTTAAGGATGCAAAAATTGCAAGAAATATTATTATTACTGTAGAGTATAAAGTGTAAGTCTGTAAGACTTGGTTCAACTGACAACCGATATTTAATGTTTATCATTCTGTCTAAAGAAAAAAAAAAACTTATTGTAAGAAGACTGCTAAGGCATATGTTAAAAAATTCAATATGAATATCTATCTTAAAAGCGGTGCATTTAACTTTTTAAAATTTTGTTTTTTTCATTTATCAGAAAAAAAATTGTTTTTTCAATGTCAAATTTCCACTTACACGAGTTTTTTTTTTTTTTGAAGCAACATTTACAAGAGTTTGAGCCTAGCAAAAATGAAATAGACTCCACTCCAATAATATGATGAACTCAGATCATAACCGAAAAGGCAACCTCTATAAATTAGGGGGAAATATGAATTTCATCCCAAATATTTTGAAAGAGTTTTAAAACCCTGTCATAAAGTACATTAAAAGAGATAGATACTCCATCGTGAAAATATGGTAGGTTATTAATAAATATATATATATAAGTATCCCTTTTGCTTTTCATTGTATTCAGTCAATCACTTCGCTGATTTTCTTCTCATATTTCAACTCATGGCTGCGGCTGCAACATATGAAAAGGTCAGTATTTTGCATATTCCTGATGATGTCAGTTTATCTATTCTCTCCAAATTGCCTCTTAAATCTGTCAAACGATTCACGTGTGTTAAAAAATCATGGTCTCTTTTATTACAAAACCCTTATTTCATGAACTTGTTTCGCACCAATCTCTTGGTTTCCAAACATGATGAGGACGGCAAAAACATGTGTCTCCTCTTAAAGGAAATGAAAGCCTATGAGAATCAAGACACTCTATGCACACTTTCTGGTAAGAGTTTTGAGAATCGAGTTAAATTAGATTGGCCACCTCCTATTAAAGGGGTTGATTCATTTATTCGCATTTGGTGTACGACTAGTGTTAATGGCATTCTTTGTATCTCTCAAGGCTTTCTTGACCCTATAACCATTGTATTATGGAATCCAGCCACAACGGAATATAAAGTTGTTCCCCGTAGCCGTCTACCATATCCAGATGTTGAGTTTAGCACTTATCCTTTTTCATTTGGTTATGACCGTATTAGAGATGACTATAAGGTTATTCGACTTGTTGATTTTCGCATATACTTTGAAGACACTTGGGTTTATTTGCCAGAGAAGAATAGCCCTTTTTGGGAGATGGACGTGGATTTGGATGATGATGATTTTTGGGAAGGGGTGCCAATAGATAGGTATGACCCTTATTGGGAGATATACAGCGTCAAAAATAACTCTTGGACGAAACTTGATGGCCTTAATCATAGGCATGCTGCCTGGAATGATCGTTGCGAGGTGAACTTAAGTGAATGGTGCCATTGGTTAGGCCTAAATGATGATATGGTGTCGTTCGACTTTAGCAATGAATTATTCTTTGTAACAACCTTACCCTCATTTGACTTTAGCAAAGAGACATCCTATGAAGGAATATCCTCTTTCTTAGATTTTAAACGCAGACATTTGGAGAAAAACTTGGTGGTATTAAATGGATCTATTGCTTTCGTATGTACTGTACTCATGACCGCTTATTTTCACATATGGGTTTTGGGTGAAATTGGTGTTACGGAATCCTGGACTAAACTCTTTGTTGTTGGACCTTTACCTTCCATTATGCGTCCTATCGCAGTAGGATTGAAGAGTGATATATTCTATATAAAAGAAGATAAGGAGTTAGCATGTTTTGATTTAAGTACCCAAAGAATTGTGGAAGTTGGGATTAAAGAAGATCGAGCTTGGTTACAAATTGTAATTTATAAGGAAAACCTTCGTTCTTTTTGAGGAATAAATAATTAATTGTTTTTGTAGTCTAATAATCACAATGTTTTGCACTAAGAGATATGTATTCTCATGATTCATTTACATTGATATCTGCATCTGGTTTTGTTTTCTTGCTCATGTTTAGTATCTTCTATTTTTTTGTTGTTGACTGCCAATAAATAGTTTGATCAAATCATAAGTTTGATCAAACTTATGTTTATGGGTTGCCTGCTACACTCAGATACTCGCAATAGAATATCACAACCATACAAAATAGATCGGATGGTTCTGATTTATATAATTTTTTTTCGGTCACTCATTTCTGATTGGAGGACAATAACTGCATCAAATTCATTTTCCAAACTTGTAATGAATAATCAACCTTTTGAGATTATTGCTCGAAATCCTCATGATGAGGTAAAATAATTCCGGGAAATTAACGAAATGTAAGGTGTGTTATTATTGTTACATGAATATGAGAAACACTAAAAAATTTGTGAACCAATTTCAACCGTTTTAACAAAGCTGAAACAAACTAAAGAAAATTCTACAAGCCTTACAAGAATTGAAACTTGAAGATCAACTAAACTATTGGCAGTAGCTTGTTTTGATTGATTTTCTGGTTTTTGCTAAGTTTTCTGATTTTTTTATATTCTTTAGTTAGTTTCTATTCAGGCCATAATCCACTAACAATTACAAGGGTCAACTTGATATAATTTGAAGACATAAAGAATCAGTTCCATTATGAATCACATCATGTAACCACTAACAATTACCGTTTAATCATGTTTTTTCATCTGTTATTCCGACGATTATTAATGGCGAGAACATCGTATCCTTCCTCACAATAACGGCTTTAGCTTTGTGCTGAAGATTATATATAGTTTTCTCATAGCCCATATACTTTTTACTTACTCTCTACAACCTCCACTTCATGCATAAAATACTATTTATTCTTCCGACAATTATTAATGGCGAGGACATTGTATCCTTCCTCACAATAACGGCTTTAGCTAGGGATGGCAACGGGTGTCCACGGGTGCGAGTTTCATACTACCCACATCCGCACCCGAAATTAACACCCAAATCCAAACCCAAATGCTGTTTAGGTGGCAAAATAAAATCCACATCCACACCCATTGGGTTCGGGTTTTTTCACCCAGACCCAAACCCGCTGCAAGATATAACAAAATTACAATCAAAATTAAATTACAATATTTTTTTTTAAGGCAAAATATATTAATGAGTGAATTAAGCACAATGATACACTAAAAGAGCTTCCAATAAAATTAGAGAACAAACATAGATAAGTAAAACTAGAGAACAAACAAAATTAGGTAATTAAGTAATAAACTATATAAGCGGGTGAGTGTATGAGTTTCCAATAAATGAGTGAATTAAGCACAATGATACACTAAAAGAGCTTCCAATAAAATTAGAGAACAAACATAGATAAGTAAAACTAGAGAACAAACAAAATTAGGTAATTAAGTAATAAACTATATAAGCGGGTGAGTGTATGAGTTTCGGGTGTGGGTTTGAGTGAACCCAAACCCGCACCCAAAATATCAGGTGACACCCGAACTCAAACTCAGTTAACTCGGGTTTCACACGTCGACTCGGGTGCGAACGGGCCCCACGAGTTTGGACTTGTTTGCCATCCCTAACTTTAGCTCCGTGTCGAGGACTATATATAGTTTCCTCATGTGCCATATCATTAATTTGGTCCGTTTATTTTTATTAAATACTATTTTATGGTTATTTTAATTTGTTCTCGTTTCTCATGTTAATAAAATGTTTTTACTAGAGAAGTCATAGTTCGTTTTTTTTTGGCATCAATATATAGAAGAATGGTCAAACTTGGTAGTTGACTATACACCTTATCAAAGTTAACTAGGTTAGAATAAAAGTCAAATATAATTTTAAATCTTATTGAAAGAGAGATCGTCCCTTTTTTTTGGTCCGATGGAAGAATGACCAAACTTGGTTGACTATACACTTAATCAAAGAAGAATTGTCAAACTTTTTTTTTACGAAGAAATTGTCAAACTTAATTGATCATTATGAATTTAATTAATCACAAACTTATTTTCGTGTTGGGACATTTTATTGTGTCCTATCTACTTCGGTCCTTATCATAAGAAAATTTTACTTTTTAAATTTATAAAATGTTAAATGTATATGGTCCATATCATCAATCAAATACATCAAATATTATATAAATAGGTTATGAGTGGATAAAGAATAGGCTAATATGGATCTCATGTTAAGGTTTTTTCCCTTTTCAATTTTACACTTCTTATATCTGTACCTGAAACTACCACCTGGATCCAAACTCAAAGGTTGTTCGGGTGGCAAAATAAAACTCACACTCGTTGGATTCGAGTTTTTCTACTCGAACCTGCAGCAATATTGTAACATTCAAATGACAAGTCTTCCAAGAAATTAAATAACAATTAAAATAATAACATAGTCCTCAACATACAATTAAACGCAAATGAAAATACAATAATAACATAATTTGATCATATAGTCTTCAACATAAACTTTGAAGAATATAATAATATAGTAATTTAATATAGAAGCGAATGTGGTTTCGGGTGCGGGTTTGAGTGATTCCAAACCCACACCCAGAATATCTGATGTCACCTGAACTCAATCAACTTAGAGTTTTCACCCATTGACTTGGGTGCAGGTGGACTCCACGAGATTTGACTTAGTTGTCATCCCTATACTACTAGTACACTATTGGTGGAGGGAGATCTAAACCGGAAAAAGAAAATATTGGGCTCCTTCTACTGTGCGCAAGCAATTTAGGCCATGCACCGTACGCAAGCAAAAAACCCGGATTTTAATGGATTATGCTAACACATGGTTACACTATTTGAGGGGCAAAATTGAAACTAACATGATTGATGGAACAATATTTTTCCATGTCATTACTTTAATTTCTTTCTCAATTATAATAATGTACTTAATATAAAGTTTAATAATAATAATAATAAAATTTTATAATAATTTGTTATAAAATAATAGAAAAATAAAAAAAAACGTAGTAAATAAAAAGTCCAGAAACAACTGCAACTATCATATAATTAGATTATGACAAAAAGATAAAATGGTTACAAATTGTTAACATAATTCAAAATCTCCAATTAAAATCGGTAGTTTTAGATAAATTTCATGACATTTTCATCAAAACTAGGTTTTCGATGTGATTGTTATTGCAATCTGTCTAGCCATTCGGAGTACGATCATAAAAAAAAATACCATTCGTTTGTCGGTCCAACTAAGTGATATTGAACGATCGGGTTGATTAAATTTGAAATCTCAAATAAAATCGATAGTTTTAGATAAACTTCATGACCCTTTCATTAAAACTATGTTTTCCGATTAGACTGTTATTACAATCTGTTTATCCATTCGGAGACCGATATCAAAATTATTTTTCTCGTTCATTTGTCGGTCCGATTATGTGATATTGAACGGTGGGATTGATTAAATTCAAAATCTCCAGCTAAAATCGGTAGTTTTAGGTAAACTTCATGACTTTTTCATTAAAACTAGATTTCCAATGAAAATGTTATTAAAATCTATCTAGCCATTCGGAGTCCGATCATCAAATTGTTTTTACACATTCGTTTGTTAGTCCAATTAGGTGATATTGAACAATCAGATTGATTAAATTTGAAATCGCTGATCAAAACCGATAGTTTTAGGTAAACTTCACGACCCTTTCATTAAAATTAGGTTTCCGCGATGAGACTGTTATTACAATCTGTCTATTCATTTGAAGTTCGATCATCAAAATTAAAATCGGTAGTTCTTTCATTTGAATGGTCAGATTGATTAAAATTAAAATCAAAATCCCCAGTTAAAATCGGTAGTTTTAGGTAAACTTCATGGTATTATCATTAAAACTAGATTTTCGATGAGACTGTAATTACAATCGGTCTATCCATTCGGAGTCCGATAATCAAATTGTTATTTCTCATTCATTTGTCAATTCAATTAAGTGATACTGAACGGTCGGATTGATTAAATTTGAAAGTTCATGACCCTTTCATTAAACACTAATGTTATTTTGACAACCAAAAAACATGGGACCCGTCACCTTTTTGCTATTTTTTATTATTTTTGGTCTGTTTCGGTTTGCGTGCAAAGAAAGAAAAAATCGGTTGTCTATATGGGACAACTTTTTTGGGTGTTCAATAACACTCCTCTTCATTAAAACTAGGTTTACGATGTGACTGTTATTACAATCTATCTATTCATAATCCGATCATCAAAATTATTTTCTCATTCGTATGTCAGTCCAATTGGGTGATATTGAACGGTCAGATTGATTAAATTTGAAATCTCCTATCAAAATTGGTAGTTTCAGTCAAAGTTCATGACCCTTTCATTAAAATTAGATTTTCGATGTGACTGTTATTACAATCTATCAATCCATTCGACGTCTGATCATCAAAATTCTTTTTCTCATTCGTTTGTCAGTCCAATTAAGTGATACTGAACGGTCAAATTGATTAAATTTGAAATCTCCAATCAAAATCAGTAGTTTTAGTCAAAGTTCATGATCCTTTCATTAAAACTAGGTTTTTGATGAGATTGTTATTATAATCTTTCTACACATTCGAAGTTCAATAATCAAAATTATATTTCCTATTCGTTTATTAGTCCAAATATACGTGTTAAAAGCTTGACAAATTCTAATATGAACCATTTCTTCAAATGGTATGTGGTAGAGTAGAGCAGCATCTAAACAATATTTAAAATATTATCGATAATATATGTTTGTGTTTGAAAGTGTAATTTCATGGTTATTTTCATTTTTTTTTTTTGAAAAAACAAAATAATGACTTAATTGATACTGATTTAGGATGCGTTTGGTTATTTTGAAGAAAATATAAAGTTAATTTATGTTTTTTTTTTTTTAAAAATGTATATTTTTAATAGGAAGTTCATACACTTAGGTTCCTTAGTTAAAAAAAATAGATTCTTGAAAAGCTATTAGAAATAGCTTTTCATTTTGGGGTTAAAAATAATTTATTTTAAAAAAGTCTATAACAAAGACTATCAAAATTATAAAATGAATTTTGTTTTAAGAAAAAAATAAATTTTTCTCAAAAAAATCCAAAATAAACACACCCTTAATTAAAACAACATATAATAAATATGTAACTCGTATTGAATTGACGTTAATAATGTTATTTTTTTTAGCCGTAAAAATGAGAAGAATCACCATTTTTACTTTTAAAAAATATTATCGATAGTCATTAAAATTTTGAATAATTTTAAGCATTGTTCCACGGTCGACCACTTGTTAATTCTGTAAACCAGCATACATTTTAAACTAAAAACTAATACTGCAAATATTTTAATTGATCTAAAATTGCAATCTTACCCCTTAAATAATGAAACCATCAAAATTAATAATTAAAAGGCTTAAATATGTTTTTGGTCCCTGCAATTATGCCTTGTTTTGAAAAGAGCTCCTGTAAAAAAAATAATTTAATTTTAGTCCCTGCAATATCTCAATACTTTCAAAATAGCCCATGACTGGATTTAGTGCTGACGTGGCCAATTTTTAAATATGTTTTTGGTCACTGCAATTATGTCTTGTTTTGAAAATAGCCCATGTAAAAAAATAAAAAATTTATTTTTAGTCCCTGTAAAAAAATAAAAATTTGATTTTAGTCCCTGCAATATTATGAAGAAATCCAGTCAGGGGCTATTTTAAAAGTTTTGAGATATTGCAGGGACTAAAATCAATTTTTTTTTTTACAGGGACTCTTTTCAAAACAAGACATAATTACAGGAATCAAAAACATATTTAAACCTAATTAAAATTTCAAATACATGTCAGCAGAATATTCCATTAAAATCTGGTTTTTTTTGCTTGCGTACGGTGCATGGCCTAAATTGCTTGCGCACAGTAGAAGGAGATTAAACGCAGAAAAATCAGAGAAAAGGTAACAGCAGCATTTTTAATGGGAAGCACATAGTTTTTGTGAATATCAAAAATGTATGCATAGAAACAAAGTCAGCAGCACGCTGGATGAGTGGTCCCCTCCAAACAAGGCATTGTAATTCAATGTTCCTTTCATTCTATTGGGTTGATTCGATATTGATTGGTTTACTTTATGTGGCATCTTTGTCAGAACTATACACGTTTCGACATTACAAGAATCCTTAGCACTTCGACATAAATGGCATTCTCTCCTTTCTCCATTCCCACTGTGTGACACGTGACATGACAGCCAATTGCTGTCTTTTTACAAATTACAGTACTACAGTACTTTTTTTGGTAACATTTACTATGAATAGAAAAGATTAATAGACTTTTATTCCTGCAAAATATGCGAATTTTGCGTTATTTTTATTTTTTTTTTGAGATTATTCCTTACAAAATAAAGATTCCATGCGCTATCCTTTTGGCTGCACATCATGGCACATGACTGGATGGAATCTTCACGTGTCATATCCTCGTAAAAAATAAATAAATTTTTTATTATTTTGTAAGCCACATGTCATCTGACATTGTAAATTTATAAAAAAAAATTATTAAATTTTTATTATTATTATTATTAAAGTAATGCTAGCAACACACCTTTTAACACACTCTTTTTAACACACTAACTTCTATTGGTCCACATCATCATTTTTTTTAATCACTTACCTGATTAACGGTTCAGCCTATTGTTAAAAAATTACACATCTACGGTAAGGGAAAAAAAAGAAAAGAGAAAGAGAAAACTGTTTTCCTTCTGAGATTCTCTCATCCCCATAAATCCCAAATTTGCAGAGATCTGCTTCTTCTCAAACGGCTCTCCCCCATAAACCCAAGATTTGTATTAGTGACAAGGGAAAATCAAGAGGGTTTGTTCTTCTAACCCAATGCTAATTTCATATTTTTCAATTTATTTTATTTACACTAATTCATTCATTTGCCAACGCACTTCCTGTTTATATTATACTCTCTAACTCAAACCCTTTTCATTTTGCAATTTGATTGCTTCTCAGGATGCTATGATAAAGAACTAACATGTAGATATGGGTAGCATGACTAGAGATCCAATGAGAGAATTTGAATCTGACCAACAAATTATAAACTTAAAAAAGAGAGTGAGATAAAAAATATTAACATAGGACTTCTCAAAAAGTAAATCTTGTAATTTAAGAATTAGGTGGAACAACGAAAGTGAGAGCAAGGTTAAGCATCTATGGTGGTCGGTGGAAAGGTATAGAAGAAGATGGAACAGTTAACATCCAAATAATCAAAATAAGAGAAATGCTAAAAACACACTCTCTAACACACTCTTTAAACACACTCCAATAATAATAAGACACATCATTCCCTTCTTTTATTTCTTTTACCGGTTACTGGATTCATCTTGAGAGGTGTATTTTTTTATTTTTATTTTTCTAACTTTTCTTCTAGATTCTCCCAACAAAATTATCTCTGTTCTCGTTACTAGAATATCAAGCACCATTCACTTCATCTTCCATGTTCTTCTGCAAAAGGAAATCAAAGTTTTTGTTCATAAATTGGAATTAAAACAAACCCACAAAGTTGGTAAAAGAAACAATAAAACCACAAAAAATTAAGCAATTCAATCTTTTTTGGATTACTATCCAACTCAATCTAGAACAAAGGATTATAGTTTAGAAAATTTGAGGCTAACAGAACAACACAGAAGACGTTCTCAATAAACCAACCATAACCCCTTTCTTCACTTACCCTTCCCATCTCTATGTAATCAAATAAACAATCGATCCCTTGGTTCCCTCAACTACCGTTCCTTCTCCACCACCGCCCTCTGGTGCCAAGGTGATTTTTAAGATCAATAAAGTGAAAAAATGAGGGAGCCAAAGATAAAAACAAAGGGAATCAAAGTTGTCGTCGCAAAACAACAGCGGCTAAGGGAACACGAGATAGAGACAACAAGTTGTTTTAAGAGACATTAAGGGTAATGGAGGATTTTCACGAGATAGAGAGAAATTGGATTTTCACGAGCAGTTGAATCCTGGAGATTTTTTGGAGATCGGAGAAGATTAAAAAACAAATTAAAAAACAAATAAAAAGAAGGAATTGGCACAGCCGGTTATGCGGTGAAGAGAGAAAAAGTATGGATGACATGGCTTTTTTTTATTGGAGTGTGTCTAAAGAGTGTGTTAGAGTGTGTGACAATAGCACTTCTCTCAAAATAATGATTGAAAAAAGGAAAGGTTAAACTGGTTACCGGTATACCATTAAAAATAATAGATGAGTTGTCACCAATAAATGAGAATGTGTTCAAATGAGTGTGTTAGAGGGTATGACCCGAACACTCCTCTTATTATTATTATTATTATTATTATTATTATTATTATTATTATTATTATTATTATTATTTTAATAAATTTAGGGCACTAGTGCTTCCCAAATGAGTTGTATTAAAAATTGATTTTTAGTCTTCAAAACAACAAACGGTCTTCCATACTCCCTCTTATTATGTATATAAACAAAATTTAATTTTTTAAATTCATTATAAAAGTAATTTACCAAAATAGGAATATAGATTAAATATATTATTTTTTAATAAATTTAAAAAATTAAATTTTGCTTATATATAAAATCGAAAAGGATATGTCCTAAAAATATATGTTAAATTTTAAAAGTAGAAATTTTTTACTTGTATGTTTCATTTTGCGGTAAAATACGATTGAATTGAATTTGTAAAATTTATTATGATAAAAATTGAGCCAATGATAGAGTGATTTGTGTTTGATTTTTAGTAAAATACTTGATTTTGATATTTGTAAAATGGTTAAGTAGATATTTACCCCCGACAAAATACGCGAGATTTGATTTACCCTTCCTTCTAATTATTATTTTTTTTTAAAAATTCAATCTTATAATGTCAATATTTTGTATTTTGCCCTCTAAATGGCCAACTCCGACTTTGACTATGCATTTTTGGATAACGTGACATGTACACTTAAAATTTAATTTATTTAGTTTTTTGAAGACGTGGCACTTACACATAAATTTTAATTTATTTTATATTTTTTTAAATGACGTGACACGTACACATTACACTAAAAAAAAAAAAAAAAAAAGTCCACGATCCTCAAAGTAACCAATGCAGGGAAGAAGAAGAAATGTAGCAGAGATGCAGTCCAAGCTTAAATGCCCCTAAATGGTGTTTTACCAACTCTTCTCTGCTTTCTCTCTATAGTTTGATCTCTTGGTTAGGAGAATTATCTTGACAAAGTGATTCTAAAGACTATTTATATTTATATTAAGAAATATAAACTATTAGCCACTAGGCTGGCTACCTAACCAAAAAAAAAATATAAACTATTAATATCAGACTGCTTGAAAAAAAAATATTATTCCACTTATTTATTTTAAGAAAGAATTTTTTAACTAATAAACTAATTGATAAAAAAATTATTATTTTTTACTTTTTTTTTTGATTAACATCTCCGAAATATTAGTTAAGAATATTAAATATGATAAAATTATTTTGAATTTATGTACTCAATATTCTTATGATAAAAAATATGATTTCTTTTTTAATGTAAAATTTACTTTTTTTTAATTAGTGTTAGAAGTGGGTAAAAAAATTGAACCAAACTGTTGAATCGAACCAAAGAAAAAAAAAAATTGAATTATAACTAATACATTTGGACTAAATAGTAAACATATTTTGACTTTTACTTATATTTAAGACTAGATGAAGTATATATTTAAATATTATCCGTACAAAAATATAGTTCCTTCGTCCCGAGTCAGTTTGACTAAGTGTACTATTTATATATTTTGCTTTGACTTTATTTTTCTACTAATAAATAAAAATAAATATTAGCTTATAAGATTTTGTTGGATTTATCTCAATAAATATTTTCAAAATATTAAATTTTTATAATTTTTACTATTATATAATTAAAAAAATATATATATATTTTTGATT
Organism: Trifolium fragiferum; assembly: GCA_954870985.1. Lineage (NCBI taxonomy): Eukaryota > Viridiplantae > Streptophyta > Magnoliopsida > Fabales > Fabaceae > Trifolium > Trifolium fragiferum. The sequence continues at coordinate 13,090,702 of OX940792.1, forward strand.
AAGTAGGCTAGTGGCTAGGATTTTACCCCTTACAGGTGAATAAGTGGGCATACCAAGGTTTGAACCCCGATTTTTGCACTTTACGTCCAAATGTCCTACCAACTGAACTAGACTCAAATGACATATAATTAAAAATATTAATTGTCAAATTTATGTATTAACATTCGTGCAACAATCAACTGATTAATCTTTTTGAGTAGGAGAGAGTAGTAAAAGATAGAAAAGCATCTCCATGCGTCATAATGGTGATGATAACAGTTGAAGACAAAGGGTGCTTCGTCTACGATTTCTAATTGGTTAATTCTCGTACGTTGTTGGACGGATGAAAGTGACGTGTTTCTAACATTAGTACCATTTCCTATTTTTACCCCAAATTTCCTTCCTGTATCACTATCTTAAAATGATACAGTAGATCCTTCATTTTTATGTATTTATTAAAGGTTCTCAAAAAAGTTGGATTATTTATCAAAATATTAATATATGAATTTATGTGTAAAAAAAAAATATGAATTTAATTTGTGAAACAGGGTGGAACCGGAGTGGCTCCTACTAAAATATAAAATCAAAAGAACATATTATATATATTTTTTTTACACAAAAATTAACAAATTCAAAGCGTATCTATTGAATGTTAATAAATTTTAACACATTTTTTATAATCAACTTTATGCAAGTAAATCAATGATAATTTTAAGTCACTTGACATATGTAAAATGTTATTTTATATATATATAATTAAATCATATGATATAAATATTATTTTAAGATATTTTAGGAACTAACTTTTTAAGAATGAATTATTTGTTTCAATTTTTTCTCTTACACATGTGAGAGAATAATTGAAAGAAAAAAAATCAATGCCTCATACAATTTTAAGTTTTGTGTGATGTGACATCAATTTCGACAAGCCACAATGTCACATAATATTGACATATCACCATAAGGCTCCGTTTGGTAGAGAGGAAAAAAAGAGGAAGGAAAGAAAATTACGCAAATCAATGAATGAATTTAGACTAACTTTAGTCTAAATTCATTTATCGATTTTCGTAATTTTCTTTTCTTCCTCTTTATTTCCTCAGAACCAAACAGACTCTAAATCTAACAAAGCAACTTGACAAATGAAACATTTTGACTTGACCGTAAATAATTTTGGAGGAATAATTTAATATTTTCTATAAGTTTTCGCTAACTAGTGATCGAGAAGCATTGGTTAAGAAACTCAAATAGAAATAAATGAAAAATATGCATTAAAAAAAACCAAAATTAAACTTTTAAAATATTTTTTTGAAGATGCTAAATTAATCCAACCAAATTGATACTAGAGAGAATCGTACTTGAGACCTTAAGAGGAGCACACTTCCAAGTCTCAATCCAACACCACCAGACCAACCTAAGTGATTTTAGACTTTTAAGATATTAAACAAACAACTTTCAATTTTTTTCTTTCTCAATTTATATTTTAAACAAGTACATTCGGAGTCACTGTTAACATTTTTCTTTTATCATTTCAATATTTAAAAGGTGAATTCTTCGATACATATTTTATTAAGATATGTACTAGTACATCACCTGAGGTAGACAATTATGACAGTTCACAAATAGTGTATTAATTTTTCTATATTAAATAATATTTATCGATTTATCAAAATTGTCTATTTCAACTATATATCAATACATATTCAAATAAGATTTTTTTTAAAAGAGTCAAAGTTAATAATTACAATTGTTAGTGTTAATTTTTTTACACTCACAAAAACTTTAACCCTAAAATTTTTACTCATTTACTCCTTTCATCCTTAGCTCAAGCTAGTCAACCCACTCAAAATTATGGTTTACTCAATCTTATTTGGTAAAAGTACAAATAAAATGACAATTCACCTTCAAAATAATTGAAGCCAGCAATTGGGAGATGAGTTGGCAAAGCATGATATACACATGTTATTTTCATTAATAAGAGACTATTTCTATATCTGTCCTTTCTTAACAGACAATTTATTTCTTTTTCCTTTCATAGAAAAAAATTCTGCAGTAGTATCATTTTCAAATTACTATTGACTTTAAATTTAAACAAGAAATTTCTCCTTTTGGGCCAATAATAGAGTTTGATTTTACTAAAACAAAGAAAAAAATAAGGTTTCAATGTTTTATTAAAAAAAAAAAATTTGTTTCTTATAGTAATATTGTGGGGTAGGTTGTAGAAGAAAGATGGGATCAGGTTTTGATTAATAAGGAAAGGTAGGTTTGTGTCTTACTCCCTCCAGTCTCATATATAAAAAATATTTTACTTTTTAGATTCATTGTAAAATGAATCTAAAAAGCTAAATGTTTCTTATATATGAGACCGGAGGAATAACTTTCACTATTAGCTAAAATAGCTCAAATCTAAATCCAATCCTTTACCTTTGAACTTACCTCAATTATGCATCACTACTTTTTGTGCTTCTCTCAAATATATACTCTCTTTTTGGGGTGCTAAATTTCTCCTTTCTTTTGATTCCTTAGCCATCCAACATTTTTGTCCTTTTTTTTCTTTCCTTTTCTAGGCACAACCCTTTATTTCTATCCCTTCCTTTGAACAAAATATTTTCTTTGATTTTGTCTATTTGGTGCAAATCTATTTCCTTGCTGGTAAGGTAAATCATTAATCAGAAAATCCCTTCCTTGATATGAGATTTAAATCTTTGTATATGTTTAGAGTTTAGACCCTTTTTCTAGGATTTTTTCTTTTTTTTGGGGTACATCTAGGAAGCTATATATTTTACACCATTTAATTTACTCATCCAAATACTTTGACAATTATGTCATTGAAAATCTGTATAATAAAGATAGTATATTTTTAATTTTTTTTTTATTTCTTTGTGTTAGAAATAATATAAAACTATTGAGGTGGTAAGTGATTCTTTCATTAACTTCTCATTTATTTGTTTCTTTCATCTTTCATATTCCAATCACCCTTAAGAATTTTTATTCTTTTAGTTTTATTGTGTGGTAAGTGATTCTAATCTTTTGCAATATTGTTTTCCATCTCCTATAGATTTTGGATCTTAAATTAAAGTCTAATATCTTCACCCCCTTTTCCAAAGAAGACTTGCTTAATTTTTGTGTTCTTAATTCCTACTTGGTAAGGATAGCTTTTTTGTGAATATTTCATTTTTAAATCTATTTTATAAATATTTTGTGATTTATGCCATTTTTTTGTTGATTGTGATTTGAAGAAATTAAAGAGAAGAAAAGATGGTGAGAGGAAAAACTCAAATGAAGCGTATAGAAAATGCAACAAGTAGACAAGTTACATTTTCAAAGAGGAGAAATGGTTTGTTGAAGAAAGCTTTTGAGTTGTCAGTGTTATGTGATGCTGAAGTTGCTCTTATTGTTTTCTCACCAAGAGGAAGGCTTTATGAATTTGCTAGCTCAAGGTAAGTGTCATGTACTTGTTTTAGATTATTTAATTATATAACTAATTTATTTGTTCCTTTAATTTGTGATTGAGCTATAAAATTTCATACAAGTACAATTTTTTGTGTTTTTATGTCTATGTTTAGTGAGTACAACAATCTATATCATTATATGTTTAAGTAGCAATTCTTCCTTATGCAAAATACCAAATCAAAACTAGTTGGATATACACACACACACACAAGAGAAAATAAAAGTAAAAAAAATTAGTCACATCTTTTAATATTAATTGATAATTTAATTTTCCTTTTATTTTTTATAATTTGTGTATGTATGTCTAGATATATTTAATTCGTGCTTATGCCCAAGTAAGTTTTACTCTATGATTAAGTGTGGTGTGGGTTTTTTATACCGAGTGTGTCTAATATTGAATTCTAAGAAATAGTTATGGGTGAACTTTTATCATTTTTAGTAAAATAATGAAAATATAAAGATCACATTTAAATCATATATTCATATCTGACGTCCTTTAGAATGAAATCATGAATGATCTTATATAGCATTAATTTTTTCTTATCAAATCTAAGATATATATTGGAAAGGATGAAAACATGAAATGCTAGTTTCCTAAGTTTGAACCCTAGTGTTTTTGTTTTTTAATTTCTTCAATCTCTCTTAACTTTTTGGTTCTTGTATATATATCACCATAAATTCTCAAGGAAATTTGACCATAAAAAAAGGATATACCGGTTTGGTGGTTGTGGCTATGAGTTAAAAAAAGGAGTGATAAAAATGTTGATATTTCAATCTTCACCGAACATAAAATTAAAAATACTAATATTTGTTGTGTAAAACATAAATAGACAATAAAAGGTCTAATATATATATATATATATATATATATATATATATAAAGATGTATATAAAACAAACAAAATTTTAACACAATCTAAGACGTGTAATTAAAGTTTGGTCCTTAGATCATTAAGTGATGATAGACACTATTGAAACTCACATAATTTTAAAGTTTTGAGTTCGAACTCATGTCATGTGCAAACGACCAAGCAAACAATATTAACATTTGCATAAAAAAAAGATGTTGAAAATTGCATCAAAAAAACAATATCGACATTACCATTTGAACTAGAGAACATATAAACTTAGTAATTAAAATACAAATAAAATAATAAGCTCTCATCAAATAGAGAATAAATAATTTTAACTCAATTAAATTAGTATATAGTACACTGGCACCCCAACCATAACATTAAGTTATATCGTGTTAAACTAGCACATGTATAGTTGTTGTATCATATTACTTAAATTACTTAATAATTTAATTTATCTTTACTTACATGCAACATATTTAGTTACTAGTTAGCACTGATTTACTAGTTAGCAATAACAGTAAAGCCAATCCTAATTTCTCAGAAACCTGACTTTGCAGATTGAGTAAAACTGAAAACAATGGAAAGAAGCCAAATATGAATATTTATCAACACATTATTTTTAGTAATTTAGTAGTTAAAATAAAAAACTATAAATGTGAAGAAATGAGAAATTTGGGATTCAAAATCCGACCCTACTAATAATATCCATAATAATTACTAATTGAGCTACTTTTACGAGACAGTGTTATATATGCATTATTTACCAAGCGTGTTATACTTGATCACACACATTTAAGTATGTATTTGTTAATTAATTACTCTCTAATTATAATGTCTTATTTTTTGTGGGCGGTGTCCCTTAGCCCATTTTCAAACCCTAAATTGAGGAGAGTGGCATGCATATGTGTTTATGTAGTTAGCAATTTCTCTCTTTTTTTTCTTCCTTTTGTAGTATTAGTGATTCTTTTTTTTAAGTACATTTATTATAACATCAATTTTATTTATTTTTCCTTTTGTGGTGCCGATTTTTACTTCATGGTCTGTTAGTTTTTTGTTATGGTTTGGTTTTAAGGGGCAGGTTTTCAGTGTTTGTTAGTGCAGTTGGAGCAGCTGCACTTTTGTTTCTACCAGTGCATTATTGTTTGTAACTTTGTTGCTTCTCTTCAGAGTAATCTTGTGCTTTAGATTGAGTTTTTCTCTAATAAAATTTGCAGACTCAAAAATTGTAATCATAGAGTTAGATTCTTTTTGTGATATTCATAATTTTAGAGATTTATTTGAGAATGTTCTATAAAGTCAGAGATAAATATGGTTTATCGGACATGCCTTTTTTACCATACAAATATTTTGCTGAAGTCAAATAATCGTTAAGCAATCGAATTTGTGTACGATTAGATACATCACACACACACACACACACACACACATATATATATATATATTCATAATTTTAATTTTTTTTATTTTTTATTTTCTTTGGGGACTTAGTACTTCTGGTACTCCCTTTTATGAATTCTATTTGGTGTATCATGTTTTGTCTCCTTATATATAATTATTATATTTGCCATTCAAATATATATATATATATATATATATATATATATATATATATATATATGATTTTGTTTTAGGGTTGTGAAGTTACTATATATATGATGTTATTTTGCAATGTTTTCAAATAAAGATTTTCAATTTTATCATTTTGAAATTTCTATATTTTTATTTTCTTTTCTGAAACGGCTTAGAACAACTTAGTTGGATATTTGCAAAGTGAATATAGAGAGGACTCCAACCTAATATAACGAGTAAAAATTTAACTTATTTGCAAACATGTTAAAAAACGAATTCAAAACTACAATTACTGTTTAATATAATTTTCCATCAAAGATAACATTATTATCGTTTTGATGTTATTTAACATTTTTGCGCAGTTCGCAAATTTCACCATCAAAGATAACATTATTATTTTTTTAATAATAAAAATTAAAATATTTAATAAAAAGAGTATAAGAGATATTCAAACCTTTACCACCTGAATATTCTAAAATCTTGAAGATACATTACTCAACAACAATAATTTTCCCCCTCTTGATTTTCACCCCTCCCCCAATTTCCTAGCCTGCAAAAAGATAGACAACCCTTCCAAATCTTGTGCAATGTCCATGCCCATCCAGCCAAGGGCTAACTTCAATATTTTGCTAGCAAAATTACAAGAGAAGAACTCAAGTTGGTAACCTGGCTAATAAAACCCTCCATTAAAAAAACTGCAGTTTGAAAGGAACAACGGTAATATTACCGTCATTGCCTTTTTTATATTAGTGCTTATCACACTCCGATATGTTTAACTTTGAAAATGAGATTTTCAGCCGGTTAAAATCACTCTTTAAGCTGGTTACAATGGCGTTATATAAAATTTTGTCATAGGATGTGGTGACATTAAAATAAAGACATTTTTTTATCTCTAAAGATTTATTTTACCTTGTAGATGAAAGATTTACTATTTTCAATGGCACTTCAGCTGTCAATGCAACTCAAAAAAAGTTGAAGGAGAATAAAAGAAAGATTCAATGATATTATACTTTCTTCAACAAGTAGTAGATGACATTATCTTTGCAGTTCAAAAAAAAAAAAAAATGACATTATCTTTTCTAGAATCTTAATGGAGTCTAAAAGTTGAAAATATGAGAGAGGATGCATTAAAAGGGGGAGTTTTAAGGAAGCGACAATGTACGTGCCATTAAATTTAAAATCCAAAATTGTGAGTCAATAAAAACGAAAGAGTCTTCTTCAACAAAAAAAAAAAGAAAGAGTCTAAGATCGTAAAAGTCTACTATACCAAGATAAAAGAATTGGTAAGTCAAATGAGCAGTTGTGGACAATGTAGCCAGGATTGAGATTCTAAGTAGGATCCATAGGTTGGGGATGTGGATTCCCAGTTGTAGGGAAAATTGTAACTTCAAATATATACATATACACACAAACACATTAAAATTATAATACACGAACAACATAACTTACAAATCACAACATTAATCTTGTTTAATTAATATTTCATAATCATCATTCCGAAAATTCATAACAACAGAGTACTAAATTCATAAATATTTGGACAAAGTTTTCTTCCCCAACCACTTCAAGAACATCATCTATCATCTTGAAAATTTTATTCGTCGTCTTGGTTAACTTAACAAGTTGAATCTAACAAGTCGAACCAAATTGTTTGTGAAATTTAAACGAGTCGAACTCGAACTAAAAAAGAATTCGTGTCGAACTTGAGCTGAGTTTCAAGCTGGTCGATCAATTCCTATCTAGTCGAGCTCAGACGAATTCAACTCAGCTCGACTAATTTTCAACCCTAAATACAAGGTTGACATACTTAACTTATCTATCAAGAGAAATACACTGAAGCACTATTGAGAAGTTTAATATGAATGATTGCAAACCTATCTGACTGCCACAAGATCATAAAAGTCTTCTATCAAGGTTCATGTTGAAACAAATCAAATAAACCAATGCTACATTTGTATTAGGAAATTTCATGAAAATTTATGACCAAATATATATATCTAGAATAGACTTTCCACACCCATGAAGAGGCAACCATGGATTATTTTTGAGCCAACCCATTTGAAAGCGAGATAATCTATCCATTACCTTCCAAAAATCAACTATAAAGCCTTATGCACTATTCAACTATCTGCAATATTAACAATAGCATCACAATATTGTCACTTTGTCATATATATGTTTTCCTAATTCCCATATCAAATATTCAAATACATTGATCATGTAATGGTATGTACCTTTATCAAACATAAAGCTAGATATATGTTTTCTGCTTGCCTTGCATTACAAGTTACTGCAGTAGTTAGCTCTTAACTGTCATAACAGCTTTAACTTTCTACTCAAGTGTGATCTAGAGTAGGAGCTTATCAAGTAGCTTAGCTCAACTATAAGAATCAAACTCTTGTAATTATTGATTCATTAAGTGATAATGCAATGAATTCACTTCTTCAATCATTACATTTCTCTCAAATTTTCTTACTTTAACAACCTTTTTGTCTGTTTTCTCATTTTCTATATGTAACTATAATTAGCAAGTGCCTGCATGTTTACTTCAAATATCTAGACCCAAAATTAATCAGTAACATTGGCTGCAGCACTCCAGAAACAATTGAACGATACCGAAGCCATAACAGGATAAATAACATACCAATGACATCTGAATCAGTTGAGAATACTCAGGTTAATTACATATACCTCTTATTATTATTGTTGTTGTTGTTTTCCTATTCATTTTCTATAATTTAAATACTTTCTTGATATGATTTATTTTCTACATGCTTGTTTCAAAAACAATACGTAATAATTATTGATGCTGACAAATGCAATGTCTAGTCAATATATTTTAGCAACAATACAAAATGCAAAAAAAATTGTGTTTTTTCTATATAAATGCAATGTCAAGTCAATATATATGTACTCAACTTAAATAATAATGACAACCAAATAAAGATTCAAAATGGAACAAATCTAGACCAAGAAAAATAACATAATCAATCCAAAGAACAAGATAAAGAAATAAGAGGAATAAATACACTAAGATGGGGAGAGAGATCGACTCTCCGATCCAATATCAATGAGTGTTTACAAGATATACAAAGAGTTATAAAAATTAGTTTAAAAAAATCTCTAAGAACAAACCTTAATATCTACCTTTTACCTCCCATTCTCTCCTAGAACAAGAGAATTACAAAAGTGATTAAGAAATTGTTTTCAATTGCTCACTAGCAACAATCCCCAATTTTTCTAATTCTTTCAACTACTCACTTGATAGATTTCACTCAAGAACTCACTAGAGAAATATTTGATCCTTACTCCAATGATTTCAAGCTACCCAAAGTGTTTACAAAAGAAAAATAAATAAAAAAATACTAGGTGTTTCCCTTCCATAGAATTTTTTTTTTTTTTTTGAATGGCAAATATATTATATATAAAAGTAAAGAGATAGTACAAGAGATATGACAAAGTAACAAGAGGTACCAGAAGTACACTCTAAGAATACAAGAAAAATAGATAAGAACTTACAACAAAAAGAAGGCACACAAACAAGTTTCCCTTCCATAGAATCTTATCTCAAAGGTATATCTCTTTAGGTGATAACCTAGCTGATAAAATCTACGTAAAAATTGAGTTTTTATACAAGATCTGTATGACCTCCTTGCTCCGATTAGACTTTACAGGTTTTTTACCGGCACAATCCGCAATGATGGCCAACTCACTTGCAAGACTGAAATTATGGCTCAACTTATCTTTTGTTGGGGAGTCCGGGGGAGCTCGGGAGAAACCCTGGGGTCAATGCTCCAGGATCTCAAAGAGACTTTGACACCACATCTCCACCAAAAACCTTAAGGCATTAAGTTAATGGGTTACCTCTCTTATAAATTCGACATTCTTCTTATACATAGTCGATGAAAGACTTTTTTTTTCTTTTTCAAGAGCATAAAACTCTTGCGCCTTATCCTTGGATTGGCCGGCCTCCCATGGAAAAAGATTGACTTACACTCTTTTTTTTTTTTTTTTTTTTTTTGTAATTTTAACACTTCTCATTAAAATGAACACTGCTCTCCTTGATATATAAGTTTTATAATACTTACACTCCTAATTAAAATGAACACTGCTGATCCATCAATCGTTAGTTGGTTCAGTGGTGATTGGCGCTGAACTTGGTAGGGAGGACCACGGTTCGATCCCCCGCAACTGCGATCGGGAGGGGGCTGGAACCACTTGATGCCAGAACTGACCTCCGAACCAGATTTAACTGGTGGTGAAAACCGAAAAAAAAAAAAAAAATGAACACTGCTGATCTCCTTACTATATAAGTGAACATATATTAAACTTTGCAAGTTTTGAAGAATGGAAAAAATATTATTTTTGTATATTATTTATTATGTTTCCTTATCTAGACACACTCAATTAACTTAAGAGAGTTCCTTAATTATACATTACAGCATTTGAGGCAAGAAGCAGAAAACATGATGAAGAAGATTGACCTTCTTGAGACTTCAAAACGGTTAATTAAAGATCTTGAATTTCAATTCATTTGTTGACAAAAAAAAAATGATATTCAAATATTGAATGTCTAATTAGTAATTTCCCTCACTTATAATTTTTTTTTGTTGCATTTGCAATTTTACTTCCTCAGGAAACTCTTAGGAGAAGGTTTGGGGTCTAGTTCCATTTATGAACTAAATAGGATAGAACAACAGCTGGAGAAGAGTATAACCAAAATCCGAGCAAAAAAGGTTTGCATGATCAATCAACAAGACTATATATTCTTAAACTTTATAGATATTTTCTAAATCTAAACTTTCTATTATTCAGACTCAGGTTTTCAAGGAACAAATTGATCATCTAAAAGAAAAGGTACGATATATGTGGTTTATTTTACATTTGCATTTTCTTCTATTATATATTTGCAATATATTCTTTTCATCTAAAATATCTAGTTTTTTTAACCAAATACAAATTCTAGTTTAATTGATAGAAATGTTGAAATTGATAGACCAGACGCCGTGACTGGAGTTGAAATCCCAATCCTTCACTTTGTCTATGTTGATTTTTCAATGACTTAATACTATTTCGTCATTTATAAAATAAAATAAAAACTGTCATTACATCAAAAAAATTCCGATGACTAAAACCGTTTTGCATACGATTCAGGAAAAAGCCCTAATTGCGGAAAATGTGAAGCTTTCTGAGAAGGTGAATTTGAATTTCTATCTAAAAAAGCCCTTGTTTCTCTTTTAATTTTTTTTTATTTACTTAATGAAAAGCCAAATTTGTGTGCAGCATGGTAACTATTATTCATCACAGGCAGCAAAAAAGGATCAGAGAGAAAATATACATGAAGCTGAACCCTATGCAGATCAAAGCAGTCCAAGTTCAGATGTGGAGACTGAATTGTTCATTGGTCTTCCAGAAACAAGAACAAGGCGTATTCCTCCAAAGTTTTAGCTAAGCTAGTTATATTTATACCTCTGACTATGCAAAAGAAAATAATTAAGAGTAAGGAAAATGCCACATAAATGTATATATAATGGATCATATATTTCTTCCATTCAGAGAATACTAGTGGTGAATTGTGAGAATAGCTAGTGATGTTTTTTCATAATATTTTCAAACCTATATAAGGTTATAAATTAAAATAAATGTTTCATACTGCAGCAAAAGGAATTATGTGGTAATGGATGATGGTTGGATTTTACATGCATGTGATTGAAACCTATGGGGTTTTTTTTAAGGTTCTTTTAGAAATTAAAGTAAAAAAAAAAAAAAAAAAAAAGGAAAAATGGGAAAATCCCGGATTTAGATTTCATGCCGTAAGATTTTCACATAATAAGATTTATTCCGTTAAACCTGCTTACATGGTGTTCAATGGTGGTGGCGCAGTGAATGAGTTAAATTCCCTCTTGGTTATGGTGTGGAAGTCTTGAGCTCCTGCAAATTCAGATTAGGATGCCAATCAGACAAAACATTCTTAGGCGTATGATGATTATGGATTCTAAGGACACATCTTATGTGTTATGTGGAGGGTTATAGTGAAGTCATAGTAAAAATTTTAAGTTAAGGTGGAGCTTTTGTCATTATCTAAGTGTTTAAGAGCGGTTCTTTGTTTTAACCGTGTCTACAAATTAAAAGGTAGTAGTGTAAAACATTGCTTTCACTATTTAAAATCTCTATTCTCTTTAATCAAAATACAAAATATTTTGAAATTTACAATATTTTTTGAGAAATTCTTATATGGGTGCACAACCACAAATTAATTTTATTTGTGTTGGAACATGATGAACATTAGATACAAACTTGGTATGAATATAAACACAAGTTTTGGAACAAGTAAGTGTGAATTGAAAAAAGGCTCTTTGAGTATCACATAAGATCGAACACACCCTTGATAGTGTTTATATATTGGAAGTTGCTCCTTGGATGCAATTTATTTTTGAATCGAACCGAAAATAGAAAAAAAAAAACAGGTTCACCCCCTGTCACCTACGCTGGGCGCAATTCGGTGATGAAATCACAGAATTGCTACTGTTGCCTGCGCTGGGCGCAGGACCTTCTGCGCGGGGCGCAATAACATGCTGGAACCACTGAATCACTTCTGCCAAGCTGCGCTGGGCGCAGGCTGACCGCGCTGGGCGCGAGGCGATATGCTTCGGGATATTTTTCTGTTTCCTTGTTGAGTATACGCACATGTTAATTGTGTGAGGGACCAAGTCAGAAGGAAAAACTGAATTTCCTATTATTGTGATCCACATTCCACGTTCTGATCCCATTATCTTTTCCCACTTCTCTCCTTAAAATAAAAAGTATCGTACTTTTATTCTTTCAGAACTCTTGATTTTCTGTACTCTGAAATATCACTATAGTTTTTCTCTTCTCTCTTTGATTTTTCTTCGAAAATTATAAAACACTGTTTTGTTGTTTCTTGACTGGTTTTCTTAAAACCATATTAGAACTGATAATTGTTTATCAGTTACATAATTGATTCATCGTTTCTTGACTGGTTTTCTTAAAACCATATTAGAACTGATAATTGTTTATCAGTTACAGAATTGATTCATCGAATCAATAAGAAAGGTGTAATTCGGTCCGAATCCTAAAGTGCATAGAATTCGGTATAAATTTGGAGAAGGCTGTTTTATCCTTGGGACTTCGCGGTTGATAGTCTACCCTACACAAATTTTGGGTAGTACCGCGAAACGTCTTAAAGAGAGCGTATCGTTCCGCGACTCGGCCAATAATCTCTTTTCGGTAGTAACTTTTTAAACTGTTTTCAAAACCGTTTTCAACAAGGCACACACAAAAAAATCTAAAAAATTAAAAGAAAAATAATATAATAACATCTATCAATATCATTTTAATTCTTTCTTTTTAATTTTTTTCTTCTCTATATGAGTGTATATAAACAATATTTATATAGATTTGTGCCAATATAACTATTGCTCTGATTTTCTTGCACATCACTTTCTTCTGCATTCATTCAACGTTTTATTTTATTTCTATGCTTCTTCCAATCACATCACCAATCTAACATATTTATGAGATTACTCTATTATTTTTCTATTATTTTTCTTCTCAAAGTGTATACACATGGTATAGCACTACAAGAAAACACCAATTTACTGACTGATTTATTATAAATTTATTGGCTGCCATGGCCGCCACTAAGTTTTTGGCTGTCAAGTCCGCCACAAAATAAGTTAAATCCGTAAAAAAATTGGTTCTCAAACTTACCCGCGGCTTAGGCCGCCACTAACTTGCACGTAATTTTTAAAAAAAAAAAACTGCAAACTTAGTGGCTGCTAAGACAGCCAGAAAATGTTTAAAAAAATTAACTCCACACCAACACTAATTCACTGTCACAACAACCACACATTTTCACTCTTGTCTCTTCTTTCTCTTGTATCTTCGTTCCTCCTTCTTTCAAACAACAACAACATATTTTATTCTCTTGCTTAAAACACCCAAAAAAAACACAACAACAACAAAGAAGATACATAAAAGAATCATACTTTGTTCTCTTCTTCACTCAAACAACAACAACAACAACAAAGTTTCTTCAACAATAAAGTTTCTTCTTGTGTGATTCATGGATGCTGATTTTGCAATTTCAAATTCGTTGGAGTTTTGATGATAGGGTGGCAATAAAGATTTGATTTTGCAACTGATGTTTGAATTGGAGACTGAATTTGTGAGAGAACAAAGTTTGGGGTTGATTTTTTGAATCTGAGTTGCTAGATCTAGTTCACTTCTTTGAAAAAAAAATAGGATAGTAAGAGAAGGAGGGAGGATGAGATGATGATAGTTGTTGTTGATCATGATGAGAGTTGTATGTTGACGATGATGAAAGAGTTCGTACAGGAAATGCTTTAAAACTTTAAAGTTATGCAGGCTAAAAATTGTGGGTTGGTGGTGAAGGATGAAGATAAATAAAATAATAAATAACATAATTTTTATAAATTAATAAATAAAATAATTAAAAAAATAAAAATTAACACCGCTGATGCATCAGAAATAAAGCAAAAAGTTGTTATTATTTTGTGGTGGCCCAGGCCGCGGGAAAGTATTTGCGGCATCTTATTTTATCAATTTGTGGCTGCCAAATGACAGTCAATAAATTAATATTTTCTTGTAGTGTAGCCACAAAATATTTTTCTTTTAAAATATCTTTGTTCTGCCTCAGTTGAATGGACCCTCCTTCGAACTCCACCTCTTATATATAGAATGCAATATCCTTATTAAAATAAACTCACAGAATACATACCTTTTTTTCTATATATAAAAAACATGCCTCTTTTTGATTCAACATTGTAACCTCCTATGATATGCCGATTATACACAAATACAAAAAGACATAAAAGCCATCATAAAACCCATAAAATAAGGGAGCTTCTATGGTACATTAGTAAAATTCTAATGTACCGGTACATTAAGTTTTTAAAATGATAAATAAACAATAATTTTAATATATTAAAAAGTTATATATATTGATTATTATATTTTAGAAAACATGATTTCATAAGAAAAATTACAATTTTATTTTTTATAAATATGATACTAATTTTTTTTTATTAAAAAATTCAATATTCACTATTATGAATAATAAAAATTCAAAAAAAAAAATCATAATTTATTTTTTTTGACAACTTTGTTGAATAATATTTAGTTATCATAATATTTTAATAGATAGAAAAAAAAAATTCTTCTAAAATATACTTATTTTTGTGACAAACTCTAACAAAAACTCCCCTCTTTGCAATCGGTATCACCAAACTCCCAAAGAAACTCCACAACTTTATACCAATCTATCTTAAATCTCATATACGTAGAATAATAACATTACTATATCCATCCCAACAGCCACAAACTTAAATAAACTTATGCTTGTTTACCACTCTACAAAATAAAAAACAGAAGACAATTTTAATCAGAACACAAAATCATCAAATTAATATGTCAAAACCATCAAAGTAATAGAACACAAAATAAGAGCACAAAAATATATAGGAAGACAACTTTGAAATTAAACTATTATGTGCTAAGAAAGTAGACATAAGAGGCAAAAAAATTAAATGGACAGTGTGCAAACAAATATCGAAGCTACTAACCAATGACATGGGTATTGCAAGTGAATATCAACATAGAAGTTAATGTACCTGTTTAAAAGGACCTATTTAAAAGGACAATAAAACCCTGTCATAAAACATAAAAGATAGACTAAATCCAAACATGTTAGCAACATGATCAACTTAATCAATCTAGTTATCTTAAGGCTGTTTGGCATGTGATAGATCAATGCCCAAAAAAACTTAACTATTGAATGAAAACATACATGAAACAATTCTCATATGCAACATGGTAATCACATACCAGAAATGTTGCACATAATAATGAGGAACAAAAGAACATTCACACAATTAGAAATTGAAACGGGCAAGTAAAGGAAATGTCTATAGTTGAATTTTGATGAATATAATAGAGGAAATAGAGATATGAAAGAAGCCCCACTATTATGGTCTTAAGGTCTTTAATGGCTTGTATTTTGGTAATCAAAGCCTTGCATTTTGAAACAAACAATAATAGAAACCTGGGAACAAAAGACGGTAATAATTTGTCTAGAAACGTGGAGTTGAAACTTTGAATATAAAATCAAAGTAATGGATAGATGATATTAAAGAGATATCAAATTTATTTATAATATATCATTTTAAAAAAATAGAAACAGTTCAATATTTATTTTGGGCACATCATCAAATACACAATCACAAATACAACATTAAAATGTAGATGATCAAGTAGAATTTTGCTCCTACAAATTTGCCATATCAGACGCCATTCTCCAAATTTATGAGGAGCCTAGGTGCTTAAAACATATCAATCCACTCCTATTTTTACTCAATTTTTTTGGCACTGCCATATTAGTTTCAATATTAGCAAATTCAATATTCATTCCATTTCTGGTCCATCAATATTAATATAGACTATGTCTATTTCTATAATGGTTGAATTCAAAATCAAGTATCAATTATTATCTTGTTAAATCAAATAAAAATCTATTTTCGAGAGCATGTAAACTGTAAAAATCTACAATAGAAACCAAAAATTATAAAACAGTGTCAAACTGTCAATAAACTATTGTTTATAATTTTCATGTGCAAAGATTCAAAGTTGTAATTCTAAAAATAAAACCATTGAGCTTCTGCAATCAAACATACAAATTAAAGTTACATACAATCACAATTTGAAAAAAGAATTAGAAGAGAAAGCATGGAGTAACAAAAACGTATTATCCCTTCTCCTTGTTCCAAGGCAGATGTTAATTCCCAAATCAAATTGTAATACTGACAAAAAAAAAAAGTATGGAGCAGCTAAATAATTAATGGGCCGTACCTTCCATATTAAAAAAACGTATTGGAAGGAAATATAATAATTACTACCTTGTATTAACTGACTGCATTTTTTCAAGGAGAGGGTTTATGGAAAACGGCCAAGCATTAATTGTGATGTTTAAGAAAGATAAAATGGAAATAAAATAAAAAAGAAAAAATGGCACCGCATTAATTTAGTAGAATTTGAGGGAAAAGGGGATTTGCTAAACATTACTTTTATATAGATTAAGATTAAGATAAGATACAGTATGCAAAATTTTGCAAATTTTTTTTTTTTTAGTATAAAAGAGGGCCAAAATCAAAATCAAAAACATGCATCGAATTGAAGACAACTCAGCATGCTCGGTGGTCCCTTCATACTACAATTATCTTTTCCTTCGTCGATCGGGTTTATATTTTTTGAATAATTTATTCTTTGTGCGTGCCCTCAAAAACTCAACACGTTTCGATCGTTGAAAGAAAGAATCCTCTCCTCAGTATTTTGACATATATGGAAGGAAATTATTATCTGCCGTCTTTCCCACTATATGACACGTGACATGATATAGCCAATTTCATTAAAAACGTATAGGAGCATTAGTTCGCTTATTATGTTCGCTAGTAGAGAAAATAAGAAAAGAAAAATAAAAATAGTTAAAACGGTTCATATATTTGAATTAATATTAGTCTAAGTACATGTATTATTTTTCGTATTTTTATTTTTCTCTTTTCCTTTTCTCTTCTCCTAAACACACCAATTAATTGTTCGTTTGATTGAAAGAAAAATATATAAACAAATTAATTAATTTGAGTTAATTTCATAATTATCTTAAATTTATTTATTGATTTGCGTAATTTTTTTTCCGAATTTTTTTATAAGCATCCATTTTAATTTTTTGCGCATATATTAAAAAAGTTGATAGTGTAATTAATATTTATATTTTGTGTATTATAATTATTAAATTGTTCTTGGTGAAAAGATATATTTATAGTTGACTTTTCATATTTCAATGTAAAGTTCTAGTAATAATTAGGGTTATGTTTAAAAAAATAATAATAAACGTGTCTTGAAACTTTTAAAGGATTTATAATTAGGGACAAATTTTTCTTTTCTAAAAATGTTTATAAAAAGCAAAACTATATCATAAGTTCTCATGCTAAATTTATAAGAAATACTCTTTAAATTTATTTTTTATTAAATACACAATTTTATTTGTACCCTTAATATATAACATCAAATACTTCATTTCAATGTTAGTACATTAATTAGAGAGATATTTCTCACGCTAGGCCAAAGTTAGTTTTGGCATAAAACATAAAATATTAGTTTCCTTTGTGTTTTTTTTTAAATTGTTTCTTATAAAAAAGTTTGGATGGAGTAATTTTTTTAACACTTATCCAACACATGTTAAATGAGTGTTTTATAATTATCGGACATCGACTTAAAAAGTATCGAGTAAAGATAAAAATGATTTTTTTTAACACGTATCTAAATCATCTAACACATATCGTACAAATATCATATAAATATTGAACACCAACACATATCAAATACCACAACACGATTAATTATAAAAGTATGAGTGCTTCATAACTTGGCACAAGTCTTTTAATATAAAAATAGTCTCGTGTTTGATTCGTGGCTTCACGTTTTAAACAAGACATATGCACTATATATGTGTTTGGCCTGTATTCTCCGAAGTCATTTTTCGCCTAATTAATTAAATTTTTAATTCAACCAGACAAATTATATGTAAGCTATTTTTGAGAATTATAAATTCAATTATATTGTAAATTTTTAATTCAACCAGACAAATTAAATTATATTGTAGATTTTTTTTTTCCTATGTTATATATATAATGTTTTCATATCATCATTTAATTATGACTATCAATCTCTTTATATACGGGTAGAAGCATTGCCACAATTTTTTTTATTGTAGAATGAATATTGTATTGTATAAAATTAGCGTTGTTATAAAATTATTTGTATTGTAAGATTGATATCCGATGTATGATACTTATAAATGTAATATCAATAAACAGCAAGTTATTTATATGTGAATACTATTGAATTTATTGGGATGATATATATTTCTTATTTCAATATACAAAACAATTTCTCATATATGTATAATATAGGGATGTCAACGGGACGGAGATTGAGCGGAGGATATTTTACCCCTCCTTGCCCTATTTCCCGCTTCGGTGATATTTTTTCCTCCATCTCCATCCCTGCGGAGAGATTTCTTCCTCCATCCTCATCTCCACGGATCCCCACGGTATCAACAGATCTCCACGGACATAAAAAATTAACAAAATTGTTATACATTTTAATCAAAAGCATCACATTAATGTCTTGTTTTTTCTGGAAAAAAAATACATATTTTGTATCTTTCATTTTTTGAAAATAAAAATACATTTTGCATCAATAACAAAAAATTGCAAAAACACATTCTAATATTTCTTTTTATCAAAAAATTAAATATCCAATCGAACTTGTTACCACCATACATAATCATAATCTTTATAATGTATTAATTATTATTTTTTTATTAAAAAAACATATAAAGTTATATAATTATATATTGTATATATAATTTAAATAATATGGTCGGGGTCGGGGAATCCGCGGTGGCGGAGGACCTTCCCCGTTCCCCGACCCAAATTATCCATGGGGAAATTTCTCCCTCCATCCCCATTCCCACGGGGAAAAAAATCTGTGACTTCAGATCACCGTACAGATAATAAAAACAAAAAAGTAAAAAAAAAAAAAAAAAAAAAAAGGAAAAACTATTAATTAAAAGTTCATTATAAATTTTAAAATTCAATAAAAAAAATTTGTAATGAATTAAAATTTGTAAATTATAATTCATAGAATTAACACTAACTATATTTACATATATTGATGTAAGATTAATTTTGATAATAAGACTGAATACTATTTTTCTATCATTTTTTTTAAACAAAGAGGAGCAGATGGCAAGCCAACTGCAACGCCCATTTTTATATCATTTTGAAATGAGTTGAGTACTAATATAGGTTCTGTATCGGACAAAATCCAAGAGGCCCAATAACTTAATGATCCAACAATTGGCCCAAACAATTCAAATAAATAACTTGGCGGGAAAGATAAGGCGAGGGCGAAACCAGGAGGCTGGGGGCGACGCCCTCAGGTTATGACCTCGTCGCCCAAAAGAAGATAACCACCCACTACCACCATGTAAACGCGGAGGAGAAAAAAAACCGCTCATAACCACCCCTGTGACACGGTGGACACGGCGAAAACCACCCACGACCTCCATTAGAGAGGAGTGGGGTGGTTTTAGATATTTTCCGATTATATTCTTCCTCTATAAATAGAGGAGAAAAACTCATTATAAAGGGTTCACTTTTTTGGTAAATACAAATTCCTAGTATCATTATTCTACATTAATATACTTGGACTCACCCCCTATTATTTTTACCAGAACAGGTTCCTACTACTAAACGGGTTGGTCTTTTGAGTTATTTTCGGCTATATATTGTTGAAAAATATTTTTTATTTTTATAAAAAAAAAACAATTGAGAATCATGTAATAAATCTATCTTCAAAATATAAAAAAATTGTTGACCGACTAACCCGTCAACTCGTCGGTAAATCGGACAAATTTGATTTTTGAGGTTAGACTCGTAAGTTAATTAGTTCGTCTCGCCCCACCTTACTTTTTGATAGGCTTGAGTGGGGCACCCACCTGCTTTGCCACTAGAGGTGGAAACATGTCAGGCCGAGCTAGGCTTGCCAAGCCTGAGCCTGACCTATCAAAAAATTGAAAGTCCGAGTCTGGCTTGTGGTCTGTCATACACTTATCTTTTAGGAGTGAGTCTGACCTTTTGAAAACCTAATGTGACCTGCTAGTCTGTTTAAAAGTCTATTTCACATGAACATATTTAAATAAATAACTATATTTATTTTTGAATATACTTATGAACTAATAAATCAACGTTCTTTCGATATTTAACATGATATTTAAGAGAATTTGACTATATATATCATAATGTTTCAATTCTAGTTTATAATAATACATATATATATATATATTTTTTTTTTTTTTTTTTTTTTATTTATTTTTTTTTTTGGCCCGAGACATTATGACTAGTTCACTTATTTAATAGAAAAACTCTTCACTTTTTACTCAAAGTCACCATTATTATTATTTTCTTTTAAAAAATACAAGATCATTTAATTATTGGAAAATTTAAGAAAAATTATTAAATTCAAAATACTACAAGTTATCAAATCTGATATATGTTAAATTTACAATTAAATAGCTATAAAATTGTCTGATGGCCCTATTAAATTTTACAATGATATACTTATAAAACCCTTTTTATTCATCCCCGCGCACGTACAAGCAACACATCAACTTCACAATTCTTTGGTACCTACAACCATATTTAATGTAAGGGTCAATTTCCTTATCCAAATTGAAACATGCCGAACGGAAGGTAAATATTATAAAAAAAAAAATAATAATAAAATCATTAGCCATAAAGAAGAAATCAAATAAAATCGATAAAAGAAACTATTTTTAATAACCCCTTATACCAATTAATAATGCATGAAATGCACCTAGCTACAATGATCCGGATATCACCACTCCGCATAGCAAAATAGTATGTCCCGCTTGGACAGTGTCCCTCTTGGACACAATACCCCTCTTGAGTATTAAAGTTCGGTTACCCCATCTTGAGTATTAAGGTTCGGTACCCTGCTTGAGTATTATTCCGAAACCACACCAAAACAAGTGCATGAATGAATGAGTGAATGGTCTCTCACTGAGTATCCAATTAAATCAAAACCTCTCTAATCCCACCAGATTAAGAGACCCAATTAACACTTCTAGTAAAATAAGTGATAAAATAACTAAATTCACAATCAACCACACACCAAGAAAACACATAGTTAAATACACAACCAGCCACACACATCACTCAATGTATATTAAAATAGCATAAAACGTAATAAAAATAATTCTATCATTCTTTCGATCATCATTCCTCTTTATCAGTTCTCAATTCCATTATTAAATTATAATATAAACCCTAAGTGCATGAGTGTATGGGAAAAAAGCCTTTACCTTAGCCGCTTTTCTTCCTAGCATAATATTCTTGAAGTCATATGAGTTACTCGCGCAAATAACTATTTAAATTTTTAAAGAAAGAAATTATAACATTAGAGACAAAATGGTGGTCGGAGTAGAAAGATAATGGACAAAGGATTAGAATTGATGATACCTCCGGAAATCACAAAGAAGAACTCGATGGAGGGAATGGACTTAAGAATATATATGTATTTCATGGGTGCTAGCGATGAGGTTAATGAGAATTGATAGATGGGAAAACAAGTGACATGTATATTTGTATATTAAGCTGGTCAAGTGGCATCATAAGGTTTTAACATGCAGGGAGTTGTTTGTCTTACAAAACTACGGATACAAGACTAAATAACAGTAATACTAACTCATAATTAGAATGAGAGAATTGACATACACATGAGAGAGGGCAAATATAAGTGTTGATTAGGAATGGTGAGAGAAGTAGTACGTTGATTGCTTTTGCCAAAGACAAGTGATTATGGTTTTGTTCCACTAATTAGTATGAATGCTAAATTTAAGACTACATGGAGAAGCATTAATGATCAAGTGGCTAAATTATAGGAGATTGGGTTACATGATACGTGGAGCACTTCATGTGTAGAAATAGTTTGGTTAAAGTATTTCAATCATGACTTAGTCAAAATAGATTTATATCTCCCCCCATCCTAAATTAAACAAATAATTCGCTAACCTTATAAATTAGTTAGGTAACCACTCCCACATCTATTAATAAATTTAAATAAATAAAATGGGATGCTAGATAGTTACTATAGAATTTATTTATCAATTAACCAATCAAGCAATTAATTATTATCATTGTGACACCAAATTGGTAATATATATAATTAAATATATTATATAAAAATGGGTGTCCCAATAAATTAGATAAAAATAGAAGGTTATCTAATAATAAGTTAAGAAAATTATTAAGAATTATATGTATAAAATATTGGGATGTTACATTTTCTTAAATATGTCGGCCAAATAGGTTAAAAGACTTTTTTAATGGCATGCAGCCTGACATATTTAACTAAATAGACTTATACTGTAAAAAAAAAATCTAGACCTGTTCTATTTAAAGAAATATGTTGACCTGATCTGAGCCTATGTAGGCTAGGCCTTAGGAATCTGTAAGTCGGTCTGGTTTATTCCTACCTCTATTTTTAACTCTATAGTTTCATACATTAAATGATTTTTTATTAAATAATTTAGTGATTAAAATTTCACTCTTAAAATAAATAAGTCGCTCGTATTCGAATTTCTACTTCTATATTATAATATCTGTAGCAACTTAGTTAAATTCGGATTTAGATTAGAAGCAGTCACTGCTCATGCAGTCGGCTGCAGTCAGCTTGTCAGGACCGTTCGATCTTAATCAGACGGTTCCTGTTTAAAACAGTTTTAATTTTTTGTTTTATATTAAATTTTTATTATCAAATCATGACCGTTTATTATCAATCGTGCGGCTATGATTCTGTTGACTGCATGCAGTCGCTAATTTGTGACTGCACAGAACCCAAGTCCGTTAAATTCACATACTGATGAATTGTATTTTTAACTATATATATGATCATGGTTACATTCAGACATTTATCTAATATTTTTTGGAGTATAATACTTTTTAAATAGATTCGAAGATGGTATACATATATTTATTCTAGGGATAAGCAAGGACTCGCGATCCAATTTGAAATTGATATAACCGATAATATATTAAGGCATTAGATTGGATGTGGGTCGGGTCTCGAGTCAACGATTGCAAAAAATTGGACATGAATGGTTGCATACGAGCGGATGCGAATTTCTAAAATTTTATCTCTTTATAACCAAAATCGACCGAACAACCATTAAGATGAATTTTGTTTTTCTTCTCTAATCATTCCCTCTCTCAATCTCGTATACATTTTGTTTTGTTGTTTTTATCCATCTTTAATATATGAGAAAAATGTTATATTTTAAAAACTTCTAATATGTTGATAAAGGAGGTGCAAAATATATATTTATACTTTTTTATTTAGTTTATTATTGTCATTAGATCTACAAATTTTAAATAAAATAACATCTCATCCTCTTTGTTTTTCATTTAGTTCTTCTATCATTTGTTAAATTGTGAACAAGATATTAAACTATTTGAAAAATAAGAGTTTTTGAATAATAAAGTTTTAAATATAATAAAATTTCAATCAAATCCATAATAACCGACTCGTTCTATCCGCCATCCGTACGACCCGCCATTCGAATAAATCAAAGATATAGTCGATCGGAATTAAGTCCAAATTAAATAATTGCGGCTTTTGTCGATTTTGTGATTTTCAACCCGAATCCGATCGAAACCAACCAATGGTCATGTTTAATTTATTCGGTACGAAGATATAAAAGACATTACTAATAAAAAATGAAGAAAGCATACCAATTTCGTTTGTTTATGACGCACAGTTCCTGCACTACCGTCTACAGCACCACGAAAATGGATCCTCTCAATTTGAAAAAAAAATTGAGAAAATAAAGTGGGGTTTTAAACCATTGGATTATAAATATAAAGTAATATTTAAATTGAAAAGAAATGAGAAAAAATTAATTGATGGTTGAAATGTAAAAATTGAGGAAAAATAAATTGAGAGGATCCATTCTCACAGCACCACTATCTTAAAATCTTTCAGGTTGAGTACCAAAAAAGAAAAAATAGTTTCAGGTTTTAATTTTTTTAACCTTCTTTTATTTAATGTTTTGAATGGTTTAAGAGTAAATAGTCATTTTTAGATGTGATGTCATATTATGTAGAATTAATTTTATTTCTTCCGGTTATTCAATAAAATTCTTTTGTAAAATTATAAAAATAAACATGAATGTCTGTGCTTTATTAATTAATTAGTTTGATTAGTGTTTCCTATCATTTGTGGTTTTTATAGGTTAATTTGATCTTCAAATATGTATTCTTTTAGTTTGTTTGATCCACAAAATTATAAATGAAGACATGCTCAAGAATGTTTTTTATAGACTTATGCAATTTATCATTTTATAGTATTAATTTGAATGTTATGAGTTTATTCGTACATTTATCTATTTTGTTTATAGTGACTTTAAAATTTTGCTATATTAATATACCTGGTCTATTTTATTTAATTAATAAATGTGATATATTTCTGATAAAAAATAAACTCTTTTTTTTTTTTAAGTTCGACACAATGATGGATTATAATGACCCAACTTCACAAATATAGAGACCAAAATGAGTTATTGTTTTAATTTATTTGTTGAATGGCAAATTCTTATTATGTTAATTGTAATGTTAATTTTTTTTTTTTTTTTTTTTTGTCAGGACTTAACTCTGGATCTCCAATTTCTTTAACCCTTTAGCTTAACTACTTCAACCAGTTGAGCTGTCTATTTCACCCAAACTTATTATTTAATTACTCACTCTTATGACTAATATTGTAACTTAATTTTTGTCGATCAGAAAAGAAATAAGAAAAAATGAATATTAATGTCTCAAAATTCAATTTATGTTTATTATTATTATTATTATTATTTTATCAAATCAACATCAACTAGCTAGGCTATTGTCTCAAACTGTAAGGACAAAGAAAATCCATAACTTGTCCTTTAAAATTTATTTATTTTTACTTTTTTTATGAATGAGATGCTATATATTTGCATCCTTCTGTCAAAATAAATAAATCATTTCGTTTCTATTTTTTACTCGCTCTTATTTAGTCTTGATTATTATTTTTTTTGACAAAGTTGATTTTCTTATCTTATACCTCTAGTTTGTTGGAGAAAGATATGATAATGTGAGGTTTGATTAAAATCAACAAACTTTTTTGTAGTTAATTTTTTTTAACGGCAAATGAATAGTATTATATATATAAAGTATTATAAAGAGGATTAAAAAAATATAAGAGGTATTCGGCCCACTTTAGTGATAATATTTATTGTGATTTCAAACCAAGAAATCTATACTAGTATTATTTGCCTTCCTCAAAGTAAAAAGTACACTTGGCGTCCTCACGTTACTTCTCAAGGAGCAAATTCATATGTGACACTATTTTAATAATGTGGCGTATATGTGGCGCATACGTGTCTTCTCTTTACGACCTAAAGGGACACAATTCAATTCCCACTGACAACAAAATATTAATTTTATGATTTTTTTTTGTCTTTCTTATTTTGCCTTGCTTTTATTTTTTTTACCAATTATTGAAATTATTGTGAAACAAAAAAATAATACAGATATTAAGATTGGGATGAACTCTATAGGATAAGTACCAAAAAAAAAATCTATTATCAAACAAAAAAATAGAATTGCCTTGATTTGTTTTTTTTTACCAATTATTCAATGTATTGCCAAAAAAAATAATAACGAACCTTACAAAATAAAAAACAAACAAAAATTAATTAAAAGTTAATATATATTATAGTAAATTACATTACCCTCTCTTGAGAGTTGTTTAAATTACATTACTCTCCCCTCTTATGTTAAAATATATACTTTCCTCCCCTCTTATACAAAATATATTAGAGAAAATTACTCTCATCTCCCTCGAAAGAAATTTGAATTTCATTCCCCTTCCCCTAATATTAAAACATACATTTTCCTCTTTTAATCAAACTTCATTTTAACTTTTTACACGAGCTTTATTAATTCTTTACGCAATTAGAAATAAATCTCTTACTTTAGTTCATATATCTTTGAATATTTTAATGGAAGATTTTATAAAATAATTAAGATGTGAGACCTAAAGTTATGTTCATGTTGTTTTGTATATTACACGGGTTTGATTTAGTTCTTCATTCTATAAGAAATTACTCTCTCCTATTAGATCAAATATCTCTTGAAATTTTAACCGAATATTTTACCCATAAAATTAAAACGCGAAACATAAGATTATAGTCTCAATTGTCTTTACTTTTTATATACGTTTGATTTAATTCTTCACACCGTAATAGATTATCCTTTTTTGTTAAATTAAATCCTTTTTGATATTTTAATTGAAAATTTTGTAAAAAAAATTAAGATGTAAGGCCTAAGGTTATAGTTTCAATTGTTTTTCTTTTTTACACAGGCTTGATTTTGTTTTTCACACCGCAAGAAATTACTCTCTTCTAGTTGATCAAATTCATCTTAAAATTTTAATTGAACTTTTTACAAGAAATTTTAATTGAACTATTTGATCAAGAAATGCCTAAGTCTCAAATGTTTTACTTTTGACGGCTTTATTTATTTCTTTACGCCATAAAAGATTATCATCTTCCGTTAGAACAAATTTCTCTGGATATTTTAATTAAAGTTTTTACAAAAATAATTAATAATTGAGACCTTAGGTTATGATATCAATTGCTTTACTTTTTACTCAGGCTTCATTTAGTTCTTCAAGTCGGAAGAGCGATTACCTTCTTTCATTGGATCATATCTTTTTGGATAATTTACTTGAACATTTTATATAAATAAATAAGTTATGAGGCCTAAGGTTATGGTCCAGTTGTTTTACTTATTACACGAGATTGATTAGTTCTTCACACCGTAATAAATTACTCTTTTCTGTTAGAGCAAATCTCTCTTGAAATTTTAATTGAACTTTTTACAAGTATTATAAAAAAAGCGTGACCTTATATTATAGTATCAATTGATTTACTTTTTACACGAGCTTGAATAAGTTCTTCACACATGTAAGAGATTATTCTCTTATGTTATATGAAATTCATTTTGATATCTTAATAAAAAAAATTACAAAAATAATTAAAATGTGAGATCTAGGGTTATGGTCTCAATTGTTTTACTTTTTACACATGTTTGATTTATTTTTCACACCGTAAAAAATTACTCCCTTCTATTACATCAAATTCCTCTTGAAATTTCACTTGAACTTTTAAAAAAGAAAATTTTAAGACCTTAGAATACAGTCTCAATTGCTTTACTTTTTACACGGTCTTTATTTATTTTTTCAGACCTTAAGAGATTACAATTTTCCGTTAGAATAAATTTTTCTTGATATTTTAATTGAAGTTTTAAAAAATAATTAAGATGCGGGACCTAAGGTTATAATCTCAATTACTTTACTTTTTACACGAACATTATTTAGTTTTGCACGCTGTAAGAGATTACACTCTTCCGTTAGTTCAGATCTCTCTTGAAAATTTAATTTAACATTTTACAAGAATAATTGAGATGTAAAAGATTACGAGCTTTACTTTTTACAGAGGCTTAATTTAGTTTTTCACACTGCACTACAAAAAACTTGGTATTTAGCGGCAGTTTTTTAGTGGAGGTTTAGGACAACCCCTCCAGTTTAGTAAGGAATGACACGCTTGCTTTAAAATTCTTATGTATATTTGGAGGGTTGTAACCCCCGAAAATTGATGCCACGTTTCCCACTCTCGCGCGCCAGTTTTATCATGGTTTTTCTACTTTTTCTTTTTTTCCTCAAATTTTAATTGTTTTAGAAAAAATAAAAGAGAAATCTCACTCCAAACGGGAAAGCACTACAAAAAAACTGGAAAGCGGCGGTTATAACTGCCGCTAAATGCTTAGCGACAGTGCATTTAGCGGCGGTTATAACCGCTGCCGCTTTCCAATTTTTTTGTAGTGAAGAAAGAAGAATTACCGCAATCTCTCCGTCACAACCTCGCTTCGTCTCAGCCCGCACCCTCCGTCTCACTCCGCAACCTTCGTCTCAGCCTCACTCTGCTCCGTCGTCTCACTCACTAATGCCTATTTTCACTCAATGAGGTAAGTTTTCGATTCTTTTCACTTTATTTCGATTTCATTCTTTTCAACTTAGGGTTTCAGTTCTTTGTTTCAATCAATTTCTCAAACTAGGTTTCAATTTAGGATTTCATTCTATACAGATCCAGATTATGTTTATTTATTCTTTTTCTATAGTTTGTACTTTGTTAGTGGTAACTATGTAAAATTCAGCTTTAGAAAAGATATTCACGTTGTGCATTTTGTGTGCTTTTTTAAGGATTTGTTAGATGAATAAGTTGATTGAAGGTTGATTATTAGAGTAAGGTAGTAACAACAAGCAAGAAACAATTAATTGAGGTAGCTGTAAGAAATTACTTTCTTCTGTTAGCTAGATGTAATCCTTCTTAAAATTTTAATTGAGCTCTTTACAAAAACAATTAAGAAGACCTAAGATTATGGTCTTAATTGCTTTATTTTTATACACGGGCCTGATTTTAGTTCTTTCTACCGTAAGAGATTAACTCTCATTTGTTAGATCAAACTCCTTTTAATATTTTAATTGAACATTTTATAAAAATAACTGAGATTCGAGGTCTAAGGATATCGTTTCAATTTCTTAATTTTTTATGTGAGTTTAATTTAGTTCTTCACACTTTAATAGATTACGCCTCCTCCGTTTGACCGGATATCTCTTTGAATATTTTAATTGAACTTTTTTACAAAAAATAATAAAGATGCGAGGTTTAAGATTTTGGTTTCAATTATGTTTTACTTTTTACACCAGCTTGATTTAATTATTTCCGTTAGATCAAATACATTTTGATATTTAATAGAATTTTTTTTACCTAATAGTCAAGATACAAGGCTTAAGGTTAGATGCTCTTGAATGAGTTCTTCATCCCATAAAAGATTATCCTCTTCCATTAGAACAAAACGCTCTTGATAGATTAATTAAATTTTCTACCAAAATAAGAATAAAATAAATATATGTGCACATTAAAGTCTAAAATCATTAATTCTAACAAAAAAGTCCAAAATCAATATATTTTTATGAATGAAAGCTAACTCATATATAACGTGGGCAATTTTTCACTTCTAAATTAGAGAAAAATCAATATCCTGGAGAAAAACAATATATTTTTATGAATGAAAGCTAACTTAGAGAAAAACAGAAGAAACAAGAGAGAGGAACAACAACAACAACATTTTTAGCATAGATCTAGCCCTTCTGTTTCAAAATCCAGAAAAATCCTGGAGAAAAAATTCAACAGAGTTATGATTTATAAACAAAACCAAACAAAATAGATCTAAAATCTCATTGCCAAATTTTTGCAAAACAAATCTCATTGCCAAATAAACTCACTGAAACTGCTATATAACAACAGAGTTTGGGCATGCTTAGAATCATTTTTGAATATGGGACATTTATTTGGGCGTGCTTAGAATCCTGATATTCGGCAAACTATTCGGGTACGGTGGGGATTGATGTTGTGGGTGGCTGGCCGACAGTTGGATTAAGTAACGTGTGTCGACAGTGGCGGTGTACCGAGTGGTTTCAATGAGTTTGATGAAAAGATTGAAGTTGTTGGTTATTGTTGTTGAAGTTCCGATGAAGACGAGGAAGAACACATTCTTTTATTTTAATTTTTCTTTAAAAAAATAAATAGGTATTTAACTTTTAAAATAGTTTGCTTACTAATTAAAAATGTTACTATAAATTAACACATGTCACCACGTGATTTGTTAACTAATTAGAAAAACGGGTCCATACTGTGCCACATCACTATTCCGTTAACCAAACAAACGGAAGGTCTAAATTGGATAACAGTAAAACTTATAGGATTTATTTTAATCATTTTTAAAATGTAGGGACTAAAATATATATATATATATATATATATATATATATATATATATATATATATATATATATATATATATAACAAGCATTTTTAAAATTTTAAAAAAAAAATATATATTCTAGCCCGTGTTTGACACGGGTGTCCATACTAGTAATTAATACTCTAGGCTGCACAAAAAGTACGAGAATAAATGGTAAATCCTACAAGATCGAGTGGATCAAATAACAATGACATCAATCACACTACATAATTTAAGCAAATAAAAATTCAACCTATAACAAATATATAATTTTTTTATAATAAATCCATACAATCAATCCAAAGTAATAGATGAACAAACACACCAATATTATTTATCCAAATTGACTCTTGTATGAAGGATAAAACAATTCAACAAAAAATTAACTTCAAAAACTCAACAAAAACAAACCCTAATTTCTCATATTTTTCTTTATCTCATGAACAAAGGGAGTTACAAACTCAACAATATTAATGTATAAATGACTAGCCAAAATTTGTTCCTCTCAAAAATCAAACAAACTCAAGAGATTTTACCTAGGGGTGGACAGAAAACCCGCGACCCGACTTAACCTGAAAAAACCGATAAAAAAATCGAAAAATGGGCGGTTTGGATTGGGCCACGGGTTTGCGGGTTTAGAAATTCGGTTTGAACAGAGTTGACGTGGGCGGGTTCGGGTGGAGAGAACTGTACCGATGAGACCCGAAATCCGCCCGCATAGTAAAAAAAATAAAAATTAGTCTACTACACTAATAATGTCGACGTTAGTGGAATGCATATATGTAATTTTTTTCTTTTAAAAAATGCACAAATATCTAGTAATTATATTGATATTATTATTTTTTCAAATAGAAGTAATCAATGCATTTCAATTTACAATACAATTTTTTACTATCACAATAAAATAGTACCTCTGCATATTCTAGAAACACAAACTCTCTCCTTTCTTGAGAATACAAAAATTGCTTTTAAACTTTGCATTTCATTTATTATTGTAATGAGACAATCAAGCACAATGAAAGTTATGAAACTGATTAAGTAAATGAATCACTTCTTTTCTCTTCTTCGTCATTATAATATTTTTTGTCTTTGTAAATATCAATTTTTTCTTCATGTTTTGTTATTCTTTAATTTATATTTTATTTTTCTTTTGTTGGTTTGGTGATAATATATATCAGATATGCAAATGATGATATTGATATTTTAATTTTCGTGTTATGAATCTAAGTTTATTTTTTTGATATTGCTCTATTTATTTATAATTTTTTTTATTGAAACCGAAATAATCCGCCCGCAAATCGCACAACCCTAACCCGTCCAAACCGAAGAACAAAAATGGACAAAAACGGATCTCTACATATCTCTACATAGTTCAATTGTAACCAATCAATGTAACTATAAAAGTACAAAATGACCATTCACCAAACCCAATTGGGAGATGAGTTGGCAAAGCATGTACTATAATATGAAGTTTTCATTAATCTACTGACAAGACTACTTCCTATATCTATCCTATATTTACCTATTTTCTTTTTCCTTTCATAGAAAATTTTGCAGTATCATTTTCATATGACAATTACTTTAATATTTAAATTTCTCTTTTTGGGCAAGTAGAGTCTGATTTTACCAAAACAAGCAAATTATGAGGTTTCAATTTTTTAATACAAAAAAATCATTTATTTCTTAATATGGTGGGGTAGCTTGTGGAAGCAAGATGGTATCAGATTGATTAATAAGGAAAGGTAGGTTTGTGTATTTTCCCTCTCTCTTAGCCAAAAATGATAGTCAAACCCAAATTCAACCTTTTTCCTTGAACTGACACCAATTATGTATTATCACTACTTTTGGGAGTGCTTAGTTTCTCCTTTCTTTTGATTCCTTTAATCTCATTTAATTTTTACCCTTTTCGACTTTCTTTTCCTTTTTTAGGCTCAACCCTTTATTTCTATCCCTTCCTTGGTTGAAAATATTTTCTTTGATTTTTCCAATTTGGTGCAAATCTACTTCCATTTGAAGTTGCTTTTTCTTGCTGGTAAGTTCACCTATAATGAAAATCACTTAAATATTTGTAGGTTTTTAGACCCTTCTAGGAATCTATTACAACAATTCTACGTCTCTTTCTTTTCATTGAAATCTGTATAAAAGATATTAATAGTTTTTTTGTTATTTATTTTCTCCAAGCTTTTTCATTAAATTCCTCATTTCTTTCATCCATCATATTTCAAACATCGATCCTTGAAGAGTTTTCGTTCTTTTGGTTTTATTGATGGTGAGATTTTAATCTTTTAAAAAAAAAAAAAATTTCTATTTCCTATAGTATTTCTAGATCTAATTAAATGCTAATTAATATTTCATCCCTTTTTCCTTAAAAGTTTTGAATTTTTCGTTTAATTTTTCCTTCTTGAAGACTCTCTTAATTTCACTATATATTAAATTTGTCATAATTTTTTTTAGGCAAAAGCTAACAACTAAATAAAGAAATATTCTTCTCAAAACTTGTGCATTTAACTTTGTAAAAGTCAAATCATTGCATTTTTCAATGAAATAATTCTACTTTAAGGTTTTTTAGGGCACATGTTAGTATGACCTTTTTTTATAAGTATTTCTTGATTTCTTATACTTTCTTTTTGTGTGGTTTGTGATATGATTTAGCAAAGAGAAACAAAGATGGTGAGAGGAAAAACTCAAATGAAGCGTATAGAAAATGCAACAAGTAGACAAGTTACATTCTCAAAGAGGAGAAATGGTTTGTTGAAGAAAGCCTTTGAGTTGTCAGTGTTGTGTGATGCTGAAGTTGCTCTCATTGTTTTCTCACCAAGAGGACGGCTTTATGAATTTGCTAGCTCAAGGTTTGTTCATATTTAATTAATTTTTTTTATCTCAAATCATGTGATTTTCATGTGGTAATAATGTTCTTTGTGTTTATTTAGTTTTTGAAGGCAAAAGAGATTATATTTATAATAATTTAGACCAACAATCAATTGTGTTTATGTTGTGTATATACTATATATCTTTAAGTGTGCTAATAATTAGAGGAGGAGCATGTAACATCTTTTGGATTTTCTAATACCAAAATTAAGCTTTTTATTATTTTCTATGTTAGAATGGGATATTGAAAATGTTAATAAATTAGAGGTTAGGTTAGTTTCTAAAACTTGGATCCTTAACTTAATTCCTTCTTAAAACTCATTTGATGTCTTCTACTTTTGTGTTATCACAATAGAAAAACAAAACATTATCAGTTATCACAATAGAAAAAAATATGACATGCATGAAGCTATTAGTTTTTAAATAATCAAAAACTTAATATATGACATCAAACACATAAATAAAATAAAATCTAAAACCATTCTATATAAATAGAGATTTTTTTTTAATATCAAATTGAATGTATACTAAGAAAGATGGAGCACACCATCAAAAAAAGAAAGAAAGATGGAGTACAAGAGTACACTGTCCATTACAATTATAGGATTAAAATTATAAGTTTTTTTTTTTGACAAAAAGTTATTAGTTAGTGTTTTAAAACCTGAATAAAAGAACAAATCAAAGGACTAGCAACAATGTTTGTTATATCACATGTACTATAAGAGAGTTCTTATTCCTATATATACATAATTATCTGCACTACATAAACCAAGATTTGATTAATATATCCTCCAATATCTTATGATCAATGTTGTAAATATAATATTTTGGTTTAAGTTGAAGGTCGTACTTTCGTACCTTTCTTTTATCATTAAAGATAATGTGGTGATCTAATAATGATAAAAAGGAAAATGTACATATTTTAGCATAATTCGAGGTCACAAACAATAACCCTCTCGTTCTAAGTTATGATTTTATATTATAATCAAACTTATAATTTTATATTATATATTATATAGTCAAAGTTGCAAATTTAGCTATATATTATTTGCCAACTTATGGTCTAATAAACTATTTAATAGTCTAATTCTGGTGATCAATTAAGTGTAACCATGGAAGTGATTTCTGAAAGTACTGGTGATCATGGTGAAGTTAATTATATTATATATATCATGGCATATATACAAATATTTTCAAAATAAAATACCTAACATATATATATATATATATATATATATATATATATATCAAGGTTTTCAGAACCGGACCGGTCATCGAACCGGTGAGCTTACCGGTTCAAGGTTCAATCGGTCGGATCGGGGTCGGACCGGTTAGACCGTTTTTAATTAAATATATATTTTAATTAATATATAAATAAAAATAAATAAATAATGACTTAATATTTCTTATTTTTACACATGAAAAAGATAAAATGTCATAAAGTTAATATAAAATTAAAACTTTAGTACATTAAACATAAAATTTCTAATTCAAACTAAATTAAAAATTACATAATAACTAAGTCAAATAACACAAAATAGTACAATAACATCGTTTGTAACTTGTTTATTTTTTTAATCTTTCTTTTACGAATAAAACCAAATAACATCATTTGGTATTTTATTAATATATATATATATATAGAGGATGTATAATATGATAATGACAAAAATATATGAGAATATGAGAATAAATATTATCCATTGAATTAAAATAAAAGGTTTAAATTAAAACACTTTTTAATGTGTACTTTCCACTCAATCACAACTCCTCAACTTCTCTTTGCATTCCTTTGTTGAATCTTGCCCTTTCATACCTTACCCATTTTTTTTTCAATTCTTTCTTCCTACCTGTTCTACGGCAAAGATAATTATCACATATGGATTGATTGTTGTTTCTATTCCGAGAATTATTGTTTAATGGTGAAGAATAATCAGCAAGTCAATCTTTTATATTAATACCCAACCCAAAAACTATGAACTTTCCCTCTTCTCTTATCAATGAAATTGTAAATCTCACTCATTAAATCACTTAAAAAAATCACATACAAATAATATACAAATTACTTAAAAATCACAGTTCCAAAAAATTAAATTACTTAAAAAAACACCAATTAAATCAATCAATCAAACTTAACGGCACAGATCTGAGGGTGCCTATTATAATATCAGAGCTGCTCAATCAAAGAAGATGGTGGCGATTAATCGGATCTGAGGGGAACGATGGTAACTTAGCGGCGCGGAGGCACGAACGACAGACTGTAGATGACGAAAAATGGTAGTAGCGGCAGGAATGTTATAGAAGTGGAAACACGACGAAAATAAGCAGTTTTGTGGCGGCGGTAATGGTGAAAGGCTGGAGTGAGAAGAAGAAGACGAGATTTTGAAACTGAAGAGAGTAGGTGGGGTTTATGGTGCGAATGAGAGATGAATATCGATGGTGGCAGTGGTACGCCGTGAGAAAGAAAGATTCAGGGAAGAAATGAGAGAGAAGTTTAAGAGTTTGTGATTGAGCGGAAAGAACACATTGAAAAGTGTTTTAATCTCAACCTTTCATTTTAATTTAATGGCTATTTTTCATTCTCATCATTTTCATATATCTCTGTCATTCTCATAGTATACATCCTCTATATACTATGAGAATGGTATCTTTATATGAGAATGTGAGAATAAATCTTAGCTATCAGATTAAAATGTAGCGCTGAGATTAAAACTCTAAAAATGTATCACGCCACACTATAACAAACCTCAAATTCTCTTCCTTCATTCTTGGTCAAATCTCTGACTCTCTCTCTCAATCCCCCGCCGACGATGAACCCTATCTCAAATTCCGACCATCACCATCACCCCCTCTATGTTCAGTTTCACGAATTTGAATTATGACAAAACTGCTTCTTTTGGTTGCCTATTTCAAGAATTGGGTTTTTTTTTTATTTTATTTCTGGAGAGATCACATTTCTTTTTGATTTCCGAAGTAATCTTTTTTATTTTGTTAAATTTGTATGTATATGGAGACGATTCATTTTCTAAGGGTGAAAATAGAAAGTGTAGATGATGATGATGATGGTAGTATAAAATAGAAGGGATACCGTAACAAACTTGAGAAATTTAATGGAAATTGATTACAAAGAATTCACCCAACCCATCATCTTTCCATTTGGTTGGGTCACGTTTTTCCTTGTTGTTCAAATTCATTATCTTAATGTTACTCTACAAATTCATATGGAGTGGTGATGGTGGTCCCTGTGTGTTATCATGATAACAACAACCGCCCACAAAAAACACATGCGGTGGAACGCAGATCTGAGGAAGAAATTCGAAGACGAAGGGGTAGAAAAAACAAATTCAAACATTGATTAGGTGTAGCTTAGGCACATGGTAGTTTTAAAATGAGATTTTAAATCTCAACCACTCAATACTGATCCAAGGGTTGACAATCGTTCTCATCATTCTCACATAATAAAAGCATTCTCATTAGATATGTCCTCTATATATATATATATATATATATATATATATGAAACGACGTTGTTTTGACCTCCTTTTTTAATAAACAAAACGGAACCATCGAACCGCCTGGACCGGCCGGTTCACCGGTTTTTTCCGGTTCAAGGACGGTTCGACCGGTTTTTTACCGGTTCGCCTGCATGCCGGTTTTGAGGCCTAACCGGATCGGATACATCACCGGTTCACGGTCTGACCGGTCCGACCGGCCAGTCCGGTTCGATTTTGACAACCTTGATATATATATATATATATGAGTTTAATTGATATGCACTGACGGTGTAAAATAATTTTACACGGTCATCCAATTAGAAACCATCAATCTTCCATGTCATATAAAAAAGTGGGGTAAAGTGGGGTGACGTGGCAGAATACATGATTATCATTCGTTGACAGTGTAAAATAATTTTACACTGTCAGTGCATACAAATTAAATACACTCTCAGTGTAGTTTATTAATGACATATGCATGCATATATGTTCAAGTATTTATTAATGATGATTTAATTTATACACTCTCTGTAGTTTCTTTTGCATATGTAGTTTTTAATGTGTTGCCGCATCTTATATTCAATAAATATTGACAACATGGGCGTGAGGCGAATGCATGCGCTGACGCACTTGTCAACATGAGTTATGAGCATGATCCGGGGATCCGCTTGTATATGAGCAACGTCCCTTTAAATTGAGTTCGGTGTTATCAGCTGATATCATGGGGATAACTACCCTTAGAGTTATCATTGTTTAATTGCTTCTTTCCTTAGGCTTAGACTCCTTTTGTATCAAAAAAAAAAAAATTGACAACACACCATAAATGCATTTGTAAAATTAATTTTTTACACAAAAGACGTTACATTCTCAAAGAATTTGAGATAAACATGTTTCCGGTGATGGATGCGTTTACATTTTTCTTGTTGGTTCAAAGGTTCACAATATTGTTGATCTTGTCATCTACATTCCCAACAAAACCTCCTTCGTGCCTTGCTCTTCAATTGTAATTGTTGCCCTTGCTATCTTGTTCCACACCAATCCAAAACGGCGAAACAAGGTTTCTTCGAGGCGCATTTGCATATATGCTTCATTTTGAGTTTCTTGAAGTAAATTGCTATCTAAATACGGCCTTCCATGATGAAGATCAACCTCATCCTTTAGGACTCATGCAAATCAATGACCAAATCAATTCAAATCATTAGTGATGTTAATTAACTAAGCCAATCAACCACCTAGTTGTTCTGCATTTTTGAATTATTCTTCAAAAAAAAATTGATCAAGTCCAAGAAATGTTTGAATCTTGATCTTGCATGACTTGGTAATTTTCTCAACCACTAAAGTAATTTTGTCAACCACAATCTTCTTGAATTCAATTATATCTATAACAAAGTGTAAACAAATATTAATGTGTTTTTCCATTTCATGATACACTTGATAATTAGCTAAAAGACATGCCTTAGACTTGTTCTCAACAAAATCTTCTAGTCGTTCCATGTAGATTGTGTCTTCAAGGTTTCCATGTAAGAAAGCATTCTTCAAATTCACTTGCATACAACTATTCTTTGTTTCAGAGGAGGCTTCACAAATTTTCATCTTTTGTTCTTTTTTCCAATAAATGCATTTTAATCAATCCGTTTATATTTAAAATATTTATAAATATGTTTGTGTGCCCAAATAACAAGTGTTGAGTTT
The DNA here is from genome assembly GCA_954870985.1 of Trifolium fragiferum. Lineage (NCBI taxonomy): Eukaryota > Viridiplantae > Streptophyta > Magnoliopsida > Fabales > Fabaceae > Trifolium > Trifolium fragiferum. The sequence goes on from OX940792.1 coordinate 13,129,180, forward strand.
GTGCCCAAGTAAAAGTTCCTCCTCTCCTAAAAGCATAATAAATCATATCAACATCATTGTGTATCCAAGGTGCCATAATATCCATCTTCTTATGTTTAGACAATTGATAGTTAGGATTCAAATAGAACTTCAGTGTGGACTCTCATCTTTTTCACATCTCTGTCTCACTAGTGGAAGACTTCAGCTCAAACCGAGTCTTCTCCATGACAATTTTCATGACTCTGGTCTTCATGTCCTTAAACTTCATCCCCATGCTTATAATAAATATATCTTGATCCCCCGCGAGATTCCGCCTCTTCCACAACTTGTACCTTTTCACACCTTTCGGATAACCAAAGAAGACATATTACACAACTCTAACAATTTTTGTCTTGCTTGGTATGTGCAAACATAAAGCTATAAATTTTTTTTTTTAAATGAGAGTAGTTTATTAGTTTCCTGCTCCAAATCTCTTTAGGTATCTTGAAGTCTATTCATGTAGGACGTTTAGTACTAATAATTTGTCCCCATAAATTTGAGGGTAACTTTTCTTTCAAAAGCTAGGCCATTTTATTGCGGTGTTTGTGTCTTACGTTTATATGGCTCTTTATACATTATTTCTTGTAAAACTTCTAAAATTGTTTGAAATAAACTATAGGTCATTGTCGGTTCTCAAAACATTCAATTTAGTTCCATTTCGATTCCTTGTAATTTTGTCACTTATATGTTTCAAAATGTGAACTCACATTCTGCAAAGAGGATTCACGACTATCAAACATCTTAAGATGAACCATACTCATATCTTTGAACCTTGCAACCCTTGTAGTCGAGGCGAGCAACTCCACCTTCTGTTAAAGTAGAGATACAACAAAGAGAAAGAAAAACAAAGAAGGCTAGGATTTTACTCAATAATAACAATAACAATAGCTTGAATGTTGCATAGTATTACAATAAGAATATATACTAGGGAAATAGAAAAGTGGAAAGTCTAAAATACCCTTACTCTTAACTAATAATACTTATATATTATCTAACACTTTGAACTCCATAGTCTCAAAATACTTTTTCCTTGGACACATGTGATAAGATCATCATGAGTCCATGGCCCAACTCTTCTCCATTTCAAAACTCATCACCAAGTGTCATATCCTTTCATCTGAGGCAACCTTTGCCCTCTTCTCGGGATAATCTTTCTTGAAGTGACTGATATGTTATGACAAATGAAGCATTTGTACTTCGATTTATCAAACCCTTTAGATTTAGACTCAGTCCGAGATTTCGATTTTTTCATGTTTTCCCTTCTTGAGACATTCAAATCTTCACCATTATTTTACACTTTCAAGCGTTTAAATTAGTAAGAAAATTTTCATGCCTCTCATCGAAAATGTAGAGAAAATAAATGCAAGGTCCATCAAATTATCATGTAAACTGATGATATCAAGCAATTTTTCCATTCTTTCTAATCCTCCAACTTGTTTGTATTTTGATCTTGTGTAGGATTTTGTTGTCATCTATTTATTTCATGTCCTTTCAGTGCTTTAGCATTAATAGCATAGGATTTACTATTAATGTTTCTGCTTCAATCGCCTAGATCAATTTTTCTAAGTCACCTTCAACTTTATCTGCTTTTGTCCTGTTCTTTATGTATCTTGAATCCTTTATTAGCTCCTTTTTTCTCTCAGATAATTTCTTATTTTCTATCTAATTAGCAACTACCTATATATTTATACTTAATATTTTGGACCCGAAATTAATCACTAACATTGACTTCAATGATACAGCGTTTCAGAAACAATTGGACGATACCGCAGTCATGCCAGGATTAATAATCCTCCTCCAACAACATCTGAATCAGTTGAAAATATTCAGGTAAATTACATTTATGTGTAGGTTAAATACTCAGGTTAATTACATAAATTGAATTTTGAAGAATGAAATTGTCTTGATTATTTATTTGCAGCATTTGAAGGAAGAAGTAGAAAACATGAGGAGGAAGATTGACCTTCTTGAGACTTCAAAACGGTTAGTTAAAGTTCATGAATCCATATTCATTTGTTCACAAAAAAACAACTTATAATAATTAAAAAAGACTATGTTGCATTTGGTAAATTTTATACATTCAGGAAACTCTTAGGAGAAGGTTTAGGGTCTTATTCTATTGATGAACTACAAAAGTTAGAGCAACAATTGGAGAAAAGTATTAACAAAATTCGAACAAAAAAGGTTAGCAATAAAAAAAACATTTGTAAATTCAAAGTTTATAGACATTTTTAAATTTGAAATATCTATTTTTCAGACTCAAGTTTTCAGGGAACAAATTGAGAAGCTCAAAGAAAAGGTAAGTTGTTTATATTTTTTTACAATAGGGTGATAATTTAAATTTGTATCTGCCTTTTATAAATGAAAATATTATAAATGTTGGCAAATTAGGACCCCAAATTTATGAAATATCAAATTGCTCTTTTAAATTGATTATCTTGAGCCAAAGTGCTCCTTCTATCAAGTAACTTTATCGGTTAAATGTTGATATGTCATGTCAAGTTACTTCATGACTTATCAATGTTGAGGTGAAGTCACACAAAACCTTAAACATAAGTTTCATATTGGTTAAAAACTTAAGATTTTGTGCATATTGAACTTCCGTCATCGAAAACACAAAACCAATTAGCACTGATGAGATGTCTATGTATAAAAACGCAAATTTTTAACCAGTATGAAACTTGGGTATAGGACTCTGTGTGACATCAATTTGGACAAGTCAAGATGTCACTCAATGTGACACATCTCATACTCTAATAGAGCTTCTTGACGGGGAAGCATTTGACTGAAGTTAAACAATTTTATGCAGCAATTTGATGTATCGTAAATATGGATTAAGTAACAATCTTCCACACTTCAATCACATTACCCACGGCCTTACTTGAATATGATTTGTTCTATAGGATCATACTATAAAAGAAAGAAAAAAAAATCGCATTACCCAAAATCACATTATTTGTCAATGTTTAGGTGACGACACACGAAACCTTAAACACAAGTTTCATATTGGTTAAAAACTTAAGTTTTTAGCACTGATGAGATGTCTATGTGTAAAAACGCAAGATTTTAACCGGTGTAATACTTTTTTGAATACAATTCAGGAAAAAACACTATTTGCTGAAAATGTCAGGCTCTCTGAGTTTACTTTAATTTTTTATACCAAACTTGAAATATCCTCCCATAGTTTTACAAATTTTTCAGTTATATAATGAAAATCCAAATCTATGTGCTGCAGTATGATAACTATTCATCACAGGCAGCAAAACAGCATCAGAGAGAAAGTATACATGAAGCTGAACCCTATGCAGATCAAAGCAGTCCAAGTTCAGATGTGGAGACTGAATTATTCATTGGACTTCCAGAAACAAGAACAAGGCGCATTAATCCTCCAAATTTCTAGCTAGTTAGTTGAGGACTAATATTAATCCTTCTGAGTGACTATGCAAAAGAAATAATTAATTAAGGGCAAGGAAAAATGTCTCATAAATGTTTATTGGATCATATGTTTCATGTATGTATCCTCTCATTCAGAAAAATAATGTGCTGAATGACATGTTGTATTTTGATGCTTTTATGACTCAGAAGTAATTAATACCATCTACATCCATGATGCTCAATTTGGTGGTTTAAATGGACCCACTTAATATTTTATATTTTTTAAATTTTTAAGCAACTCAACTATTTTTCCTAAATATTAATACCACTCATCAAAAAATCTAAATTGGGTCCCACTTAATCCACAACATATCTCAATTTATATTTTATATTAATATACAAGTTGAATAATGCTACGGTGGCCAAACTTGGATACGGGGTTAAAGTATGCTACTCAATTGAATTGGAATAGTGGTAGTAATACTGACACAGGTTCCAAACTTCAGTAATACTACCACCAATATTTATGCTCTAAACACTTCCAGTATTGTGTAATTGTATGACTTTCCTGATTGCTTTGGGATTTCAACTCTATAATGTGAAAATCCATTTTTTAGTCTCACTAAACATGTTGCTTATTATAACTATTTGAGTTAATTAAACCATTAAACAATTTACTCTTTCTTTATAAAGTTATCAAATTTTATTTTACTCCCCTTATTAAGCATGTCATGTCATATTATAGGTTTGAAAAAAATACAGAGGATAATAAAAAAAAAATCGATAACATTACATGATGTAAACACTTGTCTAACCCTAGAAATTATAATAAGCTATTTTTTAAAAATATAAAAATAGTGCATGTTAAATCAGCAGAGAGAAAGATGGATATATTAAGTCGGTGTTTCTTTGATCATGTGCCTTAGTGTTAATAATTATTATATATCTTGTATCAATGGTTTTAATCATAGGATGAGGGGTAGTTGATATGGGGGTAGATTTATGATGTTACTATGGTGTTCTTTGGGTGGGATATAGTGTATGTGTATCTTGACTTGATTTTGTGGCATATCTTATGCTTTATTAACAAAGCATTTTTGGCCTTTTTCAAAAAAAAAAAATTTATGGATATTAAGTTGGATCTGGATCTGCTACGGTTGGAAACCCACACAGTTTAACATTATAATTAATCTTGACTACTAATTTTACATCGGATAGTTTAGATTATAGATACTTTAAAATAATTTTGACTGTCCAATAAGATCGGAAGATCCTGCTACAAATCTTTTTTCTATTAAGTTGGGGTTTATAGATCAAAACTTTAGAGACCATGCGAAAAACTTACATTGTAAACAGTCTTGAGATAAACATGATGTAGATGGCATCATAAGAATGATATTGATATATTGTTAAATGTACTTTTTTTTATATTTTTGAATGGCAAATATATTATATATAATTATAAAAGTGAAAGAAGTATATGAGAAAGTTTTATAAATCTAGGGGGTACAAGAAGTATACTCCGTAAGAACTCCCCAGTCTCTAAGATAAGACAAACAAAGAAAAATAAAACCACAAGAAAAATTAGGAGGCACACCACCAAAAAACTAAAACTCTGGTAGGCATCATCACGAGAGGAAGAATACCCGACGGGAAGAGAGAGGCAGAGATCAACCAGAAGTAGGACAAAACAACTAGAGAGCCTCCAATCCCTCTGACCCATCGAGACCTAACACGACACCAATATAAACTCTATCAGTTCCAACATAAAATAGGATGGATACCCCACTCGTAAAAAGAACATGGGGAGTTAGAGTTTTCACCTAGAAACCACTTCCAAGATAGAAGTTTTACTCTATCGACCAGACACTCGATAGAGAATGTCTCTTCCGAAAACAAGACGTCATTTTGAGATTTCTAAATAGTCTACACAATAGTTTGCAAAATTAACAACCAACCCATTCTATCTTCTCTATCTCTGCCCATGCCCAAGAAAGCCTAAAAAATTGTGAGATATGGCATTGACTCCACCTCCAACCACCGAAGAATATCATACCAAACTTGTGAGATATGGCTACAAGAGCTGAATAAGTGATCAACTGATTCAGACCTTAAACCACATAACACGCACGTCGAAGCACTAACATTTGCAAGGACACCCCGCTTCTAGAGATTTTGACGAGTCGACAATCTATCATGCAGAAATTGCCAAGAAAAAACTGCACTTTTGAAAGAGCCCATTGTTTTTGTTTTTTTTTGGTACAATAAAGAGCCCATTGTTAAATGTACTAATACTTGTTTTTTACCTTTTGAATAAATTTTTACTCTTTCTCTTCCAAAATGTAAGAATTTTTGGATTATATAAACGGGCTTTATGTAGGGACTCAACTTAAAATATAGTTATAATATTATATAAAATGTTGTAAATATATAGATCAATTTTTGTCAAAAATAATAATGTGCAAAACGGTTTTTATAGTGGTTTATCTAAACGTGTTATATAAACGATATATAATAATTTTGAGTATAATTTTTTGTCTTTTTTTTAAATAAGTTTCACGAAAAAATGTAAGATTAATTTTTATTAATTATTGGTTATGGGAAAAATGAGAAGAATAATTAAACGCAATTTACATTTAAATTTACGAGAAGTTGTTTTTTTGACTATTTCACGAGAAATTATAATATAATTCTTGAAAATCAAAAATGTTTCTAACACCATAATTAAATAGGATAAAAGGTTTGTCTATTTTGTTTATAATTTTAAAGAAAAAAAAATTGCTGTTTATAATTGGGACTGAAGATTGTCTAATAAGTGTAGTTTAATTGCTAGATTGCTATCAAGGATTTTACTAGAGAGGTCAGGTAGGTTCGATCCCCTATATTTCATCATTTCTCCAAATTTGAAATGTCTAAGTATTTTTTTTTTAAGTATAAAATGTATAAGTCTGATCACTAAAACAATAGGAAAATTTTTTTTCCTACCCCAACAATCTTTTTTGTACCCCTACAAATTTTTAAATATTCCTATTTTACCCTTATGTTACTATTTATATAATATTGTTATTTTATTATTTTTAAAATTTTATTATTTTTGGGTATTTTTCAGAGTTAAAGCGACCCGGTAAGCGATTTACCGGTACACTTTTTAAAAGTATACCGGTATTCGCAATTTCCATAATGCACCGGTACTCTTTTTAAAAGTATACCGGTATTTTAAATTTTCCAGAACACACCGGTACACTTTAAAAAGAGCACCGGTGTAGTTAAGTTAAAAGAACATACCGGTACACTTTTAAAACTGTACCGGTATGTTGTTCGAAAACTGTACCGGTACACTTTGGAAAAGTGTACCGGTACAGGTTTTTTTTTTTAAATAAAATTTTAAAACTTTATTATTATTCACTTTTTTTAAAACTTTATTATTTTTCTTTGTACAACAGATATGGCTCAAACTGGCGATGCAGATCAAATATCAGTAGATACCACAGCTTTTTTTACGACCAACGAAAAATTTAATACACGAGATGATGTTATAACATGGGCACAAGATGTTGGAATTGCCAATAAAGTGAGTATAATAATTACTAGATCAGATACAAAGAATGGAATAAGAGGAAGAAATGACAAATTAATTTTGGGCTGTGATAGAGGTGGAAAATATGACTCTTCGAAAAGTTCAACGTCAACAGCAACAAAAAAATGTAATTGTCCATTCAAAGTTAGAGCCACACCTTCAACAGATGGTTCGGGATGGAAAGTTCAGGTTAAATGTGGAGTTCACAATCACGGACTACCTGATCAATATGCAGGTCATCCTTGTTTCTCTTATTTGTAATGTTATTTTTTTTCATAATATATTATATTTATCTTTGCAATTCAAAAATAAATAAAAAAATATGCAGGTCATCCTCGTAAGGCGCATTTAACCGTGGAAGAAAATAAACGTGTTGAAGATCTGTCAAAGTGTAATGTAGCACCAAGGAACATCGTTTTAGACTTAAAAAGAATTAATCCAGATTCTCTTGTTGATGCCAACCAAATATATCGAAAAAGACACATGCTGCAAAAACAAGAAAGAGGTTCTATATCAGAGATGCAACACGTGCTGCAATGTTTAGATGATAAAAAATATGTCACGTGGAATAGAAGAAAAGATGATGGGTCTGATATTTTGAGTGATATTTTTTGGGCACATCCAGATTCAATCAAGTTGTTAAATTTGTTTCCAATTGTTTTGGAAATGGATTGCACATACAAAACAAATAAATACAGACAACCATTGCTTGAAATTATTGGTATAACTTCAACCAAATTGACATTCAATGTTGGATTTGCTTACTTGGAAGCTGAGAAGACGGACAATTATTGTTGGGCATTAGAGAAGTTAAAACAGTTGTTTATTAAGCAAAATAATGTTCCTCAAGTAATTTTGACCGATAGGGAGCTTGCTTTGATGAAAGCAATTGAAATTGTATTTCCACGTACTGTAAATTTGCTTTGTACGTGGCACATAAACAAAAATGTGACTGGAAGATGCGGCGTACATGTAATTAAGGATATGCGAGAGTTGGTGAAAAATTTATGGCAAAATGTTGTACGTAGTACAAATGAGGCGGAGTATCATCAACAGTTGAATGCGGTTAATCATCCTCGTGATGTTGTGGATGTTTGATTTCGAATCGTAGTTGTTTAATTTTGAATCTAAATTTGATACTTTTAGTTGTTTAATTTTATGATAGATGACATAACTGTAACAAAAATTTCACAAAAGTACATAGATAAGTACACAAGCAAATGTTTGTCAAAAAAGATCACAAGCAAATATCCAATAATGCTAAAAAAAAAAAAGTACAGAAGCAAATGCATCAAGGCACATAATGATCAGGATCAACCTCTACACCTTGGCAAATATCCAATGCCATAAAAAGATCATAAAAGGCGTCATCCTCTCTCTGAGCGTCAATCTGAGTGATATATCTCTCAAGCGCGGTAGCAGCTTCATGTCTCCAATAATGCTCGCCTCGTGGTGCATCCTCTGGTATCGGATCATCCTCTGATATCGGATCATCTTGCTGTGCTGGCTGCTGTACTGGCACATACTGGGGAACTGGCTGTACTCCATGTGGTCCATCAACAGGGCGACATAATATAGGATGTGACACCGTATAGTACCACGGCAGATAATCATCTGTAGCCTCAGCAGGATATGTCGCTGCACGTGTCGCCTGAAGGATCTGATCAACAGAAATATTATAACCGATCCAATCGCTATCAATGACAGCAGTGGCAGGAGCTGAAGGTGGTGGTGGTGGTATATACTGTAAGAATCCATACTGCCTAACACACCTCTCCGGCAAATGAGGAACTACCGCACAACCACGCAGATAACCACTATACATACAAATCGGGTCATAAGGTCTAATACCCCTGTGATCTTCAAACGGACGCCAAATCACATCAGACGGGGTCAGTGCATCCATGATCGGTCGATACTCATGAACCTTCAGTTTCCCCTGCTTATATCTCCATCGCATAGCTCGAGGGAAACCGGGTGCATTACAAGAAAACCCGGAATCCGCATCCGCCCGCCGACCAAGGCCAGGGAAATACTCGTGAATCCAACACTGTTACAACAAAAATAAAAAATATGTCTATGCAACGAAAAAAAATATTAAATATTAAAAAAAAATCGCATACTAAATTACATTCTAAACATGCAATATGCATACAAAAATGTCCAAAATTAAATAACATCTACAGTACCGAAAAAGAAATGTTACCTGTAGAAGTGTCGCGTACCCTGCAAAAGCCTTTGTGGAGAACATGGAGGCATCATTCAAGTTATCATATAAACAAACTAACGCAGCACTGGCCCAAGAATATGTATGGCATGCAGATAAATCTCTAAACATAGGCAGCCATTTTGCGTCCACGCGCGTGTAGCTTTTATCCGTGAAAATAGTACATCCAACCAACAACAGCATCCACGCCCTACCAGCAAAAACAAATCTCCCGTGTTGGCAATTATTCTTATAACACTCATATAGCCACTGCTGAGAAAAATATCCACCCCTCTGCTCTGAAGTTTCTACCAATGCGCTCTCAATACTGACCCCCAACAACTCTGCTGCAAGTGATGCAGCTTCTTCCATGCTAACTGATATCGGAGTGTAAAAATTACCCCTAACAGGCAGATGCAACAGACATGACACATCGTCGAGTGTAATCGTCATTTCACCAAATGGCATGTGAAATGACGATGTCTCCGGATGCCACCTCTCAATAAATGCTGCTAAAAGGTTTGGATCAACCTTTGTCAAACTCGTATGCTCAAGCCAGCTCAATCCAGACAATTCCAACCAATTTTTAATAACTGGTGGACGTTGATCAGAAACCCAACTAGCTAACTTTGCTCCTAAAGATGCTATCCTCAAAAGTGGACGATCCTGCATATATTTAAAAAAAAAACATTATCAATAATATTTTAACACTACTGTTGATATAACTTCATCAATATAACTTAACAAATAATAACAAAATAAACAATTAGTTACCTGATCAAACCATACATGACGAGATACATGCTGCTCGTATCGTGTCAGAAGTCTGGTATCAATGGGACCTCCAGGCCAGCCCACAGCCGCAAGCTGCTCCGGCACTGGCTGATCCTCTGCCTGGCGCTCACGATGATCACCACGACTAGTCCCTCCCATACGTCGAATTCTACCGTCTCGTCCTCTGGTGCGCACCACTGAAAAAAAAAAAAATTTTAGAAAAAAAAAAAAAAAAAATCTTCAACTGGACCGGTATGAACATACATACCGGTACAGTCATTGAAAGTGTACCGGTATGAATATGCATACCGGTACAGTTGCACAAAAGTGTACCGGTATGAATATGCATACCGGTACAGTCGCACAAAAGTGTACCGGTATGAATATTCATACCGGTACACTCAAACCAACTGTACCGGTATGCAAGTTTACATACCGGTATACTTTTACACAAGTGTGCCGGTAAACTCACTTTCTCCGCTCTCTCGGTACACTTTGTTTGCAAATGGTAAAAGTGATAAATTTTTCACTCTTTTAATTTATATATGAGGGCATTTTAGTCATTTCAATTTCAAATGTTGGGGTATTGAAAAGATTGTTGGGGTAGAAAAAAAATATTTCAAACAATAGATGTAAAATAAATTGAAACCGAGGGGGCATATCAAAATAAACATTTATTGGTTTTCATGTAGCCATAATTGTGATAGCGACAATTTCTGTTCCCACCACCATTTTTATTTTTCACCCTTGTAGCAAGCAAAAAATTTCGTTATACATTTTTCGAATATTTTATATGTAAATTTTACTAAAATTTACAATAAAAAAAACTTCGTAACGTATTTTTCGAATTTTTTTGTATGCTAGAAGAGTGAAAAAGAAATGTGGGGATAGGAAGAAAAACTTTTTATGCTAGCTACTAGAAGGATCACAATCAAAAGAAAATTGCTATTGAGGCCCTCCATGTTTGCTTCCAGGCCCCTCAAACTGACCTAAATGCCCCTGGACAGAAATTTCGTGGCATAGGCAACGAAAAAAAATGACTATTGCTGACAAACTGACGAAAGTGAACAATGTCTGCGCGCCTTCAGGATTTTGCCCAGATTAAGTTGGTTTCATTGCCTACCTCACGAACACGCTGCCTTTTGTTGCCTAACTCACGAACACGCTGACTTTCATTGTATAGGCAACGAAATGGCAAATATACTGAATTTTGTTGCATAGACAACGAAATTGTGTCGGCAGTCAAAAACAGCTCCCCATGCAGTCAAAATTGGTTGACACGTGGCCAACTGTGATTGGCCACGTGTGTGGCTGTGATAGTGCACCAGCCAATCAGAATTGACCAAAAATTCTATAAATAGGCATCTAATGTGCCATATTTTTTTACCATTCACTTCTTTTCCTCTTTTGCTCACAAGTTTTAATTTTTTGCCTTTTATAGTTTCGTAGTTTTATTAGTTTTAGTTGGTTGTTATCGGGCGCATGGTCCGTCGTGGACTAACCATAATGCTCCCATCGGTGTTGTTAAGGCACAATGGTTGGGAACATTATGTTAGTCCACGAGGGATTTTGTGTCCTCACTAGGAACATTATGGTTAGTCCAAATGAGTCTTGCTTGACTTGTGGTTACTACTGCACAAATGAGATTGTCCTATAGTGTGGGACTAGTCGTCGGCCGATGAACCGAAGGGATATCGCGCAAAATTTAGTGGGCGAAATAATGTATTATTTCTGCCTGACATGACCCGAAGGGATATTCCGCTAGGTCGGCTTTACTCTTTCCCCGGAGTGAGTTTCTTTTGCCCCGGCATTCATGTTTTTCCGGGCTGGTTTTCTTGCGCTTTCGAGCAAGTGTATTTTTTTGCACCGGATTTCTTGTTGTCCCGAGCATGTTTCTTTTTTCCCCGGGATTAAGAGGGATAAATGTATTATTTCTGCCTAATGTATCCATTTGTAATGGTTGTAACAAAAAATAAATGAAATTGTTTTTGTTAATTGTATTTTGCATTGTTAATGTTATTTTTAATTTTCATTTTCATGTTGTTAAATTAAAATAAATTAACATTAACTTATTGTAAATAAAAAAATCAACTATCCAGTAAAATTAAAAAATTAACAGTATAAAAAATTAACTTTATATCAGATTATCATTTAAAATTCTGGGCATTTCGTCTCTGTGACCATATTTCGTTGTCATGACAACGAAATTCTGGAAAAGTGCTTCCAAGTTTTCGTTGTCTTGACAACGAAAATCTGGAAAAGTGCTTCCAGTTTTCGTTGCAAGGACAATGAAAATCTGGAAAATACGTCCCAAATTTCGTTGCCTAGACAACGAAACCATTGATCACAGAACAAGTTGCAGTGACTTATTATTGTCTATCCACATGGTTTTCGAAACCACGCAAACTTGTCCATGTTCATTTTTAACAGACCTGTTCATATAATTTGAATATACGTTTCTCAACTTAATTACGAAAATTAAAAGTACAAATTAAAATTACAAGACGCATTTATATTGTCGATTAATAAAGTACCATTTACAAAATCAAGTTCAAAAACTATAAGTACGAACAAACAACACCAAATTAACAAAAACAAAATAAACAACGACGAGACTCTAGGCTTGAGAGCTTGGTCCGGCATCGTTGTTTTTCTTCTTCTTTCGCCTCCTTCCTTCACCGTCTATCTTCCTCTTGCGCCGCACCGAGTAACTCGTGATTGGTTCCAAATCAGCATACACTTTTTTCAATAATGCTTTGGCCTCCTCCAAAGTCATGTCATCCTCATCCTCCAATTTTTCCGACACCTCTGTCCGCACTTTCCGACAAATTTCAAACACATCCAACTTCGAATCCTTGTTGTCCTCCTCAATCAACACTTCAAGATTCTCCGGCCGTTGAGGACTGCCCATGCATGGTGCATTAATCTTTGGATGCGAGACTTTGAAGAACCACGCAATATATCCAGGGTCGGCTTCAAATCCATGTGTGGATCTTGGACCCCGCATTTCCTCCGTCACATAATTCTCGGTCAACATATTCTGAAAGGCGTGATCAATTGTGAATCTGTTCATTTTCGCCTTTGCAGATATGTACGGAGCTCTCGGTATTGATTGAACATGTCCATATTGCCGGAGGACACCTTCAGGAAAATGTGGGGAAATCATTGACGTTCCACACATAATTCAGCCCGAATACCAACTTGTATCTTCAAACGGCTTGACATGGCGACGAGCCGCATATGGTTGCCACACGATGTCGTCGTGCTCCATCCGATCCAACGCCAACCTTGTTTCATCCGGTTGCACACCCCCTTTCAACGGTTGAAATTTTGCAGCCAAGGGAAAATGTGGCTGAAATTTTCTGTTCAAAACATATGTCCCAAATCTAGGGAAATGTGCACGAACCCAAGCCTGCGCAAAATAAACAAATTCAATAAAAAAATTATTATCAGCGATAATAAATTATAACGGAAAATAAATAAATTATACGATGACAACCATATTAATTTATTACGCAAAAATAGTAAATTAAATGAAAACAAGAACTAAAATATTAATTTAATTATTTACCTGAAAAAGGCAATTGTAACCGCCGTTGTTTCTACTCTTCTGCCTGGTTTGTTTATTCAAATAGTTGAACAGATAAACGAGTCCTGAGGCACCCCAATTCCATGTGCGCAGCACAGCCAGGTCTTGCAAGTATGTGAGAAAAATCACATCCACATACCGCGTACTTTTGTTGATGAACAGTGTCCCACCAAGCAAGTACAGCAGAAAACATCTGACCGTGCATTCCCTGTAGTACAGCACGGTGTCCTCCAGGTCCTTATCACTCTCTGCCTTCTGAGCAAGGTTGAGGTTGTCGAAGTACAACTGCAAAAGCTTGGGAACTGCAATATGCGCTCCCTTCATCTTAAACAATTCATCCATGCAATCCGCCTTCCCGAAGTTGAGGTACTCCTCACACATATCCGCTCCTTCAGCCTTCGTGCATGCAGTGGATTCGTGGTTAAGCATCTTACCACGAATCAGAATGTGCAGCAAGGACTCAACATCGTCCAAAGTGATGGTCACCTCCCCGCCCGGTATATGGAAGGTGCCGGTCTCTGGTTGCCACCTCTCTGAGAATGCAGTCAGTACACCCCAATCGACGTTGTCGTAGTTTGTCTTCAGCAGGGGTGTCAATCCACTTGCATTTACCGGATCCCAAAACCAACGCAAGTTTTCTCCGAGCACCTCGAAGTCATTAATTTTTTTGCCGTTGTTCATGCACCTCAAATATCGCAACGGATACTGCCTATATAAAAAATAACGCATATTAATGTTAACGAATTAAGGCATACATAAAAATTTAATTTAACGAATTAAAAATTAAGTTAAACAATAACGCATATATTAACTAGTTCCACAATTGAATTGAAAAACAAAACACAAATCCAAACAAACAAATTAAGAAAATTAATGTCTGCGATTTGTTGAAAAATTATATGTCCCAACCACAAAAAGTTGGCAATATGCTTGCCAAATCCAGGCAAAACTGTCAGATCACTTGGGCCACCCGGGCATCCCCCCTCCGGTGCGTCAATTGGTGGCACCCTATATCCCTTAGTCATTACGGGCATTTTTCTACGCTCTGTCCTCCTGGTAGGCTTCTTCGGAGGAGACGGCGTCCGTTCGTCAAAGTCATCCTCCTGTTCGATTTCCTCCTCATGATCTCCACCATCACCATCCTCATCCTCATCTTCCTGCTCCTCCTCTCCCTCCTCCATATCATTCTCCTCAACCTCTGCCTCATCATAATCATCCTCCTCAACATCCACCTCGTGCTCCGTCTCTAAAGTAGTCTCATGATCGGGCACCGGATCGGGATGATTTTCCGCAGTAGAAGAAACTTCCTTCATTCTACCACCCGTCCGTTTTGAGCCCCTTGTCTGTGCTAGGGCACGCTCTCTCTCCATACGGGCCGAGCTATGGGCAACACTATCCCTACCCGCTCTTTTATGAGTAACTTCATCCATTTTTCCTGCAACATTATTATATCATCATCATCAGCTAAATTCAAAACATCAGATTTAATCATCAACTAAACTACTAAATTTAATCTAATTTTTATCATCATCAATTATCAATAATTATGATCAATTAACAACATTATCATTGTTATACCATAATTCTAATCATATCAACATCAACCAAAACTCAATATCATCAATTATGATCAATCCAAATTCTAAGCAACATCTAACTTAATCAACAATGAATTTAATTTATCAACAAAACATTAACTTAATTTAATGAACAATATTGGACAATGATTTTGTTAACACAAACCCTAAATTCCCAATCCAACACATAAACCCCAAATCCCGAAATCAAAATCCCTAAATTAAATTCATAAACAAATTAAATTCATGCAATTGACTGTTATAATCAAAATCAAACAAGCAAAATCAACGAAAATGCACAAAATAAAGGGATTCTTACTTGATTTTCGTTGCCTAAGTGACAAAGTTCTTCACAACCTCCAAAACCTTAGTTCCACGCTTCCTTTGATGTTAATCGAGTACTATTCAATGATTGGATGCAAAATCGATCAAAATCGCAATGAAAATTGCCCCTAAACCCTTTCCCAATCGTTGCTTAGATTTACAGTAGTGATTGGGGAATCGTTTCCTCCGTTTCTGATATCACCTATTTTCGTTGTCTATCCAACGAAACCACGCGTGTTCGTGAGATAGACAACGAAACTATGTGTTTCGTTACTTAAGTGACAATTACGCTAATTTCGTTGTCTAGACAACGAATTTCAAGTAAATTAGGCCAGGAACGCGCCTTCGTCCTGCATGCAACAATATAATTGAATTTCGTTGCCTAGACAACGAAAATTTTGATCATGTCCTCAGGGGTATTTTGGGATTTTACGGGGGCTTTGGAGCAACTATAGGGGCCTCAATAGCAAAGTTCCAATCAAAATAGGCAAGCCCATCAATTGAGAACCTATTACTAGTGTGGTAACTAGCCCAAAGGTGTATGAGAAATGTAATTGTGAATTACGTTTTGCACCATTTTTTTTATCTAAATATCGAACCCTCCTTTTTCTTTCCAAAAAGATGTCTCCAAATACCCCTATTTTCAAAAAGAAAATACACAAAACACAAATGCTACGGTGGACCACCTTCACAAGTGGTCCACCGTGGACAAGTGATTTAACCGAATACAAATTTTACAAAATTTATTGGTAGATTGAAAGTTTATATCATATAGAGCATCCATAAAAAAATTTAAAAAAATTGAAAATCATTTGATATTTTATTGGGATTTATCAAGATTTACAGTATTTAATAAACCGTTAATCTTGATGGATCTCAATAACATATCAAATGATTTTCAATTTTTCTAAAATTTTCTATAGATGATCTATATGATATAAACTTTCAATCCAACGATGGATTTTGTAAAATTCGTATTCATTATAGGGTTTTTCATGAATGGTCCACCATAGACCACTTGAAAAAGTGGTCCATATTAGAATTTTCCCTCATTCCATTCATCCAGGTTCATTGACATTAGAATTGTTACAAAATAAACTTCATGACTACTTTTCAATATTAACCTTGGTATATAACAAATGTTATGTACTTCAATTTTATGTACAGCACACAACGTATTATATACCGTTCGGATATGAGATTGTTTTTTTAACCACTCTTTTATCAATTTATATAACTTTTGGATATGAGATTTTTTTTACCACTCTTTTATCTTTGCCATCAATCATATATCAACCCCTTTTTTTTTATAGTTTTAAAATGGGGTAATTTAATAGCATATTTAGAGCTCATTTCAATTTTTTGATATACAATATGATGCTCACATAACTAAACATGGTAAAATGGGCCGAATTTGTTATGCCAGCCTATTTTAATGTTCAATTAAACTTCAAAATTCAAACAAAAATATTGCTTTAAATAAATATAAGTAAAACACTACTATATATATATATTTGTATCCAATTACAAAATTGACATTGTAAGAGTCTGCAGTTTCTCATTATAGTCACAAAGTTACAATGCTTAGAGACTTCAGAACTATTTCTTTTGCTTTTTATTTCATTCTAAAAACTCTATCAAACAACAAACTCCATTTTTCCTTTCTTTTTCCTCATTTGTTATTTGTTTTCTCAGATCTATAATCTCTGTTGCCCAGATCTTTATTCGTCATAAGTTACTAACTTTTCTTGTGTTGTTTAGTGGTTGTGTATAAAACATGAGCAAAGAAGAATTTTTGAAGATATAGGTACTCCCATCACATATTCTTCATATTTCTTTACATTTCTGATAAACATGTTTCATTTTTATTTTTCTTTTTTTATTCAAAAATCAGTTCTTAAAGTGAACATACACTTCGATGGATGTAAACCTAAAGTAAAGAAAATCTTACGGAAAATTGATGGTATGCACCTCCTATTATCATTTATTTATTTTTCCGTGCTTTCAATTATTTTTATAATTAACAATATCCTAAGTAAAACAAAACAAAACCTTAATTTTTCTGTGCTTTCGAAATTTGTTGTTAGGCAAATTCTATGGTACAATATACTAATCCTAATGTACCGGTACAATAGGTTTTCAAATTAATAAAAAAATGAGTATATTTTAGAAGAATTTTTTTTCTATCTTATAAAATATTATAATAACTAAACATTATTCATCAAAGTTGTCAAAAAAATAAAATTTGATTTATTTTAAAATCTTTTTGAATATTTATTATTCATAATAGTGAATATTGAATTTTTTAATGAAAAAATATAAAAAAAAAATTAGTATCATGTTTATAAAAATTAAATTGTGATTTTTCATATGAAAATATGTTTTCTAAAATATAATAGTCAATAAATAACTTTTTAATTTATAAAATTTATTGTTTATTTATCATTTTAAAAATCTAGTGTATCGGTTCATTAGAATTTTACTAATGTACCATAGAAGCTCCCTTGTTGTTATTGTGGTGGTTGTTGCTCTGAGACGGATGCGTGTGTCTTGATCTGTGTTGATTGTAATTGTTATTATTGTAGTCCATGTTAGGAGACAATAGTTGTTTTTACTGGAAAGATAATCTTGTTTCTGTGGAAGTGTCTTTTATTTTTACAGATGTAAGAAAAAATGTGAAATAAAAGAAAAAAAAAACAACAATAAAATATGTGAAGAGAAATAAGATATCCACAAAATATATAATTTTTATGATGTTTTTCATCTAATTTCAAAGTCGGTATTGCTGGATTTTATAATTTGTCCAAAAAACAATGAAATGTTACAAAATTTTTTTGGATTATATTAAAACTGTTATTTTGATAGACAATATATACATAATTTTGTTGTTTAAAAAAAATACATAAATGTAATGAGAGTTTGAATTTACAATTATTTTCTATTTCTAGCATATATAATATTAGGAGAGGGGTGTTATATGAACACCACAAAAAGTTGTCCAATTGGGACGACTAAAATTTTTCTATCTATGCACGCAAATCGAAACGGTTTGAAAATAATAAAAAAACATAAAAGATGGCGGGTCCCACACCAAAATAATTGTCCTACAACCATTTTTGTGTCAAAATAACATTTGTGATAATATTTATTGATACATGATATACATGACTCCAAGAGTCATTTAATACATAGAAAAAGTTAAGGAGAATAATTCTTTCAAAAGATATATATGTTGGTGGTGTTGTGTGTGTTGTTGAGTATATGATATTCTGGATGATCATTATACATGACTCCGAGAGTTATCTTTAATGCATGAAAATGAGAAAATAAATGACTATAAAAATAAAAAATTGACATTTTAAAAGTAACAGCAAAAATCTTTTTAAAGAAGACTAGCATTTGAAAAAAAAGCTCTTGTTTTGAAAAATTCCAAGAGAAGTTTGGAGGTTACAAAGGTTATTTATTGAAGGAAAAAAAAAACTTATAAAAGAAGTAAAAAAAAAGTATGAAGACACATGACATTCATGTACAATATGAGATAACATTTAGTTTTTTTTTTCTTCTATAAATAGCAATTTCAATCTCCATGAAAAGGAGTTCATTTCATTCCAAAAAACTGTTAAAATAGATACATTTTTGTGTGCACACATACAACGATAACATCTCAAATGTTGTTATTTTGAATGGTGTATGTAACTCATATCTCTTTTTTTTTTTTTTGACACAACTCATATCTCTTATAAAGTATGCAACTTATGTCAATAAGTGAAATAAATATTTACCCGGACCCACACTATATCACTTTTGGTGTTTACACAATTCTAAAATCAAATAACTTTGCATTCGCAAACTGAATTATCAAATTAACATGCTCTCTATTATAAGCTTATTATCGATCAACACATATTGATACTTCAATCTTCTTTGAAATGTCTTTCAATTGATTCTTAAAGAGTGGAATTAATATAATCTTGAGGACCATGAGCAGATAATCCATGAACAAGTAAACCAACCTTCCTAAAAAAGACGAGAAACCATCCTTCTCTATAGTGAGGTCCATTTTTGTATGCAATTGTAAAGCTCCTTATGATTTCTAGTATGGCATTAAATACCATAGGTATTACACACCAAGGTGACAAATAGTGCTCAATTAAGAAAATAAATTAATACAAGACAAGGTTGGATAATCAATAAAAGAAATTTAGTCCATGATATTAATGCATTCAAGGCTAGCATGCACAACAGGATAGGTCTCCCATCATGGGAGACCATTTTTTTTGCAAGTGGATGATACTCTTCCCACATTATATTATTTACTCTCTTTTTGTTTTTTTTTTGTTTTTAAAAAAAAATTATGTTTGATAAAAATAGCAAATAATTGATAAATTAATTTATAGTTTATAATTTATGATTGATAGTTTATAGTTGGTGCCTAATAACTTAGGCCCCGTTTGGCCCTGCTTAATTTTTACTTTTCTATTTGGTTTAAACGAAATAGAGAAGTATAAAGTTATATTTGACAATATTTCTCCTTAAAAGTATTAAAGAAATAAAGTAAAGAAGTAAAAAATAAAGAAAAGTGAAGTCAAACACAATTTTTTTCCTTCTTTACTATTTTTAAGGAGACGAAAAAAAGGAAAAAATAAGCCGGGCCAAACGGGGCCTTAGTTGAAGTGATTGGTAAAATTAACCGTATAATTAAGTGATAAATATAAATCGACATAAAAAAAAAAAAAGAGCTTCTATGGTACAATAGTAAAATTCTAATGTACCGGTACACTAGATTTTTCAAATGATAAATAAACAATAAATTTTATAAATTAAAAAGTTATTTATTGACTATTGTATTTTAGAAAACATAATTTCATAAAAAAAATCACAACTTCATTTTTTATAAACATGATAGTATGATACTATTTTTTTATATATTTTTTCATTAAAAAATTCAATATTAACTATTATGAATAGTCAAATATTCAAAAAAAATAATAAATTAAATTAAATTTTATTTTTTTGACAACTTTGATGAATAATATTTAGTTATTATTATAATATTTTATAAGATAGGAAAAAAATTCTTCTAAAATATACTCATTTTTCTATTAATTTGAAAATCTATTGTATCATTACATTATGATTAGTCTATTGTAGTACCATAGAATTAGCCAAAAAAAAAATCTTAATTAATAATAAAATTTATATTAAATTAATATTTAAAAATTTAGAGTTAAATACATTTTTAGTCTTTACATTTTGCATTATAGTCAATAATAGTCCATACATTTTTTAATGGTGAAAAAATCCTACAATTTATTTCGTTATCAAAATTAGTCTCTACCGTTAACTTTTAAAACGGAATATTGGCGTGGCAATTATGGGTCCCATTTTTGTTTTATAAAACTTTAAAAAAAAATTGAAAATTAGTCCTACCGTTAACTTTTCAAACCCAAAATTAAACTATAAGTTCGTGGTGATATGACAGTTACCAAACAAATTAAACTTTTTATGATGTTCTAAACATACCTGCGAAAAATCATTTAAAACACACATGTTGACTTAACGGTAAGGAATAAAAATGAATTGCATGATGATTTTTTGGAATTTGGATCATCTCCAATTTTCTCTCCAATGTGATCTTAACCAATTCATTTGCTTATTTTCTCTCTCTTCTTGAATATTTTTTTATTCTTTATAATTTAACAACCATTGGATTAAGAAAATGAGAGAAAACATTGGAGAGAAAATTGGAGAGGATCCAAATCCATTTTTTTGGGACTAAAAATTTATAGAGATCAAAAATATATTTAACACTTAAAAAAATAAATAGATCTGAGTTTCAACTTTCAATTTAAAAATAATTTTTTTTGTAATTTATTTATTTTTTAAAAAAAGTTCTATCAAACTCAAGAGAAAAGTGTACAATGTAATAACTTTATTATGTATGATTTATTGTTCACCTTCATAATCTAAGGGTGTAAAGTGATCTCCCATGGTGGAAGATTTATATGTTGTAACAGCCCAGGCCCCACCACCATAGGTGGTCCCAGCACTGCCACCTCACGATCTTCTCCAACCCCCCTTCTCTATTGGAGTTTTTGCCTTCCGTGGGAATCGAACCCATGTACTTGGGGATAAGTACATTGTTCATTCCATTCCCACTACCAATTGAGCTCGTAGCTCAATTGGTAGTGAGAATGGAATGAACGAGCTCAATTGGTAGTGTGAATGGAATGAACAATGTACTTATCCCCAGGTACATGGGTTCGATTTCCACGGAAGGCAAAAACTCCAATAAAGAAGGGGGTTGGAGAAGATCGTGAGGTGGCAGTGCTGGGACCACCTATGGTGGTGGGGCCTGGGCTGTTACAAATGCCTTGTCTCCGCCTTCAATATTCAATGTAATTCATAAGGAGTTAGTGAATTATATCCGGCAGACTCAAGGGACTGTGTCAGAGCAACTTGAGTATGTGAAACAAGGTATGGCACATGTGGCAGGTTATGTTGGACAGAAAACAAAGGAGGCGAGATAGAAGACAAAAGAAGTTGGACAAGATATACAGTCAAATTAAGGCTTAGGATGTAAAGAGAAACTCAACAACAACGACAACAACCGGAGGAGCAACAACAACGACAGCGTGGTAAATAGGGAAGCCCATCAATTGAGAACCTATTACTAGCGTGGTAAATAGCCCAAAGGTGTACGAAAAATGTAATTGTGAATTACGTTTTGCACCATCTTTTTTATCTAAATACCGAACCCTCCTTTTTCTTTCAAAAAGTTGTCTCCAAATACCCCTATTTTCAAAAAGAAAATATACAAAACACAACTCATTCCATTCATCCAGGTTCAATGACATTAGAAATGATACAAAATAAACTTCATGACTACTTCTCAATATTAA
Source organism: Trifolium fragiferum (assembly GCA_954870985.1). NCBI lineage: Eukaryota > Viridiplantae > Streptophyta > Magnoliopsida > Fabales > Fabaceae > Trifolium > Trifolium fragiferum. Next base: position 13,151,522 of record OX940792.1, read on the forward strand.
CCTTGGTATATTGCAAATGTTATGCGCAAGTTAGGATCCTCTTCATTTCCTATTCTATTCATTTTCTCAATAATTACATAGTTTTGAAAATATAAATGAAAAAGTGTGACATTAAGTAAGTTCAAATCTCTTTTATACACTTCAAAATATTTAAAAACTTTGGTAATAGAAAAAATGAAAAGAATAAAAAATGAAGAGGATCTCAACTTCTTATATGTACTTCAATTTTATGTACAACACATACCGTATTTATTTATATACCGTTCGGATATGAGATTGTTTTTTTTACCACTCTTTTATCTTTGCCTTCAATCATATCCACTGTTATAACTTTTAAATAAATGGTGTAATTTTATAGCATATTTGGAGTTTATTTCAATTTTTTATATGCAATATGATGCTAATATAACTAAACATGGTAAAATGGGCCAATTTGTTTTGCAGGCCCATTTTGATGTTCGATTAAACTTCAAAATTCAAACCAAAATATTGCTTTGAATAAATATAAAAAGACTATTATATATATCTGCATCCAATTACAAAAAGACACCATAGGAGTCTGAAGTTTCTCATTATAGTCACAAAGATACAAGGGTCCGTTTAGCATGGTCACAAACATGTTTTTGTTCATCTTGGACCAATAAAATGACCTGCTATGGTAGGTTTGATCCGGTCATAAGATTCCATCCCACTGTATCCATTTGCACCACAATAGTATCCTCCATTAACATTTAAATTTAATAAAAAGGACAGCTGTATTTACCTTACAATATTTTTATTTTCATTTTCATTTCTTGTTGTTAAAAGAACCTTTTGTTCCTGTAAAAAACACAACTCATTTGTTTTCTCTTCTAAAAATTGAATCCATCTAATGGAATGAAGGTGAAGGTGTTAGCTGTTGTTTACATAAATATTCCGTCACCGTGATTTCGTCGCCCTGTTTTTGTTGTTGTTGTGAATTTCAATTTTAGATATCTCAGTTCTTCAAAATCAAAGATATTTTTAAGATTGTTAAGCAAGGATTATTCATGATGATTTATGCAATGCTTATTATGTATATTTTGGTTTAATTTTGTTGTGTTATTGCAAACATTTAAACAAAGCATTCACTTAGATCTAGTCATTTGGTTTGATTTGTTGAAGCTGAAAATGGTGGAAGTTTTTTTTCAGATTCCATGAATGATGAAGATGGTGGAAGTTATAGAATGGTGAGAAAGTAGCAAAGTAGAAGAAGCTCTGTCCATGGAGATTTGTCGGTCCTAAACTTTAACAGCGGCATAGAGAGAATATTAGAATTATAAAGTACTAGTACCAAAATTTATCTAATTATGCGGTTTTCCTAAAATGACATCCAATCATATTAAAAAATATTATATTTTTGTGATTTTTTGATAATGAATGGTTATGTTTATTATGTTTTTCTCTTTATAATTATTGGGGTTGGAGATGAGTTTATGAATTTTGGATGGGTTTTTAAACTTTTACTATTTTATTTCACTGTATTTATTTTTATTTAGACAATTTTTAAATTAAAAGTTACAAAAAATTGACATACTTGGTTATTATGTTAAATTTTGAGAGATATCATAGACAATTTTAACTATCGAAGATTTGAATCAGAAAGATAATTACACTAACCAATCTTCATCACTTCTCGTAGAAGGCTCAATACTCATAAAACTCACTATTTTTCTTATTTTATTCTTAAACAATTATTCTATCCAAGACACATAAACTACTAAATTAATATCGATTAGACCGAAATCAACTAATTCCCTAATTAGTTAATTTAAATTTGACTTCTCTAACTAATTTTATCATCACGCGTTGATCGATTAGACCGAAATCAACTAATTCACTAATTAGACAATTCTAATTTGACTTCTCTAACTAATTTTATCATCACGTGTTCATCAATTAGACCGAAATTAACTAATTCCCTAATTAGATAATTCTAATTTGACAATTTTAACAAATTTTATTATGACCCGTTGATCGATTACCGAAATCTGACAATTTTAACTAATTTTATCATGACCCGTTGATCGATTACACCGAAATCAATTAATTCACTAATTAGTTAATTCAAATTTGACTTCTCTAACTAATTTTATCATCATGCGTTCATCGATTAAACTGAAATCAACTAATTCACTAATTAGATAATTCTAATTTCACTTCTCTAACTAATGTTATCATCACTTGTTGATCGATTAGACCGAATTCAACTAATTCCCTAATTAGTTAATTCTAATTTGACTTCTCTAACTAATCAATAAATAATTAAATCTAATAATGCACATAATAATAATAAATAAAAAATAATGCACATACTCATAATCATAAATCAAAAAATTATTAAATCTAATAATGCACTTAATCATAAATCAAAAAATAATTAGTTGTAATAATGCACATAATCATAAATCAAAAAAAATAATTAAATATTCAATATTTATGGAAACTAATTAATGCACATAACCACCACGAACGAAACTAATTAATATATTTCTAACAAACAATATTCTATGTCCTTTTTTTGTCAAGTCTCGTCCACAAACAACATGTCTGGTCCACAAACAACATGAATCCTCTATGCCTGCTTTTAGGTAAGCCTCTGTACTTGTCTATAAGTGTTAAAAGGTAACCCACTTTTAATCTCAACCGTCCACATATATTTATATTAAATCTATGGCAAAGAGAGCAATTGGTCCAAGATGGACAAATAGAGTGATGGGTCCAAATTAAACGGACCCAAGATACAATTGTGCTGATAATAATTATTGCCAAAACATAAATCTTAAAAGCATATAAACAATAAGGTAAATCTTATACTTCAGTAATTCAAGTTATCAAAGGATCCATCCATGCATGAAGTTAGTCTCACAAGCCATACTCTTGGAAACATTAGATGCCTCAGCTTGAACATACTGTTGGTATCTGCCCAATCAAAAAGAGGTAACCATTATTTTTCTTACCATTAAAACAAGACAAGATATTGCTTTTATTTTTAAATACCAATAAAACATGTTTGACACAATGAACCGTGAATTGGTCCAAATGGTAAGAATTTTGATCTTCTTAAGTATGTGATCTAGTCATCGCTAACGGCGATGGAAACTATCATGTTGACAAAAAAAAAAAAAGTTTGACACTTGAAACCCAAAACTTATTACTTTTTTGTTTAACATCTTTTTATTGTATATATATACAATCTCAAATTAATAACAATTTTTTTTCCTTGAGCCTAAAATTAGAGTTTTAATGGCCTGATCCTTAAACCGATCTCAACAAAATTACGAACCTAATAGTCTCTCTCATCTTGGAATGTTAAAATTTAACATATCTTAGGTCAATTTTTAAGAACAATAAAGATCACTACACATCTAATCTAATCTAATTAAACTAAATTCAAATGTAGTGAATGTATGCAAAATGAAAGAAATTTCATTTACCCTATTTGTAAAAAGGGTTCTGCTTGAATATCCATATTCATAGTCATAGGGTTGGTTTGAGGTGGCTGAAAGGTAAAGTTGCTATTTCCAGCAATTGAATTAGAACTCCACATGCTTTCCATAGCTTTAAGATTAAATCCCTCGCTTTCAAGCTGAAAATAATATTTTTGAAGCAGGAATTAAAAAAATATTAAATAAAATAGGATAATTTCATCAATTTAAATAAAATAAAAATGAAGACGTGTGTCTTCTTGCACTAGAAAATGGTACACAATCAATCTCGTAAGAAGAATCGATCAGTTGGTAGTTATAAGGACACTCATACGTAGAGATTAATTTAAATAATTTCATTTCTCCACATTTAAAAATGTGAGTCTAGCTAGATAATAAATTACTTGACCAAAAATCATAAAGAAATAGTACACAATCCTATAACCTTGAGTCTTAGTTGTTTGTTCATGTCTCCTAAATAGCGTTCCTGCAAAATGGTTGAAAATACTAAAATTGAGAAACTATGAATTCTGAATCTGAACAAATATGAAAATGGAAGTGTTTAAGTTGCACGATAATTGAACTTTTAACAAAATAATTTTGACTTAGATAATTAAAATATTATCATAGAACCGGAATATTTATGATAATTAACCTTACCCTTTTGCGAAGCTCTTCCATTTGTTCAACCATAATTTGAGTCTGCAATTGAAATAAAATTTCAAATATGATCATTTCAAATTAATGTTTCTTTATAATTAAGACCGATATTTTTACACATTCGCAACCATTGCTCTAAATTGTTTCTTAGCCGCAAACCGCAGTATGATCTATAATATCACAAGTACAATTGTATTCGATGGCATTGTGGTCGCATCGATCTTATTTGAATCAAGTTAAACTTCTACAAAGGCAAGGCCTTATTTACTTTTTTAGTCATGTTTACAATCAAAGGAAATTAAACTAGCAAAAAAGAAAAGTAGATAGAGCCATATATAAAAGATTATGCATGTAGCGTGCACTACACCTTTCTTTGCCTAGCTTGTGCTAAAGCACCTTCAAGTTGTTTTTCAAGATTCTGCAGCTCCTTCATGTTCAAAGGTTCAAGATCTTCCCCAAGTAACTGCCTGAAATGACATCACATAAATTGAAAAGTAAACTTGAATAAGTGTAGTGTCCGAAACTTGAATAAATAAACTTTTACGTATAAAATATAATGTTTTTATTAACAGAACTAAGTTCATAGGAACGTTATCTAAAAAGAACATAGTAGTACCTTTGAGTCAACTATTCATTTTGAAATATATTTTTGTTACTAAAAATATATACATTACTCCTCTATATAACTGAATCTTATAATTGAATTTAAATCAATTATTCTCGTGGTGTCCCGTGCATCCTAGTCTAAAAGGGGACATAATAGTACCTTTGAGTCTTTTGAAGAGACTCATACTTTGCCTTCAGCTTAGACACCTCTTGGTACCAACTCTGCTTTCAAAAACATAAGATATACAATTAAATGATTATTACCATAATAAAGTAAAGATTATATGTCATGTATATCATATAGTTTTAGAATTTCCATTAAAACAAAAGTTATTTCAATTTTTTATTATAGTGAGCATTGTTGATGAAATACCTCGGTTTCACAATCGATCTGGTGGTCATCTTGTTGAGGATTAAATGAGCACCGTTGGTATCGCTCAACAGTTTTGGTAGTGCTGTCAAGAAAACCCCTCAGTATTTAATAAAAAATGCAGAAATTGAAATGATGAAAAAATATAATGTTGAGAGACTATGATAAATTTGTATTCTTTTTTATCTAATGGTCAAAAAATAACTTGACCATGATGGGAAAAAAGTATACTTTCCCATACTAAATGCCACCTGAAAGCTCGTCATAAAAGTGGTTTAGTTGGTATTTTATCATAATAAAAATTTATAAAATAAAAAGTAGCTCAATTGATAGCTGTTTGAGACATTATTGAAAAATTTGTTGTTTGAATATAGGATTTTTCACTTCTCCATACTTATATTGTGAGTCTAAGCATTATTAGACCAATTTTCTTATTTCGAAAATAGTGAGATCCCTTTAGACGAAATCCCTATTAGACGTACACCCAGCTCATTAATTTTTTCTTAGAAAATGCTACCATGTGTTAAGAAAATAAATATAGAAATATTATCTTAAAACTTGTACATTAAACTTTTAAAACATTAATTATTTTTATAAATAATACTATGTACCCTAAGACACATATTAACATAAACTTTTTTTTTATTATTATTATTATTATTATTATAGATGTCCCTGCTTTTTAATACAATTTTATTAACTCAAAACACCAGCCTAGATAAATTTCCCAATTTCCAACCACCCTAGAAAGTGTGAATCTCATAATTTGAGGACATTTATCCTTCAACCAATGGGAACAAGTCATATAAGTTTGTATGTGGTCCCCACAACTAATTATAACAAACTTGCGGGGACTACATACAAATGACTTGGTCTCATTGGTTGAGGGGTAAATGCTCTCAAATTATGAAAGGGTAAATTAGAATTCCTCCCTTTAATTATATGACTACTTTTCTATCATTTCATTATTTGAATATATTTATCCTTCAACCAACGAGAACAAACCACATCAGTAGTTTTGTATGTGGTCTCCACAACTAATTGTAACAAACTTGTGGGGACCACATACAAATGATTTGTTTTCATTGGTTGAAGTATAAATGTCATCAAATTATGAAAAGTTAAATTAAAATTCTCCCCTTAATTAACATATATCCTAAATATAAGACTTCTTTAAAAAGTTTAACGTAAAAAAAATTAACATATACTACCTCTATCCAAATATAAGACCTTTTTGCAAATTTTTTATTGTCCCATTTTATAAAATCCTTTTGTTTTAATATGTGTAGCTCTTTTGTTGATTAAAAAACAAAATTCCCTTAAATACATGTTAGTAAGTTTCCTTTTCTTTATTCATATAAAAATTTAGATATATGTTTTTTTCGAAATTCTTTTTTTTTTTTGAAAAGTTAAACGCTATAGAATTAGAATGGAAATAATACTCCAATAGTCCAATGTTAATTTCTCACTCCCCGATGAATCGTCTAATATAAAATTAATGATTAAGATTGTTTTAATCAAAAAAATTATATTTAGCATTAGAACCGTTCCATTTTAAATGAACAACTTAGATTTAATAATGCGTGAAAAATTTATGGAATAGAATTTATCCCTTGATAAACTCAACCTTCACTGCACAGAATCATAGATCTATAACTAATAACACCATAGAAGTTAACACATTCACACCGTAATGTTGTCTCACAATGTTAACTTAAATATAAAGAATAAATCGAAGTTATATTTTAACACTATATACAATGTCATTTTATTTATAATTACATACAAATGTCATTTATTTTATGCATATTTTGATCTTAAAATAATACAATTTAGAATATAGAAAAACACAAAACCAATTAATTTGATTATAATTTTTAAATATTTTTATTTCTTTAATTTTTCTTTTCATTTTTTAATACATTATAGGGCTTGCAAGAAAGGTGAAGAAATCTATTTCACATTTTAATTAATTTTCATTTTAAATCAACTAGTTTTACCAATTATTGGCAAGAACTTATCAAAATTATCATAAACTGAATTATCTAATTTTATCTCACAAAAATATAAAAAATTATAAAGAAACTAAATTACTGATAATGACAGTATTTTTTTTTAAAAGGTGATAATGACAGTATAATAACAAGAAGAAGAAAAAGATCTTTTTTTTTAAAAAAAAAATATAGAAAGATAGAGGAAATTAAAACTTTGAGATGAAAAATCACAAAAACCTACAACTAATTGAGTGTGGTTTAATTGTGTGTGTGTGAGTGTGTGTGAGAGAGAGAGAGAGAGAGAGAGAGAGAGAGAGAGAGAGAGAGAGAGAGAGAGAGAGAGAGAGAGAGATGATCTCCAAAGAGCTAAAGAGTAATTCCAAACCCAATTTGATAGCTAGGGATAAAGATGGAAGATAATAAAACATTCTTTGAGGAAAGATACAATTATAGAACCAAAAGATTAAACACCTAAAAGAAATATGGACAAAGTCACAAAGCTTAAAAACTCCATATATTCATGTGAGTATTAAAAAGTTTATTAAACCTTTATTTAATTAACCAATTCAATTATTTAAAACATGATTTTGGCAAAAGCCCTAGATCTTACACAAACACATACAATTATATCATATAATACAAAATTTGTTTATAGTCTAGTACTTATCATATGATTGTTTTCTTCCTTTCTTGTTTCTGACTCTCATCAGCTATAGATTGTACTGTTTTATTTCATAGCTGAAACTTTTATACATAAGTATATTTTTCAGGTGTTGTAATGTACCGTACTTGGAAAATATTTAAATTCACAATAATTTACACATATCTTCACATAACTCATGAATTTTTATTTTAAAAAAAAAAAAAAAACTCATGAAATTAAAACAAAAAAATAATAGAACCCAGAAACACAATTAATTAAAAAATAAATTAATTAATATGTCGTAAAATGGCTTAAGATCCAGAAATTCTATGAGAGAGAGGGGATGTTATGAGGGTGTCAGTATATGTTAAGAGAAAGAACAAGGAAAAAATAAAAATAAAAAATTAATTTTTCAAAAGTACTTGTGTGTAGTTAAATCTTAAAAGCAAAAAATTCAGTTGTGGCAAGTAAAAAGGAAAAATAAGCAGAGAACTAGTAACCATTTTGGTGAAAGAAGTTGATGCAAAGAAGAAAGCTTATTGTACAGAGAAATAGAAGAAGCTACTACAACATCACAAAACCCAAAATATAAAACAAAGAAAAAGGATTCAATTAGCCCTTGGGATTTGCACCTCACAAAAATAGAAATTATAAATAAAAATTTAAACTTTCAAAAAATTAAATAAATGGGCTATAAAAAAATTTAAACTTTACAAATTAGTGAGAGAAAGAAAAAATACCCAACACTTCCAAATTCATAGAGTTTTCCTCTGCTAGAGAAAATGATAAGAGCAACTTCGGCATCACATAGAACTGAGAGTTCATAAGCTTTCTTGAGCAAACCGTTTCTTCTTTTTGAGAAAGTTACTTGCCGGTTAATTTTGTTCTCTATTCTCTTCAATTCAACTCTTCCTCTACCCATTTTCTCTCTCTTTTTCTATTTGTGAGTGTGTGTGTCTCAAAGTTTATTTATATTAGGAATTCTTGTGTGATTTGTGAAATATAGAAAAAATAGTGAGAGAATTAATTGTTGGTGTGATAAATGAAAGTTTGTGTGCTATATTAAAAGGGACAAACTTGATATTTTTTTCACAAGAATATGGAAACCAGGTCTATACTTTATTAATTTCGTATATTATTCTCTTTTTCTAATTCAATTTTTAGTAAATATGGTGTCTTATAGTAGGTTTTTTTACTGTGTCATAACATAAGTGCGGAGTTTTTTATTACCGTCAGTGATTATTCTCCGCATTTTATTATGTTATAAGTGCGAAATTTTCATTACCTTATTGACAAAACTATTCAGCATACAAGTTGGATTCTATTTTATTTCTTTGATCATGTAATTTAGTGATTAAAAATTTCATCCGTAAGAATGGATAAATTAGATGGTTGGGGTTTGAACCGCACCTCCCGCATATATGATACAATATCCCGCTCATGGGACACAAATTGGATTCTTTTATTTCAACCGAAATGTTTTAATTAGTGATCAAATTTATAATACACTTATTTAAGAGGCTCAAATGTAATCTCATCTTATTTTAGAGAAGTTACTATCATCTTTTTCTCTCTTGATGCATACTTTAGGGCAAGGACATTATAGGGTATGTGTTATGTGTGTATGATTATTGAGTAACGCGCCATGTGGATTATCACGCGCCCATGTGAATATGTGATAGGTCTTTATATACTTCAACATCAGACAGCAGTATTTGTGGAAATGTACTAACCTCCTTCTGCTGAGTTTAGTTACAAATTTACAATACTGATGATGAAGGTTTGTTTCCAGGTTGACCAAATAGCTGTAGAAAAATATCTCATGTATTATGGTAGTAATTTGTATTTGTATATCTTTCTTATATAGTCGCTGTTTGGTAAAAAACATTTGGTTATTAAAAATTTACACATACATATAAATGGAGAAATTGACATTGAGCTCCGACCATAATGTTAGAACTAACAATTTTAATACTCCTATATTTGATCATATTGAAGTGTTCAAAATATACATATCTTTGAATTTGTAGCATTGACAGCATCAAAATTATTGGTTTGATATGTATTAGATCGATTTTAATCTTTCAACCTAAATCAAATAAACACGACTCTAAAACGGGAACACAAAATATGAATATGGCACACAAAGACGGTAAAAGAAAATACTCCGCACTATGATGAAAATTCATAAAAACAATGTCGTACTTTAAAACGACGAAATCACAAAAATATAAAAAAAAGTAATATATATATATATATATATATATATATATATATATATATATATATATATGGAAATCATGTTTATTTAACTAAAATAGAAAATAAATTAATTTAAAAGGGTCATTTTAGACCTAAATTAATTCTAAATCACCCTATCTAAAAGATAAGAAGAAGATAAAAATTTTGACGACTAAAATTTGAAAAGCATGATAGAGGTACCAACTTGCATGACCTTTTGAATCATAATTTTATGAAAAAATCGATTATTAATGTATATTGAATTTTGAGAAAGTCTAATTATATTGATTGAAAAAGAAAAGGTGGAAATTGATCTTAATAAACACGTGTATAGTTCAATCTTTTTTTTTTCAAGTTTCAAAGTTGGAACATCGCAAATAGAGATCCTCTCCATTTATTATCCACTCCATTTATTTTTAAAAATAGAAAGGATCTATATCAGAATATTGAGTACTAGAATTGTGAAGATTATTAAGTTCAGTTTGAAATGGTTGGCTATTGTCATGTTGAATAAAATAGTGGAATTTGTGTTACAAGTAAACAAAAATCATAAGATAAAGAAAAAATGCATAATGGTAAGCAAAATATACATAAAAATATACTCCCTCCAACTTTAATTATAAACAAATTTCTATATTTTAAATTCATCAGATAACTAATATATGATCAATAATTAAGATGGGATACATTAGTTATCTAATAAATTTGAAAATTGAAAATTTGCGTATAATTAAAAGTCAGCGGTACTAAATTTCAATAGACAAAAGGAAAAGTAAAATAACAGCATTATGAATTGTTTGTCGGGGTGGAAGAGTCGTTTCCTTTACTTCAGTAGTCGTCACCTAGTTCTTCTCAAGTATGTTTTGACATATATGTCTGTCTTTGCTCTTTCCTTCTTCAAAACTCCCTCGGGTACTATCTCTTTTATTGATTCTCTTTTGAATAAATTTTTTTTTGGGGTGGAAGTGAGAATTTTAGGAAAACCTCTTGGATTAGCTGACACACTATATGCATGTGAAAGGAGTACGAAGGGTTGAAGGTTAGGCGGTTGAGGGAGTTTAATATTGCAGTCTTAGATAAATGGTGTTGGAGGACGCTAGTGGACAGTACGAAGGGTATTGGCTGCTTGTTATGGGGGTGGAGAGAGGGTGTCTGCGAGCGGGGGGCGGAGGGGGTCTTCATGGTGGAGGAAGATTGTGAGGATTCGTGATGGAGTAGATGGCCTATGAGGACGGTGGTTTTGGGAGCGTGTTCTGAAGCAGGTGGGAGATGGAATGGGGACATTCTTCTGGACTGATCCATGGTTAGATGGGACTCCTTTGAATGTGAGGTTTCCGCGCTGATTTGAGTTGGCGAAGAACGGATCGAGCACGGTGGCCGAGGTGTTTCACTCAGGGTGGGGTATCGGCGGGGAGGCATGGGTGTGGCGGAGACAGTTGTGCATGTGGGAGGAGGAGCTGTTGAGGGAGTGTCGAACTTTACTTCACGATTTTGTCTTGCAGATTAAGTTTCCAAATAGGTGGGTTTGGCGGTCTGATCCATACAGAGTCTATACAGTCCTGGTGCTTATCAGCTGCTGACTTCCCATCCTCTTGATGCTTTGGATGCCGCAACATGTCGTATTTGGCACAGACAGGTTTCTTTGAAGGTGCCAGTTTTTGCTTGGAGATTGTTGAGGGATAGGTTGCCAACTAAATCAAATGTGGCGACCCGAGGCATCATCCCTCCAGATATTCAGTCTTACGTGGCCGGATGCGGTGATGTGGAGTCAGCTTAGCACTTATTTCTCTCATGTAGCATCTTTGACTCTCTTTAGACATCAATTAGGTTGTGGAATAGATTTTCGGTGGATACCCAAAACCTGGCTGATTATTTTCTCCAGTTTACTTTCTCAGCCGACGGTCTTTGAGCGTGCCGCTCCTTCTTTCAACTCATCTGGCTTTTATGTGTCTGAATTATTTGGAATGAAAGAAATCAACGTCTATTCAGAAATTCGGAACCGTCCTTACCTGAATTGATGGACAAGGTCAAACTTTACTCTTACTGATGGTTGAATGCAATAAATAATAGTTTGGTTTCTAATTATTATAACTGGTGGATGAGCCCGTTTACTTGTTTGGACATACTGTAACTGTGCATCCTTATTTTTAGGATTGTTTTAGTTTCATATATCTATAAACTCTTATAATATTTTTGACACACATTGTCCTAAAGTAACTTGTTTTAATTGATTGATTAATACTTCATTTTGGTTTCTTCATAAAAAACACGCGATATCTTACAAACTGAAACTGTTTCCATCATTGTTGCAAAAATCAAATATATGTGTCATGAAACTGTTTCAATCATTGTTGCAAAAATCAAATATATGTGTCATGATAAGCATGTGTTACACATGTATGTATTAGAGATACAGTTAGTTGCTATAGTTACTAGTTAGTTGGCCTATAAATAAGTTTTACATTAGTCATTTGCATCTAATTTTTTCATTATTGTAATTCTACTCATTACCATCAATACAATCTTTCTAGCGGCAAAGGTTATAGTGCATAAGCCCAAAGCTTATGCATGGTGCATAAGCTAATGAAAACACAATGATTTTACTCACACACCCCCTAATTTGCTTGCGCGCCCCCCACCCCCACCCCCTTGCTACGCGCGCCCCCCACATTACTACGCGCGCCCCCAGGCCCCCCCCCCAACTCATTTTTTTTGAATTTTTTTTTTTACATTTTTTTTTGAATTGTTGTTTTTCACTTTTTTTACATTTTTTTTCGAAAAAAGATCGGAAACTTTTTTTCCGGAAAAACCAGAAACTTTTTTCCGAAAAAAATCAAAAAAATTTCCCGAAAAAAGATCAAATACTTTTTCCAAAAAAACCGAGAACTTTTTTCTGAAAATTTTTTCCCGAAAAAAAATCGAAAAACTTTTTTTCAGAAAAATCGGAAACTTTTTCCGAAAAAATCGGGAACTTTTTTTCCAAAAAATAAAAATCGAATTTTTTTTTTCAGAGAGTTAAATGGTTTCTGGAAACCATTTATGCAATATTATTCTGGAAACCATTATGCTAGTTAAATGGTTTCAGAGAGTTAAACAGTGAAACCATTTGTATTGTAAAATGGTTTTATGTGTTTACTGAAACCAATATTGTGTTTTTATGGTTTTAAAAATTCTGGAAACCATTATGCTGGTTAAATGGTTTCAGGTAGTTATACAATGAAACAATTACTATTGTTAAATGGTTTTATGTGTTTACTGAAACCAATATTGTGTTTTTATGGTTTTAAAAATTCTGGAAACCATTATGCTGGTTAAATAGTTTCAGGTAGTTATACAATGAAACCATTACTATTGTTAAATGGTTTTATGTGTTTACTGAAACAAATATTGTGTTTTTATAGTTTTAAAAATCCTGAAAACCATTATGCTATCTAAATCGTTTCAGATAGTTATATATTGAAACTATTTGTATTGTAAAATGGTTTTACACTAAATGGTTCAATGATTTTAAATACCGATTATTACTGAAACCATAAATATGGTTTAATGGTTTTGATAGTTTTCTATGTGAAACCAAAATAATTGCCTAATGGTTTCTTACAAAACTAGTGTTGATTATCTTGGATAATCCTAAATAACCGTCCATAAATAATCCATAACCATTTGTTATAATCGGACATTAAAACCAAATATAATCGGACATTAAGTTTCCGATCTTTTTTCCGGAATAATTTTCGATTTGTTTTTTCCGGAAAAAAAGTTCCGATTTTTCAGGAAAAAAGATTTCAACAATATTTATGGTTTCAAAGATCCATTATGAAATTATTCCACCCCCAAAATGGTTTGGACATGATTTTAGTTTAAAAATAATTACGAAAATATTTAATCATACATAATAAAAAAAAAAAAAAAAAAAAACTAAACAAAAAAAAAATTTTAAAAATGGGTTGGGGGGTGGGGGGGGTGGGGGGGGGTGCTGGGGGCGCGCGAGCAACTTTCGGGGTGCGCGAGTAAGGGGTTGGCTTATGCACCATGCATAAGCTTGGCTTATGTAGGATAACCGCACCCCTTTCTAGCTTTCTCTCTACTTTTTTATGAATGTCGTGTTTCATAACATGGTATCAGAGCAAAATTGGTATCCACCTTGAATGAAATTTTCCCACTGCATTTTCTTGAGAAAATCAAATTTTCTCACTTTGCTCTAGATTTACCTTTCGATTCAGTTTCTCTATTTTCATACTGTTGTCGTTCAATTTTGGTTCTGATATATGCTTGATTCAGTTCCAATTTCGTTCTTTGCTCATTTCAGATTTTCTTCTATATTCGATTCTCTGAATTTTCTTTCTACTTCGGTTTTATTTTTTTTTTTCGTTTCGATTTTCCATTCCATCGTCTTTGCTTTGTTTCACCTATGATTCTTACAATTCTGATTGCAATTCATGTTCTAGATCTGATTTCTTGATTCCTCTTTGATATGATCCAGTTTCTATTTCCACACTTCTGATCGATTCAATTTCTTTGATCTAGTTCTTGTTTCGTTTCTGTTGGTGATTTCAATTTATCGCCATTTTCTTGTGTCATTTTTCCCCAAATTCTAGGGTTTGAGATTTCATTTTCGATCACTTTTCGGTTTACTAAATTTTTCATTTCCACTTCCGATCTGAATTTCGATTCGAGTTTCACTTTATGATTTTCCAGTCATCTACTGTTGATTCTTGATGGTGACGGAGTCACACATTTGTGTTGTTATATGTTAGTACTGAATGTTTTGGAGAATCATCATTTTAGCTCTGTAATTTGGTGCAGAGAATGGTTAATTTGTTGCTCTAGCATAGTTGCTGCGTTTTCTTTGAAGATGGAATTTCATGTGGAAGCTGTTATTGCTTATCTTCATTGAATACTGGTATTGTAGCTTCTCTAATTTGCTTGTGTTGATATTCTGGTTCGGCTTCATACTGTTCAGTTTCTATAGTTGAGATTGGAATGTCATCTATCCATTTTTTATGATTCTTGCTTGTGTCGATATAGTTAGTTGGTTCTGCTTATGTTCAGGAATTATGATCTGATTTGGAGGCTTTCAAGTGAATTCAAGCATTCAGGCCCTCGTTTATTGTCCATTTTTCGTGTCTAACGGTTTAAGGCCTGTAGCAGTTTGATTGTCTTTGCTACATTTGGTGTATTTTGGGTTCTATGAGTTGTTGCATTGTGCTACAACCTGTCCTTGATTTCTTTTGAGTTGTTTATTGTGTGAAGATTGAAGAATGAATGTGGTTTAATGATTTAGTTGCTCCATGAAGAAGTGGTTCTTACTAAAGTTTTGGAAGATGGTCTTCATGTTGCTACATTTATGGTTGCTTCTTTCATAACAATTGCAAGTCATTGAAATTGGTCATTGTTTAAAGGTGTTTTGGTCTAATTGGAGCTTGTTTTGCATGATGTGGGTGTGCATTTGCCACCATGTTGCTATTTTGTAAAGATTCTTTTTACTTGCTGTACTATTTGGAAAAAGGCTTATGGTGAAGACACATAGAAATTGGATATTTGTGTGATAGCAAGCCAATTGTTTGTTGTGAAATTTGATGACGATGAGAGAGCTCTAATTACTTTAATGGATGAATTCGTTCTCTGATATATGGTTGGAGCTGCTCATTGAAGTTGGATAAATTGGTACTATGAAGGCATTTTGTATCCATTGATTGATGTCTCATTTTTCTGTTGGTTAGCCGTATTGGCTTTTTGGTATGCCCTGTTTTGTGCAGGTTGTATTTGGTTATTTTGGATTGACTAGCTGGTTTTATGATGTGCTATTTCATCTTCAGCACAATATTGGTTTTGTTGCTTCACTTTCTAGCCATCAACCATGTTACTTGGTCGTTGTCTCGTTGATTTGTTGGTCCTTTGATGTGCTAATTACTTTTAGCACAACTTGAATATTGTTGCTTCACTTCATAGCCGTCAGACCTTCCAACATTTCTTATTGTGCTTCTGTCTTGAGTGATTGAGTGCTCTTGATGGTTAAGCTTTGTGTCTTAATTGGCTTTGTTGATTTGCTTCTGCCTATGGTGGTTAAGCGTCAATTTGTTGCTTCCTCCGCGTAGTTTAGCCTTGAGTTGTGGTTTCTACTTAGTGGTTAAGCGTCTTGCCTTATGGCTTTGATTTTGGCCGATGTATTTCCGGTATATCTCGTTGTATTTTCTTTTGGTTTGATGTACTTTTGTATTCCTTATCCCAAGCTAGAAGTGTTGTGAACAACTTCTAGCTTGCGGGAGGCTATTAGAGATATAGTTAGTTGCTATAGTTACTAGTTAGTTAGCCTATAAATAAGTTTTACACTAGTCATTTGCACCTAATTTTCTCATTATTGTAATTCTACTCATTACCATCAATACAATCTTTCTAGCTTTCTCTCTACTTTTCTATGGATGCCATGTTTCATAACAGTCTGCGCGCGTACTGATGATTTAACAAGATCAGTTTTGGCAAAGTAGTATTAAATTATTTTGTTTAAACTTAATAATGAAATTTTAGATTAATGCAAATTAAATTAAACCAATTTGTATATATATATATATATATAATTAAACAAATTAGTTTATCTAAACGCTTATGATATTGGATTCAGATTCGACTTTTATTTTTATTTTTTTAACAAATGTCTTAAAAACACTATTTAGCATGAGCCTTCATAATACATATTAATAGAGATGTCAAAATGGACTAGTCTATATATGGACCGATGTGCAAAACTCGATTACATGTAGGATTTGAGCCTTAAAATATTATCTATCTAAAAGATGTTCACTTGGCTTCAAAAGCAAAACGTCATGGTACTATTTAATATATAGACCAATCCATCAAAAAAATAACTTAGCAATTCATAATTCGGAAATGCTAAACAATATATTCAACAATAACTTTTTAATGTATATTTAAACCGTCCAATATTTGATCAATAGCTACAATTTAAAATTGTGTAAAACTGCGTACTATTATTACAGCAGACAAATCTCATTTGTGTGCTCTCATAATCTTTCCAAATCATTGAAGACTTACTCTTCTAGTATGGTGCAATATGCACTCATAGCATATTACTTCTTTATGGTGTGTCACATGGTTTGTACATATTTGCTTGCTATGACTAGCAAAATAGGTACTACCATAAACAAAACCTTTTCCAATCCGCAAGAACTCTATAAACCAACTACCACCAAAAACAAGGTTTTACCACAAAGGGTGTGGGAATAGGAAAAGAGTTGAAAAAAAAAAAGGGTAAACAAAGTGTGAGAAGTCACATGACATTAAAGTGACTAATAATTTTCTCTATACACGTGTGGGGTCCAATAACCTAAAAATACACAATAATTTATCCTTAGGCATAGTGTGTATTGCAAAACGATAGAAGGTGGGGTAATTAGAGGTTACTAATTAGGGAAAGGTTTCATGGGTTTGTAAGTTACATTAATGCTTGTTTCTATTTTTAGTTGTGGACCCTTTACTTACAAGTAACTATCATACGCCAGTTGAGCTTTCAAGTCCTCACTGAGCGTGCTGGCTTGCAGTGAATAGGGAACAAAGAGTACTAAGTTTTTTTTTGTGGAATTGTAGCTTGTCTCTTACTTAAAATTTTTTTAGAAAAATAAAATCATATGATTTTCCTTAAATTATTGTGAGTAGTTGTGGACATTAGGTGGGATCGCATATATATAGTTTTAGAGACATACATGACACTACAGCTGAGCTAGCTTATGGCCATTCACTCAATATTGAACTTTAAAGAGACCACTTTCATTAAACTTGCTTCACTCATGTGTGCAACATGAGGTTATTCTTGTCTTTTTATAAGATAAATTTTAGGGCAAGAGGTGTCTAGTGACGAATCTTTATAGGGACATAGAAAGTATATTGATGTGATCTGGTGACAAAGGAGTGCTATTGCAAATTGAGAATTCTGAATTCGATATTCATTTGTCGAAGGAAAGTTCCGAGCAACGTCCATATGGATCAAGAATAATGAAATAAGTGAGTTGAACATAACGTTGTTGTCCAAAATTTAAAATATCAATTTATATAATATATTGGATCTTTACTTTTTTAAGCAATATGAAAATTGCAATCTCAGATTTGATACACAACAATTTTCTTCTAAGTGACTTATTCAATTTATTATGTTTCCCTTCAAAAGAAAGCTTTTTTTGTCATCCATACACTTGTGCTTTTTAGAATTGAAAGTTGGATCTAACTCATCCTTAATAAAGTGGCTTGTAAAATGAGGATAATCTTGTAAAATGGGAGACTCTGATATATATCACCTTAAAATTTTATGTTGCCCAAAAAGCACAAGTGTAATATATGTGTTACTCTTTATATGGGGATTTCAAGGCTTAAATAACAATTATATTATAATGTGTTACTCTTTATCAGGGGATTCCAAATTAAAGCTAAAATATGTACACTTAATTTCTTTTTTGAGTTTCTTTTCGATTTTGAGTATGTGGAATTTGTTAGAAATTTTTTGTTTAAGAGGCACTATTATCAAATTGTGGTTGATGAGATGGAGTTTAATTTGGACTTTACCCAGTTATCCTTTCAATTTGATCAATTTTTGTTATATAAGTTGTCGATATATGCGTTGTGGTTTATGGCACATGCCTCACAATGCTTGAAGATTATTGTGTCTGATTGAGGATGTTGATAACTTCTCGTCAAATATAATTTTTAAAGTCTTTTTAGTTAAGTTTCAGTTTATTTTTATTAGTTTAATATTTAATTTAGAATCAATTTGAATAAATTGTGGTTTTTGAATTTATGAGTCAATTATGTATTATGTTTTCAATTTCTTTATGGAGAATGTTAACTTGTGCCCTTAAGCACATGATAAAAAGATAAATATGGAAAGAATTTATTGAACTTATGGTGTATTCAATTCTCTAAACGTAAAATTCTTTATATAATTAAATGCTATAATTCTATTTTTAGGTATCTTAACATATGTCCTTAGGACGCAAGTTAACATGACCCTTTCTTTATTAACCAGACATATTGTGTAGTTTTTAATTTGTTTCATTAGTTCCGCTAAAGGTTAACCGTTTGAGTGAAACATTATCGTCAGAGTTGTGAAAATATTGATGTCTTATCGAAGATGAAGGGAATATAAAGACCATTTTAATTGATTCAAAAAGGACGGCAATACTCGACATCAGTCACCCTTTTAGCATCGCCGAAGTGGAGACAACTATTGAGTTGTCTCAACTGGTACTTTAAATAAGTCGGTGTAACATCAACTTGAATTCCAAAAAGATTCAGTTTCTCGTGGTTATACTAAACTGCAGCTAGGTGGATGTTCTTTTAAAATTCTAAAATCTCTTTTTTCTGAGTTTTGGACCGCATAATCTTGTATTGATTTAGTCCACTATTTAATTAAGTAGTGGAGTATTGCACCGTTTATCGTTTGCTACTTAAGTCACAGACCTAGACGGTGGTCAGTTTTTTGAGTCTTTGGTAACAATCAATGATGAAGGACAGTGACCAATTTTGATTAGCCACTATTAACTACTGTTACTTTGCTTCAACCAATGAAATTCAACAACAAAAATTCTATAAATTGGAACATATATTTTCATTTCTTCAGATTCTCCAATTTCTTCTCTCATTTTCTTTTAAATTAGTGTTTTTTATTTTTTTCGTTATTTCCGACGTAAATGGCTGCATAGTGGGCAGTTAGTTATAACGATATCATCCATGTTAGTCTTTGATGACGGCGATTGAGATCGTTATGCTAATATATAAAGGGCTTTTTATGGACTATTAATGAAATCATTTTGACTAACAAAAAGGGATTCACCCTAATTTATTTTCACCTTAAAGGGGAGAGGTATAGGTGGTTATGGCAGATTTGCTTACGCCAAATTTGTTATAGGGGGTTGATTGAATGTCCCCCAAAAGTGGCAGCCTGGCCACCATAATCTTGAACTCCTAAAAAGAAATGTAGATGCTGGATTCGAAATATAATTTTTTTTTATTAAGTTTTATGTACTTTTCCTAATTTGTTAGTTTTTTTTATGTTTAATAAATATTATTTGATGTAATGAAATCAATAAATTAAATTATTTCTATTCAAATATAACGTTGCAATGTAATTTCTAATTTTTATGTTTGTAATAGAGGTGTCTGCTACTTAAGTAGCTGATGATAAAAAGTTTAAATTTTCTCTGGGGAGTGAGATTGTTCTAATTTTGAATATTTTTTCCTCATCCGCTACTAATATGACACGTTTGGTTTGTTAATTAGTTAACTAACAAATAGAAATATTTTGATAATTTAATAGAACCTGTGAGAAAAATTTCAAGCCCGCTTGTTTGGTTGCTTATCTCACACATACACATTAAAAAAAATTCTGTTTCCACCCCATGTTTCTTTTTTACCCTCAGTTTTTTTTTTTCATTTTAGCCCTTGTATTAAAACTTTGAAACATGTTTTTCAAAATATTTTATATTTTTTCTGGTTAAAATTCTGAAAATGCGTTCTAATTTTTTTTTTGACACAAGCATTCCATAATATTTATTCACAAGCAAAAAGGGATAGAAAAGAAACACGTACGTGGGGTAGAAAGAGAAAATCTGTACACAATATTGATTGGGTAGTGAAATGGGCCATGAAACATCTCTTCCAAATTTTACCAAATTAACAACTTTTGTTCATTTAAGTTTATTTTTTTATGGAATGCTGGTCTTTCATAGACAAAAAAGAAGTAAAATCACAATATATATATATATATATATATATATATATATATATATATATATATATATATATATATATATATATATATATATATATATTTTGTCATATATATATGTCCTTTATTTTTTTTTCACACAAACAATTTATCTTTATAAATATACACGAGTTAATTATTTATCTTATTCATTTGTAACATAACGAAGAGTTTGAAACATGGACATATGTAAAGCATTTGAAAACATTTCATAAAATCATAAATGATGAATACCCTTACTTCATCTGACTTACTTATTATAATTGAAAACATTGGTATATAATTATTAATAAAATTTTGTATAATAAGCATTTGATACAAAATTTACTTATTATAATACACCTACTTCATCTCCCTTTTGAGTAGCTAACTTAATTAACAACAATTTTTATTCAAATATTTTTCATATATGGGAAAAGCATGTTAAGTTTAAAATATTTGTATGCCTCAATACTTATCTAATTTGTTGAGCACATAATTTTTGTCGGCTAGTATATTGATTTGAAATTGTGAAATACCTAAGATAAAATACAATTATATACTCCCACCTTTGCAAAATATATGTCGTTTTGATCATATTACACAAATTAAGAAATGTAATCATTGTTATATAAAAAAGAAAAATTATGAGTAAGTTTACAAAAATTGTCCTTCATTAATTATATGAGAAAGATAAATGAAAAAATTGAAAGAAGAGAGAGAAATAAAAAGTTAAGAGTATAATAGAAAAAATATGATTAAATTCTTCATTAGAATTGTAAAACAGCTTATATTTTAAAACGGATGGACTATATAATTGTGTACTGAAATTGTTATTTGATGTGAAACACGTGCACTTTACTCAATTTGTCAATGTTGGTAGTTCTAGCCATAAGAAAATTGAGTCTTGGAAAATCATGTGCACACATTGGAAGGAAAGTTCAATGGATATGAAAAGACTAAGGAGTAACTTAGACAAACACAACATCAGTTGGCAATTCTCCAAAGTTTTTTAAAAACAAAATTTGGTGATGAATTTCCTATTCTTCACCAAGGTAGTTCTTGTTTTGGTTATTAAATCAATTAGGTGGCTCCAAAACAAATGTTCTACTAATATATGAAACACTAGTTGTTCTACATTTGTGTTTTGTCTTTATTATAGTACTTATGAAATTTGGCTACTATGTTTAGTGTTAATGATGATCTACTTAATTATGTAGTACTTTTCAATTATGTTCTACTTATTGTATTACTTTGGTGATGTATTTAGTGTTAATGATGATATTTTATATACATGTTTACGGGTACTTATGTAATTTGGCCATTGCGTATGTATTTTGTGTGGTTAGGTAAAAAAAAGCAGCAGAAGAAATGCATAATTTTATTTTTTTAAAAAAATTAATGTTTGTCATGGTTAAAGAAGTGGCAAAGTTAAATTTTAAGTTCGCCACAATTAACACCATAGGCAAACTACTGTTTTTGAATAGGCTCACAACAATGTTAGCCATGGTTTAACCATGGCTAAAGATCGCATAATTGTGGCCACCGAAATGTTACCCCACTGTAAATAGATGTGTCAAAAGTTTAATTTAACCGTGGCTAAATTTCGCGACGTCCAGATAAGCCACACTCAAAATTTACGTGGTAAACATAGTTAGTCACAGTAAAATGTCAATTTAGCTATGGTTTTAATCGTGGCTAATGAGCGTATTTTTTGAAGTGTGATATTCTTAGTGATATGTTAGAAACTAACCTATATGAATTCAGTATTCTTAGTATTTTGACTAATTGTTTGTTGCCCTGGCCTTTTTTTTATAATAAACTACTCCCTTTTACTTTATTTATAAACAAAAATTGATTTTTAGATTAATTGAATAAGTGATGTATCTAACCTAAAAAAGTTAGGTTAGGTTAGATACATCACTTATTCAATAAATCTAAAAAGTAATTTTTACTTATAAATAAGATCGGAAGAAATATGTCATATGTTTTGTATTTCGTTTCATAACATTAAAAATTACTCTAATATAAATATGCAAAGTCTGTTCATCGTAACAAAATGAAAATATGATTGTGTAAAATCCATTCGCAAAAACGAATAGATAATGCGGCTTAATTTTATTTATTTATTATTATTATTAATAGAAATGTATATAGACTATCGTGTACACATAACTAATTGTTCATGCTAATTTTTTTTGAAGTGTTCTAAATATTTTTAATTTATAAGTATAAATGATTGACTTTTCAATTAAAGGAGAGGATTTTTCAGTTTAAAAAGCCGTAAGGGGCCACTTGTCGTAGAATTCATTTGAGGAAGTTTTCTCTTCCCACCCATCACATATCTCTTTCACCCCCCGAATTTCCGATTTTGCCCTTGTTCAAAAAGTTCGGAATGTATTTTCCGAACTTTTTTTTGCCTTGAATATGAATTTCGGAGTGTGTTTTCCGAAATTTTTGTCGAATTTACACTAGGAAAAAGTTCGGAAAATACGTTCCGAACTTTTTAACAAGGGCAAAATCGGAATATTAGGGGGTGAAAAAGATATAAGGGGGGTGGGAAGAGAAAGCATCTCATTTGAGTATTGGATCTTGTCAACAACACACTTATAAACCCAGTCAAGTCAACCAATGCAAAAATACCGAAGTTCTTTATATGCAAAACAAACATACCAACGATATGTAATATCTTATACTTATTAAATATTTGATAAGTAAACTTTTGTGTGCTTAATTTAGTTTGTGGAAACATCACATTACATATTTGGGATGGAATTTGAATTTTAAACATACCACTTAATTTTCTTTAAGATTATCTATTAATTACAAAAAGGAACACTTTTTCAATCAACTATCAAAACAGTGTAGTTTTC
Source organism: Trifolium fragiferum (assembly GCA_954870985.1). Taxonomy (NCBI): domain Eukaryota; kingdom Viridiplantae; phylum Streptophyta; class Magnoliopsida; order Fabales; family Fabaceae; genus Trifolium; species Trifolium fragiferum. Next base: position 13,175,108 of record OX940792.1, read on the forward strand.
AAAATAATTATATAAAGAGTATAAGTCATAAAGCCACATTAAGATTGGTCTAATAGTGAGAGATTTGAGTAGTATGCTAGAGGTTATAAGTTCGAACATAGTTTCATAGTAAACCAAAAAAAAAGAGTGTAAGTCATATATTCAACATGACTTACAATTTTTCTTAACGCAAAGTCGTTGATGATAATTACGACTTTGTTATTCATTTTTTGAAAATTGATTTATAGTGACTAGGGTTGGGAATAGGTCAGGCGGCCTTCAGGGCCTGTTTTCGACTTGACCTGGCCTGTTTATAAAAATGATAGGCTTAGGCTTTGAAAAAAGTCTGTTTGCATAAATAGCTCAGGCTCAGGCTTTTAAAAAAGCTTGCGAGACCTAATAGGCCGGCCTGGCCTGTTTATATTTTATAATTATTATTTATATAATATAGGCTTAGTTTTTTTTTTCTTTTTTGGACGGAAGATAGGCTTAGGTTTTGAAAAATATTGTTTAAAAAATGATTTAAATATGAAATAAGCATTAAGGCCTCTTTAATTAGCCTATTTAAAAAGATTACATAAGGCCTTTATGTAACACATGCTTTTAAATAGGCTACAAGGCCAGACCAGACTTTAAACAGGCACAGTCCAAGCCGAAAAAAATAGCATTTGATAGGCCATAGGCTAGACTTAGGCTTAAAGAAAAATCGGAGGCCAAGCTCAGGCCTGTCAAAGCCTGGCCTGTTCTCAACCCTAATAGTGACAGAGGAAAACCATCACTAAAGGTCAAATCAATAAGTACTCCATCCGTCTCAATTTGATTGAGTCAATTTGACTAAGTATACTATTCACATATCTTGCTTTGGCCTTATTTTTCTACTAATAAATTATCATATAAGATGTTGTTGGATTCATCTTAATAATGAGTATTTTCAAAATATTAAATTTTTATAATTTTTACTATTATATAATTAAAAATATTAATCGTCAAAATTATGTATTGACATGCGTGCAGCAATCAACCGACTCATTTTTTTTTTATGGAGGAAGTATAGATAAACTTGATCAATAACTATAAATCAATAAGTATAGAAAACCGTCAATGAACATCTCACTACTATTGCTTAAGATATAGTGTATGTAGATCAATATGAATTTGGCTCAGAGCCAAAGGTTATTACTCATCTTTAAATCGGGTCCGATTATTATACATAAGGAAAACTTATGTACCGTGCATAAACTTGCCATTTGCACCTCTCCCAAAAACTTATGTACCGTGCATAAACTTGCCATTTGCACCTCTCCCATTTCGTTTTACACCCCACCCACTGGTAACAGAAAAAGGGTGAGGTTCACCGTGAGAATGGAATCGTGCGAGAGAGGGAGGAGAGATTCCGGTCTGGCAGTGCAGCGGCGTGGTGATTCCAGCGGCGATGTGAGAAGCTCATGGTGGTGCTCCGGTGATGTGCGGCAGCCGGTAATGGAGTTCTTAGATTTGACGGCGACGGCTAGACCCTCCGCTTTTTCTTCTTCTAGTTTTTGCTCCTCGCTCTTCATTTTCTGCCTCTGTTTTGTTCTTTGATTTTGTTGGTTTGGTTTTGTGATTTAGGTTGGTGATTAGCTTGGAGAAGGTGTTTGGTGGTTTGGAATGGTGAAGAATGAAAGTGGTTGAAGATTGATGGTGGTGTTGATTTAGATAGTGATTTGATGATTATTGGTTTGTATGGTGTTGTTAATGGAAGTTGAAGGAGGTATTTTGGTGTCGGTATGGAGATGATTATGGTTGTTACAATGAAGAAGCACCTAGCATAAACCATAAGTGTGGTTTAATGGTTTCACTAGTTTTGTATCCGAAACCAAAGTAGCCCTCTTATGGTTTCTAATAAAATATCCATATTTAATTTAAAATAAATATTATAACCGAAACCATAAGTATAACTTAATGGTTTTACTAGTATTGTATCTGAAAACCAAAGTAGCTCTCTTATGGTTTCAAATAAAATATTTATATTTAATTTAAAATAAAAATTATAACTGAAACCATAAGTGTGACTTAATGGTTTCACTAGTTTTGTATCTGAAACCAAAGTAGCCCTCTTATGGTTTCTAATAAAATATCCATATTTAATTTAAAATAAATATTATAATCGAAATCATAAGTATAACTTAATGGTTTCACTAGTGTTGTATCTGAAAACCAAAGTAGCTCTCTTATGGTTTCAAATAAAATATTTATATTTAATTTAAAATAAATATTATAACTGAAACCATAAGTGTGACTTAATGGTTTCACTAGTGTTGTATCTGAAACCAAAGTAGATCTCTTATTGTTTCCAATAAAATATTCATATTTTATTCAAAATAAAAATTATAACTAAAACCATAAGTCTGACTTAATGGTTTATGAAACCATTTAACCAGCATAATGATTTTCAAAATAACATTCCATAAATAACCAATGATTTTGTAACAATAGGGGAGAAAAAAAATAAAATTTGGGGGTGCGCAAACTAGGTGTCAGTGTAAAACTGGGTAAAAAACAAAACCAACAAAAAACCCAAAAAGGAACTGAGCTTTCAGGCCCAGTAGGCTAAAAATAAAAACAGAACGCATACATCAGCAGAAAGGGGGTGGAGATAGCGAGACATTGGGGGGGGGGGGGGGGGGGGGGGGGCGCGCGAGTAATTATGGTAAGTTTAGCAATGGGGGGCGCGCGTAGTAATTGGGGGGCGCGCGGAGTAATGGGATCCAATGGCTCGAGATGTCTTATGCACCATGCATAAGGATGACATTATGTATAATAACTTTTGCCCTTTAAATCGATAGTGACTCAAAAAATATTAGTTGATACTATAACAAAAAATTGCAACGTTAAAAAAAAATATTTCCACATTAATTTATCATATATGTGAGCTAAAGAATACAATTAGCTTGTCAATTTTAATCTTATTCTTATTTCTTTTAATATTCATTCATAATTTTAAGACTTCTCTTATAAATCTTCGTATACTCCTATGACATTTTCAGCATCTAAATGCCTCAAAATTTTCCTGTAACTTTTTTTTACACAATTTTTTTTTTCCTGTAACTATGTAGTTTTTTTTTTTCATGGACTTTTACCCTCTTTTTATTTTTTATATTTTATAAAAAATCTACGTCTGCTCCTCCTTTACATTGGACCATTTCCCATTGTATATTCCAATTAAAATATTTAAAATATCTTGCTTAAACAAGACCAATCCTTCTTTCTCCCATACTTAATTAATTTTTCCAAATTACAAATTCTTCTCTATAAAACCCCTCTTACGGAGATTCTCTCCCCACAACAAAACATTCCGTTACGCCGTAATGGTTTCCGAAGCTGATGACACGAAAACCGATACACCAACACAATCAGTTCAACTCCAATCCAATAACCAACTTCAAACTCATTTTGTTTTACCCGAAAATCACGCTACTGGCCAAGAAACCGTTACTAACAACAACAACAACAACCAAATTACTAGTAATAGTTCCAATCATGGAGGTGCAGATAGTAAAAACGATGGCACCGTAGGGTTAATGTTTTTTCATCCTCATTCACTTCTTCCGGTTCCAGTTCCGCCGGAGATTTATCAAAGCAATAGAGACAACGAATCTCCGACTAGTCTCTCCGTCGCTGAAACCATGCCGGATTTCGGAACCTTCATCCGTCAGCGTAGTAACGATTTATCAGCAGCGATTGCGAAACGAGTTTCATCGTTTCGTCAATCAATGGAGGAGAATTTGAATTCGAATTCGGACAAGGTTGAGAATAATGATCGGTATCAGGAAGTGACAGAGTATAATCTTTCAGGACTAAAGGTTTATGTGAAAGTGAAACCGGAAGAAGAATCGGAGATGAAAGGAAGAATCACGTTCTTTTCGAGATCAGGTTGCAGAGATTGTACAGCGGTGAGAAGATTCTTCAAAGAGAAAGAGATTAAGTTCGTTGAAATCAACGTCGATGTGTTTCGTGAAAGAGAGAAAGAGTTACGAGAACGAACGGGGAATGTTACGGTGCCGATGATTTTCTTCAACGAGAAGCTTATCGGAGGATTGGTGGCGTTGAATTCGCTGAGAAATAGTGGTGAATTTGAACGGAGGTTGACGGAGATGGTGGTTGAGAAATTTGCCGGCGATGATGCGCCGTTACCGCCGGTTTACGGTTATGATTATGTTGAAGATGATCGGACGGATGAGATGGTTGGAGTTGTTATGATTTTGCGGGAGAAGTTGTTGATTCAAGATCGGTTGCGGAGAATGAAAATTGTTAAGAATTGTTTTGAAGGGAACGAGTTTGTGGAGGTTGTTGTTCAACACTTCAAGTGCGCGCGTAATGAGGTACGCTTCGTATACCGTATAATTAACGTATTGGTAATGGTTTTTCACCATATACATGCGTATATTAAGTTATTTTCTTGACAAAAAAATATATATCGAGACAAAAAAATATATATATCGAGACAAAAAAAGAAATTAAACCAATATTAATTTACTTATCTGACTTAATTTACAACAATATGTTTACTACGATCCAAAATTTTTAATTACAAAGTGAGGGAAAAGAGTGAGTGATGAGCTCATTATTTTAAGAAAAAAATTTGGATATTTTTTAGTTATTTGCGTGCACCATTTTTGCAAAAATTATTAATGTGCTTAAATTGAAATGGTTATTGTGATTATTTTTTTTAAAATAATTAATTTATTAGGCAACGTCACGTTTTATGTGTAGAAAATTCAAAATTCGAACCTTAAACCTTTTGATAAAATATCCATACAACTATCAAGTGAATTTTGTTTTTTGAAGCAAATAAAAATCTAAATATTGTAGCATGAATTATTTTCAACTTAAATATCTTTTTAATTATGATTTATGTTTTTTTATAAAAAATCTTGATAATACTATTATCTATAAATTATTTATTTTTGGTCAAATAATATAGTGATTATAATTTCACTTTTTAAGATTAATAAATAGGAGTGTCGGGATTCAAACTCTGATAACTCCGATCATTGCATAATACAAATAAAACCATACTAACCGAATTAAGTTCACGAGTTATCTTTAAATTATTTAAATAATTTAATTTTATCAAAATATAAAAAATATTTTTTTTAAGCAAAAAGAAAATATTATCTTAAAAATTCTAAAACGGCGTGAAGAAGCTTTTGGATGTGGCAAAGAAACACGAACTTTAATTATGAGAACACGCACGGCATGGAAAAGGACAAGTTTGATAATGATAACAAAGCTTTGTTGTGTTTGGAAAGGTTATGATTCAGTTTGGAAAGCATGAGGAGTTCAGGGTGTATCTCTATGTACTTCTGTTCTTTTTTAATTGAAAATTCGAAATGGAATTGTCTGGTTTGGTAAAATCAAAACAACTCTAAAAAACAAATTAATGTTACTAAATTTATTTTATTTTATTTTTATATGGTACTACGAAATGGAATATGTCATATGCATGCATGCCTTATGCCTCCAATTATTAATAAGTTCTTATTGGCTTTTTCTAGAAAAATAAATATGCTAAAGCTAAACATTAGAATTTTTTTTTCTGCATACATTATCATTTCTTTCTTGACTTCAAATTCGAATATGGTCAAAATTGAAGAATGTCCTTAAATTATTATAGTACACAACATGGTTTTAGATTAGCAGGGCCCATTACCCATGACAAGATTATTAAGACCACACAAAAACAATACCTGCTTGGAATCTCAAATTCTGCTGCTAATATACAAATTAGAAAATATAATTAATTTTATTTCAAAAAATTATGAATTAAGTTAAAAACTGTTTTTATTAATAGTATAATAAAGATCAATTACAAAACAAGACCCAAAAAATAAAGATCAACAAATTACAAAAGTTGAAAAAAAAATGGGGGAGTAGGAGAGTACCAAATAATTAGATTATAATAATAAAAAAATTAAAATTATTATTTTATTGATATTGTAAAATACAACAAAACATGAACTCCAAATGGAATTTATTGGCTTCCATTATCATAATGTTACGCGTGGAACAATCAAAGCTCTTTTTCATATTTTGAACTTTTCAATCCTTTGGTTTTTCTTCATAAGTTGAACTTTTCAATCTTATGAATAATCTTCAATTTTATATTTTTTTATAATTCGTTTACCCCCACAACTTGGTCTTTGTGAAATGTGAGGGGTCATTTTTTACTATAGAAATATAAATTAGTTTTATTATTTGTAATAAATCCAAAGATTTGACAAAAAAAAAATCCAAAAGATTAATTAGTTTTCTCGTAATGTCATCATGCATAGCTTGTTTGACACGGCACTTCGACAGTCGGACTCAGACACTTTGGTAGTGTCGGGAGCCAAAATTCTTAGTTTAGTAAATATGCAACTTTTAAGGTTATGTTTGATAGTAATGTTAAAAATGTTAAGACAAAATATATAACAGCATTCAATTAATCATGATTTCTTTTTGGGGTCCTATTATTGGTCTATGTTTCCTAACTTTCATATCTGTTAATGCTCCACTAAAATAAATTTTGCATTTGTGAATAATTGCTTAGGCCGTTGAAATTGGAAAAGAGTTATCCAGGAAGCACTTCATCCATCATGTTTTTGGGTAAGAAGCAAGCTTTTGAGCCTAATGAAACTGAATCACAATTTTTTGGTAGTTTCCTTATTGGCAACTTTTTTCTGTAGGGAAAATGACTTTGAAGAGGGAAATCACTTTTATCGTTTCCTTGAGCATGAACCCTTTATCCCCAAATGCTTTAATTTCCATGGCGCCTTAAATGATAAGGAACCAAAGACAGCAGCTTCAATTTGTGAAAGGCTTACCAAGATTATGTCTGCCATTCTTGAGTCTTATGCATCTGATGATAGAAAACATGTTGATTATGGAGCTGTTAGCAAAAGCGAAGAATTTCGTAGGTATGACAATATTAAATTTATTCATACATTTAATTTTTAAATGTAGCATCATGTTAATATAATTGTAGAACCAGTGTGGATCATAAAATAGTATTGGGTTAGTTACATAGATGCATAATGTGTAAAGCAATGTGATAGCTTCCTTATCCTTTCTGATATGTTAGTTAGTTGCAATCAACCGTTAGAAAGCCTATGTCTGCTGGGCTTATGTATGTTGAGATACTGCTGAATCAAGTGGCCACTCTGCTAGTGCGATGGTCGATACTGGCACCATCGAAACAAGGGTTCTTCCATCCAACCAAGGAAAAAGTGAAGTTCCGGTAAGCAAGCCATTATCCCGATACTGCAACATGAATACGAAGCCTAATCCTAGCGCTATACTAGTAGATAGGGTTTATGCTTTCAAAGGACTAGCTATAATTAGTCCTAATCTCAGCTTCATGTTTGTGCGATTGTGATAGTTTTTGTGATCGAATCTATGAGAGCAAGTGAGTAGAGACAGCATATACTCTTCTAAGGCTGAGAAAATCTTGTAACTTGAACCTTTGATTGATAAGAACAGAAAGCTACATCAGTGAGAACATAAGATATCAAATTGCTCTTAAACTTGAATTGATAATCCATTTGTTTGTTCTTCTCATTTCCTTTTTCTTTTGCTGTTCAATTTCAACTTTGCTTCAATCAGTCATCAGGAGTGGTTTCAGTTTCATTGCAAAATGGTGTGGAGTAAATCATATATTAATCTTCAATAATTTTGACAAGGTTTTAAATCACAATTACATTTTGATCTTTGATGTCGTGGATAAATACTGTTAAATACAACTGCTGCTTTAATTACACTGGTGTTATAGGTTATAGAGATGTTAATAACCTTTATAAAGTTTTCCATCATCTGGGGTAGATAAGATTCCTTGTGGCCTCCACCACCTCTAGTTTGTCTAGTTTTAATCTTTAGTATCAGATTATTAAGGTCTACTGTGATTACTTATTTATCTTGCTATTTTTCCTTGTAATTGCAGGTATCTAAACATGACTCAGGATCTGCAACGAGTAAATATCTGCGAACTATCAGAAAATGAGAAGCTTGCCTTCTTCTTAAATTTGTATAATGCCATGGTCATCCATGCTATCATTAGCGTAGGGAGTCCTGAAGGTGTTATTGATAGAAGATCCTTTTTCAATGACTTCCTGTATTTGATTGGAGGACATCCTTATTCTCTTGCCATCATTGAAAATGGTATTCTCAGATGTAATCAGAGGTCGCCATATTCCTTAATGAAGCCCTTTGGCACCGGAGATAAGCGGTTAGAGGTAAATTGTTTTAATCGATTTCCAGTTTTGTTTAATCAGAGGTCACCATATTCCTTAATGAAGCCCTATAGCACCGGAGATAATTCTGATCATTTATGGAGATAGACTTACCTGTTTCTTACAAACTACAGGTTGCTCTTGTCAAGTTGAACCCGTTATTTCACTTTGGACTTTGTAATGGTACAAAATCTAGCCCAAACGTGAGGTTCTTTTCACCAAATAGAGTTGTAGATGAATTAAGAGGTGCTGCAAGAGAGTTCTTTGAAAATGATGGAATTGAAGTGGACCTAGAGAAGAGAACGGTTCATCTCACGCGGATTTTCAAGTGGTAAGCACTTCATGTTTTTCCGGAACTTTGGTTGAACCAATTCATTGATCCATTTACAATTCACGAAAATATAATTAAGCTCGGATTAATGGATTAGACTGGTTACGATTTTATCACATGAAGTTGGTTTAACTGAATTCATTTTCTGAATCATTTCTTTTGAAATATATTTTGGCAGGTTCGGTGTGGATTTTGGACAAGATAAAGATATGCTACTTAAGTGGATACTTAATTACTTGAATCCAAATAAAGCAGGTCTTGTGACACATCTCTTGAGTGATAGTGAACCTGTTAATATATCTTACCAGAATTTTGATTGGTCAATAAATTCTTGAGTAGTTCCAGCCAAAGGAAATAATTTAAGTGATATATGATATCAAAAAAGATAATTCATAGATGCTTTTATCAGCAGTGCAGATCAGTGTTATACAGAAATTCTAGATAGTACAGTTTAAATTATTACTGTATTATTCTTTTTCAAAAAAAGAAGTTTGAGTATTAATAAATATAAATTCTTAGGTAAGAACAAATTCTGTAGGAATTACTAGATCACACTGTAGACTTCTTAGGAGGTTAGGAATCCTGAACAGACTAGAATATTCTGCTGCTAAATTTTATTTTATGCAATACAAGCCTAAAAGGCTAAAGCTACATCATGTAACTTAAACTTATATCATGTACTTGTTTGGGGTTTCAAGGTTTCTCAATCATGTCATGTTATCTTGTTAGTTTCAAAGTGTGTATCATTCTATTCCATCCATCTTTTTTCGAATTGATTAAATTTAAGTTGAGTAATCCTTTAAATTTGTGAAGTCAGCGCTCGATTAAATTTAATGCATGTCCATCTCAATGCTACATTTTCTAGCTTCTGTATTTCCACATTAGAATTGCTTTGAGACGCGACAAATATTAGCTACACGCTAGGCTGAACTCACAATCACTTCACTAGCATTACTCCAAAGTGTATGAGTATGTCGAATTATAATGGTTGAGTATCCTTGCACTCACTTTAATATAATTTGCTTATCAAAAAATAAATAAAAGTCAGACACATAAAAAATTCACCTAGTAAAGTGATTAACCAGTGTTCCTGCATTTGGAACCCACAAAGCAATCTAAAAGTTAACAAGTTGTTCATTTGGCCTATAATAGCTGAGTTCATCCTGAGTGTTGAGTCTCCAATTAGCTATCATTGTAAAAGTCAAATTAACATCGCAAGTCTTTCGCAATCCTTCTGTCAAAAACAAAACTCTTCCTCATCATTCCCTCCCCTCCATTGTTCTTATGCTTAGCCTATGTTTCTACGTCAAAAAAATATAAATGCATGGTGGAATAGAAGCTCAGAGAGATAACTTATACGTTGAATGTTTTTTCGGGGTGCAAAAAAACACAAATCTACCGCACAACCAAATGATTCTTCCTTACATGATCCTAATCAAGTTTTTACAGCTAATTGCCTAGTATGATGATGTATCGATGTTATATTTGTATGCTTATGTGTTGAATAATATAATATGCATGCTACCCCAGGTTTCTAGACTAATTATGAGCTTGATTAGTATGTTGTTAATGTTATGCAATATTCCAAATGATTTGTAATGGTCTATTCAATAAGACTTGATGTTCTAACTGATTAAATGATTAGGCAGGACACTCTAGTCGAGTAACAAAAATTGTTAAACAAATGTTATAATTATTGTCATGACGTGCGTTAATGACTATTGAAGTGTTATGTTGAATATTATATCACCTTTAAATAAAAATTAAAATGGCACGTGAAAGTGAAAGTTTAGGTGAGTTGGGTCTCGAGACTCACTACGATTATGACATATCTAAAAACAAATTCTTATAAAGGTACTTACATATCAACCACCAAAGAGAGATTCTCACACGGTCTGGCGAGAGATATGAAACAAGTCGTTATTATCTGAATCAATTAAATCACGATACAACTAAAAAGAAATATTTTGAAAAACAAAAAAACAACGGCAGGGGTATGTATAAGAAAAAAGGGGATGCAAAAAGGAAGTTACAAAGCTAAGACACCAAAATAAAGCCCATCCTGGCCCAGGTAGTAATTGATGCAAGTTGTCTGAAACAAAATCACGAAAACTCTATCAGTGTAAAAGAACTGAGAAAAGAACACAGCAAGAAGAAGAAGACGAAGAAAAAGAAATGAGCGACGGAGGTCCAAAAAGACAAGGCGGCAGACCATTACCTCCGCCACCAAGAGGTCCCCCTCCTCTCTCCTCCCGCCCTCGTCTCGAACCAGTTGATCGCGAAAAGGTATTCTAAACCTCTTAACCTAATTTCCTTTCTTCTACTCTCTCAACTTCGCTGTGCTAATTTTATGTAATTACAGACTTGCCCCTTGCTTCTCCGTGTATTCACCAAGGTACTTTATCTCACATACAATAATCTCTGCTTTTTTTTTTTTTGCAACAGTGTTTGTTCTGGAATGATCTAGAATGTTCTTATTGATTTCATTTTTTTCAGATAGGAAATCATCATACAATGGATGATTTTTCCGTTAGAGGAAAAGAACCTAAAGATGAAGTTCAGATTTATACATGGAAAGATGCTACTCTTAGAGAATTAACCGATCTTGTATATTCCTCTAACCCTAGCTTTCTTAGTTTTCTTTTTAAGCTTGTTTATGAAATTTCATTTAACTCCATTTGGATTAGTGTATATAGGTTGTTTTCAACTAATTTTAGTGTACCTTGTTGACAAGTGTTTAATTAGGGTGAGTTTCGAATAATTTACGAGTTTAATAGGGATATATAAGGATAGTTTGATGAGTTAGGGGGTAGTTTGATGAGTTAGGGAGTTCGATTCCCGCCCTCCACAAAAATGTGGATATATTATCAGGTTAAATTAGTTTTAATAAGACTTGGCATATTGTCACATAAGATCACTTTACAAATGCATTTTAAGAACAACGGTAAGATACTGGATTTTCAAATGACGTCACTGTAAAACTACTAGATTTCACGTTGATAGTGCATGTCCCATATTTTGGAATATATGGACTTATCTTATAGCATAAACACTTTTGTAAGGTGTAAGTGTTTGAGTGAGCTTGTAAATTAATATAGGTTATGACTTGTACGTAAGTTGTTTTCAGATTACATGAGAGCTTAGGAAACGAGCTTACATAAGTTGCCTTTGTTTATAAAAGTAGATGATGTATTAACGCGTTTATGATAAATGCTTATTCAGTAAATACTTAATTAATCTGTTCACCCAACCCAAGATTAATTTGTCTTTGTTTATGTGTTGCTATATAGTTTATTTATCTTTTTGGTGAGCCATGATTTTGCCACAATCATGACAAAAATTGAAACCCATTTATGTTTAATGCTCTTGAGAATTGTTTTCCTTTTGTTTTTCGATGATCATGAAAGTTTTATATTGTTTATTAATTTATTTTTTTCTGTATTCAACAATTTATTCTGAAAATGATGTGCAAGTCCCTAAGCCTTTGAAAACAAAGAAATAAACTGAAAATAAGATTCAGTTTTTCAAATTATTAGTCAGAAAAGGAAATGAAATAGTAGAAAACTGGGCCTAACTAAAATCCCCACGATCTGTAATTTGTTTTGGATGGAGTGATTGGTAATGTTTTCTAATTTTATTTTGTATCTTATATGCTTATGCTTGGTTTTAATGTATATTTGGTATCAGGTCAAAGAAGTGGCTCCTGCTGCAAGAAGAAGAAATGCAAAGCTTTCTTTTGCTTTTGTGTTTCCTGATAAAAATGGCCGTTTCAAAGTTCAAGAGGTAAATCTCCTCGCTATGTGTCTTTTGCTTTAGGTTGTTTATTTCATTCTTAAATTGGGAACCTTAAAAAGAAAGGAAACCTGCAAGAAACTCATGTCCCTGATTTGTTTTTTAAAACTTACATCTCTTAAGTTAATTTTACCCATTTTGCAAATGTTTGAAAACTTCATTTTTGCTAGTTCATGCAAAGTAAATGCATCCAAAAGCACTGAAGACAAGCATCATTCTGGCCCTGCATGCACGCCTTTAGCACCTTATTGATTAGAGTCCTGATGGATTCTCTTTAGAGGGATAAAAGGAGAGTTATTGCTGTTAGTCGGAAAATTGCAGTTGAAACTCTGATCATATGCTTGAACAAATATAAAAAATTATGAAGTTTTTAATGTGAATCACTTTATAGGTGTTAAATCTTAATGCCAATGAAAAATCTCAAAAACTGCCATCCATCTTGCTAATTATCTGGGATGCATTAAAAGAACAAATATGCCAAATAGTCTAGGATAACTGTTTTCTTCCCCACCCCTCACCTCAAAGCATTGAAACCCTCTGTCCCCTTAATGCTGCCTGTTAGTTAATGTTGATTAGGTTATTTGAAACCTAATTTATATACTGTAAATCGTCTTTAATGTTAAGAGATCTTCATATTTTTCAAAAATACCATTAAGTTATTCGCTTTAAGAGTGCCTTTTATGACTGTTTTAAGTTTCAATTGTGAATAATGCTTTCATGTTGAATCAATCTAATATCCTGTCTTTCCTACTTGATTGCACTATGAAGGTGGGTAAAACTTTATCTTATGGAAATGGAAGATTAGATGACGGCAAGGCATTAGCTGATCTTGGTTTTGAGGTAAACAGCTATTCTTCCTGCATTTATACTTGCATTTCACAAAAAAATTTGCTGACTTTGTTTTTTGAATTCGCAGATTGGTGATTACTTGGATGTGGCTATTATATAGGTTATGCTTATGTAAAATTGTTGTATTTTGGGTTGTTTGTGTGATTACTGATTATGATCTTCAAACAGTTGTTTTATTTTTGAGTTAAGACTTTGTAGAATGTTTAGTTGTTAATTGTCACAGGAACTTAAAATGGTCCAGTTTCTTTGATTGCAAAAATTATAGATTGGCAATTGGTCAGCATGAACTACTAGTTGATAGAGCATAAAAGAAATGAGAAGTTAATGGTTTGCACTTTGAATTATCACTGTTCCCTCTATATTTTGAAAACTCGATATCCAACCATAGGACCGACTTTGTTCCATGTATTTATGTTCAAGTAAAGACAAAAGGATAAATATAAAATGGACTAACATTAGAAACATAGATAACAAATTTTCATTTTAATAATAATATTCTCAAAGCAAAATAAGTGAATAGTGTCGTTTAATCAAAATAGCTCTTATATAATGAGAGACGGAGGTTAGTATAATAAAAGATTTTTAAGAATAGATGGTTTCCAACATGCCAAATATTCTACATTATGGAAATAATACCTGCCACTATGATCTTCTTTACCAGTGCTACGGCACTCACGATTTTATCATCAAATAATTACATGATAGTTGAATTATCAATATGATGATATCTTAGTAAATGGCCAAGCCAAGTCAAAACAAGATTAGCAAGGCTACAATTCAAGAATAAGTTTCTGCAGATTGAAACCAAAGTAAAACCAAGACACAATTATAACAGTTGATTGAAAACAGGCATAAGCTTTCCTTTAGGCTAAGTTGAACTCAACCTTCTCAACCAAAACGAGCAAAAAGAAAAGCAAACCAAACAAAAAGATAGAAAAAAGAAAGAAAGAAAGATAACAAATAAACATCAAGAAACAAACCAAATTAACTTCTAATCCGAAGATATCAAACTTGAATACTTTTTTTATTAGTCTTTAATTTTGAACTTAATTTAAAATTAAGAATTTTACTTTAATCTAGAAATCTAGAATTTTACTTTAATCTAGTCTTTAATCTAAGAACTTAATTTTTTTTATATCTTTTTTTGGTATTACATAACATATTAATTTATTTTTTTACATGATACTCCGTATATTAAATTTATTGGAAAAAGAAAATGTATGCAAAAAAATATGAATTTATTGATGAATTAAAATTAGGGTATAATAGGATGATAAGGTGCAAAAATCCACTTTCTTAATTTGGTATTACTATTCAAAACGAACCGTTAAAAGAAAACGGGGGTAATATTAGATAAATAACACATCATTTATTTTTTCTCATTTTTATATATAAAATACGACTTTTGAAGTCATATATATTAATCATCAAAAACAACGTCAATCAATTACATGCATGATACCCCCAACCAATTATGAAATTTAAATTAAAAAAGTAAAATTTTAATATTAATAAATCATACATAATTCTCTCCTTCTCATGTATTAAATATGATTCTTTAAGTCATGAATATCAACCACAAAAAATACGCAAAACGATTCATTACATACATAACACCATAAATATATTACAATTCAGTTTCCTCTTGATTTTTCATGAAATGCTACGCACATCATTATTTTTTTGATCTCTTATTTATTTTCATATATACCTCTTTTCTTTTCTTTCATCTTTTTTGCGTACATTAATAAATATAAAAGATAATTTTGCAAATTTACGAAGTATGTAAGACTCGTCGAATTACTGTAGCAGAAATTAGATTTTAATATTATGAAATAGTCTCTGCTATTTGTTTTATCTGGTTTCTGTTTAATTGTCTGTTTTAACAGAATGTTTGCTAAGATTGTGCCTGCGCGTAGTTTAACATTTGAAAAATTGGCACACTGATTTTATGAGCTTTAAATGAGTTTAGAAACATTTTTGTCTCGTCGAAAGGTTGAAAATATTTTTTCTAGTGGTTTTTGAGAAAACGGGCGAAATATACCGCTGTTTGAAAATTTTATGATTTCCGATTTCCGTCAAAATTTAAACCGAGACTTTATATATCGACTGTGATGATAATTTGATTTCATTATATTTTTATGAGCTAAGGAGCGAAAATTTATTCGGAATAAAATTTATTCGAAAGTTTGTGAATTGTTTTTATTAAAAGGTTTACGGTAGAATTTTTCAGTTTCCGTAACATTTATCGGTACACGAGATACGGCTCGTTTAAGAGCGAACGTGGGGACTGAGTGAGATGAGTTGGCAAGCTCACAAAATATCTAGATATTTATGTGAGTTGCTTTGTGACCAAGTTTGAATGAATGACTAGGATTTAGTCTTGCAACTTTTTACTATTTGATCCAAGGGCTAGGATTAATTGTGAGAGATCTAGATGAAATTAAGAGAAAAGTTTGGAGTCAAAGTTGATCCTTGTAACTTGGAGGTGCTTATGAGCTAAATCTTTTGGTAAGAAAAATTATTCTCCCTCTTTACCTTAAGTGGCCGTGAGGCCTTGTTGTTGATTGGAAGATATTTTAAATTTTTCCTTGTTAGTAATAGCATATCCATGATAGTTGATAATTATCCATGCTAATTAGAGATAGATTTAATATGAGAATGCCTCAAGATTCATGAGTATTAGTAGCTAGAGTTCTTGAGAAAAATTCCAATCGATCAAGAACTTGGATCTTGACTTTTCTTTTTGTGAAATTTAAATGGTTTTATGGCGTTTAGAAAGTTGAATTTCATGATGGGTGGTTTATAATTGAAAAGGCCTAAAATAAATTTTGTGAGTTCATGAAGAATTATTGAGAAAATTTCTATGTTAGTGATCTAAGACTTAAATGATTTTCATGTGCAATTTAGTGATAATGGGTGCTATTTGTTTTAGGTGATGGTTTTGAAAATGAAATTTTTGGAACATTTAGTGGCTTTGAGTCCATGATGTTTTCAAAATTTTAAGTCCTAATGGAAGGCATGAATCATGGTTTTAAAAGAATGATTAATGTAGTTTTGTTTGAAAATAAAAACTAATAACTTGTGATTTAAGTAAACAAGTTAATTAGTAATATTTTGAAAAGTTTTATAGCTTGATTCAAAATGGTTTTGGTGTATGAGATTGATCACTTTTGAGTTTGTTTTTGTGAAATTGCTAATTGTATAAGTATTTTGAATAAGTTAGATTTCTAGAAAAATGATTTTTTTGGTGTGATTTAGATTCTGGCCGAAATCCTTAAGGGTATTTTCGTCATTTTAAAATTGTTGATGTGTCCTAGAAACCTAACTATTAAATCCGTCTTTTTGAGACGATGAATTTGGCGTATGCCTCGTCTTGATCCGATAAAGATTGAATGAGTTATGGCCGTTTTAATTTGTAACTGTTTTACCGTCGTTGATTATTTTTCTACGAAAAGAGAAACAAGTTTGGAAATCGTTTTGTGAATCGTAAAGGAAATTCTTTTGTCAAGGATTTATGTGTTAAGAGTTGTTTTAAAGAAATGATTTGGCTTTCGAGGTGTTTTAAAATAACCGAGAATTATCTAGATGATGTTTCGTGATGAGAAACTATTTTATTAAAGTGTTATTGTTTTTAAAAGAGTTTATTTGAAAACAAGTCGAGCCTAGTTAGGTGTAAGAGAACGACCATAGGCCTTGATCCATTAGTAGCCGAGCTAGGACTTATTTAAGTGATCAATTAGAATGTGGTATTAACTTAGATAAGTTGTATGTTTTAAAAGGTTAAGAGGATTAGCCGAATTGAGGACTTCGTCGAGAGAGACGGTTATTGCTCGCATACGTAAGTTGATGTGTTGGAAGCTAGCCGAGGTAAGGGCACTTTCTAACAATTTCATATACCTCGAAATATCGAGTGCTTTTTATGCATGTGTAACTGTTTGCTTGAATATGTGTATTTTCTTGATGTAATGCAATATGAATTATGAGCATGGTTGTTTTGTGATGTATTCTCGTGACGAGAACTTGTTTGAGAACATGCTATATTCTACACATGCTTGAGTGGTAGTTGTGAATTTTATATGATTGAGAATATAGGTATGCTGTTGTGATTGAATACATATGATTGAGAATATATGTATGTTGTTGTGATTGAATACATATGATTGAGAATCTATGTATGTTGTTGTGGTTGTGATTACATTTGCTTGTATGATATGTAATTAGTTGCATGAGCATATTACAACATTTTATGCTTTCGGCAACACCAAAAAACCGTTGTTTAAAGCATCAAAACCGTTGCCGAAACTTTTATGCAACGGTTTTCCAGGCGTGGGATATACCGCCGTTGCCTATTCAAAAAGGCAACGGTTTTTTACTTTTCAGCAACCAAATTCTGGAAACCGTTGCTGCACATATGAAAAGGCAACGGTTTTTTCAGCCATTTTGTGCACCGGTTTTCTACTTGCAACGGGAAATAACCGTTGCTTATATGGTTAAGCAACGCTTTAAAGTTGTTGTCTAAGCTTTAGATGTACTGTTTAAAAGCGTTGCCAATTCGCTTAACCCACACTTCAAAAACCGTCGCCACACCCTGTGTGGGTATAAAAGAAAAGGTTGCTATTCTTTTAATTCAATGTCATTTGAGTAAAACCAATATCATGCGTTTCTTATACTTTTAAGTGGAAATTGTACTTTCACTTTTGTATCTCAGACATTACCAAATTTATTTAAAACAAATGCATTAAATTATTTGATATACAAATCACTTTTATTCACTACATCAAAAAAAATAACTACTAACAATAATATAACGCTAAACTCTTTAAAGGTAAATATACAATATTCCTAACTTGTAATCTCATTCCGAGCTTGAAAATGCTTGTGAATGTAGAAAGTCTACTACCCTCGATAATGAAGCTCTTAAGCCGGCTCATGCTCATGAGAGGCCAAGGCTTTTTGAAGTATTGAAGTGAACTCTTTCTTCAACTAAAGGATAAATTGAAGAATTAGGCTTCTTGAAGTATCAAAGTGAACTCTTTCTTCAATTAAATGATAGATCAAATACTTACAACACGCTCATGCTCATGAGGCCAAAGCTTCTTGAAGTATTGAAGTGAACTCTTTCTTCAACTAACAAATATAAACCCTGCAAGAAGAACAAGTAAAAAATTAAACAATAGAAGTAAAAAAAAAAACTCAATTTATAAATTGTGGTGCTTCCTCCTAATGTTTCAGTATGACCCACCACAAAAATGAACCTTCAACCTAATTATTTTGCAGCTAAAACAAATTAAAGACGCTGTCTAGAGGTGGAGAACAAACCAATGGTGTTGGTAATCCCCTTTGAAGAGTTAATGAGTGTTGGCAATAATAGAAATTTAAACACTACTTTGTGTGCATAATTATCAAGTAGATGAAGCAAACATCAAATATATGTCATGTAAATAATTAAATTAAAATGGACTTTTAAAGAGAACAAGTCACACAGAGTCATGGTTTATGATTAGGTTAGTCCCATGGTACAAATTTTATTTAATGCAGCAATTATAGTTTTTACAACAATATCAAAATATTGATTAAAAAAAACAATATCAAAATATGAAATACTTAAACTTCACAAACTGACCAAGTATACAAATACAAGTCTAAAAATATGAAATACTTATAGAAATTGCTTAAGCTAAGTAAGGCTTTCAACACTCTCATGATCATGAGGCCAAGGTTTCTTGAAGTGAATTTTTTCTCCAACTAACAAATACAAACCCTGCTGAAGGAACAAGTAAAAACTTAAACAACACTACGCTACCAAAATGCCAATGTTCATAAGAAGCAAATACACATGAGTTATAACATAGTTTCAAATAATGTTATGTAAAAGAAATTAATGAAGAAAAAGGAAAACAAATACTTGTTGAAGTAGCTATTTAAAACAATGTTGGCATCTTGACGTGATAACCTCGAAGTAGAAGTAAGGCCAATAATTATGCAAGATGGCAGTAGGCTACTTTATGTTTCACATGTCATGTAAAGAAGTAAAAATGTAGACTTTTAGAGAGAACAAGTTACATCATGTCCAACTTAAATCCATAATAACAGTAATAATATTAGTTCAATAAAAATAGAGCAATTCATTAAAAAGTAGATAAATAAACAAACAAGACACAACCAAAAAAAGGTAAAAGGAATTGGCCAATTCAACAAATTTGCCCTACGCATTCATAGAGTACAACACGAGTTCATTTTTTTTCCATGTCCCTAACCTTCAACAAGAATCTCAACACAGTAAAAGTCCTCAAAAGTAAGCAACAAGAATCAACGTTATGACGTTGCACATTCAGATTGAAGAATCAAAGGAAAACAAACCAGAGTCGTAGATTGTCGTGTAACGAGAATTGTGTCTAAACTGATGTAAAGAAGAGTTGCATCATCGGAAATGGAGTCACACCATAGCCATGGTCTGTGACCAGATTAGTCACCTAGTACGAACCTCTTGAATACTTGTGTTAAGGTTTCAAATTACTCTAGCCTTTGCAGAGGCAATAACACCCATCATAACCATTCTTTTGGTTTCTTTGTGGGTCTTTTCTACATAGACAAAAACAAAAATAAGAGAGTAAAAATAAGCAATTCATCTTCCACATTAAGAGAGTACTTTAAGCAATTCATCTTCCACATCCTTCAATTTGTGAACTCAGAAACAAATTAAAGACCCCAGACCAAATTAGATATTGAACTCAAAAACAAATTAGAATACTTGAAACTACGAGTAATTTAAGCAATTCATCTTCCACATCCTTCAATTTGTGAACTCGGAAACAAAAATAAGAGAGTGAAAATGAAAACCCCAATATGAAGAAAACACTTGAGTGAAAGCTAAAACCATAATCAATGAATGAAAGCATATAAGTGTGAATGGAAGAGAGGTAATTAAAGACCTGGATATCGAGAAAAGTTTGTTGCGTCGTGGTCTTGAGATTGGATGGAGAGATGAGACGCGATGAAGCTTCTGAGGAGGGATGAACGAGGCACAAAGCAGCAAAACAGATACGATTGGATCTTGAAGCGGCGGCAACGTTTGAGAGGAAGAGCAGGGCTGGCGACGTTTGACATCGGAACAGAAGCAGCGACGTTTCAGATCTTAAGGATTGTGAGATGAGATTGGGAGTTTGGATGAAACGCATAGTTAGGTTGTAACCCGAGTTTTATCAACGGTTATACCAACATAGCCTAAAAGGAAGAGACAACGGTTTATAGACTAGATTATACAAACGTAATCTAATAAGAAGAGGCAACGGTTTTTAACGTCCACGCTTATCAAACCGTGGCCGAAAACGAAGAGGCAACGGTTTTGTAAGGGCGATCTGAGAATTTATAAAAAGCAGGCAACTAATGATAATCCGTTGCTAATAACACTTATGGCAACGGTTTTGCAGCCGTTGTCTAAACTTTCGTTGCCTAAAGTCAAAAATGCTATATATATATATATATGAACGTGTATGTCAGATGGAACTGTACGGGGTATGTCAGATGGGACTGCCCGGGGTATGTCAGATGGGACTGTCCGGGGTATGTCAGATGGAGACTACCCTGTATATGTTGAAATAGAATATATTATGCTCATGCATTCATAGTCGTGTATGTCAGATGGGACTGCACGAGGTGTGTCAGATGGGACCACCTAATCCTGCGGGATTTTATTGAGTCGGTGATTGTCAGATGGAGACCTCACCTGCCCTGCGGGGTTTAGTAGGGGATGAACCTACGACTCTCTGCGGAGAGGTTAAATTCCGGAATTTATGCATGTGACAGCCAGTGATTGGTGTCACGATCATGTAGAGTCTGCATTGATAGGCTAATTGTGCATTTGAATATTGTTGTGTGTGATTGATAGACTATTCGTATACTTAAATTCTATGATGTGTGATTCATATGATAAACTTGTATATGCTGTCATGTATTGTATATCTTGCGCTGCGTATTTTTGGTTATATGTTATTTTTAGATCGTGACCCTCTATGAGCATTTTTAGGGATTTATTTGTACAGCGTGGAGAAGCGACAAGGCTTGAAGCTGTCTGTGTGTCTTCGTCACCCAGTCATCTTCAGTTAGAGTTTAAAGATCAGCTTAGAGGTAGTAGTTTAAGAGTCTCGTTTGCTCTTATTTATTGTCTGCTGTATTTATATTGAAATTATATTACGATAATTATTTGGAATAAATGATGTCGCTATGTTTGTTTAGACATAGCGTTTGGTTCTAATCTTAAACTTTTATTCGTGAAAACAATTTATAAAAGAGGCATTGCATTCCGATCGTTATTTTGAAAATGGTTTACTCTGATTTAATTTAAGGACGATCGTGAATGTGTTATTTCAAAGTTGTTGTTGTAAAAAAAAAATGCCTACTTTTGGGCTTCGAAAAATCGGGGTGTTACAAAGTACATACTAGAAAAACAAAAATATATATTATCCTCCAACTATTTACAATACTATAAAAATAAATTTATGTTCCTCCAATAATTTTATAAGTTGTTCATCTTGAACTGTCCCCAGGATCCACCATTATTTACCGTATACATTGATTTTATCTTTATGCATTCATTCAACTATTTGTCTCATGTATGTGGTGAATTTTATCCATAGTCATGGCTACCATGTGTATGAATTTTTTGTTTGGTTTTGGTGCACTCTTTAAGCATACTATTTCAATAATTTTTTTAATCAAAAAGTTAAACAACACAATTTACAATGCGTTGACTTTATATATTTTTTAAAAAAAATTCTATAGAAATTTACTACTATAGCATTTGCCTTTTTTGTTATCCATATGTATATATATTATGAAATAACTTTTTGGCTTGTATGTACTCATTTTATTAATTCTAAATATTTATTATTTTAACTTCGATAAATAGAACTTATTAATAAAAATTGTTAAAAAAAATAAAAACAAATAATAAATTTGTATAAATCTAACTTGGACAAAACGACAAATATTTATAGCATTTAACTCTACCCTTTATCAATTCAACTAAAAAAATATTTGAAATTTAATTAATGTATTATTATATATTTATAACCGAACGGAAAAAAAAAGTAGGCTCTTTTAACCTAAAATTTTGAGGTTTGACCCACCCTTTTCAAGTACTTTCTTTTTTTAATTACAAGTGTTATTAAAGAAAGAAAAAAAATTGTCACCGTATATATACCTAATAAATCAAAGATGATAATTAATATGTAAAACAAAATATGAGAATGTTTATAAGAAAAAGTAAATCACTAGTGATGTGAAATCTCAAACCTTTAATTATGCTATTGTATAAACCTAACATATATTATTATTTTTCTAATATTTTTTATATTAATCTAACCTATATATACTTGTGGTTCATACAGACTAACTCATTTTTAAATAGGTTTGTTCGGACCGAGTTAAAAAATCTTAAACAAATTCGGGTTCAAATTATTAAGCTTGAACCCTATGTTTTAATGGGTCTGGCAGGGGCAGCCCATATTGGTTAGTATATTTTAACAACTCTACCTCAAAGAATATTACAAAAATTGCCAAACGTCCAACAAAAACAAGTTATTATACACGTACTGCTCGCATATGGCTCCACCCATCTTAACAAGAATATGATTGTCTTTTTGAAAAACAGAACAGTCTCTTATGGGCCCCACCAATGTTTAATTATTCGTCCCTTTTTTTTTTTTTGTGATCCAAACGATGAAAGCCCAGTTCCCAACAAACTTTCCGTCCTCTATAATTTTTTCCTTTCCAAACACAATGTAAATAACAATCCCACAAATAGTTTATCTTTTTAATGAGCAAAATAAAAATGTAGTGTGTACATTCTCTAAATAAAAAACAAAATTAAATTGATTATACCATATTTATATTTGAATAATTCTTAAATACTCACTCTGGCCTCTGCCACATTATATTTGCTCGCTTCAATGATAAGGTGTGAATCAACAAATTTCCTTATATATCACAATCAATTATGCTCTCAGAAAAATGAAATTCAATAAGTAGGAGTATATTAATGAAAAAATAAAAGTAAATGTAACACTAGTATTTTATAATAATTATTTCAAAACAAAGTACAAATGAGATTTTTTTTTACAAAAAATATGAAGAAAGTATGAATTTGAAATGGATTTTGCTGGGCACATATTAAAAATTAAAAAATAGAAATCTTATCTTAAATTGTATGCAATTAATTTATGATCAAGTTTAAAAAATGAATTAAATACATTAATTATATTAAAATATTCCCTTTTTTTAATCATTAATATTTATTTACCTAAGAACACAAGTTAGCTTTTCTCATTTGAAATTATGAAGAGGGCATAAACTTTTATATTTTTTTTCTTTTCGGTTTTTCACCACCAGTTGAATCTGGTTCGGGGGTCAGTTCTAGCATCAAGTGGTTCCAGCCCCCTCCGATTGCAGTTGCGGGGGATCGAACCGTGGTCCTCCCTACCAAGTTCAGCGCCAATCACCATTGAACCAACTAACGATTGGTAGCATAAACTTTTATATTTGAAACGAAAAAATTGATCTCTTATTTGGTGGAATACACAATTTAAAAGGGTAGAAAGGGTTTTTCCCTGACATAAAATCCAAAATTTAGCGGGTTATCTTTCCGGATTAATTAGTAGTAATAGCTTATATCCAACTATAATCAGCAATCAAGTCAAAAATAGTCCAATAACTTAACCACCGACGACGAACGACGTCGTTTCCACCATCAGCGCCGTTATCTGATTACGAAATTCCAACTCTTTAGATTAGATTATTCATAACTAATCCCTCTCATCATTGATCGCTGAGAAAATTACAAAGAAAACGATAGAAACTGCGAGAAAATTAAAAACACTCGCAAACAAACAAACGTCACTAATTTTCAATTCTTTCATCTTTCTTTCTTTCTCTCTCACTCTCACATTGTGTGATTTTGGTTTTTTGGAACTTCGAATTCACTGTGCTGATGGTGATTTTCTACTCTTCTTTTTGCAACTTAAACCCTAACAACTTCAAACTCTGATCAGTTTCAAGTTCGATCTCTCTCTCTCTCTCTCTGCAACTGTAACTGTTTCTCTCTCTCATTGTGATTTTTTTTTTTTTTTTTTGGCTCAATTTTGGTCTTGATTTGCAGGTTTTTGTTAGCAATGGCGCCAAAGAGAGGGATTCAGTTTGTCAAGAACGGAAGAAAAGGAATTCGTTTTCCTGTTTTGAGATTCCTTCTCTTCTGTGTTCTTGTTCCCACTGTTTTCTTCTTTGGTCGAGGTTTTCATGTTGCTGGTTAGTTCACTACTTGTTTCTTTCTCTTCTTTTGATTTTTTATTGAGTAAATCAGCAATTCAGCTTCTGAATTGGTAGGACATTTTCAAATAGATCCCCAACTTAATGAATATTTAAAAAAGGTCTTTGACTCCGACAAATTGTACTCGTATTAGTCGCTCAAGGAATATATCAAGGAGTAAATTGATAATATTTGGATTAACATAGAGATCAAATAGACTGTAATTTGTTAAAATATACAGACTTATTTGATAATAAGTGGTTAAATATAGAGACCAATTTGACAGGGTAATATACTCAAGGACCTTTTTGAGATAATGATAATCATAGGACTAATTTGGTGATTTACTCTTTTTTTATCCTTTTGTTTTGTTTCTGATTGGGTACATTTTTGTATTAGTAGGGTAAAGTTCGACATTTATGATTTTTGAAAGTGTTAATGGAATTAGTTGTTTTTGGATTGTTGTTGTATTGGGAAATTATATGAGGGAAGGGTTATTAAGAGAATAAGGTAACTTTGATGAAGTTTTATTTATTGACGTCATTGTTTTGACTTGGATTGGAAAGTTCGGCTGAGTTTTTTATCATGTTCTTTACATTAAAAGAATAAACCGTTATTCCTTTATTAGTTTAATTAACTATCCGTTTTTTGTCGTTTGTGAGTTGCGATCAATTTTATGTTTTGGTTTTGGCATATTGGTAATATTTGGTATGTTATGCTCATGCAGTTTTTCAAGTTGATAATTGACAGCAGTGTCTGTTGTAAGCTGAGACTGCCTATAGTTGTGCTTTCTATCAAGTTGATAATCAATGATAGGCTAGTGTGTGTTGTAAGATTAGACTGTGTCTATAGGTGTGTAAGATGACAGAGAGGGTGTACACGTGTTGATAACATGGGAGTAGCAACAATGAACCAAATAGGGAGGACAGTTATCTTAGGGTCCTGTAAATAATTATTGTAACTTTGAATTATTATATTAGAAGAGGAAGTTGACGAGGGTTCTATTGCTGCTTCTTTTAGCACAACCCTATTTTTTATATCGATGCTAATTGTACTGCTCCGAATTTCAGTGGCGATTTGAGCCAATACATAACATAACCTTTAATTTATATTCAAATATATTTGTCACACTTTGGTGCTTGTGCCCGATGTTAAAAATTTCAGTCCTTATTGCATAACTTAATGTTGCATTAATCTCACTCAATAACTGATTCTTGTTTAAGTCTTTGATTCTTCTTCTAGAGATTTATGTTCTAGGTAGCATTGACAGTGCAAAATGTCCTGTTCAAGTGTTATGGAGGCAACTTGTTTCTTTAACATTTTTCTAATACACTTTCATGGTGCATTATTTTTCTAGCATTAGGTAGTAGATTTACAATCCATATAATGTGGTACACTGAAATTGATGTAATCATGTAAGGGCTAAAACCTTTATTGTGATTCCATGAAAGGTAATCTCTTAGTTAGTTGACTACTGAGTTAGTAAGTCATTTAGTTAGGGGCGTAAGATTGGAGGCTATAAATAACAGAAAGGAGATTAGGCGAGGTATCTTTGGTTATGCAAGGAAATTGGAGTGGGTGAGCACCGAGTCTCTTGAATACCTAGACTCTAATGTTTCTTTTCAATCAATAGACACCATTTCTTCTATAATTTTATCCAGTTCCTATCTACTGCTAAAGACAGCCCAAGAAGTGAAAACACTGAATTCAAACCCTCTCAACATCAAGGGTCAATAATTAGAAAACAGAAGGAACCACAGAGCAGTGAAAGGAGCCCGAGGTGTTGTCATGGGTCATGCAACATTGTAAAGAGATGGGAGAACAATGCCTGAATGTTTCTTTCGTGGGGGCGAATAGAAGCATCCAAGGGTGTTGTAGACTTGTAGAGGTGGTGGTGTCAACACAGAGGGTATGATGTTGAAAAGGGAAGAACCGTCGATGATCTAAAGGGGTGGGTCTTGAGTGAAACAGACACAATGTTGTCGCCACTTGAACTGTCGAACTCCAGCTCCGCTGTTGAGAAGGAGGAATCTTCGACGGTGAAGCAATGAATTTGTGTTGTGACATTAGCCTGTTGGAAATGCAAGGTAAGGCTGCCTACAATAATTCTACAGTGGATTATAGAACCAGATTGCCCTTTCTTCTCTAGTTGAAGGATTGATGCTCGAGAGGCTTTGTTAGTCCTCATTTTTGTTTGTAGACTGTTAAATTGTAAGAAATGGGATAGAATGTCCCTTACTTGAAATATGCTTCCTCTTTCTTTTCTTCTAGTTTCTTATGCCTATTTCACTTCAATGAGAAAGATAAAATCAGTTATTAACATCTCTATGAAGATATATTTCTCTATATGCATATTTATTAATTTATAACATGGTTGTCAAGATCTATAGTTAACTCCCAAGATCTTACGATTTACGATCTTTGCCTTCGTCCACCGTGCCGGAGCGGTTGAAAACTCCTAAGATTGACCGAGATAGTGAAAGCGCAGAGGAAACTCCTAAGATCTTACGATTTACGATCTTTGCAATCTTCCACGCGTCAGTTTCAAACGGGTTATAAAGCTCCAACCCATTTTGTGCCGCCCCGACACGGTTCTCTGTTTTTGACCCGATCCAATTTCCATTGCCCCGACCCAATTTTTAACCGTTTAACCTAGAAAACCGATCGTTCTGCATCGGAAACTAACAAGCTTCAAAATAACTTAGAAATCGGTGCAAATCCATTGAGTCTTGCATCCCTATCCCTAATTCATCAACTGTCTAAGCTATTTCATTAATGGTTGCTAATCATTCACTTGTATTCCCTAGTTCAATCTCTTCTATAAATTCTCTGCTCCTCTATGAACTATTCTCATCACTTCAACCTTTCAGAACTGCACTTGTTTTTCATTATATTTAATAATTAATGAAGTTTTTATGTTAGGATCTTAGGATCTAAGTTTTTGTGGGATCTTACGATCCTTGTTACGATCCTACGATTTACGATGTTTATATACCCCAACGATCTTTAGTGGGATCTCGATCCTGACAACCATTAAGCTTATCTGCTTACTTTAAATGCATTGTGCAGATCAAGATAATATTTCAGCTGATCCAAATACACAGGTAGCCTGTTTTGTGCGATATTGGTTATGTAACTAAATAATGGATATCACTTATATATTCTTTTTTGGTTTGACTTAAAATAAACTGTTGCCTGCAGCCGGGTGCCAAATGGAGAGAATGGCATGCATTGCAAGACCTTAAATCAATTTTTTCGAAAGAGGCGAGTTCAGGCTTATAAAAAGTTTATCCATATTTAACATATCATTTTTTCGCGTAAGATTTTTCTAATTAATGTTATATTTTAGGTCTTTGATGTTATTGTATCCAGCACAGATGATATGGGACCTTTGAGTCTTGACAATTTTAGAAAAAATTTGTCTGCGTCATGGAGAGTTGTTGGATTAGAGACTTCAAATGTTGCTGATGAGGTTTGGAGGACTGACATGCTTCTGCATGGAAATTTCAATTCCTTTATTTAAAAATAATATAAATAAAATCCACTATTGTTTTATTGCTTCCAAATGTTAATTCATGTTTATTTTTTTAATTGAAGGTAAAGCAACCAACAACACATGTTAGACAAGAAAAACCTAAGGTGAAGGATGGAAAACCTTCAGGTGGTATCATACTCTATACTATATAATATGCCTATGTTGTTGCTTAATTTACACTCCAACTCTTCTTTGTGCAGAGGGTCTTGCTCAGTGGACTGATAGCCCTGCACGACAAGTCCGAAGGGTGAGCGTCACTCTTTGATTTTTTTCTTGTTAAACTTGCATATGGCTTGTTAGGACACACCTTATGTTAGTGATAGTTTGCATTGTAGCTCATTTTAGTCTTCCTTTTTGACAACAACAAAGACAAAAGTAATTTTTCCACCTCAAATGACTTCTAGCATAGCTAAAAATAATTTTTGTCCATAGACGACATGGTAACAAAGACAGAAGTAAGTTTTCCACCTCAAAGACTTCTAGCATAGCTAAAAATATTTTTTGTCCATAGACGACATGGTACATTTTGACAAACGTTTGAATTTTATATTTTCTTTAAGAGTATTTATTCTCTTTTGGTAAATTTAGTCTAAATAGTAATTTTATCCAACATGATTAAAAATATTCCCATTTTTACTGAATCACTTGTGGTATGTCTGAGAAGCACAACTTGTTCTTCCAATGGTCAAACATTGAGAATGATGTTCTGCTTACAACAAAAATTGTGTTTCTACTGAGTATTTTTTATTTTGGGAATGGGATTATTCATATTCTTCGTAACTATATTATGCAGCAATTAATAGAAAAAAGGCGGGAAAAGCGTGCCGCAGAGTTGGTAAAGATGGACAATGAAGTAATTGTAAAACTTGAAAATGCAGCTATTGAACGCTCAAGATCTGTTGAGTCAGCCGTACTGGGTAAATACAACATTTGGAGGAAAGAAGTTGAGAATGAAAATGGTGATTCTTCTGTTCGGTTTATGCGTGACCAGATCATTATGGCTAGGGTATACGTGAGTATTGCAAAGATGAAGGACATGCTTGAACTGTACCAAGAGTTGCAATTTCGGCTCAAAGAGAGTCAACATGCTTTAGGTGATGCAATTACTGATTCAGATCTTCATCACAGGTTGGAATTAGGTGGTATTTATATGCGTTTTGTATGCTTTTATCTGAATTTGCTTCCTAGCTAATGTCGTGTAATTATCTTTAGTACACGTGAACAAATAAAGGCTATGGGCCAAGTTCTAGCAAAAGCAAGAGGGCAATTGTATGACTGCAAGTTGGTCACTGTAAAATTGAGAGCAATGCTACAAACAGCTGACGAGCAAGTTAGGAGCTTGAAGAAACAAAGCACATTTCTCAGTCAGTTGGCTGCCAAGACCATACCAAACGGAATTCATTGCTTATCTATGCGCCTCACAATAGATTACTACCTCCTTCCTCCTGAAAAGAGGAAATTCCCTAGGAGCGAGAACTTGGAGAATCCCAGTCTTTATCATTATGCACTATTTTCAGACAATGTCTTGGCTGCATCTGTTGTTGTGAACTCAGCTGTTATAAATACAAAGGTGACTAAGATGTTCTTTTTACCAATCCAATTTATCATGTGCATTATTTCCTTTTATAGACGGAAAATTATTTGTTCCTTGATTGTCGTAATTATATATCTTTCATGTGTACTTCATTTATGATTTGAGAAATTATATTATTAAACCAACCCTCATTGTCTTTATATTCTTGTATTCAATATTGCAGGATCCATCAAAGCATGTTTTCCACCTTGTTACTGATAAACTCAATTTTGGAGCCATGAACATGTGGTTTCTATTGAACCCTCCTGGAAAAGCTACAATCCATGTTGAAAATGTGGATGATTTTAAGTGGTTGAACTCATCCTACTGCCCTGTATTGCGGCAGCTTGAATCTTCAAAAATGAAAGAGTATTATTTCAAGGCAGGCCATCCAACCCTCACTTCTGGTGCTTCCAATATGAAATATAGGAACCCAAAATATCTCTCGATGCTCAACCATTTGAGGTTCTATCTTCCTGAAGTTTATCCTAAATTAGATAAAATCCTTTTTCTTGATGACGACATCGTTGTTCAGAAGGATTTGACTGGATTATGGGAAGTTGATCTTCAGGGGAAAGTGAACGGTGCAGTCGAAACGTGTGGTGAGAGTTTTCACCGATTTGACAAATATCTTAACTTTTCAAATCCACATATTGCACGGAATTTTGATCCAAATGCTTGTGGTTGGGCATATGGGATGAACGTATTTGATCTCAAGGAGTGGAAAAAGAAAGATATCACTGGCATATATCACAAGTGGCAAAATATGGTGAGCTTTTGAATATATCACAAGTGTCTATTCTCACACGAATAGACGCGTACAAAAAATATTTCACTAACCTAACATTTTTCTATCTGATTCTAGAATGAAGACAGAGTGCTGTGGAAGCTGGGCACATTACCTCCAGGGCTAATGACATTCTATGGGCTGACACATCCGTTAAATAAATCATGGCATGTCCTTGGTTTGGGTTATAGTCCAACTGTAGATCGATCAGTGATAGAAAATGCGGCAGTTGTACACTACAATGGTAATATGAAGCCGTGGCTAGAGATTGCCATGTCAAAGTATCGGCCTTACTGGACTAAATATGTCAAATACAATCATCCCTATCTTAAGAACTGTAAGTTACTTGAATAGTCATGAATTCCTAATAATCTAGTTCAGAGAATAGTTCTCTCTCTCTTTCCTCCAACCTCCCCCGTTTTCTTTCATCTTTCTGGCATCGCTTATTTCAACTACAGTGTCTTGCTAGAATGATGATCATTGTCGTGGAACCTAGAAGGGACAGGGTCAATGCTTGTTTGGTGTTTACCTCCAACATCATTCCTTTCCACATTGATTTTAGTTTTTAATTCATTTTATTGTTGTATACACCATTCTCACCCATTTGAAACAAGGTACAGAAATGGTTACCTTGTTTACCATAATAACTCCTCATTGTATAATATTCTGTTCTGATCCTCAGACAGGACTTGAAGTTGAATATCATATTTCTATATTCTTTGAGATAACATAACTTTCTTGTTCAGTTTTGAGTGCTTATCTGTTATTTGCATGTACCGATTCTTATCTCTAAAATCAAGTCATTTCCTGGAGTGATGCTTGTCTGTTCTTTTTCCTAAACCACTAGGTTAGATTTGGTTTAGTGGTGAGGAATTTATGTATTATATCCATGAGTTAATGAATTATATCCTCATCGGCTCCATCGTAAGCAAAAAAAAAACTTGCCTTGCCTGTTTGTGATTTAGTACTATAACATTAATGCTTTGTTTGGATGTAAAGAGAAAAAGAGAAGAGAGAAAAAGATGAGAGAGAGTGTGAGAAGAGAGAAAGATGAGAGAAATAGAGTAGATTTGTGGTATTGTTTGGTTTAAGAGAAATAGAAGAGAAACAGAAGAGAAAGAAGTGTTGATGCTTTACAAAAGTACTAGAATGCCCATGCCTATTTTTCAAAAGAAACTATATTAAAAAATAATTAATTTATTAAATTACTTACTTGATTTAATTAAATAGATTAATCTGACTATTGACTAGAAAAAATAGATTAATCTGACTAATTACTAATTAATAGGAGTACTAATTAAATAATTTAAATTTTCATGTTTTACTTTAATTAGCTAAATTAGTTTATACGGAGTATTACTTTTTTAAAATCTTGCCTTTCCACTATAAAAATAAAATAAAACAATATCATGTCTTCATGAATCATGGTGATCTCATCCCCCACCACCAAACCCCTGTTTCATCTTTCCAGCCACCGTCCCACAGTTAACGTAACAAAACAAAATTCTTGCTTTCCCTCCGTTTTTAAATGCTAGATTAATAGTTAATCTTAAATTTCACCCAAGAAAATCAATTCATTAACGACTGAATTCAACAATAAGACTATGTTCTTCGTTTCATTGTGTGCTTGCTAAACCACAACCCAAGCTCCATGAATTTTTCTACTAAATTTCAGATCTTTGAAGTGGTGAGTGAAAAACACTAGAAGCATCAGGGGTAAAAGTGGAAGAATGCTCCTTTCACCTCCTTTCTTCACAAGTTGGAGGAGACTGAAAAAATGGTGGGGCCCATGCCAATTTTGTCTCTCTTCTCTGTTTCTCTTCTGTCCCAAACAGGAGAAGTGATCTATTTCTCTCGCCTCTATTTCTCTCTTGCATATTTCTCTTGTTCCAAACAGGCTGTAAGTAAGGGATGTTTGAATAAAATGTTCAATTAAATAATCAAATCTGTCAATCCCACAATAATTTACTTGTTGATCAATTTTATTAATATAGATGGAACAGAGATAATCATTTTTATTAATTAGAAGATACAGTTGAAAAAATAAATAATAAATTTTGTATTTTTATTAGGACAGAGTACTAAATACTTTTCTTACCAAAAAAAAGACTAGTAAATACTATATTTAATAATTATTTGATTTGATACTCTTTTCATCTTACAATAAAAAAATTTCCATACATATTTTTTTTTAAATATACTTTTTTCCCTTACATTTATAAATAGAGTTAATGAATGTTAATGTTTAAAATATTTTTGTAGACACTTATAAGATAAGATGTGACTTGATCGAATGACGGCGTGAGAATTAAATTCATAGTATTTTATTTTTTTCAACGCATTTTATGCGAAATATGGTTTTGTCTTTAGTGACTTTGAGTTGACAAAGAATTTATATCTCTTTCTTTTGCTTGCTCCGCAGCCAATCTCAAATCTAAGAATCGTTTGTCCCCCCACTATCTTGTGGACTAGAGCACTTCATCAAACTTTTAAATGATACAATAAGTTAAAAATAAGCAGAAATGATCATATTCTGAGTTCAAAGCATATTGTAAAAAGGTAGCAATAAAGTGATAAGAAAGTGTATAAAATCTTAACTTTAGAAAAATGATTTAAAATATTAAAATAAAGGGAGGGATGGAGTTTTTTGTTGATAAAATAAGAGATGGAAGACGTGTAATACAAAAAAAATTCATAAGGTCATCCATCCTAAGATTAAAAAAGACTCTCAATGACTTAGACAATTTATCCAGTATAAATCTAAACATAACCTTTGTAAATATATCTAAATGACCACTAATTAGTTGTATTTTTACCCTAAAAATATTGTTGGTTATTTTCATGGTGGTAAAATTGTTGGTAATGTTGGTAAAAATGACAGTATTGTTGGTTATTATTGTTAGTTTAGACCGTCTATATGAGTGACAATTATATTGGATGAGTACTTTTAAAGGAGAGTGGATTGTCTCCAATCAAATTTACCTCAAGTGCATTTGAAAACCACATATCGAAGAGAGAGAAAGTATAAAAATATTATAAAATACAAACAAAAATATGATGATGGCTTTTAAGTGGTAAAAAACCACACTGCTCTTTCTTTGGTAAAATATCTGGCACACCTTGACCTAGGTATACCTAACTCATTTTGGTCATAGTAATATATAAATAACTAATAAAATATATGTGCCTATGTACATGTCGAGCATTGCAAGGATTATTTGAACAGTTCGAACATTCTATAGCGCAAACGAAAAAATAATTTTGTGAATTTATTCGTAAGCCAAAATTATTGTTTAAAATGTATAAAATGATTAATGTCAAGCTTATAAGGTCGATATTTTAAATACGAAGTATATTCATCATCGTTTAACAAAGTATTTTAAATATTTTTCTTATTACTTTTGCCACAGATAAGAATGTGTATACTTGTACATGCTTATTGAACAATGATTTCAAGCAACAGTGGCCAAGTCTACGGAGTCATTCACATTCTAAAATAGCGCCAAACCATAGATTAGAAGAGCTAACAGAGCATTATGGACCTTCCAATCTCTAGCTGCCAACTTTACTTGGGCCAAGTCTTCCAATGTCTTCCTAGAAAACCCTTGAACACCGTTTCTTAGTATCTGAAAAGGTATACTCTCTTTGTCGTCTAAATGAAGAGCCACAGCCCCCGGTGTCGGAGCATCTCTCAAGTAACAAACCTGGCCATCCACTTTCAAGCCTAAGATACTTTCCAACTCCTCTATAGTGGGAAGGAGCTAGAAGTCTTGGAAAGTAAAACACCGGAGAGGAGGATCATAGTATTGAGCTAGGGTAGTCAGAGCTCGATTGTCAACCTTAACGTGCAAGCGATCGAGGAGGTTACCATAGGCTGATTGAAAATAGACTCTGCCAATATATGTCATCTTGGACTCCATTGCTAATAACCTGTCAACATTTGGGACCCGGACGCTGTAAGTGTGAGTTTTCTTAACTGAAGTCATTCCTCTATGCTCACAATAGCTCAAATTTGTTAAGTTCCCTGAAAATCAAAGCCTTTATATGTAAAAATGTATGTTTGTCATGAATGTATGCATAATGCATGTATGCATGGTGTGTGTGGCAAGTTCGTTCATACATCCGATTATTATAGCAAAGGTTCGAATTTTTGTGTTGGGGTCACAAAGGCTCAAAGTTACCTGTAACTCATCCCATCTCACATGTTGTTCTAGGGTTTAATAGGGTTCCTAGAATTATAGAATGTCCCTTTGGAAACAATGTTGCTGTTGCAAAGACTCACAACAAATAACTAATAAAATATATGTGCCTATGTACAGGTCGAGCATTGCAAGGATTATTTGAACAGTTCGAACATTCTATAGTACAAACGAAAAAATAATTTTGTGAATTTATTCATAAGCCAAAATTATTGTTTAAAATGTATAAAATGATTAATGTCAAGCTTATAAGGTCGATATTTTAAATACGAAGTATATGTTGAGATTGGTTGAAAATATTCATGTTGGAAAATCTCACATTAATGAGATTTGTGAAGATTGCCTTAAAATATGTTTATGGAAGATTTTATTTGTTTTTTAAACTGGATATGTTTAAAAAATAAAGGTTTATATTTTTGGCAAGATTCGGTTTGTTTTTAAATAGATTTGTTTCTATTTTGAAGGTTTCTATTTTTCTATAAATAGAGGTAGATTTATTTCATGGAAAAATAGGAGAGCAAGAGAGCAAGCAAGATGTAGGGAATTCAATTAGGATTTGTCGCCAACACAAAGATTAGGGTTTTAGAGAGAAACAAGAGGGTTGTCTCTTGGTACGACTCTAGGGTTGGGCAAATGGTTATTGAATACATCTTGGGTAGTCTAAATCATTGAGTCTCTTGGCCACGGGAAGAGATTCGGGATGAGGGTAGAGTTATGTTTGAAGACTAATTCTTGTAACCCTTATGGGAATCTTGTGTAAAGTTACTCTTTGGATTTAGTGGAACGGAGAGTTGCTCTCTCCCCCAGACTAGGTTGTTTTGATCGAACTGGGTAAACAAATATTCTTGTGTTGTGATTGTGTTCTTTTATTTTCTCTATGCCGGTTATTTTCCCAACAACTGGTATCAGAGCCTTCTGGTTTGATTCAGGAGGAGGGAGTTCCGCTGTGAAGTTTAGGCTAGAGAAAATTGGTGGAAGAATCATGTTTGGCTTGTGGAAAATTAAGTCAAGGATGTGTTTATGCAATCAGGGTTACACAAGGTCAGCCTGGAGAGGCGGTGGTAAGAATACTCAACATCAGCCTGGAGAGGCGGTGGCAATAATACTCGCATCTTGGCATGTAAAGAGATTTTGTCAAGGTGGAGCAGTATGGGTTTTTATGGTATTTCCGCTGTACCATGAAAAAGGACAAGTTATACTGGCAGATTCAGAACAACACACGGGCATTGGTTGGCATTGATGCAAGGTGTGTGGTGAGGTATGTCGATGGCTGATGAACTTCCGGAAAAAGCCAACATGGGAGTTGCACCATAATCTTTCAGCAGGTTTCGACATGAAATTCTTGGGATGGTTTAGTTCCAAGTGAAGAAAATTCTTGGGAGGGTTTAGTTCCAAGTGTAGTGTACTCTTTATGGTGGAGTATAATAATTTAATTTGTCGGTGTAGACAATGAGAATTATGATTGTCGGTGAAGACAATGATTGTCGGTGTAGACAATGGAAGCGGAAGATGAAACTTATGTGTTATTTTCAATCAAGGTGGAGATTGTTGAGATTGGTTGAAAATATTCATGTTGGAAAATCTCACATTAATGAGATTTGTGAAGATTGCCTTAAAATATGTTTATGGAAGATTTTATTTGTTTTTTAAACTGGATATGTTTAAAAAATAAAGGTTTATATTTTTGGCAAGATTCGGTTTGTTTTTAAATAGATTTGTTTCTATTTTGAAGGTTTCTATTTTTCTATAAATAGAGGTAGATTTATTTCATGGAAAAATAGGAGAGCAAGAGAGCAAGCAAGATGTAGGGAATTCAATTAGGATTTGTCGCCAACACAAAGATTAGGGTTTTAGAGAGAAACAAGAGGGTTGTCTCTTGGTACGACTCTAGGGTTGGGCAAATGGTTATTGAATACATCTTGGGTAGTCTAAATCATTGAGTCTCTTGGCCACGGGAAGAGATTCGGGATGAGGGTAGAGTTATGTTTGAAGACTAATTCTTGTAACCCTTATGGGAATCTTGTGTAAAGTTACTCTTTGGATTTAGTGGAACGGAGAGTTGCTCTCTCCCCCAGACTAGGTTGTTTTGATCGAACTGGGTAAACAAATATTCTTGTGTTGTGATTGTGTTCTTTTATTTTCTCTATGCCGGTTATTTTCCCAACAGTATATTCATCATCGTTTAACAATAACCAATCGTTAGTTGGTTCAGTGGTGATTGACGCTGAATTTGGTAGGAATGATCACAGTTCAATCTCCCACAACTGCGATCGAAAGGGGTTGAAACCACTTAATGCCGGAACTAACCCTTGAATCAGATTCAACTGGTGTTGAAAACAAAAACAAAACAAAAAAAATAACCAAGGCCTACATAAAAAAATTATTATTACTTGCATATGCTTATAGATTTTTTTTTTCTTAAATAACCTTAAAAATGAATTAGTTAAAGTTATTAGGTCGTGTTTGTTTCAATTTATATATGTATATTAGTGGGAATAAAATGATAGAAAAATGTATTTATGTGTTTGTTAGAATATTAACCGAACATATACTTAAAAAAATATATTTCGTCCTTATATTTTAGAGAAAAGTTATTCCCATAAATAAATTTACTTGAAACAAAAGCTCCCTTAATCATTTTGAAGAAAAAATATAGCTTAATTGCAGTTTTTTTTTTTTTTTGGTTTTCACCACCAGTTGAATCTGGTTCGGGGGTCAGTTCTGGCATCAAGTGGTTCCAGCCCCCTCCCGATCGCAGTTGCGGGGGATCGAACCGTGGTCCTCCCTACCAAGTTCAGCGCCAATCACCACTGAACCAACTAACGATTGGTAGCTTAATTGCAGTTTTGATCTCCCTATTTTTACCATTTTGCAGTTTTGGTCCTCTTATCATAATTTCTTACTATAAATTGACAATTTGATATGTTTTAAAAGACATAACATATGGACTGGCGATGAGAAAATATTAACATCGATGAAATTGTAAGAAAATTTTTTCATAAAATTAATTTAAAACACATTGTCTCGCCACATTTTAGACAAATTATGTACTAGGGGGATCAAAAGTATCAAATTTTAAAATAGAGGGACCAAAACTGCAAAATAGTAAAAATAGGAAACCAAAACTGTAATTAAACCTAAATATATATATATATATATATATATATATATATATATATATATATATATATATATATATATATATATATATATATATTAATTGATCTGCACTATCTTTGTTTTCTTCCGTCAAACATTCTAGTGTCTAAATATTTCACTGCTAAGTAAATGAGTGAAATATTCAGTATTCGAACTTCAATTTCTACCTATATAATGTAAGGTCTCTATCAAGTCAACTAAGTTAAGTTCATATGTTTATTTATCCAAAATTAGAAATGATTAATGATAGTCTCCGTGAGCTTGACTCAATTGATAGAGACATCGCACTATATGTGCAGGAGCTCGGGTTCGAACCCGGGACACTCCACTTATTCACCTTTAAGGTGGATTTTCTAGCCACTAGGCTACTTGATTAAAAAAAAAAATTAATGATATACACTTCAAATGGTTTTGAGCTTATCTTTAAATACTTTTAGACAAATTGAGAATTTAAGATGGCTTGTCGAATTGTCGTCGTTTCTTTTGTGTTTTGTTTACATTTAAGTTGATGCAAATCTTGTCATCTATAGTACTCAAGGATAACGATTCGTACAATATTAATAAGTTAATTAAAATAACTTATAGAATTAAGTTTTTGTTTTTATTGTAACTTAGAGAGTAGAGTTAATTAATTAGACAGTAATCAAATTTTTATATTTTAATTGAAAGCAATATAATATACCTAGAGCTCCACAAGTGGAATAATTAACCACGTTTTATAGGAAAAATCAAACTATATATGCTAAGGGTGTGTGTAGACTAGTTTCAATTGATTATTATAAATTTTACTATTGCGCCATTTGAAGTGGGTTGTTTTTTATTTTATTTTATTTACAAAAAGACGACATTTTCATTTAATTTATTTAAATTAGTAAAATATACAACAACACAAATTTAAAATCACTAAAATTGAAAAACATGAATATATGAGCAAACTCATAATATCCATATTTAGAATTTTGGTAAGCAATATTCTATACATATTGGAGCTAAAATCATGAATACATTATTTATGATTTATTCAAATGAGTAGAACTAGAATATATCAAACAACAAAAATTAATAGAATACGTCAAGCAATGCAAATTTAAAATCATTAGAACCGAAAATCACGACTATATGAATAAACTCATAACAATCAAATTTAAAATTTTAGTAAGGAATATTCTTTACACATTGAAGCCAAAATCAGGCTAAACACAAGGCTATCAAAACCTTCACTTTAAACCTACCAACAACAAAAATATTCTTTAGATTTTAAAAATAAATTAAAGGAAACCACATATATTAAAACTTGTTTTAGATATTATTAAAAATTATTAAACCATGTTCCATGAGCTTAATTCAGTTGGCAGAAACATTGTATTATATATGCAGTGGATCGGAGTTCGAACTCTGATAATCTCACTTATCATTTTAAGAGTGGAATTTCTAGTCACTAGACTACTTAAAAAAAAATATATAGTAAACCATCTTTGCAACAAATTATTGCACATCATTACCAATTTTGGCATATATAAGATTATTTTGTAGATGAACAATTCGAGCAAACCATGCTAAAATATAAAAACAAACACTTTGCTAAGATTAATGAGTCATTTGAATGCAGTGTCCATTTCATTGTTACAATGACATTTTTGTCATTTTGATATATAATTAAATCAAACCAATTGAGTCCAAATTATAGACCAAACACCAGTCGGTTAGTTTTGAAGTTGTGTGCAGCAATGTCTCCATCGGCTACAAAATAACCAATTCATTATTACATATCCTATCATTTTAGATTCACATTTTGTTTTTGTTTTGTTTGACAATAACATTAATTTTAGATTTACATGATATTGTATTCATTTTGAATTTGAACTTGAAAGAATAATGTTAGAGCAAACAACACGTTTACAGAGGCAAATCATATAGTCTATATAGAGTCCAAAATATTGGACATACAGTCTTCTAATGAAAACAAAAATAATGATAGGTTTAACTTTTATACACCATATCGGTGTAGAATTATTTACATATGTATTTAACAACTTTTTGTATTATCTTATTTTTGAATTTTTGCAAAATATTTTATATAAATAAATAAATTTATATATATTATTTATAAGGTTATTAAGGTAGTTTTTGAAAAATAACATACGAAGATATAAGTATGAATTTATAAATTAACATTTTTTATTTTTGTATAATATATTTTTCATAAGCTCAAAAATAAATTAATTTAAATTGGTTTTTAATAATATGTTGCCACATTTCATATACATTTTCAAACATATTAAATATGTGGTAACTAAATTATATGAATATTTGATATTTTTTTAGTTTCGGGGATGAATTCAGAAATTCAAGTGATATGGGTTGTCTTTTAGTAATTTATTTTAATTATAAATGATAATTTTATACTTGTAATAAATATTACTACCATCTTTTATAAATAATTTCTATTGATTTCTTTTTTAAAATTCAATATAATTTAAGAGATTAAACACTCCCAATAAATTTACAAAAAACCCCTATCCAAAAGTCTCTTGATTGTGTTTTTTGTAGTATAAACTTTTTTTACCCCTATCCAAAAGTGCGTAACCAAAGTGCTTTCTTTCCTACAAGTACTTTTTTTATTTTTTTATTCATCTGTGCACAAAAATTATTCAATTTAAAAATAAAATGGTTTCAAAATCTCTCTGAATAGTTTTTTCTTTAGGCTTTGTTACTTCCTATACACCTCACACACTTCCACAAGAATGCTAAGGTGATAGCTATGTGGACAAAGCACTATAGATAAATTGCTAGCCATATGCCAGCATTGTCAATCAATTTCTTATTTATGATTGGAACATTGATGATTTTTATTTTATTTTATTTTTTTAACATTGATGATGATTGGAGAGCATTGGTTTGAATAAATTCTCCATTGAATTGATTAAATTTTTCTAGATATGTCAAACAAAAAATTATTTCATTCTGAAGACACAAGTGCAACTTACTTTTTATCATAAGGATATATTCAACATCTACATAATATACATCATGCAAACGTACGGTTAGTACAAAATTACAATAAAGGCAACTTAAAATGCTTTAGTAGTGACAAGAAAAACATGATGATTATACAACAAGCATTATTGAACTTTTTATTCCGAGGAATATATTTCATTTCCTCATTAGCATAATTAGGATTAAGATTCTTCTAACACTAATTACATATAGTTGGCTTAATCTTTGGTATTTTCTATTATCTTCTTCCCTCAATCAAAAGCACACCCTCTTTTCACTTTATGTGATGTCATCTTCCTTAAGTTAAAAAAACTAAATTTAAAATTTTGTTTGCAATATGACAAAGGTGGGGACACCTCCCAATATTAGTTGTTTTTCTCTTGTAGCCACCTTGAAAAAGTATCAAGTGTTCTTTCATCAGCCCTATAATGTTTTTGTGTAAATTCAAGCAAACTTGGCCATGTGAAGTTTGGATATATCCTTGGATTCTCCTTGTTTATAAGCTCTTTTGGAGGAGTTACCACTTTGTCTTCACTTGGACAAAGAAAAAATGCAAGTGATTTTCTCACTATTTTGTCATTTACAACTGCTCTATGCAAGCAACTCTTGAATATCCCATTTGATAGAGCCTAAAACATAAATCACAACTTGTTAGTAATTAACTTTATCCATAAGCATATTATTAATAACTACTAAATTTTGTCTATGAAATATCAGTTCAATAATAAGAGTTTGAGTTTGTAATCTCGAAGATGTAAAATAATTATTCGTGTCATTTTAATAAATAATAATTTTATTTTCGCTAACATATTTTTTTTAAAAAGTAATAAAAACTACTCATGAATATTTCACTTGTCAACCTTAAAAATATATGAACCCTACCATAAATGTATCACCAATGTTGACCACAAAGGCATCTTCTTTGGGAACAACTGAGTGCCATATTCCATCCACAAGCACTTGGAGACCTTCAACTTGATCTTGGTGGAGAATGGTTAAGGAAGTAGGGTCACAATGGGGTCCAGTTCCTAAAGCTAAATCAGGATTTTTACATGGTGGATAGTAATTCAATCTCATTACTGAGTCATTTCCTTCAAAGAGTTCTCTAAAATATTCCTTGTCAACTCCTAGACTCATCCCAAGAAGCTCCATGATTCTAAGAGAAAGATTGCTCATAGCTTCACAATAGTCTTGGTACACACTCCTATCAAATGAAAAAAAAGAATTAATTTTTCTATATAAATATGTAAAAGTTGTGAAATTAAATTTATATTGTTTGTTAAGGATTATTTAAAAAAAAAAAAGTTGCCACTCAATAATTTAGAGAAATTAAGAAATTATTTGGTATTTATATACCATAGTGAAAAATCACTTTAAAAAGTGACTTATAAAAAATTAACTCTAGAGAAGCTACTCAAAACAGATTTTAATTTGAAAAAAAAAAAAAAAATTTTTTAAAAGAAGTAGATAAATATTGCTATAAATGATTAATTTTGAATTAGAAAAGAATGTTTATTTTGTTTTGACAAAAATGTAACCAGCTTATATAATCTTAAGGGACAAAGTTCAAAATTGAAACTGTCGATTCTCACTGGTGCCAATTTAGGTGGGCTAATTTAACTTATTAAAAAAAAAGTATTTGGAACAGTTGTAAAAGTATTGTGAAAGAGTAGAAAATGGTTTTATGGTGATGAAAATAAATGACTAATGATATTTTGAACTAAACTTCATTGTGTCTTACCCAAATTGTCTGAAATCTTCCCCCATAACATTTACAAAATAGTCCTCCACAGTTCTACAAGACTCATCAGCAATGTAACGAAAAGAAAGTGTTTCTTTCCAAGGAAGTTTTGAAGAAAATCTTCCAATGAAACTATTAGCATAACCACAATGTTCTCCAACTTTTCTTTGAGCTCTTTGTTTCTCAGATAGTTGCATGCAAAAGAAATCATCAACAAGCTTATGAGCTTGAGCTATGAGATTTTTATCAACTCCATGGTTAACAACTAGGAAAAAACCATGTTTTTTGCATGCATCATTCACTTTTGAACAAGCATTTGAAATTGCTTTTGGATCATTAGAGAGAAAAGCTTTTAAGTCAATTGGTGGAACTTCAAGTTTTGGTGGTGTTAGACATGGTTTTTCATGTTCTGGCCAAATGAATTCTGAGGGTATGTTGGTAATTTGAGAAGGCAGAAAAGATGTATCAAAACATTGTTTTTGTTCATTCATAAAATTTTCTTTTGTATTTGGGGGTGCAAATAGCATTGAAGGATTAAGCACTTGCATGTTTGAGTAGTTGGTGTGAATATTTTTGTGAAATGCAATTTATGTAAGAATTTGAAGTAGAAGCTAAGGATAGTGTGAAATTTGAGAGAAAATAAAATAAAAAAGGTTATGATTGAATGAGAAATAAGACAAAGGAAGAGGTTAATTAATAAAGGTGGTGAAAATGGGTGTGTTTAGAAAGTCCAAGAGAGTTCATTGGGGAAGTCGATAAAAAGAATATGAGAATCTTATAATATAAAGTTTATTTTTAATAAAATTGTTCCAATTTCTATCTCTATCAATGTCTTGTAATTAGAATGTGTCGATAAAATATTGGTACATTATTTGTGCCAATGTTAAAATCATACAAGTGGTGTTGTTAGAAGTAATTTATATTTAAGGGTATTTTAGTATTTACTATGTTAAGTACTTTTGAACTTGTCTGTTAAGTTTTTCAATTTTAGGGCCTATGTGGCAAACTTTACTCTTTGTATAAATAGCTACTCTTTTATCAATGCAATTAATTCTTCCTTTCATATTTTGTGGCTGCTGTCTTTGTTCTCTCCTTACTATTTCATTGATTCATCACCTTGTACACCAACAAATTGGTATCTAGAGCTCCGGTTAGAATCCACGGGAAACACGAGTGAAACGTGAGTTGTGTGTGTTTGATTTTTGGTTCTTGATTTGTGTTGAATCTTGAACAAAAATCTGAACAGAATCACTTTTTCTGATTTTGTGGGATTGGGAAACACGAGTGTTAGTGAGATTTGAGTGTACTGTACAAGGTTTAAGATGAACGGAAACGGTGGCATGAGTACCAAGCTTCCAGTGTTTGATGGCAAAAACTGGAATCGTTGGATGAAACAAATGCTTGTATTGTTCGGTGCTCAAGGTGTGCTTGAGCTTGTCACTGAAGGATACGTTCCTGTTGCAGCAGATGCAACAGAGGAGCAGAAAGAGGCGCAGAAAGCTACAAGAAAGAAGGATCAGAAGGCGTTGTTCTACATTCATCAGTGTGTGAATGAGAGTGTGTTTGAGAAGATTGCTGATTCAGTGACGGCGAAGGAGGCTTGGGATCTTCTGACAAGGTGTTACGGTGGTGATGCGTCAGTAAAGAAGGTAAAGCTTCAAACCCTCAGAAAACAGTATGAGAATCTCAACATGAAGAACAATGAGAAGGTTTGTGAGTACATCTCCAGACTAATTCTGATTACTAATGAGATGAAAGCTTGTGGAGAAACTCTTTCAGAACAAGTAATCATTGAGAAGGTATTGAGATCCCTTACCCCTCAGTTTGATTACATTGTTGTATCTATTGAACATTCAAAAGATTTGGAAACCATGAGAATAGAAGAGTTACAGAGCAGTCTAGAAGCACAAGAGTTGCGTCTAACTGAGAGAAACTCTGAAAGAGAAGTAGAGCAGCAGGCTCTGAAAGCAGCCTCTGAGAAGAAGTTTCAGAAGAAGCCTTGGTCAGAAGCCAAGAATAGATCTGATGGAGCTCAGAATCCAAAAACCTCAACTTCTGGAAAGCAGAAGTATGCTCAGAAAAGAAAAGACAAGACAAAGGTACGGTGTTACTCTTGTCAGAAGTTTGGCCATTTTGCATCTGAGTGCAAGTCAAACAAAGAAAGAAAGTCAGAAGAAGCAAATATAGCCAGAAGTTCTGATGA
The DNA here is from genome assembly GCA_954870985.1 of Trifolium fragiferum. Taxonomy (NCBI): domain Eukaryota; kingdom Viridiplantae; phylum Streptophyta; class Magnoliopsida; order Fabales; family Fabaceae; genus Trifolium; species Trifolium fragiferum. The sequence continues at coordinate 13,219,804 of OX940792.1, forward strand.
CTCTGATAGTGAATTTGTTTTACTAATGGCTTCTGAATCTGATGATGTGAATTCAGAGTGGTGGTATATGGATACAGGGTGTTCAAACCATCTTACTGGAAACAAGAAGTGGTTGGTTGATTTTGACTCTAGAAAGAGTACAAAGATCAGATGTGTTGATGATAAATACCTCAACGCTGAAGGTATGGGAAATGTCAAAGTCATTTTGAACAATGGGAAAACAGCATTGATTCAGAACGTGTGGTATGTACCAGGCATGAAAAGCAATCTGATGAGTGTGGGTCAATTGATTGAGAAAGGTTTTTCAGTTACTATGAAAGACAATCTTCTGAAGCTATATGACGGTAATCAGAAGCTGATTATGGAGTCAGAACAGGGAAGGAACAGAACATTCAAGGTGAATGTTAGAACTGCAGATTCTGAATGTCTTAGTGCAACAAGTGTTGAGAAGGATAGTGAGTTGTGGCACAGAAGATTTGGTCATCTGAATTTCAGAAGCTTGGGGCATCTGAAGTCAAAGAATCTGGTACATGGAATTCCTATAATCAAGAAGCCTGAAAAATCATGCAAGGTGTGCATGAAAGGGAAGCAACCAAGACTGCCGTTTGCATCAGATGTAGCTCCAAGAGCAAAACATGCTTTGGGAGTAGTACATTCTGATGTGTGTGGACCATTTCCAGTACCTTCACTTGGAGGAAACAAGTATTTTGTATCTTTTGTTGATGAATTCACAAGGATGACATGGGTAACACTCATCAAGTTCAAGCATGAAGTGTTTGCTGAGTTTCAGAAGTTCAAGGTGAAGGCCGAGAAACAGAGTGGTCAGAAGCTGAAGATTCTCAGAACTGATGGTGGTGGTGAGTTTAATTCTAATGAGTTTAAAACTTTCTGTGAGGAGAATGGAATTGAGCATGAGGTTACAGCTCCTTATACTCCTCAACACAATGGTCTTGCTGAGAGAAGAAATCGTACTTTGCTTGATATGGTGAGAAGCATGCTGAAAGAGAAGAAGCTTCCTCATCACTTATGGGGAGAAGCTGTTGCCACTGCAACATATGTGCTCAACAGATGTCCAACGAAGAAGCTGAAGGAAATAGTTCCTATTCAGAAGTGGACTGGAGAGAAGCAAAGTGTTAGTCATCTTAAGGTGTTTGGATCTGTATGCTATAAACATGTTCCAGAAGCCAGAAGACAGAAGCTGGATGATAGAAGCAAAGTAATGTTACTGGTGGGGTACCACAGTACAGGTGCGTACAAGCTTTATTGTCCAGAGACTAATAAAATTGAATTCAGCAGAGACGTCATTGTGAAGGAATCTGAAATTTGGGATTGGAACAAGTCTCAATCAAATTCTGATGTGAGAATCTCAGAGGATGGCTCTGAAGGTGAGTCAGAATCTGAAGGCTCTGAAGATGATTCAGAAGATGGAGATGACTCTGATGGTGACTCTGAGTCTGATGGTGATTCTGAATCTGACTCTGAAGACAATTCTGAAGGTCAAAATTCTGAAGCCAATTCTGAAGGTCAAAATTCTGAAGCCAATTCTGAAGGTCAAAGTTCTGAAGACAATTCTGAAGGTCAAAGTTCTGAAGCCAATTCTGAAGGTCAAAGTTCTGAAGACAATTCTGAAGGTCAAAGTTCTGAAGCCAATTCTGAAGGTCAAAGTTCTGAAGACAATTCTGAAGGTCAAAGTTCTGAAGCCAATTCTGAAGGTCAAAGTTCTGAAGACAGTTCTGAAGGTCAAAATTCTGAAGACAATTCTGAAGGTCAAAATTCTGAAGAAAGAATTTCTGAAGGTGAAGCCTCTGAGTCAAAAACTTCTGAAGATGCTTCTGAACAAGTTCAGGGGCTACAGAGAATCAGAAGCATCCCAAGAAGATTTGCAGGATTTGAAATGTTGCAAGACACTGAAGTAGACTCTGAGGGAGAAATTATTCAGTGTGCAATGTTAGTAGATTCTGAACCCGTGAGTACAGAAGATGCTCTTAAGCAACAAGTCTGGTTGCAGGCCATGAAAGAAGAACTTGATGCTATAAAGAGGAACAAGACTTGGAAGCTTTCAGAACTTCCAAAAGGCAAGAAAGCCATCAGCATCAGATGGGTTTTCAAGCAGAAACTAAAGCCAGATGGATCAATTGGCAAACACAAAGCGAGGTTAGTAGCAAGAGGATTTCTGCAGAAACCTGGACTAGATTATTCTGAAGTGTTTGCACCTGTAGCAAGACACGAAACAATTAGACTGGTAATTGCAATAGCTGCTAACAGGAATTGGCCTCTGATGCATTTAGATGTGAAATCTGCATTTCTGAACGGTCCATTACAAGAAGAGGTATATGTGTCACAACCTCCTGGTTTTGAGAAAAAGAATCAGGAAGGGATGGTGTATAGATTGCATAAAGCCCTCTATGGATTGAAACAAGCGCCCAGAGCCTGGAATATGAAGATTGATTCTTTTTTCAAGAAACAAGGGTTTCAGAAATGTGAGTTGGAGTATGGTGTTTATGTTCAACACACTTCAGAAGGCAATATGATTCTGGTATGCTTGTATGTTGATGATATATTGCTGACAGGAAGTTCTGAACAAGAGATAGCTAAGTTCAAGAAGGTTCTGATGAATGAGTTTGAGATGACAGACCTTGAAAAATGAGTTACTTTCTAGGGATGGAATTTCTATATTCTGAGAAAGGAATCATTTTGCATCAGTTGAAGTATGAACTTGAGCTTCTGAAGAGATTTAAGCTGGAGAATTGCAAAGTTGCTATCACACCCTCTGATACGAATCAAAAGTTGGATTCCGATTCTGATGGAGAGGATGTGGATGCTACAACCTTCAAACAGTTGGTTGGTTCTCTGAGGTATTTGTGTAATACCAGACCTGATATTTGTTTTGCAGTTGGAATGGTTAGCAGATTTATGAGTAAACCAAAATGGTCCCATTACCAAGCTGCTGTCAGGATTCTGAGGTATATCAAGGGGACTCTGAAGCATGGAGTGCTATTTCCCTCTGAAGGAAGGACTGAATCAGAACTTCTGAGTTATTCAGATTCTGATTGGTGTGGAGACAGAGTTGATAGAAGAAGCACTTCTGGATATTTATTTAAATTTCTAGGAGGTCCTATTTCGTGGTGTTCCAAGAAGCAACCTGTTGTTGCTCTATCAACCTGTGAAGCTGAATATATTGCAGGCGCTGTGACTGCATGCCAAGCTGTGTGGCTTCTGAACTTACTGCAGGATCTGAAGATCAAGGTAAACAAGCCTCTGAAGCTGATGATTGATAACAAGTCTGCAATCAATCTTGCCAAGAATCCAGTGCTGCATGGAAGAAGCAAGCATATTGAGACAAAGTATCACTTTCTGAGGAATCAGGTTCAGAATGGAGTGCTTGAAGTTGTGCACTGTAGCACTCAGAAGCAGCTGGCAGATGTGTTGACAAAGGCTATCAAAACTGATCAATTTCTTCGTTTGAGAGATGAAATTGGTGTTGTCAGTTTTGTCTAAATATAAATTAAGGGATGGTGTTAGAAGTAATTTATATTTAAGGGTATTTTAGTATTTACTATGTTAAGTACTTTTGAACTTGTCTGTTAAGTTTTTCAATTTTAGGGCCTATGTGGCAAACTTTACTCTTTGTATAAATAGCTACTCTTTTATCAATGCAATTAATTCTTCCTTTCATATTTTGTGGCTGCTGTCTTTGTTCTCTCCTTACTATTTCATTGATTCATCACCTTGTACACCAACAGGTGTGTGCATAAACATCTTGCATCCCCTTAATTAACAAAAGTTGCATCACTTTTGAAAAAAACAGTGCATTATATTCAAGTAGAAATTGATGTTTATTATCATGCATCAATGACATTTTTGAAATGTAGCATAAACGTATCAAAATAACGGGAACAAATCTTACAATATATAGCTACACTACATGTAATATTCTTGCTTGGTATATGTTTGATGCAAAAAGTGTTAGGAAAAAACAAATGATCCAGCATGAGACACGCATTTTTTTTTATTAAATTAAGTGATTTATTATAAGAATGATGAAAATTAAGTGAAATAATAATAATAATAAAAATAATAATAACAATAATAATAATAATAATAATAACAAATTGTTGTTTTATTGATGTTGTTATTTTGAATTTTTTTAATAGATTTTTTAGTTCTTCTCGATACGTCTTGTGTTGAAGGGTCTACTTTTTGTGATTATATATATATATATATATTCAATTTTTGTTTGTTAAAAAAAAAAATAATAAAGGTTAAATATGTTTTTAGTCCATACATTTTGGCAGATTTCTAAAAATAGTCTCTATATTTTTTTTTATTATATTTTTAGTCTCCCACATTTTTATTATTTTCAATATTGGTCCCTAATATGAATTTTTAGTTGATTGAATAGACGGAAAATGCAATATAAATACCATATAGACTCACTTAATGTTTATTCTTTACGCGTCCACGTCATTAAATAAGTATGTGTGATATCTATATGTCATTTTTTGTCTGTTCAGTCAACCAAAATTTCATAGTAAGGACCAAAGTTCAAAACAGAAACAATTTAAAGAACTAAAAATATAATTAAAAAAATTTAAAAACTATTTTTAGAAGTCCGCCAAAATATAGAGATTAAAAACATATTTAACCTTAATAATAATAATAACAAATTTTAATATTATCTTGTGGATTCGAACCTCTACTAAAGGAAATTGTTTGGCGGTGAATAGAAATTTACAAATTGATGATATAAGAGAAAGGTAGATGCAGAGATAAAATTATGGGATGTACATTATGGAATTTAATATATGAACCCCCCTGCTCCCCTAACACACACTTCATTTATATATGTTGTTTCATATGTCAATTTTTATTTAATTTGTAATTTCTATTTCTGATTTGATATTATACCAATACTTTTTTTTTTCTCAGGTACAAATTCAATCATCTATGTGAAATTCTCAAACAAGTTTTTTCAATCACTAACACCTTTATATTGCTATTGTGTGTTTATGTTTATGATTATTATTTTTTGATATATAAATATATATATTAATAAATAAGTAATTACATATGAATTAAAGGCAAACAGGTAATAACATGCGCCGCCAACCTTTTTTGAATGATATTATGTGAACTTCTATCGAATACTTTTCTGTAATGGGTGTAATAAAATTGATTAAAAAGCTAAATCTAATAAAAATGACAAGAATAATCAATTAACATAATTAAGAAAATCAAGTAATTACAATGTTAGAGTCTTAGAGATCAATCAATTAATGTAGTAAAAATCCATATTTTGCCAATGTTCAAATCATACAAGTGGTGTGTGCATAAACATCTTGCATCCCCGTAATCAAGAAAAGTTGTTTCACTTTTGAAAATAATAGTAGTAGTACATTCAAGTAAAAATTATATATCATATTATGCATTAACTTTTTTTTTTCCAAGGCATATAATATTTATTCATTACAAGTCTAACTACATGTAATATTCTTGCTTGGTATATGTTTGATGCAAAAAGTGTTAGGAAAAAACAAACGATCCAGCATAAGACACGCCCTTTTTAAATTAAATTAAGTGATTTATTATTAAAAAAAAGTAGTGATTTAGTGGCTAATTTTTGGAAAGTAAATGGAATCATAAATATTTTAATATTATCTTGGTAATTCGAACCTCTAGTAAAGGAAATTAATCCGATAACAACTCAAATTTTCTTGTCGTATTCGTTTGTATGTCAACATAAGTTGACATGCTAAACAAGGAAAAGTAAAGCTAGCCTATATTTGGTGCTAAGTCATAAGGGATTGTTTTAAATAAATTTACTAAATTTATCTTTTGGAATAATTTTTTTCTAAGAATATAAGGATAAATATTTTTCTTAGGTATGTATTTAAAAAAATATATTTGAGTAATATTTAAATATTTTCGGGAACTTTTCTAATAAAAAGATTATTTTTTTACATTTAGGAAGATTGTTTTTCAATTATTTTATCTAGGCAGATTTTTCTATTCCCAAGAATTGTTTATATTCGTGAATAAAATTTAATAAACTTGTAATAAACACATGAACGTATTTTTTTATTATTTATTTTCAAAAATATAGTACATCCGTCTCAATATATAAGATCTATTTTGATTAATTGACATTATTCATTTATCTTATTTTGACCATGTTTTTTTTAATAATATATAGATGCAAATATTAGCATATAAGATCTTGTTTGATTCGTTTTGATGGAAATTTTTAAAATATCAAATTTTTATAATTTTTACTAATAGATAATTAAAAATATTACTTATCAAAATTGTACATTGGCTACATACAGTTGTCAAAATTGATCTTATATTTTGGAACGGATGTAGTATTAATATTACTCGAAACAAACTCTTTCAAGATTAAAATAATATGAAGACTTACTTGGATAAATAATATTCACATTATTGGTATTTTTAAATAAAAGCTTCTTCTAAAATCTTATGGTATTTGATATATGGACACCTCACTTATATTATTTGTTGTTTGATATATATTTATTTTTTTATAAGAACATCTAGATCATCAAGGTTGAATTGGACATTTCAACTATATTGGAATTTATGTTCATTCTCATCCTCTACCTATAGCTAATATTATTAAAAAAAAATAAAAATTATAAGGGGGACTATGTCTTACCCAAAGATACAAGTCTTAAAGCAAAATATAAGCATGAGAGTTGGTTGATATAATGGATAATGTGTAGGATTATTAAATAAGGATATGGATGTCTCATATGATCACCAAGTTGCACAACTACTTACGATTATTTAGAGTATTGTGAGAACATCATAATAGACTATGTTAATTGGTCAGACGATCCTTGTGTTAGGCCACTTTTATATGCTAATATGTTGTTTTGAGTGTTCCTTGTTGCTGTGTGTTTATTTATTTGATATGCAAAATTAGTATTAGATTATGATGTTAATGAATGCTATGTATTGTTCATGATTCTGTAATGAGAAATCGATTTATATAAAAAATCCGATTAATGAATTAAAACTGATAAAAATGTTACAAATAATTGATTAGTGTAATTAAGACAATCAATTAGTTAAAAAGATGTAAAATTAATCAATTAAATGGATAACAGAAATTGATTAATAACGTTAAAAACACACTTAGATTAAATGTTGATAAAAAATGTATTAGACACGACGGAGACTGATTTACATGTGTTGCGCGATTGCCCCATGCAAATGATGGTGTAGGTGCATGTTGCGAAGAATGTGGGTAAGTGGTCTTAATTAACATTGTGCATAACCATGTCATTCTCTTTGCATACCTTGGTGTCAAATTAATTAGCATGAATGGTTGAGATATGGTGTCAAATTAATTTTGACACCCTTATGTCATTTGATCATGTCCCATAAGAAATATGTCAAACATATTAAATGAATATCATAATATTTTCCGTGGAGAAAGTGTCTCAATCTCTTATAATTTGCTTGAATCATTAGTTCAATGTTGCTCCTGGAATTCCCTTAACTCCCTAAAAAATTGTTGCATCACATAATTCCAAGCCATCTAGAGAAGGATATTTGCTCTAAATTAACAATTTAAAAATAACTACAAAAGAATTGAGCCATAAAAATAGATTGACACCTATAATATAATGTAAAAGTAATTTTAAGTACATATAATCCCATGAGAGAATCAGTTACTCAGCCAACATCACTGGACTAATCAGTGGCTTATTTAAGAAGAAAGCTTCAAAATTCCTAGCCACAAGCTCACACAAACTCATTATTGATTCAGCAGTAAGGGCAGCTGAATGTGGAGACAAAACCACATTATCCATTGCAAAGAGATCTTTATCAACATGAGGTTCATTCTCAAACACATCCAAACCAGCACCTCCAATTTCACCTTCCATCAAACAATTGACCAATTGCTTCTCATCAATAAGACTTCCTCTTCCAACATTCACAATAAACCCTTTTTTTCCTAATGCTAAAAGGACTTCCCTATTTATTATGTGTCGTGTTTCGTTATTTAGTGCGCAACACACCACAAGTGCGTCGCTAGAAGTTGCGAGATCAACAACGTTGGAATAGAAAGGGTATGAAATTGATGTCTTTTTATGCTTAGAATGGTACGAGATAATGCAATCAAATGACTCGAGCCGCTTTGCAACTCCCATTCCAATTCTTCCCAATCCAACAATTCCAACTCGCTTGCCTGATAACTGAAACAAACAGTGAAAAACAAATCATTTAGTGCAAGTTTGGTTGTCCGGTGCATAAATATGTTTAGCTTCTATGTGCACTTTTAATTAACAATTCTAAGCTTTTGAACTTTGAGTTTCCAAATAAACATTAATATATGTTGAAGTGGTTTAATTTTCTCCTTATTAATTAGTTACAAAAGCTGAAGAAATATCAATTTCTCATGAATCATCTACTTTGAAATTGAGTTGTAATTGTTAGTTCATCATAGAAGGGTATAATGTATCTATCTTATTCAATCAAAAATAAGAAAAACGAAAATTAGTGTCTCACATAAGAATGTAGATGACTCTAAACTTCTATTTAAAAATCTTAACTCAATTGACAAAAATGTCAAAATCGCTAGTGTCGAACCCTGTGACCGGAGTTCGAACCCCGGTCCCTCAACAACTCTGATCCCTCCACTTTGTGTATGTGAGGTTACAATAAATTATCATTTCGTCTATCTACCAAAAAAAAAAAACAAAAAGTGCCAACATTATTTATCATTAAAAAGTTTGCAATTTTCAAACATTGCCAAACTTAATATATTATTAAATATATGGTTGTTTCACATTTAATGGTACGATCAAAATTTGATCAATGTTCTTTTTCCAGACTAGTTACAAAGCATGAACTCACCATACAATCAAAATTTGATCAATATGAACTCACCATACAAATTGTTACAAAGCGTATCTGGTACAAATCACAAATTTGTTCAATATTTTGAAACATATTTCATCTAATTTTTCTCTTATTCTTTTTGGTTAAAGATTTGACTTTTATTCTTACCATGTGTAAAATGATACTACTATACTATAATTTCATTTGTCCCATAAATAAAATGTAAACAAATAAAATAGTCCACATATTCTAACTCAACTAGTTAAAAATGCTAAAATTCTCGGACAGAACGTCATGACCGAAGTTTGAATCCCAACTCCTCCACACATTTGTGAGTTTATAAAGTTTTTGTCATTTAAACAACATAAAATAATAATGAACTAATTATTCCACTGAATCATGACTTATCTGACAAATGTTAATATTATTTATTTATTAGCTGGAACACTTTGATCCTCTCGAACTCGGGACTTCTCAAATGTGAGTGTGTGAATTTATTTAGTGATTGTCACCTCGTCTAAAACAAAAGAAATAAATAATGTACTCCTTCTGATACAATATATAAGCAAAAGTTTATTTTCTAGATTTATTGTCCAGTCGCTTTAATTGTAAATGAATCTAAAAAATGAATTTTTACGGAGAGAATAGAAATTAAAATTCAAGATAAGTAAGAGAAGAGATGATGAACCTTATAGCCAAGGGGAAAATCCCAAGGGCCAGAATGGTCCCTCCACGTCGTCACATATCGATCTGCCACCGTCAATTTCCTCATGACAGCAATAAGTAACGCCACCGCCGCATCAGCCACATCCTCCGAATGAACTCCTCCGGCACCGGCGACCTGAATTCCACGGCGAGAACACTCATGAAGGTCAATGTGGTCAGTTCCAACACTGGAAGTGATGACTAGACGGAGCGATGGGAGAAGATCCAGGATGTCGGCGGTTATGGGATATGAGGCGCTGCAGAATATGGCGGGAATTGTTGATGGATTGTGGTGGTGAGTAAGTATGAATTGTTGAAGTGGAAGATTTGAGGTTTTGGGGTTAAGGAAATTGAAGTTGTGAGAGTAAAGTGATTCGAAGGTTGAGAAGCACGTTGGTGGACCAAGAACAAGGATGTTTGGACGGTTTTTGGCCATTGAATTTTGATGGGTTGAGGTCGGTCTTTGTGGCAGGAATGAAACGGACACAGTGATTTGGGGGTACTCAAGAGTGGGGCTAGTAGAAGAACACTAGCACGAGAAGTCCTCTAATCATTTTTACATCATTAAATAACTAATTATAAACTTTTGTTTATAGTTAAAGATGAATGTTTAGCTGTTACGCTAAATTTGGTAGGGAGTACCACGGTTCGATTCCTGCGATTGTGATTGAAAGAGGGTTGAAACTATATGCCAGAACTGACCCTCAAATCAGATTAAACTTGTGGTAAAAACAAAAATAAAATAAAAATAAATGAAGTATGTCGTATATTTTTACGCTTAATATTCGTTAAATGATTAATATATCTGGTCTAAAGTATATGTTGAGTATACACTCGTTTGTGGTCCGCTTCATTAAGAAGCTCAAATCCTAGAGAATATGATCAGACCGAAGAAAATCTTGTCTTACATATCAGCTGTTCAAATATTTCCTATTCCGATAAACATGATTATTGATTCGATAAATAAATGTGTTCTAATTTCATATAATATTTTCATCTCTAATTTTTTATTTTACACTATATGTATTTACTTTTGGTCAAAACATCCACTTCACTTGTATGAATTTTTTGTGTTCCGGTTTGCTAACGAGTATCTAAATATGATTTTTTATCAATCACGGTAAGTTCATCATGAGTTAATTACAACCCTGTAGGTTCAAGTGCTGTAATATTGTATCTTTGATAAATATCATAGAACAATTACTACTTCTCAAAGAAGGACCGAACATTGTCTCTTTTAATATCTGGCACTTAAGTAAAATATAAGCATCCAATATTTTAAATCATTTCAAGAGGGACTTATAGTCATACCAGGCTTAATAAATTATTTCAAGAGGGACTAGACATTTGATCCTTTTTTTTTTGAAGAGAGACATTTGATACTTAATAAATTATGAACTAACATTCTTATTAGTCTCTCTTATACCGGCAGTGCATATCAATCACCACAAACGTGACCTCAAAACATCGAAAGAACACACACGTTCAAAAAATATTCAACAAAGAATGTGAATAAACAATGCACAGTCCGTTTGGTAACTTATTGAGATGAAGGAATGAACGATGACTTTGAAGCTACAAGGTGTAGCTTTTCGCTCCACTAGCTCAGCTCTTCGGCCGCCCCCAACCTCTTCCCGATACATATGAGCCATATCCAACGGATTGTTACCATGAAAAATGGGATCTTCAAACACAAATTCAGTCAACTATATAACTGGAGTAATCAGAGGCTTATTTGAAAAGAAAGCTTCCAAATTCTGTTCCACAAGTTGGCAAATACTCATAAAAGACTCTGAAGTTAACACAGCAGCATGTGGTGACAAAACAACATTATCCAATGAAAACAATTCTTGAGGAACATGTGGTTCATTTTCAAACACATCTAGGGATGGCAATTTCACCCAAACCCGATAGACCCACCCGAACCCAAACCCAAGTCAACGGGTGAAACCCGAGTTGACTGGGTTTGGGTGTGGGTTCGGGTGGCACCCGAAATTATGGGTGTGGGTTTGGGTAGTATGAAACTCACACCCGAAACCCATACACCCGCCCGTTTATATGTTAAATTACCAAAATATTCTCTTATATATATATATATGAATAGGATGTGGAACTTTTTTTTTTATTTTTTGTTGTTTTTTTTTGTTGACGGTATGTTGTTATGTATTGTGGTTGTGAACAAAATGTGTTAAACTATGTTATTGCATTTGGAAAAAAGTGTGTTAAACTATGATATTGTATTGCAAACTATGTTTTTTCTTTTTTTGATGCAATTTGCATTTTATCAAATTTGAATGTAAGTTTGGGTTTGGATGAAAAAACTCGAAAATTTTAATTTTGCATGATCAAACTATGGGTTTGGGTTTGGGTGAAAAAACCCAAAACCAATGGGTGTGGGTGCGGATTTTGTTTTACCACCCAAACAGTCTTTGGGTTTGGGTTTGGGTGCACCCGAAATTATGGGTGTGGGTTTGGGGAGTATCAAACCCGCACCCGTGGGCACCCATTGCCATGCCTAAACACATCCAAACCAGCACCTCCAATCTCACCTTCAATCAAACATTTCAACAATTCATTTTCATCAATGAGTGCACCTCTTCCAACATTTACTATTATTCCTCCTTTTCCCAATGCCAAAATGACTTGTTTGTTGACAATGTGCCTTGTTTGGTTGTTTAGTTCACAACAGAGAATAAGTACATTGGTGTTAGTGGCAAGTTCTAAGACAGTTGAATAGAAAGGGTATGAAAGTAATGGTTTTTTGTTCCTAGAGTTGTATGATATCATGCAATTGAATGCTTCAAGCCTCTTTGCAACTTCTAAGCCAATTCTTCCCATTCCAACAATTCCAATCTTTTTTCCTGTTAACTGAAACACCAGTCACATGTTTATCATCAAAACTCTTCAAATAATGGCAGCTAAGTTAAATTCACATATTAAAATATAGTTAAAAGAATAAGATTACCTATTAAAATGGTGAAATTTTATTTATTGGCGGTGTAAAATTAAGTTATATTTTATATCGAAAAGGTGAACCATTTGATCCAAACACTTACTATTACATTGAAAATAACAAGTACATAGAATAAAACATGAGATTAAAGAATATATATTTTCGGTGTAAATCAAACAATTGCATAACTACACCTTTAAAGTGTTGACAAGTTGTCAAAACCTAAACTATAAAAAGTCATCGACAATAGTATTGGATCTCGTAGAAGAGGTTAGATTCTCATAACATGACAAATCAAAGTTTGAATTCCAACTAAAAGAGATATTCATATTTAGTGTCTGACACACCTCAAATAAGAATTCCCAATAGCTTAGCACTAGGAACGCTCTCTTTTCAACACACTTTCTCTTTCTCTAATTGTGTGAAACTCATGTGGGTCTCACCATTCAAAGCGATGAATCCACACATTGATTCCGACCAATTAAAAAATGAGTGTTGCAAAAAGCGTCAAAAAGAGAGTGGTCTAATTTAAGTGGTTTAGTTGAAAATTGAAATGTCAATCCTTTATTCATGTTCATGATGACACATTTGCACTTCCAATTTTTTATGAATCTCATAAACATTTTGTAAAAAACAAAAATCAGATTCTTATAAAATTATCACCAGTTTTTTTATGCACCACTTAAATTATTGCCAACCTGTATATCATGTGAAACAAACATTAATAATAAAAATAAAATGAAAAAACAAATGAAATTGCAGACCTTAGAACCAAGTGGAAAATCCCAAGAGTCATACTGATTATGAAGCTGTTTTCTCAAGAACCGATCTGCCATTGAAATTTTCCTACTGACATCAATCAGCAAAGCAACAGCCATATCAGCAACATCCTCAGAGAAAAGATTTCCGGCGCTGGTGACTTTGATACCCCGACGGCAACATTCAGAGAGATCAATGTGATTAGTTCCGGCGCTGGATGCGCAGATGATACGGAGGGAGGGGAGAAGTCGGATGAGATCAGCATTGACGGGGTAGAGACTGGTAATGACAATGGTGGAAATGGATGAAGCGAGGTGAGGATTGAGGGATATGAATTCATGGAGAGGGGGATGAGAAGAAGGGTTTAGGATATGGAAGTTGTGTGAAGGTTTTGGTTGAAGGACTATGGAGAATTGGGGTGGACCGTGAAGGAATACTTTTGGGAGATTATTGCTTTTGGTGGATTGTTCAATGTTGTTGTTTTGATTTGCCATTGACTATTGCTGAGTTGAAGATTGTGTGGGTGAGAGTTTAGACCAGCAAGGATATGAAGATAATATATACGTACTATTTAATGTAAGGTACTAGTATCATTCGCATTCACCGATATAAAATAATCACGCAGTTTGATGCTGTAATTATTACGATCGTTGATTTGAAATTGAACGGTTTAGATGAATTACAACATCATGTTGTAATTATGGAAAATCCAATTTCGTTGGAATATATATTTTCTTATATATTTTCTTGCAAATTGTTGTTAAGCTTTAGCTTTATGACATGTAATGCGTGACTTACTATATATCCAAATCTTGAGATAGATTTACGTACATTATGTCTCTTGGCCCATTGAAACCCTCATGTAGAAGGTACTCTCAAACTCAATGTGGATGACAGTTTTTTAGAAGACTTTGAGTTTGGATGTTGTGGAGTTGTTCACAACCACGAAGGATTGGTTGGTTGGTCTCACCATGAAGTTGGAGGTGATGTGTTGTTGATTGAGTTGCGTGCTATTCAGATTGGACTTGAATTTTGTCGCAACAAAAATTATAATAGCTCTGTTTGTAAAAGTGATTGCAATCACCAAGACTTATTAATGATTTAACTATTTAGTTTGAAATTAGTATTGATACATCATCAACTACAAACCTGATTTGCTGCAATAAAAAATAATGCAATTACTAAGTAATAATAAAATAGAAATGTTGGACAGTTTATCCAACTAATCTTAGACAAAAGATATTATTCAGAACACAAAAATTGAATGCGACTACATTATTTCCAGGAAACAAATCAATTACAATCAAGAATTACTTGAACAAATCAATTACTCTATCACAAATGATGGAAAACGAGCAAAAAAGTTTAAGACAATTTAGGCTTTATGATATTTGAAGCCTGTGGTCTTCTCTGTAAAACATTACTCTATGTTGTTCAATGTTCAGTATCAATAATGATATGCTGCTGCAAATTCTTAATTTTCCAGGAACAAAGATTTACACTGCTTTATGGTATCTTCAGGGCTGGTAACTGAAAAAACGATCAATATTAACGCATGAGGTTCACATGGATCTTCAGGGCTCTATGTTGTTCAGTATCAATAATGATATGCTGTTGCCTTCACATTTGGTTTAGTTTATCTATTACAAAGAAATCAAAATCTTCTCCATATGATCTTACAATATAGAGCAACATACCTGTGTGACCAATAGTCCGTTCAGATTCATAGATTTCATGGTCATTTCCACCCTGCTCGGTGAAAATGAAAAAAGTTCAGTTAATTAATTAATGTATTTCAGCTAATATCCATATGCAATGCTTAAGGAAGCTAGAAACCGGTCAGCGAAACAAAAATGATAAGTTTCGTGCAAAGTGAGGAACCGTCCTAAACTAACAAAAGTTTTGGAGGTGATATACTGATATTTCACCATTATGTTATTATCTTTAAAATCTCCTTTAAAATGAAGGGTGCACTTTAAAATACAATGAAATGCGGTAACTAAATTAAATCGCCACATACATTCTTGTTACAACAATTTCTGCTCGAATTCATTTCCATGATTTTCATGAAAATGATCGTATGTCAAACCGGTGGATGATAGACAAGAACTAAAATATCACGACTCTATAAAATACCAAATATTGCTTTGCATACAAATGCAGGGAGGTATAAAATGTAACAAAATATTGATTTTGTAGTTGAAAGACCAAACAAGTACTGCACAATAAAAACTTATGGACTACTAACCTTGTAAGTTTTGTCACCAAAAAAGTGGATTTCATTGAAATCATCAAGGTATCTCAAGCAATATGTTTTGTCCCAACCTTTAGGGAAAACCTGTAGAGTATATATATAGAAATCAAGATCTGTTGTTGGCTTATAACCTAACCGAAAAATAAATTCACCAAGATCATCACTTACATCAAAGCTTATCTGTCCTCCAATGGAAAATGTTAAGTTAAGGTGAGCAAACTTCTCGCGAAGTATAGAAACCATTGTTGAGCGGATGTTCTGAACCTGAAATCATATTGTAAATTTACAGGATGAATGTTACCCTTAACATTTCAAATTTATTAAAGAGAGTGAAGAGTTCTAGTGAAATGGTACAAGAAAAATTAACCACCTTGTCATACTTCTCAAATTCATCTCTTTCTTCTTGGCTACAGTTTCGCCCAATCGGCGACACATTTAGCATCCCACTACGGAACTCTATAAATGTTCCCCTAAAAATATTCATATATCAATTAGGATTCAACTGTTTCCTATGACAAATATGTGATTAAACACTGAATCTCACTAACCTCTTAATAGGGATATCCAAGTCAGCAATGTAATGAAGCGTAAAATTAATAAATTCCTGCAAAATACCCTATGTCAGTATTGATTAACGAAGTTTGTTATTATAAGATGTCTTTTTTTAATATATTAATTATATTAGTCCATTTTACAAACAGAACACAAAGGTATAGTCTTCTTTATTCACATATCTTCTAAAGTAAGATGTCTTGAAACGAAATGGAAATATAGGGCATTACCTTGAGCTTTTCGTCCCCAATAAATGTCTTCAGGCTCTGAAAAGAGGAAAAATTACAACTGATCACGGAATCAACAGAAATTTATAAAGATAGATTTAGCTTGTGTTTTTTTACTTGAGTTCCAATGAGTTTTCCTTGCTTATGAGCCACAAGACCATTCTCAGAAAATACATAATCATAGTCATTGGTAACTGCAACAAACAAATAGGGACATGACTATCAACACTCAAGATATCAGATTGGTAATGAAAAGAAAAACCAAAATCAATTTTCACAAAGCGGCATCAGAAACCAAAGTGGTACTTATATTTATAGCTAACCTGTCTGGCCAAGTTGCTCAGATATCTTGACAAGATCAGAACCCCCAACAACTCCAACTGTTACAATCTGTGTGATCAAACAATGCCAAATTCGACAACATAAACAGCAGAAAAGAACTTTAAGAACAGGTTTATGCATGATGGAGTGGATGAAAGTTGGAAATAAAAAGACAAACGACAAATATAATGCATGTAATATAAGAAAAAAATCCGGAATAACATACCTTTCGTAGTTCTTGCATGAATTTCAACATCTCTTGAGTAACCCCCTAGCAATTGAGCAGGCAACAGTAAATAGATGTGATAAAAAGCCAAACAATAAAAAATAGTAAATCCACATTTTTCTAGTTTTGTTCAGCAAGCAGAAATCACGGCATTAGGTACTTAACAACAATTTTATCAATTGCGGATCGCGAAAAATAACAGTTTGTTCAAATTCCACTATATTATTATTATTATTATTATTATTATACTATAACGGTATAACGATGATTTAACAACACTCAAGACTAAATAGCATATGAGAGAATGATAGCGATTTGTTCAAATTCTGCTACTCTATAACGCTATAGCCGTTAATTTGACAATAGTGGTTAACATACAATAGATCTAATAAGAAGTATGAAGCAAATGAAATTAGTGCATTGATTGCAACAAAAAAAACTATACTAAGAGATTGTGATTATCTTGAAAAAAAATACCTTCCTAGGAGCAGTAAGAGTCCCATCGACATCAAACAAAGCAATCACACGACCAGGTTTGAGGGCAGCCATTATAACTACCTGCAAAATTTTGAACATTTTCATCAACTTTTAAGCAAATAAAATAAAATAAAAAATCTACAAGTTGGATGGGTCGATTTGAAAGAAGAGAAAAGGAAAATTGGCGAAAATATCGCAGAAAGGAAGAGAAGATTGAAAGTTACCTGAGAGGAGAGTGTGGAAATTGGGGAGATAGAAGAAAATGGATCTTGAGTGTGATGTGACAAGATTCATCAACTAAAGCTGCTCTGCCGTTTTCTTTAAGGAAAAGTTTGAGGAGGATATTCCAGAATTTTACTTAACTTTTTTCAATTTTTATAATAAATAAATACTACCTCCGATTTTATTTACAAGCAAAATTTAATTTTTTAGATTATTGAAAAAATAATGTATTTAATTAATAATATAGACTACATAGATTACTATTTTTTTTGTTAAGTAGCCTAGTGGCTAAAAAATTCACCTTAAAGGTAAATAAGTGGAGTGTCCCGGTTCGAACCCAGACTCCTGCACATATGCGATGTCTCTACCAACCGAGCCAAACTCAAGAAGACACATGTATTACTATTTTAATAATTTAAAAAGTTAAATTTTGCTTATATATAGGGTCCGTTTGGATTATCTTATTTTTGAGTTTATTCAAACGGTTTATGCGATATAAATTAGGTTTTATGTTATTTTATAAGTTCACACTAGTAAAAATTGTATTTTTATAAACTATTTTATCATAAACTTGTTAGCCTGTATTTTCGACAGGCATTAATGAATTGGAGAGAGAAGATGAATTCTCATTTAATGTTCTCTTGGAAATTAGTTGTTTAATAAATCAGGAGAAGATTAAGGCATTCGACGTCGAAAGCCTTTTAGTTAAAGTTCACTGTCGAGCTTGAAGAAGCTATCGAATTCGACAGGAACATATTTTATTAAATATATGTTGTTTGCTTCGACATTGCTATATATGTGTCGAATTATATATATGTATGTATATGTGTGTTTGCTTGTATAACGTATTATGCAGTACGGAGAAAGCATACTCTAGACTTAGGAAATTATTCAAAGTGGATAACGTTCGAAAGCCTCGCCAGGTGTCCAAGAAATTCAAATTGTCGAAGACACGTGGAGTTTAGTTAGACGTTAAGTAGGTTTTGACGGTTATTCTAGTTTGCCTATAAATATTAGTTTTTCATATGAGAAACGGGTTCACAATTCTCATGCAAATTCCTGACAAAACTCAGTACCCATGTCAACGAGCGAAATGAGTGCAAAATGGAACATGTACGAATCTGTGTAACCAACCTTTCTTTGTAAACAATTTACATTTATGAATGCAATTTACATTCTCCAAGTATTTTACTTGCTTTCCATTTAAAGTTTACGCACTTTAACCTTTCTGCAATTTATTTCATTGCAAGTTTAAAACCTTTTCTGCAATTTACTTTGTTGCATGCTTTTACTTTTCAAAGTTCTTCTTTAAACTTTATCTGCAAATTCATTTACAAGTTTTCTGCAAATTTAACTTTGAAGCATTTTACTTTAAGCAAACCCATTCGACTGCGTCGAGTGATTTTACTGTTTTTATCAAATTATCCGATTTAACCCAGAAAATATGAAAATGTTTTCGTCAATTCTGCACAATCCAATATGTCCCAGGATTTACTAGTTGATCCTTCTTGTAATAATTAAACTAGCGGTTGTTTGCTAAAAATCGAGGTAAACAAATTGGCACGCCCAGTGGGACTATTGGTTTGTGTGATTTATTTTGTTTATTTTTGAAACTTTTTGCAAAATTGTTTTTCGTGTTAAAATTTGATTGTGTGTGTAATTTTATATGCATTTGAGGAGTGGTAAATCTCTCCCAGATTTCTCAAAAATATCAACTCGTACTCGTACTAGAATGGTGAGACCACCAAGCAATTCTGCGAATAATAACAATAATAATGGATCAGAAACGAATCTGAATCCAAATCCCCAGAATGTGGCAGGGCAACCTAGTCAGCCAGCATCTGGCGTTTCTAACGCCAATTCTACTGGTGGGCCAACAGGTCCTGCATTGAATTCTACAAATTTTGAAAGTATCCCAAATAATAATAATAATAATAATAACGGCGGAAATTCGAACCCTGCAACGAATTCTAGTACCGTTGGCGCAAACGCCAGTGGATCAACAACGCCTGCCGTTACTTCAAGTATGATAGGAGGAGTCCCTCCTCCAAATCCTAACGGTGCAGCAATGACACAACCGAACATGTCATCCATACCAACAAATGTATCACACACACATGGATACACAGACGGTAGTCAAGTTGGTGCAACACCGTCAAGACCACCCTGGTTGCCTAGAAACCCACAATTTGGAATGCCAACAACAACGATGGCAAACCTGTATAATTGGCCTTCAATAGAAAGTTCTCCCTCGTCTTCTGCGATGGGAAATAGAGGAAATTCTCTTAACTTGACAAACAATTCTATGGCAGTATTAAGGCAACAAATGGATGAGAGCAACCATGATATGGTGAATGCGTTGACCCAACAGATTGGCACAATCTTTAATCCTATGTTACAGACAACCAATGATAGTTACCTGTTATTAGCCAATCAAATGGGGAGAATGGCAGACTTTTTTGGAGCCCCTGATGCTCCAAATAACCAAAGGGTTCCTCGTGCAAACCCAGAAATTCAACCAGAAGTTCAAGCCCAACCACTGCGTATTGAAGGAGAACAGCCAGAATAAGAAGTGGTATTAGTTAATAGAAACCAAAATGCTGATAATGTTCTTAGGAATGTTCGACAAGATAACATAGCAGGGCAGAACAACTTGGCCAACTTAGTAGAAAATATCTTGGCCCAAAATGGTTTGAATATAGGATTGCATAGGTCAAATTTCGTGTCAGCATTGTCTGAATATGTTTTGCAGGCAGAACTGCCAAGGGGGTGGAAAATCCCCAAATTTACAAAATTTGTTGGTGATACGAATGAGTCTACTGTCGAACACATTGCCAGATATATGGCAGAAGCAGGGAATTTAGCAAATAATGAGGATTTAAGAATGAAATTTTTCCCCAATTCCCTCACAAAAAATGCTTTCACGTGGTTCACCACACTTCCCCCTCATTCAATTCATAATTGGACTCAGTTAGAAAGGCTATTTCATGAACAATTTTATATGGGACAATCCAGGATTAGCCTCAAAGAATTAGCCAGTGTGAAACGTAAAACTTCAGAGGCCATTGATGATTATTTGAATAGGTTTCGCCTTCTTAAGGCAAGGTGCTTTACTCAAGTGCCTGAACATGAATTGGTTGAGATGGCTGTTGGTGGCCTTGACTATTCCATTAGGAAAAAGTTAGATACTCAGCATTTAAGAGATATGGCCCAGTTAGCAGATCGTGTTCGACAGGTCGAACGCCTCAGGGCTGAAAAAGTCAGAAATTCTAAATTCCATAAAAAAGAAAAAGTGGCGTATATAGAAACTTATGAAAGTGAAAATGAGTTCGACGATGGTCAGGAGTACATAGAAAATAATGAGGTTAATATTGCTGAATTAAAACCAGGACCTCCCTATACTTGTAAAATGTTAAAACCATCAAATGGAAATAATCCTGTCGAACCAAAAAATGATAGATTTGTTGCTAAGACATATACGTTCGACATTACTAAATGTGATGAAATTTTTGACTTATTGGTTACTGATGGCCAAATAATTGTGCCAAAAGGTTTAAAAGTTCCACCTTTGGAACAACGTAAGAAAAGAGGTTTTTGCAAATATCATAATTTCTTGGGTCATAAAACCTCACAATGTGTTCTTTTCAGGGATCTGGTCCAGAAAGCCCTGCAGGAAGGAAGACTCAAATTTGGCGAAAAGCCAAAATCCAAACAGCAGGTGGATGAAGATCCATTACAAATTGCTGATGCTGCTTACACAGAGCCATTTGAATGCCTGATGTTGGAAGCATTGAACCTCACTGAAGGGGGGCAATTGGTTTCCATTCCTGAGGAAGAATACGAAAACAAAGTGGAAGAGGTGTATCCACAGGCTGCAGAGAAATTGCTAGATTTCCTTCAACGCTGCAAAGAGAACGATGGCGAAGCTACATTATGTCCTCATTGTAGTGCCATGTTCGACAAAAAGGCTGTTGCAGGCCTCATCAAATTTTTGCCTCATAGTCAGGGCAGAAACAATTGGCCAAATAAAAGGCCAACATATTCCAACATTCTGAATAGCCAACAGGCACCTGTGCATCAAAGGTTGGGACCACAAAAATCTTTTGTCCCCTCAAACAGGACACCTGTCAACCAATGGGTTCATGGGAGAAACATGGTCTCTGGCCAAAGGAATTTTGAAAAAGGAAGTTCCAGTAACTCTAATCCCAAGAAAGATTCTGAATCAAGGAAGTATGATTACAGGAATAACTACAAAGGGAAGAACCCCATGACAAGATCTCAATGGCGTAGATATCAACGCCAGAAAAAGTTGGCTGCTCAAAGTTCCCAGATTACTGCTGATGGTAAGGGAAAAAAGCCTGTGGAATTGGCTAAGAAGCCAATGAGCGAAAGGTTAGTTGAACCAAAAATAGAGTCTTCAGTTGCTGATGATGTCGAAGACGAACACATGGAAGCTGATGATTTTCTGGATTCTGAACCTGATCTCGACATAATAGTGAATGTTGTGTCAATTCTGCCAAGGGAGTTCGACGTCTGTTCTGAAATAACAGATGAAGAAGAAGAATCTGGAATGCAAATGGCCCTTCACAGGCCAGTCTGTTACTACGTTATGAACAACGGTGCTTTGGAGGACCAAATGGCCACATTTGAGAGGCCAGATGAAGGCATGAAAAATCACTTGAAGCCTCTCTTCATACAGGCTAAAGTGAATAATGTAGGGATCAACAAAGTACTGATTGATGGTGGCGCTGCTGTTAACCTAATGCCAGAATTTCTGCTGAAAAAGATTGGCAAGTCTTTGGTGGATCTTCATCCTCACAACATAGTTCTGTCGAATTATGAGGGTGAAACTGGTTTGTCATTAGGAGCAATCCAGTTGGATGTGGTTGTTGGAAGTACTATAAGGCCAACCTTATTTTTGGTTGTGGCCTCTAAGGCAAATTACAATATGCTCCTAGGACGAGAGTGGATTCATGGCGTGGGGGCAGTCCCATCTACCTTGCACCAACGCCTGATTATCTGGCGAGATGATGGCATTGTTGAAAATGTAGAAGCAGATCAAAGCTACTTCAAAACTGAAGTTCATCATCTCACAAAGCACTCATTCGACAAAAAAATTGGCAACTATCTCGCCATGCACTGAAAGGGATTTTGCATATCCTTCAGTGAGAAATGTTCACCACTCAATCAAGTTGGACCCCACACATGGCTTTTTGTGGGAAAGAGAAGATGGAGACATTGAATATGGCGAATATGAAGGCCAGAACTACCCAACTGGGTGGGATATCAATGAAGATTACTATGTCTGAGTCCCAAACTTGGGCAAAGATTTCGGCCTATATGGCTGAAAACAGAATCAAAATGGCTTTGGAAGCCAATTCATTGTCAGAAAATATGGCTGTTGCAGCCAATGATATAAAATTTGGCAAACAAAAGCCAGAAATGCAAAAGCTGGACTGCATCTATGATGACGAACCCCTGGGATTTGAAAAAGACCCAATCAGTCAAAGTCACAAGATGCAAGCTCAGGATCCTTTGCAAGAAATTGACCTTGGAGATGGTCTGACGAAAAGACCAACGTACATTAGTGCAAACATTCCTCCTGATCTGAAGGCAAAAGTGGTGCAACTCCTGGTGGAATTCAAAGATTGTTTTGCTTGGGACTACAAGGAAATGCCAGGTCTGAGCAGAAAGTTGGTGGAACATGAATTACTAGTTCGACCAGATAAAAGGCCAGTGAAACAATTGCCTAGGAGATTCGCACCAGAAATCATGTCGAAGATCAAAGAAGAAATTGAAAGGCTGCTGAGGAGCAAATTTATCAGAACAGCAAGGTATGTCGAACGGTTAGCAAATATAGTGCCTGTGATTAAGAAAAATGGTTCTCTTAGAGTATGCATAGACTTTAGAGATTTAAATAATGCTACACCAAAAGACGAATATCTTATGCCTGTGGCAGAAATGTTAATAGACTCAGCAGCTGGGTTTGAATATTTAAGTATGTTAGATGGTTATTCTGGTTATAATCAAATTTTCATTGCTGAGAATGATGTACCCAAAACTGCCTTTAGGTGCCCAGGAGCATTAGGCACATATGAATGGGTAGTAATGCCCTTTGGTTTGAAAAATGCTGGGGCTACTTATCAAAGAGCAATGAATCTAATTTTCCATGAGTACATAGACACTTTCATGCAAGTGTATATTGATGACATAGTTGTCAAATCATCGTCAAATGATGATCATTTAGATCATTTGAGAAAATCTTTTGAAAAGATGAGGAAATATGGATTGAAAATGAATCCATTAAAGTGTGCTTTTTGTGTTAATGCAGGAGATTTCCTTGGGTTTGTTGTGCACAAAAAGGGCATTGAAATAAATCAAAACAAAACAAAGGCTATTATGGAGACAAAATCTCCAACTACAAAAAAAGCAACTTCAGTCCTTACTTGGGAAAATTAATTTCTTGAGAAGATTCATCTCAAATTTAAGTGGTAAAGCTCAACCGTTTTCGCCATTACTTCGACTCAAGAAAGAAAGTGTTTTCACTTGGGGGCAAGATCAACAACAAGCTTTTGACGAAATCAAAAGTTATCTGTCGAAGACACCAATGTTAATGCCTCCAATAAGGAACAAATTCATGAAGTTGTATATATCAGCATCAGATTCGACACTGGGTAGTATGCTTGTTCAGGAAGATGAAAATGGCGAAGAAAAAGTCATTTATTACTTAAGTAGGGTTTTAAATGATGCTGAAACTAGATATAGTAGTATTGAAAAACTATGCTTATGTTTGTATTTTTCTAGTATGAAACTCAAGCATTATATAAAGCCTGTTGATGTTTTTGTTTATTCTCATTGTGATATCATTAAGCACATGCTATCTAAACCAATCTTGCATAGTCGAACTGGAAAATGGGCCTTAGCCTTGACAGAATATTCACTAACTTATAAACCTTTGAAGGCAGTTAAAGGCCAAATTGTGGCTGATTTCATAGTGGATCATTCTGCATTAGAAACTCCACAAAACTATGTAGATTCAGAACCTTGGAAATTATATTTTGATGGTTCTAAACATAAACATGGAGTTGGAATTGGGATTTTAATCATTTCTCCCTCCAGAATTCCCACAAAGTTCAAATATAAAATCAATGGGTTCTGCTCAAATAATGAAGCAGAATATGAGGCTTTAATAACAGGCTTGGAAATTTTATTAGACTTGGGGGCAAAAAATATTTTGATCAGAGGTGATTCAGAATTGGTATTGAAACAATTGACAAAAGAATACAAATGCATAAAAGAACATTTGATGAAGTATTTTGTCATAGCAATTTCTTTGCTAAAACGTTTCGACCAAGTTATCTTTGAACATGTACCTCGTATAGAAAATCAAGAAGCCAATGATTTGGCTCAAATAGCTTCTGGTTATAAAATCTCTAGTGAAAAACTAGAAGAGTTGATTGAAATTAAAGATAAACTCATTGTTGATCAACCTCCTTCATTGGAATTGTCAATGCCAAAACTTGTGGGGGCAGACTTACCACAAGACAATGGTCAAGATATCACTTATGATTATGACGAAAATTCAGAAATTTTTGAAATTTTTGCCATTGACAATCTATCTGACAATGATTGGAGAAAACAACTTGTCGAATATTTGAAAGATCCAAATGGAACAACTAATAGAAAAATCAAATATAGAGCCTTGAGTTATGTCATCATTGGTAATGAACTAATGAAGAAAACACCTGAGGGAGTTTTGCTAAAATGTTTAAGTGAAACTGAAGCTTATTTGGCTATATCCGATGTGCACAGTGGTGCATGTGGATCTCATCAGGCAGGCCACAAAATGAAATGGTTGTTATTTCGACAAGGTGTGTATTGGCCAACAATTCTAAAGGACTGTATAGAGTTTGCCAAAGGTTGTCAAGAGTGTCAAAGACATTCAGGTATACAACATGTACCTGCAAGTGAACTCCATTCAATAGTAAAACCTTGGCCTTTTAGAGGGTGGGCTTTAGATTTAATTGGTGAAATTAAACCAAGCTCGTCAAAAAACCAACGTTATATTTTAGTTGGTATAGATTATTTTACCAAATGGATAGAAGCAATTCCATTACCAAATGTTGACCAAGAAGCAGTGATTAGTTTTATACAAAGTCACATCATTTATAGATTTGGTATACCTGAGTCTATTACTACAGATCAAGGTTCAGTATTTACTGGACGAAAGATGGTTGAATTTGCCCAACAAACTGGTTTTAAACTTTTAGCCTCTACACCATATTATGCCCAAGCAAATGGTCAAGTAGAAGCTGCTAATAAAATCATCATTGGCTTGATTAAAAAGCATATTGCCCAAAAGCCTAGAAATTGGAACAAGACCTTAGATCAAGTATTATGGGCATGTAGGAATTCTCCAAAAGAATCAACTAACACCACACCCTTTCGACTAACTTATGGGAATGATGCAGTCTTGCCTGTCGAAATACATCTGCAGTCAGTTAGAATTCAAAGGCAGGCAGAAATCCCAAGGGATCATTATTGGGATATGATGTTAGATGAATTAGTTGATTTAGATGAGGAGAGAGTAAAAGCTTTAGAGATGCTAACTCGACAGAAAGAAAGAGTTGCTAAAGCTTACAATAAAAAGGTTAAGTCTAAAACCTTTAATGTTGGAAATTTGGTTTGGAAAGTTATTTTGCCAATGGATAAAAAAGACAGGGTTTTAGGCAAATGGTCTCCAAATTGGGAAGGCCCTTTTAAAGTTGTTCAGGTTTTTTCAAATGGTGCTTATGAAATAGAAGAATTAACAGAAGAACAACGTTCGTTAATTATAAATGGTAAGTACTTGAAAAAGTATAAACCAGTGTTGCAAGAAATAAAAATTAACGAAGAATAAAGCTTAAGACATAATGAAAATGGTGATCATAAAATGAATTCGCCACAAAATGGGCATTGTCAAGATTACAAAACCAAAAAACCATAACAAATTGTTCAAATAGTTGAAGCAAAAAACTAAGAACAATAAAAACTAAAATTATTACAAAGTTAAAATTTTCTCTTCAAGTCTTCATACAGGCTTTTGAATGAAGCAAATTCTGCGTCGAGAATCATGTTGGAATCCACCAAGATTTTGATCTCTTCTTCGACAGCTGCAGAATGGCTGAAGTACTTGATGCCAGCATTCGCCTCTTTGTCAATCATAGCTTTGGTTGCCTTGGAAATATTAGCTTTGGCTTCCTCACGCTTAGCCTTTTCACTGGTTATCTTGGCATTGAGACTTTGAATTTTCAAGTTCAACTCAGCCACCTCATTTTCCCAATCAGCAATGTTCTTGTCATAGCCTGCAATCTCAGCATTCGACTCAATATCCTTCTCAAGGTGCTCGACATTTGCCTGGGCAGCTTTTGCTTTCTCGACCAATACAGCATGGGCTTGAGTTTGAGCTTCCAACCTTGAGGCATTACTTTGCCTTTTTTGAATGGCTTTGGTGAAACCATCAATAAGGTTTTCAAGTTGGATAACCTTACCAAGAGTAGCACCATCAGTCATTGGGTTGTGAAACTTCTTCAGAAAGCCTACGTGGGCAAAAGCACTGCTGGGATTAGCTTCAACCAATGAGAAGACGTCCTGGTTGATGTAGTCTGTGTGCAGCTTGAGAATTAAGGAGTCTTGTCTCACTGTCGAATGAATCTCAGAGTCAGAGGCTGTCGAACTGCTGTGATGTGAAGCACTTTTGTCTTTGTTGTTTTTGCTTGAGAGGAGCATCTTTAGTGCTGCAGCAGGATCAGAGTCCTTCATAGCTATGAATTGTATCTCTGACAACCCAACATCAGCAGATAACTTTGAAGTAGAAGAAACTGGGAGTATATCAGAACCTTCTTCAGCAGCCTCTGGCATAGCTTCTTCCCTTTCATTGTCGAAAGCCATTTCGACATCTGTACCTTCTGACGAATGGGTAGATTCAGCAGGACGATCAAGAATAGTTTCTTCAGAATCAAGATTGATGGTGGGATTTTCTTCAGTCTCTGGACCTTTGTCACTTTGATTAGGGTTGACCTCGACATCATTGGTACCAATGCCTTGGGTCAGGTTTTCTGCATTGTCAACATTCATGTTGACATTTTCATCATTAGTATCCTGTCGAAAGGCAAGGCAAATGAAGTTATGAGAAAACTTATGAGAAAAAGAAATTTGTTCTATTGACAAAATCTTAAAAGATGAAAAGAAAGAGAATCTTCAAAACTGCCATTTCTTCCTTTCGTATTCGACATGCAGTCGAAATTGGCATTTTTGAGGGGGCAATTTGTTAGCCTGTATTTTCGACAGGCATTAATGAATTGGAGAGAGAAGATGAATTCTCATTTAATGTTCTCTTGGAAATTAGTTGTTTAATAAATCAGGAGAAGATTAAGGCATTCGACGTCGAAAGCCTTTTAGTTAAAGTTCACTGTCGAGCTTGAAGAAGCTGTCGAATTCGACAGGAACATATTTTATTAAATATATGTTGTTTGCTTCGACATTGCTATATATGTGTCGAATTATATATATGTATGTATATGTGTGTTTGCTTGTATAACGTATTATGCAGTACGGAGAAAGCATACTCTGGACTTAGCAAATTATTCAAAGTGGATAACGTTCGAAAGCCTCGTCAGGTGTCCAAGAAATTCAAATTGTCGAAGACACGTGGAGTTTAGTTAGACGTTAAGTAGGTTTTGACGGTTATTCTAGTTTGCCTATAAATATTAGTTTTTCATATGAGAAACGGGTTCACAATTCTCATGCAAATTCCTGACAAAACTCAGAGTACCCATGTCAACGAGCGAAATGAGTGCAAAATGGAACATGTACGAATCTGTGTAACCAACCTTTCTTTGTAAACAATTTACATTTATGAATGCAATTTACATTCTCCAAGTATTTTACTTGCTTTCCATTTAAAGTTTACGCACTTTAACCTTTCTGCAATTTATTTCATTGCAAGTTTAAAACATTTTCTGCAATTTACTTTGTTGCATGCTTTTACTTTTCAAAGTTCTTCTTTAAACTTTATCTGCAAATTCATTTACAAGTTTTCTGCAAATTTAACTTTGAAGCATTTTACTTTAAGCAAACCCATTCGACTGCGTCGAGTGATTTTACTGTTTTTATCAAATTATCCGATTTAACCCAGAAAATATGAAAATGTTTTCGTCAATTCTGCACAATCCAATATGTCCCAGGATTTACTAGTTGATCCTTCTTGTAATAATTAAACTAGCGGTTGTTTGCTAAAAATCGGGGTAAACCAAACTACCTTAACAAATTTATAATAATACATAAAATTTGCATAAGTTGTTTCTATAAGGTCAAAAATAAGTTAATTCAAATGGAGCCATAGAACCGGAGGGAGTAATAGGTTTAAATATCATTTTTGTCATTCGCAAATTTTTTATTTTAATCCCAATATGTTTTTATGTTGCAAATATATTTATGAATGTGCAAATCTTGTTGGTATTAGTCCTTCCAACTGCGTTTGTAGCTAATTGGCTATCAACTAACTACAAACACGGTCTTTTTTTAATGGGAGAGACTAAAATCAACAATATTTACATATTCAAGAATGTATTTGCAACAAAAAGCATACTCCATCTGATTTTATATATAAGTAAATTTTACCTATTGCAACAAAAAACATACTCTATCTAATTCTAAAAACAATATTATTATCTAGATACATTACTTTTACAGTGAATCTAAAAAAGTAAAATTTATTTATATATAGAAGCAGAGCGAATATAGTGACAAACAAAAAACATTCTTATATGTGTTTTGCTAAATCACCATTCTCGATGCCAACTATTAAACAATGTGATGTAACACATCATTATTTTATGGTGCAAAAATCGAAGTTGGGGTAGGGAGGACAAAATTTTCAATTCTAAAATGAGAGATTAATTTCATATGAATGGTAAATTAGGAAGATCAATATATACTTGAAAATTGAAATCAAGAAGAGAAAAAAAAAAAATCCCCTTTCTTTGCCTTTTCTTAGTGCATATTTAAAAAAAATAGAAAACATGTTGACCACTTTTTTTCTCCTTAATATCTCTCTTTATTTCGCTCATGCCAAACACACTACAAGTTCTCCGTCTTTGCTAATTTCTTTCAAAATATGTATATAAATTACACTTTTCATGTTGTGATTGGACAATGGTAAAAACAAATGTTGTTCTTTTGTAGTTTTTAGAATTTCTAGCCATTCTCAAATTGAAATTATCAACAATCAAATAAAAATAACATTTCCTAAAAGAATGTAACATTGACCAAGTGCTCTTTAGTTTAATTTTTGAGAATTTTAAAAAAAATATATATATTACTTAACTTGTTACGATTACATACTGCAACAGTGATTATTCATTTAGAAAAATACTCTATCTTAAAAGAAAATAGAAAAATACTAATATAAAAGCAACTAAAATATTTAAAAAATAATATCATGATCAAAACATATTTTATTGTTCATTTCATTGAATTTCAATTTTCTTTCGAGATAACAAGATATATACATTGTATTAATATATAGCAAACTACATTATTCTAGAATAACATAATACATCATAACTTTTTAATATACCAATGTCATCATTAAGCATATAATAATAAAACTTAAAATCACCTTCCCTATCTTAACATGTATCACTAATTAATCAACTCCTTATATTAACCTCTTCTAAAGGAGAAGAACCTTTAGTAACATTAAGAGTAGTGTTTCTATTTTCTCTTTTGTTGTCACTCTCATATAAGTATTGTTGATACACATATGATATAAATCCCCAAACAGCTAGTACCATAGATATAGCCTTAATACCATCCATTTTTTCATGAAAGAATGCCACAGCTAACATAGGAACAATAGGTAAACCTAAAACACTTATAGCATTAGAAAATAGTGAAGAAATCTCAAAAATAAGTCCAATACTACCAATATTAAAAACTTGCCAAGATATAGCTATGAAAATGAGATCAAGCACATAAGAAACTTTCCCTATTTCAAACTCTTCCATTTCTTTCTTTATACCATTCCATTCTCCACTTGCAAAAAGTCCTACTAGAGTAGCAAGGGTAGCTA
The DNA here is from genome assembly GCA_954870985.1 of Trifolium fragiferum. Taxonomy (NCBI): domain Eukaryota; kingdom Viridiplantae; phylum Streptophyta; class Magnoliopsida; order Fabales; family Fabaceae; genus Trifolium; species Trifolium fragiferum. The sequence continues at coordinate 13,250,482 of OX940792.1, forward strand.
CAAGTGATTGATATATTATCATATCCATAATAGCTTTAAAATTTTCATTTTTTATAACCTTCTTGAAAGCTAGTTGTGTAAGGGAAAGTACTAATCCATACCCTGCAGATGCACCTAAAGTGCATATGAATCCAATGACATAGTTTTTCTTGGAAACATTTGTTGAATTTGATGACTCACTTTGGAACACAAGGAGGGAGGAAGAAATTGTTAGAAGGACTAATGAGTTTATTATGTAAGGTGTGAATTTGAGTGAGTTTAGGAAAAATGCAAATAAAGCATTGAATCCTAATTGAGATGAGCAAATTAATGTGAAAGTTGAGACAGGTAGGTACAATAGCCCAATTGAATATAAGTAACAAATTAATGCAAGAATTAGGCCAATTGAGACATAGACAAAAGCTAGCATGAAAATGGATGGTTGATTTGGATTAATAATAATGTTATTATTATTTTTATGTGTGGTGATTTTTTTGGTTGATGATGAGATGAAAAAATAATAAGGTAGTAGAATTGGAAAACCAGCAAGTTGACTAACTGTTCCCATCCATTTACTCTTTCCTCCTTTTTCATAGTACAATCTTCCAAGAAGGGTTGCTGATGATTGGCCTACTAAGACAAGTGTAGCATAAAAAGCTAACTTGAAATAGTATCTTGTTTTCTTATTGATTATACTTGACTCATTCATTATTTGATCTTCAAAGCTATTTTTCTCTAATGAAAATGTTTCTTTGGCTTCATTTGTATCTACAAAATTCATAGAATTGGATTTATAAATCAACTTAGAAGATAGAAGATATATCATTGATATTGGACAAAGATGTAATTATACTCACATCATGTACTTCTAATTTGGTTTCGAAATACTAGGATGTGTTTGGTTTTAGAAAACGTTTGTTTGTTTATTTATTTATTTATTTATTTATTGTTTTCAATTATTTTAACACTTACAATAATTGACGACAAAAGGGACGATTTTAAATTTAAAAATAAAAATATTAAATGTTTTCTGAAACCAAACACGTTGTTATTTTCATTTCGTATATTTTCATATTAATATTTACAAGAAAATACATAGGTGTTTCTTGTGCATATATAGGAAACAATAAGTCAATAGGTTACCTCTAACGATATATACTATGGTGACAACTAATTAGAAGAAGCTTTTATGGTCCATGGTTGTGTTTCTTGTTAGATGTTTTTGTTTGGACTCTATTGGCACTTTGTTTATGTCTAGCTCATGAGTTGTTTCTTAGCTTATAGTAATCAAAGCCAACAATATGGTTCTACTTCTAGTGAACATGGTAACAAAATATTATAACAAGTGCCACAAAAAAATAGATAGGAAATAATTAATTGTTTTGATTTTGATACATACAATTTCATAAATAATTAATAGTGTTCTTTGTATTTTTGAAAATAGAAGATGAAAGTTTGAGTGACATACCCATTTTGTGAAGTTGATGATGTTCTTGAACTTCTCCCATGTAGAAGGTGAAAAAAATAATTAAGTTTGAGAAAATGAAAGAAAGTGAGAGAGTTAAGAAAGGAGAGAAGTGTAGGCTTGTGTTATTTAAGAAAGGAAAATGCAATTGATGCACACACAAACATCAAAGTGGTCCACATGAGTCTCATTCATGAGAGTCCCTACTAAGTAATTGCAAGTTGGAATCCAATTTTTATGTCGTGCCATTAAATTGTGTATTTATCTCTATAAATGACAAAAATAGAATTATTATATCATCCACAACAACAGTCAAAACATTGAATTTATTTAAAATAAATTTGTTCTAAGTGCTAAAAATCTTGAATCTCTTAAATAGAAATATTTAGGTGGTTGATTTTTACTCCTACATATGAAAAGAGTTTAATTGGAAGGAGAACACAACTTCTTCGACCAAGATTAGTAAGCACTAGTAATGGGATCTGGATTCACTGCAGTTGGAGAGAGATGATTGCAGTACAGTCGGTCAAATCTAGACCGTTTGATTGAGATCGGACGGTGACAATTAATAACTCAATAAATAAATAAAAAAGTATAAAGCAGATCCGACGGCTGAAATCATCTGCGGTCACTATTTAACTGCAGAGAATCCAAATCCTAGTAATGATAGAAACTTCGTGCATATATTAGTGTAAATCAAAAAGTAAAAAACATTGAAATTAACGAGCATGTTAGTGCAAATTAACATATATATACAGAGAATCCCAGACACCGTTAATCACAGTTATTTAGAGACACATACACTAAATGCATATCATTTGACATTTACATGTGATTTAATTATTTTCTTTTTTTAAGTCTTCAAATATGAGAGTGTATCCAAATATTATGCCTGGTAGTAGTGACTACTCAAGATCTCCTCTCATTCATGACCTCACACACTAGAGTATTTTAATGTATTTAAATTTTATTATAAAATATATACAACCGTCTTATTTTCAAATATGTCTATATGATGAGATTATTTTTACTTTTAACAGAAATGTGCTTATAACATTTTAATAAGCTTAGTAAAATGTTAGTAGCAAATAAAATATAAAAAGAAATATATTTTTATGTTCTTTAAAATATTTTTAATTTATAAATATATTTATATTTTATCAAAGACTGATTTTAATTTTAAATGACAATTTTTTAATATATTTTGAAAACAAAAAAGTTTGAATAAATAGAGTGTTCATATGTATATCTCATAATAAAAGCTCTTGTTTATTTTGATAAATGAAAATATCCCCAGTCCAAAAACAGACAAAAAAAACCCCAATCCAACATAAATATAATAAGTGATAGCTGTACTTTGTTTTTAGAGAATCTAGTGACTATTTTAGTAGAGCGGATACAACAAGTTAACTTTCATTTGGATCAATATTGTAATATGGAAAATGTTAACATGTACCCTAAGAGAATATGTTAAAAATATAAATATAAAAAAAAATTATTAAACTTGTGGTGTATTCAATTCTCTAAACATTAACTAGTGCCCCGGGGTATTAGTTAACATTTTCCTTAAGCTTTTACTATATGTTAATTCTTATCTTTCTCATATAAAAAATTCTTACTAAATAGCAATGCCCTATTTTCAAAGTGGACTTTGAAAAGGCGTATGACTCGGTTGAGTGGAGCTTTTTGGAGTATATGCTTACGAGGTTTGGGTTCTCCGAAGTTTGGAAGGGATGGATGTGGGCTTGTGTTTTTGGGGGGAACCTCTCGGTTCTTGTCAATGGTTGCCCCACGGGAGCAATAAATATTCAAAGAGGCCTCAAGCAAGGTGATCCGCTAGCTCCTTTTCTTTTTCTATTGGTGGCAGAGGGTTTTGGTGGCTCTATGAGAAGGGCGGTGGGTGTTAATTTATTCAAAGGTTTTAATATCCATAATGAGGGTCCTTGTATCTCTCATCTCCAATATGCGGATGATACGCTTTGTATCGGTGAAGCCTCCGTTGAGAATCTATGGACTTTGAAAGCGATCCTTAAAGGCTTCGAACTAGCTTCCGGTCTAAAGGTAAATTTTTGGAAGAGTAGTCTTATGGGGGTCAATGTGAGTAATAGTTTTATGGAGACGGCTTGTACTTTCCTTAATTGCATTCTTGGAAGTGTCCCTTTCAAGTATCTTGGTCTTCCGGTTGGGGCAAATTCTAGACGAGTGGCGACTTGGGACCCTCTAATTTCCTCCCTCCGTAAAAGGTTGAACTCTTGGAGCCACAAACATATTAGCCTAGGTGGAAGGCTTGTCCTAATCAACTCGGTGCTCAACTCCATTCCTATTTTCTACTTGTCCTATATGAAAATGCCGGCACTAGTTGCTAAGAAGATCACTCGAATCCAAAGAGACTTTCTTTGGGGAGGGGTTAATGGTGGGAGAAAGCTTAGTTGAATTAAGTGGAGGGTGGTGTGCCAACCAAAAAATAAAGGGGGTCTTGGTATTCGTGAGGTTAAAACTATCAATCTAAGCCTCCTAATGAAGTGGAGATGGAGGCTTCTTGATGAAGATGACCGGGGTCTTTGGAAGGAGGTTTTGGTGGCTAAATATGGTGGTCATATCTTGCAAAATGTTGGGTGGTCAATTGCTCCCTCATCAAGTCGTGCTTCCCTTTGGTGGAAGGACATTTGTAGGCTAGAAGATTGTGTGGGTTCTAAAAAGTGGGTGGAGGAGACGATCTCCCGGTCTCTCGGAAATGGTGTCAAGACTCAGTTTTGGAATGATTTGTGGCATGGTGATTCTTTGCTTCGTGATAAGTTCCCTAGGTTGTTCACTCTCTCTACCCAAAAGGAAGCAAAAGTGAGTGAGTTGGTGGAAATCCAAGGGAGTACGAGGACTTGGAATTTCCTTTGGAGAAGAAGTCTTTTTCTTTGGGAGGAAGAAATTGTTACTCTCTTGTTAGCCTATCTTGATAATGTTACTATCACTCAAGTGGAGGATAGGTGGCGGTGGAATGTGGAGCCGGAGGGACGTTTTTCGGTAAAATCGGCTTATAACTCGCTTTCGGTGGAATTGGTTCATGGTCCAAACCTCTCTTCTTTTGAAGCATCCATCTTTGAAAAGATTTGGAAAAGCCCGGCCCCTTCCAAGGTGATTGCGTTCTCTTGGCAACTTTTATATGACCGTGTGCCTACAAAAGTCAATTTGATTGTGAGAGGTGTTCTCCCCCCGGAAAATGGCGGGTTGTGTGTGTGGTGTGGTGATACTCATGAGAATGCATCCCATTTGTTTCTCCATTGTAGTATGGTTGCTTCGGTGTGGTATGCTATTTTCAAGTGGCTCAGAGTTGTGATTGTTATCCCTCCAAACCTCTTTATTCTTTTTGATTGCTTGAGTGAAGCGGCCTCAAGTAATAAGTCTAAAAAAGGTTTTCGGTTAGTTTGGCACACTGTGATTTGGAGCATTTGGAAAGCGTGTAATAACCAAATTTTCAATAATATTGAGAAGACCGCTTTGGAATTGGTTTAGGAGATCAAAGTCCTCTCTTGGAGATGGAGTTCGTCTAGACTTAAAATTGCTCCGTGCCTTTTTTATGAGTGGTCCTGGGACCCGGGTGATTGCTTCCTTCGTTAGTTTTTGATCTGCAGCTGCGTTTTTTGTTTTCGGCTGGGGTAGTGCGCGCGTCTGGGCTTTGCTGACCGCTTGGTGTTTGCTGCAGGTCTTTAGGGGCTTTATGTTTTAATTCTTGTTGTTGTTTTTGTTCGTTTTGCTATTCTGTTTTGGGGTGAGGTCTTGGCTGCTTAGTGTTGAGCCCATCATGTCCCTTGACCTGTTCTTCCTTTGTATCTGTTTTCCCCCCTCTTGAGGTACTTCTTATGCCAATTGAGTGGTTCATTAAAATTTGCTATTTCAAAAAAAAAAAAAGCAATGCCCTATAAAAAATTTAAAAAGCATAATAATAAATTGAAAGTTGCTGAGTTCAAAATGCCAAGAGTTAACACAAAATTTGTTTGACAAATTAGCAGCAAGAGTTATATATTTTACAATATAAAGTGTGATGAATAAATAATATGAAACAAATACTAGGTAGATATTTATAATTAAGGATAGACGCTGGTTTTGATGAAAACTAAATTCTTTATTTTGATGAGATTGAAAAGGACAATTTTTTCTGATAAGGTCATGATGTTAAGAGGTTACGTTTATCAATCAACAACCAACCATGAGTTGAATCATCCACAGACAGACCACAATGTCATGCTATGTTTGACTGTTGGTTCATTATTTGCCTTATGTCAATTTTGTACAATTTTATCAATAAAACGTTAAGAAATAAAATTAAAAGAACAAAAAAAGAATGCAGAGCGAAATACCAGAGAAAATCAATGTTAAAGGACTCATCATATATTTGAATTAAGGTTGAAAATGAATTGAGTTGAATCGAACTCCTCTTAGTTTGATTTGATAGAAATTGGTTTAGTTTGAAAGTCGATTCAACTTCGAAATGATTTTTTTTTTCAGTTCGAGTTCAGCTCGTTTAAAGTTAACGAACAATTCGGTTTGCATTGTTAGATTCAACCCGTTAAGCCAAAATCACATGATTTTAAAGCCAGATTTTTTGTCAAAATTTAATTTTTAACCTTTTAAACTATATTTTTAAAAGAAAAATCAAATATTAAATCAAAATAAAAATCATCACAAGTGTATAATGAATAAATGTGTACAAATTCAAATAGACATAAACTGATATAAGTAACAATGAAAAATCTTTGGGGAAAGAGAGTCTAATGGAGTAAAATTATTTTTTGGTAAAAGGAGAGTGGATATTAGTTGTATATAAGAAAATGAATGTGAGTCTAATTTTTATTTTTATTTTATAAGCAAGGTGCACTTTTTCACTTTGAATAATATACCCTTACTCGTTCTTCTTTAATAAATTTTAAAATAAGGTTGCACCAAAAAAAAAAATTAAAATAAGGAGGAATCAAGTCATTTTCTATTTTATGAATGTTTATATAAAATTAAGTATGTCTTGTCTTTGGTTGTTTGGTTTTTTTCTTAAGAGTCATGCTAACTAGTGCCCCCGGGACACTAGTTAAGGACACAAAAAAGAAAAATTCTGCATTGAAAACAACAATTTTTATATTTTATAGATGTTGACTGCATAAATCCCAATGCAACTTTACTATATTGAGTATCTCTAACTAGTTTTTCGTAATATTATTTTTTCTTTTCTTAGTACTATTTCTCCCTTTCTTAGTATATTTCAATTTCTTAAAAAAAAAAAATTTGAATCAGACATAATTAACTCATTTCATTAATAATAAAATGATCAATATAAGGAGGGATACTGTTAAAATAAGTGCGTCTAGACTAAGAAATGGTCACCCTAGCTAAAGTGTGAGCTGCCATATTCACTTGACGCTTAGTGAATTTAATCTCAAAGTTCGAATTACATGCCTTAACTGATAAAATATTAGAACACAATTCTGTTCTTCCTTGGGGAACTTAATGTCTTCTACCACCACTTTGAAGTCACTCTCAAAAATAATATTGAACCACCCTCTAAATATGATTTCTCGCATCGCCTCCAAAATAGCCATTGATTCGCCCTCAGCAACCGTAAAATTATGTCTACAATTATTAGTACCTACAGAAACCATCGGAGTTTCAAACACACCACCCCATCCCATAATCTCCTTCACCGTGTAATTCTAAGGCTTTGTTTGCGAGTTTGGAAGGGAGGGGAGATGAGGGCTTTGGAGGGAGGAAAATAGAGAGAAAATTAGAAAAATCTTTTACATTTTTTGAGAAAGTATTTTTTATAGAGAATGACAAATAAATACTTATGATTAATATATTATGAATTTAAGAATATTATAACAACATTACTTAAATTTGAAGAATTCATATAAACTCTTCAAATTCCCTCCAAACCTCCATCCAATACAATTTTTGAGTTCCCCCAAATTGGGGGGTTTTTGTGTTATGAAGAAAAAATAATCCTCCAAATTCCTTCCCTCCCAAACTTCTCTACTTCTTTCACTTGTTTCTTCCTTTTTAGCATTTCCTTCCATTTCCTTCCCCTCCAAACTCACAAACAAAGCCTAAAGATACATATAATGTTTAAAAAAAAAACACGTACATATAAAACTATATATTGCCATTAGATTTAAAAACAAATTTTCAAAATTGATACATTATTAAATAACTATAAACAATAACAGAATAGCCTTACCAAAAAAAAAACAATAACAAAATTAAAACACAATGGAAACTTTGGATTACATGGTAATACGGTTATAAATCTTAACAGATCGATTTTAAATTCAAATGTCAAGAGATTTTAATTATTTTAATAATGGTATAATTTAAACAGTTTGATCTCAAATTAACGACCGTGCTAATGTTCAACTACGTAAATCAACTATTGTTGGCGACGCAGTTCAACATTATAGGCAATCGAGGCCGAAGAAACAAAATCTCTAGTTTCTCTACTTTCCAAATAGGTCTGTATCATCTTTCTATCTCTCTTTCTACAAAAATTTCAATTGGTTTAGAAGAGACCTCAAAGTCTTTGGCATTTTTATGATATTTACAATTTCCACAACTCGTTTTAATTTGGAGTTTTTCATTTTGAAGTTTGAAGTTTTGTAATTTTGCAATAATGGAGGACAATGACATATATTCAACATGAAACACGGGACTTTTTTTGAGGTTGCGTTTTTATCTTTGTGCTTCACATGAGTTCTAATTAGTAATATTCATGTTTCAAATGTAGAACTCTTAATACACATTCGTCGCGTTTAACGGGTTCAATGGATCTTAAATAAACTGATACACTATAATATTTTAAAATTTTGGATTGAATTTAACTACATGTTACAAAATCCATTTGTAAAAGTCATAAATATCCCTATTTATAAATGTATGATACACACAGCAAAAAGCTACTCATCAACAAAATTGCTTCCGCGGCAACTAATTAGTAATGAATATCAAAACATTATTTGTTTTAAGTTCTCTTTCTTTTATACTATACTCTTTGTTTTTAATTTTGCATATTAGACCGTATTTTAGATTTTTAACTTTCGATAAAGCTTCAAAAATCAAATCTATATTTCGTATTTGAGACAGTCATGTGGTCATCTCTTCAAACATTTCTCTTCAAACATTATATTGATTCTTTATTTCTATATTCTTTATTATTATAATAGGATTCATTATTTATGAAAAATTTGGTAATGAATATTTTTAAGATTAATTTATGCAAGTTTGGTAATTTTTAATCCTTATTAGGTAAAAAAAATCCATATTAGGTAAAAAGTTAACCAAAACACATGCAGACTCTTAAACCAAATTAGGTGAAAGAAAAAATAAACTAACAATCCCACATACAAATTAAAAACTTAATCAAAATGGATGACACAATAGACCAATGCCCCACTAGTTATAGTATCTATCACTTTCAACATGATTTTAGGTTTACAAATTCTCTTTTAGAAGTACACTTTCAGAACATTTTGAGGGGTAAGAAATAGTACCCTAAATATCAAATAGAAGGGTAAAAGATAACTATACCTTTATTAAGTATGTTGTCAACTGCAGTAGATTATGAATTTATGAACCAAACTTTACATACAAGAAGCAATAACAACAGTTCATTTGTAAAGACAAAAAACATATATTCTTCCTCAGATCAACATGTTTTCCAGCAATACAATCAGCGGAAAAAATTTGAAGGAGACTGCCCGAAAACAAAACTACAGTATTAAGAAGTCCAATATTTTCATTTGCTATCGTCGGTACAATTTTTTCAGAAGTGACCAAGCTGCTTCTGTTCTTCCATTCTGTTGAATCATTTGGAAACATTAACAAAAAGGTTAAGTGAACTATACAAAATTAATTACAACTATTTATATTTTATATATGAACAAAAGAAACCTTGAGCCACTAAAGTATGATCAAATTATAGTGGATCTATTAACGGATTTAATCAACTTCATATCCAATGTCTAATGGGTCCATGAGTGTCAGTTTAGCGATAAGAGTTTGATTTTGTAAGTATTTGTAACTTCAAGTGACAAAGTTCAAATCTCCTCTAAAACAGTTGTAAACTAGTCCTTAGTCGGGTTTCTTTTAAAAAAACGTCTGATGGAAGGAACAAGGAGGCCTTTGAAACATACAACATCACTGTAAATCGATCGAACAAAAAGATAAAAGCAAAACCAACAAATTCTCACATCCATTCCCAACAGGAGAAAACAAATGGAGAGGATCCTAACTCCCTCCCACCATCCCAAAAACGAGAGGAATGATATAACAGAAAAACACTGACTTAAAAAGCACAAAACATCAAATGTTACCTCTGATGATCCTTAGGACAACTCAAGAATTTATCTGGAATTTTACATCCCTGGTAAGATGCTAGCACTGGTCTTATATCAGCTGGACTGGAGTCACTGGACTACTACGAGTAACAACTGCACAAAGAGAATGAAGGAGACAACGCAATATTTGAATATAAATTACATCCACAATAACTTGAAACACAAATTCCTTGTTGAACAGATCTTGTGGGAGAGCTTACATTCAAGAAATGGTATAAAATCCAAAAGAGCTGAGATTGAAGGCAACCTTCTAAAGCATGACCACTCAAATAAAAAACTATTTTCCGGATATCTGCTTAGCTTTGAGAGGTCCTGCCAAGTAAAGTGAACAACATGGGAACATCTGAAACACCGAACACAAAACAACTGAACAAATTATTAGGAAGATTTCTGCAATGTTAAAGTAACAAGCAATATATCACTGCACTTTGGCATTTAAATGATCAATTTATTACCAGCACAACTTGATATCACCAGTATACTGCATCAACGGATGTTGCTGAATGAATGTGATGTTGTGTTCATTTTACTTGTGAAACAGGAGAAAGCAACCACAAAACATTTCTGACTTGTACTATTCTTTTGACCCTCTTAACAAGTTCCTCAACAAAAGACCTGTCCAATGTGTTGTTCCAGCACAAAGTTATTAGAATACACTGGCAATTAATTTCTAGAATCATGTGAATTTAAACTAATATCGAATGTATAGTTAGAAAGTATGTGAAAAGTTTCATACCAATTGAACAACAAGGATGTTCCTCTTCTTTGCGAGGATAAGAAGGTTGTTCCTGGTCATTTTCATTGTTAGAGCTTCTGACTTCACCTCCAATTTCTCCGGGCTGTAAATCATCAATATCATTTTCCAAAAGCAAATCAAACTCATCAAAGTCTTGAGCACTGGATTTTAATTTACCAACTTCCTTACTAACGATACTACTACCATCAAGTTCCAACTCACGTTCAACGGCATATACAGGTAAGACCCCACACCCCTTTATCCCCTCTGTTGACAATTGTTTCGTTTGACATTCAAGTATGAATTGAAATGATAGGTTGCAATCATAACTTCCACCATCTTGTCTGTTGTAACCATGCCAACATATCAATACATGATCCGAAATTAATGTCCCAATATAATCGTGAATAAGACGACGTCTATCGACTACATTTCTGTGTTCAAAGATGATACAATAAAGAGCATGGTCATAAAAATTGAAGCCCTTAGAAAGAATGATGCAAAATACGAAACCACACAAGTCAGATTTTGGAATAGAAGGAATAGTTATTGAAGCCTCTATTGTCTGAAAATCAAACTTGCATGGAACATGTGCTCCTGGTAAGAAAGAGAATTCATTAACACCTTCATTTTCACCAAGAGGGTCTGTAGAGAAGGTTTGTAACATGATATCAAGCAATGACCGTTGAGTGGAGTCTGTGTCCAGATAAGTGCAATTAACGGCTTTCAAATATAGCAGGGATGGCGGAAGTTCTGTTAGAGACACAAGTTTCCTGCTATCATCTAACACAAGCCATTCCAGCATTGAATGGTTTTGGATGTTCTCAGGAAGACCTTCTAAGTTGCAACACTCTTTCAATGTTAGCCGTTTTAAAGACCATATGCCATCAAGGATGAACCGTAGACTCAATGCATCGATTTGTGTGCACCCAGAAAGGTCTAGTTCTTTAACAAACCCAAGTCCATAATCATTTGATAACTTACTCCCAACAATGTCAAGTTTGTTGCAATCAGTTAGGCCAAGAAAAGTAAGTCTGTCATTACTCCAAATCGATGAAGACAATTCATGTATAGCAGACTAGCAGTGCCCTGTAAGGACAAATGTGTCATTTCCACCGAAGTCAACGAAAATTCCTTCAGAGATGAACAACCATCACAGAGAGATTTTGAATGAATATTTGTTTTAAGGCTTTCAATCTTTATGCAATATCTTAAATCAAGATGTGCAAGTCGGGGGAGAGATAAAATGGATGGATGGAGCTGACGCAAGCTTTCACATTCAAAGAGAACTACCTTTGCAAGATTTGTGGCCCTGGATAAGTCTGGGATCTCAATCAGATCTCTGGAGTATGCAAGCATAATTGACTTTAAATTCACGAGATTCTGTAACAAAAAATAAGCATGGCATTGCAGAGAAACCGTCAAATTCATAATCATGCATAAGTATTGATTAGAAGAGAAACTAAACCTGATTAAGTATAAATAGAGGTGTGTCATCCTAGCTTTGGCGCAAATTTGTGAATGAGCATCAAACTTTATATTGTACCTCTACAAATTAACAAGTATATAGAAACACGTTTGTACCTGAACTCCATCCCATAGCTTTTTAAGCTTGCTATGACGCATGCAAAGCACTACAAGCATATCAGCACAAAAGGTTGATGGCAAATACTTAAGGCAGTATCCATCCCACCAAAGGAACCTCAATTTATCAGAAAGCCACTCAAGACCATCGGGAAAGTACATATTGCATGTGCTCGCATCAGATTCATTATGGATTTTAAGATATCTTAAGTTTGTCATATTTCTAAAGGAATCAGACTTTAAGTAAAGATCCTCAACTTTCGCACTATCAAAGGTTATAACTTCCACAGCTTCAGTTCCCTTATATGACAAAAGTTAGATTAATAATTAGAAAATGATGTCAGATATACTTTGCTTGTTATATTTCATAACCACATACATGTGTTTTCATATAGAAGTAAATGCATTTTCTACTTACTTACCTTGTTGTTTTTTAATACATCAGATATTTCTTCAGATTTCCACAATCGACTTCGTTTTCCAGGATCTATAGATTCTTGATTAACAATATCCCATCCCATGTCTTGTAACAAATCATGCATTTCTATAATATCAATTTCTGACCTAACAACCCAAATTGGTTTTAGTAGTATAAGAGCTTTATTTACAAGGACTTCAATCCCAATTATTGCAAAGAACTCACAAGCTTCCAATAGATCTGTTACAAAATCTATACCTTCTCCTCTCAAGGAGCATGCAATGTCTAGAAATATGGCCTTTTGACAATGATCTAATCATAAATTTTCCTGTTGAGCATCTTTTGGAGCTTTTTTCAATTCATTTTCCCATGCTTCTTTGCCTCTTAAACTGATATTTGCACCTAAAACTTTTAAAGCCAGAGGGTTGCCTTGGCAATAGGCAATCACACTTTCTGATACATCTTCATATCCAATTTTAGGATGTTCTTCTCCGAAGGCAGTCAAACTGAAAGATCTTTAAGATGGTGGACCTTAACCTCACCCCAATTAAACAAATATAAAGCTACAGAAGTTGGGAGAAAGATAGCACAATGTCTTACAAAAGAAATTGCCATCTGAACATAAAATTTAAAAAATGTCAGAATATTCCACTAACAATAATATAAACTATAAGCAGATAAACATGTCAAAACTAGAACTATAAGCAGATAAACTATGTCAGAACTAATATTATTCCACTAACTACAAATTGAAATAATATGCACAATAAGCTCAAAAAACTATTTAACAAATGTGGGATTTCGACGTCCCTTTTAGGCAGATAAACTGTGTCAGAACTAGAAGATAAATTCAATAGAATGCTTAAAAATAGCAACAAGCAAATTAATACAATCAACTCATTAGTCTATTTAAGCAACTTATGCAAAATTTGTCAGAACTAGAAATTGAAATTACTTATGTCAGAACTAGAACTATAAGCAGATAAACTATGTCAGAAGTAACATTGTTCCACTAACTACAAATTGAAATAATATATATGAACAATAAGCTCCAAAAACTATTTAACAAATGTGGGATTTGGACGTCCCTTTTAGACAAATAAACTATGTCAGAACTAATAATATTCCACTAACTACAAATTGAAATAATATGAACCATATGCTCAAAAAACTATTTAACAAATGTGGGATTTGGACATCCTTTTAGGGTTTGGATAATTTAAGACCTGAAAAACGTTATCAAATAACTATTCCATTTTCACTAACTATGTTAGAACACTATGTCAGAACTATATGAATGTAAGCAGATAAACTATGTCAGAACTAATACTATTGGGTCTTGGTTGAAGGGTTGGTTGTCTCCACCGCACCGGTAGACTCGAATTTGTTAAGCCAAAAATGACTTTTAAGCTTGCTGCTCCGTTTTCGTGTTGGCGGTCGGACTCAAAGGTCTTTTTTAACGACAGTTGGATTTTTGGATCGTCGTTTGCTTCAACCTGGTTCGGTTTTGGCTAGTAATAGCCTTGTACTTGTCACTGCAATCTCTGCAGTAGCTAGTTGTCGGCTTTGAGTTTTTGTTGCCGTGTTGACGATCGGACTCTCGACGTTCCCTAAGAGACGTTCTCTCTAGTTTTATGCTTACGACCGTCTGCTCACCACTTTTTTGCAATCTAGTTTCGTGCCCCGCGCTGAACTCGTTGGGTTGTGCTTGATGTGTACTCGGTTGTCTAGCATTTGGCTTTACTCTACTAGATTTTGTCTAGTTTGTGTTTTACCACTTTTGTGTAGGTTGTTTAACGTTGCTTTACCCTTTGTGTTGTGGTTTAATCCTAAGCTATTTTGTGTGGTTGTTGGGTTAGTTTTGGCCCCCTCAGCTCGTTGTGCTATTTTCTTATTTAAATATATTTTTCTTTGCTTAAAAAAATCTTACAGTCGTTTAATTTTTTTTCTATTTTTAAGCATGTCATCTTTTTTTTTTTTTGTATTTATTTTATATATTCTTTCCATGTATCTTATATATTTTGTTTCTAATTTAGTTGTATATGTCGAACAACTATTTTTTTATCTTTTTTTTTATATCTAATGTCAAAAATAAAATAAAAAAATGTTTTTTTAATAGTGAGTTTCTTTTTAAATAAAAAAAAAAGATACAGAAATAATAGAGAAGCTCTAATTTAAGGCCACCAAAGCAATTTTCTAAAAAATTCTAATTGAATGTTACCTAAACAATTTTTCTTAAAAATGCACGAGAGAGCTCCATAAAAATCTCGCTATATATATATATATATATATATATGTAATAATAGAGATGTATCCGCAAAGATCCAAATCCACTATAAATTAGTAAAGTTATTTAAATATTCCTATTTAAATACTATAAATTGATTAAATTCTAGTTTCTTTATCCGGTAAAATTATGTTTTGATGTTATATTTTTAATGGATCTTGGATGTTCAGTCCAAAATATCATTATAAAAATTGATATTGTTTTTCTTTTCTTCCAAATTTTAATATTGACTTAATTTAATTTTTCATCCTCTTATTTATTTTATCATTCTCATAAAATTGGCTCTCTTATTTTAAAGTCGAACATATTACTACTATACATTTATTGCCGTGTTGCTCATACCTCCATCTTGGCACCCAAAAATGAGGATGTGCCATATTTTTTAATGAGTTGGCATGAAAAGTGGCAGTTTAAGAAAATCCATACAGGAATATCTTTATCCACTTAAGAAAATCACTAAAAAATAATTAGATAAAAAATTTATTAAAATCTCCATTTTGAAAGAAAAAAAAAAAAACTAGATCATTTTTTTCATAACATTTTCCATCTTATCATCACCCGTAAAGCATCCGTATTAATACTATTAGCATCTAATTTGAAAAAACTCAATGAATTTTAGAGCATTCACATTAGTGAAAAAGTCATTTTTTCACTCTTAAATATTTGTTATTTGAACTTTAAAAACCATCTTGGTGTTCTTTAATATAGTGGATTAGAGTTTTTCTTTTTAGAAATTGAATTTTTATATTTGTGGATAATAACATTCTTATATGTGTTTTGCTAAATCACCATTTTCCATGGCAACTATTAAACAATGTGATGTAACATATCATTATTTTCCAGTGCAAAAATCGAAGTTGGGGTAGGGAGGACAAAATTTTCAATTCTAAAATGAGAGATTAATTTCATATGATAAATTAAGAAGATCAAATATACTTGAAAATTGAAATCAAGAAGAGAAAAAAATCCCCTTTCTTTGCCTTTTCTTAGTGCATATTTAAAAAAAATAGCTTAAATATGTTTTTGGTCCCTACAATTATGCCTTGTTTTGAAAAGAGTCCCTGTAAAAAAATAAATTTGATTTTAGTCCCTATAATATCTCAAAACTTTTAAAATAGCCTTTGATTGAATTTAGAGCTTACGTGACCAATTTTTAAATATGTTTTTTGTCCTTGCAATTATGCCTTATTTTGAAAAGAGCCTCTGTAAAAAAAATAAAAAATTGATTTTAGTCCCTGTAAAAAAATAAAAAATTGATTTTAATCCCTGCAATATTATAAAGAAATCCCGTCAGGGACTATTTTAAAAGTTTTGAGATATTGCAAGGACTAAAATCAAATTTATTTTTTTACAGTGACTCTTTTCAAAACAAGATATAATTGCAGGGATCAAAAATATATTTAATCCTTAAAAAAATAAAAAAAACATGTGGACCTCTTTTTTTCTCATTAACATCTCTCTATATTTCGCTCATACCAAACACACCACAACTCCACAAGTTCTCCGTCTTTGCTAATTTCTTTCAAAATATGTATATAAATTACACTTGTCATGTTGTGATTGAACAATGGTAAAAACAAATGTTGTTCTTTTGTAGTTTTATATATATATACGACTGTTTTTAGAATTTCTAACCATTCTCAAATTGAAATTATCAACAATCAAATAAAAATAACATTTCCTAAAAGAATGTAACATTGACCAAGTGCTCTTTAGTTTAATTTTTGAGAATTTTAAAAAAAAATAAATAAATAATTGCTTAACTTGTTACGATTACATACTGCAACAGTGATTATTCATTTAGAAAAATACTCTATCTTAAAAGAAAATAGAAAAATACTAATATAAAAGCAAACTAAAATATTTAAAAAATAATATCATGATCAAAACATATTTTATTGTTCATTTCATTGAATTTCAATTTTCTTTCAAGATAACAAGATATATACATTGTATTAATAGCAAACTACATTATTCTAGAATAACATAATACATCATAACTTTTTCAATGTCATCATTAAGCATATAATCAAACTTAAAATCACCTTCCCTAACTTAACATGTATCACCGATTAATCATCAACTCATTATATTAACCTCTTTTAGGAAACATGGCATCCATGAAAAACTAGAGAGAAAAATATAAAAACTCTATGAATGAAAATACAATAATAAGAAAGTTGAGTACAAATGACTATAACAAAACTTATTTATAGGCTTACTAACTAATTAGTACTATAACAACTAACTATATCTCAATAGCCTCCCGCAAGCTGGAATGTGTTTACAACACTTCCAGCTTGGGATAACTAATACAAAAATACATCAAAATAAAGGAAAATACAATGAGATTTGCCGGAATACATCGGCTAAAAAAAAGACTCAAAGACAATTAGTTGTGCTTAACCATCATAAGGAAGAGACACAATCCATCAAAGCCAACTAAGGGCAAATGCTTAACCATCAAGTAGAAACCATAACTCAAGGCTAAACTACTCGGAGGAAGCAACAAATCAACGCTTAACCACCATATAGGTAGAAGCAAATCAACAAAGCCAATTAAGGCACAAAGCTTAACCATCAAGAGCACTCAATCACTCATGACAGAAGCGCAACAAGAAAAGTCAGAAGGTCTGATGGCTACGAAGTGAAGCAACAATACTCAAGTTGTGCTAAATGTAATTAGCACATCAGAGGACCAACAAATCAATGAGAAAGATGACCAACTAGCAAGGTGGATGGCTAGAGAGTGAAGCAACAATACCAATGTTGTGCTCAAGATAAAATAGCACATCAAAACACCAAATAATCAAATCAGAAATCTACCAAATACAACCTGCACAAAACAGGGCATAACAACAACGTCAAGATGGCTAATCAATAGAGAAATGAAACACCAATCAATGGAAACCAAATTCCTTCAAAGTACCGTTCATCCAACTTCAGTGAGCAACTCCAATGAACAAGAGTTTTTCTTAGGAAGATCAAATAACCTCTTCTAAAGATGAAGAACCATTGGTAACATTAAGAGTGTTTTTATTTTCTCTTTTGTTGTCACTCTCATATAAGTATTGTTGATACACATATGATATAAATCCCCAAACAGCTAGTACCATAGATATAGCCTTAATACCATCCATTTTTTCATGAAAGAATGCCACAGCTAACATAGGAACAATAGGCAAACCTAAAACACTTATAGCATTAGAAAATAGTGAAGAAATCTCAAAAATAAGTCCAATACTACCAATATTAAAAACTTGCCAAGATATAGCTATGAAAGTGAGATCAAGCACATAAGAAACTTTCCCTATTTCAAACTCTTCCATTTCTTTCTTTATACCATTCCATTCTCCACTTGCAAAAAGTCCTACTAGAGTAGCACAAGTAGCTACAAGTGATTGATATATTATCATATCCATAATAGCTTTAAAATTTTCATTTTTTATAACCTTCTTGAAAGCTAGTTGTGTAAGGGAAAGTACTAATCCATACCCTGCAGATGCACCTAAAGTGCATATGAATCCAATGGCATGGTTTTTCTTGGAAACATTTGTTGAATTTGATGACTCACTTTGGAACACAAGGAGGGAGGAAGAAATTGTTAGAAGGACTAATGAGTTTATTATGTAAGGTGTGAATTTGAGTGAGTTTAGGAAAAATGCAAATAAAGCATTGAATCCTAATTGAGATGAGCAAATTAGTGTGTAAGTAGAGACAGGTAGGTACAATAGCCCAATTGAAAATAAGTAACAATTTAATGCAAAAATTAGGCCAATTGAGACATAGACAAAAGCTAGCATGAAAATGGATGGTTGATTTAGATTAATAATAATGTTATTATTATTTTGATTTGTGGTGGATTTTTTGGTTGATGAGATGAAAAAATAATAAGGTAGTAGAATTGGAAAACCAGCAAGTTGACTAACTGTTCCCATCCATTTACTCTTTCCTCCTTTTTCATAGTACAATCTTCCAAGAAGTGTTGCTGATGATTGGCCTACTAAGACAAGTGTAGCATAAAAGGCTAACTTGAAATAGTATCTTGTTTTCTTATTCATTATTTGATCTTCAATGCTATTTTTCTCTAATAAAAATGTTTCTTTGGCTTCATTTGTATCTACAAAATTCATAGAATTGGGTTTATAAATCAACTTAGAAGATATATCATTGATATTGGACAACTAATTAGAAGAAGCATTTATGGTCCATGGTTGTGTTTCTTGCTAGATGTTTTTGTTTGGACTCTATTGGCACTTTGTTTATGTCTAGCTCATGAGTTGTTTCTTAGCTTATAGTAATCAAAGCCAAACAATATTATATGGTTCTACTTCTAGTGAACATATATGGTAACAAAATATTATAACAAGTGCCACAAAAGAAAGATAGGAAATAATTAATTGTTTTGATTTTGATACATACAATTTCATAAATAATTAATAGTGTTCATTGTATTTTTGAAAATAGAAGATGAAAGTTTGAGTGACATACCCATTTTGTGAAGTTGATGATGTTCTTGAACTTCTCCCATGTAGAAGGTGAAAAAAATAAGTTTGAGAAAATGAAAGAAAAGTGAGAGAGTTAAGAAAGGAGAAGTGTAGGCTTCTGTTATTTAAGAAAGGAAAATGCAATTGATGCACACACAAACATCAAAGCGGTCCACATGAGTCTCATTCATGAGAGTCCCTACTAAGTAATTGCAAGTTGGAATCTAATTTTTATGTCGTGCCATTAAATTGTATATTTATCTCTTTAAATGACAGAAAAAAATTACTATATCATCCCATAACAATTAAGGGTGATTGTATCCGAACCAATCCAAAAGTAAAATTGCAAATCGAACCAATCCAAATCGAAAACTGCAAAAACCGCATTTGGTTTGGATGTATTTGGATGATATTTTTATTCAACCGTAAACCGCAAAACCGCGAACCGCAAACACCGCGGTTAACCGCTAAAACCGCATTAAATCTATATCATATATTCATATTCAATACCACTAAAACCACAATAAGTTTCTATTATATGCCAATATACATAGCTCAAAAACAATGGACAAATATATCATTGAAACAAAGTTCACAACAGATCTTGATAGTTTCATTATTCAATTATTTACTATCTTATGTGTAGGCATCACGATAAAACTCAAACTCGTGGGTAGTCATCCAAATCGTACCCGCTTTGACGGGGAAAATCCGAGTTGATTGAGTTTGAATTTGGGTGTTTCCCGATTTTAATGAATATTTTTGTTGTTCCAAAAAAAAGTAAGAGCAATCTTTGTATATAGTTTAATTTAATTTCAATATATTTTAATTATTGTATAAACCGTAACTACCGAACCGATCCTAACCGCATTGATTTGGTTTGGATGACTCTTTAAAAACCAACCGAACCAAACCGAACTGCGTGCAATTTTATCTCGCGGTTAGGATGACTTTTTGGCTCAAAACCAAACCTAACCGCACTGCGAACACCCCTCAACAGTATAAAAATATTGAATTTATTGAAAATAAATTCATTCAAGTGGTATGGATTTTGAATGATCTCTTAAATAGAAATAATTATGTCGTTAAAAGAATTCAGTTGAAAAGAGAAAACACAATTTGTTTGTCTTTCAGATTCTTTAACGAAAATTAATGAGCGCTAATAATGATAAAAACTTCATACCTATAATATAATATTAAAAAGTAAAAAAATTGAAATTAAGGAGTATATGAGTACAAATTAACATATACTCCCTCCATAACACTTTATAAGCAAAAATGTATTTTTTAAATTCATTATATATTTAATGTATCTAACATGTATTATAGACCAAATATATTAAATATACAATGAATTTAAAAAGTGTTTTTTTACTTATAAAATATTACGAAAGAAGTATACAAAAATCTCAGATGATCACAATGATTTACTTATCAATTGCCCAAATGTATACAGGATTTCAGTTATAGATACTCCCTCCGGCCTTATTTATAAGCAAAAGTTGCTTTTTAGGTTCATTGAAAAAGTAATGTATCTAGTCTATATTTAAGACTAGATACATTAATTTTTCAATGAACCTAAAAAAATAAATTTTGCTTATAAATAAGGCCGGAGGGAGTACAATTTATAGAATACCCTCATCCAAAAGATTAATTTCATCAACATAAAAAACACCTCTATGAGCTTCAGCAAGTAGGCCTGGCTGGAAAACAGTTGTGCCTGTCTTCACAGACTCCTCAACATCAACTGATCCAATGAGTCTGTCCTCTGTGACTCCAAGAGGAATCTGAAGCATAAACAAATACATATGATGCTTTATTTAATCTGAAGCATAAACTATCAATGAAATTATTTTCAGGGTGTTCTTGTTTATCTATATATATACCAGCTTGAGTTTTTGGTTCATTCTGTTGCTTATGAGTTAGTCACAAACAACAACTATTCAACTTTCAAAGCTTGTGATGACATTTGTATCTTAATAAATAATGATTAGGTGTATAATAAATATTGTTCAAACAAGCATTAACCTTCGTAAATTACACACCAAAAGTAATTTTGATTCAAAATATACAAAGAACATAAATTGCTAAAAATCACCTTTTCACTCAACGAATCCAAACTCGGACCAGTTACTATGATCCTATTTTTAACCAAAATCAATTATGTAAAATCAGTTACTATGGCTCAATTAAAGCAAACAAGAAAATCGACACTCGACGAACAAAAAGTAATAACCCCAAATAAGTTCAAAATGAATCTATGTCCGTCACATTTTTTTATATAAACATGTAATAGCTCACTTTTCACAACCACAACTAAGATCACAAATGGATTTTTTCAAAGTTCTTTTGTTTAGTTTATATGTTATAACATTGTTTCCTGAGTTTGTAGTGAGCAGAACAAGGAACTATACATTTAATGTACAATAACTAAACTCCTGCATGCAATATTAAGTTTGCTACTTCTATTTCATTGCATTTTCATCTAACATTTTTCATATACAAGATTGAGTACATGAATTTCATCTAACAATACATATTATATATCATCACACTCTCTATGCACTAAATAAGTACTTATTCTAATGCATTCAGTCATTTTATAAAACAATAAGAAATAGTAACATAATATGTATATATCATTAATCACTTATACACAAAATTCCTTAATCCAAATTCAATGGCAATAACAAAAGTATTCTCATTAGACCAACCTTTGCGAACCGAAATCGGAAGAGTCGAAGGAAGAATCGAAATCGAAGCTCAGAATACCAAAGCCAAAGCCAAATCGGAAGAGTCGAAGGAAGAATCGAAATCGAAGCTCAGAATCCCAAAGCCAAAGCCAAATCGGAAGAGTCGAAGGTTGAATCGAAGCTCAGAATCGGAATCTAATAGTTTCCAATTAACACCATAATCATTGAAATAAGCTCAGAATCGAAGCTCAGAAACTCAAAACAGTGTTCAAATCGGAATCGAAGCTCAGAAACGTTGTTATTAGATCGGAATCGAAGCTCAGAAGCTCAGAATCGAAGCTCAGATTGGAATCGAACGTTTGAAGCTCAGAATCTCAGAGTGATTTTAGGGATTTGTCGCGAGTGATTTTAGGGATTGAGAGAGTTTTTTTTGTTCATCAATTTTTGTTTTTGAGAGATTTTAGGAGTTACTGAGTGTTTTTTGTCGTAAGTGAGTTACTGAGTTTTTTTTATTTAAAATTTTATATTTATTACATTTTTAAAAAAAAAATTAAAAAAAATTAAAAACAAAAACAGAATCCGCAGGAAATTCCTCAGGAATGCCTGCGGATTTTTCTGAACAATGAATATTCGCAGCAAATTCTTGATAATGACAAAATCCGCAGGAAATTCCTTAGGAATACCTGCGGATTTTCCTGAAAACTATAAATCCGCAGGTAATTTTTAATAGTGATTAAATCCGCAGATAAATCCTTAGAAATACCTGTAGATTATTTATCGCAGGAAAATCCGCAGGAAATTGACATATTTCTAGTAGTGTACACTGATTAAATGCATACAGTATCATTTACTTGTGATTTACTTTTTTTTTTTTTTTTTTTTTTTATGTTTTTTCAAATATGAGTGTATCTAAATATAAGTGTATCTCATTCATGACCTCACACACTAGAGTATTTTAATGTCTACACGTTATTATTAATTTTTTTTTTTTTACTTTTGACTGAAATATGTTTATAATATTTTAATAAGCTTGGTAAAAAAACAGTTTACTAAGCAAAATATAAAAGAAATATTTTTTGATGTTCTTTACAATATTTTTAATTTAGAAATATATTAAAAAAAACTAACGATTGCGGTTGCGGGGATCGAACCGTGGTCTCCCCTACCAAGTTCAGAGTCAATCACCATTGAACCAACTAACGATTAGTAAGTGGCTAAAGTTTAAGTTACAAAAGAAATTATTACTGTTAATTCTAAAGAAACTTAAACAATCAATATATAATAATAGTCTTTCATAATATTAATAGTGTTAATTGTAAAAAAAAAAAAGTGAATTTAATTAACAAAGTGTAAAATGGATAATTAGAGATAATTTGAAAAAAAAAAAATTGAATTTAATTATATGTATATGAATAAAAAAAAAGGATCGAATTGTAAAAGAAAGAAATGAAAATACATATGTGCTCCTTCATCTACATTACTAAACATAAAAAACAAATTATATGTATATATAAATTTTTAGTATTATTATTAAAGAAAAAACTGAAAATGCATATGTGCTCCTTCATCATTAATTATACTAGTATGTTAGCCCGTGCCGTGCACGGGAGTATTTTCTTTTTAAATATTATTATGTATTTATTTTAATATATTATTTAAGAAATTTAATTAAAAATGATAAGATAAAATTGAGATAGATTTTGCATGATATATGTATAACAATTTTATAAGATACAGCGAGATGAAGAATATTATTTCACTTCTCATTCAACACTATTAAGAGATAGATGATTTCTATCATCTTCATCCATGTGACTATATAGTGACACTTTAAATATAAAATAATTATAATCTTCATTCTCAAATGAAAATTTAATTAGTTTAGGTGTATTTTTAATAGTGGGTTCGAAAGTGTTCCACGTTTCTCATTCTACACCCGTGAGAGATTTTATCTCTCTCTGTCTCTCTCAATCCCTCTCCCTCTCCCTCTCCCTCTCTCTCTCTCTCTCTCTCTCTCTCTATTTCTACATCTTTCGCACATGATAATTTATATTTTTTAATAATATTTATTTGCTTTTTTTTAAGGTTGTCTATTTCATTTTTCATTTTATAGTATTTTGAATGTTGCATATATATTTTTCTTTCAATTATTTATCAGATTGATTTATTTTATTTACTTGAATATGAAAATAGATATATGTTTAAGAATGTTACAGGGGCATAATGAGGTGGGAAATACTACTTCATTCACCGTTCAACAAAACTATGAAATTCTCTCTTCGTCCCTCTCTATCACGTCTCTATGTATAGGGACTCCATCAACAAAGAAATAATTGTAATTTTTATACTATATTTCAAATCAATATTAACAAATGTTTTTTTGTCAAATGTTTTT
Source organism: Trifolium fragiferum (assembly GCA_954870985.1). Classification (NCBI taxonomy): domain Eukaryota; kingdom Viridiplantae; phylum Streptophyta; class Magnoliopsida; order Fabales; family Fabaceae; genus Trifolium; species Trifolium fragiferum. The sequence goes on from OX940792.1 coordinate 13,274,895, forward strand.
TTGTCATTGTACCACAAAGAAGCAATTTTCACGTGTGAGCATCAAATGGAAAAATCTATGTATGAATCTCCACTCACATTGATAAATTAGCATCCTGAAAAAGTTTTGAACGAAAGTTTATGAAAACCTTAAAATTGGAATTATAAAGAAATCCATTGATTATAAAAAATTGAAATTATATTAATTTATTTTACGTTTCAATTCCCATAGATTTTTCCAGTTGGATGTAATATAGTGAAAGTGCGATGAACACAAAATATGGAAAAACTTTAGTTGGAATTCAAATTTTAATTATGAATATATATTTTTAATAGTAGAGTGGAAAGTGTTTCCCGTTTCCCATTATATACCATTGAGAGATTCTCTCTCTCTCTCTATTTTTATATATCTTCTGTCTTTATTACACGACTCTATAGCGGTTCTATCAACAAAAAATAGTTGTTAATTCTATATTATTTTTATGATAAATGTCAATAAAATTCTCGTGCTCATTTATCACTATCTTATACATACAATTTTCTTAATAACGAACCAATTTTCATCGTGCTAAATAAAATTTTGAATAAGGGATTCATGTGATAAAATATGAAAAAGTCACGCCGTCGTAAATCAAATTTGAATTAGTCAATGTGTATTTTTACATAACACCTTACACCTTCCTTCCACTTTAACATCTTTTGATCCCCGTTAACTCCCTCGCTCTCCTCACACTTCTTATCACTCTTCTACCTCTTTGTCGACGGTTCTTTTTTATTTCTTCACTGTTGCACTTTAAGTTCTTATGGAGTTTTAATTTTTATTATGATGTTGAAGCTAAATAATTAGATTTTAAAAAAGAATTTGACCCATTCAATAAACCGTTGATGCACAAAACACTCAATAATTAAAAAAGGCACAACGCAAAAATAAAAGAATTTGACTATTTTTCTTATCTAACTCAATTTGACCCACCGTTTTTCATATCCCTTCCTTTTGATATTCAATTTCGTTTTCTTTCTTTAAATCTTGTTTGATTCTAAGCTTGAGAAATATTTGAGTCAGAGAAGGTTCAAACTATTTTGGAAGAAATACAGCTATATATAGTTGTATCTTTAACGGTGTTAAACTTTTGAAAAATAGTTGTATATATTCAACAAACATTCGTTAGAAAAAGAACTGAATTTTTGTATATATCCAACAATTTTTTTTAATAATGAATTTCTTTTAAACAAAAAAGATACAAAAATAATAGAGAAGCTCTAATTGAATGTCACATCAACAATTTTCTAAAAAAACTTTAATTGAATGCTACATAAGCAATTTTTCTTGAGAATGCACGAAAGAACTCCGTGGGAATCTCGCTATATATATAATAATAATAATAGAGATAGAGATAGAGATTCTCTACATGTCATCATCACCCTCTAATCTAGGTCATCGTATAAATTATAAAATTACCTATAATTATTATAAATAAATAAATATTTCGGTATAAAATAAAAAAAAATAATAATTAAATTCCATATTAATATGAGTAAAATTATAGGTCTCCATAGAAATTACAAAAAAATAGTTCTGCATACATAGAAATATAGAATAGACTCCCCAATTTTATCCAAACTTCCTTTCTTTGCAACGTGTAGTTAATACCAATCTTGACCATCACCTGTATTAGCATAAAATGTGAATAATTACTAAACACATATTTAGTCTTCTGGTAAATAAACATTATATCAAAACAAAAGTTTTTCAATTGAAAGAAATCAAATATTAAAATAAACTCAAACATAGAATAATGAATGAGAAGATTCACAAGCATAACACTATTAACATGCTCCGTAATATAAACATTATATCAAAACATAGAATAATATAAAGTCTTTCAACAATAATTAAAACAATCATGAATATTTGAGTAAAAAAGCACAAATAAAAATAAAAAATATGTTCTATAAACATTCACCTTTAATTAACCAACAAAATTATTTGTCGTTTCGTGTATCTTCACGTTCACCGTGATATTATCCTATCAAAATTAAAAAGAAAGAATAAGCATAAGCACAAAATCATAAATTTTAGAAAAGTATAAGAAACAAATTTTTGAAGCATGATCATAAGGAATAAGGAATGAATTTAACAACTATGAAAGTGAAAATTGAAAGTTTTATATACTGGCTTTACAAATAATTAAAATTGGATGAGCATTAAAAATTAGATAAGGAACAACATTTTATAAGCTTATATAGATCCTATATCAAAAAAATAATTTATATATATCCGATTAATTTAGTTGTTAATAGAACAAATAACATATATCCGTTGTATAAACTTATATATATCCGATTAATTTAGTTGTTAATATATATCCGATTAACGAAGTTTGTTAGATAAATCTTTTTTTGAGATTTTTTTTTTTAAATAATGAGTTTTTCTTTAAAAAAAATACAAAAATAATAGAGAAGCTCTAATCCAATGCCACCTAAGCAATTTTTTTAAGAAACTTTAATTGAATGCCACATATGCAATTTTTTTTAAGAATGCACGAGAAAGCTCCGTGGGAATCTCGCTATGTATATAATAGAGATTGCTAAACATAAAAAATAAATTTTATATATATATATATATATATATATATATATATATATATATATATATATATATATATATATATATATATATATATATATATATATATATATAAGTTTTTAGTATTATTATGAAATATGATCATTTATAATATTTTTAATTTGTCAGTTTCTATATATTAGAAATGACTTTTACTATTCTTATTCATAATTTAAAGGTTACATATTATTCACCTTCCATTAGAATGAAATAACTTTTTGCATTGAATACATATTTGTGAGAGTACCTCAAAATTTTAGTATATATAGATAGAAAGTAACATTCCAAGCATTGGGTTTGTGATGATTGGTGAATCATATTCTCTTGAATATGAGGTATGTTACTTAATGATAAAAATTAGTATTTGTCTTATATTTTTTATAAATTATAATCTTTTCTATATATTCTCATAATCTTTCAAGACATCAACTCTAATAATTTTCATGCATCTTTTCATGTCACTAGATATGTAAATTAAAATTGTTGGATTGCTGTTATGATCTTACAAGACTACTATTCTAATAATATTTGGTGCATAATATTTTAGGCTAAACTCTATTTTTTTAGTATAAATTATTGTTTTGTTCAATAGTTACACGGTTTTAGTCATTGTGAAATATTGTTTGTATTTTCAAATTATTTTATACTTACTACCTTAATCAACAATTGTATTTTTTATTACTTTATGTTGTCAGTCTCAATTATCAAGTCTATAATTGAAATTCATACGTCACCACAAAACTAATATGTCAATAAAAATTTCATTCTAATTTAGATGGAGGAAAACCTAAACTAATATGTTAATAGAAATTTCGTTTTAATATAGATAGAGGAAAATAAATAAGAAAGAGTAAGACCCTGTTTGGATTAGCTTATTTTTGAGCTTATACAAACAGCTTATGCAATATAAACTAGGTTTTATACTATTTTATAAGTTCAAACTAATGAAAATTGTATTTTTATAAGCTATTTTATCATAAACTACCTTGAAAAACTTATAATAATACATGAAAATTGCATAAGCTGTTTGCATAAGCTCAAAAATAAGCTAATCCAAACAGGGCCTAAGTCAAATTGTATCTTACAATAATAATTTATTTTATTATCATATATTCCTGAAATAAGTCCTACCTTAAAGAAGTTAGTTAATTGCAATTAAGAAAATTAAGATAATTTTAAAATAAATTTGAGTAGCTTTGAAGATGAAATCTCCCTTTTATGTAAAATAATAATTTATTGTAAAAGAAATTTTTTTGAATCATTCTTGAGCTATATCTAATAATCTTTGTCAAAAAAATAAAAACAGCTATCTAATACTCTCTTATAACTTCACACCCTTATGCCAATAATATTAACATATATGACAGTTTTTAAGTTACAAAACTCATCATCTATCTTTTATTTTTTTAAATAGATAGTCATATAATTAAATTAATGATTGCTTATAAAAAAATATAGTACTCGTCTATAAAAAAGAGAATCTTATAAAGGAAAACTTGTGCAGCTCCTAAGAAAACATTTTGATGATGTGACATTCTAAGAAGAAATTTTTTTGGAAAGGGGTACTCTAAAAACAATGTTTCTAATCTCAATTAAAATCTTAATATTATATATTTTAATTTTGTAACACCCTATTCGATAAACATCCTATAATTAACTTAAATTAAGATCATGCATCAATCAAGACGTTACATAATAATATTTTAAATAACGAACATGCATATATTCATTTTCATAGCAACGGAAGCATTAATATCCATAATCATTGCTCAGAGTAATTAAATCCCAAACATGGAAGTCATAAAGTCATACTACAAATTGAACTAGGACCTTCAATCACAAGGCTTATCCACATAATCCAAAACAAATCCAAATACTCAAGTTATAGAGAGATAAGATAAATAGCAAGGTCATGCATAGTCTCAAACAAACGAACTAAGATACTAGTTCTAGCAAGGTTACAAGTATCAGAGCAAATCTTAGACTTCTAAGGTTTCTAGAATTTCCTACTCTTCATCCTTACCAAGCTAAGCTAGTAACACAAGCTAACTCCAAAGCCACGGGATCACTCCACAAGTGAAATCTGGACCCAAACCATACACATACACAAAATAGAGAGTTAGTTATAATTCAAGTTCATAATAATAAGTATAGCATATACTTACATCATGTATAATAATCATATCATAATTGACGCATAGTCGTCTCATGGCATAAATACAATAATCATGGTAAAAGCAATATTATATTTAGGGTAGTGTTAACTTGTGCCCTTAAGGCACAAGTTAAGGAGCAATAAATGATGACTGGTCCCCACCTATTTTACTTTGAAAGAAGAATAATCATAAAGTGTGTTTCATAAAAAATTATAAAGACAAAATTACCCTCATTTATATGACAACCACATTCATTTACACCCACCACACATACGTTTTTTTTCCTGACACAGCCACACATGTTTTTTTTATTTTTTATTTAATTTAAGTAAATAAATACTAATCTTGTACCAAAAAAAAAAAACTAAAATTTAATTCAAAATTGATTCAAATGAAATGATACCATAGCAATACAAAATACTCCTCAATAGAGAGGCTCAAAAGTTAAATCAAAATAACAGAGCTTCAAATGTTTAACCAAAATGAAAATTTCATAAAAAATAAATCCAAGGCCTTCAACCTGCCAACAACTACTTTCTTTTCTAAACTCTCAGGTATCATTCAACATGCTCCCTTGCCAACAACATGCTACATACCACATGACAGTGAGGTAAATTGAAACTAACCAAACAAACTTCAAAGACCAAGGCTAGAAACAAAATAAAAGCTACAGCCTAGCACTATCACCAAAGCAGCAGACAGGGCATAGCCACCAGAGGAAAGAAAACGCAGCAGATCCACTTTTTTTTTGGTAGAGAATGCAATACTTATCTTATTCTTGATCGTCGTTGTGACATACGGTGCATCTTCGTTGTGGTGGTGGTGGCGTCGGCGCTGTTTCTGGAATTCGACCATGATCGTGCTTGTTTCTTGGGTTTCACCTTTTTCCATCACACACCAATTCTCAATTTCAATTTTCCCGATCGTGCTTAGATTTCAATTTCCCCAATTTCAGATGAAGAGAACCCTAAAATCATATAAGCTATTATGCAGAGATTCACCCAGTATTTCATCGTGCTGAAGAGATAAGGATTGTACTTGATGATGGTGCTAAAGAGATCATACAAAAAAGAAGCAGATGATGAGATCATACAAATTGATGATGATGGTGCTTCTAATGAAAGAAGCTGCTGTTGCGTCAAAAAGTAAAGAGGCAAATTTTTTTGCATACAAAAAAAAAAAAAGCAATTTTTTTGTCGTGAGTGTTTAGTGTGAGGGTAATTTTGTCTTTAGAATTTTTTATGAGACACACTTATGATGCTGCATCTTTCAAAATAAAATAAATGGGGTCAACCATCATTTAATGCTCCTTAACTTGTGCCTTAAGGGCACAAGTTAACATTGCCCTTATATTTATCATCAAGTAACCAAGATATTAAATTGAAGTCGCATTATCCAATCATTCACAATCATAACGGAAAACCATGGCAATCACCAATTAACAAGTAAGATGCACATTCATCCTAATGCAACTAATGCCATCAATTATTATGTATCAACCTAGACACATCTAATGCATGTGGTACCCGCATCAAATTTAGAATACACATGTATTCCCCACATCAAGTCAGTTTTAAGTCATGGGAGACTTCGCTCAAGTTGACTCATGGATGCATGAATGAATACATACCAAACAATGATGATAACACTATACATCTACATATAAATAATAGGCCACTCATCCTAATATTCCTTCTCAAGTTCGCATCAAATCTCATCATCATATCATCATTAAGATATACATTCAAGCAAAGCATAACAATACCTATTAACTAACTTAGTCATAAGTCATCATCATCAATTTCAATCTATTACACATACATGAACATATCATTTTCATCTAAACTCAAGATTCAATCAATCTAATCCAACATCAAGTTATAAGATCATAGTTCAATCGTAGTATAAACATAAACCTCTTTTATTCCACAAAAATCACTTTTATTACTGATAAGGCTCGCCTGGGCGAGCTCATGGCGAGCTCGTGGCGAATCTAAGTCAGAGAGCAGCAGAGCAGCTCGCCCCCAACTCGCCACCATCTCGCCATGGCGAACTCAACTCGCCAACCTGTTCGCTACTACTCGCCATAGCGAGCTCATAGTTTCTGGGCAACGCCAAAAACCATGAGTACTCGCCATAGCGAGTACTATACTCGCCCTAGCGAGCTAATGCAGAAAGGAAAACTCTGCTTTCGGGTTTAAGTTCAAAATCATCAAAAATCCCATTTTTCAACATGTGAATCCCTAAAGCTATCAACTTTAAGCATATATATCATGTATAGGCCTAGAAGTACAAACTTTAACATCATCAAAATCATCTCATGGTAAAAGTAAGATTTTCCTTCATTTTATTCAAAACTCATATTCAAACATCAACAACAACAAATCATTCATAGAATACGAATTTGATCATGGGAATTTGAAATAGAAGCATATAGTAACATGTTAACATCAAACAACAACACATTAGACTATAAACACATTCCCTTGATTTCCATTCCCAACCAAAAGAGATGATAGGGTTTGGGTGTGGAGAGTAGACTTCTCCCCCCTCTTTGTTCATCTCACAAGAATTAATAACCACTCTCTAACCTTGTTTGAAGCTTTAATCTTATAGCTCTACACTTGAATCCCCTCTACTCGATCTCTTCAAGCTTGAACTTCTCTCTCTCTACCTCCTTCCAAGCAAATGTTGTTATGAGAGCTCTTGCTCTCTATTCTTAGCTTCTATTCAAACCTAAATGGTTAATGACATAACTATCCCTCCCCATTTACTAAAATCCAACTATTACCTTAAATCACACTACTCATAAATTCCTCCTTCCTTATCCCCTACTCTTTCCTCTTTTAGTCAAATACTAAGATTAACCACTAAAACACTCTAAATTACTCAAAAAGACTAATTAACACCTAATCAAATGAAATAACTCTAATTAAATAAAAATAAATAAATACGAGTGTTACAAATTTATTCAATTAAATCTTAAAAGAATTAATGCATTAGTTAGTATCATCATAATTGTATGCGTCCTTTAACATTCTTCCAAATATAACCTACAAAGTGAGAAGGTTTAGAGACTGACTTTTCAGGCTCACTCACTCTTTATAATCACCACTCCACATTCATTTTATACTCATTCATAAATCTTAACATTTGACAGTTTCATTCAATAATGTTTAGTTTTTGTTCATTTGTAAATAAATTTAATAAAAAAGACAAAGAAAATTAGAGGACAAAAACTTCATGAGAAAGAGAGAGGGAGAAGAATTAAGCATAGTAAGAAGAAGATAACAAAAATCTGGTCAATAAAATATGCGATATAATTCTACCAAGTGAATGTTTGAAAATAAATTTTAGAAGAAATCAATTTATTATCAAATTTTAGAAATTGTGGAAACCATATATACTAAAAAATATTTACATATATTTAAACATATTTACTTGCAATTAAAATTCACCAAAAATTCCAAATTATTATTTCATTTTTCAAAATAATAATGTAACTATTTACATAAATAAGTACATATTCTAAAGTGTTGTCAATTTCAGTACTAAATCTATACTTGACTAATATGTCAATAGAAATTTTATTCTGATAATGAAGAAAAATAAAGAAATAATGAATCAAATTGTCTCTACAATAATAATTTTTTTTTGGTACAACTCTACAATTATAATTTTAAATTGCAATTGAGATGATTAATTAATATAATTTTAAAATAAATTTGAGTAGCAGTATTTACTTTTGAAGTGTAATTCTATTAGCCTTGATATAAACTAAATTTTTGTAAAAGAAAATTTTGAGACATTCTTGAGCTATATCTAATACTCCTTGTCAAAACAAAAAAAAAAAATCTAAAACTCTCTTATAATTTCACACTTTTATATGTTAATAATTTTAACCTCGGAAAACTATTAAGTTACAAAATTAATCATCTATTTTAAATTTTATTAAAATAGGTAGTCATATAATTAAATTAACTATTGCTTATGATAAACGGAAAATAAGATTGTAACAGCAGGACTTTGAGAATATGACTTAAGAATACTCCTTTATATTATCAAAAAAAGAAAAAGAAAAAATTGTACTGCATTTCAATAAGCACTGCTAAACAGTAAAATATGGAATATTATTCCTCCAAGTAAATGTTTGAAAAGAAACTTCAATAGAAATTAATTGATTATCATAATAAGAATCGTCTTTTATATAAATATGAGAAACATTAAATTATATGAAGGAGTTGAGTATGTAGTTATAATTTTTCAAGAATAAGATGAAAAATCATCAATTGTAAAAATTGTTGATGCTCATACGTCAAAATAAATTTTAGAAATCGTTGAAACTTTTCAATAAGCACTGCTAAACAATAAAATATGGAATATTATTCCTCCAAGTGAATGTTTGAAAAGAAATTTCAATAGAAATTAATTGATTATCATAATAAGAATCGTCTTTTTTATAAATATGAGAAACCTTAAATTATATGAAGGAGTTGAGTATATAGTTATAATTTTTCAAGAATAAGATGAAAAATCATCAATTATAAAAATTGTTGATGCTCATGCGTCAAAATAAATTTTAGAAATTGTTGAAACTGTAGATATTAAAACATATTTAATATATTTATAAAATATAATCCTACATATATCTAAAAATATTTACATTCAACATAATAAGATTATTTAAATATTGTCTAAAGAGAGTGTGCGTATATGTGTTTTAAAATTTACTAAAACTTTCCAAATTATTAATTTGATTTAAATAATAATGTAACTATTTAAATAAAATAAATACATATTCTAAAGTGTTGAAAAAATGTTAAAGTTATGGCTCAATAGAATAGTGAGATATTTATCAGAATAATATAACATTTTTCAAAGCAAATAATAAGACATGTTAAATTCTTCCAAAATAATAAATTGTCTCTTCGTGAGCCAGATAACTAAATTTAAATTCAAATATATGAAATCATCATTCAAACTTATATATTGGCAACAAAAAATATTCAAGTTTATATTATAAGATTATAAACTAAATATTCAAGCAAATATTATTAAATAATAGAGACAAAAATTTGAAGCGATATAAACCTCACCAAGAAAAAGGAAAACAAACCCCATAAAAAAGGACAACGCAAAAAATAATGTAAACAGGACAATAGACTAAAAAAACGGGACTAATAAAGTCTGGATAAAATTTCACCAAGTGAATATGTGCGAAGAAAATTTTAAAGAACGGGAGAGAAGTAGTAGAAAAGCTATTTGATACCTTACATTGCATAGAAAAGAATAAGCAGTTACGCTATTTGATTTGTAATTTTTAAAATACGAGATAACATAATTTTTAAATAAGGGATACCTCAAAAAAAAAGGTGACACTGGCTATACAATTGCAACTCATATAAAAGGTGACACGATTACACTATTAAAATATTATATGATGCATCCCTTTAAATTTAAAAAATATTATAAGAGATCTATTATATTATAATATAAACAAAACTACGATATAAATCAGTGAAAAATCTCATATTTCTAAATTATTTTTTAATTTTTATACATATATTTATATTAAATATATACATATTTTAAATTAATATTTATGTGATTATACTTATCAATATTTTTATTTTTCATTTATAAAAATATTTTGATAATATTGGTAGTGAAAATTGAACTTTACAATACATTTGAGATAAAAAATATATACAAAACTTATTCCAAGAAACTAAAATATATATACAAAAAATTAAGAAGCATAATATTAAATTGAAAGTTGCTGAGTTCAAAATGCTAAGAGTTAACACAAAAATTGTTTGACAAAAATCAGTGTTGCAGCAAGAGTTATATTTTACAATATAAAGTAAAGTGTGATGAATAAATAACATGAAACAAATACTAGGCAGATATTTATAATTAGGGATAGACGCTGGTTTTGATGAAAATTTCTAAATTCTTTATTTTGATGAGATTGAAAAGGACAATTTTTTTCTGATAAGGACATGATGTTAAGAGGTTACGTTTATCAATCAACAACCATGAATTGAATCATCGACAGACAGACAGACAGACCACAATGTCATGCTATGTTTGGCTGGTTCATTATTTGCCTTATACGTCAATTTTGTACAATTTTATCAATAAAACGTTAAGAAATAAAATTAAAAGAACAAAAAAGAATGCAGAGCGAAACACCATAATAAGTTATATTAAAGAGAAAATCAATGTTAAAGGACTCATGATATTTTATAAGTAAATTTCCTTTTTTAAGTTTACTACATAATTAATTAATATATTTGGATTAAGGTTGAAAATGAGTTGAGTTGAGTCGATGATAAGTGCTAAAATACAGTAATTTTACCTATACATTTTAAGCACTTATCGACTTATTTTATAAAGTTATTTGAAGTAAAAACTCCAATTATTTGTAAATATCAGTCTTTACTCGCAAATTAGTATTTTAGCTATTTTTATCCATTTCATTTCACTTTTATAAGTTTTTATCATATTAATGATAAGTGTCAATTTTACTTATAAATGATTTAACTTAAAGACATGTATTAACTTTATTTTGTAGAAAATATATTATATAATCCAAATTTATATTATTATATATTAATTATAAGTTACATATTATTATTAGTAATAATATTTGTTTGTGTGTTAATTAATAGAATGAAGAGAGAGGAATTTAAGTGGTCAAGTGGCACAAAGGCTTAGGCTCCGTTTGGCCCGACTTATTTTCTCCTTTTTTTCTTCTCCTTAAAAATAGTAAAGAAGGAAAAAATTATGTTTAACTTCACTTTTTGTTTATTTTTTATTTCTTTACTTTATTTCTTTAATACTTTTAAGGAGAAATATTGTCAAATATAATTTTATACTTCTTTATTTCGTTTAAGCCAAATAAAAAAGTAAAAAATAAATCGGGTCAAAGGACCTTAATGTCAGAGAAAAGAGGTAAAGAGAAACAAAAGGGGCCGGTGGTTTAAAAGAAACAAACCCATCTCACAAAAGAAACCCTTATGGTGAAGCAAGTTCTCAGGAAGACGGCATATTGAACTTATAAAAGGGTGCTTCCATTTGATGATTGAGGGAATTCCATTCTCATTCTTCTCTAAACAACACACACGCCAAACAGAACAGGAGAGGAAGGGAGAGTGATCTAGAGGGAGAGAAAGCTAAGGTGGAGAAGCTTGCGGGAGCAACTTCGATGTCGAATTTTTCTACTTCTTGTGTATCATTGTAAGGTTATCATGTATAATTAATTCTCTCTTTTGTTGGGATTGAATTTAGCTATTTTATTAGCATGTAATTGTTGATCATGGTGTTATAGAAACTTTGATTATTAGTTAATGTTGATGATTATCTTTGTTCTCAATGTTTAAATATGGATTTGAATTGATATAGGGATATATCTTTTGAATCTAAAATCTAAGATTTTCATCTATTAAACCTTAAACTCTAGGAATAGATTTAGTTTTAGTATTCACTTTTGGTATTGAAGCTTAATGTTATTGTATTGATTGATTGCTCGAGGGATTGTGGATTAATAGGTACAATATATCTCTCGTCGTTATCTGGGGACGGAAACGCACGATGAGCAATACGTGATAACATTGATTTAATAATTAAAGTGTCTATAACTGATTTAGCAATTATATGTGAACGAGTCAGTGAAGTTTAATCCTAACAAATCTTTCTCTCTGAATTTCAACATCTTTTACTACTTGCCTTTATTTTATGTTCGTAAACTTTCTGTTACTTAATCAAGACAAAATCCTTTTAACTTAAAATTGTATTAATTGTTGAACGGCACTAATATCGCACCAGTCCCTGAGGAGACGATAAAAACTATACTTACTTTTGTACTCTAACAGTCGAATTCGTCTGAGTTTGATTTGATAGAAATTGGTTCAATTTGAAAGTCGATTCAAGTTCGAAACAATTTTTTTTCAGTTCGAGTTAGGCTCGTTTAAAGTTCACGAACAATTCGGTTTGCATTGTTAGATTCAACTCGTTAAGACAAAATCACATGATTTTAAAGCCAGATTTTTTGTCAAAATTTAATTTTTAACCTTTTAAAATATATTTTTAAAAGAAAAATCAAATATTAAATCAAAATAAAAATCATAACAAGTGTATAATAAATAAATGTGTACAAATTCAAGCAGGCATAAACTGATACAAGTAACAATGAAAAATCTTTGGAAAAAGAGAGTTTAATGGAGTAAAATTATTTTTTGGTAAAGGGTTACTAATGTACCGTAGAAGCTCCCTAATTGTATATAAGAAAATGAATCTGAGTCTAATTTTTTTTTTTTTTTATAAGCAATGTGAGTATAAATTAGCAAGGTGTGCCTTTTCACTTTGAACAATATACTCTTACTCGTTCTTCTCTAATAAATTTTAAAATAAGGAGCAATCAAGTCATTTTCTATTTTTATGAATGTTTATATAAAATTAAGTACGTCTTGTCTTTGGTTGTTTGGTTTTTTTTCTTAATATTACTTTTTCTTTTTTTAGTATTATTTCTCCTTTTCTTAGTATGTTTCAATTTCTTAAAAAAAAAAAATGAATCAAACACAATTAACTCATTTCATTAATAATAAAATGATCAATATAAGGAGGGATACCGTTAAAATAAGTGCGTCTAGACCAAGAAATGGTCACCTTAGCTAAAGTGTGAGCCGCCATATTCGCTTGACGCCTAGTTAATTTAATCTCAAAGTTCGAATTACAATGCCTTAACCGATAAAATATTAGAACACAATTCCGTTCTTCCTTGGGGATTATAGACTTAATGTCTTCTACCACCACTTTGAAGTCGCTCTCAAAAATAATATTGAACCACCCTCTAAATATGACTTCTCGCATAGCCTCCAAAATAGCCATTGATTCGCCCTCGGCAACCGTAAAATTATGTCTACAATTATTAGTACCTACAGAAACCATCGGAGTTTCGAACACACCACCTCATCCCATAATCTCCTTCACCGTGTAATTCTAAAGCGTACATATAATGTTTCAAAAAAAAAACACATACATATAAAACTATATATTGGCATTAGATTTTAAAAAAAAAATTTCAAAATTGATACATCTATATCTATACAATATATAAAGGGAAAATAATGTTTTGGTGTAGCCTTTTTTTCTTCCCATTTTACCCTTCATAATTGTAAAAATTTCAAAAAAAATATATTTAAATGATGGAAGTTGAAATTGGTTACCATATATTTCAAAAACAAAATATAATAACTACTCTCAAATTAAAACACAAAAACAAAATATCTAACTATACAATATATAAAGGGAAAACGATGTTTTGGTGTAGGCTTTTTTCTTCCTATTTTACCCTTTGTAATTGAAAAAAAGAGCGGACTGACGGGCACTCCCGTGCCCGTCTGGACGCTAGTACTATATATAAAGGGGAAACTTAATTTTGGTGTAGCCTTTTTTAAAAATTCCCACAATACCCTTAACTGTTTTTTTTTAAAAAAAAAGATAACTCTTAACTTCTATAACTTCTATACTCTCTTTTTATTTTGACAAAAATAACTTCTATCTTAATAACTTTAATATTTTTTTTGTTTCCATCAAACCATTTACATTTTTTAACACGTTTTTATTTTCATCAAGTTGGATCATACAAACGGACACAAGAGTGATGAAAGCATGTAAGAACAATAATAAAATAAAAAAAAAGCGGACTGACGGGTATGGGAGTGCCTGTCTGGACGCTAGTTATTAAATAACTATAAACAATAACAGAATAGCCTTACCAAAAAAAAAAACAAAACAAGAGTTTTTTTTTTGGTTACATGGTAATACGGTTATAAATCTTAACAGATCGATTTTAAATTCAATAGTCAAGAGATTTTAATTATTTTAATAATGGTATAATTTAAACAGTTCAATCTCAAATTAACGACCATGCTAATGTTCAACTGCGTAAATCAACTATTTGTTGGCGACACAGTTCCACATTATAGGCAATCGAGGCCGATGAAACAAAATCTCTAGTTTCTCTACTTTCCAAATAGGTCTGTATCAACTTTCTATCTCTCTTTCTAAAAAACTTCAATTGGTTTAGAAGAGACCTCAAAGTCTTTGGCATTTTATGATATATACAATTTCCACAACTCGTTTTAATTTGGAGTTTTTCATTTGAAGTTTAAAGTTTTGTAATTTTGCAATAATGGAGGACAATGACATATATTCAACATGAAACACGGGACTTTTTGAGGTTGTGTTTTTATCATCTTTGTGCTTCACATGAGTTCTAATTAGTAATATTCATGTTTCAAATGTAGCCTCTTAATACACATTCATCGCGTTTAGCGGGTTCAATGGATCTTAAATAAACTGATACACTATAATATTTTAAAATTTTGGATTGAATTTAACTACATGTTACAAAATCGACTTGTAAAAGTCATGAATATCTCTATTTATAAATGTATGATAGACATAGCAAAAAGCTGCTCATCAACAAAATTGCTTCCGCGGCAACTAATTAGTAATGAATATCAAAACATTATTTGTTGTAAGTTCTCTTTCTTTTATACCATACTCTTTGTTTTTAATTTTGCATATTAGACCGTATTTTAGATTTTTAACTTTCGATAAAGCTTCAAAAATCAAATCTATATTTCTTATTTGAGACAGTCATGTGGTCATCTCTTCAAACATTATATTGATTCTTTATTTCTATATTCTTTATTATTATAATAGGATTCATTATTCATGAAAAATTTGGTAATGAATATTTTTAAGATTAATTTATGCAAGTTTGGTAATTTTTAATCCGTATTAGGTAAAAAAAATCCATATTAGGTAAAAATGGATGACAGAATAGACCAATGCCCCACTAGTTATAGTATCTATCACTTTCAACATGATTTTAGGTTTACCAATTCTCTTTTAGAAGTACACTTTCAGAACATTTTGAGGGGTAAGAAATAGTACCCTAAATATCAAATAGAAGGGTAAAAGATAAGGCTAAACTACATATTTGGTCCCTTACGTTTATTTTAGGATTCAATTTGGTCCATTATGTTTAAAAAGTTTCAATTTGGTCCCTTACGTTTATTTTAGGTTTCAATTTGGTCCCTTCCGTCAGTTTTTGCACATGTGGCATACGGTTTGCTTACGTGGCAGACGGTTTGCACACATGGATTGACACATGGACACGTTGACACGTGTCCAATTGAAACAGTGGAACAGTGAAATCTGACGGAAGGGACCAACTAATGCAAACGTTGATAATGTAAGGGACCAAATTGAAATTTTTTAAACGTAAGGGACCAAATTGAAACCTAAAATAAACGTAAGGGACCAAATTGAAACTTTTTAAACATAAGGGACCAAATTGAATCCTAAAATAAACGTAAGGGACCAAATATGTAGTAGATTATGAATTTATGAACCAAGCTTTACATACAAGAAACAATAACAACAGTTTATTTGTAAAGACAAAAAAACATATATTCTTCCTCAGATCAACATGTTTTCCAGCAATACAATCAGCGGAAAATTTTTGAAGGAGACTACCCGAAAACAAAACTATTAAGAAGTCCAATATTTTCATTTGCTATCGTCGGTACAAATTCGGGAAAAATAGCGAATTGGTTCACGACTTTGCACGTACCAATTCGAAAAAGAATTGCGAACCGGTACGGATGAATTGGTACGCGGTTCATGGCCTTGGCAGCGAATTATGTGACTATGATCCTAACTCCCTCCCACCATCCCAAAAACGAGAGGAATGATATAACAGAAAAACACCGACTTAAAAAGCACAAAACATCAAATGTTACCTCTGATGATCCTTGGGACACCTCAGGAATTTATCTAGAATTTTACATCCCTGGTAAGATGCTAGCACTGGTCTTATATCAGCTGGACTGGAGTCACTGGACTACTACGAGCAACAACTGCACAAAGAGAATGAAGGAGACAACGCAATATTTGAATATAAATTACATCCACAATAACTTGAAACACAAATTCCTTGTTGAACAGATCTTGTGGGAGAGCTTACATTCAAGAAATGGTATAAAATCCAAAAGAGCTGAGATTGAAGGCAACCTTCTAAAGCATGACCACTCAAATAAAGAACTATTTCCGGATATCTGCTTAGCGTTGAGAGGTCCTGCCAAGTAAAGTGAACAACATGGGAACATCTGAAACACCAAACACAAAACAACTGAACAAATTATTAGAAAGATTTCTGCAATGTTAAAGTAACAAGCAATATATCACTGCACTTTGGCATTGAAATGATCAATTTATTACCAGCACAACTTGATATCACCAGTGTACTGCATCAACGGATGTTGCTGAATGAATGCGATGTTGTGCTCATTTTACTTGTGAAACAGGAGAAAGCAACCACAAAACATTTCTGACTTGTACTAGTCTTTTGACCCTCTTAACAAGTTCCTCAACAAAAGACCTGTCCAATGTGTTGTTCCAGCACAAAGTTATTAGAATACACTGGCAATTAATTTCTAGAATCATGTGAATTTAAACTAATATTGAATGTATAGTTAGAAAGTATGTGAAAAGTTTCATACCAATTGAACAACAAGGATGTTCCTCTTCTTTGCGAGAATAAGAAGGTTGTTCCTGCTCATTTTCATTGTTAGAGCTTCTGACTTCACCTCCAATTTCTCTAGGCTGTAAATCATCAATATCATTTTCCAAAAGCAAATCAAACTCATCAAAGTCTTGAGCAGTGGATTTTAATTTACCAACTTCCTTACTAACGATACTACTACCATCAAGTGCCAACTCACGTTCGACGACATATACAGGTAAGACACCACACCCCTTTATTCCCTCTGTTGACAATTGTTTCGTTTGACATTCAAGTATGAATTGAAATGATAGGTTGCAATCATAACTTCCACCATCTTGCCTGTTGTAACCATGCCAACATATCAATACATGATCCGAAATTAATGTCCCAATATAATCGTGAATAAGACGACGTCTATCGACTACTTTTCCGTGTTCAAAGATGATACAATGAAGGGCATGGTCATAAAAATTGAAGCCCTTAGAAAGAATGATGCAAAATACGAAACCACACAAGTCAGATTTTGGAATAGAAGGAATAGTTATTGAAGCCTCTATTGTCTGAAAATCAAACTTGCATGGAACATGTGCTCCTGGTAAGAAAGAGAATTCATTAACACCTTCATTTTCACCAAGAGGGTCTGTAGAGAAGGTTTGTAACATGATATCAAGCAATGACCGTTGAGTGGAGTCTGTGTCCAGATAAGTGCAATTAACGGCTTTCAAATATAGCAGGGATGGCGGAAGTTCTGTTAGAGACACAAGTTTCCTGCTATCATCTAACACAAGCCATTCCAGCATTGAATGGTTTTGGATGTTCTCAGGAAGACCTTCTAAGTTGCAACACTCTTTCAATGTTAGCCGTTTTAAAGACCATATGCCATCAAGGATGAACCATAGACTCAATGCATCGATTTGTGTGCACCCAGAAAGGTCTAGTTCTTTAACAAACCCAAGTCCATAATCATTTGATAACTTACTCCCAACAATGTCAAGTTTGTTGCAATCAGTTAGGCCAAGAAAAGTAAGTCTGTCATTACTCCAAATCGATGAAGACAATTCATGTATAGCAGTGCCCTGTAAGGACAAATGTGTCATTTCCACCGAAGTCAACGAAAATTCCTTCAGAGATGAACAACCATCGAGTAATAGTTCACAGAGAGATTTTGAATGAATATTTGTTTTAAGGCTTTCAATCTTTATGCAATATCTTAAATCAAGATGTGCAAGTCGGGGGAGAGATAAAATGGATGGATGGAGCTGACGCAAGCTTTCACATTCAAAGAGAACTACCTTTGCAAGATTAGTGGCCCTGGATAAGTCTGGGATCTCAATCAGATCTCTGGAGTATGCAAGCATAATTGACTTTAAATTCACGAGATTCTGTAACAAAAAATAAGCATGGCATTGCAGAGAAACCGTCAAATTCATAATCATGCATAAGTATTGATTAGAAGAGAAACTAAACCTGATTAAGTATAAATAGAGGTGTGTCATCCTAGCTTTGGCGCAAATTTGTGAATGAGCATCAAACTTTATATTGTACCTCTACAAATTAACAAGTATATAGAAACACGTTTGTACCTGAACTCCATCCCATAGCTTTTTAAGCTTGCTATGACGCATGCAAAGCACTACAAGCATATCAGCACAAAAGGTTGATGGCAAATACTTAAGGCAGTATCCATCCCACCAAAGGAACCTCAATTTATCAGAAAGCCACTCAAGACCATCGGGAAAGTACATATTGCATGTGCTCGCATCAGATTCATTATGGATTTTAAGATATCTTAAGTTTGTCATATTTCTAAAGGAATCAGACTTTAAGTAAAGATCTTCAACTTTCGCACTATCAAAGGTTATAACTTCCACAGCTTCAGTTCCCTTATATGACAAATGTTAGATTAATAATTAGAAAATGATGTCAGATATACTTTGCTTGTTATATTTCATAACCACATACATGTGTTTACATATAGAAGTAAATGCATTTTCTACTTACTTACCTTGTTGTTTTTTAATACATCAGATATTTCTTCAGATTTCCACAATCGACTTCGTTTTCCAGGATCTATAGATTCTTGATTAACAATATCCCATCCCATGTCTTGTAACAAATCATGCATTTCTATAATATCAATTTTTGACCTGACAACCCAAATTGGTTTTAGTAGTATAAGAGCTTTATTTACAAGGACTTCAATCCCAATTATTGCAAAGAACTCACAAGCTTCCAATAGATCTGTTACAAAATCTATACCCTCTCCTCTCAAGGAGCATGCAATGTCTAGAAATATGGCCTTTTGACAATGATCTAAATCATCATAACTCAATTTTAACACATCATAAATTTTCCTGTTGAGCATCTTTTGGAGCTTCTTCAATTCATTTTCCCATGCTTCTTTGCCTCTTAAACTGAGATTTGCACCTAAAACTTTTAAAGCCAGAGGATTGCCTTGGCAATAGGCAATCACACTTTCTGATACATCTTCATATCCAATTTTAGGATGTTCTTCTCCGAAGGCAGTCAAACTGAATAGCTGAAGAGAATCATGTTTGTTCAATTCTTTAACCTCATATATTTCACATTTATTGAACCGACTTAATATTTGCTTATCTCTTGTTGTAATAATGACCCTACTACCCAGTCCCAACCCATCAATTTTAAGGATAAGATCTTCTATTTGCTCTACGGTTTCCACGTTATCCAACACAATGAAAACTTTTTTACGTGCAATCCTTCTCACAGAGAAAGCGGATTCTAAGTAGGGTGCATCAGGATGAAGATTTTCTTCCTCTAACAATGTAGAAACAAATTTATTGTGCACAGCATTAAGTCCATACTTGTTTGATTAATCCATTACATTGAGGAAACAACGGCCTTCAAATTGGGAATACAGTTTAGCATATAAAGCCTTAGCAAGGGTGGTCTTTCCTATGCCACCCATGCCCCATATACCAAGAACTCTAACATCATTTGACCCAATTTTCAGTATTGATTCAATTTCTTCATAATTCTTCTCAATTCCAACAAGCCCCTTAATTTCATATTGGTATCTAAGGTTCAGTTTGTGCAAAACATCTTCGACAATGTCCTTAATGAAGTCTGATTCAGTCCTAGCATATGAAAGAGGGGAAGAAGGTTTCAAAAGTCTAACAATTACAGTAAAAGAAAAATATATCTATTTTCAAAAATTGTAGTAGAAAACTGTGAGGAAATTATTGGATCTATTCTCTTTTATTTTTATTAGTTGATTAATTGTAATGAAAATATAAACAGGGCATGTGGGAATTAAACAGGCCACTTCAAGAGAAAAGTCAAAATTCGGAACAAGTCACTTTAAGAGAATCAAGAGCAAGTTCTGTGTTTGAAGAACAAGTTCTGAAGACAGGTTTATGCAGAAGACAAGTTCTGAAGCAGAAGCAAGATTTTGAAGGATTCAAGCTTCACCAAGATTCTAAAGTGACGGTATCAAGTATTGTACTTCTCTAAAGACTTTGTCTCATAGAACTGACACATTTGTACTCTTGCTCAAGAATGTCAACATCCTTAACCTTCTCCAAGCATTTTGTCACTGCTGCATTAAATGCACACAGCAAGCATGCTCACAGTCAACGATATTCAAAGAGATCATTTCCAAGAAAGCTACAACGGATCATTCTCAATACTGCAAAGGATTTGTTTATCAAGTAAATGATCTGATCAAAAGGAGAACGACGGATCTATCCAAGCTGACATCTCTATATATATATATGGGACTTTGAGCAACTTGAAGACCCGCAAATCTATTATACAACTATTGAACTCTCTCAAGCTCACAAAGACTCTGATAAATTTGTGAAGCAAAACACTTAGAAATATTTTTACAAACTTTGTATCTTAGAATATCTAAGTAGTTTAAGAAAATCTGCGTTAATATATTGATGTTTACCAACCACTCTTTGAATCTCAAGTGTAAACAAAAACAAACAATCTTTGTATAACCGCCGATTGAAAAGTTATTAGTTGTAAGACAAAGAAAGTCTCTTGATCAGTGGTATATTGAACAAAGAAAGTCTTTTGATCAGTAGTATATCTTGAGCAAGGGAAGTCTCTTGACTTGGTGTCTGAGCAACTGTAATATTGGTGATTATAGTGGATAAGCTCTCAGGTGTGAGGGGACTGGACGTATGTAACAGGAAATAAATATTACCAGTATAAATCTCTATGCCGTTCTTTATCTATATCTTTTATGTCATGATTATCAAGACCTAACTCATCCTTACAAAATCGGCTTGTACAGTGAGGAGTACCTCCTTCTTATAAACTCTTATCAAGAATCCTATCTATCCGATGTGGGACTAAATCTCACCGAGAGTTGGCCGCTAACATTTTATACTTGTCTTTCTTACAAACTGTTTTATCTTAGGAAGAAACTTGTAGAAAAAGAATAACACAATTCAAACCCCCCTTTCTTGTGTTTTCTCACCTAGATTTTAGCATCTCATCATCCATTAGATTTTACAATTAAATTTGGCCAACTTAATTGAACTATACACAATATTTTACATTCAAAGGCTAATGGATGTGAAGAAGGCTAATAGATATTTTTGAGAAAAGAGGAAGCGGAGAAAACTAAATGATGTATTATGTTTGATCGAGGGCAACAAACTTATAACTGAAGGATGAGGTGATAGCATCATTTTAGCCCCCTACATTATTTAATTGATTCATTCACCTTCTTATATTAGTCATAGTATATAAAAAACCAGTAATTAGAAAACAAAGCATGCACATCATATTAAGTAGTTTATTGAGTTTACATGGAACTTTGGAAATATACAAGTCACATAAAAGCTGGACAGTTCATTTTATTTACCTGTAATTTTCAGAGTCCCAACCTACTAAATTAGCTGCCTCAGTGAGAGTAGATTTCCACTTCTGCAACGTGTCATTATTGTGCTTCAAATCTCGCTTATGTTTTGCAAAGGCTTGCTTGTAACTCCCGGTCTGCTTCCTCACATGTGATGGATCTATGTTGTAAAAAACAGGTATCACCATATGTTTCTTGTATTTCTTGCATTCCAGAATCTTTTTTAGCTCATTCAAGCACCATTTTGACGAAGCAAAGTTTTCTGAGAAGATGACAATAGATGCATGTGATACCTCAATGGCTTTGATGAGTTCTGGTGAGATCTCATCTCCTTTTTTATGCTCATTGTTGTCAATAAAAGTTTCAACTTTCTTTCGACTCAGAGCATCATAAAGATGGCTTGTGAAGTTTTTGCGAGTATCCTCACCTTGGAAGCTAAGAAAAACGTCATATTTTTTCGAATACATAGAGGAAGAATCACTGCTCATCTTCTGCCTAGCCATTAAGAAATTAAAAAACTTTCTTTCTCAGGGTTACATATTGGGTTTCATAAATCTGATTGGCATCAGATCAAGCAATTCAAAGTGATTGAATAAATAAACAGCACTTGTGATTTCAAGCTATCTGTGATCCTTCGAAGTTCGTTTGTTTTAGATTAATGACATGCATTTGATGTGTAAAAGATAACCGGTCAATTTGATCATAAAAAATTCAGTAAATAAATAGACATTAAAAGCCTAATGACATGAATTAATAAAGAATCTTAACTTAGAATAACTGAAAAGCAACAACCTAGATAAAAAAGCTCGAGTTCAATTCAAGCAAAAACGGTAAACATGTAGTCTTCATATAAAATCAGCACAAATAGCCTAACAACAGTGTGTAATTATACAATAAGTTCAATAACCTCAAAAAATTCAAGTTGAGTATTTGTTTTTTCCTACACAACAAAGTGGCATTTTTGTAAACAACTTAAGGGCAATGCAGTATATACTTGCCAACAGAAGGTATATTGATTTCAAATTCAAGGATCAATTTGTCAATTACCTAAACATCCTATAATTTCAGAAACTAACTTAAGAGAGTGACTAGTTAAGTTAAAATTGAGGGGGAAAAGATCATACCAAAGTTAAAATCCAGTTTCTTGCAATAGAGAAGAAAAAGAGTATACAGTTACAGTCACAGGGCTTAGCTTATGCTGAAATCAATTTTGGAGAGAAGTGCTTCAAGGAAGTTTCGTTTGCTATTGTAATGGCCTCACTGCAGATTATAAATGACAATAACAAAATATTGGGTGCGTTTTGTTATGGATTTTTTTAAGAAAAATTCATTTTATAATCTTGATTGTGTTTGTTATAGATTTTTTTTTAAAAAAAAATTATTTTTAATCCTGAAATGAAAAGCTATTTCTTATAAATCTATTTTTTTTTAAACTATGAAATCTAAGTGTAGGAACTTTTTCTTTTAAAAAAATAGATTTTTATGATTGTAAACAAATATAAAGTGATTTTAGATTTTCTTCAAAACCTCTAAAAAGAATCTCTAGATTTATTTTTTAAAAATCACTTTCTTTTAAAGCTTAAAGAAACGCTTGACTTGGGTTGTTATTAGGGATGACAAAAATATCCATATCCGCGGATATCTGCGGATAAAATCCGCAATGAGCACGGAGCGGATACATTAATGGATATCCACGGATAAAATAAGTGGATATTTTAATTATCCGTGAAATTTCTGGCACGCTGTATAAGATGTGGGATACATTGCTATAGTTTCTTAACCCTGAAACGTAATGCTGTATACAATGCTATAGCATCCTACTATGTAAATCTCAAGATAAATAAAACAAATATCTGAAAGCAAGTAAAAGAACACGGGATATTTGTTAACCCAGTTCGGCGCTTAAACAAGCCCTAATCTGGGGGATACCAATCCAGGAAGATGTCCAATAAGCAATAGCCCTAGACTGATGACAACAACCCGCAAGTTATGCCCTTTCCATCTAGCAACTCCCCTATTGTCTATAACCTAGGGTCCTAGCCTAGATCTGAGATATACCTGATCTCACTTCCTTACAACCTTACAAACAGCAAGGATTTCAAAACACAAATATGGAGGCACACTCCTAGAAACTAAACCACTCATACCTAAAGGCTTAGAGTGATGTACAAGAAACAACCATACTCCATGCTTAAAAGCTTTGGAGAAACTACAGAGTTACAATTCAAAAAAAACACAGTCCTACAAAAGCATCAAGATGATACTAGAGAGGCTCACAAATAAAGCACAAGGCTTACAAAGACACGAAACCCTAAAAGTCTACATTTTGATATATTGGTTTCGGTGAAGAAACTAGGTTTAGCTCATTCCTTTAAATACTCCAGCAAAAGTCCTTAATCAGAGTTAATCATGAGCTTGATTTGTTTGACTCAAGCCATTTGACCACATTAATTACAATAGATTCTTTCCATAAATATACTCCAAGGAGATTCTTCATAAAAGTAAGCTTGACCAGGATCTGAAGTATTAAATGATGATCCTCATAATAAGCCCGCACATAACCAAAAGCCGGATACGATGTTATGGCATCTTATCCCACATCCTGCAGCAAAGTTTATTTCACCAAAAATGCAGCCAATACAGAAGACTCAACAATCCGCGTTTAATGGATACGGATGCGGGTTTAATATTATCCACGCCTGCGGATATCCATACCCGCTAAATAATTAGTAAAATTACTTAAATATTCTTAGTTACATATAAATTCTAATTTAGATTGTATTGGAAGATGATGCCTACATTATTATTAGTGAGTGAAGTTATTACTTTTTGCTTAATTTATAATGTTTGATGTATGGATATTATGTTTGGGTGTGATATTATGTTTGGATCTTATCACTATGCTAAGTACATGTATTTTGATATTATGTTTTGGTGTGATATTACATGTATTTTGATCAATGTGCTAAATATAATGTGTTAATAGTATTTTGTTTTTATAAAAACTAAATTTTTTTTAATAATTAATTCTTTTTATTTTTGTTTAAATATCATCCATGGATATCCGTTAATATCCGCGGATACTTCAATATCCGTGGATTACCCGCTTAGCGGATATTCGCATGGATATGGAGAGGATATGGATATCATATTTATCTAACGGAGAGGACACGGATATCACACTATCCGCGTTCATGGATATTCATTGAAATTCCTAGTTGTTATCTACTTTCTATCAAAAAAATTTAAAAATATAACAAGCATACAAAGAAAGATGACAATAAAGAGAAGTGACTCTTTGACTATTTGACTAAAAATTCTAAGTCGGCTGAGTAGAAGAAAAACATTGATGCATATTTTGTGAATCCAATTTCCTATATTAAATTAATTGTTCGTTTGATTCGTAAAATGTAAATACTTAATAGAATAATACGGTAAAAGACAAAACAGTGCATTGAATAAATTTTAAGTTGTACGATGTTTGGTGGAGAAAAGTATTTGATATATATTAAACATTGACTTAGTTCGGAAGAGTCGGTTTGTGACATCATTAGTATTTGGTCCGTGTATAGTCGCTTTCATTTGCTTGTCAATCTTTGATATGCATTCAATTTCTGTCCAAATTCTCGTTTCCCATACCAACTTACATTTCATCTCTCAATCTCATATTCATTGATATGGTTACATGTTTTTTTATGGACTAAAAAAAGAAGTTGAAACATCTATTCATTAGAGCTTATTGACCTTGAACTTCACAAAAGTTAGGTATAATCTATAATTTCAACATAACAAAAATTAGTACAAAACACCATCATATATACATTCCATCCAACTAGACAATTTATCCAAAGCATGATAAAGAAAACAGAAACCAGCTGAATTGCATTTTATCCTGGCTTATTTAAAAAGAAAACTTTGAACTAATATTCTTAATATAGTCTCTCTTAAACCGGTTGCGCATATTGATCACCGTAGACTTGACCTAGAAACATCAAAAGAACAAACAAGTTCAAAAGGGTTCAACAAAGAATGTGAATAAAGAATTCATAGTATGTTTGGTAACACGATAAGATGAAAGAAATGAACGATGACTCTGAAGCTACTAGGTATAGCCTTTAGCGAAACATGGAATGTTACCATGGAAATCGAGATTTCCAATTCAACTATATAACTGGAGTAATCAGAGGCTTGTTTGAAAAGAAAGCTTCCAAATTTTGTTCCACAAGTTGAGAGATACCAATCATAGACTCTGAAGTTAAGGCACCTTTATGAGGTGACAGAACAACATTATCCAAACAAAAGAACTCTTTAGGAACATAAGGCTCATTCTCAAAAACATCCAAACCAGCACCTCCAATTTCACCTTCAATCAAACACTTCAACAATTCCTTTTCATCAATGAGTGCACCTCTTCCAACATTCACTATGATTCCTCTTTTTCCTAATGCTAACATGACTTGTTTGTTGACAATGTGTCTTGTTTGGTCATTTAGATCACAACAGAGAATAAGTACATTGGTATTAGTGGCAAGTTCTAAGACACTTGAATAGAAAGGGTATGAAACTAATGATTTTTTGTTCCTAGAGTTGTATGATATCATGCAACTGAATGTTTCAAGTCTCTTTGCAACTTTTGAGCCAATTCTTCCCATACCAACAATTCCAATCTTTTTTCCTGTTAACTGAAACATTTCACATTAATTAGAAATAGTTACAAATTAATAGAATTAGTTTAATACTATTGGTTAAGGAATTTAGAAGCTAGTTGTAATTAGTTAAAAAGTTTGTTATATTTAGTTACATTAGGATCACTATTACAATCATTTTATCAACTTTTTCACTGGTCAGTGTGTAAAATTAAAATGAGACCCAACTAATCATTATTTATTTTAGTACTAGTAATATACTATAGCCTTAAATAAGTCAATTTAAAATACTATTTAAAGCCAAACATTTAATACTTAAATATGAACAAGTTGTACATATATAAATAAACAAAATCTTATTAAAAAAGAAAGTCATATTTTGTGCACTACTTAAATTATTATTCTTATTGTCAATCATCAAGGCAATTAGTGTCCAACATGTTCTATAATGATAGTTTCGTTGGTAGCTACTAAAAATATTATTGAATAGTAAAAGATGGAGATTGAAATTTGAAACACTTCTTTTACCGATTAATCCAGTTTACCACCGTTATTGATCTCAAATATAAATTTTAGATAGGATATATAGTTCAAATTATAAACACAATCAAATCAACTCATCAGTCAATTTAAATCGAACGTCTATAGCTATCATTGTTTAGATACATTAGTTTTACAATGAATCTAGAAAGTCAAATCAGAGGGAGTATATATTTTTTAATAAAATAAAATTGCAGACCTTAGAACCAAGTGGAAAATCCCAAGGAGCATTCTGATTCTGAAGCTGACTTCTCAAGAACCGATCTGCCGCTGAAATTTTCCTGCCAACATCAATCAGCAAAGCCACAGCCATATCAGCAACATCTTCAGAGAAAAGACTTCCTGCACTGGCAACTTGAATACCCCGATGACGACACTCAGAGAGGTCAATGTGATTAGTTCCGGCGCTGGGGGTGCAAACAAGACGGAGGGAGGGGAGAAGTTGGAGGACATCAGCATTAACGGGGCAGCCGCCGGTGGAGACAATGGCAGTGATGGAGGTGGCATGGTGAGGATTAAGGGATATGAATTCGTGGAGTGGGGGATGAGAAGAAGGATTTAGGATATGGAAGTTGTGTGAAGATTTTGGTTGAAGGACTATGGAGAATTTGGGAGGACCGTGAAGGAATACTTTTGGGAGATTATTGCTTTTTGAGGATTGTTCAATGTTGTTGTTTTGATTTGCCATTGAATATTGCCTTGTTGGGTTGTTTAGTTTGAAATGGAAAGGAGGATGAAGATAATGTATTATTGCATCTCTACTTTTGAATTTTGATACTAGTTGCTTGCTATACAAATTTTAATATCACCAAGTGGGGCAAGTCCATAGTCAATTATAAAATGTTTAAAAATTATTCCCAAAAAATAGTGTTTCAAATTTCAAAGTATTAGACATAATAATAGTACATGACAAACTTTAAAGTATGAATTAGCTTGTTGTCTTATATGATATTTAATAGACAAAATATTATTTTTATATTTTAAACAAATTGTACGGGAGATAATAAAATTGTTATGTTATTTAGTGAGAAGCAAAACATTTATGTTTTGTTAAGTCTTTTGTCTACAAACTTGTCCAATATTAGAAATTATTTTAAAATTAAATACAGAACAACTAAAATCGAATTATTCAGTCCTTTATCTTTTGGCATATGAAAGACACTTAAAAATAACATTTAATTTTTAAAAAACATAAATATAGATAATAATTGTTCGAAATTATTAAATGATCTCTAGAACTCTTTTCAAAAGCGTAAATTAAAAATGTTCTCCATTTTACGGTTTGACAATTTTTTTGTTGGTTGAAAAAGTATCATCCATATTTAGAATGTCAACGTGATGCTCACAAAATAATGAAACATCATTGAACAAAGAATCCCAATCATTATCCTTGTAGCTTGTAAGGAGGACGTAGTTGTGTTGATTTGTTAAAATATTGTACAGTAAGGTCCAATGCACTTTCCCAACTCGGTATTTAAAGTTAAACATAATACTCTTTTTAGGAAATTTTCTGTCAAAGATGCTAAAAAAGTTCAAAAATTTATACAATTGGAATAAAATAACAGCCATCCAAACACATTTTGATATATATATATATATATGGCTAATGCTACGGTGGACCACATTCACAAGTGGTCCACCGTGGACAAGTGATCTACCGAATACGAATTTTACAAAATTTATTGGTAGATTGAAAGTTTATATCATGTAGAGCATCCATAAAAAATTTTAGAAAAATTAAAAATCATTTGATATTTTATTATGATTTATCAAGATTTACAGTATTTAATAAACCGTTAATCTTGATAGGTCTCAATAACATATCAAATGATTTTTAATTTTTTTAAAATTTTCTATAGATAATCTATATGATATAAACTTTAAATCCAACAGTGGATTTTGTAAAATTCAAATTCGTTATATGATTTTTTATGAATAGTCCACCATGAACCACTTGAAGAAGTGGTCCATGTTAGAATTTTTCATATATATATATATAGGATTCTTCCGGACAGAATTCGGTAAAGAAATACCATGACTAACCAGTTTGTCAGCAAGTTTCCTCTCTGAAAATATGAGATCACAAAGCCTGCCAGTCATTTGTTATGCAACTTCAAAAGAATAACAGTGTTGTTCTTAAAAGCAACAATTACCAAACTAGAATCAACATCAAGACAAACAATTGATGAATTGAACTCAGTTCTTCTCTTTGGGAATACAATTTCAGTGTAAACTAGTTACATACATCAATAAGAGCTACACTACATTTCAAATTAAAACATTCTTGTGTCAAATAATACAGGAACGGAACGTCGCTAGTCAAAGGTCACTCAAGTGTCCATTAATTTGTATCCAACGGCTTAGAAGCATCCTTTCATTCTCATATAAACATTTCATTCTTAATAGTATATATAACACTTAACAGGAGAGTATAGAATTTATTCCCACTAGTCAATTGGTAAATCAGAAGCTCGATCAGAGTAGTATAATAAAAAACGTAGATTTTTGCTTTCAAATAAAAAAGAACAAGACCAAAAGTTCTTTACATTGAGGATGCCATTTAAAACACTCATAACAAATACACATATATCAACATAATAAGATAAGGTTAACTAATATCAGATGTGTGGCAAAAGAAACTTTACAAGCCAAAGTGTTCATTACCTCACCCTACAAATCTATTTTCAAAACAACTTGTTAATCAACTGCTACGAACATAAGGCTCAAAAAGTTTAACACATGGATTTGGATCATACTGCATAATATCAGCAGCACGTTCAAACTCTTCACGGAGAACTTTGATGCTGTGTTTATCTACCACTCGACCCAGATCATGAGATGTTTCAAAAGGATCTTCTATACATATCAGATGGCGATCATTACCAACCCTTCTTGTCCAATCCTTATCTCGCTTGCTACACCAAGAAGAGTATCATATTCAATAAAATAAGAAGTCTTTATCAACAATGTGGGATATGTTAGTTTTAGTGCTTAGCAATTAAAGCATTATTGATGGCTTATGGCCTCTTTTGGATTTTGGCTTATTTGAACTTATCTAAGAACTTGTGAGACTGGTTAGGAGAGCTTATAGAAGTCCATAAGTTGTTTTCAGCTTATTTCCATAAACTCTCCAAGATAACTAATATCTAATAAAAACAATTTGACTTTATTTTATCTTTTGTTATAGACAGTTTATAGATAAGCATGTATACTATAAGCACTTAATTAAACTATTTATTCAAATAGGGTAGTAGATATCTTATAAACAGTCATGTCAGAAAACCAAAACAATATTTAAAAAAGCCAATAATAAATAATGGTAGTTTTGAGAGGTTTACTATGACAAAAAATTGATAGATGCTGAATTCTCTTACCTGATTGTGCTTCCTGTGCGTACAGATATAACGGAATTTGCATAATCATGACAATATGCCCAATAATAGAAAAATCCCCACACAAGATGAGCAATCGTTTCCTTGTTATGTCGTCCAAAATGACCAAGTTTTTCAACTTTGTCAAAGAATGCACAATCAACATTGTCCACAGTCACAGAGTATGTTGCTTCCATCCCCTATACAGAAAATATTATTTAATCAACAAATTCATGATTACAAAATTAGGCATATGATACATTACAAAGTTAGGCATAGAATTATGTACAAACAATACTCAAATGACATGCTTAATGAGGAAGAATTAACCAAACATGCTTAAAAATATTTCATAAATGTTATTCTTCTGACAATATTAGCCTGCCAGAGGCAAACATTGAAGCTTTCACCAGAGACAGAATTGAAAGTTAAAATTTCCTTATCAATTGCAAATCCTACATACATGATTCCTATTTGCAAATCCTATAGACATGATTCATCTATAGTTAAAGTGCTTTCCATAGAGTTGATCCTGACTAAAATGTGCTTTTGAAAAAATAATTATCAGGGATTAATATAACACAAAATTTGAAGTGCTAACAAAAAGAAACTTGGTTAATTTGATTTTCACTTTCTATAATGAATGGAAACACTGGTTATTGTGTTCAGATCAAAATGAAGGATACTTTTGAAACATATGCAGCACAATAATGAGGAAGTGGAAAGGTAATGTCTAGATATTTACACACCTGTAAACATGGAAGGATAGCAGGTCGTCGCTGTTGTAGAAAATGAATGCACATCAAAACATACCTGAAATTAGAATTGAATAAATTATTTTTACAGCAAAATTTGTATACTACATTCATCAGCACTTGAATCATTTTACAAATTAAAAATATTTTTTTGATGTAAATAGCACCAGAAGAGAACATACGCATAGCTAGATAAGGTCCCATGGTATGTTTCATTGACTCCTCTTGACTTTGCCCAATGTTTAATGATAAAAGCGAGCTGCCGTAACCTTGCATCAATGTTTGCATAATCCCGAAGAAGCTTTGTATTTACAACAGCCAGGAGATTGTTAATGCATATATCACAAGAGATTCCTGTAACTGGATCCATGAGCTTTACTATAGGAACCCTTGCTCGTGTCAATGCCTGTACACAATCTCAAATTAAGACTGAAGAAATTTTCGATTCAATTTAATTAATTCAATGAGTACATTAATCATCTTCCAATTGTTTCATTGTTACATTAATTTATTTTCTGGGTTTCAAATGACTGACAATTGTATTTCTCTCCCAATATTTCTTTTTATATTCTTTCTTGCATTTAAAAAAATATTCATTGAAGGCCACCTTGTCACTATTCATTCCGTTTTTCCTCATCTTTATCTTCTTTATTCATATTTGAGTTATTTTTTCATAAAAACACCATTGGCATTCAAACAACTAGCCAAAAGAAATATCACATCCGGTGTCTTTTTGTTAAGATTAAGCCCAAAACTTTTTAAAAACAATGTTCTATGATGAAAATTAGCAAAACAACCAAATTTCCTCCAGACATAAATGAAAAATAAACAATTAGTAAACAAAGCAATCAGCAGATGAAGGTAATGATCTTCAATCACATGTATAAAGATATAATCCTGTATATAATAGATTATAACAACAAATTTGGGGACTTTGGTTTTAGTTTTTCTTTCAGTTTTAAAGGCAGAAGGCAGACAAATATATAACCGAATAGAGGAATAGAAATGGAAGAGGAAAAAAAGAAGAGGTAGAGACTCGAGATAAAGGAAACAAAAAATAACAGAGAGGATATGGAGAACCAGATAGTAGCATTAAACAGTGGGGGGAAATAGCTTCAGTGCTACTCCGGAGTCCAAAGGTAAACCCTTAATATACAAACCACACTAAAAACTATTGAATACGGCAAGAACAAACACTACATTATGTCCTACTGTCTACATTACCATAAAAACTATGATAATATCATATTCCATTGAAAAATACCTTTTTTTTTTGTTTGGAGAGAAACCAGATGGCAATTCGGGCTTATCAAAGGTTATGAAAGAACTTTGCAGCTTACTCTCCACCTTCTCTCCCTTTGATTGACTCTCATCTATGTTATTTTGTTGCAGTTAATTTGTAAACCGCCAATTTTCAGTTAGAAATAGGTGATGAAAAGGAGCAAGAGAATGCCTTATGGCTCACCATCAAAAGGATTAAACCTTATGTATGTGGTTTCCTGAGTAGCAATCACCCTTCTTTTTATTTTTGGATAGTGTAGCAATTACTCTTTGTAGTATATATTCTGGACTTTAAGTATCTATTGTGCATGTCATTTTGATTACAATCTACAAGAGTTCTTAATTTTGTTCAGTCTTTTAATATTATTTGAGCCTTATGCAGTGAGAAATGGATCAATGAATAACAAACAAGGTGGCTCAAATTGATATTTCACATGGGATCAAATAAGGAACTCAAGAATGTAAATCATTCTCGTAGATCCTACAAAATTCATAAAACCTGTATATAGGTGCATGTAAGTTCATATACATGCATATAAAGGGAAGTAAAAAAAAGACATCTAAATGACAGTATCACAAGTTCACAACATACCCTCTGCATCAAACTTGAACTTCACAATCATATTGAAGTCATACACAATTCAAGCGGCAATTAACTTTGGACAAATTGGGGTATTAAGAAAATCATGTTTTTAAAATCATATTGCCACAGCATAAGAATTCCAACTGGAGAAATATAAAACACCGTGTTTTTAACAAGCGCCGCGACTCCTGCGAGCAACACTAACAAAACAGCTGAGCTTGGGTTTGCAGCCCCACTAACACCAGTTTGGCCTAACCCTATTGCATACATCTTCGGTGCAGCAAACAGAAATAGGGGATAATCATCAAATGAACACCACCAAAAGAAGAGGAAATTGTAAATATTACAGAAGCAGAGGAACAAGGCACCAGCTAATAGCAGAGAACTCAAACTAGAGAAAGAGCTCAAACCAGAGGAGCTGGGGAAGAACTTGAACTAGCAAAACCGAAGTAGAGGAACAG
This sequence comes from Trifolium fragiferum, assembly GCA_954870985.1. Lineage (NCBI taxonomy): Eukaryota > Viridiplantae > Streptophyta > Magnoliopsida > Fabales > Fabaceae > Trifolium > Trifolium fragiferum. The sequence goes on from OX940792.1 coordinate 13,308,727, forward strand.
GTAAATCAATTTGAAGGAACTGAACCAACCAACAAATGACCCCCAGAGGAGAACGGCAGAGCTGAGCATTCGATGGAAAGATTACCCAAAATATGTTTGTACGCATTGCATACTTAATTTAGGGTTTGGAATAAATCGTGAAGCAAATAGCTGAATAGGTTTTTTATGAGAAGCTAAAAATCAGATATTTGTCATCGTAGCGGGATTGCACAATCTTATCATCAATGAAGCCACACAATCAGACCAAATCAAGTTTCAGAGCATGATCGGACTTTCTAAAGGTAACAGCAATCCTAAAACTCCAATACCGTACAAGTATGATCACGATCTTAACTACCATGCTAACAAAAACTGAAAAGAGGCAGGGGGATAATAAATGTCTACCAAATAGATCTTATTTTTCCGGCATCATATAAGACAAAAGTCATCATATCTCATTTATGAAATACATGTTTAACATTACTTAATAAATGAAAACAAACAAAAACCGCAAATATACCATAGAAATTTATTAGGCCATATCAATAATCTCACCTGAACATTCTGTAGGTTATCTGATTGCAAAATATCAGCCAATTTCATTATAATCTTAGACTTGTCAATATCAGCTTCTTGAATAGCAAGGCAAACATCAATATCACTTTTAGAAACACCAAATGAATTAGCACATGATCCATAGAGATAAAGCCGAGCCATTGGCCACTCCTTGCAAACTAACTTCTCCAATAACCCTAACAATTGCTTCTGCTTCCGTTTTTCTTCTTCCGGTGGTATTAAAGACTCGTATATTGAAAGGAAAGGAACACTAAGACTATCTATATCCCTATGGCACATCATTTGTCTTTTAAACGTTCTTGCCCGTTGGCTTAGCAACTGCTTTCCTCTTGAGTCTGAAAATCTAGCATCCTGATAATAAATGATGTAAGTAACCCTCATACTTAAAGATGCCATTTCATTTAATAATTTATTCTAAGATAGATAATTTCCATATTAACCTCATAACTTGACAATTGACATCTTGCTATAAAATTCAATCAACAACCTAGATTTTATAAAGGCTTGATTACATTATTGGTCCCTTATGTTCATTTTAGATTTCAATTTGGTCCCTTACGTTTAAAAAGTTTCAAGTTAGTCTTTTTAGTCAAATTTCGGTTTAAATCGTCCATATATCTAACAAATTTGCATACATGGACAACTTAACAAGGTGCCACATGGAAGTTTTAAATGAAATTAACTCAAATTTTAACAGAAAGTTAGAAGAAATTAATGCAAAATTTAATAAAAAGGACGAACTTAGGCTGAAATCAATAACATAAGGGACCAACTTGAAACCTAAAAATAAAATAAAGATAAGCAACTAAATATGCAATTAAACCTTTTTTTTAAAAACAGTTACCCTAAGAAATTTAAATCAAAGAACTAAGCCCTATTGACATTGACAAAATCAACCAATAACGGTAAAATTGAAATTCAATACAAAATTTATTTCTCGCAAACAATTTTAACAAATCCATATATATCAACGAATATTTAAATATAACCTTCTCCTTAGGACCATGTCGTTTCGTAGAGTTACTACTCTTATCATCAAGCTCATCCTCAAGCAACAACGAATCAGCTATCTGTTCACCAATAGCATCAACATCAACATAATCAGAATGAAGTTCACTCCCAGAAGGTGGACCAGGATTATCAAGCAGATCAGGAAGCCTCAATTCATGACCCACATTGCTTCTAATATCACTCCTTTCACCAAACCCTAATCTCACATTCTCCCTCTTACTATACAATTCACCATCACCAACCTCTGAACTCCAATACCCTGTTCCCCTTGCATTGTTCCCAAATCCAGGTGGAACCCTAATTTGTTCAGTTGACCTAAAATTCCCAATAGCCCCATTCCTATCAAAACCATTGAAGCTTCCATTGGAAGAAACTTCAGAGGAAGTATTAGCATAAGAAACTGTAGGTAAAGATCCAAACTGTAACTTCAATTCCTGTTGTTGTTGTTGTTGTTGTTGTTGTTGGTGATGGTGAATGAAACTGTTATTGTTGTTAGTTTCAATTGGAAACCCTAATCTACGTAGATCGTCGGCGAGGGAAATACCGTTAGAGAAGTGGTGAAGTGGAGTGGTGGAGTTGGTTTCGGGTAACCGAGGAAGTGAAAACGGGTTATGGAGTAACCCGAATGAGTTTTGCGGGTAAGAAGGAGAAGGTGAGTGGGACCATGGTGGAAGGTTCTGATTCTGATGATGAGGGTGATGAAGGGGTTGGTGAAGAAGATTGGGATGATCGTGACCGTTGGATGGATATTGTGATGCAGAGAAGGGGATTGTGGGGCCCATCATGGCGACAGCAGGATCTAGGGTGAGAGATTGTTGAGACGGAGTGGATGACGGTTGAGGAGGACGGGGTTTTTGGAGAAGAGAGAGAAGGAAATCGCCGCCGTTGGATTGCGACGGAGGGAAATTACCTCCACCGCCGTTCATGGCGGCGAGGATGACGTGGCAGCGAGTATTGAGAGAGAGGGAAGAGATGTGATTGAGTGGAAAAAAAACTTGGTTTTGAAGTTTGTGAGAGAAAGAGTTAGCACTGAAGAAAGGTTATTGGGAAATTTGGATCGAATCAGGGTAGTTTGTTTTTTTATTTTTGTCTTTTTTTTTTTTGACAAAAGTTTTTTTATCATCCTTTATCTTATCTTTAGTACTATTAAGTAATTAATTTGTACTGATAAATTGTATCCTTTGAATGGATTTGAGTTGGATTGAGCAATTTGAAGAGTCGTGCAAAATATTTTGAATTTTAATTAATCAATGTTTATAAAAAAAATTAATGTTTATAAAAAAATAAATTATTTTATTTCATCAAAAAAATTTATGTTATTAAAAATTTAAATTTGATTTTTTTTTTTTGTCTTAGATGAAGTGGTAAATTCACTGAAATTAAACTCACACAACTGTGAGATCCCGGGTTCGAACCCGGGTCATGACGTCCGGCCTAATAATTTTGGCATTTTTGCCAGTTGAGCTAGGACTTCTAGACAAATTTAAATTTGATTTAACTCTACTTATAAATAAGAAATGTCAAAATTATTAAGTTGGATATTATGATCGGATTTAAATTTTGACTTTTTTATTTATGAATGGGAATTTTTGTTAAATATTTAATATTTATTGTTTTGTCTATTTTAAAAAAAGAAATTTAATTAGTCTAAAAGTCTTAGTTCAATTGGTAAATGCTGATAATTATTAAATCAGACGTTATGACCAGAGTTCGAATCTGGAACCTTAGAATTAGGTGTTAGTTTATTTTCGGTGAATTACTACTTCATCTAAGACAAAAATAAATTTAATTCATTGATTTATATTTTCAATGAATAAAAATAAACTGTTCTATAAAAAAAATTGTTGTACCAAAGAAAAATTATATTACCTTTTTTTTTTTTTTAATGAAACTATGAAGCATGGGTACTCCATTTTAGGGAGAGTACCGGTATCAGGTACGTACCGGGTACCGGTACGCGTACGGTACTCCTTGGGTACGCACCGATGGCGTACCTATTTTTTTATTTTTTTATTTTGCAATAGGTACACGCGTCATGGTACTCCTGTGGTACGCGTGTGGTACACGAATTTAAAAAAATGCAATTTTCTTTCCTTTTTTTTTATTCGTTTATAATATAAAAGTAGCAGCTCTACTAATAAGCAATAACAAAGTAGTAGCTGAATTCATTCACCCATTCATTGAAAAGGAATAGTCTCCATCTAATTTTATCCATACAAATCTTCATCGGCTCTCGAGAAAGAGAAATAGTATTACTTACAATGAAGGAGCAACAAAAATATGCGATATTAGTAGAGATAAATGAGATATATTTGATGTAGCTGGTATTCTTGAAGTTGTAAGTCTTTCTTGTGAAGAATCTGAACTAGAGTCGCTCTTTTTAATGATGATGGAGAGGGAAACAATTTAAATCTTTTTATCTAATTGCTTTTAAATTACTTATGTGGTATTTTTTATGTTTAATTATTTGTTTTAACAATATAGTTCCATTATTTTATTTATATAATTATATTTATAAAAAAAATTATACACACGTACCCGTACCTTAGTTTTTTTAAAATTGTCGTACCTCGTACCAGTACCGGTACCAGATATTGGTACCGTACCCGCACCTAGGCAACACATTGAAACATAGTTGGATCCGTGTGATGCATCATAAAGTTTATACTATCCTCCAAGAATATTCCAATAATCTATCTATCTATCTATCTATCTATCTATCTATCTATCTGTCTACTATATGTAAAGCAAACTATTTTTTGCTTATGTGTCAACCTAAGAAAGCTCCTATTCTTTTTACTTTTTTCTAAGCAATAGTTGTTGCTTATGTATCATTTCTCATTATATTAACTAACTTATTAGTTTCCTTCACCTATTAATTAATTGAATTATTAACTAACACTATTATAAAAAAATGTTATGAAAGGTGAAAGATCACCATTTTAATGTTTTTTTTTTGTGTACTTATTTTGAGTTTTAAACCATTCATTCTTCTTAACTTTTCAATCCCACTATGAAAAAAACTGTTGTTGTGAATTAACTATTATATATATGCCATTATGTATAATCCCTTCTCATACATGAGCATGTGAAATTTCTATTTAGAACTTGGAAGGGTTATTAGTGTTGTTGTAGAAGAAAGGAAATTTTCTAAAATTTTACGGTCTCATTGTGTCCTTCTTCTTCTTCTTTGAAACATATAGTGATAACATGAAAAACGTATGCAATTATAATTCTTACCACAATGACATGAAAAGTCAATCCTAACATACACATGACTATGCTTATATGAAATGAAATTTTATCTTCTATACATTCTTTCTATGCCATGCATCATGGCTTTCATGAAGGTTTTTTTATCTTCTTCTTTATTTTTGTTTTTATATTAATTTTTTAATTCATCAACTGACTAATAAAGAGTTTATTGTTTTCTTAGATTGATACATTTATTTTTAATTTTGCTCTCATTTTGTCTCCATAACAAGTAGAATCACGAGAATTTTTTATATATATTTTTTTGTGTGTTTGCAGATCTCGAATTTATTTTGTGTCTCAATCAACATCAAAAGAAAAAAAAATCAAAAGGGGTAATTGAATAAATATTGCACTTTGTCTTTTTTTTTAAAAGTATCTTTGGAGTTATTTTTTTGTGTGTTTGCAGATCATTTGTCTCGATCGACATCATCAGAAAGTCCTATGGTGTCACAATGCCATGCCTTCTTGAATATTTTTATTTTATTATGTGTGTTTACTAATATTGGTCTATTCAATTTTCATTGTTTAGTTTTATAATTCGATAATAAGATGTTGAGTGAAATTGATAATATCATGTATTTTTAAGTATTTAATGGATCTTTGTGTATTATTATATTAATACAATAACAAAATATATCCTATCAAATTTATGTTACAGAACCATTGTTAAATTGTATAATATAGAACTTATTTTCACTTACAAAATGATGATATTCAATATACAATAAAAATTATTATTAATATTATTATTTGAGTACGTTGATTCCCTATATGAAGAAGAATATGTTAACTCATTGTAAAACAAAAGAATTATGAAAGAAAAAAAAAACTAAATATTGTGGTTGAGATCGTGCATCACTTTCTCCAAACATTTATTGGATGGTACGTATTCTTCATTTTTTTTACTATGGTTTTTGTATTTGTTTCTTAATTTTCATATATGTCTTGACTAATCAATTGATTTTCTATAACATGATATGGACTAAAGTTACTCTATTATATTGATGGGTCAATTGGCTTGAAAATCGTAAGCTTGAGTAAATAAGAGAGATATGTATCTTTGTAAATCGAAAAAGTTTTGTACCTTCTCTAAAATTCGCTTAATTTTTATATCATCCAATAAAATACCACAAGAATTGCATATTTTCTTAAATAAGAAAAATTGTAAATTGCTTGGACGAGAGTAAGATTAAGCAGTTACACTATATGATACATAATTTTAAAGGAATTGAATCAAAAGATGAGAAAGATTAAAAAAAATCACTAAAGATAAATTACATTTTAACAAGAGTTTATTCAAAATTGATATTTAAGATTAAAAAAAAAATATGAATATACCAAGATAGTCCACAAAAAATGAAAAATTCTTGCATATAATTACAATATTAAGATAAAATATGATATATCTCTTAAACCTTATGTAACCATTTCGTTCTTTTGACGAGCACTAATTACAGCCATATACAAATGAAAATTCAAGTAAAATCATAGAATGATTTTTTAGTTTTTTATATTGTACCTTTTGCAATTTTTTACGAGCACAAAATATGTTTTCATAAATTTGTGACCTTATTGTGTAAAAGTGGAAATGTTTTATTAAAAGAAGTGAAATTAACTGTTTAAGTATATAAAACGTGTTTTTTTTAATGTGAAAGTTGTCTATTTAGTTTTCTTAACATGTGCACTAAGGAAACATGTTAACATGACCCTTTATATATATTGTATGTTATGTTTTCTTTAATCGATAAATATTTTAGACCAAGTTACTTAAAAATCCATCCATAAAATAGAGCAAAAATTGCATATAAAATAGACAAAATGGGGCTTAATTGCTTTCTATTTAGTCCAATTAATATTATTAAATTTAAACCACAAATTAGTCAATGAATGCTTATTATCTTGTGAATATACTCATCCAATTTATGTTTTCAAGTTTGGATCGAAAAATTTTCATCCAATTGATCTTTATGATAAGCTTCTTTCCACATGTTTAGTGAACTCATGATCTAAACCGTAAGCTAACAAAATTTTCATTTTTAGTGCATTTTATTTAAGCCTCCTTTCACATGCTTAGTAAACTCATAATCTCATTGTTTTGTTCTAGCAATATGACAATTTTATTCGGGCAGAGTGACAATGACTTTTTTGATAATATTGTGACTTTGGAATGAAGATTAAATCTTTGTTTAACATATATATTGGTTTTTGCTACGCATCGTTTTAATAATACTGGAATTTTAATTTGAAATATATTTAGAGAGATTCAAATTAAATATATTTAACTATCTAAAATACTACTTAGACATGCATGACAAAGTTGTTTTGAAAGGTCCTTGAATGTTTAGTCTAATGTATTCAGTGGCGGTGCTCGGACCATGGCTCAGGGGGTGCACAATTTTAATAATTATATTCGCTACCCAGTTTATATTTTTAATTCGCTTAATAACTAACTAATTATTTATTTATTTATATATATTGTTGAACAAATATCTTTCAACATAAACATTACTTATAAAATAACACGAGTATTGATTACATGAGAAATATATCAATTAGTAAAAATAAATAAGAAATATATCAAACAAAAAAAAAAATCAAACTATAAAATAGGGCATAAGTATTGATATAGTAACAACAAAAATACACAATTTAAGGTTAATTTTTTTACTGCTCGATGTTTGTCAATTCTTTTTATCTATCACTTGAGTATATACAGACCAATAACCAACACAAAAATTATCTTCATAAAAACTATGATTTCCAAATGTCTAATTTGGAACTAATTTATAGATGGTTTAACTAGAAACCGTCAAACATAAATCCAAAGATGTATTTGGACTAAATTACAAACTACAAACAATAAATTAATAAAGCACACATATATATTATTAGAACCTCAATTAAATAACCAATCTATCAATATTGAAGTTATAGAAAAAATCTCAAACTCTTAAAACGCTAAATCATAGATTTTTTTATTGATTACCATAGTGTTGTTTTATGGATGTTGGAGGATTTACCACTATTGTATGTATTTGGTTTGATGTTTTGTTTGAAAGAATTTAATTTTAGAGAGAAGTTGGAAGAGAAGAATGAGAGCAATAAAAAGTATCTTGAATTTTTGAATAAGAGGTGCAAAACAAAAAAATCAGGGGGTGCAAAATGCAAAAAACATAAATATATTAGTACAAATTTTAAAATTCCAGGGGGTGCACCTGCAGGTGCACCCCCTCACTAACATAGAGCACCGCCCATGAATGTATTTAGTTATATTATAAAAAAGCTCTTTGATATAGAAAATTTATTCACTTAGAAGAATATACAATTAATTAAAATGTCATCTTATTCTTATAAAGCTCAAAACAAGTATCTTCCATTTTTTCATATAAAATAATAATAAAGAGATTGGACTATAATTAAGATAAAGATAGATTGAGAATTAATGCTAATGTGGATAATATATTAAAATAGTCCACTATTTTTCTACAAAAACTTAAAATATATTAAAATAAAAAATTAGACTAATTAATTTGAAGAGATATATAAATCAAACCTAGAAGAAGTAAAAAAAAGATTAATAAAGCAAATTTTTAATATAATACGCTATTCCGCTGCACTTCTATTGATTTCTAAACAGTATGAATGATAGTTTTAAAAAGTAGCTTTTAAGGTAGCTTCTAATAATTTCTATTGTAATTCTATTGATTTCATATGCTATTCAGGTAGCTTTTAAGTCTTAAAAAAAAAGAGTTAAACACAACTTTAAACTATACTTCAAGATTTAAGAACCAAAATAAAATTATTTATCAATATGAATGTTAAATTTTAAAAAAATTGAATATCATATTATTTTCTTAAATAAGTAAATTATAAAATAAAAACTTTAATCAAACCGTGCAACGCACGGGTTTAATACCTAGTATCTACCGAATTTCCCTCTCTTGTCAAGTACAAATACAATTGTGGGGAACACTTCTTATGTAAGCAAAATAAAAGCAAAAGGAGTAGGATTTTATTTACATTGACTTCTTAGGAGTACAAATTAAGTAGTAATAAGTTTTGCATCATTTAGTAAAAAAATAATATCTGCATCAAGTATAAATTTATTTATTTTATTTTTTTATCAAGTAGCTTAGTGGCTAGAAAATCCACCTTAAAGGTAAACAAGTGGAGTATCCAGGTTCGAACCCGGCTCCTGCACATATAGTGCTATGTTCCTACCAATTGAGCTAAGCTCATGGGTGTATAAATTTATTTTAGTTGTGAACAAATGAAATGTTTTGCATTATATATAAATTTAATTTATTTTATTAGATTGACAAATTCCACTATTAGATCAAATGAAATATAATGTGATGTATTGATTCTTTTTTTATTAATGGGAAAATAAAAGGACAACAAACAAACTAACGAAAACGCTGTCTCAGGACACCCGATGCATCTGCCAGCAGCACATGCGCTATTTGCAGAGGGGGAGAAGGCTGCAACTTAAGATTCACATCTGATTTAGCATCATGTTAGCCAGTCAATCAGCACATTCATTTCATTCTCTAACAGTTTGAGAAAACGATAACGACTAATTTCGCACATGGAAGATACGAATCTGATCAAGAACAATTGCATGAGGGTGAAAATTATTATCCTCTTCAATGATGAGATCAATGGCTGATATGGAATCCGATTCCAAGATTTTGAGTATAGAATAAAGCTCTACCAAAAGCTCTACTCGTAACCATTTGGACCCATAATTTTTCAGGACTATTGAGAATGTCCTGTTGGATTTATCTCCTTTATTTATTTATTAATTTAAATAAATGGAAATTACCACTAAGTGCACAATGTGGTAATTATCTATTAAGCCTACAGTGTGGTCTTTATTCATTCCCTCAAATATAGTAACCGCCCATCAAGATAGTGGGGCAATTATGATTGCACATAAAATACTTTTGTGACGGACAAAAGTTATAAATAGAGTGCATTCCTTGTTTTGGTTCCCTAGGCCTAACAATCTCATTCAGAAAACTTACACCATCAAGTGAGACCGTGGAAGGTTTAGAAGAGCCTCAACATTCTCAAGCAATCAACGTCAACAACCTTTAAACAAGAGCAATGGCTGGAGGTATTTCCGCTATTTAAATTCATTTTCGTTTCCGCTGTTTAAGATAGAATTTCGTTTATGAAATCTTAGAAATTCTAACATGTCCCAAACATGTTTCCCCAACATAGTTGTATTAGCCTTTCTCGTTGTTCTAATCCCAAGATCACCCTTGAGCCTAGGCTTGGTTAAAGTAGACCAACCAATCCAATGACAAGAATTATGACCCCACACAAAATTACGAATAATAGCATCAACTTTATTACAAACGGAACTTGGGAGCCAAAGGTTTTGCATATTATAAATGGGCATAACATTTAACAGAGATCAAGTCAAAAGAATTTGGTTTTATAGTATGTTTTTTTCAAACTATGTTATATAGTATGGTTTTTTTCAACCGTGTTAAATAATCCAACTGTGTTATATAATCAATATCAGGTCATCCTATAAAATGTCTCTAGGATAACGTTGAAAGTAAGCCATAGTTTTGAGTAATGAGAAGCGGCGGCGGTTACTGTTCCCAGCCACTGTAAATCTGTCGCTATTTCCTTTTTTTTTTCTTGTAGTGATGGCGAATTTTTAGTAGTGAATTGCAAGTAACTGATTTAATTAATTATTAATTAATTAAAAATTAAAAATTAAAACCGCATTATATGGTTACATATTATAACTTCAACTTCAATCGTTTCTAAATAAAAAATAGGACCATAGGCGCTGTATTATAGCAACGATACACATATATCAGCGGTGGAATTTAATAAGTGCCTCAAATGTATATGAGATCAAATACTCCATGCAACTCTTATATTTCTTATCCTTTCCTTTCCTAATCTCTCTCTTTTTTGTCTTGTTCCATAAGCAATCTATTTATTTGTTGTGTGGTTTAGATAAATTATGCAATGGATACTACATTTATAGGTCATTTTTACGGATTAAAAAAATTGTAATTTTGATATTTAAAAATGGATTAAATATCTTTTGGGTCCCTATAAAATAGTGACCTCTTGAGTTTAATCTTTACTTAACTTATTAAATTTGTAGTCCCTGAAAAATTATTCTGCACTTATTTTTTATCCTTAGTGTTAATTTAATTTTTATTTTTAAATGGTTTTTAGTAGGTATGTTTAGAACATCATAAAAAGTTCCTAAAAACAAAAATGAGCTGAAAATTTGATTTATAGGTCATGATTTTGTTACTTTTACCTTGAAATTTTGTCTTTTTAAAAAATTCATATTTAATTCATATTATGTTAAAAAATTATAAACTTCAGTATATATAATTTATATGATATTTTAAACATGACTATAAAAAAATCATTGAAAAATTTAAGTATTTAATGATATTTATATAAATTTAGTTTTAGTATGGACTAAAACTATGTACAAGAAAAAACTTATATAGGGACTAAAAATATAATAAAAATTAAATAAGAACTAAACTTAGAAGGACCGTATTTTATAGGAATTTAAAACATATTTAACCTTTTAATAATTTAGATGTTTTATAAAAAAAATATAGAATTTACTTTGTGTTTGTTTATTGTAATAAAAATTTGAGTTTAATGGATATGGTCTATTAGTATAAAATTATTAAAATGAGGTGTAATAAGGTGATATGCACAAATATGTTCCTTACGATATTTCTCAAAGATGTAAGAAAGAAAAAGAGAAAAATATAAAAGAATATAAAAAGAGGAATATGAGATAAAATATAATTAATGTTTGTGATATTTCTGATCTAAATTCAAATTGCTAACCAAAAGAACTGATAAATTGTCTAAAAATAATGAAATGTTATAAAGTTTTTTTTCGATTATTAAAATGAATCAATTATTTGAGATAGTAGATGCATAACATAAATGTAATATACAATAGTATTTACAATTATTTTTAAATTTTAACATATATAATATTTATTATCACTTAACATATTTGACTGTAATAGTCATTTTATATACATGAAAAAGTAGGAAGAATGAATTCTTTAATTTTTTAAAAATAAGAAATCGGTGGCGTTGTACATTTAATTGATCACGGTGACGTTCTTGATAATTGGTATGCATGACACCAAAAATTATATATAATATATGAGAAAAATTAGGCAACATCAATTGTATATGATTTGTAAATATTCAAATTTAATTTTTAAATTTTAACTAGTTTTGAGACCCGTGCGAATACGTCGTGTACAAAAAAAATAAAAATAATAAGTGACGTTATTCTACTATTTTTTTATAAAAGTTATTAAATTAAGTAATTTTTTTCATTAAAACAATTTTTCCGTGTATGATTTTTTTATAATAAACTATAATTAATAATAACAAATATTTGTTATTCAATTCTTTTTTTATTAAAGCAATTGTCCCGTGTATGATTATATTTTTTTTATTAAAACAATTATCCCGTGTATTATTATAATATATATTCGTCAACAATTGTTCCATGTATTATTATAATATATTATTCAATTTCTTTTTTTATTAAAACAATTGTCCCGTGTAAGATTTTTTTTTTTTTTATTAAAACAATTGTCCCGTGTGTGTTACTATAATATATATTTACCCCTAATTATTTATTATAATATATATTAATCAATAATACACTTTTCATGTATTTTTTATAAAAGAGTAAACAAAAATAGAGCAGATTTTTTATACTTATCTTCAAAATTATTTTCTATTGCTATTTTTATGTATATTTATTTTATTCTCTTTTTTTTTTTAAAAAAATTAATTTTTTTATGAATAGATTTGTTTTAGGCTTATTTTTGGATTTTTTTTGTTATTTTTGTTTTTTATCTTTTTTTATGAGTATATTTGTTTTATGTTTATCTTCTTCTTCTTTTTTTTGTTATTTTTGTTTTGTACATATCTTTTTTTCAGTTTAGAGTTAAAATTACATTTAAGGGCATAAACAGTGAAATATTATTAAACATGCTAAGGACAAAATAGGTTTTTTAGTAGTAGTTTCTTTTAATATATTGTAAAGTAGATGAGTAGATTTGTTTTATGCTTATCTTTGGATTTTTTTTGTTATTTTTGTTTTGTATCTTTTTTTTATGATTATATTTGTTTTATGCTTTTTTTTTTTTTTTTTTTTTTGTACATATCTTTTTTTCAATTTAGAGTTAAAATGACATTTAAGGGCATAAACGGTGAAATATTATTAAACATGCTAAGGACAAAATAGATTTTTTAGTAGTAGTTTCTTTTAATTTTTTTTGTTATTTTTGTTTTGTACGTATCTTTTTTTCAATTTAGAGTTAAAATGACATTTAAGGGCATAAATGGTGAAATATTATTAAACGTGCTAACGACAAAATAAATATTTTAGTAGTAATTTTTTTTAATATATTGTAAATAGATTAGCTTCATAATATAGTGGTGGTTTCATGCATTTTAATTCATTAGGAATGAATCATTAATATAAAAGTTTGACTCAACTCTATTAAGGAGTGAACTCATCAGCACTACCAAATTATTAAAATGTTGGCTAAATTTTAACATTTCATGAAACATTACCACCATTACATAAATTCACATGGTACAAAACGTTACATGTGTTAGGCTAAGCTATTCCATCTAGTAACCTTCCGCACAAAGCCAAGAAAGTTTCTACTTAGATCCACCAATTTCTCAATTTTAGAAAATTAATTTCTTCATTCGGCATATGCTATCAACCGCTAAATCATAATTCACTATATTATTACTACTATTATATATCCTTCTTCATCTTCCATCATCATCATCATCCTTCAAGAAGAAAACAAAAAATTATGTCTAAATTTGATCCATACAGCCACTTTGGCTTGAGTTTAAACCCCGACGGAAGCCTCCACCGTGCCTACCAGACTCCCAAAACCGACCCAAATCCCGAGCCTTTACCGGGGATTTCCACAGTGTCCAAAGACATAACCATTAACGATGACAAAAAATTATGGGCTCGGATTTTCAGGCCAACAAAACTTCCATCAAACGACAACACGGTAGCGCGTCTACCGATATTGATCTACTTTCATAGTGGTGGTTGGATAATCTTTAGTCCCGCTGATAATGACATCCATAAAAAATGCTCGAATTTCGCTTCTGACATCCCTAGTATTGTTATCTCTGTAGCCTATCGTAGGGCGCCAGAGAGCAGACTCCCCGGACAATATCAAGATGCCCGGGAAACTATTTTGTGGGTGAAGAAACAAGTGACGGATTCTAACGGCGAGAAGTGGTTGAAAGACTATGGTGATCCTTCAAGGTGTTATCTATATGGATGTGGTTGTGGTGGGAACATTGTGTTCAATACGGCTATGCAAATTGAGGACACGGAGTTGGAGCCTCTAAAAATTGGTGGCCTTGTTATGAATCAACCTATGTTTTCCGGAGAGAAAAGAACGGCTTCAGAATTAAGGTCAATAAATTTTATTATTTGCATAGTCAAATTTGAGAATAACACATCTCTTTATAATTCATGAAAAAATTATACGAGTATTTCATTTTCTTTTATATACTACTATTATTTTGCACCTCAATTTTTTAATTTTTTTTTTACTTTGGCAAAATATTTTATTACTTGCACCTCTCTTCATTTCTCATCACGCGTAACCATATTTTTTTTATCACGCTTTATTGGTAGAAATTTTACCTTAAAATAAATAAGTATGAGTTTCGAACATCAATTTCTACGTATATAACGTAGTGTCTCTAATTACCAAGTTACACAACCATGCATATTTATAAAGGTGAGATAGTTGTTGTTTAGAATATTTTGAAGACTAGTTATTGAAGTTTTAAGATGGAGAATTTAGTGTTTCATTTAACTTTTAATATTTCAAAATTAAATGTTTTAGAGATAATGTTTTAATGATCCAACTGAATACCCTTGGCCGTTATTCAACTATCTTTGTTTTTTTTTTAAAACAATATATTATTCAACTATCTTAAATTATTTAAACTATGTCAAAATTGCAGCAAAGGATAGTAGGGGAGTAAAGACCACCCATCACTATTTTTATTTTATAAATGAAAATTAAAGGGCTAAACACTCAAAGATCCACAACTAGAATCCTTTTAAGTAACTAGACTTTAAAGTAATCTCTCAAAAGAGAGGAATAAAAAAAAGAACACCTATTATCTCTATTGTGTATATATAAACGGAGTGACAAACACTCTAAATTTTACACGCATAACTGTGATGTTTTAGATTCAAACATAAATAAAATTGTCCAACCGAAAGATATCGACATTACCGGTTGACTTAGGTTTTAGGGAAACAATATCTATAATTGCATCACTTTAATTTATTTACACTAGTCACATTGCTAACTTTATTTACTATTATTTATTTCCAAAAGGTTTGCCACAGACCAGACTCTACCTTTACCAGTGTTAGACATGATGTGGGAATTGGCTTTGCCTAAGGAAACAGATCGTGACCATAGGTATTGCAATCCAATGGTGCAAGGGCCACATTTGGAAAATGTCAAGAAATTAAAGAGATGTCTTATTATAGGGTATGGTGGAGACATCATGGTTGATCGACAACAACAATTTGTGACCATGTTGGTCAAATGTGGTGTCCAGGTTGAAGCTCGTTTTGATCCTGTTGGGTTCCATAATATTGATATGGTGGATCCTGCTAGAGCTAGTGCAGTTATAAATATTGTAAGGGAGTTTATACTTTGAGTGTTTTTTCATTTTGGTCATAGCTAGTTTAATTAATAATGGATTTTAAACTTAATAATATATGTATGTTATACACTTTTTTCTTTTAATTTGGATTATCAATTAATGTAAGTTTGGTGCAGCATAGAAGATAGAGCTAACATTAGATTAAATATGTACTTTTGTTAAACTAAATCATATTTAAACTATTATAAATAAAAAAAAAATCATATTTAAACTTTTTTTAGAGCATATTTAAATCTATTTAAGACTTCAAGAGTTGTGATATTTTACCATATAGTGAAGATCCATTTTGATCTCTCTATTTTAACAAACACCGATCCTCAAATTGTTATAACAAAGGGATTAGTTTGTCCCCGGTATAAAAATATCAAGGACTAATTTAGGTTTTATTTTTGTTAAGATTGAATTATTTGATTAGACATTTGTGAGGGATCCAAATTTGTCTTCAATCTTTTAACATACAAATTTGACAATAAACAACAACTTGTTTTATTTAAAATCATGAGCGACACTTGTCCTTTGTATAAGTAATTTGAGTGGGTGAAATCGGAAATGAATCCCCTCCTGATAGCAGTGCTGCTGGGATGTTTTGTGTGTGTGAGGAGACAATTTACTAAAAAATAAGATAGAGATAGACACATAATATAGGCACGAGATAAAAGGCAATAAAGAATTCACATCTGGTGAAATCACTTTTTTTAACTTAATAGGTGAAATCACCTTAAATAGCTTGAACTAAAACGAAATCATCATTGAACAAACGAATTATAACAAAGATTGTTCAAGCTTTGATCGACACTTTGAAGTTCAATTTAGTTTTTAAAACATTTTGTTGAATAGAATGCAAGTTGAATTTGCTAAAATAACTTGTTATTTTTCTTGGGGTGAATATATATAGCTTGATATTTTTATAGCGCGTGGATAATATATAAGTGTGTTTGATAAAAATATTAGTAAGAATTTTTTGATATAAGAAAAAGAAGAATCTTATGTATCAATTTTTTATTGGTCAAATTATTATCATTTTTTCTCCCATGTATGGTTAGTCAATTTTTAATTGGTCAAATTGTCTTATTTTATGGATTCTTCTTTTTCTTCTGTATATATTTCTTACTAAATAACATTACTCTTTTGGTTAAAACCCACTTGGTATATTTTACCGAAAGAAAAAAACTTTGGAAGAAATCCTAACAAAGGGGAAAAGTACATAATAAATACAACTATTTGATGTAATACAATTAGGGGCGTGTAACATAATAGAAGCATTATTGGAGTGGTTAAAATTTAAATCTCAAATTCTTCATTATTTTTTATGAATCATATTTTTCATTTTTCTATACTTATAAACACATTCCTAACAAAAACCCATCATTTGTAAATGTTACATCTTTACTATGAAGCAAAGACGCATATAGGATTAGATCTGTTTCGAAGTGCATATATATAATGGGATCATCGAGAAATTTTCCTTCTATGTGTATTTAACAAAAATGTAATAATACCCATAATTATTTGTTTAATGCTCTTTTAAAAGAAGAAAAAAATACATCCTAACATAAAATTTTACATAGAGGATTGAGGAGCAACCGTAGAGAGTATAAATTTCTTAACATTACCAACCAAAGCTTGTGCCTTAGAACGATCAAATATTTCCACAGCATGATACCCATCCTCAGAAAAATAGGGCTCTACGTGCACCCCATGTGCTTCCAAAATCTTCACTACCTCCTTTTGCTTATCCACCAATGTGTTGGGACAATGTGATAATTTTGGGAGAAATTAGAGAGAATAGAACGAGAGAATTGAGACGAGAATTAAGAAAAAGAGTTAAGTTTTTATTCATCCACATGGGGCAAAGGTATTTATATACAAATGGGGCTTGCTTCACTGCCAAGCGATCGTATATTAACTACCTAAGACAAAACAAAAACTATAACAAACTAACTAACTATTACTAGCTTCAGAAACTTTCTCAACTTCTGAAGCTCTGCTCAGCTTCTGAAGCATCAGAACTTCTGAAGCTCTGCTCAGCTTCTGAAGCATCAGAACTTCTGAAGCTCTGCTCAGCTTCTGAAGCATCAGAACTTCTGAAGCTCTGCTCAGCTTCTGAAGCTTCTCCAACTTCTGAAGCTCTGTTCAGCTTCTGAAGCTTCTCCAACTTCTGAAGCTCTGAAAACATGACTTATTAATTCAACACACCTCCTAAGACATGTTTTCCAAAGCATTCATTCCTATAAGCTTCTTCAGAGTGTCAAACCTTGGCTTAGCCATAGGTTTGGTTAGAATATCTGCAAGTTGGATCTCAGTATTGCAATATTCCACCTCAAGCTTATCTTTGTTCACTTGATCTCTCAAAAAGTGAAACCTCCTCTCAATGTGCTTACTTCTTCCATGACTAACTGGGTTGTTAGCCAAATCAATTGCTGACTTGTTGTCAACAAGTAGCTTCATCCTTGTTGTCTCTACTGCATTCAATTCAGTGAGCAACATCTCAATCCAATTTGCTTGACAAGCTGCAAATGAAGCTGCCACATACTCAGCTTCACATGATGACAATGCCACTATCCCTTGCTTCTTAGAACACCAAGAGATTGGTGCATTACCTATCATGAAAAGGTATCCTGCAGTACTCTTCCTGTCATCTTGATCTCCTCCCCAATCTGAATCTGAGTAACCATAAGCTATTAGCTTCTTGCTACTGTTCCTTTGGTTTGGAATTAAAATGCCATGATCAATGGTTCCTTTCACATATCTAAGGACCCTCTTTGCAGCAGTCAAGTGATTCATCCTTGGTTGATCCATAAATCTGCTCAGCAGACCAATACTATGACATAAATCAATTCTAGTATTGCACAAGTACCTCAATGATCCTATGATCTGTCTGTACAATGTTGAATCAACCAACTCATCCTCAGTATTCTTGCTCAGCTTCACACCTGTTTCCATAGGAGTAATTGCAGGGTTGCAATTGCTCATGTGAAACCTCTTCAATATGTCAATGACATATTTCTTCTGATGCAAGAAATAGCCTCTATCTGTTTTCACAAATTCCATGCCAAGGAAATATGATAGCTCTCCCAGATCAGTCATCTCAAACTCCTTCATTATGTCTGCTTTGAATCTCTCTAGCACAGCTTTGTTTGATCCTGTGATCAACAAATCATCAACATACAGACACAGTATTATAATCTCATCATGACTTGAGCCTTTCACATATACTCCATGTTCTGATGTGCATCTAGTGAAACTCAAATTCAGCAGGAAGCTATCAATTCTCTTGTTCCAAGCTCTTGGAGCTTGTTTCAAACCATAGAGAGCTTTGTTCAACTTGTACACTTTCTGTTCTTGACCTTTAATCTCAAATCCTGGTGGCTGCTTCACATATACCTCTTCCTCTAATGGTCCATTCAAAAAGGCAGATTTCACATCAAGCTGGTGCATAGCCCATCCTTTGTAGGTAGCTACTGCAACAACTAGCCTAATTGTCTCTAGCCTTGCCACAGGTGCAAACACTTCATTAAAGTCAAGTCCAGGCTTCTGAAGAAAACCCTTAGCTACTAACCTTGCTTTGTACTTAGCAATTTCACCACTTGGTTTCATCTTCAGCTTGAAAACCCATTTCACATCAATAGGTCTCTTGTTTACAGCTTTGTTCATCAATGTCCAGGTGTTATTCTTCTCAATTGACTTCAGCTCCTCTTTCATAGCATTCAACCAATTTGAATCTTTCAAAGCTTCACTTAGGGTCACTGGTTCCAACTCTGCAATCATTGCTTCATTGACCAGTTCTCCATCTTCAGTGATTGCTTGATCAGGAAACACATCATACTCATTCAACCTTATTGACTGTACCCTTTCTCTGGTTGATCTTCTCAACTGTTGATTAGGTGCAGCATTAGGTTGATCATCTTCAACTTCTATCTCCTCTTGATTTGTTTCTTCAAGCATGAGTCTTCTGTTGAGCATTGAGCCTTCAGCACTTGTGCCTTCAGTCCAATCCCAACCCTTTGATTCATCAAACCTGATATCTCTGCTAATCACAACTTTGTTATCTCTAGGTGAGTACAATTTGTAAGCACCAGTGGGATGATAACCTAACAATATCATTGTCTGACTTCTATCATCAAGTTTTCTTCTAACTTGATCAGGAACATGTTTGAAGCAAAGTGAGCCAAATATTCTAAAATGACTAACACTTGGTTTCAAACCTGTCCAAGCTTCATGAGGAGTCTTGTCTTGTAACCTCTTTGTAGGACTTCTATTGATGATGTAAACTGCTGTAGAGACTGCTTCACCCCAAAACTTATGAGGCATATGCTTAGCTTTAAGCATACTTCTGGCCATGTTCATGATGCTTCTATTTTTCCTCTCAGCTACACCATTGTGTTGAGGGGTGTAGGGTGCAGTGACTTCATGCTCTATACCTTCATCTTCACAGAATTTTGCAAATTCATGTGAAGTGTATTCACCACCTCCATCAGTTCTCAATTTCTTAACACTAAATCCACTTTGATTTTCAACTAGTGTCTTAAATTTCTTGAACTTGGTAAATACATCACTTTTCTTTTCGATAAGGTAGAGCCAAACATGCCTAGTACAATCATCTATGAATGTCAGAAAATAGTTGTTGCCTCCAATGGATTTCACCTCAAATGGACCACACACATCTGAGTACACCATTCCTAGCTTCTGAGTTGATTTCATAGGTAATTCATTCTTGAATGAATTTCTGGCCTGCTTTGCTGCACAACATTCCTCACACACTTCACTTGGTGCTCTGATCTGAGGCAAGCCATGAACCATCTTCTTGGAATTCAACATGCTTAAACTTTTGAAGTTTAAGTGTCCAAACCTGTGGTGCCATATCCAATTCTCTTCTGTACTGGTGACTGAGGCTAAGCACTTGAAATCAATCACATTGATTTCAACCTTAAAGGTTCTATTGCTTGACAATGGAGCTCTTAGGATTAACCTACTTTTAGCATCATGAATCTTCAATTCTTTATTAGCCATTGTCACTGTATAATCCTTTTCAAGTAATTGACCAAGACTAATCAGATTACTTGTTATAGAAGGAACATACAATACCTCATT
This sequence comes from Trifolium fragiferum, assembly GCA_954870985.1. Lineage (NCBI taxonomy): Eukaryota > Viridiplantae > Streptophyta > Magnoliopsida > Fabales > Fabaceae > Trifolium > Trifolium fragiferum. The sequence goes on from OX940792.1 coordinate 13,329,415, forward strand.
AATGAAGGATTCTTGACCATCTTTTCTCTGCACAAGAATTGTCCCCATACCTTCACTAGTGATCTGGCTGCTATTAGCAAACTTGATATTCCGTCTCACTGAATAGTCAAGTTTCAAGAACCACTTCTTGTTGCCAGTCATGTGATTGCTACAACCAGTGTCAAGATACCACAAGTTGGATTTATCAGCGTCAGTGTTTGTACTTGCCATGAGCAGGGAATCATCAGAGTCACTACCATTTCCCTTTGCCAATTGAGCTTCATCCTTGTCACTTCTCTCAACTTTCTTAGAGTGACACTCTCTAGCATAATGGCCAAGCTTCTGACAATTATAACACTTCACATCCTTCTTATTAATCTTTTTCTTTGAACCTTTCTTGTTACCTTTGCTAGACTCTGAATCTTTAAGGTTCTTGCCATCATTCTCTGAATCTTCTTTCTTTTTCTTGTTTTTCCCTTTGGAACCTTTCTGAAACTTTGCCTGCAAAGCTTGATCAATAGCTTTATTTGAGCTCCTCTGCTTGACTCTCAGTTCATGTGCCTCCAATGAAGCTTGGAGCTCCTCTATCTTCATAGTGGCCAAATCCTTTGATTCTTCTATTGCTACTACTATGTGATCAAATTTCTCAGTCAAGGTTCTCAAAACCTTCTCAATCTTGGACCTCTCTGACAGAGCTTCACCATTTGACTTCATCAAATTAGTGATACTCAACATTCTTGAAAGATACTCAGCTATCGTTTCTTGATCATTCATCACCAACATTTCATATTGTCTCCTCAGAGCTTGCAGCTTGATACCCTTCAGTTTTTCATCACCTCCATAAATCTTTTTCAATGTATCCCAAGCACCTTTAGAAGACTCTTCCTCAATGATCTTCTCAATGATATTAGGATCCACACACTGATGTATGATGAACAGACCTTTTGCATCCTTTTTCTTCAACTCGCGATGCAAGGCTCTTGCTGCTTCATCAGCATTTGCAGCCAAGTCTGGTACTCCATCATTAACAGTTTCAAGAACATCTTGAAACCTGAAAATGACCTTCATCTGCGCACACCAACGATCATAGTTTTCACCTTTGAAAACTGGAAGATTTGCAGGAAATTGTGATGAGGTTGTGCCATTGTTCGCCATTGTTTCTTGATCAAAGAATCAATGCAAAACGTGAATCACAACCGGGCTCTGTTATACCAATTTGTTGGGACAATGTGATAATTTTGGGAGAAATTAGAGAGAATAGAACGAGAGAATTGAGACGAGAATTAAGAAAAAGAGTTAAGTTTTTATTCATCCACATGGGGCAAAGGTATTTATATACAAATGGGGCTTGCTTCACTGCCAAGCGATCGTATATTAACTACCTAAGACAAAACAAAAACTATAACAAACTAACTAACTATTACTAGCTTCAGAAACTTTCTCAACTTCTGAAGCTCTGCTCAGCTTCTGAAGCATCAGAACTTCTGAAGCTCTGCTCAGCTTCTGAAGCATCAGAACTTCTGAAGCTCTGCTCAGCTTCTGAAGCTTCTCCAACTTCTGAAGCTCTGTTCAGCTTCTGAAGCTTCTCCAACTTCTGAAGCTCTGAAAACATGACTTATTAATTCAACACAATGGATCCCCACCGTAGCCATTAATAAAAGTCCTCGGCAGCCGTCCGATCTTCTCACCGAATACTGCATCTGAAACTGTTGGATTACAAAACACGTGGTCGCGATCCGCACCCTCAGGCAAAGATAGGGTCCACATGAGATCACCCGCAGGTAATGGTAACATATGATCGTTAATCAAACGGAGTTCAGACTCCGTCCTTTGGACCCCACTAAAAAACGGAGAGTTTAATAAGAGCCCTTGGATCTTAATAGGAGAGAGATCAAGATCTAGAGCACGGAGAGCTGCGAAATAGGCGATGTTACCTCCCGCGCTATTTCCCATTAAGAAGCATTTATTAAAATCCACGTGGTCTCTAATCCATGGATCAGATTCATTTGGATTTTGAGCTTGTGATTTGAGCCAAAGAAGAGATTCAACAGCGTCGTCATATGCAGCGGGAAGACGGTGCTCAGGCGTAAGACGATAATCAACAGAGGCAACAACGACGGGGACTTCAGCAGCAAATGTGGAGCAGGGTTGGTGGAAGATGAGGGAGGAAGGGTGGTAGAGGATGAACCGCCTCCATGGAAGTAGAGAATGAGGGGGAGTTTAGCGTTGGAAGAAGGTGGTGGAGGGTTTGGAATAAAGAGACGGGTCGATGTTTTTGCGGAGGCATTTAGGATAATGTCTTTAGAGAGAGCGGGTTGCGAAAGAGAGTTGTTGGGATCGGAGGATGGTGGCACGGTGGGGACGACGTAGTTTCTCGTTAGAGAACCGTTTGGATTGAGTTTGATTTTGAGGAATTCATAGGGGTCAATGGTTGAGTTTTGTTTGGAAGGTGATGATTCTGCCATTGTGGTTGAAATGTTTGAAGATTGCAAAGATCAAGGAAGGTTAATTCATAGTGAATAATTATAACATGAAAACGTTGTAGAATTACAAAAAAATTGATGGTACTTAAAATTTCTCTTCTTTAGACATTTTTCATTCGTGGTTGTGAATTGTGATCACTAGTCATGCATTATTTGCACGCAATAATTTTATAATTTGTAGCCTATTTAAAAAAAGAAATGAATAAAAAGAGAGAGAAAATGATATCTACATAGTAGTAACTAGTTTTACACTGAGAATTAATAAGAATCAAATAATTGTCTGTTATTGTTTGGATTGCATTGACTCCCAAAAAGCTTTGCAACAGAATCCTCATAAAGGTAATTGAAGATGAATCAACAGTTACTTGCAAAATAAGTATATACACCATCTAAAGTGGTTACTGGTTAAGGTGTAAATTGGGAAAGTATAATTTTTATTTTAATAAGTTCATAAGTTGTTATGATTTACTTACAATTTCTACTTTTAATTTGTTAATGAATAGCTGATATTATTTATTCACTTTACAATCAAAACAGAAGCATAAACAAGATGCATCTTTTACATGAAGTAAAAATAAATAAAAATGCATTGAATCAAAATGCAATTTGGCTTAAGTGCAGTCGCCGCTTCGAGCAGTCGGTTGCCGTCATCTCACCGGGACCGTCCGATTAAGATCGAATGGTTCCAGTTTAAATACAAATTGCAATTTTAGTTTAATATTAAATGTTTATTATCAAATTAAGATCGTTCGCTATTGATCATATGGTTATAAAGTTGTTGATTGCGTGCAGTCACTAATTCGTAATTGCACGGAAGCCAGGTCCATCAAAATAAAACTATAATTTTGTTGAAACTTTAATTATACAAACGCCCTAAAACATTAGAAGACTTGAGTTTGAGACTGATTCTTCAATTGCTAATACTGAGCTAAAATTTATATCATTTCAATAAATTATGAGTTTTGGCAATCAGAGTCAGCCACTTCTTCATAATAGGGATTGGTGAATGCACAAATAAACAGAATCCTCATATAAACATAAAAATTAGCCATTCTGTGCTTCTAATAAAGAACCAACTGTTTTCAATTTATTTTTAAAAATCAAAGTACCTACCCTCTGTACGCAACTGCAAAAACTTCGATTTATCATTTACTCGGCTATTCATGGATAATTAGAAATATCTTTCCAAAAGATAAAGCTCATGAGTGAAAAAAAGACTTGTAGGTCCAAGCACTGATGATAAAATGATGGCATACTTCTCTGTCACAATTTCCAGGACAGTGGAGTCTCCACTCAGCTCACAGTAACATCATAATTACTTGTTAAAAGACAAGAATGGGGCCTCAATATGTTCCTTCAACTGAAACTCATAACACAATCTAAATGTAACTTTAAAAGGTTATAGCAACAAAAAAGACAATTAAAACTTTGCCTGAATCTTATATATTCTTACAATTACAATGAGAAGGCACTATAAGCAAATATATATTCGTTATATAGGGGCCAATTAAAAGTAAAAGAATTGTTCCCTTAACTTTAATAAGACCCGGAATTTCCTGAAATTCTTCAACAAATCATGAGCACAAAAAGTTCTTTCGGATTAAAAAGCAAGACATAGGTCAAAATGAATAGTCATATTGATAAAGGTCAAAGATGAATTTATGCAAGGCTTGTAGCTCACTACTAGTCACTATTTTCTCACATTTTACTCTGCATTAGTTTCTACAAATGGTGAATAAAATTAGAGTTGACCTAAAACAAATAAACACTTACATAAGTTTTTTTATAAAAAAAACTCAGTGTTCGGCGAAGGACTGACTAATCTGAGGGATTTAATCTCATCGTCCACTTGCAGGGGGCCATTTAAAGCCATAACAAGCTCTGTGTGGACTAAACCGCTGAAATTGGCGCTAAGGGGAATCAACCATTAGACCTTGAAAGGAGAGTAAACTCCAAGATTTCAAGCCAACACCAGAGGACCATCCAAGGGGGTTAAACACTGAAATAAGTTAATGATAATTATGACAATAAAATCAACTAACTCACTCACTAAGCAAAACTCACCTAGCCTTTTTTCTTGATTTGAAAGGGAAATTTGAGGGTGGTGAAGGTGAGAATTCAAAGGGTAAATGAGGTGGGTCAGCCTCACCAGAAAGCATTCCAACAATCTCTTTCATGGAAGGTCTTTTCCCAGGTGATCTCTGCAAACACAACAATGCAATGGTGATGCAAAGCAATGCTTGTTCTTTATCCAAAGAATGAATAGAACTATCAACAAGATCCAATAGTTTCCCATTATGAGCAAGTTGTCTAGCCCATGATATTAGATTTGCTCTCTCAAATTCTGAAATTGGTGATGCTGTTACTTGAAGTGGTCTTCTTCCGGCAACCAAAACCAAAAGAAGAACACCGAAACTATACACATCGCATTTCTCAGATAATTGTCCACCACCACCATATTCAGGAGCAATGTAACAAACTGTTCCTCTCATACTTGGTGTGCTACTTATTCCACCACTCTTTGGTACATCACCATTACCCCAATCTTGACTATTTCTTCTTCCATTATTCCTAAGCTCGCCACTTAATCCATCCAACCACCAATCAATACTCCCTCTACTACTCTTACTCTTCCTCTTTTTCTTCTTCTCCACCGCCGCGTTACCTACGTCCTCGTCTCTCTGCCACCACGATTCTCCACCACCGCCTCCGCCGCGACAATCAAGACTTCTCTTTTTCTTCCTACTCTTCTTTGAAAGCTCCTCACAAAACTCCTCCTTCCACCATTCCCTTGGTTTCCTATTCTTCTTTCCTTTATTTTTCTCCTCATCAAGTGAAGCCCACCATTCCAATTTCTTCCTCTGTTTCTTCTTACCCTCCACCTTCGACGGCGCGGCTACATCACCACCACCGGAACAAATCGATGAACCAGAACCAACCCACTCACTACTCTTGGGTCTCTCTTTCTTTATCTCACTCCCAATCCACTCCATAACATAATCCTTCACCCTCCCTGATTCAGATCCTCCCCCATTATTCTCTTGCTTCCACCACCAATCCCTCCCAGAACCACCACCACCACAACCACCACCACCTCTCTTCCTCTGATTCCCACTATCAATACTAAACTTATCAAAACAACCATCAGACACAACACTTAATTTCTCAACTCCACCCATCTCCGGCGACACAACCCCCACCTCCGGCGAAAGCAAAACCTCCGGCGAAGCAGCATCAGAATCCAAAACCCTCACATTACAACTCTCCGGCGACCGATCAACATCAAATCCAACAGTAGTATTAGTAACAACACTCTCAAATTCCTCCACAACAGAAACAGAACTACAATCCTCAACACCAACAACAAGATCCTCTCTTTTTTTCTTCACATGAATCTCTTCAACCATCATCTCCATTCCAGAATCTTCCAAACACTTAACCCTAGCAAGACCAAAATCCCCAATTTTAGCCCTAAATTCACGATCCAAAAGAACATTACTAGGTTTAATATCACCATGAATCACCGGAGGATGACATTGATGATGAAGATACTCAAGTCCTTTAGCAACCGAAACCACAACATCAAACCGGTTCGACCAACACATCAATTCAACACACCTCCGGTCCAATAACGCATCTTGAAGACTCCGGTTCACCATAAGTTCATAAACCAAAACAAGCTTTTTCCCAGACCGGTCATTAGAATAACCGAGAAGTGAAAGAATGAAAGGTGAATTCAGATTTGAACAAAGAGAAAGTTCATTATGAAACTCTCTTTCACCTTGAATCGAACCAGGTGAATCCATTACTTTCAAAGCAACGGTTTCGCCAGACGGTAGAGTAGCTTTGTGAACTGAACCGAAACCGCCATGACCGAGACGAGTTGAAGGTGAGAATGAATTTGAAGCACGACGGAGAACGGAGTAAGAGAATCTTCTTTGGCTTTGTTCGAACGGTGTTGTTCGGTTGTGTGATAGTTTACGGTAGAGGAAAATAACGAAGGAGATTATTGCTGCTGTTAGGAAGACGGCAGCTGCGATGCAGGTGCCGAGGATGATTTGACGGTGGTGATGGGCGGTTGGTGGTTGTTGTGGCGGCGGACGGGATGGCATGATTGTAATAATGATGAGAAGGAAATGTTGTTAAGCATTCATGTGAGTGAGAGGAGATTGAATGTGAAAGAGAGAGAGAGAAAGAAAGAAAGTGTTGAATCTATTGACTAGTGACTAGTGAGTAGTGAATTGTAAGTAACTGATATTTTATTTTATTTAATTATTAATGGACTTTTTGTTTGGGGTGTGGCCAACTAATAATGTAATAGATAAATGAAGAAAGAAAAAATAGATAAATATTGGATTGATGCTTTTATGGAATAAAATAAATTTATCTAGAGATTCTCATTTCCTTTCCTTTTTTGCACTATAAAATAAAGGAATTATAAGTTACTGAATCTAGCTGGTAATTGCAAAGATTTATACAAAGTTTAAGTTTAGTTTTCACTGCTTCTTATTTTAAATGCGAGTCTAAAATTCAACGATGAATTGATTTAAGTGCTAAAAAATTTGGTCTTCTTAAGTATATGGTTAGAAGTTTGATTCCTGACTCATATATATGAAGAAAAAAAAAATTAATTGAGAGGAGAAAATGTGACTCATATATATGTAATTAGTTGATCAATATCCTACTAAGTGGGCAAAATTTACAAGACAAATTTTTCTTTTTAATCGACCAAAAAATCACGTATGAAAATTTGCATTCTAAATTAACACAAAATAGTACAAAATGTACACTATTATGTGTTAATTAATGTCAAAAATACAAGATGTACACTATTATACAATGTCTAAGTATAGGGTGCGTTTGATCTGCTAAAAAACTGAGGATTGGACTGGACAACTTTTGTTGTATTCTGTTTGATTCAGAAACTGGTTAAGGGACTGGACAAAAGAGGCATTGAGGGACAGGACAAAAACAAGATTTTTTGTCCCCCACTAAACCACAGGACAACTTTTTGTCCACAGTACAACTATAAAAAATACGAAAATATCCATTTTATGTTCGAATATAAAAAATATTATCTCTCTATTTTTCTCCAGTACAATTTTGTCCTGCCATGTATTCTCTTGTTCTGTGCTGTACTGTCCTGTACAGTACTTGCTGATTTACAAATCAAACGTACCCTATGAGTATTATGATGATTTTTTACTTCCTCTTATTTAAATGTGAGTTTGAGACTAACTTTTTATATTTGTAGTTTATTATTTTATAAGCAAAGAAATATATTAATAAAAAAATATAAGAGGTATTTAAACTCTTCCAAAACATAAGGAAAAAGTCCTTAAATGTTGTGATCAGCATAATAATAAGTGATTAATACACCACCCAAAAAATGAAAAATCAACATATTGAGTACTCTTAGTCCAAAAAAAAAATATTGAGTACTCTAAAAAAAATAAAAACTGACATTTTTCATTAATCATCTAATTATTAGCAAAGTGAAACTCTGATAATGTAGAGCTTGGCAGCATTTTTAATTAATAAATTTTTACAAAAAATATTCATATTTATTTAAAATTAAATATAATTTTAGACTCTGTGTCCGTGATTATAGTAGATTTTTATTAATGTTTGGTTTCTAAATTTTTTTATTTTACAAAAACAAATTTATTGCATTTCATTCATAATAATAAAAATAATATAAGTATGAATTAAATAAAAAATATTGCGAAAAGCATTGGATAGAACTGTTCGTGCAAAAGCATGAGTATTTTTGTTTGCTCTAATTTTTTTTAAAAAAAAGATGTTTTTGGTCATTATTATCATAGTACCCAATAAAATTATGTCATGGGGTCCGATAAAATGATGTCGTGTACGAAAAATAACGTATTTATAATCTATATTGACTGAATCCAAACCAAGGAGTCTCTAAGATCATTATTAGAAGAAAAATGCTAAACAGTGCACCCGGTGCACTAGTTAAGCAAGTTTTTATGGAAATTTTTCTTTTGGAAATTGTACATTCAATGCTTTGAAAGTATAAAAAGTAGTCTTATCTATATTTTTTTTGTTTTTTATTTCTATTTTTAGCATGTTTAACAAGTGCACCAAGTACACTGTTTAGCATAACCCTTATTAGAATACATAAGCTGGGGTACGATACCAATGACTTTTAGTGGGGATGGTTTAAAATTCAAACCGTGTCTTTGGTGTTCTTATTTAGAGAGAGATCTAATAGTTAGTTTAATGATTCAACAACGTCAATGAATGTGATTTAAGGATTCAACAACGTGACTTGAAGATAATTTAAGGATTCAACAACGAGGACTTGAAACTTGAAGGTGATTTAAGGATTCAAAAAGGCATGATTCATGTCATGAGTGACGATATTAAGAGGCAAAGGTTACACTAAAATATAAACAAATTTTTAAGACTTTTACTACCATAAGCAAATTTAAGAGTAAGGTATTTGTCAATTTATATAAAAAATAGTCAAAAATTGAAAGTTACGGTGATAAGGGGCGGAGCCAGAGTCCGGCCTACCTCACACATCATAAATACTATAAAAAATAAAAAAATCCAATTACAAACATTTTCCTTTTTTTTATACAAATTACAAGCATTTTCCTATAATAATATATTTAGTAGTTTTTTTTTGACAGTGTAATAATATATTGGGAAAATTACAACAACCTCCCCTAAAATTAGGTTAAATACCACGCACATCCCCTCTAGTTTCTCATTCACAGTAACCTCCCCTTAGAGTTAACTCCGTATATCATCCGTTACATTCAGAGGAAAAAGAAATTTGAAATCTCGTTTTTTCGCAAAAACGCTTTTGGTTCTCATTCTTGCAAAAACGCTCGAGATTCTTCCTCTACTTCTTGTTGCATTTTTTTGTGATTCATCAGCGTCACTCTCTTCATTTCTTTTTACAGGTATGTCTCAAGAAATTTTTTTTATCACTCTAATTTTGCAAATTGTTGTGTCCTCACTATTTTTGAACTACAACTATAGTAGTGGGTCTCAACCTATAGTTGTCTTTTGATGTAATTTTGGACTCCTCCTTCATCATTTTTCTTTGTAGGTATAGCTCAATCTAGTTATTTCCTTTTCACTCTTTTTTGTGTTTGTTGTTTCTTTCTCAAAGAAAAGTTTACTGTTATTCATTTCGGTCCCATTATTGTTGTTTGTGCTTTTCCTTTGAATATGTCAGGAATGGAGAACCATGGGTATGATCAACCTAAGGAAGGATGTGTACACTTATTGGTGCATTTGGCTGGAAAAGGAATCACTCCACTGTTGAATATTGATCCCGATCGTTATTCATATGTTGAATTGGTCGATGATATTTGTGGGTGCAAGAATGGAGGTTTGTCTCTTGATCTTTCTTTCTGTCATCTGGGTAGCGAGTCGAAAAGTCCCATTAAAACTGATTATGATGTTCTTGACATGTTCAACTTAAATAAATTGTCTAGTTGTATTCTTGTGTATGCTACAAAACTGAATGATGACGAAAATGAAGTCTTTAGACAAATTCCTAATGCAATAGTTAGTGAGTCTGACGATGAATGGAAAATGAGTGATGAAATTGAAGAAAATGAATGTGAAGAAACTGGTTCAGACAATAGTTATATGAACGAGGAAGAAAGGCAAAATGTGACGGATAATGATGAGCTGAGTGATTATATAGAAAAACATGATATTATTACCCCTGAGGATTCCGATGAAGATAAGGTTCCAATTTATTTTGATAGAGGTATGAAAGGAGAAATATTTGTTCATGAATCTGATGGAAAGGTGAAATTAGATGTTGGTTTGTTGTTTTTAGATGTGGATGATTTTAGAGCAGCCCTTAGAGATTTTGTTATCCAAGAGGGATTTGAGATTAGGAGGATAAAAAATGAAAAGGCTAGAGTAACTGCTACATGTGCTACAAATGGTTGCCCTTGGCGCATTCATGCCTCTCCTACCCCAGATGGTAAAACTTATAAGATTAAGACATATAACCCTTTGCACTCTTGCATAAGAACTTCAAAGAATTCAAATGCCACATCTACTTGGATTGCAACAAAGCTAGAAAGTAAATTAAAGGCTGACCCAGATATGAGTTATGCAAGTATGAGGCAAGAATTGTTGGATAACTATGGTATAGAACCAAGTAATGTAATTCAACTTTATCGTGCAAGAAAAAGGGCGAGACGAGACACGAAAGAGGTTCATGCACTTTCGTATAATCAATTGCCAGTTTGGGCTAACCTTGCTTTGGAAACAAACTTTGGATCTATAATAAAGCTAGAGTTGGAACCTAAAATCAACAAAAATCCCAAGTTTAAAAGGTTCTTTGTTTGTCTAAATGCAATGAAAACTGGATTTGTGAGGGGTTGTAGACCTTGGTTTGGCATTGATGGGTGTCATCTAAAAGGACCATATGGAGGAGTATTATTGTCGGCTGTGGCAGTAGATGGAAACAAAGGCATATTTCCAATTGCATTTGCTATTGTTGAAGTTGAGTGTAAGGACTCATGGATGTTTTTCCTGTCCTTATTGAGTGATGCATTGAGTTCAGTTCCTGAATGGAAAAATAGGCAAGTGACAATCATGTCAGATATGCAAAAGGTTATAAATGATTTAAGTTTTTTTTGTTTATTAATTATATTTTTGTTTAAGCTTTGATATCCTATTTAATGGTCTAATTTAATTTTTCTATGAATCAGGGGTTAAAAAATGCAGTTGTGGAAACATTTCCATATGCCAAACATCGGTAACACGTGATGATAGTTACTTAAGTGTTCTCTATTAATCGTTATCAATTTTACTGACTGTCTTTTCATCATCTATAGGTATTGCTGTAATCACATGTTGAACAATTTCAAACTAAAGTTTAAGACACTTCTTCTTAGTACACACTTTTGGGCTGCTGCAATGGCATATAATGAATTTATGTTTGAGAAAGCTATGGACAAAGTCAGAAAAGTTAGTAATGAGGCTGCAAATTGGTTGTTAGACCCTGAGAGACCAAAATGCATGTGGGCAAGACACACTATTGACACTGAATGTAAATCGGATCATGTAACAAACAATGTTACGGAGTCTTTCAATAGTTGGCTGGGAAATGATAGAAAGAAAAATGTTTTATCAATGGTCGAGTCAATCACTTGTAGGTTGATGGGCAGATTTCAAAAAAGATACGAAAAAGGGTGTGCATTCGATAACATTATCACACCTAAAATTAGGAAGGTGCTTGACATTACAATGCAAGATGGAAGAATGTGTGGAGTGACATATGCAGGTGATGATGAGTTTGGGGTGAGAGATGGGTTTACTACCTTTGCAGTGAACTTGAGGACCAAGACATGTGGTTGTGATTATTGGAGGGTATCCGGTTTACCGTGCAAGCATGCATGTGCATGCATTGTATACAAAAGGGCCAATGTAGAAACTTTTTGTGACACATCTTATTCAACTAAAGCCTATTGTTTATGTTATACTGAGATTATCCATCCCATGCCTGAATTAGATACAAAAAATAGAGGTTGTTATGCACCAATTGATCCTCCAATATTGAAGAGGCTACCTGGTCGGCCAAGAGTTAACAGAAAAAGAAGTGTGATTGAAGATCCAAGTGGTCCACATGATACAAGAAGATCAAGCACAGTTAAGTGTGGAAATTGTAGGGAGTTTGGACATAATATATTAGGATGTCAGAGAGATAAAACTAAAAATCAGGTAATAGTATATTTTTAATTATTTCCACACATTACACATATTGGTTGCATTAGTATTTATATTTTTGTTTTATTTGCAGAAAAAACTACAAGTGAGACGTAGAAAATCAAGTTCTTGTGCAAATGCAATTGGTTCTAGGAACATGGATGTTCATGTCATAACCTCAGACCAAGACACAAGGGAAATAAATGGCAGTTCAAGTCATTTGGAGATTAGTGGCCAAGTCACTCATAAATAAAACTGCTCATTGACATTTGTCATCAAAGATAAAGATCTTAAGCTACTTGGGCAGTTTATTTGATGTACATTCTGATGGGGGAAGTATACTGTTTGACAGATTTTAACTCACAAAAGAAAAGGTTTACTAGTTTATAAGCATATAGTGGTTTATGTTTATTGGTTTTTATACCTTTTTTGGTTCATGTATATGTTTTACACTTTAAATTTTTAATTTTCAATCACATTTGGACTAATAGTATATTGCTTTAAATATCCAACTTTTGGACCTGCATTTCCATTTTCTCCATGCTTTGAGCTTACAACTTTTGTTTAATTGAAAATAAGATTTCAAGTTAGAAAGTAAGATGCTAATCTACAATTACTAGTTGCTAGTTTGTGATGGCCAAGAAAATAGTCGATCAAAAGGAATACAAGATCAACAGTTTATGGAAATAATTAAAACATATAGTGTAGTTGAGTTGTGTTGTGCAGGTTTTAGGTGTTTGTTGCTTCATTTTTTTTTTCTTTTGCTACTCAGGTTCTATGTTGAGGACTGATTTAATATGTTTTTGTGGTGGAGGGGGTGTTTCTTTTTTCTGCGTTTTACACTTTACAATATTTTCAAGTCTATCGGCAGGTCTATGGTGTTTGGTGATTCTTCTATGCTGATTGTATCTTAGCCTTCCTTTGTTTTGGGGCTTACAGTGTTTCCTTTGCCGCGGTCACTTTCAGCTTGCTTTTTAAGGTTATTTTGTGGGTGAGCTAGTTTCTATAGCTCAGACTATTGTGGATAATGATTTCCAGTTGGTTTTGGCTTTCTAATTGATTGGAGTGGAGTTTTGTTTGAGATCATTTGAGTTGTTATGCAGTGTGGGAAATTTGTTCCTTACTTCAATTAGGGATTTGAAAATCAAAATTAAAAGAAATAAAAGAGACATGAAGACAAGAACATAGTCTCGTAAAAGGGATGAGGGATATGGGATGTTTCTCTTCCATCAAGACGTGAGTGATGGCATGATAGGTTGATAGTAGATTTTCTTGTTAACAACAAGTATCAGACGGTTAAGTAAAAAAAAAAAGTAACAAACGGTGTTAATTCCAAGTTAACGGTGGAGGGGGGGTCCGTGTCACAAGAGAAATAAATAAGGGTAGTTATTGATTGATTAAAAACTAGGAGGGAGGTATGTGATATTTAGCCTAACTTAAGGGGAGGTGAGTGTAATTTTCCCTAATATATTTAGTAGTTACCGATTTAAGATTTTGCGCTTAAGATTTTAGTAACAAGATTTTTAGAGATTTCTTGAATAATTGAAGTATATATAGTACTCCATTAGTAACATGAGTTTTTTTTTGTGCAAAATCAATGTATTAGATACGTGAGTTAATCCATTAGAATTGGCCTAATAATGTTGATTTGTGACTTTGAAATGTACTTCTTTAAGTAAATTTGATTATTTTTTATATATTTTGATCACTAGTTCATATCTCGCAAGTGGACCGTGAAATTATACCCTTTAAATTAGTCACTTCTTAAATTAAATATCTAATTTAAAAATAAAACTAAATATATTAATTATTAAAATAACTAAAAAAATTAATAATTATTTCCGAAATAGATTTACCAAGAACAGTGGTTTATACTAGTACTAGATGTAACCCAAAAAAAAAATATACTAGTAATAGTAATAGTAATAGTATCCAGAATCAACGAACACTTTCCATTATCCATTGGGACATTTTCATTTTTCACTCACAACTTCACAAGCATGCTTAAATTTTCGTACCACTAGTTTACTTTTTAGTTTTTACAGTACTTTACAGATAAAAAGTCAACAAGAAAATAACATTGAAAAGCGAGTGAATATCGTTGGAGTGACTGTATTACACGCGCAAGGAAGTTTACTTGTCGTTTAGCGAGAGTTCCTTCACTCCTCCTATCACGTGCTATCGGGCTTCTAGCTTGGCATTGGAATTCAAGTAGATCGGTTTCGATCGGTTTTTGATATTTTTAGAGTTGGAATTAATAAAAGTTTGATTAGTTCGGTTTAATTCAATTTTGATACTTTAATCGATTTACAATATTTTTATTTGTGATATATTTTTTACTATTAATAATATTTTTTTTAATATATTTTCGACTACTATTCCCTCAGTTCCTTTTTACTTGTCTTTTAGGGTTAGATTTAGCATTTCTATTTAATTGTCTTTTGATATTTTGCGGGTATGATTTGTCAATTATACCCTTTGTCAATTATTCTTATTTTTTTCAATAAAACAAATTAATGCTATATATTTGGAAAAACTAAATTTTTTTTAATTTTTTTTTGGAACATAACATATTAAATTTTGTTTTTTTAAACATAATATATTAAATTTATTGGAAAGAGAAAGTGTGTGAAAAAAAATAAGAATTTATTGGTGGATTAAAACGAAAGTATAATAGTAAGATAAAGTGCAAATATACACTTCCTTAATTTGATGTTATGAGAAAGAGAATGGATCGATACATACAAGAAGAAACAAGAATGTTGTATCGTAAAATTGTTGTTTTTATTCATTGACATAACGTGTTTAAATATACACAGAGGTGGAATAATTTGTTCCTACAATTATGCTATCAATAATTACATGAATATCAATGATTACATGAATACAAAGTCAAAACAATAATTACAAATAACGAGGATTAATTCTATCAGGTCAAACAAATTTTGTAGTATCAATGTGTATCTTCAGGAGTAATTGCTTGCTTTATCCTTAACAATGGATTGTGACCTTCTTTAATGTATCCTTAACACCCCCCCCCCCCCCCCCCCCCCCCCCTCAAGTTGGAGGTGGAATTGAAATCTCAAGAACACCCAACTTGCTAAGCAGTCGTCTGTAAGTATCGCCTTCAAGCGGTTTAGTGAAGATGTCAGCTAGTTGGTCAAAAGAGCGGAGATAAGAAGGACGGATAAGACCTGATTTAATTTTTTCACGAATAAAGTGACAATCAATTTCAATGTGTTTTGTGCGTTCATGAAAAACGGGGTTTTCAGCAATGTGAATAGCAGCTTGACTATCACAATGAACA
The DNA here is from genome assembly GCA_954870985.1 of Trifolium fragiferum. Classification (NCBI taxonomy): domain Eukaryota; kingdom Viridiplantae; phylum Streptophyta; class Magnoliopsida; order Fabales; family Fabaceae; genus Trifolium; species Trifolium fragiferum. The sequence continues at coordinate 13,344,895 of OX940792.1, forward strand.
GTGATAGGTAGAGGATGATCAATGCCGAGATCCGAGAGAAGATATTTTAACCATTGTAACTCTGAAGATAGAGTTGCAAGGGAACGATATTCTGCTTCAGCAGAGGAACGAGAAATTGTTGGTTGCTTCTTGGTTTTCCATGATATAGGATTAGAACCCAACATGGTAAAATATCCAGTGGTGGAACGTCGAGTAGTAGGACAACCAGCCCAATCAGAGTCGGCATATCCAACTAAGTGAAGGGAGCTAGAAGCCGAAAGGAATAAGCCTTTACCGACACTCCCTTTAAGGTAGCGGAGAACTCGGTTGGCCGCATCGAGATGAGTTGTGCATGGAGATTGCATGAATTGACTGAGAGTATTAACAGCGTATTGAATGTCGGGTCGTGTTACTGTTAAATATAATAGACGGCCAATGAGGCGACGATAGATTGTCGGATCAGGAAGCGAGCTGCCATCATTGGGCCGTAAACGAAGGTGTTGCTCCATAGGGAAATCTGATGGTCGACAACCAGTCATACCAGAGTCCGATAAAATGTCAAGTGTATATTTCCTTTGACATAAGAATATTCCCTTTTTGGAACGGGATACTTCAATGCCTAAGAAGTATGAAAGATTTCCAAGGTCTTTGATGGAGAAGGCCTTGGCGAGGAATCGCTTTATGTCTGAGATAGCGTCGTCATTGTTTCCAGTGATGATGATGTCATCCACATAAACGAGTACAAATATGGTCGTTTGATTACTATGGTAAGTGAATAGACTATAATCAGAAATTGATTGATGAAAACCCTTTTGAATGAGGGTGGTGGAGAATTTTGAGAACCATTGACGCGAGGCCTGTTTAAGACCATAAATGGATTTATTTAATTTGCAAACACATGGTTTCCCTTTATGAGAGAAGCCAGGTGGTAACTTCATGTAAACTTCTTCATTAATATCTCCTTGAAGGAAAGCATTATTAACATCAAGTTGATGTAATGACCAGTTTTTAATAGCAGCAATGGAGAGAAGAAGTCGAACCGTGACTAGTTTGGCGACTGGTGCAAAGGTATCATGATAATCAATACCCTGAACTTGATTGTATCCTTTGGCGACTAAACGAACCTTATATCGCTCAACGGTACCATCAGAGTGATATTTGATTTTATAAACCCACTTACAACCGATGGCGGATTTACCTTTCGGGAGAGGAGATAAAACCCAAGTGTTGTTGAATTCAAGGGCGTGGATTTCTTTAGCCATAGCTTCACGCCATTCAGCTGATTTGATGGCTTGAGAATAGGATTTTGGTTCTTTATTCTCAATGATATTGATAAGGAAGGCTCGATGAGAATTGCTCAAATTTGATAATGATAAATAATTTTTCAATGGAAAAGCACTTTTTGATGTGACATGATTAATTTCACATACGTGGTCCGTGAGACGAACAGAAGGAGTACGAAGACGTTGAGGATAACGACGGACTGGAGGGTTGATTTATGTAGAAGGATTTTATTGGAGAGTTTCTACAGGAATTGGTGAGATATCGGAGAGTTATCATCCTGAGGAGTGGGAATAGTTACAATTGTGTCATTTGGATTATTATTGTGACTATTTCCAGGAGGGTTACTTGGTTCAATTGGTAAAGTGGAAGATGAGTCGTCAAATTCACAATCAAGAATTTGAGTGTTGATGCTTATTTCATTAGGGGAGGAAGGAGATTGAAGATCTTGATAAGGAAACATAGTTTCATAAAACTGAACATCGCGAGAGACATATATTTTGCGAGTGTTCATATCATATATGCGATATCCTTTTTTATTAAAAGGGTAACCGACAAAAATACCAGGTTTGGACCGCTCATCAAATTTGTGTTGAATATTCATATTTTTGGCAAAATAGAGACATCCAAACACACGAAGTGATGAGTATGAAGGAGGGGAACCAAGTAAAATTTGATGAGGAGATTGATATTTCAGGATGGGAGTTGGAAGTTTGTTTATGAGGTATGCTGCAGTGAGTACACATTCACCCCAAAAGGAAAGGGGTAAGTTTGCTTGGAAACGTAATGCTCTTGCGACGTCTAGAAGATGTCGATGTTTGCGCTCCACAACTCCATTTTGTTGAGAAGTTGCAACACAACTACGTTGATGAATAATGCCATGGTCATGGAACCATGTTTGGACAAAAATTATGAACCATTGTCGGAACGAATGGTTTGAAGTTGGGGAAGAAAAATGTCCCCATCGTCGGAGTTGATTTGATTAATTTTAGTGTTGAATTGGCGATTTATTTGATTAAAAAAATGGATTAACATAGTGAATATTTCAGATTTATGTTGCATTAGATATAACCAAGTACATCGTGAATAATCGCCGACAATTGTTAAAAAATAACGTGATCCATTGTTTGATGGAATGGAAAATGGACCCCAAATGTCGACATGAATTAATTCAAAACAATGAGATGAATATGATGTTCTTGAAGAAAAAGGTAAACGTGATTGTTTCGCACGTGGACAAACGTCACAAATAAAATCTTTATTCGCATTAATATTTGGAGAGTTCTTAACAATAAAATTGAAACGTGACATAGATGGGTGATCGAGGCGTAAATGCCATAGGTCAACCTTATTACAATGCTTAGAACTAAAAAAAGAACTTGATGGATGATCAAGGCAATAGTGATCCTTGTCATGTTTATTTAATGCTGGTTCCTCATTCAGATAGAAGAGTCCATTCTGAGCACTACCCCGACCAATCGTCTTCTTCGTTGCTTGGTCCTGAAATGTGCAACCAGAGGATGAGAAAATGACATCACAATTTATTGATTTGGTTAATTGTGAAATAGACAATAGATTATATTTGAAAGTCGGAATGTGATAAACATTCGTGAGTGTAAGTGACGGTGAACAATTTATAGTGCCGATGTGTTTCACGGACGCGTGAGAACCGTCGGGCAGTTGAACATGGATATGTTTATGAACAGGGAAATATGAAGAAAAATAAGAAAGAGATGTGCATATATGATTAGAAGCACCAGAATCAATAATCCAAGAAAAAGGAACACAAGCAAAGGTTGTACCTGCTAAGTTCACAGATGATCCCACAGTGTCCTCTTTAGCTAAGAGGGATAGGAGTTTTTGATATTGTGCGCTGGAAAGTTGATTAGCGGAAGTGGATGATGATGGTTCTGATTTCTTTGGTGGCTTATTTGGGAAGCCATGGATCTGATAGCAAGTAGCAATAGTGTGACCATACTTATTGCAATGTTCACAATACGGACGCTGCCGTTTTCCTTGAGTGTGATACTGCACTTTAGAGGCTTGAAGCGCCGCTGATTCTTCAGCAGGGAGAGGGCGAAAATTGATCTGTTGTTGTTTTTCTTCCTGGCGTACTATATTATAAATACGCTGAATTGTTGGAAAAGGATCCATCAGAAGGATTTGACTGCGGACGGCAGAAAAGCGGTCATGAACTCCTTGAAGAAATTCCATGGCCCGGTCCTGATTTTGTTGGTAAATAATGCTTTTAGCATTACCGCATATTCAAGGATTGACAGGAGCGATGGAATGGAGTTCATCCCAGAGAGATTTCAATTGAGTGAAATACAGAGATACAGACATGCCCTCTTGTTTAAGGGCAGAAATAGATTGTTTCAACTGATATATTTTTGGAGCATTGGACTGAGAGAAACGATCCTTGAGATCGGTCCAGATTTGTGCCGCTGTTTCAGCATATAGAATGTTGGGGCGAATCTCGGTTGAAACCGAGTTGAGAAGCCAACTTGCAACCATATCGTTGCAACGTCACCATTTAGGGATATCATCTTCCTTCTTCGGACGGGTTAGGGTTCCATCGACAAAACCGAATTTATTTTTGGCACGAAGTGCCATTGTGACGGTGCGGCTCTACGAACCATAATTATCGACAGTAAGCAAAGGGGTAACCAGGACAGTTGCAGGGTTGTCGGAATGGTGGATAACATAAGGATCTGTGTTGGAAGTGGTTGTGGAGTGATCATTGATGGGTGGATTTTGAGAAGGAATTGGGATGGAGGATCCTGGCGGTGGAACATCAGACATGGTGATAAGTGTAAATAAGTGTGATGATGAAGAAGGATGGAAACAAAGCGATAGAAACAGAGTGATTGAGATTAACCAGAAAAAAACTGATACCATATGAGAAAGGGAATGGATCGATACATACAAGAAGAAACAAGAATGTTGTATCGTAAAATTGTTGTTTTTATTCATTGACATAACGTGTTTAAATATACACAGAGGTGGAATAATTTGTTCCTACAATTATGCTATCAATAATTACATGAATATCAATGATTACATGAATACAAAGTCAAAACAATAATTACAAATAAAGAGGATTAATTCTATCAGGTCAAACAAATATTGTAGTATCAATTTGTATCTTCAGGAGTAATTGCTTGCTTTATCCTTAACAAGGGATTGTGACCTTCTTTAATGTATCCTTAACAGGTGTTACTAATACTATTCTAAAAAGACAAGTAAAAAGGAACGGAGGAAATATTTTTTAATCACACGTAATATTTTATGGAATTAATTATCATCATACATCATAAATTAAAAAAAAGACAATGACATGAATTTCAAATATATATTTCAATTCAAACAAAGTTGGTGATAAAAAATACATAGATTTTTGAATACAAAATACAATCGATAGGTTTGGCCAAACTTTTTTACAATAATAAGTTGGGCCAATTTTAAATGTGACATGTTGTATGTTACTAGATTGAATTAAATATATGATTGTTTGATAATACAACTATTAATTCGATTCATCAATTCTTCAATTCTTAAAAATTAAGGAAAGTCAGAACAAAACAAATCACATCAGTTTTATCTTATCTTATACTTAAAACACCGGTTAGCATGACCTATACTAAAATTTTAAGGTCATGCTAAACAGTGCACCAGGTGCACTTGTTAAGCATTCCAAAAATAGAAATAAAACAAAAAGTTAATGTTAATAAAATAATATTTTACACTTTCAATGCATTGAATGTATGCATTTCATGACAGATTTTCTTTATTTATGTGCTTAACTAGTATACCGGGTGCACTATTTAGCATTTTCCAAAATCTTAAATACAAAACATTCTAAAATCAATTTATAAGAAGATATCATAAAGAAAATTTACTTCACGCGTGGTTATTTTCACAGTAAAAATAAAACAACACACAAGTCCAAACTCAGGCTAGAATTCATAACTTGAACAAATTCACTACAGAAAAGCCTCACAATGTGAGATTTGAAGTCCAAATACTATAGCATTTCAATTTTAAAATGATATTTTATGGTCTGTTTCTTAAAAGATGAAACATTTTTCAGCATGGATATTAATAATATGTTCCACTGATAATAGAAAGTTGTCTTCAAACATTTTGACCCCTAGTGGATTAGAACTCTAAACCTCTATCTATGTCCTTAAAATAGGTGGTGTAGCTCGAAGAATGTTGGGATATTGGTATAAGATGAATACTATGGAACAAACATGTAATCCAAGTAGCATTTAATACGATTATAGTTGAACAAATACAGCCTTTGACTTCTTGTAAACATGGTAGGAGGAATCTACAGTAGTATCCGAATGCAACAAAGATTGAGTAAAAGAATTAGCTCAATTTTTTTAGGTACGCTAAACGGTGTGTAGGATTAAATAAACAAAAATAAAAAAGTATAAATAAAAAAAAAATGTTAATTAATGTCTCCGAAATAGTACTAGTTAAGGATACTAGTAAAAATAGTATATTAACGTTGAAATTTGAGTAGTTAACATATCTAAAGTATGAATAATGTTGTTTCTAAGGCAAAATTTAATTTTTTTGGATTCCTTAACTAGTGTCACAGAGATACTATTTAGCATGATCCAACATTATTTACTGTTGTCGCAATTTTTACACTATTTTGCATCACAACCGTCCAATATGAAATCGACATTTGATATTTCTTAAAACAAATTTTATTAATATATAATCTGAACACTCCAATTAAAAATGTACTATGATAATATAAAATAGCATCCATCTTACATATTTCTAATTATGTGACCTCTTTTCCATATAGTTTTTGTTTTGATGTCATTACAACATTTTATTTTTTGTAGTAAAAGAGGTCTACAATTTTTTTTATAGAATTACGTAAATATTTTTAGGTATACAAGTTCTTTAATTATCAGCAAAAAAAGACTTGAAACCTTATTTGAAGGGATCTCTATAATATAAATGTTAGAAGAATTAAAAAAACTAAAATTAATTATAATCACTTCTATTTCTCTCCCGTCAAATATGATTAAACTCTATCTGTAAATTCAACTTTAAAAGCTTTTCCATATAACTCATCAAGGTATGTGAATTACCGCTGAAATGAGACAATTGATTACAACCATTCAAATCAAATATGAAATGAGACGGGAGACTAGCCCCATATTAGCATAAGTGAAATTCTTATTTCTCCCTTTCTATAAATAAATCATGATTGTGCAATCTTTTTAATCATATTCAATGTTATCTCAATGTTTGATATTAATGTCACTATTTGTTCATGAAAATAAAAAGTCATGTTAACTAATGTCTACATTAGTTAAAAAAAATTATTTATTATATTTAGTTTTTTAACATTTTTAATGAAAATATATACCACTAAATATCTACACCACTAAATATCTACCCCTTACGTGTACTGACTAACTTCATTACTAGTATAATTTGCAATAGAATAATTTTTCAATTATATATGATAATCACATCCCAATAAAAAGTAGATAGCCAACTAATACTGCTAAATATTTTTTATAGCAAAACTCAATTTTAAAAAAACTACATTTATATACTTAGGCGACACAACATTAATATGCATGATTTTTTGAACTATTTTCAGAAGGTCTACCATATCTGGTGCTAGAAAATAAAAAATGTCAAATGTAAATGGTATAAAACACGTTGATTGTCAGAGCTAGTTTTCTCATGTTTGATCATTTTGTTTGAGTAGCTTTGAGGGTCGCTCGTCCTACCGTAAAATCCTAACCTCGATCCCATAAATGGAGAAACTCAAATCAAATCTACATAAACATTTTTCTCTCCTACCTACCCATCCATACATCAAAACATTCACAGGCCGAAGTGTCAATCTCCTTTCTCGTGGGTCAGTAAAGAAATTCATCGGTGTTTCTTTTTTCACAAATTTTCTGCACACCTAAAAATATTAAAAAACATATTTTTCACAAAATCATGTAATCATGTCTGTATTTGAAATCTAAAAAACTCCGTACAATGATTTTCGTACTCTCCAAAAATATCAAAATATACTTTAAAACAAACAGAACAAACCTCATCTTAAAAAATAACGGAATCATAATGGGGTATTAAAGATAGAATGATACTATAATGCAATACTAATTTTTAAGAAAATGTTTTTATTTTATGGGTCATGCTATACAGTGCACTCAGTGCATTAGTTAAGCATACTCAAAAAGAAAATAAAAAGATAAAATTAATGTTATAGAAATAACTTTTTGCACCTTTAACATATTAAATGCACAAGTTTCAAAAAAAAGTTTCCATATTAATATACTTAACCAATGCATTGTTTAGCATTTTTCTTATTCTATTATTAGATTTTTCACTTTTAACAAAAATCGAAATGCACCATGTGAGTTGGACTTTTTCTTTAGCATTGGTTAGTTAGTTGCAAAAAGTAGAATCCCATGGTTGTCGGGGAACATAGGCTGACCCGTGAGAGCGATATTTCCAATGCCTAATAGATTTAATGCGACTGCCCAAACAAATGTTAGAGATCTTCAATGATTATTTTGTTAGAGTATTATATATTTTTTTGACACAAGTATTATATTTTTTTTTATTGCTCATATAATATAATATAATATTAGTATAAAGTTTTTACCACCATTATCGATAATAAATTTTATTCAGAGAATTTATGGACATACAAATTGATTTTATTCTTTCAATCGAATTTTTTCCATACATAACTATGAATTGAACTTCTAAACACATGTTTAAGAAAAACAAGACGCTTATCACTTTAAACCAATTTATTATTGATAATTCACTTTGACTTTTATACGCTACTAATAAATACTAGTCTCTACAATATCACGTTATTTATACAATTTATATATATATTGCTTCAATGATACAAAACTAAACGATAATATTAAAATCTACCATACCACATCATGTATAGTTCCTCCAATGAGACACAAATTTTTTTTTGACTAATGAGCTGTGAATAATTTTTTTAGAAAAACTGATTTATAAAAATTAGAGATTCTCATGATTTTAAAAGCAAACTATACATTTAATTTATTCTTTTCCTTATTTTCTCCATAACCAACAAATAATAAAAATAATTTTTATATCTTCCCATGCAAACTTATTTCTAGTAAAATACAAATATGCATAATTCAAATTATCATATTTTGTTTACTTGAATTTTTAAGATAAGCAAACCACACATGTTATTGCCAAACTAGTGGTTTGGCCAATTTTGATGACAAGGAAAGGAACAGTGATGTTTGTCTTGTAAGTGAGAGTATTATTTGTAAGTATCAACATTCAAATGAGAATGAGGTGGTTGTCGTATTATGAAACATCACTAATTTTGTTCATTATCGTATTAATGTATTATGTATGTATGCACCACTGTATTTTTGTCCTCTTCTTTTCTATAGCATGTTCATGTTCTGTATTATACAAGATATAGCCAATAAGCCAATGTTATTCCATCATTTTATTCTTTGACATTCTTTTCATTTCAGTGGACCATAGAAAAGAAAACTAAAATAAAATCAAACCAATCTATATTTATACTTATTATATAAGGATGGAGTAGTACTGTCAATTTTTATAAGCTTAATTTGGCATATATGAAAATAAGACATTGTAGCTTCTTATATATATAGATAATATTTTGTATATTATATATTGAATTTTGTTGGTTGGTTATAGCATCTTATTTTCAAAAGAATGTTTTTTCCCTTCTCTTTTGATTATATATTAGAGAAGTCGGATCATCTCTTTTATTAACAATTTTATGATTTGTTAACGAAGAGAGAGTGAGATAAAGAGAGATAATGTTAAAAGAGAGGAATATATAGTGAGAGAAAGTCTAAATATTCTTATAGATATGTCGTCTTATAAAAGTATAGTTTAATTAGTAGAGTCATTGATGTTAATATGTAGTAGTTCAAGTTTTATGCTATAATTCCACATTTTTATACATTTAAAATGCGAGTCTAGCCTTGATCGAAAAAAAATGTGAGTCTAGCAACTAACTAGACCAATAGATAAAAATATAAGATATTACTAAATATGTTACCAATCATTTTCTCTATTACAAAAGAGTTTGTTTAACCAACTAAAAATATTTTTTTTATTGAAAAATAATAATAATTTATTAAAAAATTATACATTTAATTATTTATAATAATTTTTTATTGAAAAATAATCTTATTTATCTCAAACTATGCATTCAATAATTATTTTACCTCCTTTTCTAATTTACAATAAATATGATGATAGCATAATATTCTCAATAGAGATTGAGGTAGTATAAAATTTCGTTAAAAAAAGTTGATATATTTGATACAAGTTTTAGAGTACTATGATAATTAAATATAGGTCACGTCATGCAGTAACTAATCTCTTCAAGTACTACTATTTGTTAAGGAAATTGTAAATTTTGTATTGAAAAAAAAATTCTATATTTTGAAAACATGAATTATATAAATTTAAATACCAATTTATCATATAACACTCCTTAATTATAGTGTGCTCCACGAACACTGGTTAGAATTTTCCATTAAATATTTGTATTTTAACTAAAATGGTTATGTTAACAATTAGATAAACCAAGGGCTATATTGGTAGTTTCACACATTGTTTAGCTATATATAGCCTCATTATAGACAAATCCTCTTTAATGTTTTGGAAAGAATCTTTCATTTTGAACCAACTACCAATACCAAGAAATTCAGAGATACAATAAATCTCCATGAGAAAAGAGTAGCAAAGTTCCAAATTTGAAATTGAAGTCCTTTGGAATATGTGACATGTCTTCTGACTTCTTTCTGATAGAGCAAGTACCAAAGGAATTAACAATGGTATGGGTGCTAAGTTACTATGACACATTGCAAAGGAGTGGACACGACTCATCCATCTACATGATAATGATTACTATGTGGGAAGGTCACAAAATTCAACTTATATGCTAATAATTACTCACTCCATTCTTTAATATAAAAAAAAAAAAAAAAATCACTTTTTAGATACATTTAAAAATTAATGTATCTAGACTATATTATTGACTATATACATCAATTTTTTAATGTATCAAAAAAGTAAACTTTCTCTTATATTAAGGACTAGAGGGAGTATTAGTAGGAGCAGTGGTGGAACCAGAAATAATATTAGGTCTGAGTATAATTTTAACTACAAATGCACATTTATTGGTATGAGATTTTCGAATCGAGGTCGTCCATATCCGACCGTTTTTAACTAATAATATATATATTATTTATATACTTAAATTATAATAAAAGTAATTAATTTTAAGGATTTAATCTAAATATTTGAGATTAACACAAAAGCAAGCAAACATTTTTTTTTTGGTATTTTGGGTTATATTGCATGAGGTAAAAAAATTAAAATCAAAGAAAAATAATAATGATAATAATACATATTTTTACTATATATAAAAAAGGAAACAAAGTTGATATTTTTAGTATTTGTGATAAAGAAAACATAAATATATTCTTGGAATTTTTAGATATTTTTAATAATGTATATAAACAAATAAAAGAAAATGAACCAATCGTTAGTTGGTTCAGTGGTGATTGGCGCTGAACTTGGTAGGGAGGACCACGGTTCGATCCCCCGCAACTGCGATCGGGAGGGGGCTGGAACCACTTGATGCCAGAATTGACCTCCGAACCAGATTAAACTGGTAAGTAAAAACCAAAAAAAATAAAAGAAAATGAAAGAAAAAAAAAAACAAAAGGGAGAAAGTGGGAGTTGAACCCAAGACCTACATGCTCAACCAAAAAACAAACCATTAGACCAATGTGCATTCCAATAACATAATATAGCTTAACTAATACTATATATATTAAAACATCATTTTGTGTCACTGTTCATCATCTTCAACCTCTCACCAAAATCTCAAAAATCGTTTTTTCCATTCCTGCACCAAATTGGACATGTAAATATATCATTTTACTCATAATTTCACCAGGATTATGAATATACACTTAAATTTTACTAATCCTTGATCAAACTTCAAAATTTTAGATTAAAACAAAATCCCTAAATAGATAAAAAAAAAAATTGAATTTGGTGGAGTCTGGGCACCTGCCCAGCCTTGCTGGGTGCTGGATTCGCCCCTGAGTAGGAGCCCAGTTCAAAAAATTATATTACTAGGAGTCCGTTTATGACCATAGTTTAATCGATAGAAATATTGATTTTATATGTAGTGTTGGAATTTCAATTATAAATTTCTCACTTATTTATTTCAAGAAGTGGATTTTTAGTATTAAGCTATTTGAGAAAAAAATTATGCTAGTATGAGCCAATGCCATTGTCCTTTTTCTTTGACAAACAATTACTTTCTTCTATCACTATCATAAATAAATTTGATTTTCCAAAATATAAAGAAAAATTAGTTAAAGAAAATTAATATATTTGGTTAAAAATTTGGACTAAATATATCAACTTTATTTGACTAATTTTCCCCTATATTTTGGAATAGAGAATATTATTTATCATATACATCATTTTTATAATGTATAAAAAAAGTTAAATTTACTAATAATAATAATGACAGGGAAAAATGTCTTTTAACCTTTTACCTATATGAAATAATATAAATTTATTTTTTTAAAGTTAATCCTCTTATTCTTAGGGAAAGAGGACTCCAATAGTCTAGAGTTTAGCCTCACGTATGTAAAGTCTGTCTAAAAATTATTTTCACTAAAAATCAAATTCGATTTTTTTTTTCCGAATAATTTACCCTAAGAAGAGCTCATTAACCTCTTGAACTCAATATCTTGATTGAGAATGAGATAATAGTTATTTAAGTGAAGACGATTTTGGTTCTCACAATTTTTTTACCGTCTAATTTCGTGATAAAAGTAAAATTCAAAATTAATTTCTGACATTTCCTTGATGACAAATTAATTTTTCTATCATAGTAAATTAAAAATTAAGTTATCTTGAATATAAAAATATTATAGACTAATTTAAATTTTATTTCATAAAGACTTAATTGAGTCATAAAAAATTGTGAGGTCCGTCTTCACTCTAATAACTTTATTGTAAGAAGTATGGATCACATAAAGGGCAGCATGGTCGTTAGAGAAAAAGAAAAGGCAAGAAAAAGTAGTAATAAACATAATTATTGAGGTGCATTTAGAGGTCAATGTTTTGATTATAAATATAATTTATGATGTGGTTCAATCAATATAATTGTTGATTAAGAAATATTTTTATTTTTTTATAAGCAAACATTGTATTAAAAAAGAGTATAAGGAGTACTGAAATCCTTGTAATACAATAAATTTTTTAAAATATTTTTGTTATTTGTTTGTGTGTGCGTGCAAATTGAGTATTTTTTTTTTTTTTGCTAGTAACAATATAGATTAATCTATCAAATTGAGTATTTTTCCTATCTTGGATTTGTACATCATTTTTAACTATAAATTATTTTTATTTATCTTAAATTGGAAACATCATTTTTTTCACCGTAAATAACTATTGGTAATAACAATTAAATATCTATGAAGTTGGGTAAAACTACTATGAACAAATTTATCCCTCAAAAGTTTTAACTTTTAAGTTGCATTCACATGTTTAGACTTTGGAGTATTATTTAATAATTGGCTATAAATGCTCTTGACGGTACAACTACAAATGATTTTGGTGCCTATATTCTCTATATTTGCTCTATTTACGGAATGGTTACAATCCTGTGTAATAGTTGAACTGTTGAAGGGTCAAATGAACAATATCTAGATTATGGTACCAAATAAGACATGTGAACATTGCAAAGAGATTGGAGTACAAGCAACTAGTAACTAATAAATGGCCTAAAGGTGTTATCAATTATTTAAAGAATGTTAACAGGTGGTTTTAGGACATTAGTTAAAAAAACTTAAATATAGTAAAATTATATTAAAATTTGTGTAGAATGTTTGTAAAATATAAAGGTGTTATTTTCAATAGAAATTTTATCCTTTTATGTTCTTAACGGCTTAACTAATGTTTCGGGAACAACAGTTAGCATGATTCTTATTTAAAATATCGTCTGCCCTTCATAGCTCCAACTAGAAAGACTTACGGATCATGTCAATTGTAAGGGTTTAATTTATTTATGGCGACTTTCTATAGTTGGTTGGTCGTAAGCACTTACTTAGAACTTCCAAGTCTCTATTGAAACTGGCATTGCAGAAGTTAATGTTTAGGTATTGCTACACAAATGGTCAAAAATTGAACCTACGGTGGCACTTTAGACAATCAACTCGAGGATAGGCACCAAACTCTGGTGCCCGTCGGGGCGTTATCAAAGGATGTAGGTCGAAGTAGATTTCACAAAATGAGAGGAAATTTTTTTAACATGAGCAAGGTGTTGAAGCAAAAGGATGTATGCTATATTTGGACATCAATCAATGTCTTCGATTTAACGTTGGAATCATGTAAGACATTTGCAAGACATTTTTATGTGTTTTGAACAACAAATAAGGAATGTTTACAATCTGTTAATACTTAATATCACACATCAAAGTCAAACATAATATACAAACTAAATTCACATTTCTGCTATTATCAATCAACACAAGATATCTGTCAAATTATCAAAGTTTGCGGAACCTGAAAGTTCCATTGAATTCATTATTTTACTGTATACAAGCAAGAATTTATTGAGGCTTTGCAGCACCACTACCATTTTCCTGTGGATTATTATGAACTGGAGTAGATGAACCACTCCTTCTGGAGCCACTATGACCTCCTGTTATGGTCCTTCCCATAAACTTTCCTGCTTTGCTAATTCCGCTACCGAAGGCTCCAAAACCACTGGTAACAAGCCCGGCTCCACCAGCAATACCAGTGCCGACAAGCCCGGCTCCGCCAACAATACCACTTCCAACTAGTCCAACACCAGACCCTACTAGTCCAGCTGCTCCGTCAAGTGCATCCATTGTGCTACCTATGACGCCGGCCGCTTTTAGTTTCTTCCTTTCTTCTAAGATAGCTTTTTCTGCTTCTAGTGCAGCCAATTGCTCTTCCTTGTTAAACTGGTAATAGAAGACCTGAAATTCCAACATGATTATTACTTTTAATAAGCTATAAGCTACAAAGGCTATACTTCCATTTATTATAAATACGGAATAAAAGGGCTATAAGTGAACAACAAATAAAGCAGCTTAAAATAAGTCATTGAGCTTTAGGCCTAACTCAACCCCAAAGAGGACTACTTTGACCACATCTCTAGTCGATGCAACAATCCCTTATGTCCAGGATATCTTGGACGAATGTGGGGGGTCCAATAACAACTCTACTTCAATACTGTTGTAGAATTTATAGTTAGGCCTAACACAACTCCAAAAGCCAGCTAAGAGTTTCGACAATATGCCTAGTTGATGCGGAATCTCATCTATAACCATTGATAAGACCTAAACCCTAATTAGGGAAGGCAAAAAAAAACCTTCTCATTACATTTCTCAGTTTCTACCAAAAACTACGATGCACAGCGCCATATTATTAATGTCAAAGTCAAATAACCAGATCAGTTGCATGTACCTTTATAGTCAAGGTTCCTCGATCCTTCTTATCTTTCACCTTGAGTGTATCAAGTGATGATAGCAGATTCAATTGAAGCTCCTTTTCATTTTGTACTTCCAGGTCAATAAGGGGTACTTTTACAATTCCCAGTCTCTTATCTTGCCCAATGTCTTCATCAAAAACCTGTTTGGAGAGTCATGCACATCGCTTATGTTAGTTGTATTAAATCAAGCAGGGTATATAAACAAGAATTTAATGACTATATATATACTCTTAATAAAATTACATTGTCGTCCAATTATATATATCTTGTAAATATTTCTTGAGATGTTTTAGAAAGTGACAATAAAGTGACATCACATCAAGATACATAGAATGATTCATTGTCAGTGTAAACAAGTTTTACACCGATGTCGCATTTTCTATAAGTAATTAGCATACTTTTGGTGGGAATTGTTTTGAAAACAAAGGGTCAGAACACATCCTTAAGATAGGAGAAATAAGAGTGTGTCATAAAACCTCGAGAGTGAGTGACTGAGTCTCCTTGTCTTCTGCAATCAACTCAAATGTTTGATCCCAAACGGGATTCAAGTTGTTATTAACGACCTTGGTTTTAACCTTGAATAAGGGTCGAATGGACAAAACTACATAAGGATCTGATTTTCCAATCATTTCCATATTCTTTAAACCAGTCGCTTTCACTACAGTCACTTTAAGACTTCCTTGAGGTTTAAGCTCCAGTTCACTGCAAGAAAGAAAAAAATAGTGCCACTCAAATGTTGACCAAACGAGATGAAAAATGATTGAAAGATATAGTAACATATACAGTCCTGTTTTCATCTGCAATCAGAAAGATATATAAAAAAAGGCATAAACTTTGATAAGATTCATATTTACCTAATATCAACAGGTATCCCGCCAAGTGGAACAACAATCCTATGTGGCCATTGGAGCATATCAGTAACAATTGTTTCCACAGTATCCTACGAAATGGTAAGTAAAAATAATATTAGTGTTACAAATGTTACTTGAACAGTATAAGAAAGAGATACACAAAACAAACATAACTCACGTCAATCATATCTGAAATTCCAGGCAGAGCAGTTAAACTTCCACCAACAGCTTTCAGAGTATAATCAATCCTTGGCTTCGGCTGATTCAATTTTTAATGAAAAAGTTAGTGATTCCAAGAGTGACAAATTAGTCAGCTAAGATGGAATAATGTATTTGGCAAAGATGATAAAATTTTTCAAACATTCAATTAGAATATCGATTTTGGCAAAGAATGGTGTTTACATATAAAAGATTGCATCCCCATACTCACAATTTTGAAAGGGGCATGATCCTAATGATGGCGCTAACTTCATCATTTAGGTGAACCAATGAATTTGATATTTCAATGCAATTGAAATATGTTTAATGTGAACGGACCTATCATTTATGAAGCTCAGACACAGACACCAAACACGATATTGACACTAACATGTAGATACTAATAATAATTTAAGAAAATGGAAGTAATTGTATGTAGCCACATGTGTCAGTGTCATGTTATTGTTAGACACTGACATGTTTCAGACACCAAAAACGCTTCAATCTGAAGTGTGCTACATAGCCTATTATCCACCTTTTTGGTTTTGGCATTATCCAACCATTATCGAAGTAATAATACACAAATTCTTACCGAAAAAGGAGAAACAAAAGCCAAAAACAATCCTATCTTGTAGTGACAAGATGCACATGCAACACCAAGTAAATGATTAAACCAAATGCTTCAAACTCAGTCCACATGACTCTAAATGAGATAGTTTTTAACAATCTTAAGAAATGAGCCATTATATGCTTTTATATGTAATTTTGTGCCTTCACATACAAACTAATTGTACTCTTTCCCTCCACGTTCCCCAAAGATTACCTCGGCAAGTAGAGCAACAACAACGGCAGAAATGCAAGGGATCTCTTCAGCAAGTTGGAATATAACACGGATGACAGTAAACACTTTTAGATCCTTCAACTGAAGAAAAAAGAAAAGCAATAAAAATCAAATTTTGACAAAATATAGAAGGGACCCAATGATATTCATATTCAACAGAAAAGTATTCTGCTAAGTATACCTGAATAGGGATTGACGCAACAAGTGCAGCTTCAACGGCCAAAATAATACTGGGATCACCACCCCATCGGAAATCTATGTCCATTATGATTTGACCTTTGGTAAGACTCTGCACACGAATACCTGTATGGATGGTGAAATTATGTAAAATTGCATTTACATAATACCTCAATTCCTAAATATAGGACCGGCCCCATCGACTAAATCATGAGAATTAAGAAAGTTGATAATAGTAATGAATTCAATTACAATTAGTATTGTTTTCCAAGTTTATTAAAACAATAATTAATGCAGTTGAAAATTTGAAAGAGAGTCCTATAAAAAGGAACAAAGAAATTTCTCAAGAGGGTCCTAATTTAGAGATGGAGCCTGGAGGTAGCATCATGGTACTCGGTCTTACCGAATACTATGTTTCTAAGTTAGCTGTTAAATGTTAATAATTTCTATCAGTAATTTAAATACACTTTTTTGCAGAAAAAAAAAATCGGCAGATAATGCAACGCTTCCATATACTTTATGTGGATTTTGACAAGCAACATTACTGTCTTAAGGCTTGTGTAGTGTATAGTGATATTTGAACTGGACTGTTCTGGATGGTCGGAACGGTTTGACTGGAAGTCGAGCCCAAATTGGTCTAGCTTGTGGATCATTTATGCTACTGAACTGGTCATTATGTTACCAAACCCAGCTGTTAGAATTGGTCTAGTTGGTCTAATTCATTGAACTGGGAGTTATATGAAAAATTATTCATGAAAGTGGAGAAGTGGGAATTGAACCAACAAGAGAGGTGCAGCACTGCACCATGATAGCCTTTAGTATGTAATGTATATATCCATTTACTATATACATACTATATCAGGATGTTGTAAGTGTAACTGTAAAAAAATCCTATATTGATTCGGTAAGGATCCAACTTAGGCACAGGCAGTCCACGTAATAGCTATTTTCTGCTACACCAAAGTTATCATTTGATTCCTATAGCTATATGCATACTTTTAATATATGCCACCTATTTTAATTAAACAAAAATATTTCCGGTCAATATTTTTGCATATAGGTCCAACTGGTTTGAACTATATATTTCCAATGCCCTAACCAAATCAATCACCAAACTGAAATGTATTCCCAAAAAATAAACTGAAACAAACATTATCTTACTGGGGAAAAGAATGTGAAGAGGAAACAAAACTTTTTTATAATACCTTCAATTTTTGGAGCTACATTTCCTAATGACAGTTTGCTGAACTTCAATGAAGTAATTCCAGGAGGTCTGTACTCTTCCAGGAGAGGTTCAACTGATTCCCTGATCACCAGTGTTGCGGCCTAATGGTGCACAAAATACATCACAACCAAATCATCTATTTAAACAGAACAAGGATTTACTATTGTTTGGATAAACAGGTGCTTATAGCATAAGCATTTATCTCATATATGAGCTTATGCATAAGCTATTTCTATAACAAAAGATAAAATAAAATAAAACTGGTTTCATATAAGCTATAAGCTATATTCTGGAGAGTTTATGAAAATAAACTAAAAGCAGCTTATAGATATGTCATAAGCTGTTTTCATAAGCTCTCCCAAACAGTCTCACCAATGCTTATTATGCCAGTAGATAAGCTCAGATAAGTCAATCCAAATAGATCATGATTGACTTGATGGGGTGTTAGATGCAATTTTGATTACAATTTACAAATAAAATATATTGTGCAAATAGCATGCTCAACTACAGGCTAAAAATGAGGTAAGCATTAAGCACTTGTAAGATTGTTTGAGAACTTATGCAAAGTGCAAACAACTCATGACATGTCCATAAGCCGTTTTTAGCTTATTTCCATAATCTCTCGGGATAGCTTATGAAAACAGCTTATAGCTTATATGTAAACAATTTTTTTTTTATTTTTTTTTTTTTATAAAAATAGCTTCTAATACATAAGCACATATATGAAAATAGCTTCTAATACATAAGCACATATAAGTTCTAACATCTAACATGAAATAAATCTAGCAAAAAACAATACTCACTTCTGCTACAAATGGCCAAAGTTTGCTGAGGAGCTTGTTTAACCATTTCACCTGATAAAAGCCGATGCAATAAAGAGTCAAGAACAGAAAAATTATGGAAATAATAGGTTCACTGCATAAAATAATTTCATATGCCAGGTTATATATTGAAATGGAAGATTCTCACCTGCTCGTATACAGGAAAAGATATCCACTCAGGAAGATTTTCACCACAAAGTTTCTTTAAATCATCTCTGTTGAGGGATCCAAGGAGTTTGATGTCAACAGCCTGCAAAGCAAAAGAATGACAAATGTTAAGACAAGAAAAAGTTACCAACAAATTAAAACCTAAGTATGCATAGCTACATATTTTTCCTCCCCCGCCTGTATCAGTATATATTCTTATACGATGAATATGTTACAAAAAACATATAATTTTGTGACTTTAGTTTGTAAGAAATATGGAACATGTATCATATCCAGATCAGAGGCGTCTCATTAGTTGGTAAGAAGTGTTTAAAAATAATTATAATTCCTGAATACAGTTCACAGTTTTCTATCTCTGTTTGGAACAAAGTCCGAAAAATTCAAAAAACAAAGAAACCAAAAAAACAGCTTTTTTAATGGATTGAAATGGTTGTGTAATTATGTTCCTATGATGCAAACCAAACTGAAAATAATACCACTGAATACTGATACATGTGCCTCTAGTATTTACACACAATTATCATACTAAATGACTGGTTGTTAAATTTCATTTGAGGTTTGATCTTATTGACCATACACTAGGAAGCCCAGATACTTCAAAAATGGATAAGTATCGGTGTTCGATACAGGTACGCATCTAATGCTTCCTGATACATACTCATAGTATCCAATATTTTTTTTATTCTTTCTGAAAATATTTTCCTTTCCTCAATACTGCTAAGGTACATTTGTAATACTTCTCATATACATCTTCGATACTTCTTACAGACTAAATACAACATGTTCTCAATATGCCACACTTACTAAAACGACAAAATTGTTTGTTTTTGGTGACATAATATATAAACTGATATAGGTCTGGAGATTGGAGAATATATGTAATGTAACTACACAGTATTGGCTACTGATGTGTTTATGTATTTATGCGCAATTAGCTATGCAACCTTTATAAACATTACGGATTTATTTTTATTTTACACACACACGCATAACCGAAACTGAAAACTAATCCAAAGGGATCAAATCAATGATAACCCCTATTGCTGACCTGGACCGAGGTCTCAAATACTACATCAGTTGTAGAAAGCAATGGAAGATTGCATTTCACCGCAACAATAAAGTAAGTAGTTCAGAGTCAAGAGGTATTGCTTATATGAGTCTGCTTCTACATTTTACTGCAGGACAGCAATTAGTTGATGAAGCATCTCCTAAAGTCCTTTAATCTAAAACCAATTGCTTCACAAAAGCAAATTCAACTCTCTTCTCCTAAAGCTTGTTTTGACCATCGTATTTCATTCTATAATGTTTTACTTTATCCTATATACTAAAATCCACCCGTGGATCTCGCAAGTACAACTCAAATTGTAAAAGATTACAAAGACATGTAATACATTCTGGCACAGGTTCGAACCCGAAATTCCCCACTTATTTGCACCTAGTGTGCGAAATTCAAAAACCACACACACCGATTAAATTTCATTGCAATTTTACAACTACATCAAAGATATTCACACTAAATTCTAAACATTCATAACCAAAACCAAAGTCAACAAATCAATAAGATAAAACAAAACAAAGTAACAAACCCATTATTCATACCTTAGCAATTCTCTTGGAACTTCTATACTTCATCATACGAGCCCATCCAGCCATCAATGCTATGCCGAATATCATCCCCATAAAAATCCCAGAAATCAAACCCATTTTTTCCTAGATTCCAAAACACAAACTTTTCCCTTTCAACACAAAAACAAAAACCCAAAAATCAAAACCAAACACCCACATGAAAAAAGAAGTAAAAATCAAAACTTTAACACTCAAATTGCAAAATAAAGTCAAAGGCAAGTAAAAAAACTGAAACTTTCCATGAAATTTGGGGAAAAAAACTAAAAGGGTGTTCTTCTTCATACCTTAAGTTGGAATGAGATTCTTGAAAGAGACCAAAAGTTGGAACGTAAAAGAGTTGTTTTTTTTTTTTATAATTGCTATGCGTTGTGTTGCTGTGGGACTATCTTCCAACACTGATTTTTCAGAAGTGTAAAAATGTTGTAAATTGTAATGTAGGTTTATTGTTTTTAACGGCGGTTTCGGTGTTGTGTTGGTTCATTTCATATTCACTTCACGAGAGATTAATTGAATTGAATTGAATTGAAATTGGAAAGAAAATATTAATGCCTCTTTATAGCTGAGCTGTACATGTAGGACTCCACAACTTCAACAACGCTGTTTGCATTCTCTACTTTTTTTTTTCTTTACTATTTTGAAGGCAAGTATCTATTTTATTTTCTCTTTGTGATTTTTTATTTTATATCTCATTTTGGTATGATATTTGTTTTGTTAGGATAATCAGTTTTGTTTCGATACAAATTCAATATAGATCTAATGACTCAAATCATCAATGTTGTAAATCTGAAGACATAACATTTGATTTTCTTATATCAATTGTAGATTTTATTGCACTGGTAAATATAAAGTCATTTTATATTATATGTGAGCGTGTTCGTAAATTTATTCTTTTTAATTTTTAACGAGCATGAATATATGATAATTTTGATTTGATGAATTTAGTAAACTTAAAACCAATAAAATAGTGGTATTAACTAAACATTCCTTCCATTCTTAAATAAGTGTCATAGTTGATCATCTCATATATAATAGCTAGAAATAAGTGTCATACTTAATAAGGATAAATAGGTTTTTACCCCCTGCAAAATAAACGAGTTTTCCATTTTCCCTCGTAAAATTATTTTGTAGAAATACCTCCTACAATGTTTAAATTTTTTTTGGTAGTGTATTTTACCCCCATGTTTGGGAAAAAAAATCGGCAGAAGGTAAAATACACTATCAATTTTTTTTTAAACATTGCAGAGATATAAAGATATTCCTACAAAAAAAATTACAGAAGGGAAATGCAAAATTCGTCTATTTTGCAGAGGGTAAAGATCTATTTACCCTACTTAATATATATTTTGGACTACTAATATACTCCCTTCGGTTCTATATATAAGCAACATTTGCCTTTCTTGATTCATTGCAAAAGTAATGAATCTAAACAATAATATTGTCTAGATTCATTACTTTGTCTAGATTCATTACTTTTGCAATGAATTTAGAAATGCAAAAGTTGCTTATATATAGAACCGGAGGGAGTATAGTTTATTTTTTGTGATTAAAGCTAATAACTAGAAATTCATCTCATGGTGTAAATAAGTGGGAGATCTCATGTTCGAACATTAAATTCTTATATATAAAATGTAATATCTCTATCAAATAAATTATGCTCACGAGAACCACTATTGATATATTTAGTTATCTATTTTATAAAAAAAAAAATGAAAATTGTCCTGTATATTAAAAACTTATGGTCAAAATAAATAAATCATGTAATGTACTAGTACATGATAAAACTGTAACATTTAATTTAGTGAGAGTTAGATTTAGAAAGAAAAAAAAAACCTTTATTTCGGTGCATTTTGTAGTACTTCCTCCGTTCCAAAATATAAGTCGTTTTGACCATATTACACAAATTAAGAAATGTAATCATTGTTGTATAGAAAAGAGAAATTATGAGTAAGTTTACAAAATTGTCCTTCATTAATTGTATGGGAAAGATAAATGAAAGAATTAAAAGAAGAGAGAGAAATAAAAAGTTAAGGGTATAATAGAAAAAATAGCATTAAATGCTTCATTGAAATTGTAAAGCGACATATATTTTGAAACAAATTTTTTTTTTCAAAGCGACATATATTTTGAAACGGAGGGAGTAATTAATAATTGTGATTGGCGATGCTGTCAAGACTTGAATTCTTGACTGTTTGAAACGTTTGGTATCGGAGAAAACGGACCAAAGATGAGTAACATAAGGAATTTGTCTCTTTCTAGTTGCTTTTACAAATTACAATGACCTATCATCATATACCCAATTTCATAGGGCAAAAGCCATGTGTTCCTTGACTTTTCAGCCAGGTAATGTCAAGACAACTTCGAAGCTGGCATTAAATTTGGCTTTACCATTATCAATTTTACAAGTTAATCACCATTCATAATAAGACAATACTATTGTAGTATTAATTTTAAGGGTCTTGCTAAATGGTGCCCTCGGATAGAGCTGTCAAAATGGGTCGGGTTAATGGGCTGAGCCATTAGCCCATGGATTTGGGTCAGGTTATAAAAAAGTCGTTAAAAAAATGTCCGGGCCTTTTTTAGCCCAGCCCAACTAGCCAAATTAAAAAATGGATCGGGCTGGGCTTTGGGCTGGCCCGTTTAAAATTTAAAAAAAAAAACATTTTGGGCTAACCCATTTTTTTAAAGTAAGCCCACTACTATTTTCTAATGTTTGCAAAACAAAAAAGAGTATATAAGTCTCTTTTCTACTTTCCCTTGCAAAAAAGAGTTAACTATTTTGTAATATATTTTGATTTTGATTATCTAAGGATGCACTTTGTATGTTGCCACAAATACTCTTACTTGTGCATGAATCTTTATTTGATAGATATATTTTGTATGAATGTTGATTTGATGGTTGTTTTATGTGGTAATTATTTTGTCAGTTGTGTCATTGATCCTTTTTGGCGTGCGCTAAAAAAATTATATGGGTCGGGCTAGCCCATCGGGCTGCATGGTCCAATAGGGCTTGGGCCGGGCTAGAATTTGGCAGCCCATATAGAAATCGGGCCAGCCCAGCCCCGCCCACTTATACGCGCTGGCCCGTCAGGCTGGACCGGGCTAGGCCGGGCTGGCCCATTTGACAGCTCTACCCTCGGGGCACTCTTTAAGGATTTCATTTAAGGAAATATTTTTTTTTAAAAATTGAACATTTCAATTCCCAATGCATTGACTTTACACATTTTCATAATCCTTTTAATAAATCCGTACTATTTAAAGGTTTAAAGAGTGCCCCGGAGGCGCTATTAGCATTTACCTAATTTTAATCACTTATTGACAAAATAAATGTAAGTGGAAAGTATATAGTATGAGATAAATAATTGTAGAAAGTAGTCACTCTTCCAATATATAAATCGTTTTGATTATATTACACAAATTAAAAAATGTAATAATTGTTGTATAGAAAAGAAAAATTACGAGTAAGTTTACAAAATTGTCTTTCATTAATTATATGAGAAAAATAAATGAAAGAATTGAATATAAGAGAGAGAAGTAAAAAGTTAAAGGTATAATAGGAAAAATATCATTAAATGCTTTATTGGAATTGTAAAGCGACTTATACTTCGGAATAAATTTTTTCTCCAAAACCACTTGTAATTTGGATCATAGAACAAATAACTCTTTAATATTATTTACCACGATTTTGTTGAATAAACTATTTGCAAATGGAATTCTATTTTCATATAAGAGTAATGCTAGCATTTAGTAAGAAATATTCATATAAGAAAGAGAAGAATCCGCAAAATTAGGAAATTTGACCAATCAAAAATTGGCTAACCATATGAGAGAGAGTGATTATAATTTGATCAATTAAATATTGCCACCTAAGATTCTTCTTTTTCTTACATAAAAAATTCTTACTAAATAGCATTTTCCTTCCTATAATATACTTGTCCCTTTCATCTTCTATAATAAAATCCATCTACAGTTTCTACTTTTTGACAAGCAATCCATCTATAGTAAAGATAAGCTATATATAATACCATGTTATGTTATATATGGCGGCTATTTTACTACTAATTAAGGAAATAGTTTCCTTTTTCTTTATGTTTTGAAAAATTGCTTTGCATGGCACCAAAAGAAATGGCTTTGCATGTTCAAATAATTTATAGTTATATTTTCTTCATGCACACTCATGAAAGAAAGTATAATTTTCTCTATTATTTGGGGGGGGGGGGGGGGGGGGAGGGGTGGGTATAGAAAGAACGTGTTGTCATTTGTTTGGTTGGAAATTAACAAAAATCCAGCTTAGCAATTTTTGTTATTCTTTGATTTCTTTTGTTATTTATTTTAAAAGGATTCCCCTTTTTTTATTTAAAGGGTCTTATTCCTTTCTTGGTAACAATCAAGGTCCCACTTTGGATAATTATAGAATCGTAAGTGTGGGGGCCATAGCACCTACTCCTCTCCTCTATACTAAAAAATAATAAATTACATATAACTTTTTTTTGATAAACCACTAAATTTGATATTGAAAAGCATGTAAGATATTTTAGTTTTTTTTTTAATAATAAGATATTTTAGATTCGATCATCACTAATTCTGTCATAAATTAAACAAAAAAAAAAAACTCAATTTTTTGTTCAATGTCATTTAACTTAATTTTATAAAATATTAAAAAAATTGGTTTTGACGAAAAAAATGAATAATTGTATTCTCCTAATTATCATTTCTTTTCATTTAATTTAATTTAATTTGGATTACCTCAAAGTTGAAGATTCACTCTTCAACTAAGTGACCTGACATACATTTAGAGTTTTTTCTAAACTACCATTTGATAGATCTCACGTAAATTCAAATTCGTGTATATGATATGTAATCCAAATTTAACTAGTGGTTTATACTTTTTATTTGACATCATGGTTTGTACTTAATAACTTTAATTTTGTAACTCACTTTGTTGTTAGTATAAGCCAAAACTTGTGGTCCAGATTATTAAAAGAACTGTCGGCAATCTAAAGACGGAATAGTATATGTCACGTAGCTTTGTACTTACGGTTATTTTGTTTTGATCAATAGTACACTTTTCTATTATGATCAATTGTACTTACTTGCTTACGATTTATAAAATAAAACAAGAAAAATAAAGTTTTATTTTATTACTAAAGATGAGTGTCATTCAAAAACATCATAAAATATGTTCACAGGCACTCTAGAAAAATTGCAAATAACGTAAGCAAATGAAAATTGATTCGAGTAATTTGAGGTCATTCTACAAATAGGGAAACAATCCTACGTTTGCTAAAATTCATAAGAAATTCAAATTAGTTTACACAACCAAATAGCCAAAAAGGTGTATGCAAACATCACCCTCCGAGACATAAAATGAGAATACGGCACATTCCTCTACACCGATACGCACCACATAAGATCAAAGTGGTTGTAATGCAAGAGAAACAAACTATGCTAAACTATGCAATACTATAGGATTTAAGGGTCAAGACAAGTCCTAGAAAATCATTCATACTTGTACAGTTGTTAACACTAAACATCGTCGTTACCTTGCTGAGCCTTTGACTCATAGAAGAGCCTTACAGTGGAGTAAATAGTAGAAGGTTCAGCCATTGCACCATTGCCATAATCCCCACAAGCTAACCTCTTTGTAACAGGTGGAATGAGAGAAATACCAAGCTCGTCAATGGAGATGAGATGCCGCTCTGTGAAAGGATTGTTCCACATAAAAGTGTTCATGGCTGGTGCAACAAAGAATGGTTTGCTGTAGTCCCAGGCTCTCACAATACATGTCAGTAGATTGTCACACAAGCCTCCAGCAATCTAAAACAATATATATTTTAGTTACCGAAATGAAAACAGTGGCAATTGTCAATTACTCGAGCATAATCGAAACATGCACGTAAACGCTATATAAGATGTGCATACAAAAACTGAACATCATATAACTGATAGGAACATATCATCATGCAAACAAGTCAGAATTATAGAAACTTTAAGTCTTGCTGTACAGCTTGTTTACTTTCTGAAAACATTTTCCGTTTTCAAAATTTATGAAAATTGAAAATGTTTGATCTGTTTTCAGAAGTTGTAAAAGAAAATGGGGAATGAAATATTTTCTCTTGTGTTGATTTGTTGAAGTGAAAATGAAAACAGAAACATGGAAAGTAAATGGGCCTTTAATGTGCAGTGAAATATAAGCCATTTATTTGATCATGCGTGTATGTAGATAGAATAGAATATACAAAATCATCTAATGTTTATCAAACTAATTACCTTTCCAAGAGTGTTTGCCGATAATGGAGCAATGACCATGATATCAGCCCATTTGCGAAGCTCAATGTGAAGCACGCTATCGCCTAGTTTCTTCCAACTAGACCATTCATCCTCGTCCGTATACAATATCACATCCTTGGGAATTGTAGTTCGGTCAATGAAATGCAAAGATGAACTTGTGGCAACTGCTCTTACTTCTGCCCATTCAGAGAAACAATGACAAAGATTTGCAAACTTAACAGCAGCAACACTTCCACTGGTAGCAAGTAAAATCCGAGGCTTCCTGGGGGCAGCACCGACTGGCATACTCTCTCCCACTGAACTCGCAGTTTCTGGGCTGGCCATCATCAACTAGAGATTTCAACAAAGATCTTAAATATCCACCAGTCAAACAGGAGTTTCAGCTTACACATAAAACAAACCATCAAATTGGTAAGTAAAATCCTTTTAGAGGAAAGTACAGAATGAATTGAATAATTGCACAAAGTTCATGTAAACAAATTTTCCTTAGTTATTGAAGTGAAAGTGTGAATATAGATGCTTCTAATGCACAAAGTGAAATACCCAACCTAAATGTATATTCTATACTAATTAAATGTGTTTTGAAATACGAATTCATCAGAAGTTACTTTACATATTATATGGTTAAAATATCTAATCATAAACTAAACTAGTCAATGACTTGAGTCTGTGACAGCCACCTATCATCTCTTTGTCATGCTAAGTTGAAAATATAAACTTAAACTAATGAGATAAAAATCTCCGTAAGACTTATATCAAAAGTATAAACAATACAAAATGTACAAGCATTCTTATAACATTTTCTTAGCCATAACATTTTTAGTAGTAATATCATAATTTCTTTTGGGTGATTAAGTGTTTTCAGTCAACAGTGAAGGAGGATTAGAACTTCATAATCCCACTTGAAGCATCCCCAAGTATCCCACACCCTCTCGGCACAATTCATAAAGTTATGAATAGTGCTTGTCTTTTTGTTGCACAAATCTCAAGATTGATTGCTGCAACTTTTATTTTGTTTTGATAAGGTAACGCTCATCCCCATCTCATTTTAACAGTTCTGTTACATTATCCAAATATACTTTCCTAACATCAACTTGAGTAATTGTGAATTTCAAAGCTAGTATGCACTCAAAATCAGGTCCAGTAAATCCAAATATATTTTCCTAACACTCTACTATTGAATAACACCATTGGGAAAGTTTATTATAGTCATTTCAGTTCAAAGTTCAAACAAAGAGAAATATAACCATATAAACTATGTTACCCAGAAAATTCTGCACCGCACATGACGTGCAGTCTTAGCTTCAACAATTTATTACAAGTAATTAAGTGTCACGACCCAAACTCAGGCCATGACCAGCGCATAGGCTAACACCGACTCATCATATATTTAGCCTAACAAGCTTAATACGTTATAACGCTTTACTTTTGAGAAAAAAAAAATTATACTGAAATTTCATGGAATCTCATCTATTTAGTAACAAACTAAAATGTCAATTGATTATTAAGAAAACATGTAAAACTATCTCAACATTTGTAAAATTCAAAGGAAGGAATAACTCGCATTCCTATAGTTGCATCATATTACAATTTACAATCATAAAACGATAACCAGAATTCATGATATAGAGACATACCACAAAAATAAACTTTTGGATTGATATGCAAACTCCGGAAGATTTCTACTCTACAGCCTGTAAGTCTAAAAATAAAAGAAACGGGTGAGTCATAAAGCTTCAGTGAGAGCATGATAAACAAAGTGTACATAAAGGAGGTTAGAATTGCACGAGTTTTTATCCAAACAACTTTTAAACCAAAAATCTCATCATTTGAAAACTATTTCATACTTTTGAAGTTATTTATAACATCACGGATAACAATTATCTGTAAAATTCTTAGCATGAATCATTATTAATCATACTTGTTGGTTGCTATACTTGCCAACCTAAAATTTGAAAGTAACAATAAGCTAATCATATACGTCATATTGTTTGTCTTATTCCACTAATTTCACGTAGACCACATTATCTTTTCGTTGTGGCAAACGGTGTTAACCACATTATCTCTTCGATTTGCGAACGGTGTTAACCACATTATCTCTTCGTTGTGGTGAACAGAAATATTCTCAAATTACTATGAGCACTAAATTCATAGGCAGCACTATCTCTTCGTTGCAGCGAACGGTTCCACATCATTTCTTTTTAAAATAACTTGTTTTACTATTAATTAACTAACCCTAAAGCACTTAAAGTCATCTCTTAACTATATACTATGTACATAAACATCTGACACAGCCCTAAAGCACTTAAAGTCTCTCTTAATCAAATTTAGAATCTTAGTATCTAAATCGAATCCAAATTTTACTTATCAAACGCACAAACACTAATGAATCAACAACTTATTCTACAAATGTATTTCAATATTCTCAACTTCAAAGAAAACAATCTTTAGGACTAATAATATTATTCTAAGTCCTCATTGCTCTAATTAACACAACAACCAAAATCCATATCAAGAACTTAAAATAGATCCCAAGATTTTACCTCTCCAAGTAATTATAAATTATTTCTACCCTCAACTTAAGGACCAAAACCTTAATGAAAATAAACAACACTCAAGTTAACTTCAAATTTCATCAAAAGAATTTAAAAACTTAAACTTATTACTAAACTTGAATCTTAACCTTGTTTCTAATTAATCTTACTTCTCATTGAAAACCTTCATCAAAGTTTAGCATCAACCATACTCTACCTATTACTAATTTCTAGCATTTATTCCAACAAAAGCATCACTTCAAGAACTAGATTTAGACAACATTAAAGTATGTAACCTCCAACTTGACTCAAGCCTACACAATTCAAATCCTTCCATTATAACTAAATAAACAATCTCAATAAACACCAAAATAACTTAAACCTATGTTGTGAAAGCGGAAACGCGGCGCGGACACCCCAAAAATTGACGCGGCGCGGTAGCGGAGAGAATCGCGGCCTCTATTTCAGTGTCGCGTCGTGGAAAATTAAAAAGAAGTATTTTATATTTTAATGACACATGCTAAAACTTCTTATTTTCTAAGTCTGCTAAACTATTCCATCTCCATCCAATATCTGTCAGGTCCGTTGGTTTGAATAGTTTTCTAGCTAATCGATTGATTGAGCATTGGACGATGGTTGAGTATTATTAGGGGGAGTTGGAGTTGTCGCCATGACTGTTTGAAATTGAAAATAATAATTTTAAAAATAAAATTAAAATCACAGCTTTGTAATAGAAACAGAACATAAATAGAAACAGAACATAGAATAGAAGGCTTTGTAATAGAAACAGAACATAAAAGATGAAGGCTTGTAACAGAACATAAAAGATACACAGAACAGAGATGAAGAAGAAGAGGCCTGCGATGAAGAAGAGAGAAAGATGAATGGCTGCGGACGAGAGGAGAGAAGAGAGATCGTGTAACACTGATTAAGGGTTAGGGATTAAGAAAATTCCACAATTACCCTCCAAAAGGTTTAAAATTTAAGGGCAAAACCATTGATTTGCTTTGTAATTAAAAAGCGGCGCTTTGATCCGCTCCGATCCGCAACCCGCAATTGCTATCTCGCTCGCGACGGCCAAACGCAAGGCACCGCTGTGTGCTGTAGCGGCTGGCTTCAAAAACCCGCTCCACGCTGCGATAGCGGCCGCGGCAGCCGCAATTGACAACCTAGACTTAAACTATCTCAATCCTTTCTAAACACAACTAAACCTTACTAATATCCATTGAAAATCATGAAATTTCAATTCTATTTCCTTAACAAACTAATAGTTGAAACAACAAACCATAATCATATACCAGTACCTAATGAGCAACTCACAAAAATTAATCTTAGGACCAAATCCTTTTCAAATTTAAAGTAAAAGAAGAAGCTAACACTCACAATAAAAACTTGATCCCTCTTGATTTTTAAAACACAAGTTGAGTAGAGAAACTAAAGTTAAACAATAGAAAAACGAATGCCCCACAGGCCTAGAAGCTGCGCAAACACCAGAGAACAAAAAACAACTGGTCAAAGTAGAGAAAAGGAGAAAAAGGCTGAACTAGCTCGCCTCAAAACAGAGCCATAATCTGAGCCCAAAACCAAAGAATAGCTTCAACAATTAGCGAACGAAACATAAACGTGGTTCCATCGACCATTCATAATACAAACATCTAGAAAATGAAACTAGCCAACGACATTAATGATTGAGAACATTTCACAAACAGTTTACATGCAGTATCAAAAACTAAAAGAAATGAGTAAGAACTTTCACCTGAAACGAAGAAATGGAAAAAGTGAAATGAACTCGTAGATCTTTCCTTCCTTCAAAATCTCCGGCGACGGAAACTGGAATTTGGGTTGTTGTGTTTGATGGGAATGTCCTTCAAATAAATGATCTAGGGTAAGAAGTAAGAACGAGAACTAAACCAAAGTTTTGTTTGACTTAAAACGAAAAACCAAGTTGAAGAATCTTGCTTTTTCTTCAGCTTAAGATATATTAAAAGATAACAAAATTCTAATTTCTTCTCGGATTTAATTTGTATACAATGATTTTACACCGTTAACCAATGACAACCATGTATTTTGGCACGTCACCCCGCTTTACCCCACTTTCTTTATATGACATGAAAGATTGGTAGTTTCTTATTAAATGACCGTGAAAATTATTTTACACCGTCAGTGCATATCAATTAAACTTTTTGTTCTCCTCACTTTTATAATATTTTAAAGTTTATCCTTTAAATGTAATTTTAATTCAAACAAAAAAAACTATTCTCTTCATTCCGTTTTACTTAGAGCTGTAAAAATAGGTCGGGCTATCGGGCCGACCTATTAGCCTTATAGTTTTACACGGGCCGGGATTTTAAAAAAATTTGATCGGACCTATCGGGCCGGGCCTATATTTTTAATGGGCCGGCCCCACGGACTTTTGGGCCGGCCCTTTAAAGAGTTAAAAAAATTATTTTTAAAAAAATTCTAAAAATAGTTTTAGCTAAAAATATGGAGTTTTAGTTACCATTAAATCTTTAGATAATTAAGTAACAAAAGATGAGATTTGTTAGTTAGGAGATAATTATTAAACCAAATTTGTTGTTTTTTTAAGATGGTTTAAATGCACTTTTGGTCCCCCTATTTATATATTTTTGAATTTTTGGTCCCCCTATTTTTAAAATCAACTTTTTGGTCCCCTATTTACAAATTCAACCTATTTTTTTAATCCCCCTCCTATTTTGATGATATGAACTTCTCATTTATGATGTGACACTTAGGTAGCATTGATGAATTGAAAATATTATTTTATTTTATTTATAAATTAAAATATTAAAAATAAATTTAAGAAAAAAATTCTTTTCTTCTTCACATCAACCAACAACAAGAACATTATCAAATCTACAAACAAAATCAGAAATCTAAAAATAAAAAATTCCCAAATCTAAATCCACAAAACAAAAGCAATTCCTTCTTTCAACCCCAAATTCCAAATTATCGTTATCATCAACCGAATCTCTGAAAAACATATGTAGATTAGATATTATTTAGGTTCAGGTAGATAACCTAAATTTTCAACAAACAGAACATAACAAAAAAATCAACAGAATAAGAAAAAAACAAAATTGATGATCCACATAACAGATAAAAAAACTACCCAGTTTCGATTATCAAATAAAAATGCAATAAAACGATAAAAAATGGGAATTGGTTAAGCGAGAAAACGATCAAAGGTGGAATTTTTAGGGGGAAAATGTAGAAAGTTATTTTCTAACGTGTTGCTGTTGGAGAAAAAGAGAGAGATAGGTGAAGGTGGAGAATATTTGAGATTGAGAAATTAGGTAGTTGCTTTGATCGGTAAAGTTTAGTGTTTTTTTTTTCTGCTATGGTGTAGTTGCAGTTTCAAAGAAAAAGATTGAGAAATCAGATTTTTTAAAAAAGGGATTTATGGATTTTTCAATGGAATATTTGATTTAGATTGAGATTGATGTAACTAATAATATTTGATGATAATTATGATTTGGGATTGAAAGAAGAAAAAAAGAAGGAATTTGTTTTTAGATTTGTGATTTTGTTTGTGAATTTGATGATGATGATCTCGTTGTTGGTTGATGGGAAGAAGAAAAAAGCTTTGTTCTTAAATTTATTTTTAATATTTAATTTGTAAATAAAATAAATAATAAGATTAGAGATTAATTATATTAATTACATGGGAAATATTATTTCCAATTCACCAATGCCACCTAAATGCCACATCATAAATAAGAAGGCCATATCATCAAAATAGGAGGAGACTAAAAAAATAGGTTGAATTTGTAAATAGGGGGACAAAAAAGTTGATTTTAAAAATAGGGGGATCAAAAGTTCAAAAATATGTAAATAGGGGGACCAAAAGTGCATTTTAGCCTTTTAAGATTAAACCAAGTTTGTTATGATTATCTTTATTTGAAAAAAACTAATAACTTAATCAATCATTATAAATAGTTTTATTGTCCATTGAATTTATTTTGTAAAAAAAAAAAATTGTAAAAAAAAAGAAAGAAAGTTTGTCGGGCCGGCCCATCGGACCTTGTAGGGCTTTGCTTATTGGGCTGGGCCATGAGGCTTAATGGGCCGGCCCATTAATGCCCATTTATATGGCATGGCCCCCGAGCCGAGACGGACTGGGCCGTTGACGGCTCTAGTTTTACTTATCTATAGTAACACAAAAAAAAACAACTAAATTTAATATGTTATGTTCCAAAATAGATTTAAAAAAGAAAGATTTAGTTTTGCAAATATATAATATTAATTAGTTTTATTAAAAAAGAATAAGACCAATTGACAAAAGATATAATTGACAAATCATACCCGTAAAATACTAAAATGATAATTAAATAGAAACGGTAAATCTGACATTAAAAGACAAGTAAAAATAAATGGATGGAGTATATATATAAAAGATAAAAAAAAATCTACTCATAAAAAAAATACAAAACAAAAATCTATATATAAAAAAGATAAACATAAAACAAATCAACTCATAAAAAAAAAAAAAAAAAAAAATCTACTCATAAAAAAATACAAAACAAAAATAACAAAAAAAACTAAAACAAATCTACTCAATATAACAAATTTTTCCTATAAAAATAGTAACCACAATAAAAAATTAATGACATAATAATTTGACTATTTCCTACATTTCACTACTTGCTATTTTTAAATTTTACTACTTGCTATATACTAACTATAGGCTATATTAAAAGGAAATATTACTAAAACACATTTTTTCCTCAACAGTTTTAACCATAAAAATAAGAAGGAAAAAAAGAAGATACATATCATGAAAATATGAACAAATAATCTTTTTAGTTAAAAAAATCTACGAATAAAGAAATCTCCTCTATTTTTGTTTACTCTTATATGAAAAATACAAAAGATTTGTATTATATTATTCATGAATATATATTAATATTATAATAATTACAAAATTAATATTTATCATTTTTTTTAAATACAAAATTAATATTTATCATTAATACTTAAAACATTACGGGACATATGTTTATCACTATTAAAAAAAATAACTAATAATAGTTTTTTTAAACAAAACAATTAATTCTTATCGGTAAACTTGTATTCTAACATATCAAATGTTCATACAACTACCACATGAAATGTAGTTACTTGAATGTTTACACCTAAAATTAAATTACATGTTAGTCCAAAAACGGCATGACAATCTATTAAGCGGGTAGCCGAGTAAACCTTCAGTCTGTAGCTAATTGGGTGAGTGTAAACACAATCGAACACGAAGAAGTCGAATCTTTCTCAAGTATACCAAAACGAATTTCAAAGTGAAGCTATAGATAGTTGTTTGAATTTTTGAAGAATTACAAAATTCTCATTTTTATAATTTGTTTTCCCATATGCCTTTATATTTTTATCCGACGACTTTATCTACCATAAACTAAATGGACTTTTTTTCCTTAATATTTTTTTTGGGGCCTAAAATCCTTATTTATACAAATTTATTTATTTGCATAAGCTAAAAATATGCCTATCCAAACATACCAAAAACCTATTGCATAGAGTTCAACAAAACATCAACCATACAAGGTTTCAAGTTCCATGTTGCTTTGGAATTTCAAGGGAAACACAGTGCAAGTAATCATCCCTACAACCAACGAAAATCCGGCCACCAATCATTAAAGGCGACGAGAATATATCCCCCGGCAAGTTAAGTCTTGCAAATTCTTGCACTTCGCTTGTTAGTTGATTTGTATCATTGGATAAATTTGTGTTCACTCGAAGAATGTGTATGCTTCCGGAACTAGAACAAATGCAAATTAACCTGAATAGGAAAAAAACAATGTGTTTGAAATTGATTATTTGATAGTCCCTTTAACTAAGAAAACAAACTAGGCTAACCTGTCGGAAGTGTTGGAGGCATCAGATTCCAGCTGCAAGTGGTCGTCAACATAAGCAGATGCAGTAATTGGATCTCCAACATTGTATTCCCATATTAGATCTCCCTTTTCCTGGTGTTAATCCAACATAAGGAATGGAAAACAAATAATTTTTCATCACAGCATTTATTGCAATGGAAAATGTTGTAAGTTGTAACTAGGGATGACAATGGGTAGGGTATGGGTAGGGTACTATAGTCCCCATCCCCATACCAGCAGTTTGAAAAAATACCCGTACCCATCCCTATACCCGCGTGGGTGACAATTTTTGTCCCCGTACCCATGCCCTATGGGTACCTAAGTACCCATACCCGTACCCGTTACCCGCATTTTTATTAAAAATAAATTGATCAATTATAAAATATCATATCATTTTAATAGAATTTAAAAAAATTCAAAGATTTTAATGTTGATTCATGAAAATTATAAACAAAATTATTAGTAAAATCATCCTAAAGTTCATTTCTCTATTGACATATTTATATTATGTTATAAATAAACATTTTTTTATTCAAAATGCGTAATAATATAATAATCTTGTATTTTATAAAAATAACTATATATATTATTATATAATAATATAATTAAAAATAAATAAATATATACTATATGGGTATATGGGGTGGGTACCTAAGATACCCGTACCCGCACCCATACCCGCTCAATTTTATGGGTAATTACCCATACCCAAAATGCGGATTTTTACCCTACCCATCGTGGGTATTTTTTGTGGGTACCCATTGGGTATGGGTAAATTGCCATCCCTAGTTGTAACAAAAGGTTTTTCCAGAATTTTTCGCCACTTCATATCCTAGTCTCACATCCTATAAAATCCTCATATTTTGTCAAAACTTCATTTATTTTGTGATTTAAATTATTTCAATTCATATCCTAAATGCATTATGAATATCCAAATATTTGAATATAAAATGAGAATTTAAGGGTTTCAGATGGAACAAAATTGATGGCCAAGTACAGACTTGCTTAATTTAGAAATATAGGGATTTGATTAGATTATAAAAAACTAGACTAACCAAAATCGCACATAGTTAAATTAGAGAGATAAAAAAAATACAAATATCCAGTTAAAAGTAAACACGTGGCTGAACATGAATCTGTACATCAAAGGTTAATTGACCGAAAACACAACAAAAAGAGAAAAGGGAACAAATTTATGAGTTGGTTCTCACCAGGTTGAACGAGTGCACACTTCCATTTCTGCAGCATACAAGCACCTACGGTGGAATAGAAGAATAACAATCTAAATAAAATTTAATCAATCACTTAGAATAGCTGTAATACTAATGATATACCCAATAACTACTTATACCAATACCGAGACTTCACAATGACATAAATACGCTTCACTTCGAATGCACTACAAGTATTAAATTAAGTGAACCGAACCCAAAGCAATTTCCCAGAACAGAAGACAACAGTTAAATGAAAAAAAAAACAACTAAAATTTATCCTTGTAATTTGTAAAATCCATGAAAAGAATTGATGAAGTTGTGGCATTTTAGTGAACGTAGGAGAGAAAATAACAAGAACTTTAAATATTTATTGATAATAACTTGATAATGACTTAATACAAAAAAGACTAAACACTAATCCCTAATTCCCTATTCATAGTGATAAATAGACTCAATCATAGATAAATAAATAGAGAAATCACGAAAAAAAAAGATATTACGAGAAAATCTAAGATACAGCAAGATTGAAAACTAATCATAAGAGAAAAATGATGATATTCTAACATAATATCAAGATATTACGAGATAATATTTAATTTTCTAACAAGAATGATGTACCTCATGAGGAAGAGAAGAAGGTATGCACGGCCCAGCGAAAATTGGACCACCAGTTGTTTTCTGGATTGACAAAAAAGGCACGTTAAAATTACTTCTACCATGGAACAAATTGCAAATATAAGAAGGTTCATACTTCATACCTTCCAAATGATGGACCCATTTGGATCCAATGCAAGTACATGGCCATCCACCAAGACACATATTACTGAACCAAAAGGAAAAAAAGTAAACCGGTATAAGGAAGAGTGGTTGATAGTTGATACATAATCAAAAGGAAGAGTGCATGATACGTACCAGTTCCATTTTGGGTGACAGCAAGAGAACCAAACACGGGGACTTCTAATTCAAGTAGCCGCAATATACTAAAAGGCGAAGCCTGGATTTAGTAAAGAAATATTTCAGTCCAACTTAAGATCAATAGCTCAATTGCACATGTTGGCAACTTCAATAAAAGTATTAACAGATTAGTATAATATTTTCACGAGAACCCAAATTCAAAATCTGAAATTTTAGGTATCATGAGAAAGGGCAGTCTATATATCATTACAGAATTGAATTCTTCAGAAAGCATTTTTTTTTTGCAAGTATGTTAATAGATTTATAAATTGATCATACTGATATTGAGACGGCTGTTATACGACCACCAGTGGAGGCCACATACAGCACGCTGCGAGCCTACATGAAAAATCAGTAAAAGAGATTCAGAACTCAGTAGTAAACTCTTAAGTCTTAACTAATCAATATACACGTATTATGTCCTTTAGAAGTGAAATTCACCTCATCAATTGCAGGTGACCCATATATACTACCTCCACATGGTAGCTTATAGACACAACAATGATTTTTGTAATCAAGGGCATATAAGTTATGATCATACGAGCCACACCTGTATAAACATTAAACCATGCCGAAAACTTTCCAATCAAGCTACATGTAACAATTTTTTTATCTTTAACATAGGTCAGGGACTTCTGAGAATAAAAGATGCTTAAACATGTATACTGCACTCTTCAAACATGTACTCATGCAACGGGAAGTTCCACCCATAGTTATCTTTGTCCAATAATTCAAAAAAATTTGTACAATGCACCATAGATCAACTCATCCATGAAAATAATCATATACAAAAGAATGCTCGGTCACGTCAATACATAGAAAGAGAAACATAAAAGGAATTACCAGATCAATTGTCTGCATGTGTCTATAACTGGCTGTGATTTAACCTTCAAGCATTTAAAATTTAAATTAGAAATTGACCACAAAAGAGGGGGTTACAACTTACAACCAAGTCAGATAAATGAGAGAAGTGGATACTTGGTATGCCACTTTTTTTAATAAAAAGAATAATTGGAGATACATTATGCTAGGTACTAGGCACAACACGGGGGAGGACAAGTTCATCAAAAATAGAAAGAATATCAAGTAAAAGGAATGCGAAAATAAAAACCAGGGGCTTCTATGTCTCTTCATATCATCAAAAATGAAATTTTGAAGAACTAAATATTATTTTCTTATTTCACTTATAGATTTTGGATGGTAAAAATAAAAGGTTTTCACCAAAGGTAAAAGTTTAACATTTTATATGATGCTAATAATAAAATGCTGAATATATTATTTTCATGAATATTTCAAAAGCTTAAACTATATTAAGTGAAAATAGATGAATGACTTTATTACATATCTATGTTAGAAGTAATATAAAACCATTGATGTGGCTCTATCCTAATAGCTTAAGCTTTTGGGATAATCGGTTATTTGACATGGTATCAGAGTCTCTATGACTAAGTGGTCTAGAGTTCGATCCCCACTCCTCGCTCCCCTCGCCTTCTAATTAAAAAGTGGAATTTAAGCATATGGTAGGTGGGCCTATGCATTATCCACGCTTCAAACCCAAGTGGGCTCTTGCGTGAGGGGGCGTGTTAGAAGTAGTATATAAAACCATTGATGTGGCTCTATCCTAATAGCTTAAGCTTTTGGGATAATCGGTTATTTGACAATCTAAATACACCCTTTTTCTCCAGACATTTTGAAGCGCGAAAAATGCACTTATTATGTTCTACAATTCAATTTTTACTGTGGAAGCAGTGATGCTAGAGACAGATAACAGTGATAATATAATTCATTAGCGATCCTTGTTGTGAGGTTCATATTGACAGGACCTCTGTTTTAAAAAGCATTGAAGATAAATATACTAAAGATTATTAAATGCTGTGGATAGATCTTATGGAACTGATAATGCAATTATTGGGTGCCTATCAATTTGTTTTCAAGTTTCTTCAGCAATCACTACATCCTTTCAGTGTGTTGTAATAAAAAAATGAACTAAACTAAAGGAAACCTAAAAGCTTCACAATAACACCAGAGAACCTCAAAACAAGAAAAAAAAATTTACAGTGTTAAAACTAGATGTTTAAAAAAAAACTAGATACCTCACCAGATGTTTGAAAAGTCCAGTAGATTTGTCCGTTCCAAAAATCAAGAAAATAAATTTTTCCCAAGTAACATCCAACAACCACCTAGAGAAATACCACATGTTAGAACAAATGGATAGAATCTTGTAATACTTGACAGTTGAATACAGACCTGGGAAAAATCAGAAACAATCGCAGATGTACATTCAATCCGACCTTCTAGTTTGGTCTCCCACTGCATAGAACCACTAAACCAATTATTAAGCAGCAGCTTTAGTAGTTTTACAAAAGAAAATATATACCAAATTCTATCTGGAATTAACAGTGCATAAGTATTTACGTTTTAACCCTGCTGAACATACATACGATAAGTTTGGTAACCAAACACACAGTTTCTATTCATCAGCTACAAAGCATGATAGAATGAACATATCCAATAGTGAATGAAATTGTAAGAACATTAAAAGTGTGGCTGATGGTGTCAGACAAAAAAGTGTAAGCAATTTCCTCATGCTTTCTTGTAAAAGAAATCTAAATCGTCTTGATGCATTTTACAAAAATCAGGTGCCAAGATGTGCAGATGTTATATGTGATCTACATCATACATCAATCTGTACAAATAAATTTGAAAGAGTACAAGAAATCATCATGAATGACGCCAAGGGTACAAAATGGTTCCAATTAGATTTAAAAAGTTGTTGCAGGTGTTGTAATCTTTCATTAGACCCTGGAGATTAAACTATAAAATGAAAGCATACAAACACAAAAATTATTGATTTAAGATCAATAATATGAGAAACACTATGTGATGGATTAAAACATTTATATAAATTATATTTTGTTTATACCTTCTAGCATTTATGCAGAGAAATTTGTGTGAGTGAGAACCAATGAATAAATAAATATCTGAGCCTTTAGACACAACCATGGGAGAAGCATCAACACAGGATTCCATGTTAACTTTCCAATAGCTCTTCATGTGACCTCTGGTTCCTCTTGGAGCATTGACTGACCAAGTTGTTGTTTGGTGTGTATCCATTACAAAAGTTTTCCCTTCATACAACACCTTATTGCATCGGCTAAATGAAGATGATGAGAATATTGAAGGGGAATGCCAAGGAAATGGTTCATTTCCCCCTGATGTAACATCTGTAGAACCCCTTTTTAAGCGCTTAGAAGGGAACAAAACATCAACATTATCTTCAGGAATCATCCTTGACTGAAGAGGAATTGAATTTTCCGTACGACTGGAAGGTAAATGGTTATTTTGTATGTCTGCATCTGATTGCAAACATTTATCCAAGTTGTTATGCAAAGAACACAATCCTCTTTTTTGGAGAAGAGCCATACAAAGCTTAAAAGGAGTTGGATAGTGGTAAAGAAATCTCAAGTCAATCCCCAAATTGTAAGCA
Source organism: Trifolium fragiferum (assembly GCA_954870985.1). Taxonomy (NCBI): domain Eukaryota; kingdom Viridiplantae; phylum Streptophyta; class Magnoliopsida; order Fabales; family Fabaceae; genus Trifolium; species Trifolium fragiferum. Next base: position 13,386,036 of record OX940792.1, read on the forward strand.
ACATGTGCAGCAGAAAGAGAGTTACCGCCCATCGTGAAGAAATCATCACCATTGCATAACTTTTCAACCATTAAGGCACCGTGAAACGCCTTTTAAAGAAATCATCAAATCAAAAACTTGAAGTCCACAGACATAAAAACTTCTTAGATAACTAGTTTAGGAGCCAACAAGTACATCTAATTGTATATACACATACGAATGGAAGACATAAAAGCAACAAATGTCTCATTATATTATAGGTTCATAGATTAATTCATTATGTAATACATCAAAGATCATTGAAAAAAAAGAGACATATTCAGAACATGCTTGAAAAGATCTGTACATGCTGACTTATAAATTAGTCTTTCTGAAATGAGAAAAGGAGGAGAACAGGGGATCCTCTAAAATTAGAGAGCCTCTATACAACAGAAAAACCAGCAGTAACAGATGTGTAAACAAAATGAACATAATTGAAGAAACTGACTTATAAATTTGTCCTTCAGTAATGAAATATTGCCCAGAAATGGTTTTCACCTCTAACATACTGCCTCATGAATAAACCTCAATTGAAATGTGGACAAAGCACAAAAGGTGCTGAAATAGCAATACCTACATTGTGGAATAACAGGTTGTATTCTTACTTTTTATTAAAAGTTTCATGGGCTTTGTACACTAAAAAGCCGATGACTAAAATTTTATTATGAGAAGTAAAAGAAGGAGACAGGCACAAACACAATTCCCATCCCCCGAGCTAAAACTCTTTTCCCCCTTCATTTGTGGTTGTGTGCACTAATTGCAAATGGTGATAAGTTTTTCAGATGAGAGAACCAGGCCACAGTAGCTAGTATAGAGTGTCTTCAACACATTAGTAGAAATAAAAGCAAAAAAATAGATTTGGTAATCATTCATGCATGCTACTTATCACCAAATACTCATCATAGTCCAAATCCCACCATAACTATTTACAATACAAAGTTAAACAAAACAAGATCAATGGAGGAATTATATTTTCTGTTCTGATACACAAAAGATATATCGTCATATAAAATACTGAGGCCATACCTTTTTAATAAGTTGCAGTAGATCGCTGCAGCTAATGTTGCCAATCTTATCCTTGACATTCTTAGTCAATAAGGCTGAGCTAACCAATGACTCATAATTAATTTTACCACTAGAAGACACAGGAAATGATTCTGTAAAGATGAAACGGTTAGGGAGCACAACTGATGGAAGTTTGTTACTCATCCAACTCCTGATTTCAGGTACTAATAATTCACCCAATTGTTGTTTGTCTTTCAATATTATAAAAGCTTCAATAAGCACAAGCTCTGTTTGAAGATTCCGACAAACTACAGCAGCATCATTTATACATGGATGTTCCCTTAGAAAGTTTTCAACTTCTTCCAGGGCAATACGTTGCCCATGGATTTTTACAATACGGTCTTTTCTTCCCAAGAATATAAAATCACCAGTTGGCAACTGTTTGACTAGATCACAAGTTTTAAAATATAATTGGCTTTGGCAAGCATCAACAATATCTTCACAACCATAACTCTGAGGATATTTTACAAATCCATCAGATTCATTGTAGTAACCCCTAAAAATGCAAGAACCACCAACATATAGCTCACCCTCATTTGATGCACTATTTTCACCAATAAGTTGTACATTGCAGTTAGTAATGGGTAAACCTATTGGAACACTTGTTAGCATTTCTTCCTTCAAAACCAATGGTATCCTCTTGCAATCAAAATATGTACAATCACCAGCAACCTTAGTTAAAAAATGGAAAGGGAAAAGAAATGTATGACTAGTATTAGCATCAATACAAGGAAAGTGCAGTACGACAAGACTGAAAATTCACATAAACAAATAACATAATTTGAATTGAAAATAAAAGAAGAAAAATAAATGCATTGATCAATGATAATGACAAAAGGTCCCATGTAGATCATCGTGACAAAATCTAATGTAAATAGCCCAAGTTACATAAAGTTCCTTTGGAGACTGTTTAATCACGGGATTAGTGTTATCAACACCAATATGCCTTAGCTTTAGCCTATCCTTCACCTCTCCTCACCAAGCTTTATTTTTTTTTTTTCATCCCAAGGTTAATATTTAACAAATAACAAGAGAAATAAAAGTAAAGATAACTTAATTACTCTAGAGTCTGACAAGCATTATTCTCAAGTGGATGATGTGTCAAACATATTTTATAAATCAAACCTACTCTATCACACCTTGATTAAACCCTCCATTATTCTCTAATTTCCCTACCATACCTTAATTACACCCTCCAATATTATCTAAATTTCTTAAAGTTTTGTGCTTGAATATAGTCTCTTCACGGTTGCTTTACTTGGCGTGTTGATATAATTAATAGGGTCAAAATGTTCTAAATCAAATCCAAAGTATTGCATAGTTCCACTTCTTAAAGAATCAAATTATGAAGCGATATTTTTACATTCATTTTATCGTTCCAGCAACAGAGCAGCTGTTCTAGTGGCAATGAGAATAATAATTATAATGTCTGGCAACTCAGTTTCTGATTAATTCATGTAGACTATAATATGTAATATATGTGACTACATAACGTTGGATTGCAGCAACAAAGCAAGAACAGTAAACACAGGCGTAGCTAGGACAATAATTTGAATTACCTTGACAAATAGAAAAGAAACAATATGATGTCATATTATGTGCAGGAATGTCAATGACAACATTGAATCTCGAGTAAAAGCATTGAATGTCATAACAAAAACCAGATGGGAAATACAAAGTATGTACTTGCAAAAATCTCAAATTAGAAGTATAGTTTTTATCTCTAACCTCGGTACTTCCGTATAAGTTCAAGATTGTTGTCTTTGGTAATATAGTTGAAAGCATCTCCCACAAGGCAAAAGGAAAAGTTTCACCACTTAGCACAAGCAACTTCAACGATCTTTCAACACGCATGTCAGCACGAGATTGCAATACAGGAAGAATTGTTCTTATCAGTGATGGAACAGCCGCAAGCCTATTAACATAATAAGCCTACAAAACCATTTAATAGTTCAGTCAAGGGTAAGCGATTAAGTATAACTTCATCACAAAAAGAAAGAGAACAATAGAATGCATATAATACTTCTCAAATATATGTGATATTTTAATTTTAATATAAAAGATACAGTCCTTATGAAGGATGTTTAAGTTGTATCTATATCAATAGAAACATTGCAAAAAAGCATTTCCAATAATATTACCAAAAACAATATGGAACTTTATTTGGAAAATCAGATAAAAGCTTAAACTCTCAATGGTAACACGAATGTTAAGTATTGAGTTAGAAGGGAATGCAATGCAACCCTGCAGTTCTTGCAAAACATGCAACAAGAAATCAACAACTTACAGAGGTAAAATATCATTGATGGCAATATATAAATCACAAAACCTTGATCAGAAACCATCATACCTGTAGAAAATCTACTATGGAATATACATTTTCTTTGAGCTCGCTGAAAGGAGGAATAATTAATACACAGGCAGTCAAAAGAGAACTGAGAAATTCTTGCAGGTGGTCAATGAAGCTAATTGACGACTTAAACAACAACAGCTCTTGCCCCGTCAAAGGATACATTCCTTGCATCCATAAAAAGCGGTTTGAAAGACCTAGCAAGAATGTAAATCAAATTGTGACACAAGTTGCATTTCCATGATAAAAAAATATTATTGATCAGAAACTTTTACTTTAGAAACATAAGAATTTAGACAGAAACTTTAATGTGTCGGTTGACGAATAACTAAACTCATTCAATAAGAATTAACAGTAACAATCAAGCCCACTCTCATTGGGTAGGATCGACTACACGGAACAATTGAAACCACGAGGCTCTATCAAAAACCAAAATTCCAATAAGAGGATTTTGTAGCAAGGTACTTTTAAAATGTTTCTCTTTCAGTTTTTATGCATATTCCTTTTTGAACTACTTTTCTCGCTGAACCTGTTATTGGTCTTCTTCTTACATGACTAAACCACCATCATACATGAATTTCTGCCATTAATAAGTCTACTCAAACGTTCTCCTAGATATGTTTATTTCTAAGGCTAGCCTATTTCTAATAATAAATCTTCATGCATATATATATAAACTAATCTGCCTCAACATTCTTATCTCCAATAAACTTCTTTTTCTCAAGTTAGCACCTCATTATACATAGATCAGTGTTGGTCTTGTAAAAGAACTTTTTTTCAGTTTGATAGGCACGATGTGATCACAAATTACAGCTAAAGCACTTATCTATTGCATTCACCCAGCTTGAAACCTTTATATGACATCTCTATCAATCTCCATATAAATGAAGTTCACATGCAAGACATTTTGATTTCCTTCAATAATTTACATGTCAAATTTCAAACCTCATTATAAACATATAGCCTCCATGTTTCAACTCCCTGGTGTAAACTGAATGGATCTTCAAACAGGAGAATACATATAAAAAAGATGTTGCTTATCCAAAATGGGAGAAATGTTAAAGTATTGAACATTGATTTACTTCATACAAAGTTTAAAAATTTCAACTATTGTCCAATTAGTACAGAATATGATGTGCTTCTTTTATCATGTAGCAAAGAAATAAGGAAAGTTATGAAACTACAAGTGTACAACATAACATTTAAGTAAATAAATCTTGTTTTCTGTAAAATATAACAGCTGAAAGTGCAAAAAAAAAATATACAGCAACAAGTTACCTTGTTCAGTACCACACACTCCTTTAGGCTTGCCAGATGATCCAGAAGTATACATAAGATAACAAAAAGATCTTTTCTTTTCATTGACACAAGGCCACGGCAAATCTGTTGAACAACTACATTCTTGCAGATTTTCTTCAACGGAGTAGCTCAAAACAGGACAACTAATCGACTTTACCAGCCAATGTGATTCATCAAGCCAGTCCAAATTACTGTTACCAAATGAAGATTTGGACCCTATAATGAGATCAGCATTTGAAGAAGAAACAACTGACAGTATCCTTTCGTTCGGCCAAAAAGGATCCAGAGGTAAGAAGGCTTCCCCACACCTCAATACTGAAAGAACAGCAATAATATATTCAACAGAAGGAGGCATATATATCCCCACTATCTTTGGCTTATACTCTTCGCTGGAGTTAACCCTTGACTCTGCACTAGGCTTGATGGTTTTCAAGGACTCAGATGTCCGAACAGCTCCATCTTCACAATGGACACCATTTTTACCTAACGCAGAATACAGGATGTCAATAATTTCCCATTAAAAAATATAAAAGAAAAACTAATAATAAATTATAAAGCACCAACACAAACATGGACACCGGACACGATAAAGTAGAAGTGATTGAACATAACCACATGTGGTGTTGTCGTACGAGTGTCAAACACTCAGAAACGTCTTTAACCTGAAGTGCTGGTGCTTTGTAGCTCTTAGATAGCAAACCATCAAACTAAATGCCGGTAGTAAACCATTTACAAAATCTTCTAAAGAGTGGACATTTGGAAAAAAAAACCATGTATTTGTTTATTATTAATTATCAAATAAAGAGAAGTAAAAGGAGTGGTTATCACAATAATCTTCCAATAATCCCTTACCTTACTCAATTTTACAAGCATTTAGTAATTTTCACAATTTACAAATGAAAATGTTACTGGTTCCTTATCTTTCCCTCAAAACAAAATATACCCTAAACTAGCTTCATCGGCAGAAGGGATTATATCAAGTGATAAAGGTCATATAAAAAGAGGGACACACAAAGACCTTACACTCAGCACACCCGTGACATGGTCACATGAAAAACTCATACTGACATGATTCATTCAGTGTTCTCATTTGTAGCTCCAATGAAACACTTACGCGGACAAACACCAGACACAACTTAGACATTATAGACATGGAGGTGAGTGTTACAGTAAACCACCTTCATAAGTAAAATTATTAGAAATTCTAACTACAGTCGACAATATTCTATAAAATTCAAAATTCATGATTGTCCTCATTTTTATGGCTAAAAGAATGACATGATCGGTGTCAGTTCTATACGTCGAACTTTTTTTTTTTTTTTTTGAAATGGCGAAATTTATTAAGCAACTATATAACAAGGAGTACAAGAGGAGCAAAGCAAAAGCAACACACTGGGGCAACAAAGCACCCACACCAGACCTAAACCTGTCAACACAGGGAAAAGAAAAACAGCTCCTATGCTAAAACAAGGCTACACACATTACAACAACAGCCCTCAATGAAGGTGATCATTAACTTATACTTCCAAACAAACAACTATGTACGTATAGTTGAAATTTTGAATATGTTTGAACTATTGGTCCACAGTAAACCATTTGTGAAGGTGATCCATTTAGAATTTACCAAGACATTAATAATAATTTACGAAAATAAAAGTAATTGTATATAATCACAAGCGTCATTTTTGTATCGGTGGTGTCAGACACTCGAACATGCCTTTAATTTGAAGTGTCGATCCTACATACTATTCTCCCATTAAAATTAAAAACTAACTAGCTAGCTAACTATCTAACTAACTGACTAATTAACTAACTAATCAACTAATTAACTAACTAAATAACTAAAATTTCCATAATCAAGTGAAAAATGAACTAAAGATGTTCCAAATTGCAAGAAAAAATAACCGAAAAAAAAAATAGAGATGTGAAAAAAATGAACCTTGAGGTTTGGCTGTGATCAGGTGCGGGTCATCAGCACCATGAAGAATAGAACGGAGACGAGAGCTGAGAGAAGAAACAGCGTTCAAGAGATGAGAGTAAGTGAAACTACGATCACCGTGGTAGAGTGGAGGAGACGTGGATTCGACGCGCTGTTGTAAGAGCGTGGTAATGTCTCCGTTAAAGTTTGGAGAAGTGGTTTTTTCGCGGGAAAGGTTGGTGACGGCGGAAGCATGGATTACGGCGATTTTGTTAGGGTTAGTGGATGCAGTTCGGAAGAATTCGTGGGAAATGCAGCAATAGTGTGTTTGTGAGGTCATGGTTATGGTTCATCGGTTTGTTTCCGAGTGGTGGTGGCGTTGTTGGTTGTTTCGAGAGAAGGGGCGGTGCAGAGAAGTGGAAAATGAAACGAAAACAAAAAACGTCTATTAAAAATAAATTTATATTTTTTAGTCAAGAAAAAAAAATAAAAATATTTACAAAAATATAAAGTATATCAATTTAATATAATTTTTTTAAAAAAATAATGAGTTTACAAATAAACTCATAACATTTAAATTAATAGTATAAAGTAATATATTCAAACTTATATATAATGTGATAAAATAAAAGTAAACAAAATATTTGTATTGTCGGATCTATATTGTTGATGAGAACTAGTCATTAAATAAATCGATAGTTGATTATGAACCAAATGAACATCGCATCAAAAAAATCAAAGAACAAATTCATTTGTGTTGATTTTGTGGTATTGACGTTAAACATAAGAATGTCCTCCTCTTAAAGTCTCATGTTCAATTATCTCTAATGTTAATTTGGATGACCTTATTTAGTTTCTTTAAAAAAAGAAATCAAAGAACATTGCATTAGACGAGAAATCACGAAAAAAACATGAAAAAAAAATTACTCTATGCAAAAACTAAAAATCACTTGTTTAGATTAAATGAGATGAAAAATATGTACTCCCTCCGATTTTAAATATAAGCAAAAACTCACTTTCAAGATTCATTGAATAATGGATTAATCCAGTACATATTATAGATCAGATTCATTCATTATTAAATGAATTTAAAAGGTTACTTTTTTTTTTGCTTATATTTAGATCCGGAGGGAATACATAGATGAATATAAGTAAAAGAATATAAAACTCTCTGCAAACAAATTAGGGCTGGCTTAGAGAAGAAAAAGATCAAACATGTTGAAGTTGTCATCATGTTAAGCATTACAAATAGTTACATTGTATTTTTTTTTACAGAAAACGTTATTTAAGCTAGATACATTACTAGTTGAATGAATTTAAAAAACAATTTTTACTTATAAATGAGATCGGAGGATATATATATATATATATATATATATATATATATATATATATATATATATATATATATGATAACTTCAATAAACCTCTTCCGGAAATATATTTATTTTATAGGAAACACACCTTTTGCGAATTTTTTTCAAGGATTCTGATTTTCAACTAATACCTTTGTGGATAATTATTTTCTATGGATTTTGAGATCCTCAGGAAACCTTCTTACGGAATCTTCTGCCGAAAATGAATTCAAATATGCAATAAATTTTTCTGCGACAAATCCATATGTAATTCTGTTGAAAATGCCACAAAAAATTCCACTAAAAACCTGTCTCCGCGGGTAAATCCACAATTTTTTTATCTTATATATGCTTTTTCCAAATGTTTTCCTTAAATACCAAAATGCACATTAAAAAACATTTATGCCCAAAATATTTTAACTTAAAATTGTTCTAGATCTAACATTCACTTAAAATTGAGCAACACATAATTACAAGAAAAAATTTCTTGTTGTCAAAATCCACAGAATTTTTTTAAAAAATATCTGTGAATTTTTTCCCACAACGAAATCTGCAGAAAAACAACAAATTTTTAGTAGTGAATGCAACAATTTAATGCATCCTGTGAAAAACGTTGGACCTCTATCTTTTGCTATATATAATATATGAATAAAATTAAAATAAATATTCTTAATTCATGTTGCAATTACATCTCTTACTATCAACATTTTTAATCGGTTAGATATTAAAATAATATTTTATGATAAATTCTCTAAATCTTTAATTTATTCATTTTGATATTATGTGCTTGAGTGTTTATGGTGTATAGTTGAGGTGATTTTTTATAAGTTTCATTATGAGTTTTGAAGTTTTACTTGTCAAATGGATTATTGACCAAATGGTTTGCACTGGATTGACTGGTAGTTGAATGTTGATAATATTCATATAGGGCACTAACTAGTACATCTCTTTCAATATTTATTTCTCTAATGCTAACTATAAATAAACCACAATGTGATTCAAAGAAAAATTCCAACCACTATTATTTTCCATATATTGCTTGTTTTTCAGTGTGGATAACAATAATGAATTTGATTTCAAACATGTCTACCTTAACCCACATGGGTGATGGAAACAGCAAGATGTGAGAGCAATGCAATAGTTTATCTCAAGTAAGTAAGAGATAATGTGATCTTGCTTCAAGTATATTAGATCACATAATTAGCTATATGACTTTGGATTAACTTTTTTTAGTCAATGAGATGTTTACTCGGTGGTAAGAATTTTGTAATTTGCAACTTCAAAGAATGAAGTTCAAATTTCTTCAGAAACAGTGTAAAATAAGATTTTTTTTTGTATTAACCTTCTGATTCTTGGGGGAAGGATGCCCTGATGGTAATCCATAGCTGATAGAATTGTTCCTACCAGATATCAAACTCGTATTCTCCCAAATTAAATGATCCGTCTTAGGAGTGTAAAATGAGATATTAATTAAAGTGATACTGATAGAAATTTTAAGGTAGTTAGACCAAGTATTTTGCATTGCAATTGCATTGACCAGTAGTTGGTTATGAATAATATTAGCAAGTTACTCCAAGTGTTAAGGTAGTTAGACAAAGTTGTTTGCATTGCAATTGCATTGACTGGTAGTTGGTTATGGATAATATTGGCATGTTATGTTATGGTTACACCACAATATCTCTTTCAAGTCTTTCTCAAATGCCATTATCTAAACCATATCTTTCAAGATAATTAATTGATTATCCTTTGAGAAATTTTCTGCACCAAATGAATTCCAACCACAATGTTTTTTCTGATATCTTGTTTTTCAGTGTGGATAACAAGATTTAATGAATGTCCATTCAAACATAACTACCTTAACCCACTTGGAAGATGAAACAATATGACTTATCAGCAAGATGTGAGAGCAATTCACGCGTTTGTTGGATGTGACCGAGTTTACTCATAAGTGGACAAATTGCTCGAATGGAGTCGTAGTGTTTAAACACAAGTTGTTCTCCGTAAATCTTAAGTTGCTCTATAGTCGGAGACGTAAGCATAGTTAGTTGAACTCGTTGATCAAATATCGTGTGTTCTCTATTTGCGTTTTTCGTATCTATTTACTTTTGAACCAGGATTGTTGTTCTGACAATCAGTAACCAACATTACGCTGGTCCGAGTGGTACTGGACTTGGATATCTTATGTAATATCTCGAGTTCAAACTCCGTGAATGGAAAAAAACACCGTTGAAAGGAGAATATCCACTATAGATGGTTAGTCAGATATCTCTGTTCAGTAAAGTTGGTGAATGCTTTACACCAATAACATGGTTAACAAAACTAAAATCCATGCATTAGTTATCTAATCCACAACAGATAGTATATTGCTTCTTGTATCTTATATCACACAAGTTATGGTTTTGGATTATCTCCTTTGAAATTTTACAATTAGCTAGTATAGAATGAAATTTTTTAGTAAGTACAAAGATTAATAAGACATGCAAAAAGGAAGGATTAAAAGATGCAAAACATATTTCATAGGCTTCTGTAGAGATTTAATATTTTCTACACATTATCTCTGTTTTTGTCTTGTTGGTGAAATTAGACCCTTTTGGAGTAATGATAAAATGACATTGTTAAAAAGAACTAATAATATAGATTATGAAAACTGTTTATGCAGTGATCAGATTCTGTTAAAAAAGCAAATATATTTTCAACATGCATATGGAAACACAAATAACTTGTTAATTTAAGCGCTTACGGCAGAATAAGTACTTATTGGATAAGTATTTAATTTTTATCTTCACACAAAGTATCAACACATTTTTGCTGGGGTAACATCTATTATAGAAGGAAGAGGATATGTAGTTTAATGGTTATAGGTACTAGAGGGTGACTAAGAAAAGAAGAGGTCAATTCACTTAAGGATATAGATTAAAATGGCCTATCTTCACACATACATGATAATGTTAGGATATTATGATTCCATTCCCACTCATCAACTTACTATATATATACCTTGGTTGCCAAGGCTAACTGCATAAACTAAAACCATTTGAGAGAAAACTTTATAAGTTTCAAAATGAAAATGCAGAAAGCTTGGTTCTACGAGGAGTATGGTCCTAAGGAAGTCCTTAAGCTAGGGGACTTACCTATTCCATCTCCTCTTCATAACCAACTACTTGTCCAAGTTCGTGCTGCTGCTTTGAATCCGATAGATTCAAAGAGGCGTTTTCGTCCTATTTTCCCTTCACAGTTTCCTGTGAGTGTGTGAAACTCTAAATTCGTTCATAAGATATGATTAATCATAACTCGAATTATATTAAATCATATAAATTTAGTTATCCATTTTATAAGTTTCAAGAGAGATCATCAATAAATTTTTCCAAAGGACCAAGGAACTAGTGAACATTATAGGTTAATTTCAATCATGTGACAGTTAAAGAAAATGTGAAGTTGTAAACATAATTTATAACCTAGATATACTTTTTACACATTAATGCAGATTTCTTGGATGTTTAAGACATAAAAAATACTTTTGTTATGCAAGAATGAGTTAGGAATTCTTCATTTGAAGATTCCTAGCAAGTTTCTTGTTGCATAAGTAACTTCCACAACTGATGCATGTTGTAAACATACATGAATTTATTTATGCAGGTGGTTCCTGGATGTGATATGGCTGGTGTGGTGATAGGAAAAGGCATTGATGTCAAGAATTTTGACATTGGAGATGAAGTCTATGGCAACATACAAGATTTCAATAATACTGATGAAAAGCCAAAGCAACTTGGAACATTGGCACAGTTCATTGTTGTGGAAGAGAACTTAGTTGCAAGAAAACCAAAATGTCTTTCATTTGAGGAAGCTGCAAGTTTGCCACTGGCAGTTCAAACAGCAATTGAAGGATTCAAAACTGGAAATTATAAGAAGGGTGAGACAATGTTTGTGGTTGGTGGAGCTGGTGGTGTTGGAACTTTGGTCCTTCAATTGGCCAAACTTTTGTTTGGAGCTTCCTATGTTGTGTCTTCATGTAGCACACCTAAAGTGAAATTTGTGAAGCAGTTTGGTGCGGATGAAGTGGTGGATTATACTAAGACTAAATATGAAGATATTCAGGAGAAATTTGATTTTCTTTATGATACAGTTGGTAAGGTTTTTTCTTTACATATCCATTATTAGTTATTTTTGTCTTATATCTATCTATCTATTTACATCATTTCCAGCCAATGAAGCACGGACACAAACACCAAACCAAACACTAACACATAAATATCCATAATAATTTTTAAAAATGACATAATTAAATGTAATTACATGTGTCAGTGTTGTGTTGGTGTCGGATACTAATATATGTACGTCGGACACTAGACGCATCTTCAATCAGAAGTGTTATGTAATACATGATTTTGAAATATTCAGGTGATTGCAAGAAATCTATTGTTGTAGCAAAGAAAGATGGAGCAATAGTTAACATAACATGGCCTCCATCACATCCAAGAGCAATTTATTCAAGTTTGACTGTATCCGGTGAAATTTTGGAAAATCTGAGACCATATTTGGAAAGTGGAGAATTAAAAGCAGTGATTGATCCAAAAGGTGAATATGATTTTGAGAATGTGATTGAAGCTTTTGGTTACATAGAAACTGGAAGAGCTTGGGGAAAAGTAGTTGTGTCACGCTTTCCTAATAATAATATGGAGAATATCAATCACTCTGCCATATTATCTGAGATTGATACCAATATAATACAACATGATTTTAATGGTAATATGGCAAAAGATGTTTGTCTCAAGTAATTCATTCATATTATAATCACGAGATGTTGGCCACTAGGCATATGTTGTATGAAATACATAAATAATGTTATTTTATGTTTTTTGCTCTTGTAAAACAAATAATGTAATTTGTGTTATTGAAGTTAATTATTATAGAAATTACTATGTTTTATGTCAAAACCAACCATGTCTATCAGATTATGATTTACATTACCAACACACCATTTTATTCTTCTGTATTCTGAAAAGTGAAATTCATTTATTTCCAAAAAAAAACACATAGAAATAAAAAAAAAACATATGGCTTCGCCCGGACTCGAACCGGAGACCTTCAGTGTGTTAGACTGACGTGATAACCAACTACACCACGAAACCATTTTTGATATCTGTTCACATAATATACAATGTTACCGTAATATTATCAAATGCCAACGTAACCACTTTCATTTTCTCAAATTAGTATTGATATCTACATGTTAGTGTCGGTGCGTTTGTGTTTGCTTTAACTATTTGCTTCTCAGATGTCACATATCACCAATGGACAGTTGCACACATCACATTGTAATAGATTCTGATATTTTGTATGGATTTAAGATGCACCTATATTTTATTTTTGTTTCTGTGGCCTTATTGCTATGCTGTTTGAGGATATATGTACTGTCTTGATCTGTCCACCAATGACTATCTTTCTTTTTATAATTAGTAGTTGTTTCATTTCTTGAAACATGTTTCTGTGTTTATGTATGAACAATGGTCTAGTCTGTGTCTTCATTGATCCAATGGTCTGAGATCAGTTTTGTGTCTAGTGAACAATGGTCTTGGTCTGTGTCTTCATTATTAATAGATTAATTAAATTTTCTATGTTGTAGCTTTTTTTTAGGGTAATATATATTGTTTATCCTTTATCATATTTTTAAGTTTTAGTTTGTTCTCTTAACTTTTAAAATGTCATAGTATTATATCCTTTATCCTGTGATTTTTATTGCCTTTTTTTTACAATGTAAAGTGTTAGTGTATTTTTGGATTAGTTTTTTTTGTTTGTTTAGATTTAATTAATCTTTCTAACAATATATAGAATTTAACAACAACGATATTTAAAAAAAAACACTTACCAAGTTGGTTGAAGGCACATGGATACTTAAACTCTATAGCCTATAGGCCATGCATGTGAATAATCATGGATTCATAGCACTTACTTCATTAAGAAGGCAATTATTGGTATTTGGTCAAACATAACAGCATTGTCTTTGATTAATTTAACTCTTAAATTAACATTTGGAATTAGTCACCCATTTGGGTTAGTCTGGTGGTATTTATTTGAGATCTAAGAGTGTGCTCCTCTTAAAGTCTCAGGTTCAATTCTCACCGGTGTTAAACCACTAGAGGCTATAAGAGAAACTATAAAGAAAGATCTAAAAATCAATGAGTTAGATAGAAATTCATGATATATAATAGAATATTACGATGTCGTTTGATCCATGTAGCGGACTCAACTTAGTGGGATAAGGCTTGATTGTTGTTGTATTATAATTATATAAGCATTTAGTCATAGATTTATAATTATTTTGTTCCATACCCAAAGCACATACTTGGAAGTTCTTTCAGAATATTTTAATTTTTTGGTATAATTTGACTCATATAACGTGTAGTCAATTTGTAAAAAACTAATGTTGACCCTCAAATTCTGGCTTCTAATCTTTGATAACAAACCATTATTAGAAAAGTCAATGTTCAACCTTATATATCTAATACACACACAAAAGAACTTCTATCATTCTATTTGTCATGGCTATGGCAATTATGGTATAGCATTTTGGACTTGTTTGTGCATTGCAATTATCTCAGTTGCAACATCAGAATCATCAAAACTAGTACAAGAGATAGAAGCAAAAGCTCTTATTAATAGTGGTTGGTGGAATGATATCACTAACTATGCTCCAACTCATTGCCAATGGCCAGGTATAACATGCAATAATGAAGGAAGCATTACAAACATTTCTTTGCCACTTGAAATTCAATTAGGAAACAAGTTTGGTAAATTCAACTTCTCTTCTTTCAAAAATCTTGTTCACCTTAATCTACCTTCACATGGAATCATTGGTAACATTCCATTTGAACTAGCTACTCTTTCTAAACTCACTTTTCTTGACCTTTCTTGGAATGATATTGAAGGTCATATACCATCAAATATTTGGAGTTTAAAGAATTTAATCACACTTAACCTTTCTAATAATAAGCTTAATGGTTCTATTTCATCTTTTGTGGGACAGTTGACTAAGTTGACTTTTTTATATCTTGATACTAATATGTTTAATGGGTCTATTCCTCTTGAGTTAGGAGGGTTGAAAAATTTGACCCATTTGGGTTTGAGTAATAATACTTTTATTGGTTTAATACCTTTTGAGATTGGTTTATTGAAAAGTTTGAAATATTTGTCTCTTAGTATGAACAAGTTGAATGGTTCTATACCTTTAGAAATAGGGAATTTGAACAACCATTTATTTCTTGATCTTAGTGACAATAATCTAAGTGGTGAATCAATTTCTTTTGTGTATAATTTGATTAATTTGGTTGAACTAAACTTGTCCAACAATGACATTTTTGGTACAATACCTTTTGAGATTGGAAAGTTGTCCAAACTATTGGTTCTAGATTTTTCTAGAAACATGTTTCATGGAAAAATTCCAGCTAGTCTATCAACTTGCTATAACATGAAAGTGTTGAATTTGAACCATAACAATATAACAGGAAGCATTCCTTCTCATATTGGTGAGCTTGTTAATCTTGATGTAATTGATTTAAGTCATAACTTAATTAGTGGCAAAATACCTTATCAACTTGGGAATGTGAAATACACAAGAGTATTGGATCTTAGTTTTAATCGCCTCATTGGAACCATTCCAAGTTCATTAGTATTATTAAGGAAGATTAACTTGTCCTATAATTCTCTAGAGGGTGATATTCCTTCTAGTCTTCAATATTCTGTCGCGCCAGACGCGTTTATTGGAAATGAGTTCTTATGCAACCAATTCAGATATTCCGATGCTACTTGTTACTCCTCACCTACAAAAAGTAGACTTAGGACTCATATGAAGATTTTCCTTCCACTTATAGCTTTTCTTGCTCTTCTATGCTCTTTGTATGTGTTCCTATGCTGGTGTCAGGCTTGTAGTTTCATGTCTAGGACAAAAGATATGAAGAATGGTGACTTTTTTTCAATATGGAACTATGATGGTAAAATTGCATATGAAGACATAGTTGAAGCAACTGAGGATTTTAATATCAAATATTGCATAGGAACTGGTGGTTATGGTAGTGTCTACAAAGCAAAGTTACCTAGTGGTAGAGTAGTGGCATTGAAGAAACTCCACAATTTAGAAGCTGATGAACCATTGATTAGAAGGATTTTTAAGAATGAGGTGAGAATGTTGACAAAGATAAGGCATAGAAGTATTTTGAAGCTATATGGTTTTTGTTTGCACAATAGATGCATGTTTTTGGTTTTGGAATACATGGAAAAAGGAAGTTTGTATTGTGTTCTACATAATGATGTTGAAGCAGTGGAGTTGGATTGGAGTAAGAGGGTTGACATTGTCAAAGGAATTGCACATAGCTTATCATACCTTCATTATGATTGCAATCCAGCAATCATTCATAGAGATGTGACAACAAAAAATGTGTTGTTGAACTCAGAAATGAAAGCTTGTCTTTCTGACTTTGGCATAGCGAGACTTTGGAATTCTAGTTCGTCAAATGTAACAACCCTTGCGGGCTCTTATGGATATCTTGCACCAGGTGAGATTTTTTCTATTCAAGTTATTCGAAATCCCGCCTTAATTGTAGGCCTCTGCCTATTCAGGGCCGGCCCAACGTATGTTGAGGCCTAAATTGTAGGCAGCCTATTGCCTTTATGTTTTATTTTAGCCTCCGGAACCGTTAATGTGTTGTGTTAAGTGCGTCGTCTTAGTCTCATATTGCTTAAAACTACGGCCAAAGTCATGCATATATGACTTTAGCGTTCAGTTATTTCTAAGATCCATTATTTCAAATTCCATAAATCTTAATTAAAACGGTGTTTGTTTTTCTAACGTGATTCATTTTTCATGCAGAACTTGCTTATATTGATAGTGTGACTGAGAAATGTGATGTGTACAGCTTTGGAGTGGTTGCTCTCGAAATTATAATGGGAAAACATCCGGGAGAACTTGTTTCATCATTAAGATTTGCATCTACTAGAAACATTCTCCTTAAAGATTTATTAGACAAGAGATTAATAGCAACCATAAATCAACAATCTTCTCAAAGTTTAGCTCATATAGCAACACTAGCCTTTGCATGTCTTCATTCTCATCCAAGGGATAGACCAACAATGCAAACAGTGTGTGACAAACTTGTCACGGGAAAACCCTCATTAAACAAACCATTTGAAGCAATTTCTATAAGGGAGATGTTAAATCAGGAATTATAAACTATGTAGCACCAACACTTGTTTCAACATGTAACTATTTTCAATACTAATACAACACCAATACAAATGTTACATTCAATTCAATCACTTTTATTTTCTCAACTTATTATCAATATCTATGTGTTAGTGTCATATTCCGCGTGCTTCTGTCTGCTTTTACTATTTCTTCATAGATTATACAATTTTTTTTGTTGATGAAATTTTTACAATCAATTTCTCAATGATTAGGGAAAAATAAATTGACTTGTGTGACTAACTATACAAATGATCATGATTCTCTAACTCTAGTGTTGTATAAATGATCATATACTCCTACCTGCCTAAAAGAATCACTCATATCACATCAACAGAGTAGTTGGTGCTCGTCACTCAAGAGGACGCTGCTTCTAACTTGGGTTCTTCCGACCATTTTGAGACAGTTATCAAACCAGTTCCATCTCCAGTGAAGATGAGTCCACCGGGACCTTTCTGGATTGATCAGACTTCTTGTCTAGCAAAGAGTCTATCCCTCTCTGAAAAACTTTAAATTGTAAAAGCAGACAATGTTAGGTCAGAAGCAAAATTACGTTTACAAAAAGTCACAAAGCAATAAAATGGTTGCAAGTTTACTTACGATAGTAGTTCATACAGACGAACTGAGTTGTCTCGGCAAGAGCAAAACAGTAATATAACAGCTTATGTGACCATGACAAATAAAATACCAGCTTATTTCCTAGAAACAAAAAAAGAGAAACAACAAATATTTGACAAATACTAAAAAACTTAAGTTGTCCCAACAAATAAGGGATGTGACTGTCAGTAGTTTTTGCATTAGAAATTTGATGTCTGGTTGATGAATATAAAGTTTACAAAGCACACTTATTTAAAGAATTTAATATTGTTAGACAAAAGCAAAATTAAAAGTGATGGTTCAATGGGCTAGGCTCACCAAGCTATGTGGTGCTGACGATGCAGCACCAAATATTACACCATGATATAAACTTTCAATTCAACGGTGGATTTTATAAAATTTATATCGATTAAAATATTATTAAAAAGTATAACATTTGGTGTCAATGGATCCTGACTCGCATGAGGTGTTTCAAGCCAGCATTGTGCACCAATCAGCCCAATCTGACAAACCAAAGCAATGTTCCATCACTTTGTTGCCCCACTTGGGTCACAAGTTGATGTTACTCAACTCAGCAAACAAACACCGAAATATTCTATGTTTTAACCGATATGGGACATTTTTTAAAGTTCAGTGACTTTGTGTTCTTCATATTTATCGACTCTCTCATGATGCATATTATACAATGATTTATGAGTTTCTTCCTAGTTATGTGAAATGATTCAATTTTACTACGGAAACTATGCCTCAATCTTGATAGTAAATTCACTGGCAGCCCTTTGACTGTCATTTTACACTCAAATGTGTCGCAATCCCAAACCTGGATGAAACAATAATAAATTAACATTCTGAATTTTCCATGCCTTCATAAAGACCACAATCACATAATCAACTTACATGTAATGCTACTATATTGTTAAAGAAGTCCCACATCGCTTGCGACAAGGCTTGAACAAGTCTTTATAAGTAAGAGGCAATCCTCACCTTACAAACCGGTTTTGTGAGGATGAGTTAGACCCAAAACTCAATTATAAGATGGTATCAGAGCCTATCAACGATTTGCTGGGCCACTTCGTCAGGCCGCCTACAATCATGTTTCTGATCGGGTCCTCCACCTATCCGTGCTACAAGCCCAACAGTGCTGAGCGCAAGGGGATTTGTTAAACAAGTCCTACATCGCTTGCGACAAGACCTGGACAAGTCTTGTTACTCCTCAGTCTACTACAAAAAGTAGACTTAGGACTCACTATGAAGATTTGCTAGGCCACTTCGTCAAGCCGCCTACAATCATGTTTCTGATCGAGTCCTCCACCTATCCGCGCTACAAGCCCAACAGTGCTGAGCGCAAGGGGATTTGTTAAACAAGTCCTACATCGCTTGCGACAAGACCTGGACAAGTCTTGTTACTCCGCAGTCTACTACAAAAAGTAGACTTAGGACTCACTATGAAGATTTTCCTTCCATTATAGCTTTTCTTACTCTTTGTATGTGTTCTTATGGTGGTGTAAGGCTTGTAGTTTCATGTCTAGAACAAAAGCTATTAAGAATGGTGACTTTTTTCAATATGGAACTATGATGGTAAAATTGCATATTGATTGTACTTGATCAAAGTCGACCTTTGTCCGGTTCTCCTCTTCTTCTGTTCCGGTGAATGGGATGGGAGTTTTGTACCTGCAAGTGATCTGAAGATCAAGTCGGTAAGAGGTGAAGCTAAGGTTTTAAGAGTAGGATAAAATGTAACCAACTCCTCTGCAGGGGACTAGTATATATAGCCCCAACGCTGAGTCAAGACCACTGATGAGCATAATGATGCCATCAATTGTTGTCAAAAAACGGCTGAGGAGTCGCCAATCATTATGACGTCGGCCATTACAATATGGCTAGATATTGTGGCCGTTGGACGGATCTGATTGGAAGCTTGTCTTTCTGACTTTGGCATAGCAAGACTTCAAAATTCTATTAAATCTTTTTACCACAAATTGGAAGTGTATTAATGCATTAATAAGTGTACCTCAACGACCATTTCTTGGTGGGAGTGGGGACGATGTAAATGACACAACTTAATTACCACTCAAATTAAGGTGCAATAAATATTCATTGAGTTGAGCACCCAACCAAACCCACTACTCTCCACTTACTATATGCTAGTAATTTTCTATGCCTATAAATACTTAGTCAATTAATCAAATACAATTCACTCTCAAATGATGAAGATGAAAGTTGTGTGTGCAATGTTGCTTGTGGTAGTCCTTGTGACTACCATTGCTGAAGCTGCAGTGAACTGTAGCCCACTAGAATTGAGCCCATGTCTAGGGGCAATTACGTCAAATTCTCCACCTTCCGCTAATTGTTGCAATAAATTGAGACAGCAAAAACCATGTTTATGTGGATATGTTAGAAACCCAAATTTGAGGCAATATGTTAATTCTCCTGCTTCTACAAAGGTTGCTACTTCTTGTGGTGTTACCATCCCAAATTGTTAACTTCAAATTAATTAAAACCATGCACCCCTTTGCTGTATCCATCCACGAGGTACTTAATTTATTCTCACAAATTACTAGTTTATAATTAAGCTAGTATTAATAAGTTATTATAAGATAAACAAAGCTTGATCTCGCTATATATTATTGTGTATACACAATATATATGTCATGTATTGTGTGGCTTGAAACTTGTGATCTGTACTTAAGAATGATAAATAAAAAAGTGATGTTATTATTATTATTATTATTATTATTATTATTATTATTATTATAGATTATTCAGTTAAATTTATTATCTCGAACAGTCATTAATTGTAACAATTAAAAGCTTTCAATTAGTTCATTTTTTTTGGATAATATGGTATCACTCAAATAACTGCTCCAATTGATAAACGCTTTCGATTAAAAGCAATAGACATAGGTTAGAAAGAATGAAAACTTGAACTAGCAGATAAAGAGAATGGAATTGGAATGCTTGTACATATTTTTACAATCAATTTCTCAATGATCAGGCAAAAATAAATTGACTTGTGTCACCAACTATACAAATGACCATGATTCTTTAACTCTAGTGTTGTATAAATGATCATATACTCCTGCCTGCCTAAGAGAATCACCCATATCACATCAACAGAGTAGTTGGTGGTCGCGACTCAAGAGGATGCTGCTTCTACCTTGACTTCTTCTGACCATTTGGAGACAGTCACCAAACCAGTTCCATCTCCGGTGAAGATGAGTCCACCAAGACCTTTCTCGATTGATCTGACTTCTTGTCTAGCAAATAGTCTACCCCTCTCTAAAGCAAAATTAAGTTTACACAAAGTCACAAAACAATAAAATGGTTGCAAGTTTACTTACGATGGTAGTTCATACACACGAACAGAATTGTCTCGGCAAGAGCAAAATAGTATATGCTTATTGACTACGGTCTGACAAGTGGAGCAGTGTGTCGTCGAGTAATAATTCACACTCTAGGTATCTAGAATGAGTTTGTATCCACAGGGATCATGCGAAAAAACCGTCAGTGCTATTCTAGTATGTGGTTTTTGCATTCGCTTGGGTTTTTGAAAAAAGTTTTTAGTTTATAAAAATAAGTGTAATGCGTTGCAGAAAAAGTAAAGTTTTGATTCAGAAACATAGAGGATATATAGGTATTCCAGTTGAACTTACTCCATTCTTCATACTTGGCATAATCGGTGTATAACATAGTCATCCAGATTATTATTCGGCGTTGATTTTATTCTTGTTATGGTAGAACCTTACTACTACTCTATGTAAGTGAAGTTTCCCTATATTCACAACTAAGGTACCTACGAGAGCCTAACCTCGTTGTGTCACATACCCTACTTACTAAACAGAGTTATTCGACAAACATGCATTATGATCATCAACCATCCAATGCCACTAGATCCTAGTCTCGAGCTATTCAGCTTCTAATTGCTAAGTCACAACTAGTGCTATGTCAAAACTAGCTCAGGATGTTACCGTCTCTATTCATCTAGCATTATTTATTACTAGTTCCAAACAAATATTAAAGTGAACCCTAATATTTATTCTATAGGCGGTCCCGTTTATTTGGCCAGATTTCGGGCAACGCCGTTAAAGTACAAGAAAATAAATAACAAATAATATACTGAATAACAATTTATTATAACTTTGACTCAATTACATGACCCACATATTCATCGGGGAGTTCATTTTCTCCACCACAACCTAAGGCATCTATTACAAAAGACTTACATAATAAAATTACAAGAACTTAACTAGAAAAGTCTAAAGAAAACATACCTTGCCGAGTTAGTTTTCTCGTAAGGGGAGAAAACTATGCCCGTAGAGCTCCTCCGAACCTCTCTTGAAAAGAAGAGAAAGTTCTTCTTCTATTTTTGAATGAAAAATAATGGAGGAGGAAAGCTCTATTTATAATTTTTCAAATGGGCCTCAGCAAGCCATCGTGACACGATAGGTCCATCGTGGCACGATGGGAAGATTCAGTTTAAAATTATAACTGATCCTGTGCATTTCATCAGTTTGGTCGCCAAGTTATGTCATCGTGCTGCGATAGAGGTCATCGTGCTGCGATGAGAAGATTTTCTTCAAAAATATAATTTCTGATTTCTTGACAAGCAAGCAGCTCCCATCGTGGTACGATGGGAGCCGTCGTACTACGATGTAATGCTTTTCTTCATTTTTTGACTTTTTCTTGTCTTTTGCGTATCTTTGCTTTGTCTTGATGTTTTTCCTCGATTCTTTAGGTTATTCTTGATATTTGAGCCTGTCTTAGTCAAATTACTACTAATAATACTATCTAAAATACTACAGAAATTTCTGTCATCACTTATCTTCTGCATTAGTCATCCGGTTAAGTGTAACAATGCCCTGTAATCAAAATAAATAACAGCTTATGTGACCATGACAAAAAAAATACCAGCTTGTTTCCTAGAAATATAAAAGAGAAACAAATGATATTTGACAAACAATAAAAAACTTATGAACTTACATTTTCCACATTGTGCGAATATGCCACTTCCAAAGTAGTTTTCTCTTCACTGGCCGCCTAGACCCAAATAGTGCAATCCCATGAACTTGATAGTAAGAAGTTGTCTCAACAAATAAGGGATGTGACTGTGTCAGTAGTTTTTGCATTAGAAATTTGATGTTTGGTTGATGAATATAAAGTTTACAATGCACACTTATTTCAAGAATTTGATATTGTTAGACAAGCAAAATAAAAAGTGATGGTCCAATGGGCTAAGCTCACCAAGCTATGTGGACTGATGATGCAGCCTGTTATCCCTCCACTGTCAAGAGCATGAGGTGTTCACTACTCTGTGAAGCCAGCCTCATGCGGTTCCCTCCATTCTAGAGACCAGGAAGATGAATATGAAGAAAATTATTTAAAATTACAAGTGTGTGTGGTTTGGAAACAAAATTAGGGTTTCTTTCTTCATATTCATCTTCATATCTCTCTGGATCCCCATCACTGTTCTTCTTAATTTTTAGTTTGTTGCCCTGAATCATCACCATGTCGAGGGCTTCAAAAAATTCAAGGAGCCAAAGTCGTTCACTGCAACGCAAGAATAACAACACAGTTGAAGAACATGTTCATTCTTTTGGATTTGTCGATTTTGTTTTGAGAACACGAGCAAAGAGAAAATTTCTATGCGAAGAGAAAAGTGTCTTTCGCAATGTAACTGATATTTCAGACTTGAATTTTGGGATGTAGAAACTATATAAATTGCAATGATAAAGGGTGTAAATTCAAGATGAATAAAAACCCTTACTTAACAACACAAAGAAATCAAACCCAAATGCAGCAAACGAAAACAAAATAAAATCAAACCAGAATGCAAAAAAAAATCTTTGTTTAATTCGTCTACTTCTCATTGCATTCGTCTTCGGATCTTCTTCTTCTTCATCAATTTCTTTCAAATTTTACGAAATAAGAGCTCTTCCATCTCTTTCTCTCTCAAAAACTTTCGTGTGTCCTCTCTCTCAACTTGAAACTTTTACGCACAAATTTAAATATGTAACATGAAACTTTTATGCACAAATTTAAATATTAAATATTATTGATGTTGTGCAATAAATATTAAATATTAAAATTACATGTTAGCTTTATTTATTTCTTTTGTCTAAACTTTATTATTTAATTATCTCTATTTTAGAAAAATAATCATTAAAGTCATTAAATTACAGCATAATATACAATTATATATTATTGTTTGTGGAAAATATGAATGGTCCAAATTTTTCTAAATCATAGTATCTTTATTTGAGATCTTTATTTTGAACAATACGACGAATGGTCCAAATTTTCTAGAGCATGATTACAAGCCACTTTTTAGATTAAATTTTATATTGTAAAATAATAAATTTTTTAAAGAAAGGAAAATTAATTTTTTAAATAGTGACTCAATGTTTTTTATATAAAATAGTGGGTTAAACTAATTGTAATCACAAAAATATATTTATTTATTTTAAATTGGATTAACGTGTACATTTTAATATAAAGAAGAGAAAAGTTTAATTCAAGTTTTTTTTTATATATAAAAAAAAGGAGAATATAATTTACTCTTTATATTATTGTTTGTGGAAAATATACTTCAACGTGTTCAATATTTGGCAGAGTCAGAGACACATTTTTCTAAAACATGGATGGTCCACATGTCTTATATTATCACAATTCATACCCTCTAAATCTAAAGAAAAAAACAGAAGGAAAAAATTAAAATGGACGTTTTGTTCACAATGTTGAATTTCATATTCTTATCTTTTCTAGCTCTTTTCTTAGCCATGTGTTTCATCATGATGACAATTTTCAAAGGAAAATCCATAGGGAACCCAAAATATGCACCTGTTAAGGGCACAGTGTTTAACCTACTTTTCTACTTCAACAAAATGCATGATTACCAAACTCAAATGGCCAAAATTCATCCAACTTTGAGGTTTCTTGCTCCAAATTGTAGTAACTTGTACACAATAGATGTGAGAAATATTGAACATATATTGAAAACCAATTTTGATAAATACTCCAAAGGTAAGCATAATCAAGATATTATGATTGATCTTTTTGGTAAAGGGATTTTTGTTGTTGATGGTGATAAGTGGAAGCAGCAGAGGAAAGTTGCTAGCTATGAATTTTCTACAAGAGTTCTTAGAGATTTTAGTTGTGCTGTTTTTAGAAAGAATGCTGCCAAATTGGTCAAAGTTATATCACAATTTTCTCAGGAAGGACTTGTTTTCGATATGCAAGTAAGTGGTATTTATATATATTTTTCTAATTAATATCATAATTTTTGTTGAAGTTGTTGTTGAGGATGCAAAATATGTCCAAAAACATATTTAAGCATTAATTATTACACTCTTTATTCTAACAATAAAGACACATTAACCCAAAAAATTGTGAAACAATATTTTGACACAAAAAATAGACAAATAATCATGAATAAGGTGCGCAACTGATTGTCCTGTGATCTTAACTTAGTTGGCAAGACATTGCATTATATATGTGGAGGGTTGGAGTTCGAATCCTAATCATCAAATTTATCTTACTTTAAAGATGAAATTTTTAGCCACTAAACTATTTAACAAAGAAAAATGCATGCAACTGATTAATCATTCACCCAACACAAATAATCGTGAATATTTGAACACAATTTAAATCGTTATTAGATATATGGTTTTTTCAGCAATTGACGTTTACATCAAAGTTACTTTAACGATGTTTATCTTGAGCAAATTATATTTGACTCAAGTTAACGAGCTCCCACTAAGACCAATCATTCAAGAGAATTCGAGTTACTTTTTGTTCTGATATAATTTTTTTATCGAACTTTAGTTACTTCACAGTCGAATTCTAAAGATTAATAAATAAGTAATATAAAAAATAAATAAGTTATCTTGAGTTGTTAGTCTTCTAATTCAAATCATGATGTATATACAAATTTCTTCTTATCTTAGGACTTACAAATGAGATGTGCTATGGATTCAATATTCAAAGTTGGGTTTGGAACAGATTTGAATTGCCTAGAAGGATCAAGCAAAGAAGGAGCCAAATTCATGAAGGCCTTTGATGAATCAAATGCTTTAATTTTTTGGCGTTTTGTTGATCCAATTTGGAGCATTAAGAGGTATCTTAACATTGGTGGTGAGGCTAAGCTTAAGCGCAATATCAAATTGATGGATGAATTTGTCAATGGAGTAATAAACACCAAAAAGGAAAAGTTGGAACTTCACCAAGATTCTGTGAGTTCATCAATTTATTATAATCACCCCTCATTGTTGTTATTGTTTTCTTTTATTAATCATATATTCAAAATTGTTATGTACAACTAGTAACAAAAGGAAATAGTAACGAAAGCAAATAATGATAAAATATAAAAAAAATTGATAATGGAGTTTCCCATAAATACGTCTCCGACCGTAAAATTCGCTACAACTCATTTTGATTAGATAGATGAATGAATTAGAATTTCAATATTACAAACGATATTTATAATAACAATAGCTTTTTAATATAAATACCTCTAAATCATACCGCGGGGTTGTTACTTGCCATTAACTGCCCCCAAGCTCTTCCTGATGTATATAAGCCATACCAACAAAAATATTGTAGCTCTCTACAAACATATTTGTCACAGTTTGGACATTTGCCCCACCAAATTCCTTTTGCGGGTCTTATATATAATCCAGTATTAATTAATGATGGAAATATCTATAGTCCAATGAAAAAAAGGGTATTGATTGATTATTGGTCCCATGAAAAAAGGGTAGTCATTTTTTTTTGAAGCAGAAAAAAAAAGTAGCGATATTATTGGTCCCATTTTTTATTAAATAATAGAAAACATTTACAGTTTTATGAAATTTTAAAATGAAAAATTAAGAGGCTAAAATAACACTCACTACAAAAAATAACACCAATTAAATCATTTATTCAAATGTCTTTTTTTTTTTTAATTTATTTTTAATATTGTAACGGAGCACTTAAAAACTATGCAGAAATAATAATTATTGAAAAATAAATAGATTAAATATTTGTATTTAATATCTTACATACTATTAAAAAGTATTTAAGTTTTCAAGATTTTTTTTTTTACATTTTCCTAATTGGTATGTCTATATTAGATAGAAAATAAAAACGATATTTTATTAAAATTTATTAAAGATAAATTCTACCTTTAGTCCGAGAGTCCATATTAGATGGAAAATGATTTTCTGCCGTAATTGTGTGTGTGACGCAGTTATAGTTCTAAGCCGTCTCAAATAAACAATCCAGATTTAATACCGCGTAAAACGTGATAATTGGACTGCAAGCAATCCTAGTCCTAGAACCATTTTCCAATGAATATTTTTCTCAATAGACTTCTTGTGATGCTTAGGAATGATTGTTCTATGTTTTTCAGAATGTTAAAGAAGACATATTATCAAGGTTTTTGATGGAGAGCCAGAAGGACCAAACAACTATAACTGATAAGTACTTGAAGGATATAATTCTTAACTTTATGATAGCTGGAAAAGACACAACTGCAAACACTCTTTCATGGTTCTTCTACATGTTATGCAAGAACCCTCTTGTAGAGGACAAGATTGTACAAGAAATAAAAGATGTCACTTGTAGCAATGAAAATGAACTCAACAACATAGATGAGTTTGTTTCCAATTTAACAGATGTCATCCTTGATAAGATGCATTATCTTCATGCAGCATTGTCAGAGACATTGAGATTGTACCCTGTAGTCCCTGTGGTATGTACCTTCTATAAATTTGCTAAAAACCATCTTGAAATTTTATATTAGGGTGTTGTTATATGATCACATTTTACTTATCTAGTTTGTGCTCATGTTTTGATTCTTTCTTTGGGCAATAGTGATAACATTAATGTTTTAGGAGTCTCATATGAGAGGAAATTCACCTAAAAAGAGACTTATAAATTAAGGGGTTATTTGATTTCACCTAACAAACTAGTTTTTTTGGGATAGTTTTTCGGATAGGCTCTATCATTGGGCTTATGCTCCTAACGTTGATAATGTTAGTATTTCTTCTTCACGGGGAACATTATTTGTTAGGTTTTGATGATATTAATATTATTGTGTCTTTAATATAATACTATTTTCCAAGAATGGAAGAATTGCAGATGCACCTGATGTTCTTCCCGATGGTCACAAAATAGAAAAGGGTGATGGAGTCTACTACTTGTCCTATGCTATGGGTCGAATGTCATCCATTTGGGGGGAAGATGCCGAGGAGTTTCGTCCTGAAAGATGGATTAATAATGGAATTTTCCAACCCGAATCGCCATTCAAATTTGTAGCATTCCATGTAACATTTACCTTTGTTTTCCTTTGAGTTTGCTTCTTCTTTTTATTTTTTATTTGTTGATCCATTATGGTGTATAAGTTTCCAAATGTTTGATTGTAGGCTGGACCTCGTTTGTGCTTAGGGAAGGACTTTGCATATAGACAAATGAAAATAGTAGCAATGGCTCTTCTTCATTTCTTCAAATTTAAATTGGCAAATGGAACACAAAATGTGACTTATAAGGTCATGTTTACCCTTCACTTGGACAAGGGTCTCCCTCTCAATGCATTTCCAAGGTTATATAGCTCATGAGTGATTATTGACATGTGAATCTAAATCAAATCACTATATGTAGAAAATTTCTAGTGTTTTAGATTTTCATTTTGATTAAAGATATGAGATGTTATAGGTCTTTCATTCTAAAGAAAGAAAAAGGAAATGATATGATTTAGTTATATGGATCATTGATTTTTTCGGCCAGTCTTGATTGATTAGTATAAAGGCAAGTTTTGGTGGCTTGGTGTGTAATTTTGGTGGTACATTAACCCGATCTGGTGGTATTGGTTTAGAATCTGGGAGTGTGTTTCTCCTTAAAGTTTCGGGTTTCATTTTCTCTTATGCCAATTTAAATGACTAATTTAACTTCTTCAAAAAAAATCATGGTATT
Organism: Trifolium fragiferum; assembly: GCA_954870985.1. Lineage (NCBI taxonomy): Eukaryota > Viridiplantae > Streptophyta > Magnoliopsida > Fabales > Fabaceae > Trifolium > Trifolium fragiferum. The sequence goes on from OX940792.1 coordinate 13,414,820, forward strand.
ACATTTCCATTCAGTTTCTATGACAGCACGTTGGTTTGGAAAGGTGAGTTTAGGTGAGATAATCCTATTTAATAGAGGTTATTTTGAAAAATTACCACAAACTTAATTCCTTTCCATTACGTATGCCTATAAAATTATATATTGCACATCATGGCTTGTTGAAAAATTACTCCAACAATATTTAATAGAGGTTATTTTGTCTGGAGCATGGATGGTCCAAATTTCCTTGGAGCATGCTATAGTTTTTTCTTAAACGGTCAAAATCAGGATGCTTTCTCTTCCCACCCCCCCTATATCATTTTCACCCCCCAATATTCCGATTTTGCACTTGTAAAAAAGTTCGGAACGTATTTTCCGAACTTTTTCTAAAGTAAATTCGACAAAAATTTCGGAAAATACATTCCGAAATTCACATTCAAGGCAAAAAAAAGTTCGGAAAATACGTTTCGAACTTTTTGACCAAGGGCAAAATCGGAAATTCGGGGGGTGAAAGAGATATGTGGTGGGTGGGAAGAGAAAACTTCCAAAATCAGTAACTAATTAAAATGACCCAAGCCAACTCGTGAATAGTTCGAAGCTCGATTCGATAATTGACTCGTGAACTTGGTTCGTGAACCAAATGAGTTGAACTTGAATTAAAAATTAAGTTTGTTAAATAAATGAGCCGAACATAAACTATATATAGTTTGACTCGTTTGCCTCATGAGCTAACTCGATTGTTTACACTAACGACTTTCCAATTCTCTATATACACATCAATAAAAAATATTTTGAGACTAATTGTGGAATTTTGTTTGTTTTTGCTTTGTAACTTTGTTATTTTAATTAGTTTATGATTGTTTAAATTTTGTACGTGTTTATCTATTATTCACTTGGGATGACTTTTATTTTAATGTAATATTTGCTTTTTCTTCTTTAAAAAAATAGTTTAAATGGTTATAGATTAAATTTTGACAAAAAAATTGACTTTAAAATCATGTGATTTGACTTAACGAGTTGAACTTAACGAGCTGAACCGAACTATTCGTTAATTTAAACGAGCCGAACTCGAGCTGAAAAAAGAGTTCATGTCAAACTTGAGTCAAGTTTTGAGCTGAACCAATTCCTAGCGAGCCGAGTCGAGCTCAGATGAGTTCGACTCAGCTCGACACATTTCCAGCCCTAATTGTTAATATTAGAATTTTTTTTCTAAAACTTTAACTCTTGTTACACTATAATACTTAATTCATAGCTCAAACCAATTGAGTTACTGACCTCAACTCACATACTTATATATAGAACTTACTTACAAAAATGGATGTTTTGTACCCAAAATATACATATCTATGTGCCCATTGGTTTTTTTACAACTCACCTCAACTCACATACTTGATATACATATCTATGTGCCCATTTTTTTTTTAATAGTATACCTATCGTATTATATGGAATACAATTTCATGCGGTAATTGATCAGGACCGTTCGATCTGAATGATTGGTAGAGACTTTAAACTGTCAGAAACTATAGAAATTTGTGCTGCATAATTAGAACCATCAGATTATATATCAACGGTCGAGATCTAAAACAATAGCTAATTGTTTGGTTCTATAATTACAACCTATCCAGATCCTACATGTATGTATCCATTAGCCATCATGATGTATGTATAATTTTCTTCTTATGTTAGGACTTACAAATGAGATGTGCTTTAGACTCGATATTCAAAGTTGGGTTTGGAACAGAATTGAATTGCTTAGAAGGATCAAGCAAAGAGGGAACTGAATTCATGAATGCCTTTGATGAATCAAATGCTTTAATTTATTGGCGCTATGTTGATCCAATTTGGAGCATTAAGAGGTTTCTTAACATTGGTGGTGAGGCTAAGCTTAAGCGCAATGTCAAATTGATAGATGAATTTGTGAATGGAGTCATAAATACCAAAAAGGAACAGTTGGCACTTCACCAAGATTCTGTGAGTTCATCAATTCCTTCTATTATAGTTTATTTTTCATTTGAATAAACATTAGTATATTGTAACTAACTTAGACAATTGTCTTGGTGGCTTTATCCTTGGGCCGGCCCTGAATGTGATAGCTATGTTTTTCAGAATGTTAAAGAAGACATACTATCAAGGTTTTTGATGGAGAGTAAGAAGGGACAAACAACTATAACTGATAAGTATTTAAGGGACATAATTCTTAACTTTATGATAGCTGGGAAAGACACAACTGCAAACACTCTTTCATGGTTCTTCTACATGTTATGCAAGAACCCTCTTGTAGAGAACAAGATTGTGCAAGAAATAAAAGATGTCACTTGTAGCAATGAAAATGAACTCAACAACATAGATGAGTTTGTTTCCAATTTAACAGATGTCATCCTTGATAAGATGCATTATCTTCATGCAGCATTGACAGAGACATTGAGATTGTACCCTGTAGTCCCTGTGGTATGTAACTTCTATAAATTTGATCAAAACCATTAAATTTTATATATATATATTAGGCTGTTATTGTGATCACATGTTACTTATCAAGTTTGTGTTCATGATTTAATTCTTTCTCTGGGAAAGTGTTAACATTAGTGTGTTAGAGTCTCGTACAAGGAAATTCGCCTAAAAGGTGAAACTTATAAATTAAAGGGTTTTTTCACCTAACAAATTAGTTTTTCGGATAGGCGCTATCGTCGGCCTTGTGCTCTTAACACTGGTATATATTTGATTATTTTCATTGAGAAAGTTGAATTCTCGAAAAGGACTACCCACGAAGAATTTTGACCAATGAGGGGTTCTGACCAAATAAAGTTCAGTGTAGTGTCATTTAGTAAAGTGTCGTGGAATGAAAGTCATCGAGAACATCGACTTTTGAAATGGAGATGCATTGTTAGGAGTTCTTTATTGGGGTGTCTCGCCTAAATGGCGTAAGCCAAAAGATTCTCTTATTCAGTTGGTCTATAGTTGGACTTTCTCTTTGAACTTATATGTTTCGTACATAATCAACGCAGTTACCAATTTGGTAACTGTTGAAATATAAAGTCCTACTAATATAATTCTACAAGTCGTCTATAAGATGCACCTACTTAAACAGCCTTACTTGTTAGGTTTTGATGATATTATTGTGTCTTTAATATAATACTATTTTCCAAGGATGGAAGAAATGCGGTTGCACCTGATGGCCACAAACTAGAAAAGGGTGATGGAGTTTATTACTTGGCCTACGCTATGGGTCGAATGTCATCCATTTGGGGGGAAGATGCCGAGGAATTTCGTCCTGAAAGATGGATTCATAGTGGAATTTTCCAACCTGAATCGCCATTCAAATTTGTAGCATTCCATGTAATTTGTACCTTTGTTTTCCTTTGAATTTGCCCTATTTTTGTTATGACATATGATGGTGTTTAAGTTTCCATGTTTGCTTGTAGGCTGGACCACGTATGTGCTTAGGGAAGGACTTTGCATATAGACAAATGAAAATAGTGGCAATGGCTCTTCTTCATCTCTTCAAATTTAAATTGGCAAATGGAACACAAAATGTGACTTGTAAGGTGTCACGACCCAAACTTACATCGTGACCGGCGCACGAACTAATACTAGTCCGGCAAGCCTAATGACCAAAATTAACAATCAATAAATATAAAATTGCCAAAATGACCATTTACTTCAAAATGATATTTATCGAAATTTCGACAATATCCTCTATATTTGTAACATTTTCAAAATCAAGATAAATCTGATTTATAAACTTGTATAATTAGTCAGAATTTCAAAATAATCAACTCTAAAGAAAATATAAAAAACTCCAGTAAATTAAAAATATAAAGATATAATTAAAAAAAAACTTTGCGAGAGAATCGAGAGATGGCTCCATCTCGTTGATAGCCCTTTCCTCCTAAGTGCGGCCTCTCACTTAGTGGCGGCTCCATCTAACGGATAGCCCTTTTCTCATCGATTCGAAAACACATCATCAAATCCGTTGATCATTACATTACAAAAAAACCGAGAGCTAGCTCCATCTCGTTGATAGCTCTTTCCTCCTAAGAGTGGCCTCCCTTAGTGGTAGTTCCATCTAAAGGATAGCTCTTTTCTCTCGACTAATGAAAACATCAAATCTATCGATCAGGGAGTTTACGTCTCGTTGATAGCCCTCTCCTCCTAATGGCGGTCTTTCCATAGGGCAGCTCCATCTAACGGGTAATTCTCCCTAACCGAAATCATATAAATTACTAGGTGCAAATAGGCCATCATTATAAATGTAGTTCTAAAAAACAAACCTTTGTCGAAATACCTAAAATCCACATTAAATTGAATATTTTCCACTTTATAAATCATAAGTAAAAATCGAGTTCAAACGGAGGATATAAACATTTTTTTAAAAAAAAAAAAAAATATCTTTCAAAACCATATTTTTCAACACATCAAAACTCAATTTCAAACCTTATGCTAACTAGCTCATTCTTAATCTAAATGGAGATTTGAAATTATAGCTCGACAGGGAGGATTCCTAGTCCTACATATCCCCAAACGATTAGGGAATCAGAGTCACGCAGTTCTCTAAGTGTTGGTTAACTATTAACAAAATATATAAAAGCCATCTCATTTCCTTGTGTGTGCATAGACCATATTATCTACCCATAATATTTTATCATTCTAAATTTGTAAACTAACAGAGTTTATCCGTTAAATTATCAAGCTAAGGTAGTTAATGTTCAATAAGAGATATCATTAATCTAAACAATACTATTAATTACTTGATCAAATTGATTATTAACTATGATCAATATTCACCCTCAATTACATAACTAATCAAGTAATATTTCTATAAATTTCTTCTAACCATTCCAATTATTCCCAAAGTGTTTAGATTTCAAGACCAAGGAATTAAACCTCCAAAATCATGCACACAACTAACAACATCCGGTTCATGTGTTCTAATATGTTCAAGCTAGTACATAGTAGTTCAATTCAAATTCTAATTTATAGAAGCAACTTCTCAACTAGATATCCAAGAATTGATTTATCTAACATTTTAATTGTATAATCAACAATTTCATATCAGTCCCAAATTTCTAATGTATATGGAACACTATTTAACTCATGAATTGAGATGAACAATATTCTAGCCCCTAACATTTCAAATTTGAGTACTTACTTTTCTAACTATTTTCAAAATGAAATTGGTATTAAAATCCCTAAATTCTTTTACATGCATTTCATTCCCATAACACCCACATTTAGGTTCTATTACACTAACTATAAATCAAACATTATAAAAACTCACCTTGTCTTTTTGAAGATGATACTTGATAGGAAGGTGGAGATGGTGAAGAAAAAACAAATCCCTAGATTCAAGAACAATAACCTTCATGAATCTTTCACATGAAAAATCTTATTTCTATGAGAATGGAAGTAAGCAAAAATGGATGGTTCTAGAGGCTAGAAGAGGGTATCGATAGAGTGAGGCCAAAAGGAAAAGTATGTTTTTTTTTGTTTTTTTTTTCTTTTTTGTTATTTATTTATTTCCTAAATGGTTAGCTCATATGGATATTTCTAGAGAAGCATTAGTGTTTTATTTAATCATTATTTTTACATAATACAATAGAATAATAATTTAAAAATACACCCACATGCATATATAGATTTAAAATTACCTTTATTACTTTAATAATTGATTAATAAGATAAAAATTAAATTTTAAGATATTACAAAAGGTCATGTTTACCCTTCACTTGGACAAGGGTCTTCCTCTCAATGCAATTCCAAGGTCATGATCACTCATGAGTGAGGTGACATGTAAAGCATAGCAAATCACTATGCAAACCATTTTTATATATGTTTATTAAAGATATGAGATTTTGCATGTCATTTGAATAGTAATTTTGTATTTACTTTATAATTAGTCTGTCCCATTGGATCTCTCTTTAAACAAGTTTATTTCAGTAATGTAAATATAACTTTTAATATCAAATATCATTTTGCAACATCTTTCATTCTAAAGAAAGGATAAGGATAATGATACACTTTAGCTACATGAATCATTGGTTCTACCATATTGTTAATATATAATTCTGTAATTGTTTTTTTAAGAGTTGACTTTGACTATTTGGAGCTGTGTTTTAATGTTAAAAATGGAATTTTAATAAAAAAATGGGTAACAAATTCAAAAAGAGTCATTCTCTATATGAATTGTAAGTAATATAAAAAAAAAATCTTACTAACGAGTGTCCTCGGGACACTCTTTAAGCATTCTATTTAAAAAAAAATTATTCAAATTTACGCATTACCATAAAAATGTGTTGACTTTACGCATTTCCATAAAAATTCTATAAAAAACTTACTATTTAAGGTCTTAAAGAGTGCCCCGAGAGCACTCATTAGCATTTACCAAAAAAAAAAGTCATCATTGCAATGCAAATAAGATTCAAAAGCTATTTATTCTAATTAATGACATCAAATTAATAAAACTTCAAACTATTATCAACTTTCTAATTACTTTAAATGTTGATTGTAATTTTGTCAGAATAGCATGATAATGTTGTTGATTTTCCAGAGCGAGTTAAACGGGGAAAAATAATTGTACTTAGAAATAAACATATTTGTATTTAAATACAAAATACTTTTAGTTTACATTTTTTTATCTTAGAAATTTTATTTTTACATTCGGCTGCAAAGTTACTTATAACATTAAGAATATATGTCGATTAAAGTTTAGTTATTAAATACTAGTGGCCAAACGGGCGCGTTCCGCGCTCGTTTGTGTGATCTTCGTTTTCTATTTTCCTAACGTATATAAATTATACATAGTGATTTATTATAAATTTGGTTTTTATTTAAACTAATTTATGTATTTTTAATTTCTCTTAAAATAAAAATTGTACTTTACATGCATTAATGGTCCAAACCATAGGTAACTTATCATAGTTACATATATAAATGATTTTTTTTTGACACAACATATATAAATGATTTTAAAAAAAAAAGTTGGTTTTGGAAGTTTTTTTAGAAAAATGTTGGTTTTTGGAAGTTAAAGGGTATTATTGGAATTCCAAAAAAATGCTACACCAAAATGGTGTTTTGCCTTTATATATTAGTATAGATAATTATTCTTTTAGAAATACAAATATTTTTTAATAATAACAAAAACATTGCAATTGCTAGATATTTAAAAACTTTAGTCGATGTATATAGTTGGAGGTTCCTAAATTTTTAAGACCCTATGTGGTGGCACATCCATAGAGTTGGATCTGATTATATCGTAAGTTTTTTTTTTGGTACCTAATAATATCGTAAGTTTAACTTAGTTGATAATTGTAAAGATATTGATATGCAATTGTTTGGATTTGAATTTATAAAATTCTACATTTTTTATTGTTTAAAGTTTTGGATCTAATTACTAAATTATTAGACAAAAATATTTCTACGAAATTATGTTATCTATTGTAGGAAAATTTTAATATACATGGACCACAAGTGGTTTATCGTAGATCCATACTTAAAAAATATTTAAAATTTCGTCTATGATATATTAAATCAAATGAAGTATCTTATATCGAAATGACATCAATGATATCATCTTTTAGTTGTAAAGACAACAAAATCATAATTTTTTATTTTTAAAGAATATTGTCAACATTCATTATATATAACTTTTTGCACCGATTCCATGAAGTCATGACCCATGTGAAGGTCGAGCATTATATAGCCATCTATCTATTGTAAGTAGACTTTCCTAAAGTCATTTAATGAATTTCACAACATATTTTGAATTAAGTATGATTTTGGTTCCTATAAGTATCTCAAATTTTATTTTTAGTTCTTATAAATATTTTTAACATTTTTTTGTTCTTTAAATATTTTCTGTTACAATTTTTTATCCCTATTTTTCAGTCAACTCATATATCATTTAAATTTTTGAATTTTTTTCACAGTAATGTTTAGTACATTATTGTAAGTTCTTTTGAAAATGTTTAAATTTGTTTAACAAGATTAAATATGTATTTTTAAGTGTTTTGCGTTAAAATATTTATAAATAATTAATCTTATATTAAAAAATTATAATTTTTTATGGAAAATGTTCTTATAATATTACAAATATGAATATAAAAAATCATTAAAAAATTTGAAAATACACAAGAGTTGATTGAAAATTAAGGACCAAAAAACATGATAAAAATTATTTGAAGGATCAAAAGTTGGTTAAAAAATTTATAAAAACCAAAAATAAAATTTAAAATATTTACAAAGAATAAAAACTTATTTAACTATAAATAAATTTATGATGGATACCTGATATTTGGACCTTATTAATGTTGGTGGCTAATCTTAATTAATTGCACATGGGTATATCATTGATATGATTGTAGAAAACACGTCAATACTACTTCCTCCTTACAAAATATTAAGTCACCTTGAAAAAAAAAAATACATCAAAATATAAGTAACTTCACATTATCAAATATCAATGATAAGATAATTAGATTAATAATGGCAGAGCCGCATTGTCACCAGAAGGGTCACATGCACCCCATCACCTTTTCTTTTTTAAATTCCATCAATAATCAATTTGTATTTATTTTGAACCCTTGATATTAATGGTTTGCACCAACTTGGCTCCACCCTCGATATTATGAAAAAACTCTGCTTGCCACTAAGAGCATCCCCGAGACTACAATGGAGCAATCTAAATTTAAGTATTCGTATCAAAATATAAGTTATTTTGATCATATTATATAAATTAAGAGCATTCACAATGGAGCACTCTATTTTTTAGTACTTAAATGTATACATCATCTTTTAATCGGGTCCCACGTGTACACATCATTAAGAACAAAATAAGCACTTAATCCCTTCAACTCAGCACTTCTTTTAAAAGTTCTAAATGGGTCCCACAAATAACTCTACATCATTTATAATTAGTTCATAGTTTTTAAATGTGATAAAAAAAAAAGAAATATATTTAAAAGCAAGTGGATCATATTAAGAACTGGAGAGAGAAATTGCTTAAATAGGAATATGTACCTATATAAGTACCATTTTGATTTTGGTCCAATGGGAGTACCTAATAGGTACTGATTCTTAAATGTTAAGAACTCCCCATTGGAGATGGTCTAAGAAATGTAATTATTATTATATGGAAAAGATAAATTATGAGTTAATTTACCAAATTGTTCTTTATTAATGGTATATAAAAGATAAATTGAAGAATTGAAAGAAGAAAGAAAAATAAATAGTTAATGATAGAATTAGAAAAAGAGCAATAAATGTTTCATTGGTAATGTAAAGTGATTTATACTTTGATACAATTTTTTTTCTTCTTAAAGTGACTTAGAGCATCCACAATGGAGAACTCAAACTTTGAGTACTTAAATGGGTCTCACATGGACACATCACTAATTTATCATTTTTTAATAATAGTACCTAATAGGTACTCAACTACTCCAATGGAGCAATTCTTAAAAAGTTTTAAAATGGGTCCCATTAATAACTCCACATTTTTAAAATTGTGCAAGAAGAGAAAGAGTTAAATGAAAATAATATTTTAATGGAAAATAAAGGTGGGTCCAAGAAGAGAGAAAAGATTCTTATTTGAGAAGTAGTACCTAATAGGTACTCAAATGGGTGGTACTCAAATGGTAGTACTTAATAAGTACTATAAGTGCCTAATAGGTACTACACCATTGGAGATTATCTTATATTTTGGTAGGGATGTAGTATTTAATTGGGTTTCACATGTACATATCATTCATTTATTATTTAGTATTTAATTGGGTTTCACATGTACATATCATTCATTTATTATTTTTTAATAATAGTACCTAATAAATACTCAATCCCTTCAATTCATCACCTCTTAAAAGATTCTAAATGAGTCTCATCAATAACTCCATATTATCACAATAACTTATTATTTAACTGTCTATTTTATAATATTAAATTAATATGTACTATTTTTTTATAATTCAAAAATTAATATGTACTATTTTTTAAAAAATTAATATGAAGCATCCAAGCAACTATATGAGAATATGCTAGAGAACGTTTTGTGTACTTTTTTTTACTATGATAACATTTTTTTAACTGTAATAAACAAATTAAATAGAGCACCAACGGCTCTTTTCCTTTGACATTAAAATTTTTACTATGATAACATTTTTTTAACCGTAATAAACAAATTAAATAGAGACTCAGTATTCAAATGAGTATTGCTACAATGGTAATATCTAATGGATTTGGATCCTCTCCAATTTTTCCCCTCATGTTTTCTCTCCAATGGTAATCTTAACCATTCATTCAATTTATTTCTCTTTCTTCTTAAATGTTTTTATATTCTTTATAATATATCAATCATTAGATTAACAAAAGGAGAAAAAACATGAGAGAAAAAATTGGAGAGGATCCAATTTGATATCTAATAAGCATTGTTTTTTTCTTTATTGAAATAGGTATACTACCATTGAAGATAGTCTAGTTAGTTTCAAATCTTTTTTTATTTTTTTTCTTATATAGCTTAGTGGTTAGGAATTTCACTATGTGATTCGAATCACGGTCTCTGCGTATAAAATGAGATTTTATTTTTATCAAAAAATTGAATTGTCTTGTCAAAAAAAAATTTCCCCAAAATTTAATATTTCCCCGGTCACTATTATAAGAAAAAAAAACCACTTTTTAGATTTATTGGAAATCTGATTAGTCTAAACTATATTTAAAATTGATGAATCTCAACTATAATATAGTTCAGACTTATTAATTTCTCAATGACCCAAAAAAGTAATTTTTTTGCTTATAATAGTGATCGAAAGACACACTAAGGGTCCGTTTGGCCTAGTTTATTTTTGAACTTATGCAAATGTCTTATGCAATTTTTATGTATTATTATAAGTTTGTTAAGGTACTTTATGATAAAATAACTTTTAAAAATTCAATTTTCACTAGTTTGGACTTATAATATAACATAAAACCTAATTTATATTGCATAAACTGTTTCTATAAGCTAAAAAATAAGTTAGACCAAACGAGCACCGATTAGGTTGCACCCGTTAGCAGCCAGGGCGCCACTCATTAGGTAGGTAGCTATTGTTGTCCAAAATTCATGGAGACATTATCTAATCTCACATAATGATTATTATAAATTTGATTGGGTGTAACTCAAGGAACAAACCATATCGAAACAAAAACATTTATGTCTGCCAGAACATAAACTTATTGCCTAAACCCATAAAACATCATCACCAGTACAATGAATATTTTATCAAATCCTTATCTTTTGACAGCTCTGTCTGCATCTTTAATTCTTTTGTTGGTTCAATTTCTGTTGATAAAATTTAACAAAAGCAATAATAGCATGAAGAAGAAGTATCATCCTATTGCTGGAACTGTGTTTAATCAGCTGATTAACTTCAACAGACTTCATCATTATATGACTGATCTTGCAACAAAGTACAAGACATACAGGTTGCTTAACTTCTTCAGAAATGAAGTTTATACTGCAGATCCAAGTAATGTTGAGTATATACTCAAAACCAATTTTGCCAATTATGGAAAGGTATATCTATACTTTATTAAATATTTGGTGATGATTGTGATCATTAGCTTTTACTTTATTTTGGGTTTTAAACTCAAAATATCAAATATATGTGCGGCCTTTTACCATTTGATTTGTATTTTTAATGTGTTTGGATATATAGAGTAAGTAAAAAAAATAGTAGAGTTCTAAGAAATTCAAATGAATCTATTTGAATTACCATCATTTAAAAATTTGTGTTTGGATATAGTAATAGAAAATTTCATTGTGAATATTTTGGACTACTTATATAAATGTGAAAAATTGAGTCAAATTTAAAATTTGAAAAATAGGGCTAATTTGCAATTTTAACAATTTAAAGGACCAACTTGAAAAAATAGGGGTTTATTTACAATTTTGAAAAAATTGAGGGGTCTATTTGCAAGTTTTCTAAAGTTTATAGGGGTTAATTTGCAAATGTTGACACATCTAAGAAAATAATATTCAACTTTCTAGCTTTTAAGTATAATTTAATTTTTTTTTTAAATCTAATCTACTCCCTCTTACCTTAATTATAAACACATGTCACTTTTTTTATACATTGAATAACTAATGTATCTAGTCTAAAAACAAGATTAATTGAATAGATTACTTATAATTAGGTGAGAGGGAGTATACAAAGTACTTCATAAATTTCTTTCGTTTTAAAAATTCTTCAAACTTTAGAAAAATAATTTACATAGGGGTTATAAAAAATAAAAATTCTTTAAACTAATCATCCAAACAAATTAATTTACATAGAAAAACTTGAATTTTATTAAAAAATTACTTTACTTCAAATTATTATTTCATCCAAACACATTCGAAATGAATGGATATTTTAGATGTATTTGTTTTGATTATATTGATAAGGGTCCGTTTTGTTCATTGAGTTGTCACACCACATGCGTATGATACATTCTCTAGTCAAGAGAAACACTACTTTCACAAAGGAGAGTTTGTTAAGTGCTCAACCAAAAAGTAGTTGGTTAAGTGCAATAAATTTTCTAGATTTTTCGTAAAATATAAATCAAATTTACTAAAATGTCCTCTTTTATATATTTAGTGGAAAATCATTCAACTACTTGCATTATTTTATCACTTCTTGTCCAACTATTTAAAATATTTTAATAAAGTTTTTGGGGATATGGAGTCTCCGTGAGACGTACATCCCGATCCCCAAACCTCTCTCGGAGGACTTTCTCCTCCATGTCCAATGACAAAAAATTCTCCATCTTCGGATTCAAACGGGACAATCCCGCGGTAATCCCCATTTAAATATGAAATCGACATTCCTACCTGAAATCGATGATTTTTAAAGGTATTAGTAATCGTAATTTTGGTTCTAAAAATTTCTATGTAGGGGTTATACAATTACCACAATTTGAATGATTTGCTAGGAGATGGAATTTTCGCAGTTGATGGCGAGAAATGGCGTGAACAAAGGAAGATATCAAGTCATGTATTCTCCACCAAGATGTTAAGGGACTTCAGTACTATAATATTCAGAAAAAATGCAGCAAAAGTTGCAAATATAGTGTCTGAAGCTGCAAATTCTAATACTAAGTTAGAAATCCAAGTGAGTAAATGTATTTCAGTCCTTTTTATAAGAGACAATTCACTTGTCTTGATTCATTATCTAGTCTGATATTATATATCAGATATCTAATTTATTCAATGAATCTTGAAAAGTGAACTTTCTCCATAAAAAAAAGACCGGAGGAAGTACTATTTGTTCAAACCTCAAGTCCGCCGCATTGCTAAAATATAGTTTATGAAGGTTCCCACTCATCAACCACTGAGGCGCCTTTTAACTAAGGACAAAACTGTGAGGGCTTATACGCAAGACTCATAGCATACAATGCCTTATATAAACAGCCCGGCGGGACTTATGGACGGAACACTATCGCATATATTGCCTTGTTTTATCTGATTAATTAGTATTGTTAACGACTAACATGATCCAATAATTTATCTAGGATCTTTTCTTTAAATCAACACTGGATTCAATGTTCAAAGTTTCATTTGGAACTGAACTTGACAGCATGGGTGGAACAAGTGAAGAAGGGAAGAATTTCGCCATTGCTTTCGATTCTGCAAACGCTTTAACGCTTTATCGTTATGTTGATGTCTTCTGGAAGATAAAGAGGTTTCTCAATCTTGGATCAGAGGCCACATTAAGAAAGAATACTCAAATTTTAGATGAATTTATCATTAAGTTGATAACCACTAAAATTGAAGAAATGAGGAATTCAAAGGGTGATTCTGTTGTAAGTCTACTATATAGAACTATGCAAATTGATTTCTGATTATATATATAATATTTGTGCATGTATTTTTCACTTTTAAATTTACTATGCAGAGAAAAAGTGGAGATATTCTCTCAAGGTTTCTGCAAGTGAAGGATTTTGATACAACATACTTGAGAGATATAATTCTAAACTTTCTTATCGCCGGGAAAGATACGACGGCCGCAACACTTTCGTGGTTCATGTATATGCTATGCAAGTATCCTGCAGTGCAAGAAAGAGCTGCAGAAGAAGTGAGAGAAGCAACAAACACAAAAATAATTAGTAGCTGCACTGAGTTTGTGTCAAGTGTAACAGATGAAGCTATTGAAAAGATGAATTATCTCCATGCAACACTCACAGAAACTCTCAGACTTTATCCTGCAGTTCCTGTGGTAAGACTAATATTGAAGGTGACATGAATGATTAGTTGATTTCTAGTGCAAATTCAAACTATCATGATTTTCAATCCTCAGTCATGAACCAATGATTTTTGATGATATATGTTGCACCAACACTTCAGATTAAATGTGTGTCTGATGTCTAATATGTGTCAATGTTCCATACTTAGGCAGTTAGGCATGTAGTTACCTTCAACTACGTGTTTTTTTTTTTTTATTTTTTATTTTTTATAAATTATTACTAATGCCCAATGTGTTAGTGTCGGTGTCGTATCTAGTGTCAGTGCTTCATAGGATGTCTCTCCACCCTGGATCCTTTATAACCTCTCCAGCCAAACATCTTAAGTTAATCTATCGGCTGAGATGTAATACTCTCGCCCATTAGATTTATCTAATGGCGGAGGTTTGACTGCAGAGGATCCAAGTTCCACACCCCCATAAATTGTTTTGGCCTAGAGTATCAATGTTATTAACAAGATTCTTTTAATGCAGGATGCAAAGATTTGCTTCTCTGATGATACATTGCCAGATGGATACAGTGTAAAAAAAGGAGACATGGTGGCTTACCAACCTTATGCAATGGGGAGAATGAAATTCATATGGGGTGATGATGCAGAGGAATTTAGACCAGAGAGATGGCTTGATGAGAATGGCATTTTTCAGCCAAAGAACCCTTTCAAGTTTACTGCTTTTCAGGTTAGTAGAGTTTTCTATGGACATAATTTTTTTTTAAAATTCTCTGCAGTATTTATATTTAGGATTAAAGAAGCTGTTTGTTAATTTCTCCACATAAGACATATGTTAAATAATCATAAGTTTCCTTTGATTGATTGCAGGCAGGTCCACGAATATGCCTAGGAAAGGAGTTTGCTTATAGACAGATGAAGATATTTTCAGCTGTTTTATTAGGTTGTTTTCGTTTCAAATTGAATGATGAAAAGAAAAATGTGACTTATAAGACAATGATAACTCTTCACATTGATGGAGGTCTTGAAATCAAAGCCTTACACAGGGATTAGAAGATGATTTCTTACAAAAACCAAACTCTATATATTAGCATGAAGTTGTTCAAGAAAAGATGCTTATTTTACATTTTTACATGTCATGTGATGATGGATAATTTATATACATCAAACATTAAGGTTCTGTTTGGTAGCAAGAATAAGAGACATATTTGTATCATATATTGTCTTTACTAATTAAGTGTGAAAAAGCCGTTGATATTTCAATTGTGAATAAGAGTTGTTAAGAATCATGGAATCATAAGGATGAAGATCATATTTATAAGAGAGGTAGAGAGCATAGGAATACTCATGAGGTAAAAGCTCATAAGAAATCATATTGATTGATAAAAGAATGAGTAAAAAATACAATGAAGTGACTTATTTATAAAGCTATTTGGAGTAACTAACTCCTTAACTAACTTTCTAACCTCATAACCAACTTGGTAACCTATCAACTAACTCTAGTTGATTAACTAACTAACTATATTCTTAACAAGAGTCTCATAGATGAAAAAAAAGTAGAAGTTGAACACTTTATAATAATCTAATATCTTAAGATTTTGGGTTAAGATGTAGCGTTAAACTTAATTAAATGATTGTTCTAGGTCCAATGTGATGATTCTCAGACTCCTCATGATCCAACAAAAACAACGTATAATATAAGTTAATCATGAAACTTATCATACTCTAATTCTCTAAATAATTTTTTTACCCTTAATAGGTTACTTTTTTTTTGTTTGTTTACAATAGAACAGATGATCGAACTTAGGACCTCATACATACTACTAACATCTCTTACCACTGGACCAAATCTAGTGGTTGTTTACCCCTTAATAGGAGCTGGGTTAAAAACAAACAAAATAGAATAAGAAACTAATTTACCCTATAAAATATAATTTAAAATATAAAAGAAAGATTGGCCTCCAAAACTAAAGATTGACCTCCTCGTCGATCTTGGAGTTGTGTACATCGCTCTATGCCTAGGTACATTGAATGATTCTTTCTGTGGGCTAAACCCACCGAAAACAGTAGCTATGGTTTAATGTTGGTCGTATCTCCATCGGAATGAAGAAGGGGTAGGTGCAGTGAACTGAAAAGGTTTTTGATGGGAAACTTTCCCACAGACGGCGTCATTGTTATGAGGTCACATAATGAGATGGTTCCTCCGGTGAGATAAAACTAGTTTCGGTGGTGGTTGATGGTTGCTGACACGATGGAGGAAGAGTACCTGCAAAAATGTCAGCATTCTAACGCTTAAGTCAATATTTTCTTAAGAAGAGTGTGTATGAATTGGGTGAATTGCATGTAAATTGAGAGTGAGTGTGTAAGTGTATGTATAGGAGAAGATACGCATGGATGAGCCATATTGGACAACATTGTATGTGTGGTTTTTTTTTGAATGATATGAACTTTAGTACAATCTGGAACAACACTAAACAATGTATTTGTAATTCTGACAAGGTAATGTGTGGCTAATCAATATAACCTAGATTACCTATTTATGTTGTCTTGTGGCCATTGAATGCAGTATGTAATTGAATATCTATATTTACTCTCTTTCTATATCATCTTTGTATCTGCTAGGTTTTAATTCTAATGAGTCATCCTTGAGCTTTTGGTGCTCTTGGGTTATAATAGGGTATTAATGATTGTTGTCCCTAATATTCAAATCTCTTGGTGCAAAATAAGCCAAAAATTTTCAGTTCTATATATAAACAAAATTTGAATTTTTAAATTCATTGAAAAAATAATGTATCTGGTCAATAATATAGACTAGATACATTACTTTTCCATTGAATCTAAAAAGTCAAAATTTGAGAGAGAGAGAGAGAGAGAGAGAGATCGGAAGCTCTAATTCTATAAAATTAGAAAGAAATTGATGAAGATCTGAAGACGGATCTAATGAGAAACAACTAAATTAGACAAAGATTTTTTCTGTGTTCAGGTATGATTTTGTTTTTGTTTATTACATTAGGATTTGATTTCTTTGTGTTGTTAAGTTGTTTAGGATTTAGGGTTTAGAGTTTGATTTAGGATTTAGGGTTTATGGTATGATTTCTCAATGCAAAACCCACAAATCCAAAATTAAGAAGTGAACGACCTTGGCTCCATGAATTTTTGGCAACGCTCGGCATGTTGATGATTCAAGGATGGGGATTGAGAGAGATGAAGATGAAGAAAAAAACCCTAATTGTGTTTCGAAATCACTCACATTCTTAATTTTAAATAATCATAACTCAGATTCCTGCCATGTAAGACATCCACAGGTGTCGCATCGTATCAGTCAGTGACACTAGTATAGAAATTAGTATTTTTCTAACAAAAATTGACGAAAATGACCTTTTAGTTGACAAAGTTTGTTTTTTAAAGACTCGATATCCAGCCCATGGACCAATTAGTCCGAGGGACACCAATTCCACCGTTCACTTGCGGTGGCGCCCATTTAAAACATAGTTTTTTTTTTTTTTTTTTTGCTCCGTATAGACCGATTCAATACAAAAAGTGGACGGTAAAGATAAACTTAAGGGACATAATATGACCATTTATTTGTTAAGAAACCAAATGAAATTACTTAAGAGACCAAATTATAATTAAGATAGTAAAATTACTATTTTATTGTCTACCAAATTTTTTTTGCTTAATATATAGACAAAATGACAAAGTCATGATAAACTCACACATATAAATGAAAGACGAGTTCGAACCATGATCGTGACGTTCAAACTAACAATTTTAACATTTTTTATCGACCGAATTAGAATTTATGAAAGAAAAAAAAACTACTATTTTATTATTATTTATTAGACTCAAAGACTCAATTGTGGAGGGAAAATTAACTTTACCAAATTACCCTAGACTACCACGTTTCATCAATGCTTCATTTTCAAAAAAGGTCATGTCATATCATCGCACAGCATAGCCATAGCCATGCTCTCCGCTACTTCACTGCAGCACTGCATTGCACACTTTCTCCGTACGGAAACCACCACAATGCCGTTTCATCATTTCCCTCTTCTTCCTCCATTACCCACTTTTCTCGCTCTGTAATCACTGTTCACCACATTTCTCCCTCTTTCTTTCTATTTTCAGCTTCACTGTTTAGGTATCTGTCATTTTTAATGTCTCAGTTTATTATTAGGGTAATGCTAAACATGTTAAAAAAGAAAATAAAAAGATAAAATTAATATTGAAAAGACAACTTTTTATACTTTTGATTATTGAATGCACACATTTTGAAACAAAATTTCTATTTTAATATGTTTAACCATTGTCCCGGGTCACTGTTTAACATTTCCCTTATATTATTTATTTATGATTTCTTTACTTTATTTATCATTTTTTTAATGTCTGTTGTTTCAGGTTTTGTGACAAAAATGGCACCTTTGAATGAGGAAAAAAATGTTGATGGAGGAAATTTTAAGTGGGGGAAGAAAAGAGGAACTGGTTTGAAAAACAAAGATACACAATTTTATGAATCATTTGTTTATGATGGTGTTGAGTATTTTTTATATGATACTGTTTGTTTTTACCATAATCATCATGTTGATACTTCTATTGGCAAGCTTGTTAAGATGTATGAAAAGGGTAATGGTGGAAAGGATATCAAAATTGTTTGGTTTTTTCGTCCTTCGGAAATTCGAAATTTCCTTAGAAGTTACCAGCCAAGTTGGAATGAGCTGTTTTTGGCTTCTGGGAAGTCCGAAGTTGTTTCCAATATCAATATAGTGGTAATTTTCATTTCTTGTTTCACTTGTTTGCAGCACTCACACTTTTGATGGAAGGCGTGTCGGGTGTTAGTGTTTGACATGTGTCGGTGTCTGACACTGACATAAGTGATTTCAGTGGTTTGTTTTATTTCACTTTTACAAAATAATGTACTATGTCTTCTTATTGAAGATTTTCATAAGTGCTTATTGGAATGAATTTAGATAGTTGGGTTAGGCTTTTTGTGTAAGTTGGCATAAATTAAATTTTAGCTAACAAATTTTGAATACCCTCTTTTGGGAAACTTGGGCGTTTTCATTATGTGAATAGCTGCTTCTTCTGCTGAATGGTAGTTTTGTAGAACTAGTATGTCAAGGGCTTGTTTGGATTGACTTATGTAAGCTTATACATAATCGTTTATTATGCTATAAGTTGTTTTGTTTATCCAAACAGGGCTGTTGAAAAGTAAGTTTGTCATTTCACACACAGTCAGTTTTATGGTATTATTTCATCCATTCAAAATTCTGTTTTCAGGAATCAATTATTGGAAAATGCAGTGTTGTTTGCACTTCAGAGGACAAGCGAAACCCCAAACCATCTGAAACAGAGTTAAAGAGAGCAGATTTCTTTTTCAAATGTATTTTTGATGTCGACAAATGTGTAATTGATGACAAATTTGCTGATAAGATTGAAGGAATTGAAGGTCAGTTATGAACCATCTCTTGTATTTCTTTACCTGCTATCTTCATTGATTAAATTGGATACACCACATATAGTAACTATTTGATTTGTTCATATGGTGCATTTGCTTGATTTTTGAAAATATTGCAGTCTGTTGTTTCCCTTAACTAGCATTCCAAATTACATTATAGTTCATTTTGTCGGTGTTCTGCAGTGGAGAAGTTTTTTAATAGGAAGGGTGATAAAAAGACCAGTAATAATCTGAGTCTTGAGACGAGTAAACCGCCTAAGGCGATAGTGAAGAGAACTTCTCACAATGTTAAAGATGAAGTTAAAGACGAGGTTAAGACTAAGAGTGCTCCTTCTGATAGCTTGCGTTGTAAAGTTAAAGATGAAGTGAGAACTTCTGAGAATGTCTCGCGATCACTGAAGATAAAGATGAGAACTTCTGAGAATATTAAAGATAAATGTGAAGTTAAAGGTGAAGTTATGACTATGACCGATCCTTCTGATATCTTGCATTGCAAAGCTAAAGATGAAGTGGGAATTTATGAGAATGTCTCGCCGAAGAGATTCTTTGATTCTTATCAAGTTAAAAAGAGGAAGATAATAGAAGAGAAGTCAACCATTGGTCACAGTAGTAATATCCGGAAGAAAGAGGAATTTGATGAGAAGGAAGAACTCATACAGGTTGAAAGTGTCAAACCGAACAGTAAAGTTACTGAGGTGACTGAAAGGCCAAATGCTGTAAGTCTCTAAAAGTCATAACGGTATCATAGTTTCGATTGCTGTCTATCTTTTTTCCGGCATAATATTTACTGATTTCTTGAAAAATAATCGTAGTCTCCTAGATGAGGTGAGTGAGTTGGATACACTGTAGTTTATATGCTTGTTTTTGGTGTGTTTAGAAATTCAACTGAGCAAGTATTCTTTTATTTATGAAAGTTCAGTCATCATTAAAAATTCATGATTTCAAAATGTCTTTTCTTCACTAGATATAAATTATTTAACTTTAGAACACGAGTCCTGAAGCAAGATAAACAGATTGGGAATATTTGTGGTAACCAAAACATACATTCACAACTATAACTTGTTAATGTGGTTTCATATTGTTGAAGTTGTTAGATTTTAGGTAAAAGAAAGAGAGAATGATAGGAGCTTTGAATATTATTGATAATGATTGTATAGTAGCGTATGACTCCAGTCACTTCTCTAACCCTTTGCTGACCCTCATTTTCATTTTTGCAGGAGAAAAGAAAGTGGTTTAAGAAAATGGTGAGTTTTTATGTTTTGATCAAGAATTTAGGTTTACTAGCAAATAGTTTTTTTGTTATTTGGATGATAGAGAACGAAGCTTGTTGCTGCACCTAAAATAATATATGTGAATTGTTGCTGAACAGTTTTTCTTAGCTTTTTAGTTTCATTAATTTATCCATCATGTGTGTTGTGTATTTCTTTACTTGATGATTAAAACCAAAGCTATATTAAGTAGGATGTCTTTGTATATTATAATCTTTATTATTCTGGTGCAAGGCACTAAATTTCCAGCGTTGAGTGCATTTGCAAAATGACTTTGTAAGAGTTCTTACATAGAGGATCATAGGCATGATTATGACATTAATTATCTGCCAAGTTCGAATTAGGTTTTTAAGTGTTTTCTAATATTGCAAGCGTAAGAACAACATATACACACCTATGAAGCACAAACACCGGGGTCACACGACACGTCAGCTCCGGTAAATATTTTAAAAAATGAATTAATTGAATATAATCACACATTCACACGTGTCTATGTTGGACACCAGACATGGTTTCCATCAGAAGTGTTGGTGCTCTAGATACACATACACACATACAAACAGACACATACACTACTGATTAAAAACCGGCATCCAAAGAGTGAGTGGCATGAAGTGATTGTTATGCGCTTATGCTTGTTTTTATTTATTATAATTTTGTTTGTAGCCTTGGGAAGGAAGACTACAGAAAGCTCAAGAGTCGGATACCTTGGTTTTACTGACTAATCTGGATCCATCCTACACATCGAATGAAGTTGAGGTATATAGGACTCGGCTTTTTCTCCTGTTTTGTTTACTTTCTACAAAACATAGCTTGCTTATTATTTTCTTTGGGTTAAGATGCTATGATAAACAAACAAAGCAATCATCATTATTTTCGGAAATATCTTTTATGCAATAGAATATGCAAAATGCTGTGTGAGATCATGTTTTGTGTGGATTCATAATCCTATAATTGAAACGTAAATGGATATGATGGACCCATCTGTTGAGACATGAGATGAATTCCTCTTCCATAGTATGAAGTTTTGGTTCAGATTTTAATTTAATGTTGTCTGTGTCTAATGTCTTGTTACTTACTTTTTAAGGATCTTGTTTGGCATGCACTCAAAGAAAGGGTTGAGGCAAGGATGATAGAATCGAGCCCGACTTCCAATCCATACTATGGTACTTAGAGATTTACTTTTACCAACACAACAGCAAATTCACTGCTATACAATGATTTTTGTTAGATCATCAATAATTAATTTTGTTTTCTCAATCACCAATAGGTACATCATTGGTTATTTTCAGAACAAAAGATGCAGCTGAAAATGCAATATCTGAGTTGGGCAGGAGATGCCTTATGCTTGAAGACGGGAGGTATTTCATTTCTTGCTTTGTTTTTCATGTTGAATTTTTCTTCTGTTATACACATTAATTGATCTCAAACATTGATTTGAGATTGATTGGCTAACAATACACCTTCACTAAATTATTTTTAAATAATCTTCACTAGTTGATTTGAGATCGGACATCAAGATCAATAATTGTATCATGCTGTTACTGCATGAATCTAAATCCACATAAGATGTTCTAATTCAGATTTTAAGTCATTATTCAATAATGGTTGAGTAACTTCAGTTTATATTTCTTCATAATTTGGTTAATGAAATAAAAACATAAACAAATATTTTGCACCAATTGTGGAACCTTGCAAACCATATTCATTCTTCCTTTTGCATGTAGTCACATATCATCTGTAAATATTAGATTGGCTATAATTTTATAAAGAGTTTTAAACTTTGTAATACATTGTTCTATCATATATAATGCTGGCGAGTTTTCTGCAGGGTTGTCAGTGCCAGAAGAGGAACTGTTAGAGATCCAGTCAAGCAAAACACATATATTGGCCATCTGTCCATTAGTAGAGCTGCGCTTCACAAGCAATGCCGAGAGATGGTAGTCTAACACTCTAACTCCACTTGCTGATCAATTAATTTTACCACATACTGTAAAATATGATTTACTGTGTGTTCTTTACTTTTTATAGCGAAATGCTGTATCAACATCACATTGTTCACAGCCCAATACAATTGAATACGCAATGGCTATTGAATGGACACAGAAGCATGATCAGTCTGAAGCATGTTGGAAAGGCTTATGTGAGGTAAGAGTATTTTTTTTTGCTAATGAATCCTCCTCATTCTTGTTGACCAAATTTCTTTTTTGATTAGTCTAGATTGTTTAGCTTAATCTGTTTTCTTTACAGAAACAAATGAAGGAGATAGAGGATGTGCGGAGTGAACTCAGGATAGACAAGATATTTTCAGAAGCTTCATAGTTAAATCATACTTGGTGAAATGTATATATCAGTTTACAATATTTAACTTTCTCCAATTGCGATCTAACAAAATGCTGATAATTTTGGAAGAGAAGCATGTTTTAGTTGTGTTTCCATAGATACAAGGAAACCACTCATGTTTCAGCTGGCTGCCCATTTTTGTGTTCAATGTTAGTACATTTATGACCAAAACATTGTTAGTACATTGTAGTATTCTGAACAACTTGGTTGCAAATATCAGCAATATTTTGAAGTAAATGATATTATCCTTCTGTAACAATTGTCCTTAGTTGAGGAATTAGAAAGTAGGAAAGACAATGGGAGGAATGTAAATTGGCAATGATTTCCATCATGATGTGGATTGTAAAATTTTATTCATCTTACCTAATGCTCTCCTTTGTATAACTCAGTTGATACTTGATAGTTACAAAAATATATGATATGTTAGGGCGCGGGTTTGAACCTGCTTAACTGTGATTTCCTCCCCATAAATCTATGAGTCTTTCCGGCATGTTTTGTCTTCAATCACACTTTCTAATAATTTTCTAAAATGTCACTCTTCCAAATAGTACTTCAAGTTAAGCATGCTCAACTATGTCAGAGTCAATTCTTTCTGACTGCATTGAATTTGAATCCATTCAAACATGTCTCTTCTCTTTTATAAGAAAAAGTTTATTCTCAAAGAGAAAACATCTTACAAATTTCTTATTACTCCTTTTCAATATCATCAATTTACAATAGAATATCAAGACCCTATAAAAAAATCAACATTGAACATAGTTAACAATATAATTTTGTAATCAAACGCATTTCAAACAAATTTATTACAACAATTTTCTTTTAATACTCATTATGTTTTGTAGGGGTCTATAATAAGAGACAACGGGACACATAAATGAAGAGTGAAAACTTATAACCAATTCATATTAGAATGAAAGGAATTATGAGGTTTTTATTTTTATTTTTAAAGGAATTATGAGATTATATTATTGAAAGAAAGACTTATAAGGATCGATATGTAGTATCTATCACATAACTGTACTGAAGTTGGTCACATCTAAACCGTTCTAATAAAATCACACAATCCATATTTTTAATTGCATACAATCCAATTGCATATTTGAATTACTCCAACCATCTCATTTGGTGTCCAAGTGATTCCTTTTTTTTTTCTTTTATCAAAATATCACATCATTTTAACAATTAAATTTATCCTTTTCATTTAGTTTAGAAGACTTAAAATTTTTGACCAAAAAAAAAAAAAGAAGACTTAAAATTTGCATTAACTTTTCCTTACAAAAATTTATTAAACCTTAAATTGATACTATCTATTTGTTGGAGAAGTGATTTCGAATTTTGATGATGGTGATTAAGTTTGCCATTTGTCAAAGTTTCATATTTTGACCGAGCAACACCAAAGAAGCAATAGCGGCAAATAACCTGTTAGTTATTATAAATTCCTCAAATTCCAATTCTACCCTCATTCTCGCGCCTAATTCGCCTTCACTCTCTCACACTCTCACACTCTCACACACTCTCTCATTGATCAAATCCTCTTTCGATCCAAACGTGACTCAACGAAGGTAATTTTCAACCATTTTCTTCTCGATGTGTTTCATTTCTTTTAGCCATTACCGATTTCTTCACGATCCTTGCGCTTTTTGTTTTTCCTTTCTTTTTCAGTGCTTCGTGTTAGAAATGCTTGAAATTCGCTGAAAGCTTCTCTGCTGTGTTGATCTGTTTTCGCATTGTGATTGAATTCGATTTGTAGTGGTTTTTGTAAGGTAATTTTGTCATTTCTAATTAGATTGAAGAATTTTTCATGTGTTTCATCAAATCATTACTTTAGCGGAGTTTCTTGTTCTTCATTTTTTTTTGTTGAGGATTTGAACAAAAATAGTATACAGTAATGTAATGTCCAGTTTTTGCTGTAATTTGATTTGATTTTTCATTGTTAATGTATGTAGTTAATCACCTTGCGAAGAAGTAGTTCGTAAAATATTCACAATCCTTGGGAAAATGTAGTTAGTTACGGTTGATTTAATGTAGTTCGTAATCATTTGGAAAAGATAGTTAATCATGGTTGATTTAGAACCTGTTTGGCTAAACAACTTATTTGAAGCTTTATGCATAAGCTTACATAAGCTATTTCTATAGTAACAGATAAATTAAATTTAAATTATTTTTGTATATGAGATAAGCTGTTTTCATAAGCTATGTTGAAGAACTTACAAAAATAAGCTGAAAAAAGCTTATAAAAAATGTCATAAGCTGTTTTCATAATTTCTCCAAAACAGGATCACAAAACTTATGCCAGTAGATAAACTCAAATAAGCCTAGTTCGTAATCCTTTGGAGAATGTTTATAGATTATTGATTTTGTTGTTATCTGTAGGTGGATTGAGGATTTTATTATGAATGTATAGTATCTGTTGACTTCGTTGGAAATTCTACGATGGAAGAAGATGAAAAACCAAAAGAGATAAAAATATCTGGTGAAGTATTGGATAGTCATGAAGTGATAGATAGTGTTGAAAAACAAGATGAGAGTGATCAGAAGGAAAATGTAAATGCCGGTAGTGGCATTGGGGATGAACGGACGGATGTAGTTTTTTCTGAAAATACTGTTACGGATGAGAATCGGTTTGAGCAAGTATCGTTGAAAGATCAAGATAAGAACAACGAGTCTGTGGAGTCAAACCGTTCTTTTGATTCAGATAATTTACAGCACCCTACTGGTGGAAATGAAGAGGAATTTCAACATTCACCTGGGGTGCATTCATCAGAGTGTAATTCTTCGCCAGTTGCTGCAACACAACATGATCATCTTTCTCATAGCCCTGGGTCAGGGGGACATTTTGGTCATACAAACAAGCAGTCTGCTTCATCAACTGGTTTTGGTTCACCTGGACATTCTCCTGTTTCTTCTCCACAAAAACCTAAACAAAAAAATGCTATGCCAAATACGTCAGCAGAATTACTACATTTAGTTGATTCTGCAATCATGGGTAAACCTGAAGGTATGGAGAAACTGAAGAATATTGCAAGCGGTGTAGAAATTTTGGGGAGTGGGGAAGAAATGGAGAGTGTGTCTTACTTAATTGTAGACTCACTTCTTGCAACAATGGGTGGTGTCGAATGTTTTTCAGAGGATGGTGATAATAATCCTCCTAGTGTAATGCTAAACTCCCGTGCAGCTATCGTTACAGGTGAACTTATTCCTTGGCTACCTTATGTAGGTGATTCTGATGTTGTCATGTCGCCTAGGACACGGATGGTAAGGGGACTACTTGCCATATTACGGGCTTGTACAAGAAACAGGGCAATGTGTTCAACGGCAGGTCTGTTGGGCGTACTGTTAAGAACAGCAGACAAAATTTTCACTGTGGATGTTGGCTTAAATGGACAAATAAGGTGGGATGGAACTCCTTTGTGCCGATGCATACAGTACTTGGCTGGGCATTCTCTTAGTGTTAGTGATCTTCGTAGATGGTTTCAAGTCATTACAAGAACACTTACCACAGTTTGGGCTTCGCGCTTAATGCATGCTATGGAGAAAGCAATAAATGAAAAGGAGTCAAAGGGCCCAGCTTGCACTTTTGAGTTTGATGGTGAAAGTTCAGGTTTGCTTGGTCCAGGTGAGAGTCGCTGGCCATTTATTGACGGGTATGCATTTGCAACTTGGATCTACATTGAATCATTTGTTGATGCATTAAGTACAGCTACAGTTGCTGCTGCAATTGCTGCAGCTGCATCAGCCAAGTCAGGTAAATCATCTGCTGTGTCAGCTGCGGCAGCAGCTAGTGCACTTGCTGGTGAAGGCACAGCACACATGCCACGGTTATTCAGTTTCTTATCTTCTGATAATTTAGGTATAGAGGCTTATTTTCATGCTCAATTTTTGGTTGTTGAAATTGGTAGTGGAAAGGGAAAGAGATCTGCGTTGCATTTTACTTATCCATTCAAACCACAGTGTTGGTACTTCATTGGTCTTGAGCATATAGGCAATCAAGGAGTTATGGGGAAAGCAGAAAGTGAAATTAGGTTATATGTAGATGGATCTCTTTATGAAAGTCGTCCTTTTGAGTTCCCTAAAATTTCCAAACCCCTTGCATTTTGCTGCATAGGAACTAACCCTCCTCCTACTATGGCTGGTTTGCAACGCCGTCGTCGTCAATGCCCTTTGTTTGCTGAGATGGGCCCTGTTTACATCTTCAAGGAACCAATTGGTGAAGAAAGGATGGGACGCTTGGCTTCTAGAGGAGGGGATATAGTACCTTCTTTTGGAAATGCAGCTGGGCTACCATGGCTTGCAACAAATTCCCAAATGCAGAACAAGGCAGAGGAAAGTGCTCTATTAGATGCAGAAATTGGAGGTTTCATACACCTACTCTATCATCCTAGTTTGCTTAGCGGGCGTTTCTGTCCAGATGCTTCACCTCCTGGTGCCGCAGGTCAGATAATTTATAGGCATTGATTTTATAAATATTGATAAATTTTAATGCTAATGGTTGTTCTATGTTAATTTTATTGCTAATGGTTGTTCTATGTTAATTTTGTTCTATGTTAATTTTATACGGTGCTACTAGAACTTGTTTTTACAACCTTTTGAATTGTAATGTAGTTGTCTAGTGCTTATGGTATCAAATGTTCCATGTAGCCTACCTCACCTAATGAGAAAAAGCTTGATTGTTTTTTGTTTTGTTGGGTTGGAATGTTTCTTAGGTACCTTAATGGTTGTCCTTTGGATACTTTCCGGTGCAATTCATCTTTTTTGTTCTCTATGTAAACTGCAACCTTCTTGTTAACTTCTACAATATATAACTCAACAACTATTTGGCTTTTGTGAATCACATATGGTGTTCTGACTTGGAATTGAGTTAGTTGTCCATGCATTGAAGAGTGAGTGGAATTTATGGTTTAAGTATAAAACTGGGCAGTTAATGTTTCTAATAAAATGGTTTCTTTATGGAAGGCCGTATAAATTCATCTTTATGGCACCACTAATTATTTGTTGGATAACAAATGACCTGATCGTGGAAAATATTTATGTGAGAATTACGTCAGTATTTAAAACTAAAGCCTTAAGTTTTTTAAATGCTTACTTTTATTTACTGTCAGACCACAATTGAATATCTTTTATGCATCAATGTATTACTATATGCTATAATATTGTCCATTCTTGTTATTGTTCCCTTTTTTATGATTCAGGAATGCATCGACGTCCTGCTGAGGTCCTTGGGCAAGTCCATGTTGCTACACGAATGCGACCTGTGGATGCCTTGTGGGCCGTGGCTTATGGTGGCCCATTGTCTTTGCTTCCATTAGCAATAAGTAATATACAGGAGGATACTCTTGAGCCACATCAAGGGAATTTTTCTGTGTCAGTGGCAACTACATCTCTTGCCGCTCCGATATTTCGAATTATATCTATGGCTATTCAATATCCAAGGAATAGTGAGGAGCTGGGTCGTTGCAGAGGGCCTGTAGTTCTTTCTAAGATTCTAAACTATCTTCTCCAAACCCTATCTTCACTTGGTATTGGAAGAGACGGCGGTGTAGGGGATGAAGAACTTGTTGCAGCGGTTGTCTCACTTTGTCTATCTCAGAAGATCAACCACACACTGAAACTGCAGCTCTTCACCACACTGCTGCTTGATATAAAAATTTGGAGTTTATGTAGTTATGGAATACAGAAGAAGCTTCTATCATCACTTGCTGACCTGGTTTTTACCGAGTCTGCAGTGATGCGGGATGCCAATGCCATTCAGGTGCTTCTTGACGGCTGCAGAAGATGTTACTGGACTGTTCTTGAAAAGGATTCAGTAAATACTGTTCCTCTAACTGGAGCAACAAGACCAGTGGGTGAAGTCAATGCTTTGGTTGACGAGCTCTTGGTGGTTATCGAACTTCTAATAGTGGCAGCATCTCCTTCATTGGTCTCTAATGATGTCCGATGTTTACTTGGGTTCATAGTTGACTGTCCACAACCTGGTCAGGTACGTAGTAAGATAGGATGCTTTTATTCTGTGTGTGTGTAGTATCCAAAAGTAATTTTCAGGAAATATGGTATCATAAAGAACATAGATAATCAACATTCTTAAGAACATATTTTTTAATAATAGAATATTCATGTATAATATTTATGTGGTCTCAAAGAATGAATTCGCACTCGTGACTGCACCTTGTACATGCCCTCAGCATAATCGCCTATATAAAACCTACTCACAAATTAATTAATTTTTTTGAACAAGCTACTCACAAATTAATTAAGTGTAAATGCATTAAAAACTAGGCATAGAAAATAGGAGAATAGTGAATCTTAGCATTCCCCTTCAAGATAGTACATATATATTATATGAATCAAGTTTGTAACAGGTATAAATGTTATCCTTGGATCTTGAAGTGACTTAGTGAGCATGTCCGCCAGTTGATCATAGGAATTCATAAATGATGCGATAATTTTTCTTGATAGAACCCTTTTTGTGAAAAAACAAAAATCAATCTCAATCTCTTTGTTTAGGATGTTCATGGATAATTGGATTATAATCAATGTACAACAATACTTTTTTTTTTGACAAAATGTGCAAGTGTTACAGGAATTAAGTATAGCTTATTAGTTTATTTTAAGTGTCATGTTAACATGTGCCCTTGTTAAGGCTCACCAAAATAGCAAATATTTATTGCAAAAGTTAATATTTACACTTTTGAGAAATTTAATACACACTTTACAAGGTGAAATTTCCACTTTTCATTCCTTAACCTGTGCCGCACATGTTAACATTTTCCTTATTTTAAATATTAAATTAATCTATCTTATGTCATTTTACTCTCTTAGCCTTGATGATTGTAGTTAAAGGCATCGTGCCTCATTTGCAAATCAATCAAACATTAAACAAATATTTCTTTCTTTCTAAAACTCATTCTCTTCTCACATAATTTCTCTTTTGTACCGGATTCTATTCTAATTCATTAGAATCCCTACTTTGAGACTTTTGATTCTAATCTCATCCCTAGAATCCAAATTCCCGTCTCGGCAAGGATACTTGATTTACCATCAATAAGACTTAAATAATCAATGGGTGGGCTGATAATATTGCAAGTTAAAGCTAGGGTTTTATTTTCGTCAGACCTACTGAATGTGTGTTTGTTGCCTACCAACTTGAAAAATAGATTAAAGTGCTCGACAGACTTGAAAGTAAAGTGAAAGTTAAAGAGAGTACTCAAATATTGATAAAACATGCTTTAGTTGAATGTACATGGCGTATGGTTATTATATACACAAGAAAGAGTAATTTCAATATCGTATTTATACAAAGAAATGAATTAGCTAAAGCATTTCCTCGAGACAAAATTGTTTCAGTGTTACATGCACATAACAGGGGACCAGGGCTCGTGTTGACCTCCACCATCACCAGGACCTCCCGACTTACTTACTGGTAATTGTGCAAAAGAGGACTATATCCTTAAGTTTCAGGCAATAGGACCCCACTGTAAGTCAACTGACTGTCCATATGTCACAAGACTCACAAAGTTGTGGACATGGTGAAACTTTTGTTGTGGGGTATTGTATGCAATCGAACCCCAATTAGTTGATAACCCAATTACTTGGTTATCCAGGAACAATTAGGATGAGGAAGTCAAAGGTGAAGATTATGATGTATAGAAATAACAGGAGGGTTTAGAGGGAGACTATCTAGTCATTGAGGAAATTGTTGAGGCCTTAGAGAGAGCAGCTAGGAACAGACCCTCATGTATCTGCATTCTATATTAGGGGATTTCTTCCCAAATTTTTCTTATAACAGACCCCGATGTGGGACTTCTAACACACCCCCTCATGCCCAGCACTATTGGGCTTGGTGCGTGGATATAAATGGTGGATGGCCTGGTCGGATACCCGTTAGCAGGCGGCCTAGCGGATCGTGGAGAGGCTCTGATACCATCTTAGAATTAAGTTTTGGGCCTAACTCAACCCTACAAAACCGGCTTGTAAGGTGAGGATTGCCTCTACTTTATAAACACTTATTCAGGCCATCTCATATTTGATGTGGGACTTCTAACATGGACAAATGTATGACACAGTTTGCAATCAAAAAGTTCTTACCATAATTAAAGATAACATGATAGCCGTGACAAGTTATGCTCTATGACAGGGAATGTCCGGAAGTACAGAGTCATAAGAGAAAAAATAAGTATAACAGAAACATCAATGTTGCTGTGGACATAGAAGAAAATAACAAGACAAAATTCATAATAGACAAAATTAATGTTAAAAGAGAGGATGCAAAATCTCACTTTAAGTTGTTTGATCATGTAAGAAAATGGAATTAAGAGAAGATAGTCTGACAAAAAGAGATAGAGAAAGACTAAAGAATTTTTTATTTTTGAAACAAAGACTAAAGAAAATTTTAAGAAACCACTAACTTAAAGCCTTGATGTAAATGGATTTACTGAAAACATTTTGAAAGTTAAATGTGCTGTTTGATTGATTTAGCTTCACCCCTTAAAGGTTAAGGCTTAATTGTTGTTGTTTTATGTTGATGGTTACCTCCAATTTTCTCATGTTTAGTGGTTTACTTTGAAATTAGAAAATCTAAGATGAACTTAGAATCCCCTTTATCCATTTTTATAAAATACTATCACTTATCTATCATCTAAAGAAAATTTTACTCATTATTTACTACATTTTCTAGATTTCTAGGGTATTGCATCTCTTCTACAGGTTGGTTATTCAGCCAAATACATCTAGAGCTCACACATTTGTAGAAGCATTCCTAGCCTGTGGTGGGATTGAAACTCTTCTTGTTCTTCTCCAAAGGGAAGCTAAAACTGGAGAACTTGCTGTCCAGGAATCAGTTTCAAAATTACCTGGACTTGGAACAAATGAAACTGATGCTAGCTGTGAGATCATACAAACATGCGAGGATGATGAAGGGTCTGATGTGAGAAGTGAAGCCGTTTTACAAGACAACGATCAAGGTTATGAATCTGTTGATAGTTACAGCAACGATCAAGGTTATGAATCTGTTGATTCTCCTTATAGGAATATTTCAAGAACGACGTCTGCCTCTGAAATTCCAATTGTTAAGAATTTGGGAGGCATTAGTCTTTCCATCAGTTCTGACAGTGCTAGAAAAAATGTTTATAATGTTGATAAAAGTGATGGCATAGTTGTTGGGATCATAGGTCTCTTAGGTGCTTTAGTAGTTTCTGGGCATTTGAGGTTCGGCTCCCGTGGTGTTCCTGATACAACAAGCAACCTTTTGGGTGTTGGATTGCATGATGGAGGTGGTACAATGTTTGATGATAGGGTTTCTCTTCTTCTTTTTTCCTTACAGAAGGCATTCCAAGCTGCACCCAACAGGCTAATGACTAACAATGTCTATACGGCTTTATTGGCTGCTTCGGTATGAATAGTTCTATTTGTTAACCCTACTCTATAGTCCATATCAGTGGAAATACATACTAGTGGCATATTTATTAATGTGAAAATGGCATCTGGTTTTGTTTATCTATATTTATTATTTGATGAAACTGCCATATGTTAATGTCATTGCATGCCCAGAATTTATCGAGTATAAGTTGTTTTTTGGCCATCAAAAGCTTATAGGTTTTTGTTCATTTTGATCATTACATTTTATTTCATCGTTTTCTTTCTTTCGTTTTAGATAAATGCTTCTTCAACAGAGAATGGGCTGAACTTCCATGATTTAGGTCATCGCTTTGAGCATTTGCAACTTTTATCGGTGCTTTTGCATTCCCTTCCATTTGCACCTGGGCCTCTGCAGAGTAGAGCATTACAGGTATTAACTTAACAAATCTCATTTCCAACAATATATTAGTATTTTCAATGTCTTGGTTTTGCACTTTCTTGATTAATGCATTGGTTTTTCACTTTCTTGATTCTTGTTTTTGCACATTCCAACTCATAATATCAATGTTTCTCTCATCCTTTGTTCTCTCTGTCTCTTCCACACGTCCCTTTTCACCTTCCTCTCATCCTTTGTTCTCTCTCTCTCTCTCTCTCTCTCTCTCTCTCTCTCTCTCTCTCTCTCTCTCTCTCTCTCTTTCTCTCTCTCTCAAACGTGATTCTTCTCTGTACTTCCTTCTAACAAACTGCTATAATCAACAAAACAAAACGCACAAATATCATGCAAAATCATTGCAATGGTTTTGGTTATCTCAATCAAATATCAATGTTTTATGGCCCCTAGTTTTAAGCTCCCCGTTTGTGTATGATTTCAGAATCTTATAGACTATGGATATGTTTTCTGTTGAAAAATTATTTTATGGCCCCTAGTTTTAAGCTCCCCGTTTGTGTATGATTTCAGGATCTTCTATTTTTGACATGCAGTCATCCAGAAAACAAAGGCAGACTAGCAGATATGGAAGAATGGCCTGAATGGATTCTCGAGATTATGATTTCAAACTATGAGGTAATAACTTAAACAGCTCAATTATTTTTAATGTCTCCATTCTTTAGCTTGTATTTCTTGCTAATAAATAACATCAATATATGTAAGAAAAGTATACAAAATATAAGTTTAACAAAATACATAGAGATAGTTCGTCAAAAAACTAATAAAGATAGTTGTCGTTTTGCGAATACATGTTAACTTTTTATGTGTATATATTATTTTATGGTATAATATTGTAGCTATTTTACTATGCATACTTCAACTGTGCTACTTACATTCTTTGCTTTGACAGTTGGGTCCAAGCAAACCATCTGATTTGACAAGCCTAGGAGACATAGAGGACCTCTTACATAAATTCCTTATTATCATGCTAGAGGATTCAATGCGCCAAAAAGATGGATGGAAGGTTGATATTTTTTTGAATTATAAATTTAATGCAAATAACTATAGCAGCTATTAAAATAGTTATGTTTTACTATTAATTGTCATTTATGGTATGTTTATGAATAGAAACAAATAGGGAAAGACAAGGGGAAATTTATTAGGGAAGTTATCAAGTGGTTATTGGGAGGGAGAGACCAAACTCTGTAATTATTGGAAGGGAGAGACCAAGACTCTAAAATTTCTTAAATAGATATCCTTTATATTTTATTTTATTTCTGTCAAGATTGAGTGTTGAGTTATGTGTATGTATATTGTACTACAATTTCCTCTTGCTTAAGAATCATTCAAAGGGTAAGGTAATAAATTCTGTGTTTATTCATTTATTTTCTAAACGATAGATGCCAGTTTCTATCATATTCATGCCTGTATATGAATTAGCGAAATATAATTTTTTTTGATAAAGTAAACTTTAAAATGTTATGGAGCAACAATTCACTCCTTAAATGTTGTTGAATATTTTGGTCACTGTAATATCTGTTTGCTGAAAGTTCAATTGTATTAGCAACTTGCCTATTTATTCTTTTTATTATTTAATTTAGTTTAGATGTTCAAATTTGTTTGATTGCATGACTTCTGGTTATATCAGGTTCGTTCATATTCTCTTGTATTGCTCAATTTATGTAGGATATTGAAGCAACAATTCATTGTGCAGAATGGCTCTCTATTATTGGTGGATCTAGCACAGGAGAACAGCGAATTAGGTAAGTTGTATATCTGTTTTGAACCTTCATAACTCTTCATCCTCCCTTTCTACTACTATGCACAAGCTGTTGATCATGGTATCATCTATGTTACTTCTCTTACTTGGTACAGGTTGACATTGTTTCTGAACTAACATTAAACTATTTCTTACTATGAGAACATTCACTACAAGCTTTCAATTTGATAATGACCGGATTTCTATAAATTAAGTTGGGAGGAATAGTTTTTTGAAGCCAGCGTTTGTCCTATTTTATTTTATTTTTTAAAATTGGGGAAGGGGGAAATATTTTTATTAATCAAAGTTAGTTTGTCCTATTTTATGGTTTCGAGTGCAACATATATTATATTTTCTCAATGGACATTATTTGGAATTGATACATTACATAAACAATATATATTAATAGCAGTAGGGATCTATGTTCTTCATTTATTTACAGGGAACCCCACGGGAACATTTATTTATGACTGTAGCAGTCTTGAATAAATGACATCATGTGATATTTATAACAATGATCGTGTGGTACTTTGAATAAGGTTACTCAATGTGATTATTTAGCTTGCATGTACTCCTTTTTTTTTCTCTTGTGCTTTCTCTCAACCAATTATTTTCTCTCAAAATAAATTTCTATGATCCTATCAAGATTTTAAGAAATGGATTATGAAGAATTTTGGGGAAGACTTCTAATTTTTCTATACTACCATATTAACTTTTATTTCATCATGATTTATTCAACCATTCTTCCTTGGTTAATGTTTTGAAGACGTGAAGAATCGTTACCTATATTTAAGAGAAGACTCCTAGGTGGCTTGATGGACTTTGCAGCCAAAGAATTGCAGATCCAGGTACATATTGTTTTCTATTATTATTGATAATTCTGTGCATTTTGTCGACTTATGTGTTTTTCCCCTAAAGTAAATTTTTGTTATCAACATCTCCTGTCATTTAGCAAAATAAAATCTCCCCACCTTAGAAATTAAATTAAGGAAGATAATATTTTAATAAATATAAATTAATGATTATGCCATATCATAACATTATGTACAAGAATAAATACAAATGGAATTATGTATATTTCTCATGGTTTGTTCTTAAGAATGGAATTAAAATGCCATTAATGTCTACATCCATAATTTCCTTACTGCAGACCCAAATTATTGCTGAAGCAGCTGCTGGTGTTGCAGCTGTGGGTTTGTCTCCAGACGATGCTAAGGCAGAGGCAGAGAATGCTGCTCACCTGTCTGTGGCTTTAGTAGAAAATGCTATTGTGATACTTATGCTTGTTGAGGATCATTTACGGTTACAGAGCAAACAATCCTCTACTTTGCGCGTTACTGATGGCTCTCCATCTCCTCTTTCTCTCTTTTATCCAGCCAATAATAACTCAACATCAATAACTGGACAATCAACAGAAGTTACGGGTGATCGTACACCATCGTCTAGAAACTCTGGGGGAATCTCTATCAATGTGAGCACACAGTGAGTTTAAGAGTATCATGCATAAATGCTTATGTCATAAACAGAATAATTTGCTCTCATGCTTTTCCCACATTCCTGCAAAACTCATGGAATTGCATACCATCCTATTCTTTATAAGCGTTTTCTAAAAAAGAATAATAATATGCTGCATATATGACATTAAAATTTTCTTTTACAATGCTTTATCTTGTCTCTCCTTAAACCTTCAACTCTTAGAGTGTGTTTGGATGAGGAATTTTTTTGAGGTAAAGTAATTTTTTTATGGAATTCAAATTCTTTTATGTAAGTTTTATTGTTTGGATGATTAATTTGGAGAATTTTTAAAATGACAGAATTTATGAAGTATTTTGTCCAAACTAAATTTAAGGAATTTCAAATGACATCTAAAAGCTAGGACTTTGAAATTCATTCCTCCATATATTTAAAATGATTTTGAATTGACCCTTAAATTTTTTTAAATTGGTCCTTTAAATTAATAAAAAAATGCAAATTGGTCCCTAGTTTTAAAATTTTAAGTCTGATCCGAAACTTTTAACATTTATAAAAGCGACCCAAAAATATTTGCAATGAAATTTTCTATCAATCTATTCAAACAAAACACATTCAAAAACAAAGATCATTCAGTTGAATCATTTGAATTTCTTAGAATTCTAAATTCTCTAAAATTTCTACTTACCTCATCCAAACACACTCTTAGACACACCCTTCGGATTTAAGAAGTATCTTTTTGCATCCTTTTCTCTTCTTTTTTCCTTCTTTTAGTTTATTTGCACTCTTGTTAATATAACTTTATTAGCCTCTCTCTCTCTCTGTCTCTCTCCATAGTCTTTTGTATGTTTATTTTTACATTGGTCATATTTATACCGTAAAATATTTTAGGTCCTTTCTTCAATGGCTGATGAATATGGTGAGATCTCTACTTCAGTTATTGAAAAGCTTGCTGCAGCTGCTGCAGCTGAGCCATACGAGTCTGTTTCTTGTGCTTTTGTATCATATGGGTCCAGCGCAAAGGATTTAGCTATTGGGTGGAAATATAGGAGCCGTTTGTGGTATGGTGTTGGCCTTCCTTCAAATAGAGCTTTATTTGGTGGTGGGGGGAGTGGATGGGATGTCTGGAAGTCTTTGGAGAAAGATGCCAATGGCAACTGGATTGAGCTTCCTTTGGTGAAGAAGTCCGTGGCAATGCTCCAATCATTGTTGCTAGATGATTCTGGGCTTGGTGGTGGTCTTGGTATAGGTAAAGGGTCAGGTACTGGAATGGGTGCAATGACTGCATTATACCAGTTATTAGACAGTGATCAACCATTCTTGTGCATACTTCGGATGGTTCTTCTTTCAATGAGGGAAGTGAATGGAGAGCAAGAAAATATGCTTACCAGGGCTACAAATATTGAGGATGCGATATCTGAAGGAGAGAAACCATGCTCAGCACTTTTATGGAGGTAAAGTATCCTCCGTGATCTGACTTACATCAAGCTACTTTTTTTTCCCTTGATTGATAAAGTACTCTTGCAATAGATTTGATCATTACTTGGAAAATTCCATACACCAACTACATTGACATTTTCTCATTTTTCTGTAGGTCCACAAGTACTTAGATGTTAAATGCATTTTTTTACTTCCTCATGTAACTAAAGAAAAAAAGTTTGAAAGAATTAGTTCAAACATCACAATACTTCACTGTTTAATCTATAGTGCTGGAAATAGATTCAAAATTAATATTCATAGAGTTAATGTTCCACTTGCTTAAATTCATTGTAGAACTCGAATAATTTAGAATTAATGACTGGCATTACACCATGAGGCTGTACAAAATATATATACAAGAGAGAACCTCTAAAAATAAGCAATAGTAGTAAACTAAGGAAACTATATCAACAATAATAAATATAAAGAACAGTCTTAATTATGACTATAGTCAACACTCCCCCTCAAGTTGAAGCATATATATACATCATTTGTATCCAATTTGTTACATAGAAAATCAATGTGAGGTCCTCGTAGAGATTTCATGCAGATATTAGGGAACTGATTGTTGGGGATCATTTAAGAGGTTCTAATAATGATGCCTTGAAAGGATCTTCTATTTATAAATAAAGTGGCAACCAACTTCTATGTGTTTAGGCCACTCATGAAAGACATGGTTTGAAAAAAGATATAATGGCCATCAGGGCCTACTTTGATAAAAGGGTTTTTCTATCATGTACAAATTTGTACATGTTAAGAAGTTTAAAATAGTAAGTTTGTATCGGAACTTGTGCATTTTATATTAAATGTGTCATGAATAACGAGGCCTAACTCATCCATACAAAACCGGCTTGTACGGTGAGGTGTGCCTCCTCTTTATAAACTCTTATCAAGAATCCTATCTATCCGATGTGGGACTAAATCCCACCGAGTGTTGGCCGCTAACACACCCCCTCACGCTTCAGCCCGACCCAATGGGCCTGAAGCGTGAACGATGTAGGACGCCCAAGGATAGACCTGATAGGCTCTGATACCATGTCATGAATAACGAGGCCTAACTCATCCATACAAAACCGGCTTGTACGGTGAGGTGTGCCTCCTCTTTATAAACTCTTATCAAGAATCCTATCTATCCGATGTGGGACTAAATCCCACCGAGTGTTGGCCACTAACAAAATGTATAACTTTTTAATAAATAATTGTTGTTTTTCAATAAAAGGTTACTACTTTTGACTACATTAACATGTGCAATGTTGCACATGTTAGACAAACCCTTGATAAAAAAAACTCACTGACGACCAACTATAGATTTCCCTGTCTCCATGGGTCCCATATCTTCGAAGTAATCTAACCCTAGCTATCCTAGTTGGAATTTGGCCTCACTTTATGTCCTAAATGTAGTTGGGATGGGCCCAATTATGCCAAATGAAGTTTGGCCTTGGTAGTCCTAGATAAACTTTGACCTTGATAGTCCCATGCATATGCAGTCTAGTCCCAACTATCGGTTTGGCCTTTGGCTATCCCACATGAAATTTTGCCTCAACTATCTTATACAATTTGGTATCGAGAGTCCTTTCTTCCATGTTTTGTGGAATCCATTTATATATTGAAAGGATGCACTTGTAACAAGCATTAATTTAATATCCTACTATTCTGAGTCTCCATTCTGTATTTATCTTTGCTCACCTAAACCTGACATGTTATTGATGTCTTATTTGTGTGTTCTTTTGGACAGTGTTCTCTCACCTGTTTTGAACATGCCAGTTTCTGATTCTAAGCGACAAAGAGTCTTGGTAGCATCATGTGTGATGTACTCTGAAGTTAGTATTTTCATCTTCTGAAACATTTTTTTTTTTTTTGCTTGCTGTGTTATCCTCAGAATTTGTCATTTATCTTTCTTCTGTGCACAACCATTGCAATGACTATAGTACAATGTATGGCCAGGTATACCATGCTGTTAGCATAGACCGAAAGCCTCTTCGTAAAAAGTACCTTGAGGCTATTTTACCACCATTTGCTGCTGTCTTAAGAAAGTGGCGACCCCTTTTGGCTGCAATTCATGAACTTGCAACAGCTGATGGTTTAAATCCCCTTAATGTGGAAGATAATATATTGGCAGTTGAAATCGAGCCAGTTGAGGTATTTTAAAATGCACTTGCATTTCCATGTTTAAAAACTTAAATAGATCTATGTACATGCATAATTGCATGTGGCCTATATGTGCATGTGCATGTATTGTTCTCATTCTTGCCATTTTAGAACGTGATGAGATATGTCTACTACTAGTTTGGCTTCTCTCTGTATTGTTACTTGCATGTTTCGGTGAAATTTCTGCTCCCAATTGAGTTTTCATGTTTTCACGAAACTTTCTGCTACCAATTGTGAGTACTGGTATTTAGACGGAGTGATCACTATTTAAAGTGGAATAGTTATGGTTTTGTTTGCTTGTAACTGCAATAATACATGTATAAGAAAGTTCAAGTTGTCTGCTAAAAATGAGCTACTTTATTAAGCTAATATTTTATTCATTCGTATGATTTTTCTCTATTAACTTAATTGTGCAATTTGACATTTCTTTCAGGCTGCTCTTGCTATGATTTCTCCTGCATGGGCTGCTGCTTTTGCATCTCCACCTGCTGCAATGGCATTGGCTATGATTGCAGCTGGTACTTCCGGTGTTGAAAGTCATGCACCTTCAACAAGTGTCCAGCTTAGGCGTGATACCTCATTAATGGAACGCAAACAGGCTAGGCTTCAATCATTTTCAAGCTTTCAAAAACCTTTAGAAGTCCCTAGTAAAACACCACCCCTACCAAAGAACAAAGCTGCGACAAAAGCAGCTGCATTTGCTGCTGCTCGTGATAAGCAGCGATTTTCAAGGATTGGTTCCGGAAGAGGCCTTAGTGCTGTTGCAATGGCTACATCTGCACAGAGAAGGAGTGATAGGGATATGGAACGAGTTAAGAGGTGGAATATTACTGAAGCAATGGAAGTTGCATGGACAGAGTGTTTGCAGCCATTTGATACAAAGTCGGTATATGAGAAAGATTTTAATGCACTTTCTTATAAATTTATTGCTATTCTTGTTGCCAGTTTCGCCTCAGCAAGGAATATACAACGGTCTGAGGTTTGTTAACTAATTGATACTATGGTTTTTGGATTATATTGAGACACTGTTTGTTGTTAAGTATTTCTTTGTTGCCAGGTTGACAGGCGTGCTAATGTAGATTTAATAACTCAGCATCGAATTAGTACTGGAATTCGTGCATGGTGCAAACTTGTTCACCAGTTAATTGAGACGAAAAGTCTTTTTGGGCCTTTTGCAGATCATTTATACAGCCCAATCCGTGTATGCTTTGATATATCTGTCTAAGTTGTTACCGAACTTGCATTCTTTGTAGCTTTTCATCTCATTCTGTACATAATTTTTCTTTTATTAGTATAAAAATAAAATCTAGATGTGTATTGGTTTCAACTTTTTGTTGTATACAAAATCTTAAAATTCAAGAACAGAAAAACTGGACTTCTCTTTGAGCTGATGCCCTGATTTTTCTGTAACTGTTTTCTTTTCCTTTACGTTCTGTTCATGGAGGATGTTTTATCTTCTCAACGGGTTCCTTTTATATCAACATCTTATATAGATAATTTTTTTTTAATGATTTATGTCACCGTAATGATTACTTTCTAATGTTCAGGTTTTCTGGAAGCTAGACTTTATGGAAAGTTCTTCCCGAATGAGAAGATATATGAAGAGGGATTACCGAGGATCTGATCATTTAGGTTGTGCGGCTAACTATGAGGATTACTCAGGGGAAAAGAATTATCAGAGGACCCCTGTTTTGTCTGCAGAAGCAATCTCAATAGAGGCTATAAATAAAGATGAAGAACAGGTGGAAACTGAGAATTTGGATGCTAAGCTCAATAGTATTGTAGAGAATCAGCCTAGATCTTCTGATGCTGCTGAAGAAATTGTACAAACGTCTTTAGAATCCGATGCTACTCAACTTCAAAGTTATAAAGAAGTTGTTCAGAGTTCTTCAGCCTTTGCACCTGGGACTATTCCGAGTGAGCGTGATGAAAAAATTTATGTCGAGCTACCATCATCAATGGTCCAGCCACTTCGGGTTTTACAGGGAACCTTCCAAGTAAGTTAATGATCAAATATTGTAGTAAATTTGAAACAGTCTTGAGTTTCAATGATATTTCTTATATATAAATATAGATTTTGGTAGAACCGTGCCTATGAATCTATTACATTTTTAGAAGATTGCTGGTAGAGACAAGTGCAAACGAAAACTTAAAATAAAAAAACAACTGGAGAGAAAAATAATATTGTTTCATGATCACCCATTATGTAAATTTAATAATTTTCATGAAAAAAATATTAAAGGAATGGTTGTTTACATTATCAACATTTTGGTTTGGTAGATACCTTTATATTGGAGCAAGTGCCATTTAATTGATGTTAAAAATAATCAAGAATTTATAATTGGTTTGTTGATGTTGTACCTTCGTGGGTGCTAGGCATATTTTACAATTGATGTTAGTTAGTAAATTCAAATTTATATCTGAATATTGGCTTATAGACTTTTATTTTATATGTTGTTATAAGGAACACTGCATATAAAGCACCAAAGTTAAACACAACATTAATGGAGCAAGGCTGCCATATCCCTTAATAAATCTATTAGATGAACTGTGTTAATGAGACTTTGCGCTTTATATCTTTCAAGAGTGGTGACAATCTTCACCTTACAAGCCCAACGAAAATTCTAAGATGGTAAATTTAAAATATAAAACAATTTTGTCATTTTTTAAAATTTTGGTAAAATTTTAAAGGTTCTATGATTAATTTGATGCAACAAAAGACTATTAAAGTCAATATTTATATCATTTATTGGATTTTTGTTACTCTTTTCTTTTACACATGATTTCTGTAGTTTTAGGTTTCTTCCTAGAACAAAAATACGTTGGAAATTTCTTGGTGGTCCCTTAAAGCCTTGAGTTATAGATTTGCATGGATTGTCATCATGGAAAAGTTGCATCAAAGATTTGAAAACGTTTCCTTGCTTAGACATTGCAATTGTGTTATTGTGAATTTCTATCATCTTATTGTAGGTAACCAGTAGGAGGATAAATTTTATAGTTGATAACAATGAGACCAGCCCTGCTGTAGTTGGCTTGAATTTCAATTCTGCAGTTGGGGACCAAGGAAAGAACCGCAGCTGGTTATTGTCATCTCTTCATCAAGTTTATAGCCGGAGGTGAATTCATCTTGTTAATTGTTAAAGATTTATTCATCTTCTTTACTTCTAATCATTTGGATTATGATTATTCATCTTCAGTTACACACACACACATTGAGGTGTGTCAAGATTAATGTTTTAAGCTCTCTTAGAATATAAGAGAATGTCTTATAATATCATGATATTATACTAATCTTATAGGATCTCATATTATCTCTAGGATTAGATTATATTGCTTATTATTTCCATTTGTTCTTGACCTAGGATCAAGTTTATGTATACATTAAATAGGGTTGGTATTTAGTCTCTTGTATCAAGTCAGTATCGATAATTTTCAAGGTTCTTATTATTTTGTCTCTTCCTTTTATCTAAAATCCCACAACTTCAACCTGGTCTCTAGAGATTGGTTTGATCGTCCTTGAACTATCTCACCATTATTCCGCTAACGAGTTCCCAAAAGGTTGGCAATATGATAGTAGTTTTCTGACATGTTTTCATCCCATACTGATGTTGCCACCAGAAAATTTTTCCGACAAATATTTACGGCTCTTTTTCCGCGTAACCACCTCCATTGTGTGAGGAATCTTCTGATCTAGCAGTTTGGAGCTTCTTGTTCGGTTCTACAGTTGCCTTCAGTTTTTGGTTTCGATCCACAAGTACCCAAGTTCCAGTGCAACATCCCATTAACTTTTCCATTTATTACATTGTTTGCTTCGTTGATTGAATCGACCAATCGCATTCTTTTGTCGATTTTCTTGGCTTCGTAAAAACAAAGATTTTCAATGCGCTTATTGTCCATACAGAGTGTATATTTGAAAAAGAAATTAAAATGTTTTCTGTTGTTTGTCAGTAATTGGTTCCTGTTACAGATATCTACTTAGAAGAAGTGCACTTGAGCTATTTATGGTGGACCGTTTGAACTTCTTTTTTGACTTTGGGGTAATACTTTTTTACTTTGCTAGTTTATTTCTTTAAGTTTTGAAGAATGAATTCTTTTGGATTTGAAATTGTATAATTATAAACATTTGACTCATGATTATTAATTTTTGCAAACATACATTCTAATACTTATT
Organism: Trifolium fragiferum; assembly: GCA_954870985.1. Lineage (NCBI taxonomy): Eukaryota > Viridiplantae > Streptophyta > Magnoliopsida > Fabales > Fabaceae > Trifolium > Trifolium fragiferum. The sequence continues at coordinate 13,458,861 of OX940792.1, forward strand.
TCCTCTGCCAAAACTTCCTCTTCAGAGTAGTGATGGGCGGAGAAATGCATATCGAGCCATTGTTCATGCACGACCTCCTAATTTAAACAATATATATTTAGCAACACAGGTATTATCTTTTCAGCAAATTTAAGTTTATCTTATTTGCACACATAGGATAACAATAATTTAATTTTTTTAGAAGCCTGATCAACTTTTAAAAAGAACTCAGCTTATGGAGAGGTGGGCTAGGTGGGAGGTAAGCAGTGTTCTTTGACTCTTCATGAAGATATTATTTTATGTTTGGATTATTTTATTGTTTGTTTAGCTCAAACTGTTAATGTTTTTAATAATATTTTCTCATTAAAAAAAAATTCCCCATAAAAGCTACAATACAAGCGTTCAAATTATTGTTTTGTATTATATCAAAAACCTTTTAAAGATAATTTGTTTTACCTCATCCAAACAACATTTTCAATTATACCATATCTCGTTCGGTAGTTTTATACAAAATGTGACTCGTAATACAATCCAAAATTTCAAACCTTAATCTATTTTTCGTAAGGGAAATGCTTAGTGGTACGAAGCATGTTCCCAACGAAATTCGATGATGGTGCGCCTGCTCTTAATTTTTCATTAAAAAATGAGATTAAATTAAACAAAAAGATACAACACAACCTTAATCGATACTGGTATGTCATATTTCCAATATGAAATCCTTAAATTTCCAACGATGAAAACCAAAGAAAAGTAGGTACAAGTGTAAGCCTTTAGTGTGAAGCTTTGAACTGATGTATCAATTTTGGGCTGGTTCCCTAAAATAAATGGTGGTCCTTTGGCCTCTGAGAAGAATAGGCAGTGTAACTTAGACATTAATTTTCTATTTAATTGAAATTGTGCGAGAGAAATGCAAAGCAGGGCGTTTCGTCAAAGAGAGTTTCATCCTATATACTATAGCAGTTCTGTTTTCATAATTGATCATCTTGAAAGTGATTTAACATAATATATTATAACAACTTGCCATTCAGACACTCAGTTTCTAATATAATTTAAACACTTGTTGCTTATCTACATAGATTTTATGATGCCATTGTGCAGATCAGCAATTTTGAGTATTTAATGCAACTCAATACACTGGCCGGGCGTAGTTATAATGATATAACACAGGTAGTCTTTCTTCTTAATTTATTACTTTCTTATCATTAAAATTTAAACTCTTCAATCCTCCTATGTTTATGTTGTAGAGTTAACAATTTTATTTATTTATTTTTTGCAGTATCCAGTTTTCCCCTGGATTATTTCTGATTACAGTTCAGAGAGCTTGGATCTTTCTAATCCTTCTTCTTACCGGGATCTTTCAAAGGTTACCGTGAATGTTGCTTTAATTAGCTCATAGGAAAATATTTATATGTTCTTCAAATAATTAATGCTTTTGAGATTTTGCAGCCTGTTGGTGCACTAAACCCAGATCGTCTTAAAAAATTTCAAGAGAGATACACTAGCTTTGACGATCCTATCATCCCCAAATTCCATTATGGGTCGCACTACTCAAGTGCAGGAACAGTGGGTTTGCCCTCTTTTTTCTTGCCTTCTTTTTTTCAAAAAAAAAAATCTTGGATTTTTATTTATTATAGTACTTAGTTAGCATTGTAGACAATGATGCATGAGGGCTATTGATGTTCAATGTTTTCCTTTTTGTTTTATTTCAGCAATTTATTTATCAAATCAGCGCTTACCAAGAAGGCTTGATTTGTATGAAGCTTTTTCTGGATTTTTTCTTTCTTTATTATAGTAGTTCATTAGCATTCTAGATAATGATGCGTGTGGGCTACAGATGTTGAGTGTTTACCCTTTTGTTTTACTTCATCAATTTATTTATCAAATCAGTGCTCTCCAAAAGGTTTGATTTGTATGAAGCTTTTTTTAGTGGTTAACTTGGAATTGATGCAACCATCGAAGCAATTTACTTGCTTGCTATGACGAGTGATGGAGCAAAAAGATCGACACATGGTCTTCATTAATTTGGAGGTGTATGATAGGGTTCAAGAGTGGTTTTGTAGAAATCCCTAGAAAATAAAGAGATTTAGATTGTCTATTTTTTAGTTATCAATGATATGTATGAGGGGTGAACGACTAGTGTGCAAATGCAGTTTGGAGCAATAGAGGATTTTTCAATAACTATAGTACTGCACCAAGGGTGAACTTTAAGCCCTGGCTATTATACCTTAGTCTTGGATGTACTTCAGCACACATTCAAAAGCCAGTACAGCAATGTTTGGCTTTTGCAGATGGTATAGTTTTACTTGGAGAGACGAGACAGGAAATAAACATGAGGTTAGAGACTTGGGTGCAAGCTTTAGAAGCATATGGATTTCATTTGAGTAGAAGTAAGACAAAGTATATGAAATGTAATGTGAAGCACACTTAGTTTAGAGGTGAAAGGCGGAGACTATAATATACCATAAGATTTAAATATCTTGGGTCCATTGTACAAAGGACAGACAAATAGAGGGAGATGTAAACCATCATATTCAAGTCAGGTGGATGAAATGAAGGAGAGGCTCAGGGTTTTTATATTATATAAAGGTACCACTCAAGTTAAAGGGAAAGTTTTATCAGACAATTGTAAGACCTATAATGTTGTATGGGATGGAGTGTTGGGCGGTAAACTGCCAAGATGAGAGAAAATTAAGTGTACAAGAGATGAGAATGTAACAGTGGATGTGTGAAAGTACTAGATAAGATAGAATTATGAATGATAGCATTAGAGAGAGATTTGGGGGAGCATTAGAAAATCAGATACCTTCTGATTTTCAAGAATATTCCACATCACAGAGTGCTTATCCCAATTAATTTTCCCCTGGTGGTTTTCCCTATGGGTTATCACTTTCGGTAGCAACCATTAGATCTCGGCTCCCATACAATGACTAATATGTATACTTATTATAGGACAATTTTACTATTTTAGTTGTCGTAGTTAGTTTCAACACAGCAAATATTATAAGCATATTCAAGATGAAAAAAGATTTGAAATCAATATAAAGGATTTGAAATATGATGGGAGATGGTTTATTCAAATGTTAGACTGAAACTTACAATTGCATCCTTCAAATTCATTAAATTGCAATGCTACGGATTTGGAAGAAGGGAAAAAAAAAGAATGAAAGGAGAGTTACAGGGTCAGAGAAGGAAAAAGAAAAATTAAGTGGAAGCTGTAATTTACAATTGTCTATTTTATATTTTAACAGAGGTTAACAGTGTTACTGTTAACTATAAGGGGAGGTATGTGTTGGATAGAAAATTAAATGAGGGAGGTGAGCGTTAAGTTATAAAACAGAGGGGGTGTGAGTGTTTAAGGGAGGTCAATGTAATTTACCCTTAAATTATTTAATTTTTCTCTCCTCATTTTATCTAAAACACCATAACTTCAACTGTCCATTACAATATGTGATTTTTTTTTGTTATTCTAAAGTAGCCATAGAAGCAATTGCCCCATGTATAAATGTTGTCATATAGTATGATTGTGTTTATGTTGCTGATTTTGGCATAGTTAATGGTTTTTTTTTTACGGAAAGGCATAGTTAATGGTTATTATCTTCTTTTACAGGTTTTGTATTATCTTGTTAGGGTTGAACCATTCACTACCCTATCAATCAACCTACAGGGTGGAAAATTTGATCATGCAGATCGGATGTTTTTTGATATTTCTGCTACTTGGAATGGAGTTCTCGAAGACATGAGTGATCTGAAGGAATTGGTATTTGTTAACTTTGACAAAATCATTGATTAATACTTAAAATACTGAGTAGATAGTCTTGAGATAATAGAAAGTGAAAGACATGGAGAAATCTGTGTTTAAATCAACGTAGGACAAATACACAATTATAAAAATTTAAAGTTGTAGTTATACTCAATAATTATAATTAAACAGTCATTTGTAACTAAAATTCCAAATCAAAACCCAATACAACTTCATTACTAATATCAATTCTAAAAGTATTTGAAACAACAAGTGATTCTTTAAATAGAATCAATCACGTTGCTTCATCTTCACTTCCAAGTTTTACCAATTACAAGATCAATAATATCTTGTTCACCACTTGATTCAAACTCCTGTACTTCCACCTCTAACATCTCTTCCCCCTCCTTTTCATCTTCATTATACATAGTTGTATTGGGTCTATACTACTGTAAGGAAATAAGGTAGCCGAGAAAACGAATTTGGAAACTTATTGAAAGAAAATTAAATAGAGAACCAAAAATATAATGCAAATTAAATAGAGATGTGTTCTATCGTCATGGGATTTTATTTAAGAACTATTAGAATGATCATTGTGTGCACTTGTGGAAATGGTAGTGGATGCCTTATGTTTCTCAAACCACTCCAATAAATTAGGATAGGCAACCATATATCGTCTTTGAAGAAACCAGCCTTTAGAGGGATACTGGAGGCAGAAATGGCCACAGGTCATATGTTGAAGTCTTAGAATTTTCGCCTAAAGGGATGAAAATTGACCAACCGAATAATATAAGAACTACTGTTATCATGTATTTCTGTATCTTTTTATAAGTTTAAGCATTAATGGACTTGAAATTTTATAAAACTTATATCTTAATTAATTATCATAGTGTCTTTTTATCTTCATTTTTCAATCTCAACTTATTAGGTTCCTGAGCTATTTTACCTCCCTGAGGTCCTCACAAATGAAAATTCAATTGATTTTGGGACAACACAGTTGGGAGAAAAGCTTGGTATGGTCATTAAGTTTTCTGCAAATAGTTTATCAGAAGACATTGTTGTATATTCACATGCATACTGTAACTCTCGTTTGTCGTTTACTTCTGTGTTACCAGATACTGTAAGACTTCCTGCCTGGGCTGAGAATTCAGTTGATTTTGTACATAAGCATAGGATGGCTCTGGAGAGTGAGTACGTGTCTGCTCATTTGCATGAGTGGATTGACCTTATATTCGGGTGGGTCTTTTTCCCACTTTTCAGTTTCTCCCACTGCCTTTGGTGTTGTTCAACCTTGCAACTGCTTCAAGGCTTCCTCTCGTTAACTCGTGATCTTTTTTCATATGTTTGATTATCAATATAGAGATATATAGCATCCCTTTTAAATGTTCACTTTATTATTGTTCCATAACAGTTTAACCTGATTATATTAATGACTTGGACTATACAGGTATAAGCAACAGGGCAAAGAGGCTATTGCAGCAAATAATGTTTTCTTTTATATTACTTATGAAGGGACAGTGGATATTGATAAAATTTCAGACCCGGTACGTATCCTTTTCTTCTTCATATTTTCATTTCAATTGGTTATTTGAGTAACCCGTAATCCCAATTCCCAAAAAAAGAAATGATCAATAAAAAATAAAAATATTCCACGATTGAATTGAATAACTCATCTTAATGTTAATTTCCTTTGAATGCTTTTTTTGTCTTTTTTTTTCTTTTTTCAGTTGCTGTGTCTTAGACTCTGAGCTTATCTCTCCCTCTTTTCACTGCAGTCCTTCTTTTTATGTATTGAAAATCTATATTTTATTTCACAATCACATAGCGAAAAATAAATTGATCACCTTTTGCTTGACTGGTTGCTTTTCTTGGTTGTTTTGTGGTGTGTGTTGTTTCTCTATATCTTACCTTTTTTACAACTTAATTTCTTCCATGTGTGACAAGTAAAGGTACAACAGCGGGCAACACAAGATCAGATTGCTTATTTTGGACAAACACCGTCCCAACTTCTGACTGTTCCTCACTTGAAGAGGATGCCTTTAGCTGAAGTTCTGCACTTGCAGGTAATTATTGACTGGATTAGTTTGACACTGACATCATAAGTATGCTTTCCTTGCTTGTTATTCTTATGTTTTTGACATAAGAAAACATCAGCCTTTTGAAAATTCTTCATTCATTTAACTTTTATATCAATGCAAACCACAATCTTGTTTGAAAACATGCAATTTCCAAATAGCAGAAAATTGATGATGTATCTTCAATGGACTAAATATGGGTTTACACTAATTTTGAATGTGTTTGTGTGTATAAAATATAATGTTTCAAAATGAATGATGTGGGAATGGGTATCTACCAAATCTGCCCTAACCCCCAACTCCACATATGATTTAATGACAATTTGTTTGGCAATATTGTCTCAATATTGAGAAACATTTATTTTACCTCTTTCCTATAATAAGAAATTCTTTCAAATTCTAACTTGAGGCCGAGAGTATTAGTACTTCTGTTTGCATATTTTGTATACATTCTTAATTGCTTGTAATTCTGATTATATATCCTTTTTATCTTGTCTATTTAAGTAATTAAACTCTTTTACTACTTAAAATTTACCTAGGTACACGTCTAAATCTGAAATATCCAATTCATTTTAACAATTAGCTTTCCAATTAATGTAATTATTTTATGATTTTAATAAATATAAACTGAAAATGCATATATTAATCAAATTAGCATGAGGAAACACACAAGGAAAAACATATTGAATTAGTTTCTATTTCCTCTTTCCTATAATTTTTTATTGCTAATTTAATAATAAAATGCGTAGTTTTAATTTTTCATGAATGATGACCGTCTTAATAATAAACTTAATTTGCGTAATATCTCTTACGACTCTGATAATTTGATATACCTAGTAATTAGGTTCTGTATAAAACAATTTTTTTTTTAACTACCTTTATGATTAGTAAAAAAATATTTGAGGATGGTATCTAGTTGAGATGGTAAAGTGCACTTCAGTTTTGTAAGGAATGGGAGTTGGGATCAAATTCCACTTTCACTCCTCGATATGTTTCTCTTATGTTTCAAGATTTACCAAAACCTTTGTGCTGTTGAAGTGTTTTTGAAATGCCCTTCTATGTTTCCTAAGCTTTTTTGCATTTGATGTGATTATAATGATACTGCATATATTTCTTTGCATGTCCAACCCAAAAGACAATATTCCGCAACCCAAAAGTAGTCCAACCATATGTTGTTCCATCTCCTGAACACTGCAATCTACCTGCGGCTGCCATTCAAGCATGTTCAGATATGATAGTGGTTGTTGATTGGAATGCTCCAGCAGCTCATGTTGCACAACACAAATGGCAACCCAATACACCTGATGGCCATGGTACTCCATTCCTCTTTCAACATGGAAAAGCTGCATCAGGCTCTGGTGGCGGACTAATGCGCATGTTCAAAGGACCTACGGGGACTGGTGAAGATTGGCAATACCCTCAAGCATTGGCATTTGGTGTTTCTGGAATTAGAAGCCAAGCTATCATCTCAATAACTTGTGACCAAGAAATTATAACTGGTATTCTTCCTCTAGTATTCTTTTTTTTAAAATGATCTCTTATCAGATGAGTTAACATTAACTATCAGAGCAACTCATGCTTGGCAACAACGGGTTATTAGATCATAACATTTATTGATTTTAGGGATTTTTCTCAAAGGGATAAATGCATGGGGTTTTCTTGATGTTCACAGTACCTGTGTGGCATTATGTTTAGCCTTTGATCTAGTATAATGTTAGAAAAAGACAGAATTATACATGTAACATCGCACCTTTACAGTTATACCTTTTTAGGTATAAAAAATTATATTTGAATAGTTCCAACCACTTTGAGTATTTACAGGAAAATACTCATTAATTGAAGCAGCGGCGAAACAAATTGAGCAATTATTAAAACATCCTGTATATTTATTTTAGCCAGATCATTAAATAGATACTTCAACTATGCAGCTATTTTTGCAAAGATGATTTTTTTGTTTGAGTGGAACTTGCCTTGAACAATAAAATTATAGATAAAATGGTTATAAATCCATAATGGCTGTAAACTATTTTTACTGTAATCAGTATAACATGAATGTTGTGTATGAGAAATCCTTCTTTTTAGAATTTTTTTTTTTTTGGTAATGCTTTCTTCTTGTCAGCTTATAGATGGCATTTAAGAAACTTGCACTAAACTTTCAGTAGTTGCTTATTGTACTGGCTAGGTATTTTGTTTCTAACCTGATAATTTGACTTTCTGATTAGGTGGCCATGCCGACAATAGTATTAGGGTGATATCATCTGATGGAGCCAAAACCTTGGAAACTGCCCATGCGCACTGTGCTCCAGTAACTTGCCTCGGCCTTTCACCCGATAGTAAATACCTAGTTACAGGATCCCGAGATACGACAATATTACTCTGGAGAATACATACAGCACTTGCATCTCACTCAAATGTCATATCGGAATCTTCCACTGGGAACGGCACTCAGCCATCATCCAGCAGTAACTCTTCATCTCATTTGACAGAAAAGAATCGTAGATATCGTATTGAGGGTCCAATACAGGTACTTCAGGGGCACCAAAGTGAAATACGCAGTTGCTGTGTCAGCTCAGATCTTGGAATAGTAGTTTCCTGCTCCGACACAACAGATGTTCTCTTTCACTCTATAAGAACAGGGCGTTTAATTCGAAGGCTGGATGGTGTGGTGGCCCATAGTGTTTGCCTTTCCTCTGAAGGGGTTATCATGACTTGGAATGAATTCCAGCATACTCTGAGTACCTTTACTATTAATGGTGTTCTGATTGCTACAACAGAATTATCTGTCTCTACCAGCATTAGTTGCATGGAAATTTCTCATGATGGCAGGAACGCTTTGATTGGAATTAATTCTCTAACAAATGGTAGAACCAATGGTGGGAATTTGCAGTCAAGTAAGGTAACTGCTGTTGATCATTTAGAATCAGAAGAAACTCATGAGAGCAACCGCATAAATGTTCCAACACCATCAATTTGCTTTCTGGATTTGCACACTCTGGAGGTACAGTATTACGATGTTTAAAATCAAATGCCAAAAAAATAAGACCCTTAACTCATATGAATTTGTTCAATTATGTGTTCTAGAGCTGCAAAAATCATCAAATGAAATAGAAGACCAGTCTTTTCTTTTCTATATTTGGTTGAAATGTCATAGAAGACACCTATAGATTTGAGATTACAAATGAAATAGTGACTTCAAAAAAGTAATGTGAGGTTTTTTTTCTTCTTCATGGTAGCATTCTTATGGGATGTAGGGGCAGGGATGGTTCTGCGATCTGATTCTTTGAAACCTTACGACTTATGAGTCACTGTGTGTTGGGTTTTGCCTTCCTGAAACTGTTCAGCTATATCAACTCTAGCATCAAACTTTCTTTACTTCAGATATTTTCTGCATATTCATCATTTCACTCACCATATGTAAACATTCTTTCTAAGAACCAAAAATTAAAGTGTGTATAGCATCTTATCTTGAGGGTGAGCCTCAGACCAAAAGCAAGGTTTCCTGTGACTTGTGACTTGTGGAGGTCACAGGTTCAAATCCTAGAAACAACCTCTCTTCTTGCGGGTGTAAGGTTTCATACATCTTCCCACTCTTGCGAGAGTCTCATGCAATGGGCCACCGATTTTAGCTTCTTATATATCTTTGCTATTTATTGACGCCTATAGATCCGAGTATTTAAATTATGGACTTAAAGTTAAGAAAGGCTTCATAATCTTGCACAGTTTTCAGGGGGGTTTTGCATTCTAAATCTTGCAAACCTCCAGAGTTACAGTGTGTTAGCTTTTAACATTATTATGTGCATCACTTAATGCTATGCTAACTACTCTACCGTACTTTTTCTGTAGGTTTTCCATGTATTGACTTTGAAAGAAGGACAAGATATTACAGCTCTTGCTCTAAACAAGGATAACACAAATCTTTTGGTTTCAACTTCAGATAAAAATCTAATTATTTTCACTGATCCAGCTGTAAGTTAAATTACACTCGATAAGTATCATTGTCAAATACCAATTGTAGCTTACGTTTTTTTTTTTACTATAATTGTAGCTTACGTTAAACCATTGTTTATATATATTTACTATTTAGTGTCATCGGAATGAGTATTCTATGATTATTCATACAATCCAACAAAATTATATTCCATTGTTTTTATGCATACATTTTATTAAATCTTACTTTATAGACCATGGCTGTAACTCTTTTGCTTATTGCTTGCAGTTAAGCTTGAAAGTGGTGAATCAAATGCTCAAGCTTGGTTGGTAAGGGAATGGACTTAGGCAGCTCATAAAGTCATAACTTTTGAGATATCCTGTTTGTAAGCAACTTTGTTGCATTCCTATGGTTCAGAAATGTCCTGTAACATATGTACCAACTAACTCTTACAACAAAAATAATAGGTTTTTAGATTTAGCTTTAGCATAGGGTTCTTTTGCTCTCCCAGTTGTGCTTAAGTGTAAATATTTTACAAGCTTATGGCTGAGGTTTGGGCCAATAATATTTTGGCAATTTCTCAATCCGCAAAAGGAGGTGGATTGAGAAACTATTTAATTTTTGAGAAATGCTATATGTTACGGATAAAAAAGTACAAGAAAGAGAAGAAATACACTATTTTATTTTTAAAAAATCAAAATTGCTATAAAATAGGAAGTTAGAGAAAATCATGGGGAGGTTGGTTATGGAATTGTAGGGCCATGATTCATTCTTCTCTTTCTTGCTAACTAAATTCTTACAAACAAGCATTTCCCTTAATTTTTTACTCCATATATTTGTTTATCATAGTAAATTCAAATATAAGAGTTTTTCTTTCTGTTGTTCTTTTAATTGAGTTCAATACACCACTGTCAAAGTAACCACAATCATCTTATAATTATATACGATTCATATATATTTATTTGCATTCAATTTTGTTTTAAATTAAAATATGAATTCATTTATTTTAATTAATTAATACATAAAAATATAATCCAACTGTCAATTTTGTAATACGATTATTCGATAAAAAATTATCGTAGGTGCATATATTACTAAGTTTGACACATTAGTGTCATTTGATCCCGACTCTAATAAAAAATAATAAATACAATAAAAAGTACAAAACATTGAACAATAAACAGTAAATTAAAAAATACACAAATATGATTAAATGATTTATGTAAATTAGTAAATACAATAAAAAAAAGTACAAAACAGTATACAATAAATTATTTATGTACGAGGGTTACACTTGACACCTTCAATGTTCGATCATCACACGTAAAATAAGAATCTTTTCTTGAACAGCTTCATGCTAATTTGTAGAGTTTGATTTTTGTAAGGAATGATCTTCTAATCCCTATGTAAGGCTTTGATTTCAAGGCCTCCATCAATATGAAGATTTATCATTGTCTTATACGTCACATTTTTCTTCTCATCATTCAATTTGAAACGCAAACAACCTAATAAAACAGCTGAGAATATCTTCATCTGTCTGTAAGCAAACTCCTTTCCTAGACATATCCTAGGACCTGCCTGCATTTCAATAAAAAAAATTCAATATTTAAGGATGCTTTTTTTAGGGGTAAATAAGTATCTCTGCGTGTAACTGTAAAGACTAATTTCTTGAGAGTGACTAGAAATTTCACCCTTAAGATGAATAAGTGAAGTATCTGGGGTTCAAACTTCGGTCCCTATAATATAAAGCAATGTCTCTGTCAACTGAGCTAAACTTATAGACATTTAAGCATATGCTTTTACCATATATAGGGAAGTACATACATTTGATACACATGTCACAACATGGGGATGTAGCTCAGATGGTAGAGCGCTCGCTTAGCATGCGAGAGGTACGGGGATCGATACCCTGCATCTCCATTTTATCTTTTATTGGAGAATATATGGAGATCGTTTTATTATAATGAGATGGTGAAACTATGTCAACAATGAACTTGGATGTGATGTGACCACTTATTATAATCAGATGATGAAACTGTGTAACCATGACGGTTGGAAGTGTGATGAGAAAAATGTTTTGTTTATTAAAAGACAAGAGAATGATAGTGTCTTCATGTTTCTTGCTGGGCAAGGAATATGATGAAGTGAGAGGCAAAATCTTGGGAAAGACACCTCTACCAACTATTCATGAAACTTTTTTGTAAATAAAGGAGAGAAGAGGAACAAAAAAGAATCCAAGAGAAAAAGAAAAATTTTACTAACCTGAAAAGCAGTAAACTTGAAAGGGCTTTCTGGCTGAAAAATGCCATTCTCATCAAGCCATCTTTCTGGCCTAAATTCCTCTGCGTCGTCACCCCATATGAATTTCATCCTCCCCATTGCATAAGGTTGGTAAGACACCATGTCTCCTTTTCTTACACTATATCCATCCGGTAATGTATCATCAGAAAAGCAAATCTTTGCATCCTGCATTAAAATTAGGCCAGGATTTAAAACTCAGGTTCTCCTGAACGATTTGATCTTAGCTGAAGTTGGTTAAGAAATCAACTAGTCATTCATGTCACCTTTTAATTAAAAGTGTTTTAATTCTGACAATTTATACAAGCATGACAGTGAGATCAAATACAAAATTAGCCTTACCACAGGAACTGCAGGATAAAGTCTGAGAGTTTCTGTGAGAACTGCATGAAGATAAGTCATCTTTTCAATAGCTTCATCAGTTACACTTGAAACAAACTCATTGCAGCTACCAACTGTTTTTGTGTTTGTTGCTTCTCTCACTTCTTTTGCAGCTTTTTCTTGTACTGCAGGATACTTGCAAAGCACATATACAAACCAAGAAAGTGTGGCGGCCGTCGTGTCTTTTCCAGCAATAACAAAGTTTAGAATTATATCTCTTAAGTATTTTGTATCATATTCCTTCACTTGCAGAAATCTTGACAGAATATCGCTGCGTTCGCTCTACATGATCCACATAAAGTAAAAAATATATGATGCTGTTACATACACACAAATATGTATATTTTTTGTAATCACAAGTCAACTTGCATGGTTGTATATAGTAGACTTACAACAGAACCATCCTTTGAATTCTGCATTTGCTGAATTCTAGTGTTGATTAACTTAATAACAAACTTATTCAAGATTTCAGTGTCTTTTCTTAATGTTGCCTCTGATCCAATATTGAGAAACTTCTTTATCTTCCAAAATACATCAACATAACGATAAAGCGTTGACGCACTTGCAGAATCAAAAGCATTGGCGAAATTCTTCCCTTCTTCATTTGTTCCACACATGCTGTCAAGTTCAGTACCAAATGCAACTTTGAAAATTGAATCAAGTGTTGATTTCATGAAAACATCCTAGATAAATTATTGGATCATGTTATTAGTTAACATGCTAACCAATCAGATAAAAAACCGCAATATGATAGTGTTCCGACCTCAAGTCCGCTGGGCTGTTTTTATAAAGCATTGTCTGCTTTGGATCTTGTGTGTAAGCCCTTGCAGTTTGTCCTTAATTAAAAGGCGCCTCGGTCGGTGCTAAACTATATTTTAGCCCCTTGAGGCGGGGCTAAACAGCATATCAGTCGGTGCAGCAGACTTGAGATTGGAACAAATAATATCTTTCAAAGAATATATTTACTCACTTGGATTTCTAACTTAGTATTAGAATTTGCAGCTTCAGACACTATATTTGCAACTTTTGCTGCATTTTTTCTGAATATTAAAGTGCTGAAGTCCCTTAACATCTTGGTAGAGAATTCATGACTTGATATCTTCCTTTGTTCACGCCATTTCTCGCCATCAACTGTGAAAATTCCATCTCCAAGTAGATCCTTCAAATTATGGTAGTTGTAAAGCCCCTACATAGAAATTTTAAGCCATTAAGCCACATTTGATCCTTCTACGAGTCGAACAAATGCCCATAAGAAACCAATTTTCCTACTTTGTATAAATCAAAGGCCTAAATTTTGAGAGAGGAGTCAATGCGTTATAAAAAATTTCACATGGTGTTATACTTTGGTTGTCATTAGACAATGACCGTAGTTTTGCTCCTGGTTTGGAATTTTCCACGCTATGTTACGTGAGCCACTATATATCTCTATTCATTGTAATCATATATCAGAACATAGAGAGGAAAAATTATGCAGAAGAATGAATAATGATATTATGTGTTTTACATCTCAGAGTTAGCAAATTGATTTCACTATCTTAGTTTTTTCCAAAAAGCAAATACATTCCACAAGAAAAACAGTTAAGTTCTTTCGAAAAAATCAGCACTAGACACATTTCCATCAATTTGAAAATCAGAAAAAACCTCTTCAGTTAGTCTATTTTCTGTTCAAATTTTGAACATATGACATCAGGAAAAGCATATCCCTCATCATGATTCATAACAGTAAATCTAACAATTTATTAAGGATCCAAATTCTCTACAATAATAAAAAAAAAAAAAAAAAAAAAAAAGATAAAGTAACTGCAGTCAAAAGATCGGCACAGTTAGATCATGATTGAATGACTCAATTCTAATCACGAACCGTCCAATCATTTGAATCCAACTGTACCGTTTTTTTATGGCTGTGATGTGACTATGATTTTTTGGGGAATTGGGTCATTTACAGCTGTAATGTACTGCAATTAGGGACCATTAGATTTATAAAGTTTGTCCGGTGGGAACAATTTTTGTCAGACTTTACTTAACTCGCAGCCGAGCTCTAAATTACTGGAGCCCTTTCCCGGAACCGGAGGTTAATACCAAAAAAAATAAAATAAAGTTTCTCTCTCAAAATATATTAGTGCTTCAACTGCAGCACCATACTGCACTTGTACAAGATCTAGATTAACCATTGAATCAAAAATATCTACACAACTAAAATGTTAATTCAACCAATATATGAATATACTAGCCATTTAATAAAGTATAGATATACCTTTCCATAATTGTCAAAATTGGTTTTGAGTATATATTCAACATTACATGGTTCAGCAGTATAAACTTCATTTCTGAAAGGATTAAGCAACCTGTATGTCTTGTACTTTGTTGCAAGATCAGTCATATAATGATGAAGTCTGTTGAAGTTCATCATCTGATTAAATACAGTTCCAGCAACAGGATGATACTTCTTCTTCATGTTATTATTGTTTTTGTTCAATTTTTTCAACAGAAATTGAACTAACAAAAAAGTTAAAGATGCAGACAAAGCTGCAAAAATATAAGGATTTGATAGAATATCCATGGATTGTAATGACATGGTGGTGATGGTTTGTTGGTTTAGGGATGAAGTTTATGTTGTGGCAGAGTCAAAGACTTATTTGCAATGTATTGATCTGTCAAAAATAAAATAAAAATAGTAGATTACTTGTAAATGTTTCTCAATTTTGTATTTATGTTGACATTAATGTAACAATATTAAATGCGTTTATGTGTAGTGTTAAAATATATGGATAATGATATCCCATAATTTAAAATTGTAACTATTTGATAAAAAAATATGTTTTTAATCTCTATTTTTACGGCGAATTTTGGTTTACGTCTCTATAACAATATAGAATAATTTGACGATAAATTAAAAATATAAAAGACAATTTTTCTATAGAAAGTGGATGAAGATAAAAACTTATTTGACATGAAATATTAAATTGAGAAACATATGATAACAATAGAGACTAATTTTTTAAAATATTTAAAGAGTTTGAAACTTCAATTAAAAAAAAAAAAAGTCTGAAACTTATTTAAAAGTGAGTTATGGAATATAGACGAATTTAGTGGTTTATTTGGATAATATTATATTAATAGTGATGAGATAGTGATTGAATATATACACCACCAAAAAAAAAAAAGAGATAGTGATTGAATATGTAGATCACCACGTTGCATAAGTGATGTCATGTGATACTAACTATTTTAGGAGTGTTCGTTGTGCGATTTGGTTCGGTTTTAACTTTTAAGTATAAAAGTCATTTTAACCGCGAGATAAAATGGCATGCGGTTCGGTTTGGTTTGGTTGATTTTTAAAAAGTTATTCAAATCAAATCAAACCAAACTAATGTGGTAGGTTTGGTTCGGTTTCCGCGGTTTATCACAATAGAAAAAATATGATAATATTACCAACATGTTACAAGATAAACATCGGAAATTTTAATTTATTTGGGTTTAAAATGTGATTGAATATCCTTTATTTGAGTTAAAAAATTAAAATAAAATATCATATCATATTAACAATTTCAATTAACCACCAATTCACTATGAATACATATGAAATAATCACTCTAACGAATACGCATACATAAATTTTAACTATGACAATCACTTATATATCAAACAATTATTTATAAAAATTTAATTAAAATAAGACTATATAGTTTTAAGTATTTGAAATATAACTATGCACACGTTTATCATCAGGGTCGGTCTCGACATTTTGGAGGTCCATGACTAATAATTAGAATGGACCCCTAATAATTTTAAAAAAAAAAGAACATTTAATAAAAATTACAACTTAATTTTAGAAGTTAATTTCTTACATTCAAACAAATAACAAAATGTAATTTTTTTTAAATAAAATAGTGAAGTTATTTATAATTTATAGAATGATTTTATTTATTGAAAAAATTTTATAAAGAGAAACAATTTTTAAAATAATTTATGTAATCTTCAATATAAATTAAAAAAAAGTTCTCTTGATTTTTGTTATAAATTGAATAAATGTCTTAATGATCATGAGAATAACATTATGTTGGTGTAGTGGGTTTTTTACTAAAGATTAATGCCACTATGTTGATATATGATGCTGAAAATAAAAAATAAAAAATAAACAACATCATACAGGATTCAAACTCACAACATGGTGTATAACCAACACGCAAGCAGACCACATGTAACTTCATGTCTTTTTAATGACAGAATAAATACTTAATCTCATTTTATATCATGAACTGAAAAAAAAAAAAAAAAAAATAAAAATAAAACAAAAAAAGAGACCCTGAGCTATGGGTTTGCTTGCTCTACCTCAGAGCCGGTCCTGTTTATCATTATTATTTTTTTTGGTCTTCACGTTTATCATTATTTTAATTCACACACAACAATGAATAAATACTATTTTTTTACGGGATAATAGCTACTAATTTATTTAGTGACATATTTATAATATATGAAAATTACACGTTAAATTTATGGTGTTACAATTTTCCTTCCTCTCGTAAGAGAAATTTCGTAAACCTTGTAAAACAATATTATAAGCTCACATAACCTCACTAACTCATACGAGAAGCATACAAATTGTAGATTATGAACTTAAAATGCAAGAAGCGATGTAAGGCAACACATGATGTTTTAACACGATATCTTAAGTTGATTAAACACATAGAACATACTTAACCTGAAGTGATGTGCTTCTGATGCAAACTAATAGTGTGCTTGTTTGTTCCATCTTCTAAAATGTTCATTTCAAACCTGAAATGTAATAACCATATAGCATGAAAATCTATTCAAGTAATGATATTTCAAACTAAAAAGAAACACATTGCTTACCATTATTAAAGACACATACAAGAAACACTACATTGCACCAAGAAGCATTCCCATCTTTAAAGAAACAAGGCTAAAAAAAAAAAAAAAAAACTGAAAAGAAAAGAAAATTGCACTAAAGCAAAATGATGAATGATAAAAAACTTACCACACTTATCCAATCATTCCTTTTGGGTGCGTTTGTTTTACCTTTAAAAAAATGGATTTTTTCTTTGTATTTTTGAAAATAGATTTTATGAAACCGTTTTTTAAAATATTATAAGCTTTTTTATATTCGTTTTTTCTAAATTCAAACATTAATTTTGACATTATATAACATAAAAGTACATTATTGAAGATCAAAACATACTCAAAATCTCAATTTTTACAAAAAGTTGTATTTCAAAAATGATTTTTATGAAAATCTATTTGAAATAGCTTAAAAAAAGTGATTTTTTTGAAATTTTGATATCCACATTTTTTTTTAATAAAATGATGAAATGTCTAAATGACATTTTTAGAATAACTATTCAAACAAAATTTTCATTTGAAACTTTTATAAAAAGTTTCTTTATAATTTTTTTTATACAAAATTATATTATACTATAAGAATCTATTTTCAAAAAATTTATAACAAACAGACCCTTAATCTATTCCTTTCTTTCTTGAAAAATTGTTAATTCTTCAAAAAGAACTTCAAGTTTGATCCTCTCTTTTAGGAAACAATGTTAATCAAGGGATGCACCTTTGTGAACCGTGTTAAGAAAGTATCTTAGGTTGTGTTTGGCCCGACTTATTTTCAACCTATAAGTCATTTTTAACTTAAAGTTAAAAAATATAACTTTAAAAATAAAGTAAAAGCTGTTTGGATTTTATTTTTTTTAACATAAAAGATATTTTCAAAACAATTGTTTGACTGTTATAAAATATTTTTAGGAAAACTATTATTTTATTTAAAATTTCTTCTAAATTATTAAACGTACACAATAAGTGAGAATATTTTTTTGGTATATTAAGTGAAATATTATTAAGAAATATGTCAGCAGTAAAAATAAATTTTATAGACAAAAAAAAAATTAAAGTCTATTTTTTTTATTATTCTTTTTATATAAAAACTTTAATTAAGTTATATTTTTTTAATATTTAAGAAACATTAAAAGAAATGTAGGTGTCTCAGGTGAGATTAATTCTATTAGTAGGGGACATCATATATACAATATGTGAAAAATATTATTTAATACTACAATTTCATTTTATTTCCATTTTATATTACCATTTTATTTGTAAAAAAAATATACTAGTATATGAAATTGTGGATAAGGTTTTTTTTTTAATATAATAATATAGTAACCAAACTGTTAATACCTTTAATAAAAATATGATAGCACATGTACATAAAAGAAACACTCCATGGCAGGTATACTGCATGTAAAGAAATGTCAAGAAGCAAAATAAAATAAAATAAAATAATAATTTGTTCAGTGGGGGAATCGAATAGGGAAGTATTGCCGAGAAGTTTGACTTTAAGCAAAAAGTTTCATATATTAACTTTGTTCAAAACTCCTTATTTGTATATTTTGCACATATAAATTAAGTGACTTTTCTAATCAAGTACTTATTGTAAAAACTGTTTGGCCCAACTTCATCTTTTTAGGACAAGAAAAGTCACAAATAAGTCGGGCCAAACACTACCTTAAACATCTTATTTTTCTCTCAATCTGTGTGCACCTTGATTCAATTTGGAAAAAAAAATTTCTACCCCTACATTTATACCTCTACCCCTACAAATCAATTATTTTTCCAATTTTACCCTTTATCATTCACTTCACCCCACAAAATTATTAAAAAAAATTACATACCGAAAGAGATTGAAAATGATTTCCAATTTCCTCCTATTCCCTTCTGTTTCACCCTCTCTCCCACCCTTCCATTACTCTCTCCCTCTACTACTACTAGTTCCTCCTCCAAACCCTTAAGTGATTTGGTTTCTTTCTTAGGAAATGGTACTCAGAACATTTTAATAGCTGTAATTTTTGTGGGGTGAAGTGAATGCTAATAATCAATTGAAATAACAAAATTTATTTGAAACACCATTCAATTTGGTCTACCTGGGTTTTATATCCACTCTGATTAACTGTGGTTAAATGTCCTGAAATTTCAAGTGATATAATTCAAATGATCTACAATTTAGTGGGTATGTTCACCTTTCTTCATAAATTTTCTTCAAAGATACCATTTTTATTATTGCAAAAAAAATGGGTATGTTCAAAATATAATTTTTTATTCTTGGGTAGTTTTGTTTTTGAGATGGGAGCAACAAAGCGCATGTTGTGGGATGTAGAAGAAAAATCCATGATTGGAGTTGTTCTTGCTAGTCGAGCTTTGGATTTTTTTTATAACAAACTGTTTATCAAATGAGACTGTATTAATTGCTGTTGGTGCTACTGATGATTCTCTTCAAAACAAGCTCTATGATCTCGTTGAAAATTCATCTAATTTCAACTGGAACAATTGGTGTGTGTTAATGGCTCTCGGAACACTTTAATGCAAACGGAACACTTTAAAAAAGCGATCCGGTAAAAAGGAAAACGATTCCAAATTTTTCTCCACATCGGAACACTTTTGAAAATGAATAATCTTACCGGAACAGTGTTTGAAGGGGTACGTGTAGTATAAATAAAACAATATACTAGAGTAAGATAAGGGTATAATGGGAATATTTTAAAATACGTTGGGGTAAAGGGATAAATATAGGGGTAGAAATAGTTTTTTCCTCAATTCTTTTTAACTCCTCCCTCAAGTTCTCCATGTCTTGTTTTCTTCTGAATTTTAACAACTCACACTATGAAATAAAGCAGATTCTTCTTTAAACAGAGGAGATGAAAATGTAATCAGAAATATAATTTGATACAAGCGGATACCTTTTATTCCAATTTTAATTTTATTATTTTAATTTCTTTATTTTTTTTTTAATAAAAAAGCATCCACTCAAAAAAATAACTATCCAATCACATAAAATAATCATAAATGTTTATGTCATTTTATAATTATAACAATTAAATTTATCAAACAATTTATTTCATTCTACTGACTTCTTATCTATCAGCTAGTTTGTAGCTTAATTTTACAATAGAAAATACTGTTGGAACAAAATTATGATTTTGTATCTCCTTAATTGATTTTGATGATAACAATGTATTTAAGGTTAAATTGGAGTACTAATAATTTAATTCAGTGTGCAGGATTAATAGTTAAAATTTGCGTACTAAAGAACCCTAGAATTTCTGAAGGAATTACTTCTGAGCTCACCGGATCTGAAGCAAGTAATTCTGAGCCTATGAAACTCTGAAGTTATTATCTGAACCTTAGAATTTCTGAAGGAATTACTTCTGAGCTCACCAGATCTGAAGCAAGTAATTCTGAGCCTATGAAACTCTGAAGTTATTATCTGAACCTTAGAATTTCTGAAGGAATTACTTCTGAGCTCACCAGATCTGAAACAAGTAATTCTGAGCCTATCAAAATCTGAAGAACATCTGAGCTCACCAGATCTGAAACAAGTAATTCTGAGCCTATCAAAATCTGAAGAACATCTGAGCTCACCAGATCTGAAACAAGTAATTCTGAGCCTATCAAAATCTGAAGGCTCGTCAGATATAAGTGTTAAGCTACATTTGAGAGTACAATTTTATTGAAGACTGTGCCTGACTAAGTCCAAACGCAGAAACCAAGAATGAAAAGGTTTGACCATGGAAAGGTCCTTTTCAAGTCAGGCTTCAGAAACGATTATTTCCTTATTTGGCTTTCACCAAGGTTCAAATATCAAAAGCCAAATGGAATCTCTCATTTTGTAGTAAACGTTGAGCTCCTAAGCGACTGCAAATCAGAACAGCTAATAAGCTCACTGATCTATACAAAGGAGCGTCTCAATTCTTCAAACGGCTATAATCTTCAACGTTCATTTTATCATCTATAAAAGGAAGAAGATTTGTGAAGAAATCAAATCAAGACTTAAGCTTCTGAACGTGCTGAAACTCTGTCAAATTCTGAAGCTATCAAACACTTAGAAACTTTGTGATAATTTTCTAAGTTAGTCTTGTAACTGAGTTGTATTTTGTAAACACCTCTGATTGTATATCAAGTGTTAATCTCTTATCTTTATTAACATTAAAACCAGTTAGAAGTCTCTTGCTTTGTGCTTGAGCATTGGAAGTCTCTTGCTTTGTGCTTGAGCATTGGAAGTCTCTTGCTTTGTGCTTGAGCATTGGAAGTCTCTTGCTTTGTGCTTGAGCATTGGAAGTCTCGTGCTTTGTGCTTGAGCATTTGAAGTCTCTTGCTTAGTGCTTGAGCATTTGTAATCTGAGTGATTATAGTGAAATCTCTTGTGAAGGACAAGAGGACTGGACTACTCCTGTTAGTGGGAGGAACCAGTATAAAAATTCTGTGCATCTCTCTCTAACCCTATCCTCATATATTGTGTGTGTTATACCTTATCCGCTGCAATTTGTTTTAACTTAGAAAAAGTCTCACACAATTCAACCCCCCCTTCTTGTGTGTTTTTCAACCTTCAATTGGCATCAGAGCTCCGGTCTGTTGCTCTTCACTTAACAGTGAAACAGTAAAAGATCTAGGGGTACTTAGTTGAAAAACATGTCTGGTGTTACCTCTCCTTCTGCTTCCTCTGGACCTGATCACTCTGCTGTTCCACCTCCTCACAACTATGATAGGGAAAGGAACAGTGATAATCACAGAGACAAACCACCTTACTTCAACAGTGATCCTACTACTTTTCCTTTCTGGAAAACCAAGATGTATAGTTACATCATTGGGACCGATGATGAGTTATGGGATATCATTGAAGATGGTATACATTTTGAACACATGGATGATGAAGGTGTTGTAAGAAATACCTACAGAAAGTTCTTTGATGCTGAAAAGAAGAAACAGTATAAGAAGCATCATACTGTTAAGAATATGCTTATTGGTGCAATATCTCATGCTGAGTATTTAAAAATATCCAACAAGTCATGTGCCAAAACTATCTGGGACTCTCTATGTTCCACCTATGAAGGAAATAAGCAAGTCAAAGAAGCTAAGGCAAACTTATTAGTTCATCAATATGAGCTGTTCAGAATGAAGGAAGATGAAGATATTGAAACCATGTATTCAAGGTTTCAAACCCTTGTCTCTGGTCTTCAAGTTCTGAAGAAAAGCTACACTGCATCTGATCACGTGAAGAAAATTCTGAGGAGCTTACCTTCCAAATGGAGACCAAAAGTTACAGCTTTTCAGGAATCCAAGGATTTGGACAATGTGACTCTTGAAGATTTAATAAGCTCACTCAGAAGTCATGAGCTAGAACTTATGTCAGATGAACCTGTCAAGAAGATGAAGTCCTTGGCTCTAAGCTCTGTTCAGACTTCCTCAAAAGCTGCAAAGATCAAAGTGTCTGAACAAGAGGAAGAAACTTCTGATGATATGATGGATGAAAATTCTGAGAATGAAGAAATGGCACTAATGGTTAGAAGGTTTCAGAATTGGAACAAGAAATACAAAAGGTTTCCAAACAAAGGAAACAACTCAAGAAGTTCCTTTTCAAAGGACAAAAAGGAAGAACTGAACAACTGCTATAACTGCAAGAAATCTGGACACTTCATTGCGGACTGTCCAGAAATGTCATCCAAGGACAAAGGAAAGAATAAGAACTTTGGGAAACAAAAGTACAAAGAAAAGGTAAGGAAGAGTTTGTTAGCCACTTGGGAGACCATTGAGAATGACTCTGAAGGAGAAGATGATGAAGAAGGCAATCTGGCCTTAATGGCAAGAACTTCTGAAGGTAACAACTCTGATAGAGATTCTGAAGATGACTCAGATGATGAAAATGAGGTATACTCTAACATGACTAAATCTGAATTAATTGATTCTCTTAAGATTGCCGTGAAACATTACTCTCGTATAGTAAGTCAACACAAAATTCTGAAGAATGTTCATGAATCATTGAAAAAGGATGCCAAGATTCTTTATGATGCAAATGAATCGTTAAACATTCGTATTTGTCATGTTGAATCTAACTATGTCTTGGCAGACAAGCTCAATGATGATCATGAAGATGCTCTTCACGAATTTATTCGTTGTACCTTCAATAGGAGTAAAATGGCTTCCATGATTTATCATATGACTCGTAACTATGGTGAAGGCATTGGTTATTCTCGGTTTAAGAACTGGGATAAACCTCTGAAATCATATAGTGAGGATGATACTCCACCTGAATTATTCTCTACCTTTGTTAAAAGTGGTACACTTGATCTGAAGGCATCCAACTCTGAAGGAGGTTCTGAACCTGAACCCAAAGACTCAGAAGTTCCAAGTTCTTCTGAACCTAAAATTTCTGAGTCCAAAAGTTCTCAAGTTAAGGCTCAGAAGTCATCTGAACCTCTGAGAAATCAAGGTAAAGTTACTTCAGATCCTTGCTTGACCTTTGGAACTGTGGTATACTCCAGATCAAAATCCAAGAATCAAATTAAGCCTAAACATTCTTGTCAAAGCTTAATTAATTCTAGATCTTGTGTTGATCATAGAAAACAAAGAAGGAATACTATTCAGAAGACTAACTCTAAAGGACCCATCAGAATATGGGTACCAAAATCTGAAATAATGTTTGCTTCAGATGCTCATGCAAGGAAAGGTAAAACAGCAGCCCTGGTACCTGGACAGTGGTTGCTCACGACATATGACGGGAGAAAAGCATATGTTCCAAACCCTAACTCTGAAAGAGGGAGGCTCTGTGGGATTTGGAGGAAAACAAAAAGGGAAGATCATTGGTACAGGTACAGTTGGTAATTCTTCTCTTTCCATTAAAGATGTTTGGTTAGTTGATGGACTTAAACACAATCTATTGAGCATTAGTCAATTTTGTGACAATGGGTGTGTTGTTACATTTAATAAGGAATCATGTACTGTATCAAAAGACTCTGACAAATCTGTAGTATTCAAGGGAATGAGAGTTGGCAATGTTTATAAAGTAAACTTTTCTGATTTGGTTGACCAAAAGATTATATGTCTTTTGTCTCTGAGTGATGAGAAATGGCTATGGCACAAGCGTCTTGGTCATGCTAACTGGAGGTTGATCTCTAAGCTTAGCAAACAAAAGCTTGTTAGTGGTTTGCCTGACATTGATTATCACTCAGATGCACTTTGTGGCTCATGTCAAAAAGGAAAATTTGCTAAGACTTCATTCAAGTCTAAAAACATTGTCTCTACTTCCAGACCCTTAGAATTGCTTCACATTGATCTGTTTGGTCCTGTTTCGACAGCCTCTATCAATGGTAAAAAATATGGATTGGTCATGGTTGATGATTTCAGTAGATGGACTTGGGTGAAATTCCTACGTTCTAAGAGTGAAGCACTTGTGGTGTTCAGTGACTTCTGCACACAAATACAAAGTGAAAAGGATCTTCGGATTCTGAAGGTTAGAAGCGACCATGGGGGAGAGTTCGAAAATGACTCTTTCGAATCTTTCTGCTCAGAGCATGGAGTAATCCATGAATTCTCTTCTCCTAGAACACCACAGCAGAATGGTGTTGTAGAAAGAAAGAATAGATCTTTGCAAGAAATGGCTCGTACCATGATGCTTGAGTCTAACCTAGCTAAGTTCTTGTGGGCAGAAGCCGTGAGTACTGCTTGCTATGTTCAGAATAGAATCTACATCAGACCTATTCTGAACAAAACTGCTTATGAACTGTTCAAAGGAAGAAAACCAAATATTTCTTATTTTCATCAGTTTGGATGTACTTGTTATATTCTAGACAACAAGGTCTATCGAAAGAAATTTGATGCTAGAGCTTATAAGGGTATCTTTATAGGCTACTCTGAACGCTCAAAAGCATACAGATTGTATAATTCTGAAACTCACACAGTTGAAGAATCTATACATGTTAGATTTGATGATAAAGAGCCTGACGATAAAATGTCAGAGCAAGCTGAGACTTTTGCAGAATTTCAAGTTTCCTCAAATTCTGAGTGTGAAGATCTCTCCATTGCTGGATATCCATCTGAGACTCAGAATGAAGACGTTTCTGAAGGTCTTGAATCTGAAGACCCTTCAGAACCTGAACCCTCTCAGATACCTGCTCCACCTAAAAGTAAATTCAAGTATAGATCCTCTCATCCTGAAGAGCTAATTGTTGGTAACAAGGATAGCCCTAGAAAGACCAGATCTGCTTTCAAAGAGGATGAATCCTTAGTTGGGTTAATTTCATTAATTGAACCCACAAACATAGAAGAAGCACTTTCAGATGATGGGTGGATCGTTGCAATGCAAGAAGAACTCAATCAATTTGAAAGAAATGATGTTTGGGATCTGGTACCAAAACCCAAACACAAGAACATTATTGGAACAAAATGGGTATTCAGAAACAAGTCAAATGAAAAGGGAGAAGTTGTCAGAAATAAAGCTAGACTGGTTGCACAAGGTTATAGTCAGCAAGAAGGCATAGATTTCACTGAAACCTTTGCACCAGTAGCAAGACTTGAGGCAATTAGACTTCTCTTGTCCTATGCAGTTAATCATGACATCACTCTATTTCAAATGGATGTTAAGAGTGCATTTCTGAATGGAGTAATTTATGAAGAAGTCTATGTTAAACAACCTCCTGGCTTTGAAGATATAAAGTGTCCTGATCATGTTTACAAATTGAAGAAATCTCTGTATGGTTTGAAACAAGCTCCAAGAGCTTGGTATGAAAGGTTAAGTATAATTCTTCTAGAAAATGGTTTTGAAAAAGGACATGTTGATAACACTCTCTTTAGAAAAACCTTAAAAACTGATATTTTGATTGTTCAGATTTATGTTGATGATATTATCTTTGGTTCAACTAATGCTTCTCTTTGCAAGAATTTCTCTAAGCTTATGCAGGATGAATTTGAAATGAGTATGATGGGAGAACTAACATTCTTCTTGGGAATTCAAATCAATCAAAGAAAAGAAGGAGTATATGTGCATCAAACCAAATACACAAAGGATTTACTGAAGAAATTTGGTCTTGAAGATTGTAAACCAATGTCAACTCCTATGCATCCCTCTAGCTGTCTTCTGAAGGAAGAATCTGAAGGCAAAGTAGATCAGAAATTATACAGAGGTATGATTGGTTCCCTCCTTTATCTCACTGCATCTAGACCAGATATCTTGTTCAGTGTATGCTTGTGTGCTAGATTTCAATCAGATCCTAGAGAGTCTCATCTAACTGCTGTTAAGAGAATCTTTAGATATCTGAAAGGAACCACTAATCTTGGATTACTTTATAAGAAATCCTTAGATTATCAGCTTATTGGATTCTGTGATGCTGACTATGCTGGTGATAAAATTGAAAGGAAGTCCACTAGTGGAAACTGTCAATTTCTAGGTGAAAACCTTATATCATGGGCTAGTAAGAGACAAGCAACTATTGCTCTATCTACAGCAGAAGCAGAGTACATCTCAGCTGCTAAGTGTTGCACGCAATTGCTCTGGATGAAACATCAGTTGGAGGACTATCAGATAAGGATAAGTAGTATACCACTTCTCTGTGATAATACTGCTGCTATCTGTTTGTCTAAGAATCCTATTTTGCATTCAAGAGCTAAACACATTGAGATCAAACATCACTTCATTAGAGACTATGTTCAGAAGGGAGTAATTAAGATTCAATTCATTGATACTGAGCATCAATGGGCTGATATCTTTACCAAACCTCTTGCTATTGATCGTTTCGATTTTATCAAGAAAAATCTGAACATGGTTTTTATTTCTGAATGATATCTCTGAATGCTGTTAACTCTGAATGAATAAACTGGTTCTGAAGGGCCTCAGAAGTTTGGACGGCTCAGAAACTATTATATAGGTTCTGAAGCACTCTCTCATCTGAAGCAATCAGAATTATTTATTATTAAATATGATTTCTTGTGACTCAGATACCTACTCTAAGTGTTAGTTGACCACTCAGTTTCTCTAACTGACAGCTGGCTTCTGAAAACACTACTTATCTGTGTAACTTCCCATCATGTCTAGTAACCGCTGGGTAATGAAGGAGAGCTAATGATGATTTTATTAAAAGTAACTGCCAAGCCCCCATTACGTCACTATCTTGTTTCCCCAATATTTTGAAACTTCCACTATAACCATTTCTGACACTCCTAAATCCCCTCAGAAATCTCCTATTAAAGATTCTGAGTCTACCCCAATAGCAATGGACGTAGACCAATCTGAACCCTCAAATGTTCAAAATTCTGAAGTCCCTGCTGAATCCCAAACTGAACCCCTTCAGACTTCATCTCCTAAGCCAACCACTTCTGAACCAAACCCCTCATCCATTCAAACCACTCCACCGTTTCCTGGAACTGATTCAGATCTTGAAGAAACTCGTCTTCATTCTGAAACAATTCCCTGTTTCACCATGGTACTTAACAATTCCCTGTTTTACCGTTGAATGCATTTACTGCTGGTGGTTGTTTGCTGTGTGCATTTACTACCCTGTAACTTGTGCTTTGACTGACCCGTTTTTGATAATGACAAAGGGGGAGAAAATATTATTTCATTTCCTATGGCAGTGAAATTATTTCTGAAGCTCTAAAGATCACATTTTCTGAACTCTACTCTTGTTAAGTTATATTAAAGTCTTTTAAACTTTTAATGAGGGGGAGTAATAAATTTTGTCCAACATAAATTCATATAATATAAGATACGCTTGCAAACCATATCTTATATTTGTCAATCTGAAGAAATAGAGCTTGCAAACCTCAGAACCTGAAGTCAAGATGTTAAATAAAAACAACAACAATTGATTTTAAATACATATAGTTGTCATCATCAAAAAGGGGGAGATTGTTGGAACAAAATTATGATTTTGTATCTCCTTAATTGATTTTGATGATAACAATGTATTTAAGGTTAAATTGGAGTACTAATAATTTAATTCAGTGTGCAGGATTAATAGTTAAAATTTGCGTACTAAAGAACCCTAGAATTTCTGAAGGAATTACTTCTGAGCTCACCGGATCTGAAGCAAGTAATTCTGAGCCTATGAAACTCTGAAGTTATTATCTGAACCTTAGAATTTCTGAAGGAATTACTTCTGAGCTCACCAGATCTGAAGCAAGTAATTCTGAGCCTATGAAACTCTGAAGTTATTATCTGAACCTTAGAATTTCTGAAGGAATTACTTCTGAGCTCACCAGATCTGAAACAAGTAATTCTGAGCCTATCAAAATCTGAAGAACATCTGAGCTCACCAGATCTGAAACAAGTAATTCTGAGCCTATCAAAATCTGAAGAACATCTGAGCTCACCAGATCTGAAACAAGTAATTCTGAGCCTATCAAAATCTGAAGGCTCGTCAGATATAAGTGTTAAGCTACATTTGAGAGTACAATTTTATTGAAGACTGTGCCTGACTAAGTCCAAACGCAGAAACCAAGAATGAAAAGGTTTGACCATGGAAAGGTCTTTTTCAAGTCAGGCTTCAGAAACGATTATTTCCTTATTTGGCTTTCACCAAGGTTCAAATATCAAAAGCCAAATGGAATCTCTCATTTTGTAGTAAACGTTGAGCTCCTAAGCGACTGCAAATCAGAACAGCTAATAAGCTCACTGATCTATACAAAGGAGCGTCTCAATTCTTCAAACGGCTATAATCTTCAACGTTCATTTTATCATCTATAAAAGGAAGAAGATTTGTGAAGAAATCAAATCAAGACTTAAGCTTCTGAACGTGCTGAAACTCTGTCAAATTCTGAAGCTATCAAACACTTAGAAACTTTGTGATAATTTTCTAAGTTAGTCTTGTAACTGAGTTGTATTTTGTAAACACCTCTGATTGTATATCAAGTGTTAATCTCTTATCTTTATTAACATTAAAACCAGTTAGAAGTCTCTTGCTTTGTGCTTGAGCATTGGAAGTCTCTTGCTTTGTGCTTGAGCATTGGAAGTCTCTTGCTTTGTGCTTGAGCATTGGAAGTCTCTTGCTTTGTGCTTGAGCATTGGAAGTCTCTTGCTTTGTGCTTGAGCATTGGAAGTCTCTTGCTTTGTGCTTGAGCATTTGAAGTCTCTTGCTTAGTGCTTGAGCATTTGTAATCTGAGTGATTATAGTGAAATCTCTTGTGAAGGACAAGAGGACTGGACTACTCCTGTTAGTGGGAGGAACCAGTATAAAAATTCTGTGCATCTCTCTCTAACCCTATCCTCATATATTGTGTGTGTTATACCTTATCCGCTGCAATTTGTTTTAACTTAGAAAAAGTCTCACACAATTCAACCCCCCCCTTCTTGTGTGTTTTTCAACCTTCAAATACTAAATTGTCAATCTTTAAAAATTGCCAATTTCAATTTTATGATAATTCAATTCAAGTCATTGCACACTAAAATTTGATCCCATAATACTTTTTTATTACTTTTATATTGAATTGGATGCAACATTTTTATAGTACTATAGTAATTTTTTAGGGACCTATACTTTTACTTATATAGTAATACGTGCTTGTATAGTTTTTTATAATTTCAATTCATAAAATTTTTAAGAGATTTTATATTTAAGTTTAGCATAAAATAATATGCGTGTCAATTTTTTCATAATTTTTACAAGAACCTATATTTTTTTAATCAATATATAATAATACATGTCTATTTTTTATTTTACGCGGATCTATATTTTTACTCGTAAAATAATGGGAACTTATATTTTTAATTATATAGTAAAATTCGTGTCTAGTTTTTTTCTATGAATTTCTACTTATGAAAAATCGAGAGAGATACGGAGGTAGTTATTTCATACTTTGACCTAAAATATAAATTTATATTGTTCCAGAAAAGACACTTGTGGGGGTGTCAATCACTTGCAAGTTGCAACTCAGACAAAACACGTTTAAGACATTTATCACCTCGCATTAGAAGGTTGATTCAAATTTTTTGAAAACTAAGCTCTTGAGGTGAAAAACATTCCACAACTTAAATTGGAACAAAAAATTATCTAAGGACGTAAATAGAAATAAAAAAAAATCTTTTAAAACGACATTTAAAAAAGAACATAAGGAGTAACAAAAACAAAAAGTGAAAGAGATACATAAATGTAATAGGAGTTATATTTTATATGTAAGTATATAAAATAATAAGGGTTTGAATTTATAACCACTTTTTGTATTTCAATCATATATGATATTTATTATCGCATGACATGTATGATTTAAAAAGTCATGTTTAAATCATGAAAATGAGAGAGAGATTATCATCAAAAAAAGAAAATGATATATATATATATATATATATATATATATATATATATATATATATTGATATTATTTACAAGATATATTGATTGATCTATAGTTGTTGGTGTTATTTGTTATTGAAAATTAAAATGCATGATTATAGTCATATTTAATCTATGAAAATTAGAGAATTGAGTGTGAATTATTCCATATATATAATTTTATTTAATTTATATTTTGAGTCAAACCAATCAAATCTCTATTGATCTAAAAAGTATTTTACATCATCAATTAAGAAGTAAATATAATAGTCATCCAGAGATATAAAATATCAGAAATGCCAAGCACTTCCAAATGCATATATAGTACATTAGAGCTATTAAAATGGGCGGTTCGACCTATTTCGGGTCGGCCCTATGGGCTTCAGGCTTCATCGGGTCAGGCTAAAAAGCTCGGATAAATACGAGTTCCAAAAATAGGGCACGAGCCGGGTCTGGAATGGGGGTCGGCAGGCCGTTTTATTTTAAATTTTTTAATTATCAGTGCTCAATTAAAATAAATGTTACTAATTTTTGTTTGACAAAAAAAAAAAGATGTTTCTAAGAATTGAATCGGGTGTTTTGTCGATACAATTATGAAGACTACATTTATTGATCTTTAATAAACATTGATACTAATTTTGAGATTATATTCAAACTCAAAACTATCATAAGTATGATTTTATAACTATGTTTAGCATATTATATGTTGTCTAGAAATCTTTTGATCACGAAAAATGAGTTCTCTTTTGAAAACTGAGTAGTTCAATTGATTTGAATTAATAGATAAAAGTATTGGAGAATCCACCATTATATTTAGACTCTCCCAGACTAGAAAAAATATTTTAATTTCTCATTCTAAACATATTTTAATATTATCTAGTTAATGCTACATTAGACCATCTTCATAAATGATCCGTGGATTAGTATTTAAAATTATCATAAATTCTAACGACTATCAATAATACTCTTTAAAGATAAAAAAAACATGATTCTTCTATGTTATAAGTTATTAATTCAATCATAAAAATTAGAATGACCATCAATTTATACGTTAAATAATAAGATTTATATAGTAGATAAATTTTAAGTTATGATGACTCCGCATCACTCTATGTTAACTGCAATTATAAGGCACTTGTTAGGTAGTATTTACTATATTTTATGCAAGGAATAAAGAGAAAAGTGAATCATTACGAGTTTGCTTGGTGCGCAAGAAACAGAAGAAAAAAAGAAGAAAAAGTATACAGTTGACGCAGCTGCGCAGAACACGAGTCGCGGCGCCCAGAGAAGCTCCAAATAACTTGTAGAGTCTGTCGATGGCGCGCGGCGCTGGTTATATGGCGCGTGGCGCCGGTACGCGAATTAGGTCTATATATTGTGATTTTTGCTCATTCAAGGGTTACGAAATTGTGACGGCAAAAAGGCAACTTTTGACGGCGACTCCAGAGGTTCTCAAGCAAGATTTCTAGTGTGTAAACATTATTATTCCTTACTTGTAATGAATTCAATTACTCTATTTTATGTTTTTAATCTTAGTATGAGTAACTAAACTTTATTGATTGGGTCCATGGGGATTCCAATTGCTATTGTTCTTGAACCATATGGTTTCATATGATGTTTTAATGAATTACGAAGTTAATTTCAGTGAATTATTACTTATTCTTAATGCTTTATACAACGTAGCTAATTGTATGATGATTCCAATTGTTTGTTTGCTAAGTGATTAGAAAGAAATTAATTGAACTAGGAATAATTATTCAATTAATCTTCGCTTAAGAGATTTTGGTTTGTTGATTGAGAATTCTTAGATTAACGTGCGAAAAACCTCAATTGATCATAAATCACCTAAGAGATCAGGGGTGTATGATCAAGGGAGAGGGTTATGTACCAAGAGATTGGGCATAACTATTTTGTTAATCGAATCGTGAAACTATACTTGTAATTTGTTAATGCGCGTGTACCACCAAGACAATAGTAATTGGATGAACCGAACAACCAAATCGCCTTCTCATCTTTAAGTCAAAACTCAATTTCTTGCCGTTATATGTTTCTAAACCTAAGTCTGAAAAACTCTCGTTTTATTTCAATTGCTTGTGTTTGATTCTAAACAATCTCTGCAGAACAATAAAAATTTATACTTACTTTGACACTTCGTCAAGTTACAGAAAATAAAGATAGAAAACCAAATAAATAAAATTACTTATATTTAAGTTCACATATAAATTCAATACAAGAAAACTTAGAAATACTAATTCACATAGAAAAATAAATCAACAACAACATATTAGATTATTTAAAAAAAATCTAAAAATATTAGATTGAGTTGACCCAAAATAAAAAGGAAAGGAATGCTTACATGTTGGTATTGTATGTTGGTCAAAACAATATTTCCATTTGTGGTGGAATTCATGGAGAATAGAACTGAGCATGACCTATGATTTTTCTTTAACTCCATTCGAACTAGCCATTTTAACAATTATACATCACTTTCAAGTTTCAATATTCAAGATACATGACACCTTGGAACTGCATAAAGAGGGAGGCCTTTGTCAATGTGAAGAGTGAACATGGTTCTATATGTTACATCATTTGTTTCATTTCCTAATTTAAATCGAAAGAATCGAATAAGTGCCATTGATACTATTTTCATCTGCCTATATGCAAAGTCCTTTCCTAAGCAGATACGTGGACCAGCCTGCAAATATGTCAAATATTTAAATAAATGTCATTCAAGAAAATATAAAAGAATAATTAGATATTCAAATTAGTCTTTGAAATTGTAATTAAAACTATATTATTCTAATTTTTAATATTATTGATATTTTAAAATGGCTCCTAAAATTGTAAAATTTTAATTAAGTCCATCCATTTGTCGGTATTCCAATATAGAGAGAGACAAATTGGTCTGTTGTAAAACTGTTTAAAAAAATTTATAAAAACAACTTATGATAATTTCAGGGAACAATAGATCATATTTACACAAATCATAAGAATTAATCTTAGGTTGAAAGAATAGTGACACTAACATGAAAAGCTATGAATTTGAATGATGATTCAGTTTGAAAGATTCCATCCTTGAGCCATCTTTCAGGTATAAATTGTTCAGCATCATCCCCCCAAATGTAAGGCATTCTGCCCATAGCATAGGACAAGTAGTACACTGTTTCTCCCTTATTTACTAT
This sequence comes from Trifolium fragiferum, assembly GCA_954870985.1. Lineage (NCBI taxonomy): Eukaryota > Viridiplantae > Streptophyta > Magnoliopsida > Fabales > Fabaceae > Trifolium > Trifolium fragiferum. The sequence goes on from OX940792.1 coordinate 13,492,550, forward strand.
GTAGCCATCAGGAAGAATGTCATGTTCTTCTGCTGTCCTACCATTCTTGTATCACACCCAAAATGAAAAAGATTCATCATTATGTGCATCATATTAGAAACAAATATATGTCAAATCCAAACGGACTCTTAATTGTACTTTAAAATTGTTTTATGAAGCACGGATGCTTTTCAGATTAAGCCTGGTCTAGTGTCTAATATGCGTCGGTGCTTGACACCATCACGACACTGACCCATACGATTGCATTGAAATGCATGTGTCATTTTCTCAAATTATTTTTAGTGTCAACATGTCCGTGTTTGTGGCTGTGCTTGATAAAAATTGATAGCTTTTTCAAGGAGATTTTGAGAACTCACCATTGGAACAGCAGGATATAGCCTCAATGTCTCTGTTAATGCTGCATGAAGATAATGCATTTTGTCAAGGGTAGCATCAGTAATATTGGTCACAAATTCATCTAAATTGACTTCACTTTCTTGCAAAGTAGAAGTAACATTTATCACTTCTTGTGCCACTTTTTCTTGTATAAGAGGATTCTTGCAAAGCATGTAGAAGAACCATGACAAAGTGTTGGCACTTGTGTCTTTTCCAGCAATCATAAAGTTTAGAATTATATCTCTCAAATATTTATCTGTCATATTTGAAGGGTCCTTTTCACTTTCTAGCAAAAACCTTGAAAGTATGTCCTCCTTATCACTCTGCAATGAAATTAACCAACACAAACATTTTTGTTACTAAGAGTTTGGACAAATGTGAAAAGAAATTTTACCAAACACAAACTGCACATGACAATTTATTCTTTGAAATGACAGATACGGACGTGTCGACACAATTTATGTTCAAAAGACTAAATATTGACTCACGCATATATGAACATCAATTATAAAAGATATGAATTGAAAATTAAGATAACCACTAAAGTGGAATGTACGAGTCTAGTCACATTATAGTCGTGTTTAATTAGAAGAAGCGGAAATCTACCGATGGAATGAACACAAAAAATTAAAATATTTATCTGAGATGTCTTATATGTATCGTTCAGATATCGTACGAATGTGACATGCAGACATGTTTAAACATTGAATAGAATCCATATAAATCACACATGATGAAAGTTGTTGAACTTACAAAATCCTTTTGCAAGGATAGAAGATTCCTTTTGGTCTTGATTAAACTATGCACAAAATCATCAATTGTGTCTATGTTCATCTTAAGGACAGCTTCTGATCCAAAATTAAGAGCCCTTTTCAATTTCCAGAAGGGGTCCAAATAGCGTTTGAATACAAAAGCATTTGAATCATTAAAAGCTTCCATGAAGACATTTGCCTCTTTGCTTGATCTCTCCAAACAATGTAATTCCACTCCAAACCCAACTTTGAATATGGAGTCCAAAGTGCATTTCATCAATATATCCTACAAAAATAAATGAAAATCAGCATTCATATATGGAAAATGCTAAAAGTGCCCCCGGGGCACTAGTTAAGCATATAAATATAATAATTCTGTCTCGGAACTTGTGCATTCAATGCATCGAGAATGTAAAAAGTTGTTTTATTAATATTAATTTTATCTTTTATTTCTATTTTTAGCATTCTTAACAAGTGCCCCGGGGGCACTGTTTAGCATGACCCTTTATATATATATAGCTAATGCTACGGTGGACCACCTTCACAAGTGGTCCACCGTGGACAAGTGATATACCGAATATGAATTTTACAAAATTTATTGTTGGATTGAAAGTTTATATCGTATAGATCATCCATAAATTTTTTAAATTTTTTTAAAAATCATTTGATATGTTATTGAGACCCATCAAGATTTATGTTATTTAATAACCGTTAATCTTGATGTGTCTCAATAACATATCAAATGATTTTTAATTTTTCTAAATTTTTCTATAGATAATCTATATGATATAAACTTTCAATCCAACGGTGGATTTTGTAAAATTCGTATTCGTTATAATGTTATTTGTGATTGGTCCATCATGAACCACTTGATGAAGTGGTTCATATTAGAATTTATCATATATATATATATATATAGGCTAATGCTACGGTGGACCACCTTCACAAGTGGTCCACCGTGGACAAGTGATCTAATCGAATATAAATTTTACAAAATTTATTGGTAGATTGAAAGTTTATATCATATAGAGCATCCATAAAAAATTTTAAAAAAATTGAAAATCATTTGATATTTTATTGGGATTTATCAAGATTTACAGTATTTAATAAACCGTTAATCTTGATGGATCTCAATAACATATCAAATAATTTTCAATTTTTCTAAAATTTTCTATAGATGATCTATATGATATAAACTTTCAATCCAACGGTAGATTTTGTAAAATTCGTATTCGTTATAGGGTTTTTCATCAATGGTCCACCATGGACCACTTAATAAGGTGATGCATATTAGAATTTACCTATATATATATTGCTCTTGCTCAAAGAGAAATGTTAATATCACACTCTCAAACATACTCTTTAAACACACACCAATAACATAAAGCCACCTCACCTCTATTTTTTATTCTATTACCTAATAACAGGTAGAACCGGTTGAAAGAAACAAACACTGCACGTTCTATTTTTTTATTTTATTAAAATTAAAATTTAAATATTCATCTTCTCTGACACATCCCAAGGTCTCTATGGAACTGCTATGGCTGTCTCAAACTAAGTACAAGATTTGAATAAAACAAAACCTGTTTGTTGCTTTACAATTTACAAGTTCGTAATTTTACTTACGAAATAGTATGTTCTTTACCACTCTCCTTCTATTTCATCACATTTAATCTCATAAGCAACTACCCACACCCATCCAACCAAAGCAGAGGATTTGACTTGACCATTTCTCACCTTGGTTAAAGCTTCTTCACGTTAAAATTGAACATCGCCAAAGTGTTGTTTTGTTAAGTTTGTTGGATGTGAGTTTTCTTTTGGTAATATTCCAACAAATACGGTGATTGGTGTCGTAATTAATGTTTGAAACTGTCGTGATTAATAATTGAGGTAGACAATTTGAATCTGCAGAAACACCTTAATCCTTATGGCAAGGGGAAAAGTTTTTGTTTTTTGTTACAGACGAGAAGATGAATTGTTATAGAGTAAATAATTAAAAAAAAAAAAAAAAAAACTCAATTATTCTTAATAGGTTGCCAGTTAATAGGGTAAAAAGTGGGGTTGAGGTGGCATCATATTATTGGAGTGTGTTAAAAGAGTGTGTTTGAAAGTGACACTAGCACATCTCTTGCTCAAATAGATCGTCACTAAGTTTTACTTCTCTTAAAAAAAAGAAAAATATATATATATATATATATATATATATATATATAATTATGAGGATTTTTTCTCACTTATTGAGAAATTAAGTCGTCAGTAATTTACTGAGGGCTAACTTAAGCCCTCAATAAGTGTTATTTAACCTCTTAATTCAACTTAAAATATTTTTAAATGTAAACAAATTCTAATTAGCAAGTATCCACCATTAAATTGACTAGACAAACTTACTTGTATATCAAAGACCAATCCAGCATTAGAAAACCCCAAAACAACTCTAACCAACTTAACAGCATTCCTTCTAAAAACATTGCAACTAAAATCTCTAAGAACTCTAGTAGAAAACTCAACACTTGCAAGCTTCCTTTGATGCCTCCATTTATCATCATCAACAGCAAAAATCCCATCACCAAAAAGATCAAAAATAGTATCATGGTTAAACTTCCCTTTGGAATATTTATGGAATTGTGTTTTGAGTATGTGCTCAACATTTCTTGTGTCACATGTGTAAATCTTGCTCTTTTTAGGAGCAAGAAGCCTAAAAGTTGGATTGGTTTGAGATATTTTTGTTAAGTAATGAAAGAGTGTTTTGAAGTTGATTATTTGGTTGAAGATTGTTCCTTTTACTGGTGGGTATTTTGGGTTTCCTATGGATTGTCCTATGAATGTTGTGAGTGTTAGAATTGAGAAAAGAAGAAAGAAACATAGAAATAGAATTGATGTGAAATAAAACATGATTAAGAACAACATGTTCAACATCTTAATTTGGTTAGTATGTTTGTGTTTGAGAGATAAATCATGAGATCTGAGCTTTTTAATGTTGTTTAATTAAGTGGACACTAATTAATTAATTAATTAATCATATATCTCATGTGGTGCATGCTCATGATCTAGACTAGAGTGTAACGACACTAATTGCATAGATTCTGGAACACATGTTTCAAAAAATATGATTAACTAGAATTTTAGTCTATTGTAAGAAACATTTCAAAAACTATGACAGTTTGTTTTGTTTTTTGTGAACACTCTAGTTACACTTGCATGAACTTCATGAAGTTGAAATTTTTATTTAATATTATGATATTTTTACATTAATTTATTTTAATAAGATTTAAATTTTAAATAAATTCCAAACTCTAAAGTACTTAAAATTTTACTGATAGTACTCTTGTATACAAAATTTGTTTGAATTTATTTAGAATAAATTAAATTAATTAATAAAAAATATGAGATGATATTGAAGTATTATTTTATTTATTTATTTTTTAGGATGGGTATCATTTTCTCCATTTTAATAAAACATGTGGTCCTTTTCTTTCCTGTTTAAATAGTACCTTTCTTTTTTACTATCTACTAGTATTTAAATAGTAATTAACCGTAAAAAAAGGTAGTAGCTATATATATAGTAGTGATATACAAGAAGGAATATAAAAGATCCTATTTATGAAAATTTCGTGTGAAATCTCTCGCGACATATAGCATAGCTATTGTTTTATTTATCATTTGAAAACTCGCAAAAGGAAATCGTAGGTTTGAATTCAAATAACTACGGAAAATGTTCAGACGATTTTGATATTGACAATTGAGCTAGGTCTTAGAAATTTATATCCCTCCATTTCTAAATATGAGATTTGTGTCTTCAATTTTTAAATCTTTTACACGTTGCATAAAATTAAATTTGCAACTTTGTGATGTATCAAGTGATATGATAATGTTTGTCAAAAAAAAAAGTGATATGATAATGTAGCGTTGTCATGGCCATTTTAAACAAAAATGAGTCGGTCAAAATAGACAAAAATATTAAAATGTTAAAGGAAAGTTTACTTACACTACACAACATGGCAGAATGATCCAATATCATTATCATTTTCTTTCTTTCGAATGAAATCCTTAATAAACAACAAAGACTAAGAAATGATATGCATAGTGATTTGCTTTACTTCACATGTCACCACATGACTCATGACCTTGAAATTGCATTGAGAGGGAGGCCCTTGTCCAAGTGAAGGGTAAACATGACCTTATAAGTCACATTTTCTATTCCATTTGCCAATTTAAATTTGAAGAAATGAAGAAGAGCCATTGCTACTATTTTCATTTGTCTATATGCAAAGTCCTTCCCTAAGCACATACGAGGTCCAGCCTACAATCAACCATTGAAACTTATAACACCATAAATATTTAGTCATAAAAATTAAATTAATTCTTATTAAAAATTTAATTTAAAGGAAAACCGTGCAAATTACATGAAATGCTACGAATTTAAATGGTGATTCAGGCTGAAAAATTCCATTGTTAATCCATCTTTCTGGACAAAATTCATCAGCATTCTCCCCCCAAATGGAAGACATTCGACCCATTGCGTAGGCTAGGTAGTACACTCCGTCACCCTTTTCTAGTTTGTACCCATCGGGAAGAACATCAGGTGCATCCGCAGTTCTTCCATCCTTGAAAGAGTATCATAACAAGACACAAAATTATCATCAAAATCTAAAATGCAAAGATTTATAATTATGATTTTATTAATATATAAGGTCTACCCCGACAGTGAGAAGATACAAACAAACAACAACGAACCAATAACTAATCAGAGACACTACTAAAACACATCTAATCATAATAACATCCTAATATGAAAATAATTTAAGATGGTTTTGAGGAAATTCATAAAGATATATACCAAAGGGACTACAGGGTACAATCTCAATGTCTCTGTCAATGTTGCATGAAGATAATGCATTTTATCAAGGATGGCATCTGTTAAATTGGAAACAAACTCATCTATGTTGTTGAGTTCACTTTCATGGCTACAAGTGACATCTTTTATTTCTTGCACAATCTTGTCCTCTACAAGAGGGTTCTTGCATAACATGTAGAAAAACCATGAAAGAGTGTTTGCAGTTGTGTCTTTCCCAGCTATCATAAAGTTAAGAATTATGTCCCTTAAATACTTATCAGTTATAGTTGTTTGTCCCTTCTTACTCTCCATCAAAAACCTTGATAGTATGTCTTCTTTAACATTCTGAAAAAAAATAGCAATCACATTCAGGCTGATTCAAGGGTAAGGCTACCGAGACAATCATCTTGGACCTCCAAAGATTGATTAGTCTTATTTGTACCTTATGCACCAAGTTACAATATCATTTATTTATTTTTTGACAAAAAGGTTACAATATGACATTGAGCTTAAGCTTATGTTAGGAATTGATGAACTCACAGAATCTTGGTGAAGTGCCAACTGTTCCTTTTTGGTGCTTATGACTCCATTCACAAATTCATCAATCAATTTGACATTGCGCTTAAGCTTAGCCTCACCACCAATGTTAAGAAACCTCTTAATGCTCCAAGTTGGATCAACATAGCGCCAATAAATTAAAGCATTTGATTCATCAAAGGCCTTCATGAATTCAGTTCCCTCTTTGCTTGATCCTTCTAAGCAATTCAATTCTGTTCCAAACCCAACTTTGAATATTGAGTCCAAAGCACATCTCATTTGTAAGTCCTAACATAAGAAGAAAATTGTAATTGTTTATACATTATGATTTGAATTAAAAGATTACATGATACACACAATGTTAACTCAAGAAAATCTGTTAAAGTGTCTATGCTAAATATTGTTTTGTTAGTCTTAGAAGTGAGAGTTTGACCAAACTCAATCATACAAAACCGGGTTGTAAGGTGATGATTGTCCTCACTTATAAATATATATTTACATCATCTCGCAACTGATGTGAGACTATTAACAAACCTTCTCGCGCCCAACACTATTGGGCTTAGTACGTGGATATAAATCATGGTGGTCCGATCAGAAACCAAATAGTAGATGGCTCAGTAGATCATGGAGAGGCTCTGATACCATCTTAAAATTTGAAGTTAGACCTAACTCAACTCTACAAAATCAGTTTGTAAGGTGACAATATTGTCTCTTACTTGTTAAAATAACAACTCTAAATTAAAGCTACCTCAACAACAACTTTAACAAAACTTTGAATACTTTTTAGGAAAATAAAACTACTCACTTGCATATCAAAAACAAGTCCTTCATGAGAAAATTGTGATATAACTTTGACCAATTTGGCAGCATGCTTTCTAAAAACAGAACAACTAAAATCTCTAAGAACTCTTGTGGAGAATTCATAGCTAGCAACTTTCCTCTGCTGCTTCCACTTATCACCATCAACAGCAAAAATCCCCTCACCAAAAAGATCAGTTATGATATCTTGATTATACTTACCTTTGGAATACTTATCAAAATTGGTTTTCAATATATGTTCAATATTTCTGACATCTATGGTATACAACTCACTTTGATCTGGAGCAAGAAGCCTCATAGTTGGATGAGTTTTTGCAATTTGAGTATGATAATCATGGAGTTTGTTGAAGTAGAAAAGTTGGTTGAACACTGTGCCTTTCACAGGTGCATATTTTGGGTCCCCTATGGATTTTCCTTTGAAAATTGTCATCATGATGAAACTTATAGCTAGGAAAATTGTTACCAAAGATAAGGCTATGAAAGTCAACATGATGTACAAAACATCCATCTTTTGTTCTGTTTTTGTTTAGAGGGTATATGAATTTTGATCATAGAAAAAGTGGCTTTTAAGTTCTATAACAACAGCATGCTCCAAGACATGACCTCTATTAAATATTGTTTAAGTAAATTTTCAATAAGTAGTGATATATAATATATAATTAAGGGCCCGTTTGGCCTGGCTTTTTATTCTCTTTAGAATGAGAAGTTGGGCCAAACACATTTTTAATAAAGCTCTTACTCATAAAAAGCAACTTTTTTTTAATGTACAAAATTGAATAAAAAGTGCTTCTAAGAGAAAAGGTTGAAACCTACTTTTAGGGAAAAAGTGGTTTTTATTATTTTTTTAAAATTTTTTTTTATTTCATTATTATCCGTTATTATTATCTTTTTTTAAGTTTGTTTTAATTTCAATATTATTAGATGTTATTATCTTTTTTTAAGTTTGTTATTATCTTTAGTAAATTTAGTTTAATCTAATTTGGAGATAAAAAAAACAACAATTACCAAACAACTTTAAATTTTTTTCGAAAGCTCTTATTTTCACTTTTAACTTTCAAGTAGCTTCTAAGATCTAAAAAAGTCAGGCCAAACGGACCCTAAATATATAACGGGAAGGAATTCAGATTTTCTACGGTAAATATTTTACGCAATCAAAATATGTAACCATTAAATCAAGACAGGATGCCGATCCCATTTCCAATTTAACTGGTCGAACCGACCGGTTCAATCTAATTTTGATTAATTTGATTCAAACAAACGCTTAATATGTAAATAAACATTTATATGGTCAAAAATAATTAAGACTAACTTGAGATATATGTCTAGACACTCACTCGCTAGCCTCTAGCTAGTTTGTAAAAAACAAATAATAATCACTTCCCTTGAATTACTTAGTGAAGTGTACTATATATGTGTTACATGAAAAATAGGTAGTGGGATTTCTCTAAATGTAATTAGTGTATGTTTAAAAAATTGAAAGAGTTTGTATATTTAAATATTATATTTTGGTTGAAGTTAGTGTATTAATTTCTCATTATTAATATTTGAGTACTATATAGTATATTTTCATTTGAAATGAGATAAAGACAAGTTGAGCATATGGAGTGGGAACATTCCAAAGCTCAAATATGGTGTATATGAAAGCATCTCTATGTTATTATTTATTCATAAATCAAACGGCCAAATTATCTGTATGAATGTCCCTGTATGATAAAAAGAAATAATTTTGATGCGGTATGAACTCATTATAGCTATTATAAAAACGAATGTAATGAGAAAATGATCAAAATAGGTTTCGTGGTATAGTTGGTTATCACGTCAGTCTAACACACTGAAGGTCTCTGGTTCGAGTCCGGGCGAAGCTAATTTTTTTTTAGGAAAATATTGGGCACTAGTTAAGGATACTCAATATAGTAAAGTTGCATCGGAATTTGTGCAGTTAACATCTATAAAATATAAACATTGTTGTTTTCAATGCAGAATTTTCCTTTTTTGTGCCCTTAACTAGTACCCCGGAGGTACTAGTTAGCATGACCTTTTTTTTATTCATGGCAACAGATGCCTAGTGGCCAACATATTAGACTATCAACATCTAGTGATTATAGTATAAATGAATTGCTTGAGACAAATATCTTTTGCCATATTACCATTGACATCATGTTGTATATTGGTATCAATCTCAGATAATATGGCAGAGTGACTGATATTCTCCATATCATTATTAGGGAAGCATGACACAACTACTTTTCCCCAAGCTCTTCCAGTTTCTATGTAACCAAAAGCTTCAATCACATTCTCAAAATGATATTCACCTTTTAGATCAATCACTACTTTTAATTCTCGTCTTTCCAAATATGGTCTCAAATTTTCCAAGATTTCACCAGATACAGTCAAACTTGAATAAATTGCTCTTGGGTGTGATGGAGGCCATGTTATGTCAACTATTGCTCCATCTTTCTTTGCTACCACAACTGATTTCTTGCAATCTCCTGAATATTTAAAAATCATGTATTACATAACACTTCTGATTGAAGATGTGTCTAGTGTCCGAGTGTATATATTAGCATCCGACACCAACACAACACTGACACATGTAATTACATTTAATTATGTCATTTATAAAAATCATTATGGATATTTATGTGTTAGTGTTTGGTTTGGTGTTTGTGTCCGTGCTTCATTGTCTGAAAATGATGTAAATAGATAGATATAAGACAAAAATAACTAATAATGGATATGTAAAGAAAAAACAAAAGTTTTGAATCCTTCAATTGCTGTTTGAACTGCCAATGGCAAACTTGCAGCTTCCTCAAATGAAAGACATTTTTGTTTTCTTGCAACTAAGTTCTCTTCCACAACAATGAATTGTGCCAATGTTCCAAGTTGCTTTGGCTTTTCATCAGTATTATTGAAATCTTGTATGTTGCCATAGACTTCATCACCTATATCAAATTTTTTGACATTAATGCCTTTTCCTATCACCACTCCAGCCATGTCACATCCAGGAACCACCTGCATAAATAAATTCATGTATGTTTAAAACATGCATCAGCTGTGGAAGTTACTTATACAACAAGAAACTTGCTAGGAATCTTCAAATGAAAGAATTCCTAACTCCATCTTGCATAACAAAAGTATTTATTGACTGCTTGAACTTCCAAGAAATCTGCATTAATGTGTAAAAAGTATATCTAGGATATAAATTGTGTTCACAACTTCACATTTTCTTTAACTGTCACACTCACATGATTGAAATTAACCTATATATAATGTCCACTAGTTCCTTAGCCCTTTGGAAAAATCTATTGATGATCTCTCTTGAAACTTATAAAATGGATAGCTAAATTTATGTGATTTAATATAATTTGAGTTATGAGTAATCATATCTTATGAACGAATTTAGAGTTTCACACACTCACAGGAAACTGTGAAGGGAAAATAGGACAAAAACGCCTCTTTGAATCTATCGGATTCAAAGCAGCAGCACGAACTTGGACAAGTAGTTGGTTATGAAGAGGAGATGGAATAGGTAAGTCCCCTAGCTTAAGGACTTCCTTAGGACCATACTCCTCGTAGAACCAAGCTTTCTGCATTTTCATTTTGAAACTTAGAAAGTTTTCTCTCAAATGGTTTTAGTTTATGCAGTTAGACTTGGCAACCCAAGGTATATCCTAACCTTAAGTGAATTGACCTCTTGTTTTCTTAGTCACCCTAGCTCTACCTATAACCATTAAACTATATATCCTCTTCGTTCCTTCTATAATAGATGTTACCCCAGCAAAAATGTGTTGATACTTTGTGTGAAGATAGAAATTAAATATTTATCCAATAAGTACTTATTATGCTGTAAGCGCTTAAATTAACAAGTTATTTGTGTTTTCATATGCATGCTGAAAATCTATTTGCTTTTTTAACAGAATATGATCACTGCATAAACAGTTTTCATAATCTATATTATTAGTTCTTTTTGACAATGGCATATTATCATTAGTCCAAAAGGGTCTAATTTCACCAACAAGACAAAAATAGAGATAAAGTGTAGAAAATATTAAATCTCTACAGAAGCCTATGAAATATGTTTTGAATCTTTTAATCTTTCCTTTTTGCATGTCTTATTAATCTTTGTGCTTACTAGAAAATTTCATTCTATACTTGCTAATTGTAAAATTTCAAGGGAGATACGAGAAGCAATATACTGTCTCCTGTGGATTAGATAACTAATGCATGGATTTTAGTTTTGTTAACCATGTTATTGGTGTAAAGTATTCCCCAACTTCACTGATGATTAATCTCTGGTGGGATCGGAATAAGACTAACCATCTATAGTGGATATTCTCCTTTCAACCGCGTTTTTTCCATTCAATGAGTTTGAACTCGAGATCTTACATAAGATATCCAAGTCCAATGCCACTCAGACCAACATAATGTTGGTTACTAATTGTTAGAACAACAATCCTGGTTCAAAAGTAAATAGATACAAAAAACACAAATAAAGAACATATGATATTTGATCAAGGAGTTCAACTAATTGCACTTACATCTCCGGCTACAATACTTTTCTGTTATTAAAACTTAAGATTTACGGCGAACAACTTGCGTTAAATAACTATGACTCCATTCGAGCAATTTGTCACTTATGACTAAACTCCGTCATATCCAACAAATTCGTGAATTGCTCTCACATCTTGCTGTTAAGTCATATTGTTTCATCTTCCAAGTGGGTTAAGGTAGTTACTAGTTATGTTTGAATGGACATTCATTAAAACTTGTTATCCATACTGAAAAAACAAGATATCAGAGAAAACATATTGTGGTTGGAATTCATTTGGTGTAGCAAATCATTAATTATCTTGAAAGATGTGGTTTAGATAATGGCATTTGAGAAAGACTTGAAAGAGATATTGTGGTGTAACCATAACATAACATGCCAATATTATCCATAACCAACTACCAGTCAATGCAATTGCAATGCAAACAACTTTGTCTAACTACCTTAATATTATCTTGAAAGAGTGGAAAAATTGAAAAGAGGATTTTTTATTTTTGGTGCAATGAAAAGAGGATTTATTTAGAAATATAATTAAATATCAGGTGTACAATTAATTAATGGTTGAGATCATTCAGTCAAAACTATTTATTAATTAATTAATAGTATATGTTAAATTTTTTTTAAAATAAGAATATAAATAAATTAGATAAATATTATTTAGGATAAATATTATTGCAAACAATTGAACATATTAAACAAGTTTATAAAATTAATTAATAAACAAGGTGCATTGCTTGACTTGTTGGTTGTCACCTTGAACAATAATTTCTGATATGGTTCATTTCTTGTTAGATTTTAGTCTTATCTATATGATACAAACTATAAAGTTCTGGATATTCTTACCGTTCTGAATGCTTCTATCTTGCCCAATGAAAGCAATTATAAACCGAATTGGCATTTTTAGATCTCAAGCTGGCATAAAGGTAATAATTATGTTAGTTTTGAAGTTGTAATTTAGTTTTTAGCTCAATGTTAATTTATTTTTGATAGCTCAATGTGTAATGAAAGAAAAACTCAAACCCTTTTTAATAATTATGTTTTTTAGGAGGACGACTTTAATGTTAACAAAAAATTCAAAGAACTGAATTGGGATAAAGGTGAAGAACAAGTTATTAATGCTGCAGTCAAAGTATATGGTTTTGATAGTCGTAAAATTTGGGATGATAAAACTGTTATTGAACAGTTAAAAAATAGAAATCCCCGAAGTATTGATGACAAGGTTTCCAGTTTACGGAAAAAGTTTAAGAAAACTCAATCAAAAACTGGAAAAGGTAAAATGTTGAGGATAACTTGAAGTTTTTTGTGACCCAAGAGATTACTGAGTTGAAGGGAGAAATGAAGCAAAGTTTTACTGACATGAAGAAAGATTTTAATGAAGATTTTATCTCCTAATTTATCAAATTCACAAAAATAGTCTTCCTATTCTAAATTCAAATTTTTTGGTTCCTCAACTTTATCCAACTCACAGAAAATATAGGACAAAAAGTTTGGTTTTAAATTTTTTTTTTAAACAAAAAATTATTTTTATGAGTTTAATAAAATAGAAGATCAAAAATACAATTAAGCCAAAACAAAATAAAGAAATGAAGAGAATACAAAATAGGGTTAAATATGTTTTTAGTCCCTACATTTTGCATTATAGTCAAGAATAGTCCCTACAATTTTTTTATAGTTTAAAAAAACCCTACAATTTTTTCTATAATCAAAATTGGTCCCGCCGTTAAATTTTTTTAACAGAACGCTGATGAGGTGCAATTAGCCAATCACATGATGACATGTGTCTTTTACCATGGCTTCAGTTTAGGTTGTTGTTATGATTTTGGTTGAGTTTGTGGTGATGAAGATGAGGGTTGTGTTGAAGGAAAAAAGGTAAAAAGAAAGATTTGGTGTGGAAAGGTGCACAATAAATTTGATGGAAAAAGACACATGTCACCATGTTATTGGTTAATCGTGACACGTCAGCGTTTTATTAAAAAAAATATAACGGCGGGGACCAATTTTTATTACGGAATAAATTGTAGGGTTTTTTTAAATCATAAAAAAAATATAGGGACTATTCTTGACTATAAGACAAAATGTAGGGACTAAAAACATATTTAACCCTACAAAATATACATGTCATAAAATTTAAAATAGGAGTTGAGAGACTTGTTTTTCTTTCATTCTTTTGTATTGTGAATATGTGTGTGGAGAAGTTACTTTATTTTATTTGTGCTTGAAAGTTGAAATGACAATATTTGTTTCTTGTTTTCATTGCATCGTGGTCTGTGAGTGTGTGTGGGCAAGACAAAATTTGATGTGGGGGTAACACATACAAATGATTATTTTATTGATTAAAAGATAATTGAAGGAGTGGGGTCAGCTGCCCTCATTTCCTATAGGGTAGATTCGTCCGTGCGGCGTGATGGAATATGCAAGTCCCCTAGCTTAAGGACTTCCTCATAGAACCAAGCTTTCTGCATTTTCATTTTGAAATATTATAGTATTTAAATACAAATTGTATATTGTAAACTCTAAACTTTCACTGATAATAGAATGGAACGACACTCATTCTACAGTCGGAAATGTAGGCACGCACAATTTACTGAACTTTGTTACTAAATAAAAAGTCATGTGTTTCCCAATTTACATTTTCGCATCGTTATTCTTTTAAATCAGGGTTTTTGTTCTAACAAGATAACTTATGTGATCTAAGATACATAAGCAATATATTATCTCTTATTTTATGGATAACTTATGCATGAACTATTGGTCTCACATTTGCTGTTTGAATCACCCATGTGGGTTAAGGTAGATATATGTTTGAATTCAAATTCATTAATTATTGTTATCCATTGAGAAAAGCATGCTATAAATAGAAAAACTTTGTGGTTGGAATTCATTTTACGTAGGAAACTTTTTTTTGTCTATTAATTTATCGGCTAGAATTCCACCTTTTTAAAGGTGAATAAGTGAAGTGTGGAGTCTCGACTCCTGCATATAAAATATAATGTCTCTAGCAATTGAGTTAAGCTCACGGAACTTTGTAGAAAACTTTTCATAGTTAATCCAATTAGATCGGTCTAGAGAATGACATTTGAGAAAGATTGAAAGAGATGTACACTAGATGTACCAGTCAATGCAGTGCAAACCATTTAGTCTATAACCTTAACAGATGTACACTAGCTGGCCTTAATAGAAATATTGTAATTTTGACGATTGACAAAAGAATTATGCAAAAAGCGAAAAAGATGATAAGGTAGTGTTTGGCCCAACTTTTTTATACCTTTCCTTCTCCTTTAAGTGAAAAGCAGGGCAAACAAGTTTTTTTTTAAAGTTCTAATTAAATAAGTAGCTTAATATATATGAAGAAAAATACCAAAAAAGAAGGTCCAATACAAGCTAGAAATAGTTACTTTAAAATAACTTTTCGGAACTTATATTGTGTGACCAACCTTCAATTCCCCCCACGCCATTTTTTAAAATTATTCTCAGCATATAATCCTCTCGTGCATAGGGATGGCAAGCAGACCCAAATCTGTGGGGCCCACCCGCACCCGAACCCGAGTTAACGGGTGAAAACTCGAGTTGACTGGGTTTGGGTTCGGGTTCGGGTGCCACCCGATATTTCGGGTGCGTGTTTGGGTTCACTTAAACCCGCACCCGAAACCCGAAAACACACCCGCTTAGAAATTAAATTATATAAGTACTTCTATTTTGTTTGAATATCCTTGAAAGTTCTTATTTTTAATTGTAGTTTAATTTTTTAAAAGTCTTGAAGACTATGCTGTTGTATTTTTAATGTTGTTGTAGACCTTAATTTTAATTTAATTAAGAAACTTTGATGAAATTTCAATGTTTTTGTATTTTTTTTTATTTTTTTTTATTTTTTTTGCTACGGGTTCGGGTTTGGGTGAAAAAACCCGAACCCAATGGGTGTGGGCGTGGGTGTTAATTTATCACCCGAATAGACTTTGGATTCGGGTTCGGGTGGCACCCGAAATTTCGGGTGCGGGTTTGGGTGGTGTAAAACCCGCACCCGCGGGCACCCGTTGCCATCCCTACTCGTGCAGAAGGCATGAATCCGTATTCCGTATACCATTTGCCTACAGCCTACTCCTATAACTTATGGCCACTTTATTTCAAATTACTATATTCTTAAAAAATTGTGACGAATTTTTGTATTTTTTAAATTAAAATATTGTGCAAAAATGGAAACTGGACAGAAATAAATCATTATTACTATTTTATATAACTGCTATTTAAATAAAAAAAAATTTGAAAAAATATCTTATCAAATTATTTAATATGAAAATTTCTGATTTTATAAATAATTAAAAAATTAAGTCACTAAGTTTGGTCTAGTGGTGATGCTCTTAGGTGTTCAATCATCTTTAGCTCCACTGTAAACAAAAAAAATAAAAAAATATGTCTTATTGAAAATAATAGTGTGTGGAAAAATTTATTTGATTTTAACCAAGTGATTCAGGTGGTTAGTGAACTACTCTACGATAAATGATAGAGAATCAAATTTCAATTTGATAAAGGAACAATTTTGTTGTCAAATTCTACTTACATCACGACAGGACTACAAATTGCAAGGGTTCTCTTCCCCTAAAAATTGTGGGATTAACACCAAAAATTAAATTCTTTCATTTTTATATATTTATTTATTTATTAGAACGTATAATAATATAAAATAAGAAATTTTATTTGATTATATTATTAAACACTTCCAAAAGTAAGTCTAATATAAAAGTATTTACCAAACAACTTAAACTTTATTTTTAAAGCTCTCGATTTCAACTTTAAGTTTAAAGCAACTTATATAAACTTGAAAAAAGTCAGGTCAAATGTAGCATAATGCTTTCAAGACTTAAATTATAGACTTGTTGAGTTGCATTAATCCATTTTTTTTAGGATCCTTATTTGAGTAATAGAAAAACTCCTCTTAAAAATATATCACACACTCACAATAATATTTTTTTTAGTACAATAGCAAAAAGAGGAAGAAAGAAAAAAGAAAAATCAAGCACAAGGGTGAAGCACTCTTAAAATATTAGTCCGGAGGATGCTCTTCCATCTCCATAGGAGGGAATTCTCAAAAGATCAATTTGTCATCATTTGGCTGATCCTAACTTCACCAAAAAATCAGCACTAGCTTGAATTACCTTCCCTAAGAGAATGAAAAAGGTGGACTTCCCAATCCAACTGAAGAATGTCCTTGATGCTTGGTATGAAGGGTTTTAAATAAAGGTTTGCGACTACCAAAATTGCCGCAACAAAATAGTTTTGCCGGCGGATGCCGATACCGTTACCGTTATTACCATTTTTTATATTAAAGAACAAATTGTGGTTAATTCACACCGCAACAACCGCAATTAGTGTCGTAACACCTGGACCGACCGAAATCGCAAAAATCTTTACGTAACCGAGACGCGACCACGACCGGTTTTTAAAACCTTAATGTCCACCGCATAACAGTGGAAATAGTTCAAGTCCTTTGAAATCACATCAACCACGGTTTGAGAATTAGAGTAACAATGAATACGTCTGTAAGCACGATCTCTTGCAATCTTAAGATCATGGAAGATTGCCATAAACTCAGCAAAAGTATTAATGGAAATGCCCAAAAAACCACTAAAGCCAATAATTTAGCTACCGTCTCCTTCCCTTATCATACTGCCAAAACCGGCTCTACCAGAATCCCCAAGGTAGCTATCATCCATATTAAGGACAACACCAACATCTCTATAGGGATGCCAAGTAACCCATCTGGGGGTTTAGGGGCTGAAAGTAAATTTGAAAAACAAGACAAAGTAAGAGAAGCAATCTTCTGAACCTTAATAAGCACTTGACACATATAGATAAACTCTTTTTTTTTTAAATGTGATTCTCGCATAAAATGATTTTTGCGTAAATTTTTTTCAAAATTATATAAAGCTTAAATATGCTTTTGGTCCCTGCAATATACACTTGTTTTGAAAAGAGCCCATGTAAAAAAAAAAATTGAAAAGAGCCCCTACAATTTGTAACCACTTTGAAAAGAGCCCCTGCGCAGGAAATGTGGCAGCCATGTCACTTAAATGTGTACGTGGCAGGCGCTGACTGGGATACTTATCTGATGTGGCACAATTTTTGCCACGTGGATATTACATCTCATTTATTTTTTTAAAATAAAACTAAATACCTTTTTTTTATTTCTGAAAACCTAAATGCTAATTTTTTTTATTTCAGAAAAACTAATTAACTAATTAAAAAAGAATAAAAATAAACCAAATAAAAGGGGGAAAATCACGATGAAGAAGAAGAAAGGGATTAGGGTTCACAGAAGAAGAAACACAAAGAAGAAGAACAAAGGGATTAACGTGCGATTGAAATTCGATTCGCAAGGAAGAAGATGCCGAGTAGCAGAGGCTATTCATCTTCCTCAACAGGTCGTTGTGAAAAGCTTCCTCTGTGTGGGTGTCAACTACCCATGGTGATGTTCACATCAAAGAAGACTGAGAGTTATGGAAGACGATTCTGGAGGTGTCGAAACTGGAATGTAAGTTTTTATCTTGTGCTATATGAAACATAATGCGGCAAATTGATGAATTTTTACACTAATATAAGTAATTTCAAAATAATCATACAAAAGTGGATTAATGCGGCAAATTGATGAATTTTCATTGGATGTCTATGTAAAACTGTTTTACACTGACTGTGTATATCTTTTAAATCATTTTATTGGAATGGAAAATTATATTATTTATATATTGCCTAAATTGATCAATGACCGAGGAAACGGCTATTTTTCTTAAGCAAAGAGCCATCCATAATTGCATTTTGATTTTCTGACTGTTGACATGAAATCACTGGTTTTGTTACCGTTGCCATCATGTTGCAGTCTCTCATTTGTCCTATAAATAGGTGGACTGTAATAGCTATTTCATGAACTCAATTATATTTAAAATATTTTTTTTACTCAATATTCAAAATAATATTTATTACTCTCATTATTTATTTACATTTAAATTCAAATACTTTAATTTATTTTATTTCGTTAAATCTATTTCATGAACTCAATTATATTTAAAATATTTTTTTTACTCAATATTCAAAATAATATTTATTACTCTCATTATCTTTTTACTAAATTTTATTTCGTTAAATCTTTTTAAAGTGTTTTTCTAACTAAATTTTTCGTTAAATCTTTTTAAAGTATTTATTTACATTTAAATTCAAATACTTTAATTTTTTCTCCTTTACATCTTTCTCATATACACTCACTTCCCCTTCCTTCTCCCAACAAAAGACAAGACGGTTCTATTGTCTTTCATGTAGCTGCCATCAAATCTCATCATAAGGTAAGGTGATTCGTTCTTTAATTAATTTTTTTTCATCTCCCCATAATTTTAAATCTAAAACCTAATTGTTTGAATTGATTAAATGAAAAAATTGAATCAAGTATATAGGATGAATATGTTTAATATTGATTTTCTCAAATTAATTTCATGTTATATACATAGACAAAACTGAAATAATGTGATTAGTTTAAGTTGTGGAATAGTTTGTGTTATTAGTTGAGAATTTATGTTTTTTTTTTTTGTATTGTTTTTAGTTGAAAAATGACAAATGATAATTTAAACTTACCAATACATATGTGGTTAGTCGTGTTTTAAAAAGTGAGTAGTTTTTAAATTATTCGGTTAAATTAGGAGTTTCTATCAAAAATTGGAAAGTTGACACAACTATTGGCCGTTGAAATCAAATATATGCCTCTTTTATGTTTCTAGAATTACACAAAACTAAAATTATGTTATTAGTTTAAGTTGTAGAAAAAATACGTGTTATTAGTTGGGGAATTATGTTTGTTGTAATGATATGAATTGAAATAAAATGACAAATGATAACTAAAACTTACCTATACATATGTGGTTAGTCGTGTTTTAAAATGTGAAAACAAAGTTAAATGTGAATGATTTTTTTATGTTTAGAGGAATATAAGTCGGTTAACGAAATTTGTAGTTAAGCTTCCCAGTTATCTAAACATGGCTCACCACATCTGTATTGACAATAATTTAAAGGAATCTTACTATTTGTTCACGAGTGACACTATACATAAGACACACTTCTGATTGTTTTCAGATAAAAAAGTTAAAATAAATTTAAAGATGAATGATTTTTTCCATGTTTAGAAGATTTCAAGTCAATTAATCAAATTGGTTGCCCAACTCTCCAGTTTATCTACACGTGACTCCCCACATTTGTATTGACAATAATTTAAAGGAATTTCAAAATAGACTTACATGTCGACAAATTGAGTGTCTTTTCTACTATATAAAACACATTGTGATAAATTGTCATCTACTTCAACCACTCTATATTAAAGGTTGAAATTGTTTATGTAACGAGAGATTATAGATACTTGTTTATTGATTTAGATTGGTGTTATGAGAACCAACTAAATAGAATTATAGCAAAGAAAGCAATTAGAAGGGAATGACGATTTCGATCACAAGAGTCAATTGATCTTCAATCGGATCTAAATGAGTTGGAGGCACCAATTCCATAATTGGGAGTTTTTCGGTTGTGGCAACATAATTCACCGCAATTTCATATTATGGGGAAAGCATTGTTTTGCATCATAATGGAGAACAAAATCATGGCGATTTGAAGGGAATATGACATGTTAAAAATGTGCATAGTCTTTTTAATGCGCAAATAGATGACTTCTTCTTCCACTGCAAATAGAAGTTTTCAATTTGCACGGAAATAGACTGTGCAAATTTTTAACCAGCCATGTCGTACCCTTCGGATTGGCATAATGTTGTTCGTCATTCTGATGTGAAGCAATGTTTTCACCATAATATCAAATTGGGGTGAATTATCTTGCCACAACTGAATAACTCTCGATTCTTAAATAGGTTCCTCCAACTCATTTAGATCCGATTGAAGATCAATTGACTCTTGTGATCGAAATTGTCATTCCTTTCTAATTGTTTTATTTGCTACAATTCAATTTAGTTGGTTCTCATAGCACCAATCTAAATCAACAAGAAAGTATCTATAATCTCTTATTAGACAAAAAATTTCAACCTTTAATATAATGTAATTGAAGTAGATGACAACTTATCATGAGGTGTTTATATAGAATAGAAAAGGCACTCACTATGTTAACATGTGAGTACATGGTGAGATATTCCTTTAAATTATCGTTAATACAGATGTGAGGAGAGGAGTTATGTGTAGATAACTGGAGAGTTGGACAACAAATTGGTTGACTGTCTTGGATTATTCCAAACATGAAAAATTATCCACCTTCAACTTTGTTTTAACTTTTTCATCTGAAACAATTAGAAATATGTCACATTTACAATGCTCGTGAATAAATAGTGAGATTCCTTCAAATTATTGTCAACACAGGTGTGGAGAGTTATGTGTAAATAATTGAGGAGTTAGGGAACAAATTGGTTAACTAACTTAAAATCTTTCAAACATGAAAAAATCATTCACCTTTAACTTTTTTTAACTTTCGATCAACTGAAAACAATTAGAAGTGTGTCTCATGCACAATGCAACTCGTGAACAAATAGTGAAATTCCTTTAAAATATTGGCAATACAAACGTGAGGAGCCAAGTGTAGATAACTAAGGGGCTAAGGCAGCAAATTTGATTAACTAGCTTAAAATCTTTCAAACATGAAAAAATAAATTTACCTTTAACTTTGTTTTAACTTTTCATCTGAAAACAATAAGAAGTGTGTCCCATGTACAGTGTCACTCGTGAAAAAATAGTGAGACTCTCTTAAGTTATTCCCATTGCAAATGTGAGGAGTCATGTGTAGACAAATGAGACACTGGACAACATATTTGATTAACTAATTTAAAATCTTTCAAACAAGAAAAAATTAGTCACCTTCAAATTCATTCATCACTTCTCACTCCCATCTTCTTCTTCTTCTTCTTCTTGAAGAGGTACAGTGGTGATACCACTCCCTCCCCCACTCCAAAAAAAAAATAAAAATTTATAATGTAATTATATTATAAATTATTTTAACTAATTCTGTATACATATTTGTTGTACAATAAATATTAATGTAAATATTAACTCAGAGTTTATTATTAATGACTATAAGGAATTTGTCACACATATTAGTTTAAGTATTGATGAAAATATTAGTTTATAGTCTATTATTGATGATTTCAATTCACTCGGTATATATACGTAAAATATTATTTTAAATTATACAATCTAATTTTAAAAGAGAAATGATATTTGTACAACCAAAAAGTTGACAATTTTGAACAACTTTCTCTCTCATACTCTCATTACATTCTCACTCTCTCTCTTCTCCTCTCACTTTATTATTTTTGTTACCAAATAAAATGGGAGTTGTCCCAAAAAGGACAACTTTTTGGTTCTACAAATAATACCACTTTTTTAAAATAATAAACTTTGACTTTGTTTGTCAAAAAATAATGGATAACTAATTGAATTTATATTATTGTGTAAAATTAGCAATTGAGAAGTAGCATATATAAATATGAAATGCCATAAAGAAATAAAGAAATATGTTTATTAATATTTAATTTTTTAAGTGAGATAATAGGGGGAAATTAGAAATTAGAATAAAAAATAATAAGTTATAAGCTAACTGAATTAACTTATCAAAATAAATTATAAGTTAATATATAAAAAATTATTATATTGGTTTTTGTGCTTTTCATTCATGACTTATATTTTTATATTTAATATATTCACTAAAAAAAATTGTGGCACCTCAAGCAATTTTTTTTGTTCCGCCACTAAAGATGTATATCCAAACACCAAATGAAGGGGTGTTATTGTTGAGTGAAAAAATAGAAGGAAGGTATGATATATTTACACAAACCTCGGAGAGGTTAGTGTAATTTTCCCAATAATTAATGTATTTATTTAGTCTATATTTATATCAATTATTCAATGAATTAAAATAATAACTTTTTTTTATTTCTTATTAAAAGAAACAAAAGTAAAAGTTTTGCTTTTCATACGTGGCTTTGTTTTAAGCACCAGATTGATCCAACAGTCAACAAAGAATGAAAGGTAGAGTGCGTTTCATGCGAATCTGCGATTCTACAGTAATAAAACCAAAACGGTGCGTTTTGTTTTGAGCTTACGGCTTCTAACAAATTCAAATTTTCAAAAATGGATGAAATTGTGAAACGAGAATGGTCCATCAATGACTTCGAGATCGGAAAGCCACTCGGTAGAGGCAAATTCGGTAGAGTCTACGTTGCCAGAGAAATCAAGGTATCCAATTTTCCCCTCTTTTTTCCATTAATTTCTTTTTGCTGTCTTTCTTGTGTTTACCGTGTTCAATTGATTTAATCTTTCAAATTTTTTACTTGTATTGTCTTACGATTCTTAAGGGAAATGATTAGTAGTGTTAATTTTAATAGTTTAATAGTTAAATTAGTGTGTTTACCAAAACACTCTTATTTAGTGGAGTAGTTAATTGGAGTGTTTGGTTAATGGTTTGATTGTGAATACAATAGCTTTATCATATATAAGGTTATAGGGCCTTTATGGATTTGATTTATTTTTTAGCTTATGAAAATAGCTTAAAATTGTGTTTTTATAGGTTGTTTTTATCATAAATTACTTTGAAAAGTTTATAATAATACATAAAAGTTTATTTAAGCTATTTCTACCTTCCCACCAAGAATGGGGCTCAATTACATATGTTCTGAATAACTTGATTCCCTGTTTGGATTTGACTTATTTTTTAGCTTATGAAAATAGATTATCCAAATAAATAAAGTTTTATGTTAATTCATAAGTTTTTACCAGACAAAAATTGTATTTTTATAAGTTGTTTGTTCATAAACTACTTTAAAAAGCTTATAAGAATATATATAAAATTATTTATTTGCATAAGTTGTTTTGCATAAACTCAAAAATAAGTCAATCCAAACGGGCCTTAAGTTGTATATTTGGGGCTTATAATATATATCATAAGCTAAAGCTATAGGCTATTTTTGTTATCTTTTTTTTATCACTTATGTATTTGTTTATTATATATAATAAGCACTTTTTAACGCCTGCTATTTCATTTTCAAATGTATAAGTAGATTTCCAAGTACAAGTAAGATTCAAATGTTCAGTGGGAATGTGGGATCCAATATATTTTTTTTACTAATTTTGGACTTTCTGTTTTCAGAGTAAATATGTGATTGCATTGAAGGTTATATTTAAGGAACAACTAGAAAAGTATAGAATTCACCATCAACTAAGGAGGGAAATGGAGATACAAATAAGTCTTCAACATCCAAACATCTTGCGTCTCTATGGTTGGTTTGATGATGCCGAACGTGTTTTCTTGATTCTTGAATATGCTCATAATGGTGAGCTATACAAGGAGCTTCGTAAAAGAGGTCATTTCTCAGAGAAACAAGCTGCAACGGTAGTCCTTTATTAGTTTGTTGAGTGTATGCCATATTTTAAAGAATTACCATCATAAGACTCATGACATGAGAAGAGAATATGAATGTTGTTTTTCCTGCTTAACCTTTTCCTTGCGATTGGATGCCCTTCTGGTTTTTTTTTCCATTCTAACAAACTATTGTCATGGCTTTAAACTGGCCTTCTTTTGAAGGATGCGTAATTGTTTTTGAGTTATGGAGGAACACTTTCATTGGTTCAAGGCATTGTCTCAGGTTGTTTGGTGTTGACTTTAAAGAAAAATTGAGAGAAAATTGGTGACATAAGAGTTTTGTTAATGCATCTTTCCCATGTTATATCTTGATTTTCGTAAGTTTTTTGTATTCGTGTACCCCATGTCGGATAGTATCTGTATCAGACTTTATATGTTACTTTTAGTAGTTAAGCTAAATTGTAATGACATTCAGGGAAATATGGACTACAGACAAAGTATGTCATAATTGGATTCGAAACTAACAAGTTTTTGCAAACAATGTCTAAGCAGGGATTATGTTATATTCTATCATTCTATGCTGATAATAGTACTTCTTTTTGAAGCAAATTTTTGTATTATATTGACTCTTGTTTATTTCAAATTTGAAAATTTTAGTACATTTTAAGCCTCACAAAGGCATTGGCGTATTGTCATGAGAAGCATGTTATTCACAGGGACATCAAGCCTGAAAATTTGTTGCTTGACCATGAGGTATCTTTTTATTCTCTTACCTATTTGTATTACCCTTTTTCCAAATTCCAATGCTAACTATATATTTTTATTCACTCTGTCAATTATGCAGCAATCTTTGTAGAATTCAGTAACCTTCATAATATTAAGCATGAAACATTTTGCAGTTCATTACATAATCTAGTTTGGGAATAGTTTTAGTCAGTTGATTATATAATCTAGTTTGATAATGGCTTATTTACAGGGTCGTCTTAAGATTGCAGACTTTGGTTGGTCTGTACAATCTAAAAGCAAAAGACAAACCATGTGTGGTACATTGGATTATCTAGCTCCTGAAATGGTAGAAAACAAAGCTCATGATCATGCAGTTGATAACTGGACTCTCGGTATCCTTTGTTATGAGTTCCTCTATGGTGTGCCTCCATTTGAGGCTGAGAGTCAAGCGGATACCTTCAAAAGGTACCAAAGAGCATGAGACTTTTGTGTGTGTGTGTGTGCGCGCGCGCGTTATAAACTAAATCACTTCCAATATAGAAATGTAATGTAATGTATTTAAACTTGTGCAGGATAAAAAATGTTGATCTGAACTTCCCTCCTGCCCCTCTTATTTCTAAAAATGCCAAAAATCTAATAACTCGGGTAAGATTATATATTACATTATAATTTATATTTATAATCTATCTACATTTTTTCATATCCATGAATAGGTGGTTAATCTTAGTGTTATATGTAAATTGGTGCAGCTCCTAGTAAAAGATTCTTCAAAAAGGCTCTCACTTCAGAAGATAATAGAGCATCCTTGGATAAAAGAGAATGCAAATCATATGGGTGTTTGCCAGTAGTATCAACACTTGTTCCAATTCATATGATTGCTGACACTTGTTCCAATTCCTATGACATGTAACCATAATTCACAATTTCACTACTATAACTGCTATTAGAATGTATATAATATTTAATCAAGGTAAAATGTACCCCTCTATTCCAATTGCAATTTGCCAATAGTCCCTAGGTTTGCTCAATTTGAGTCACAAATGAAACATTAGCTCCATCATCTTATTTACACACACATATGGAAACAATAACATTGTGTTTAAGAAATATTGTTTTCACACAAAAATGATGATTTTATCACATCCAATGCTTTTGATAAAATCATCAATATGTGATAAAAACCATCAATATCAAAAGCATTGGATGAAGATCAGAAACATAAATTGTTATGTTCAAAGATTATAAGCATACAGATAAAGCTACTACAACAAGTTTCCAAGTTTGCTCGCCAAGATAACTACAAAAATCTAAGATAACGGCTAGTTGATGACTTGGGCACCAAGTTGAGAAGCAACTCATGTCTATATAAAGAAACAGGTTCTGCACTTCAGAACCAAGAGATTGGAAATAGATCAACAATAAATCAAAAATAAAAAAATAATCTGAAATATGGTTGAGAACATGAACACATTTAAAAAAGTGTTCTATCATTCTAAACTTATCATTCGGTCAATGATTTAAATTTCTTCAAAGCATTAGTTCAAGAATTGAGATCTTTTCAAATATGTCAATCACTCAGGCTCATCACAATCATTAGGTGTATTGATTAAAAAAATTCATTTTTAAATATTAACATCAGAATCACTATCTATCTCTTCACAAGAAAGTTGCGAACACCAAAGAATCTTCTCTGGAGCTGTGAGAAACTTAGTTAATATCTGATGAGATAGAGAATACATTATAAAACTGGTTAAACCAAAAAAGAGAAGTGTTCAAAATTTGGGAAGTTATCCCAAACACCATCTTAAACTCTTATAGATTATAGGACTAGAGTTGCCCAAATTGGATGAAGCGGTGTAAATCTTATTTGTCTTAATCTTAGATCTCTTCTCTTTATTATATACTAGCGTCTAGACGGGCACTCTCGTGCCCGTCAGTCCGCTCTTTTTTGTTTTATTATTGTCCTTTCCTATTTGAAATCATCATCAATTATATATTGAAAGAAAATTTTTGAAAAAAGAAAACTACCATAAATTTTGAAAAGAAAAAACTACCACAATTGAAGGGTAAAATAGTAAGAAAAGAAGGCTACACCAAAAACCTTGTTTTCCCTTTCTATATTGTATATATATATATATATATATACAAAATGTACATTCTCATACTTCAAAATCATATAAGTTAAGATGATCATTATCTTTTTAGAAGTTGAAAAATAAATTTTTAAAAGGTCACAATTCAAACGCATTATAAATTGAGTTTAATTGATATGCACTGACGGTGTAAAATAATTTTACACGATCATCCAATAAGAAACCACCAATCTTCCATATCATATCAAGAAAATGGGGTAAAGTGGGGTGATGTGACACAATACATGGTTGTCATTGGTTGACAGTGTAAAATTATTTTACACTGTCAGTGCATATAAATTAAATCCTTATAAATTATAATCTGTTTGTAACTGATAAATATATTATGTCACTTTTAATAATGTTACAAAACGGTTAGATTATAATTTATTTATTTTTGGTAATGTAATACCGATAGACATGTGTACAATAAGAATTAGGCTGCTAACAGTGACACTAAATATGTATTAGGCTGTTACAGTGACACTAAACGTGTATTATGGCAAGGAGTTACTTTTTTTCCTTTTTCCATTTTATTCATTCACATTGACACTATTAAGGCCCCGTTTGCCCAGCTTATCTTTTACTTTTTTATTTTGCTTAAACGAAATAGAGAAGTATAAAATTATATTTGACAATATTTCTCCTTAAAAGTATTAGAGAAATAATGTAAAGAAGTAAAAAATAAAATAAAAAAGTTAAGCAAAACACAATTTTTTCATTCTTTACTATTTTTAAGGAGAAGAAAAAAAGAGGAAAATAAGTCGGGTCAAACGGGGCCTAAATGTCATTATTTCTCAAGCAATTGTATATTATATATTTTGATACATATATATATATATATATATATATATATATATATATATATATATATATATATATATATATATAGATGTCAATTTGCATCCGTCAGAGCGATCCCCGCAGGTATTGTCCCGCTCGGAGTTCCGAAAACAGGGAATTTTTTCTTCGTGGAGACGGGGATGGAGGCAAAAGTTCCCCGCGGACAGCAGTCCCGTTCCTGATATTTTATGGGCCTTAGGCCAAACATAAAAAAGAACTTTTTTTATTCAATATATATAGTATTAATACATGATAAAATTTTACAAAATATAAAAAAAAATTACTTAAAAATTCATAAGAAGTGATTTTTTCGAGCATTTTAAGATGCAAAATTATTGATAAGCCTATCAACATCAATGTCTGCCAACATATTTTTTTCAATTGACAAAGTTGTCAAACCGTTCAATCTTTCTTGTGACATTGATGATCTCAAGTAACATAAATGCATATAGACTTAGATTGCAACTTTTTACTGACCATATTAATAGCAAATAAAATGTCGTACCAAATAACAAAGCAAAAATTAAAAACTCTCTAGTGCATTAATCAAACTCTCCGCCTAATTATTATTTAATAATCCTACTAATTATACATAATCATGTTTTCTACCAATTGGGCCCCTTAATGATATTTTCTTTAATAATACTACACATATTTCTTTGGTCTAATCATATTTTTTTTCTTTTAAGTATTATTAATTTTATTTTATTTTTATATTAGTAGGTAGGTATAAAAAAATTTGGGCCCCTTAAAATATTGGGCCTCAGACCGTCGCACTCATTGCCTACCCTCAGAACCGGGCTTGGCGGACAGTTCGGGGCGGGGAACGGGGAAGTTGCATCCGTCCCGCGGATTTCCCGAATCCGTCCATATTATTATTATTATTATTATTATTATTATTATTATTATTATTAATATATACTATTTAATGTTGATTTTTTATAATATTTTGTTAAAAGATGGATATTATTATTATATATTAAATGTTGATTTTTTATAATATTATTAATTAATGCAAAGAAACTTAGAAAGACGGACATAATTTTCTTGGATAATTGTATAATATTTTGTTAAAAAAACTTTATTTATTTAATTTGGTTGGATATTTACAATTACCAATAGTTTTGAGATATTTTATTTTGGTTTTGTATGATTATGCATATTTTGTTATACATTGAAATATTTTAGCTATTTGGTTTTGTATGATTATTAGTAGTTAAATGTTTTTGCAATGTCTTTTTTATCATGAATTCATCGATTAAGTGTTTTTTTTTTTTTAAAGAAAGATGTACAAAATTTGTTTTTTAAAATAAAAATTGAAAAAATAACGTCAAAATACTATCATAATTTGACTGAAAAATATAAATTTTTTGTTAATATTCGATATCCGTGACCCGCAGGAACCGTGAGAATCTGTGGGGATGGAATTAATATTCCCTGCAGGGATGGAGGCAAATTGCACATTCCCCGCCCGTTGACATCCTTATATATATATATATATATATATATATATATATATATATATATATATATATATATATATATATATATATGGAGTCAGGATCCGTTGACACGAATTTGTTTGACATCAAATGTTACACCTCTCAATAACGTTTTAACCGATATAAATTTTATAAAATCCACCGTTGGATTGAAAGTTTATATCATATAGATCATTTATGTAAACTGTCAGACAAATCTAAAATCATTGAATATGTTATTGAGACACATAAAGATTAACGATATTTAAAAAAACGTCCAAACCGTTAATTTTGATGTATCTCAATAACATATCAAATGATTTTAGATTTGTCTCGCAATTCACATAAATGATCTATATGATATAAACTTTCAATCCAACGGTGGATTTTATAAAATTTATATCGGTTAAAACGTTATTGAGAGGCATAACATTTAGTGTCAAACTAATTGATGTCAACGGATCCTGACTCATATATATATATATATATATATATATATGGGGTTTGCTAACATACTCCCACTTAAAAACATGTGGGAGTATGTTAGCAAGCCAACTCCCACTATATATTTACCAAATACCCAACTCTATATAAACCAATTTGAACAAAAGGATAAATTTGTAAATTGCATTTTATTCTATTTTAAAAATAAAAATATTAAAAACATGTTTCCTTAATTTTAGTAAATATTTCATAGACACATGCTAACATAATTTTTAATTAATTCTAATAGAATTATGTACAAAGACAACCCAATACAATCCAAATGTACAAAGACAACCTTTAAACCTCCCAATAATATTCTCTATGGTCACTCAAATAAATTGTCAACTTAAAAAGCTTATGTAAATTTAATAGTTAACGAAAAATAGTTTCATGCGGATTTTTCAAAATAAAATTTGCAAGAAAATATATACGTGCTTTTTATTAAAAAAAGTTCCTTGGTTTTCAAAGGAAAATATGTAGGAAAATCGAGAAACTATTTTTAATGATTAACTTTGTTTCCTACGAAAATCGTAATTATCTCCTACAATTTACCTTCGAAAAAATCTGCAGCTAAATATAATGTTTCTTGTAGATTTTGTTACAAATAAATTCGTAGGAAACTTTAAAAAATATATTTTTTTCCTGCAGATTTACGTTGTCTTTCCTACGAATTAACCTTCGAAATAATCCATATGAAACTTTAAAATATATTTTTTATTTCTTATAGATTTACGTTGTTTTTCCTACGAATTTACCTTCGAAATAATCCACATGAAATTGTAAAATATATATTTTATTTCCTACAAATTTACTTTCGAAATAATTCATAAGAAACCATTTTAATATAAAAAATATAATGTTTCTTGTGGATTTTGTTACAATACTTTAATAGAAAAGAAAATCATAAGAAACAATGTTAGTTATTAATTATAAGACACTAGTATGTTAGCCCGTGCCGTGCACGGGATAATTTTCTTTTAAATATTATTTTTATATTTTATTTTAAATATTATTTCCGTAATTTTGTATAAATTAATATGAGTATATATGTAATCTCACGTACTAAAACTAAATAATTGAGAATATAAAAATATTCATCCCCGTACGTATTAAAATATGAGTATAAAAATATGATTCAGTTTCCATAAAATAAAAATAGAAAATAAGCATTGTATTAATGTATGAGTAGAAATATATCCTCCATAAATTAATAAAAAAGAGACTCCCATATTAATAAATGAATATAAATATAAGTTTTTGTAAAAATTAT
The DNA here is from genome assembly GCA_954870985.1 of Trifolium fragiferum. NCBI lineage: Eukaryota > Viridiplantae > Streptophyta > Magnoliopsida > Fabales > Fabaceae > Trifolium > Trifolium fragiferum. The sequence goes on from OX940792.1 coordinate 13,523,733, forward strand.
AAAAAAATAGATCCGCATCCGCATATCAATATATGATTAAAAATAAATGTTGTAGTTTCAATTATATTATATGGAAGATCAAAATAGTCTCCTATATTAATATATGAGTAGAAATATTGTTGTCTATAGAAATTACCAAAAATAAACACACATATCTTCCTTACCTTACGTATTTCCAATTTCTCTAATTTGCAATTAATCAAAACTATAATATGATGTTTACTTAGACGGGAAATTTTAATGAATAAATATATCCTTATGCAATTGTTCCCCAATTGTTATCCACTGAAAATTTTGTTATTTAGATTCTCATGTTAATCTATAAAACTATGTCAATCCTTATTCCCTAAAAATATGCTAAAGTCATTATCTATTTTTTTTACATAGAATCCAATTAAAATTTAACCTTCATAAAATTTTTTTTTTTTTTTTTTTTTACTTTTCTCTTACAATAACAGTAACTATACCCATAAAAAAAGAATATACTAAAAATATTCTTTTTTTTTTTTTTTTTGAAGAAGCCAAATAATATATTGAAAAAAATAAGCACAAGAGGTGCCTACATAAAAGAGTTCAAATACAAATAAAAAGAAAAGCTTAAAGGCGTTATGTGGTGAGCCCTAAACAAGCTTTTGGATTTAGAATCCAGTGAACTAAATCGAAACAAAAATCTTTTTTCCTTGCCTTAAACCACCACCATACATGAACTTTGATGGTAAAAATTAATCTGTCAACAGAAGTTGTTTGAAAATTCGCTTATATATATCATCATATTTGAAAATTTTGCTAACTTGAATCTCATGTCAATCCCTAAAAATATGATAAATTGATAATCTTTTTTTTTTTTTTGACATAGAATATTATTAAAAAAAAAAAGAGAAATTGCAAGAGATCATGTCATATACTGTATATGTTTACTCAAGTTGACAGTTATTTAAGTTGCTTAACAATAATATATTGTATATGTTTACTTAAGAAGTATAATGAATTAATGCATAATTTTTTATTTTTTATTTGGGAATGCTATACTTTTAATATCCTATATAATTTATCACATATTATATAATTGAATGAGTGTGTTTCGTGCATTCCGTGCGAATGCATGGTTAAAAAGTCTAGTTATTATTATTATTATTATTATTTCTAGTTTCTCTAATTCGCAACTATTCAAAACCCTAATATGATGTTTATTTAGGCGGGAAATTTTTCTTACTAATGTGCAATTAATAAACCTCATCCTTACTCAGTTCTTCGTCAATTTATTTCCACTAAAATTTTACTATTTAGATTCTCATAACAATCTCTAAAACTATGTCAATCCCTAAAAATATGCTAAAGTGATTATCTATTTTTTTTACATAGAATCCTATTAAAATTAAAATAAAATTTAACCTTCACAAGAAGAAAAGCGAGAGAGAAATTTTTGTGGTATACTTTTCTCTAACAATAATTGTAACTATACCCATAAAAAAAATGAATATACTAAAAATATTCTTTGAAAATTCGCTTATATATCATCATATTTGAAAATTTTGCTAACTTGAATCTCATGTCAATCCCTAAAAATATGATAAGTTGATAATCTCATTCTAGCCAATCTAAGAGGTGATTAAACGGTATAAAATAAAATAAAAAGTTAAATTATGTATTAATATGAATAAAATTATAGGTCTCCATAGAAACTATAGATAAATAGTTCTGCATACATAAAAATATAGAATAGACAATTCAATTTTATCCAATCTTCCTTTCTATGCAACGTGCGTAGTTAATATCAATCTTGACCATCACCTGTATTAACATAAAATGTGAATAATTACTAAACACATATTTAGTCTTCTGGTAACTAAACATTGTATAAAAACAAAGTTTTACGATTGAAAGAAATCAAATATTAAAATAAACTCAAACATAGGATAATGAATGAGAAGATTCACAAGCATAACACTATTAACATGCTCCGTAAAAAAAACATAAAATTATTATGAATATGGTCAGTGTTTGAATAATATAAAGTCTTTCAACAATAATTAAAACAATCATGAATATTTGAATAAAAAAAGCACAAATAAAAAAAGTGTTCTATAAACATTTACCTTAATTAACCAACAAAAATTATTTGTCGTTTCGTGTATCTTCACGTTCACCGTGATATTATCCTATCAAAATTAAAAAGAATGAATAAACATAAGAACAAATTAAAATCATAAATTATAAAAAAATATATTATAGAAAAATATAAGAAACATATTTTTGAAGCATGATCATAAGAAATAAGGAATGAATTTAATAGCTGTGGAAGTAGTGAGAATTGAAAGTTTAAATAGTGAGAATTGAAAGTTTAAATATATTGGTTTAAGAATGCACGAGAAAGCTCCGTGGGAATCTCGCTATGTATATAATAGAGATTCATTAAAAATATAATATATGTTAGTATATATCCGATTAATTTAATAGTATATATCCAAAAATTTGTTTTCTTAAAAAATAATGGGTTAGAGAAGATTTTTAATTTTTTTAAAAATAAGGTTATATATATCCGATTAACAGTATATATCCATCAATTTTATTTTTTAATTATTTTAATAGTATATAACTGAATGCCACGTAAGCAATATTTTATAAGAATGCACGAGAGAGCTTTATTTTTTAAGAATGCACGAGAGAGCAATATTCTCTTGAGAATGCACGAGAGAGCTCCGTGGGAATCTCGCTATGTATATAATAGAGATAAAGATAAAGATTTACTAAAATTAAGGAACCATGTTCCAAATATTTTGTTTTGAAATTAGAATAAAATACAAATTTACAAAACTAACCTTATGATTTATGTTGGTTTGTATGAATATAATTGGTTTTTAAGTAAATATATAGTGGGAGTTGGCTTGCTAACATACTCCCACATGTTTTTAGGTGGAAGTATGTTAGCAACCCCATATATATATATATATATATATATATAAAATAAGAGAAATAATATATAGATATAAAAAATAAAAAAATAAAAGAGAGAGAAATATTAATAGGCAACAAGCTTCCCTTTCCTTCCATCAACATTGCTTCTGAATTAGGGTTCATTCTCTCATCTCACATCTCATCAAACATGCAAATCAGTCGGCCTCCAAAACCAATGGTATCTTCGAATCATTTGATTTTCTAATTTTCAATTGGAATTACTAAGCTTGCTATTTGTTGTCCTGTTTCTCTTTTGTTTGTCTTCCCGGGTCTTAGTTAGCAGGTGCCTGTAGTGCTTTGTGTTGCGGGTGTTTTGGTGATGTTATTTCTTTTCTCTTTTTTTTAGCAGGTTCTTCTGTAGATTTTGTGGTAGACATGTAACTTGTATTCTTGTTTCTGTATGAATCTAACATCTATGTTAATAATATTTCGCATCGACAGAAAGAAAAAACTAAGAAAGATGTTAAACTGAAAGTGATTTTCTGAATAACGCAGATGAAGAAGATCTCCCAAAACAAGATGAATATATCCCGAAAAGGCAAATCTTCCGGACGAGTCAGAGATTATGTATATGGTGAGTTTTTAAATTGATGAATTAAGTTTTGCACAACTAATTCATAGATTATGTATATGGTGAGATTATGTATATAGGCTATGTTTGGTTCCGCGTTTCGTCACTCTAAACGTGCGTTTGCATCCACAAACGTGATTCCTCTCTTCTTCAAGTGTCTTTGGTTTTCACTTTTGAAATTGATTTTGGCTTCTAGAATCAATTCTAATAGAAGCCAGAAATCCTAGCTTCTGCGTTAACTCCAAAATCAATTCTTCATTTGTTCTTGAGGTTACAGTTTGATTATTCTTTTTATTCCTTTATTACCCTTTGTTCCAAAATCAATTCATTATTTGTTTTCTCCCTTTTGTTTTCTCGTACTGTAGAAAAATTGATAATGGGTTTATTTGTTGAGAGGAAAGAGAGATGAGATTTGACAATGGAGAATAATAGATGTGCGATGGAGAAACAGAAGGTGGGAGAAATAGTAGAAAGGGATAATGAAGGTTCTGGAGAAAACAAATAGAATCTGATATATTTTTTTTAAATAATATGGGTTGAGTTTTTTTCTTACTATTGAGTTTTTTTTTAATGTTTGGCTGAAGCTGCTCTTCAAAATTTTTACCTCTTAACATATGAAATACTGTGATTTTTTATAATATATTCCTATACATTATTATTATTATTACTAATGATGATTTTATATTTGTTAAAATACCCTTTTGGTAATTTACACATCTAAAAGTAATTTTGATTCAAATCATCCAAACAACATCAAATGTTGAGAATCACTTTTATATTAAAATAGCCAAACATAAATCAATTCTACTCAACTCACTTTTAAATAAAATCAATTTTATCAAACTCAATTCTTTCAAAATCAATTCTCCCCACCGCAGAACCAAACACATACTAAATCAATTATGTTAAACTCAATTCTTTCAATCCAATAAAATTGAATTCAAAATTGATTCTATAAAACTAAAAGTTAAGATTTTTGGCTTCAAAGAATTGTTTTTGGAAATGAGAATTTATTTTGTAAAGCTAAACCAAACATGTTTGAAAACTGCTTTTTCCATTTTTGAGGCAGTAGAAGCAATTCTAGACTAATAAAAAACTGAACCAAACAAGCAAAGTGTGACAACTCAATAAATTTTGACCAGAATCAATTCTTACCACCGCGGAACCAAACACACCTATAAATTAATTGTGCAAAACTTAATTCATCAATTTAATATGTATTGTTGGTTTTAAGCGTATGCTTTAGTTGTTTTGGTGGGAGCATTGTTCTGTTTGGTTTTGGTACTGGTAGTATTAAGTATAAGGGTGGAATGAATTCTCTAAAGTGTAATTTACATTTGAGATAATAAAGTGTGATTTATCACCATTCAATAAAAGAGATAATAACATGATAAATTTAAATGGTGAAAAATTCTATTTTATTCTCTCAAGTGTAAATTACACTTACATTTGAGAGAAGTGTAACTTGTTTCAAGTTATTTCTAATAGTATATATCTGTTGTTTCAAAAAAATATTAACCCGTTTCATTTTTTCTTTTTGTTGGGGAGTAGAGGTCAAAGGAAAAAAGTTGAAGAATGTAGAAGCGAACCAGGAACTTCCTTGGGATGTGCTTGACAACATTTCAAAAACACTAGATTTTGACGATCTCTTTCAATTTGCCGGTGTGTGTAAGAATTGGAGGGCTTTTCATAAAATTTATTGGAGAAATTTTTTGACATCCCAAGAACCGTTGCTTGTTCAAAAAGTTATATGTGGTTCATTTTTCTTACATAGCATACATGACCAAAAAGTTTTTTGCTCGAAAATGAAGTATTTATCTGGATCCCACGACTCTACCTATATTGCGTCTTCTAGCGGATATTTTTTTAAGGTGGGGTACAATGATAATACAATTCATCTGATCAATCCATTTACTAGAATAAAGAAGGTAATTGATGTCTCCACCTTCAAAGTTCACTCGTGTTTATATGCCAATCATGCATTGGTTGCTCTTAGCAAATACTCTCAGGAATTTGTCTTGGTGGTTTTATTCAAATATTCTCAGACTTTGGGTGTTTATCAATCTCGAAATTGTGGTTGGGTTACTAATTCTTCGACAATTGGAAATGAAGAGAAGGTTGTTCACTTTGTGGTTTTGCATAATATAATATATGTTGTCACTAACAAGGCCAACATTGGGGTACTTAGCTTGAATTCTGCAAATATTAAATTTCTAAAACTAAAGAGTACTCCCAATGTACATAGCATCTTCATTTCGTTGGTTAATTGTGATGAACAACTTTTAGTGGTTGTTGCATCATTGCACGATGACATAAGGAATGTGTACAAGATTGACTTCTCCACCATGAATTATGTCAAACTGGAAACTTTGGGTGACGTCGCATTATTCTATTCTTCAAATATAATGAACATAAATTGTTATGCATTGAGCAACCCAGATAGGTGGGGATATGAGAGCAACTCTGTGTATGTCACCGAACAATCATCTACAATATGTAAAGTGTATTCAGGGGATGATAAAAAATTGCAAAAATGCATTACACTTCCAACGCCAAGTGAAACAACGCCCTTCTTAGCCGATTGGTGTTTTAGACATGTACAATACGAGATAGATTATTCTCTAGTTGAGTAACTTGCATATTGTACACTGTGTTACCTATGATCTTTGTGTTTCAACCTATTTCCTTTTTTCTTGTTTGAAACCTATAATTTAATCATTGCTAGAATGAGGATTAGTGTCCATTTGAGTCAAGTTCTATTTATTGTTTCATTTGTTTCTAATTGTCTATTAAGTGTAGAAAATTGCTGAAATTGTTCATGCATTTTTCTTCGATCAATGAAAGCTTATCCGAATATTTTATATATTCAATGTCAAATGTGTTTTGAGTGTCCTGTCAAGCTTGGAATTTTAAAAGTAATTTTCTAGATAATTTTGTGAAAATAGGCAAGATATATTGTTGCTTCAATTTTTTGTTGCCGTAAAAATATTGACGAAATACAAAGATAAACTTAGACGCTAATGTGTTGGGAGCCATTAAAAAATTATGGAGAAATGACGTTCCGTCGAAAATTCATATTTTTGGTTGGCGCCTCTTATTAGATAGACTCCCAACGAGAGCAGCTTTATATCATAGAGGTATTTTAATTAAATCATGCATTTTCTATTTTTTGACTGTTGAGGATAGTGGACACCTTTTCTAATCATACCCGCTTAGCAAAAGGATCTATTTTTTGACTGTTGAGGATAGTGGACACAATATACACTATACATATATAAATCAATGTGCTATATAAAATAAAGAAATTTTATAAAATATCAAAAAATAGAATATAATGCAATAATATCATTTAAAATATGACATTAAATAGTTGATGATATCAAGTATATTTCACAAATTTAAAAAAAATTGATATTACATAATCTTACAAATTTCTATAACAATTTATTTATTTAATTTCCATTATTTATTTTCTTGTAATTATGATTTATTTATTTTTTTGAAAGCAGTGATCATCATAGATCTCTATAAACCCTTTTTAAATTTAATAACCGATGATTCTTGTCTTTATGATAGATCTTTATTTTTTTTAATGGCAAATAGATATGATATATATAAATATAAGAAAGAAATCTGAATACAAATCATGAGTATCAGAAGTACTCAAGTAAAACACAATAAAAAATAAGATAAAAGAACACCATAACAACTCTAAAAACTCGCAAAATGTAAAAATCAACACGACCAACCAAAGCAACCACCAAGAAGAGAGAGGAAGAGCCCACTGTAAGGATTATGATAGATCTTTATCAATAAAGTAGTTAATTAAAAAAAGTGACCATCCCTATAATTCGATGATTAAGAGTAAGTGATGTATATAAGAAATCAATGACCACAGTATAGTGCAAATATAATTCACATTTCATGAAAAAGAATTAGTTCAAGAATAAATATTCAAATTGCTATTAGACATTTCTCTATTAATATGGATGATCAAAAGTTTCTAACATCACATTTGCATGTATACTAATCATTGACCAATCAAAACTACAAATGTAATTGCTAGAGATGGATATATTAGTTATTTAAGGAAAAAATAGATCAAATTATTGTTTGGATATAAATTCACTGCTGGTATGACCAAGAGAAAAAAATCTACCATAAAAAAGGAATCAAATTATTGTTTGATATAATTCCATTTTTTATGATTAATTCTCACCCTCCAATTTCCCGACAGTTGTGCAATAAAACAACAGTAGCCAATTTCAGCGGTTTCTACCAACACATTCTCACATCGATCTTGCAATTTAAAAATAAGGTTTTAAAATATTTCTCATACCATATCAGCCTGCACAAAAACACATTTTATGAAAATATTAATAAACAAATATTAATTATGTTTTCAATTAGTCTACAATCTTGATCCTCCATAAAATAAATCATTAGAGATGTCATTAATGTGTTTATCAACCACCAGCCATCACTTTCTATGCAATTCACCACATAATTCTACCAATCAAATGCCTAGTTACCTATAATTGTATATCCTCACCTGAAAATACACAAAGACAAAAAATAATCAATTAAATCCAACATATGAAATGAGAAAAGCCATAAATGAAAATAGAAGTGAAAATCATGTCAATGAGGTTTAAATAAGAATATACTCAAATAAGTAGAGATGCAGTTATAGCAATATCATGCTCAATTGGAAATGAATATATTACAAAATAATTTAGTGGTTTAAGGCTTATTGAGCATTTCTGTTAAAAAAAGAGGCTTATTGAGCATATATGACATACTTGTTATTGAACATGTAAAGGAATATAAGTTATTAAGAAGAACAGACAGCTAGCATGTGCAATTGTAATAATTAATTACTCTCGATCGATAAATCAACAATATGGTCCCAACTATCAATTGGACCATGCAATTTTCCTAACCAACAATTTTGAAGTGACAGTGAGAAGTTCAGGTTAGGTATTGGATTCACCACCTTATGCAGCAACCTGAAATGAAGCAACATATACATGTTTAATTCAAGCAACATATAACATTGATCAGCATCACAATAGTATGCTATGTTAACACATATCTAAGAAATTTGGAACTATACATGTTTGATATTGTTGGCTCATTGCTACTTCAAAGTGCTCTTTTCTTTTCAAAATGCAGAAGTTAGTTAATTGAAAATCAATCCAGCAGATTCAATTAACCAAATTCTTATTGTGCATAGAAGCTAACTTGAGAATTGGGAATCATTAATAGACTGCAGACTTCAAATTCATATTGTGCAGAGAAGGACACAATTAATCAAAGAATTTGGTTCAATAAATTTAATGCTACTTTAGACTTCAAAATCATTCATTCATTTCAAGCAAAAACTTAGCCAACCCACTATACCAAAAAAATCAGTTATAACAAAATCAAACATTTATATATAGTAGCTTGAATAAAATATAGTAGTATCCATAAAATTAGAAGCAATCAATCAATAAGTTTAAAATAAGTGTGTTTAGTATAGATAGTTCATAGTAAAGCTACAAATATCATGTTTCAGAATATGCAAATTAAATGGTGACTTCAAATCAAAAACCGTCTATGGACATCACAGAAAATCAAGAAAAATATTTATATCAGATTAAAAAAAGACATATTTAGACAGTATAAAACACAAATTTAAAAAGATTTTCGAAAAACTGATGGTGAGAGGGAGACACATAAAAATAGATGGGTAAATAAAAATTGAACTTGGGGCTTGGAAGAAAAGAAAATATAGAAAGGTTGACAAAACAAAAACTTGTATAAATTCACTGCTCCTGCCACAAATCACAACATCTGTCTGCAAAATACAATCCCTAATGTAATAGAAAAATAATAGAAAAAAATACATGCAGTTGATGAAATTGGAGTGAACAAAGTTGTGCGAAATTTTGATTCAAAAGAGATTAAAAAAGAATGATGGTGAGGCTTGTTTGCAGAGAAAGAAGAAGGAAGATCACAGTTTGAAGAGTTGTAGCCACCACTGTCGTTTCTGCTTTATTGTATCGTCTGTGTTGATGTTGTTGCATCCTCAAATGAGAGAAATAAAGACTTGGTGTGATAATGAACTTAGGGTTTGCAGAGAGATAAATGCACATGTGTGATGTTAAAGGGATGTTGGAATAAGAGCAATCTTGCAATTATGTCTTATGGTTCTTGGAGAAAGTAAAATGAAGATGAAAACAAACTCAGGGAAAGGCACGCGTGAAAGGAAAAATTGGAATACGGAAACAATGCGTTAAACACAACAAAATAATTAATGTTTTGCTATTTTGTAGGAAATAGTAGTTATTTAGCAGCAATTAGTGTTAAATAGAGAGAGAAGCATGCATAGGAAAAAGGGAGATTAGTTAGCAACATTAAAGGGCAGTTAATCAATTAATTACCAATAGTAATTGCATTTCCCGCCCAGTAAAAATGCAGATTAGGGTTTAAGTGGATGCAATTAGAGAAATTAGATTTAAGAAAGATTAGAGTATAGAAAGATTGAAATGTATATAATATTATGTGGGACCCATTTATACCACTCATGTGAATAGCATGAATGTGGATGCTCTAAGCAAATTTTCAAAAAAAACTATTCTTTTAAGAAAGTAGGTAAAATACATTAGTTGAGGAGAAAAAACATATTATCTTAAAAATTGTAAAACATTGCATTTATTGATTGAAATTAGAATAATATCATAAAACTTAATAATTAAAGTAGAATTTTACTTATATTTAAGACTTTAAATTTTTTTATTTTGTTGTTTATACGGTACATGAGTGAGTAAATTGGAAATAGTTATATGGAACTAATACTTGCATTGGAATGAGATTTCATTGTTTATTTATTCAATAAAGTTATAAATTTTAATTTTTAAACTGTTTTTTAATACCGTCAAAAAAATTAAAAACTGCTTTTTATAAAAAATGACTAAAATGAAGGTTTCTGTCAAAAGAAAATAAAAATGAAGGTAATATTAGAGTATAAAAAGTGAACATTAGACACAACAAATTTAATTACAATTTAGAAAAAATTATTACTCATATTTTTTTATAGAAAATTCTATTTAGAGAAAAATGAGAAGTGTACTTGTAATTGATAGTGTGAAGTGAAACATGCATCTTACTAACAAATGGTACTCCAACGTGTCATAACGTGGTGCGGTTTCCATAAATTTGCTCCACGCTCCACCGATCTATCACAACAACAGTACTCATCTCATCCACTTGATCACTCCGTGATTCGTGCTGCCCACTTTTATTTCACTTTTCATTCAAAGTTCAAACAAGTAAAAATGCCAATAACTTTCAAGTTTCATCCTCCTATCCTATGGTTTCCTTTCATGCATACGTGTGCAAACAGATCCTAGTTCACTTTTGGGACCGAGAAAGTACTACTACTTATAGTACTCTCTGACTTATATCTAAAAGCTGTTTTTTAGAACGTTAGAACAACTAATGTCTAATATATCAAATACAATATAATTATATAATTATAGGTAAATTATAATATAAGAAAGTTGTTTGTCCTTGGAAAGCATAAAATTGTCCATGTTACAAATGTTGTCATGTGAAAAAAATGAGGGTAAATGGTGTTCAAAATTTTGCTAATTTTGAACTTAAAAATAAAATAATTGAGCTGATATGTGAGTCAACTAAGAAAATACTTAAAAAAATAAAAGTTTATCGGGCCATGTAAGCCTTTGCTTATCGGGCTGAACTTAACGGATCGGGCCATGAGATTTAATGGGCCGGCCCATTAAATCTCCTTTATATATCACGGCCCCGGGCCGAGACGGGTCGGGCCGGATCGGCCTCTTTTGACAGCTCTAACTAGGAGTACTAAAATGTCTAGATACACATGAACTACATTTTGGATTTAATTTGAAGGAAAGTCCATATACAAAGCCCACGTGAATGCTTTAATTTGAAGGAAACCCTATTTTCTTTTTAATTCAGCCGCCACCCATATCTTTTTAATTCAACCCTATAAATTATCTCTCAATCTTTGCTTCTTAAACAAAATTTCTCCCCCTCCCTCGTTTCACTCGTCGTACATGTTGTTCCTTTACCCCACTATTATCCTTCAATGATATTAAGTGGCGTGTTTTTAATCTTATTTTATTCTATGTATCAATTGTTTGTTGATTTATATCACCGTATGATGTTGGATGATAAAACCAATTAGATCTTTACGTTGAAGATCTAATATTTTGATTTGACAACATCATGCATATGTTGACTTATATGTTCTCTTACCCCACTACTATCCTTCAATGATATTAGTGGTGTGTTTTTAATCTAATTTTGTTCTATGTATCAATGGTTTGTTGATTTATATCACCATATGATGTTGGATGATAAAATCGGTTAGATCTATATGTTGATTTATATCAATTTCTAAAGATCCAATATTTTGATTTGACAACATCATGTGTTTGTTGATCTATATGTTATTTTACCTCACTATTATGCTTAAATGATATTAAGTTGTGTGTTTTTAATTTAATTTTGTTTTATGTATATATGTTTTTTTTATTTATATCACCCGTATGATGTTGGATAATAAAATCAATTATATCTATATGATGATTTATATGAATTTGTTAAGATCTTATAATTTGATTTTACAACAACTTGTTGATATTATTTATTATTTATAACAGAAACCTTTTTTTATGTTTTGATATTATTTATAATTTAAACAAATGATGATATAAAATAAAATAGACTTACAGAAAATAAACTTTCTATTGGGCTTTTGTGTCAATTGGATAGAGTCCATTCAAAATCCAAAAGGTATATATATCTAATCTTTGATTGAGGTATCGAATACAGCGACGTGCAATTGAACCCCAGCTCCGGCGAACTATTCGATTGTGATTCACTTCTTCGACAAAGTTTTTACAGTCCGATTCGATATTCACCGAAACAACACCTAGCTTCTCAATTCAATCCAGTGCGTCGTTTACTCGTTTGCTTCCACTTAACTTGACCTAATTTGATTTTGTTTCTTTGAATAGAAATTTAATTTGATTAATGTTTGTTAATCCTTGTAATTGATTCTTTCTCTTGATTTATTTTCTATTTATTAACAAGACCTAATTTGATTTTGTTCCTTTGAATTGAATTTTAATTTGATAAATGTTTGTTAATCCTTGTTTTTGATTCTTTCTCTTGATTGATTTCAATGCGTCGTTTATTCGTTTGCTTCCACCTAACTTGACCTAATTTGATTTTGTGTATTTGAATTGAAATTTAATTCGATTAATGTTTGTTAATCCTTGTATTTGATTCTTTCTCTGATTGATTTTCTGTTTTAAATTCTATTTATTAACATGACCTAATTTGATTTTGTTACTTTGAATTGAAATTTAATTTGATAAATTTGTGTTAATCCTTGCATTTGGTACTTTCTCTTGATTGATTTTCTGTCTTAAATTCTATTTATTTACTTGACCTAATTTTCGATTTGAAATTAGATTTTCTTAATCTTGCTAGTTTTACTGAATCTCATAAATTTTGTTTATCTACTTTCTTAGAATATGTCTCGAACACTTGATTTTCGTTCTTTAATGGAAAATAGAAGTGGTTCCTTAACTAACCTACAAGATACAGAAGACGATTCTGGGACAGTCTCTAAAAGAGGAGAGGTGCCTTTTCTAGATTGAATTTAATGAATATTTGTGGTTTTATTGAATCTTATTAACTTTCTTAATGTGTTTCCTTAGAAACTTGGTTTGAGCCCTGAAATGGAAAAGGGAAGAGGTTCCTTAACTAACCAAGAAGATGCAGAGACTGAGGTGCCTATCCTAGATTGAATTTAATGAATATGTGTGGTTTTATTGAATCTTATTAACTTTCTTTATGTGATTCCTTAGAAACTTGGTTTGAGCCCTGAAATGGAAAAGGGAAGAGGTTCCTTAGCTAACCCAGAAGATGCAGAGACTGAGGTGCCTATCCTAGATTGAATTTAATGAATATTTGTGGTTTTATTGAATCTTATTAACTTTCTTTATGTGATTCCTTAGAAACTTGGTTTGAGCCCTCAAATGGAAAAGGGAAGAGATTCTGCAGAGACTGAGGTGCCTATTCTAAATTTAATTTGATTAAAATTTGTGGTTTTATTGAATCTTATTAATTTTCTTTATGTGCTTCCTTAGAAACTTGGTTTGAGTCCTGAAATTGAAAAGGGAAGAGGTTCTGCAGAGATTGAGGTGCCTTTGGAAAAGGCAAGAGGTTCCTTAACTAACCAAGAAGATGTAGAGACTGAGGTGAGTTTGCTAAATTGAATTTGATTAATATTTGTGTTTTTATTGAACCTTATTAATTTTCTTTATGTGATTCCTCAGAAACTTGGTTTGGGTGCTGAAATGGAAAAGGGAAGAGGTATGAAGATCAGAATTAAAAGGAAGTTTCCTTTTGACACCACAAAGCCCACAAATCCCAAAAAGATTGCTCCCTCTGTTGACAATCCAGAGATTGCTTCCACTTTTGAAATTCCAGAGATTGCTCCCACTTTTGAAATTCCAGAGATTGTTCCCACTGTTGAAATTCCAGAGATTGCTCCTACTGCTGAAATTCCAAAGGTTACTCCCATTGTTGACATTCCAGAATCATCCAAGCCCAAAAAGGGGAAAAGCTGGTCTTCTGAGGAAGATTCTACGTTAATGGGTTATTGTGTGGACAAAAACTTTAAGGTTTTGGATGTGCTTAGCCTTCTCAATGCTTCTATCTTGCCCAATCGGTCAATGAAAGCAATCATAAACCGAATTGGCATTTTCAGATCTCAAGCTGGCATAAAGGTAATAATTGTGTTATTTTTGAAATTGGACTTAATTTTTTAGCTCATTGTTAATTTATGTCTGTTAGCTCAATGTTTAATTAAAGAAAAATTTAAACCTTTTTAATAATGATGTTTTTAGGAGGATAATTTTGAAGTTAACAAAAAATTCAAAGAATTGAATTGGGATAATGCTGAAGAAAAAGTGATAAATGCTGCAGTCAAAACACATGGGTTTGATAGTCGGAAAATCTGGGACGATAAATCTGTGATTGAGCAGTTAAACAATAGAAATCCTAGAAGCATTGATGATAAGGTGTTCAGTTTGCGCAAAAAGTTTCAGAAAGCTCAATCAAAAACTGGAAAAGACAGTTTTGAGGATAACTTGAAGTTCTTTGTCTCCCAAGAAATTACTGAGCTGAGGGGAGAAATGAACCAAGGTTTTGCTGATATGAAGAAAGACTTTCATGAAGATATTGATGCTCAACTTAAAGTCCAGTCTCAACTATTAATTGCCTCTGTTGGTCAGGTTGTGAAGAATTTGTTAAGTGGAAAATAGTTTGTTTTGAAGTATTTGTCATTCAGTTTTGTTAATTTTTGTGATCGAATTCAAAGCAGCAGCTTGAACATGTATTTGGTTATGAATAGGATATGGAGTATGTAAGTCCCCTAGCTTGAACATGTATTTGGTTATGAATAGTATTCTATAGTCGGAAATGTAGGCACGCACAATTTACTGAACTTTGTTAGTAAATAAAAAGTCATGTGTTTCCCAATTTGCATTTTCGCATCGATATTCTTTTAAATCAGGGTTTTTGTTCTAACAAGATAACTTATGTGACGGTAATCCTTTATTAGTTTGTTAAGTGTATGCCTATTTTTGATGAATTACCATCATAAGGCTGATTTTGAACTAAAGTAATGCAAGGAACTCTAAACTTTCACTGATAATAGAACGGAACGACACTCATTCTATAGTCGGAAATGTAGGCACGCACAATTTACTGAACTTTGTTAGTAAATAAAAAGTCATGTGTTTCCCAATTTGCATTTTCGCATCGATATTCTTTTAAATCAGGGTTTTTGTTCTAACAAGATAACTTATGTGACGGTAATCCTTTATTAGTTTGTTAAGTGTATGCCTATTTTTGATGAATTACCATCATAAGGCTGATTTTGAACTAAAGTGATGACTCCTGCTTAACCTTTTCCTTGCTATTAGATGTCTCCTTTTTTCCCATTCTAACAAACTACTGCCATTTCTTTGACCTGGCCTTCTTTTGGAGCATGCCTAACTGTTTTTGAGTTATGGAGGAACATTTTCGTTGGTTCAAGGCATTGTCTCAGGTTGTTTGGTTTTGACTTTAAAGAAAAATTGAGAGAAAATTGGTAACATGAGAGTTTTTTGTTAATGCATCTTGCCCCTTTCATAAGAGTTTTGCTAATGAAACTCGTGTCGGATAGTATGTGTAATTCTGTATTGTACTTTGTATTTGAGCTTCTTAGAAACTATGATGTGTCTATGATACTTTTAGTAGCTAAGCTAAATTGTAATGACATTCAGGGAAATATGGACTACAGACAAAGTATGTCATAATTGGATTCGAAACTAACAAGTTTTTGCAAACAATGTATAAGTAGGGATTATGTTATATTCTATCATTCTATGCTGATAATAGTAGTACTTCTTTTTGAAGCAAAATTTTGTATTGTATTGACTCTTGTTTATTTCAAATTTGAAACTTTTAGTACATTTTAAGCCTCACAAATGCATTGGCATATTGTCACGAGAAGCATGTTATTCACAGGGACATCAAGCCTGAAAATTTGTTGCTTGACCATGAGGTATCTTTTTATTCTCTTACCTATTTGTATTACCCTTTTTCCAAATTCCAATGCTAACTATATATTTTTATTCACTCTGTCAATTATGCAGCAATCTTTGTAGAATTCAGTAACCTTCATAATATTAAGCATGAAACATTTTGCTGTTCATTACATAATCTAGTTTGGGAATAGTTTTAGTCAGTTGATTATATAATCTAGTTTGATAATGGCTTATTTACAGGGTCGTCTTAAGATTGCAGACTTTGGTTGGTCTGTACAATCTAAAAGCAAAAGACAAACCATGTGTGGTACATTGGATTATCTAGCTCCTGAAATGGTAGAAAACAAAGCTCATGATCATGCAGTTGATAACTGGACTCTCGGTATCCTTTGTTATGAGTTCCTCTATGGTGTGCCTCCATTTGAGGCTGAGAGTCAAGCGGATACCTTCAAAAGGTACCAAAGAGCATGAGACTTCTATTGTGTTTGTGTGCGCGCGCACACTATAAACTAAATCACTTCCAATATAGAAATGTAATGTCATGTATTTAAACTTGTGCAGGATAAGAAATGTTGATCTGAACTTCCCTGCTGCCCCTCCTATTTCTAAAAATGCCAAAAATCTGATAACTCGGGTATGATTATATCGCATTATAATCTATCTATATTTTTTCATATCCATGATTAGGTTGTTAATCTTACTGTTATATGTAAATTGGTGCAGCTCCTGGTAAAAGATTCTTCAAAAAGGCTCTCACTTCAGAAGATAATAGAGCATCCTTGGATAAAAGAGAATGCAAATCATATGGGTGTTTGCCAGTAGTATCAACACTTGTTCCAATTCCTATGACATGTAACCATAATCCACAATTTCACTACTATAACTGCTATTAGAATGTATATAATATTCCAATTGCAATTTGAGCCACAAATGAAACATTAGCTCCATCAATCACATCATCTTTATTTACACACATATGGCAACAATATCATCGTGTTTAAGAAATATTGTTTTCACACAAAAATGATTATTTTATCACATCCAATGCTTTTAACATAAATCATCAATAACAATGCTTTTGATAAAATCATCAATTTCAAAAGCATTGGATGAAGATCAGAAACATAAATTGTTATGTTCAAAGATTATAAGCATACGGATAAAGCTAAAACAATTAGTTTCCAAGCTTGCTCGCCAAGATAGCTACAAAAATCAAAGATAACGGCTAGTTGATGACTTCGGCACCAAGTTGAGAAGCAACTCATGTCTATACAAAGAAACAGATTCTGCACTTCAGAACAAAGTGATTGGAAATAGATCAACAAGAAATCAAAAATAAAAAACAATCTGAAATATGGTTGAGAACATGAACACATTTAAAAAAGTGTTCTAACATTCTAAACTTATCATTCGGTCAACGATTTAAATTTCTTTAAAAAATTCGTTCAAGAATTGAGATCTTTTCAAATATGTCAATCACTCAAGCTCATCACAATCTTTAGATGTATTGATTAAAAAAAAATCATTTTTAAATATTAACATAAGAATCACTATCTATCTCTTCAAAAGAAAGTTGCGAACACCTTTAATTTTCTCTGGAGTTTTGAGAAACTTAGTTAATATCTGATGAGATAGAGAATACATTATAAAACTGGTTAGACCAAAAAAGAAAAGTGTTTAAAATTTGGGAGGTTATCCCAAATACCATCTTAAACTCTCACAGATTATAAGACTAGAGTTGCCCACATTGGATGAACCGGTGTAAATCTTATTTGTCTCAATCTTTGATCTCTTCTCTTTATTATACATAGATATATATACACACATATAAAATGTACATTCTCATACTTTTTTTTTTTGACACAATGTACATTCTCATACTTAAAAATCATACAAGTTAAAATTGATCATCATCTTTTTAGAATTTGAAAAACAATAATTTAAAAAGTCACAATTCAAACGCATTATTAATTATAATTTGTTTGTAACCGATAAATATATCATGTCACTTTTAATAATGTTACAAAACTGTTAGATTATAATTTATTTACTTTTTGGTAATGTAATACCGATAGACATGTGTACAATAAGAATTAAGCCGCTAACAGTGACACTAAATGTGTATTAGGTTGTTACAGTGACACTAAACGTGTATTAGGCTGTTAACAGTGACGCATGCATTTTTTTTTTCCATTTTATTCATTCACATTGACACTATTAATGTCATTACTTTCTCTCCCCCTGTAAATTTTGATATTTTCAAGCAATTGTAAATTAATTTAATTTTTAACTAATGTGTTTTAGGGAAATAAGTATAACATTTGGCAATTAAGGATAGTATTGAATTTAGTACAAATTTTGAAATGTTAATTCTTAAAATATGCCAAGAGTCAAAAAAAAAAAACAAAAAGGCAACGGTTTTATTTTCTAATAATTAAGAGGATATATAACTCCATAGTATATAAACTAATAACCCAAGTAACTGATATCTATTATCATCCTCACAATGTCACCCTCAACATATTTATCTTTTTTTCTCACCATTTCAATGATCTTTATTTCTCATGCCATTTCACCACCATCTATCTCTAAATCCACCCCTAAATTGTATGAAATTGTATGTGAAGGTGTTGGATCAAAGTATAACCAGCAACAACATTGCTTAAAACTTCTCAAATCCAATCCTCAAATTACTTCGGCTAGAGACTATCTTACCTTCAATAGATTATATTTAGAGATGGCAATAGATAAGGCCACAAAAGCGCAATATTATCTCAAAAGTTTGGTTAATAAATATCATTCATCTGAAGCCCTCAAAACTTGCGCAACAACAAATTACGACAATTTCATTGCCGGATTCAAATACGCGATACCTGAGTTGGTTACAAATCCGCTTGGTGCAAATTGGGATGCTACAATGGTTGACGAAGGACCTTTCTATTGCAATCAAAGACTAGCTCAAGAAAACATAGTTCATGACCCTTCTATTTCCATATTGAATAATGAGATGCAATTTCTTTGTAATATTGCAGATGTAGCTATTGACCATCTAATACATTGAAATATTTGGTTTTTGTTGTATGTTGGCTATTATATGTAATTTTAAATTAGTGCAAAAAATCTAATTCTCTCATTATTCATTCTTGTCTTGGAATTTTGCTTATGATATAATTTTCTTAGAACTTTTGGCATCAATATTAAAGATTGTGGATGTTCATTTCTACTTTGTCAAAAACCATATGCAAGGGAAGAATTTGGTAGATTTTTTCTTTTTTTTTACACAAAATAACAAAGTGAGTGGGTTCGAACTTAAGACCTCTTAAATTGAAAATTTAAAGTTCGACTATAAGATTAGAAAAGTATGATAAAAAATTGTTTACACAAAAAAGTGAACTCGAATTGTTCCGATTAATCCATCTTAGTTAATTATCAATATCATTTTAGTTTGTGTGAAACGGATTTAAGTCTCTTAAATAAAGTTTTCATTTTCACTTAAGTGGCCACCCATGTTACTCTCATTTCAGTTATATTTTTTTTATAAATGGATGAAAACTTTTAAAAGTGTACGTTACAATGCATGCGTTTCTATGAAATTTTCCAACAGTTCTATAAAAAAATATTGTTAGGTTTTCTATAAAATCTTTATTATAAGAAATGAAACACATAATTAATAGCTTGGTGGCAAAAAATACGTCCCAATGTTATCACTAAACTAATAAGCTTCCAATTATTTAAAACTCCATGGATAAAGGTATCCTCACATTTGTTAGCAAGCAGATGGGTATCTTTTTGTAAGGATGTGGTCTTTATTTTTCTTTTCTTTTTCGCATGACCAAAAAATTACAATAACTCATTTATTTTTGGACTGGTTGGGGGTTTGTTCCTCAAAATTTTCACTTCTCCACAAAATTTGTCCCTTAAATATAAGCTTATTATTAATTATTTTTTCAAACATAATCATATTTTGCATTGAAATATAAAAAGTCAACAACAAATACATTTTTTTATCAAGGACAATTTAGTAATTGTGATAATTAAAAAGTATATATTAATTACACTATTTTCTTAATATGAATGAAAAAATTTAACAAAGACTTATAATTAAGGGCAAAATGAGTAAACTATTAGACAAAAAACTAAAAACTACTTTACTTTTTTAAAACAATTCTTAACAACTGTACTCCGAACGGAGAGTTGTTATCATTTGCCATGAAATGATATTGCTAATTATATTCGGTTAAAAAATTACTACAAAAAAATTTATTCTCCTAACCTGGTTTCTTCTTCGTTTAGCAAAGATGAGTGGCTTATGATTAGGTTTTTTTACCTGAAACCACCCGTTTAATTTTTTTTTTCTTCATTTTATTTAAATAAGTGATTTTATTGTCATAGTTCGACAATGTGTTATTTGTCTTAGTGCAACATTGTTTTGCTTTTCCATCTTGTTAAAGTGTTTGTTCAATTCATATTGATAAATTATAATAGATATAATCTACCACATATTTTCAATCAATAATTTTGGTATCGTCAACATTTTAGATATGAGTATTTTAGACACTTTAATTTTATTTATTATTTTTTTTTGTAGATTTTATCATATTGGAAGATATTTTGACGTTATATAATATTAACATGAATACTGTGAGTTTGTTTTAAGATTATAATTTTTAATTTTTAGTGATTTTGAATTTATATTGTTAGATATATTCTATCGATTCAAATGAATGAATTTTATTTTTAATAATAAAAAAGAATAAACAGTCAATTTAGTCTCTGAACTATCACTCACTCACTAACTTAGTCCCTAAACTATTAAAAACAATTAAAATATCCTAAACTATATTCACATCCATCAATTTAGTCCTTCGATTAACTTTGTTAGTGGTCCCTAAACTGTTAAAATACTTCAATTTAGTCCTCAAAACTATCTTGATAAACAACAAAATAGTCCCTAAACTATCATAAAAAATTACAAAATCATCCTTTAAAGCTGATGCGATAAAATATCAAATAAATATCACTTTTTCTTTTTTATTTTGTTAAAATAGAAGGACGAATTTGCACATCCAACAACTACTAGCATCCCATTAAAATCACAAACCTAAAATAAAAACAAATTCAATGGATGATGATCACGGTTTCTAGAATCAATGTAATAGAGTTGACGTTGAGGTCAGAACAGAGAGGAGGACCAGAGAAGTGGTATTACTTTTATCTTTTAATTTAATTTTAAAGTGAAAACACAGAAATTATGTTTTCTTGCATTTTGTCAAACCCTTACAAATTTCTTACAAAAGTAAGCCAAAAAAGCAACAACAAAATCACAAATTCACAAACCCTTACAAATTCCATATCATAAATTCCAAAGGAATAAAAAAAATCACAAACTTTAAGTGAGAAAGAAAAAAAATAAAACATGTTTTTAGTGACGAGCACGAAAATGGTAATAATATTTTAGAATTTTGTTAGTTAACTATTAGAATAAATTGATGGATGAAAAATAGTTTACGGACCTCTTAATTATTTTTAATAATTTATAGACTAAGTTGACAAGAGAATGATAATTTAAGTATTAAATTGACTATTTACTTTAAAAAAAATTACTCCTATATTTTATTTTAAAAAAATAAAAATACTACTAGCTTATTTTAAGAAAAAATAAAAATCATTTTTTTATCATTAAGCTTTATGCACAACACACTACCCTAATCTTCATCTTTCTCTCTTCATTCCCTCACCGATCGAAACACTCTACAATTCAATTCAAGTTAAATCATTCTCCATTTTCAATTTCAATTATCAATTTCCAGAACTCAATCTCTCAAATTTTCAATTTCCCCTCTTTCCCCTTTTTCATGCCAATTTTCTTTCATTTTCTCGGGAAAATCACACAGAATTTAACCTAACCGATCAATGTGGTGTTTCGTTTTTTCAGGTGAACGACTGCATCGAAAATGGCGAGTGCTGTTAGTGCTGTGGATGGTGCTGGAAACCCGATCCCAACATCGGCGGTGTTGATGGCATCGTCGAAGCACATTGGGTTAAGGTGTCATTCGGAGAATTTGGAGTTTCTGAAATGTAAGAAGAAAGATCAAAATCCTGAAAAGTGTCTCGATAAAGGCCGTGATGTTACCCGATGTGTTCTTGGACTGTGAGTTTCTTCTAATTTTTGGTTAATTTTGTTGATTTTGTTTTGTATCTTTGTATAAAGGATGAATTATTCATTGATTTGAATGTGATTTTTTGGTTGAAGAAAATATAGGTGGCTAGAGTAGTAATAATGAGATATTTAAAAAACTGGTTTTTATTTATTTAATTTATGTGATTATGTTATTAATAAGTTATGGTAGGATGAATGGGAATGTTTGGATTGACTTATTTGAACTTATTTTTTAGAGCTTGTAGAATCAACTTGTGACATTTTCATAAGTTGTTTTTAGCTTATTTTTTTGTAAGTTATACGAGATAGCTTATAAAAAAGCTTATAGTTTATTTGAAAACAGTTTGACTTTATGTTTTGTAATAGAAATAGCTTATATGTATTTGTTTGATAAGAGGTTATGCTATAAGAAATAGATAACATTTTTTAGATCTTGGACTTGGTGCTGTCAAAAAGAAAAGGACGCATGTTCTGGTAAAATGTTCAAAAGAAATGGTGATGCGGTCCAATGGTTGAGGGAGTTTTAAAGGAGTATGCTATAGAGTTTGTCCTTAGCATTTGCTCTTATTGAAATGGGTGTTTGTGTGTGGAACCTTAGCTGAGTTAGGCATTCAATGAGCATGGTATTCTTTGGAAAATGATAAATAGGCCTAACCTTTTTATTTTTGAATCTAGCTGAAATATGCCACAATTTTGGCATTTTTTCCCATTGCATGCCACTGCCCTTGTTTATTTATTTATTTGATATAAAGTAGATACTATGACCTTGGTTAGGGATGCTGGGAGAATTTAATTTTTATTTTAGTGTATGTGACTATGTTCTATTTGCAGTTGTTGCCGGTATAACATTTCTTTCAGTTCTTTTTGAGTGCTACTGGCATCTTAAACAAATTGGTTTTGGCATTCTTCTAATCTATTAGAGTGCTTAATAGCTGAAACAGTTCCACTTTGATAATTCCTTATCGATGATTATTTGAATATTTATTCTGCATTCACAAATTATGGTATTTTGTTTTTCTTTTCCCAAGAAATTGCAAATAAAAACATAGTCTTATAATACTATTCCATACTGCTGCTATTAGAATATAGAATAAAGGGTAATTAGAGTAGTTAAGATTTGTTAGAAAAGTTAGTTAGTTAGTTGGATAGTTAGAGTAATAACGTGTATAAATAGAAGGATATATGGATAGAGGGAATCAATAAGTATTGTCAACGTGAATAGAGTAGTATAGTGGCTCTATTGTTGAAGGGGGAACCCTTTGAGGAAGTATCTTTCTCCCATTCTCTTTTTCTGTTCTTTCCCACTCCTTCAATACAATATTCATTTCTTTGAATTCAATTTCTTGGTTCCTAACAGCTGGCAACATATTTGATGTTAAACCTGATATTCAATATGTTGGCAATGATCAGTTTTGTTCGAATGTACTGATTTGAATTTTTCAGTTCATGATGAACCTTGGATTTAATTCTAACTATGCTTCTTTAAAGTGTACTTACTACTTAATGCATTTATAGAAACAAAAAATGATTTAGTACTTTAGTAGTTTTTATTATCATCATCGTCATTATATTTGATTGGAGGGTAATCAAATCGCTAGAGGCAGAGGAAAACCTAGAACAACTATAAACTAAACTATTAATATTTAAGAAAGACCTAGAGAATAGAGATTAATGAGTTATATAGAGATATGATATATGACAAAACATTATGGCATCGTTTGATCAATGTAGCCAACTCTACTTACTGGGATATGGCTTGATTGTTATATATTTTCATTGTTTTGAAAATTGAGGAATAAAAAAATTGAGTTGTCTATCTTGTTAGTTTCTTTAATTTAAGGTATGTAGGGTGGATTAGTGAAGATTCAACTTCTCATCTTTCTGTGGTGTCTATGTCTTTTCTCCTATTTGTCTATTTGATCAATGTATATCTAGAACAGTGATTATTCAGAATTATTGTATTAGAAACAAATGAAATCTGGCTTTCTGCTTTTAGTTGCATTAGAGGTAGTCATGGATGTTTAAACTGTCTCATTTCCATTCTTATGTATTAAATTGGCTTTCCTCTTCTTGAATGTTAAGAAACCATGTTATGTTATACTCTTGTTATATCACTGTCAAGTCAACAACTCTTATCTCACAAAATCGCGTGTCTTCTACATGTTTTGACATGTTTCTTGTTCTTCCATATTAAATCAAAAACAAATCAATATTAATGTCTTTTTTAGTGGTTACCGTGTCAATGTTAATTTACTTTATTTGTTAAATACTTAAAATTTCTTCAAGCAATCAACAGTAAATCAAATGAAATATTTACAAGTCATCACTACATTTTCTATCAATTAGATTAATGTTTTTAAAAAAATTCGCAGAAGTATCCTTGTATGGGATACTTGCCTGTTTCTAACCGAAGCAACTCTTGTGATTGTTTGTGTTTAATAGTCTTGTGGAGCTGTCCCTGTTTATTGCTGTTTTCTAGAATAGAACATTTCTTAACTGGGAAGTACCATATAACCAGAAACCGTACCAAAAAGAACTAAACTGTGACAATAGTTCACAAACTGAGCAGAACTAGTTGAGTTCAACTCGTCACTGAACTGATTGTCATAATTTGGTTATTTTTGGTTCGGATCAGTTTTATGTTTGGACTTTCCTACTGCCATGTATTTGGCGACTTCTATCATTGTTTGTCTGAATCATTCTCTGTTATGCACAACTGATTTTCTCCTAAAAAGTATCTTACTAACAGTAATTATATGGCGTGTTCTGCAGTCTCAAGGATCTACACCAAAAGTGCACAAAAGAGATGGATGACTACGTTGGTTGCATGTACTACCATACAAATGAGTTCGACTTATGCCGCAAAGAGCAGGAAGCATTTGAGAAAAAATGTTCTTTGGAATGAAATATCATACACACTGCTGTTGTTGAAAATAATATCACAGGCAATTTGGAGCGAGCAAATGTGCCTGTTCACCAATTCATTTGATCTTTGTCTGTTTGTATTAATCTTTTCCATTGAAACTATGTTGGTCATATCTAACTGCTTCTGGAGGAACACATTAAGAAAGGACAAAACAAATCCTCTTCAAACATAATAACTAAGAAGAAATTTTGAAGTTGGAACATGCTTGTAATTTGATGTGTTCAAAATGCACATTTTTATTGTGCTTTGTGATAAAACGAAGGTAGTTTTGTCAAACTACGGGTGCGTTTGTTTTAGCTTTAAAAAAAATAGATTTTTCTTTGTATTTTTTAAAATAGATTTTACAAAATTGTTTTTCAAAAAAATATAAGTTTTTTTATATTCATTTTTTCTAAATTCAAACATTAATTTTGACATTATATAACATAAATGTACATTATTGAAGATTAAAACATAGTCAAAATTTCAATTTTTACAAAATGTTGTATTTCAAAAATGATTTTTATGAAAATCTATTTGAAATAGCTTAAAAAAAAGTGATTTTTTTTGAAATTTTGATATCTAAAAAAAATTTCAATTAAATGATGAAATACATAAAATGACATTTTAAGAATAACTATTCAAAGTAAATTTTCATTTAAAGTTTTTATAAAAAATTTCTTTGTAAAAACTTTTTACACAAAATTTTATTATACACTATAAGAATCTATTTTGAAAAAATTTATAACAAACGCACGCTACATCTCTATGATGATGACTTCATTGGTTTTTGCAAACTGAGTGTGTTTAAAAAGTAAGTTTTTTTTTTTTGCGGTAGCATCGTGCGTTCTACATGAAGCTCAACGATGCTTTGGTGAGTACATTGACCTCGTGTCGTGGGGGAACAGTGCGGAAGCAAACATGCTATAAACAAAGGTCTTGTTTGGATAAATAACTTCATTATACAATATAGTCAAACTGTATGTATTTATACAAGTCATAAACTATTTTCATAATCTCCAAATAATTTCATAACTGTTTATGATTTTAGATTTACAAATAAGTCAATCTAAACAAGTCTTAAGTTTCAAAGGAATTGAGAACTGTTGTGAATTCGACATAACTCACACCAATAAGAAACTGATGTGTGGGGCAAGCGTAACAAGCAACCAAAACAATAAGGACAAGATAGAGATGATGATGCAATAATTCAAACAATAACGACATGAAGAAAAGAACACACGATCAATTTGTTTACACAGTTCGGTGTTAATGAACCTAATCTGGGGGAGGGAGCAGCCCTTCCGTTGTACTATGATCAAATAGTCACCACTTTACAAGAGTTTCCCACAATTGGGTACAAGGAATTAGCAACCCTAATTCTACCCAAAACCCGAATCTCTTCCCGTGGCCAAGAGACTCAATTTGACCTAGTCTACCCAAGATGTCCCACAAGATGAACCCAAAAGTAGTTTGCCCTAGGATTCAAAACTCTAGCCTTTTGTGATGGCAAACCCCAACTCCCTACATCTTGTCTCACTCTTTGCTCTCCCTCTACTTTTCTATGAATAAGACAATCCCTATTTATAGAAAAATATATGCCTACTTATTTTAAAAGATAATATTCTAAAATAAAACCAAATCTCATATTGTTTTTAAATATATCCTATTAAAAACAAACACAATCTAAGTCAGATTTTCTCCAAAACAATTTCTCCACAGAATCTGCGAACAAACAAACTTGGCCACCACACGCGCTGCGCCCCGCGCAGATGACAGGAGCTGAAGCTCCATCTTGCAAACAATTGCGCCCCGCGCAGACCACAGCTTATGAACTCCGAAATTCTGACTTCATGTAACCGAGATTTTAAGGCACTTTCAACAATTCTCCACCTTGCCTTCAAATCGATGGTGACCCGCTCAACCACCGCGCTGCTCCCTCATCTTGAATCTTCTATTCAAGATCACCGGCCAAGTCCATGACTTAGGCGTTAACCTCCACTTGCTTCCCGTAAGCATTGCCTCCTTCCCTTCATCCCTCGGAATGCCTTCCGCTCTCATGAAGATCTTGCCTCCCACTACCATAGGACTTTTGGTAGCTACAAGATTCACCGCCTCCCTCTTCGACCCCCGGAGTGTTCAGTTCCGTACTCTCGAAGAAACGCTTGTGCCCCACTATCACCGGCTTTTTAGATAGCTCAACAAGCTCCACCGTACCCCTTCAGCCCCCGGATTGAACTTGTCCGTCCTCCTGAAGTATTGCTTGCCTCCGACTATCCACGGATTTCAGGACAGCCCTACAAGCCTCACCACCCTTCGACCGCCGGAATACCTTCCGTCCTCTCGAAGTATTGCTTGCCTTCGAACCCACCTTGGAATTTTAGGCGGTTCCGCAAGCTGCAACATCAAACTCCCCCTGCACCCGACTGCCTCCAGCAGTCATACAAGTTCCACAGTTTGATCAAGGTTGCTTTCAATTGCCTCCCTGAAGATCCTCTCAAGGTCTTGCACTTCTTCAGCCACAATTGAAACGTTTCCCACAAGGCCTTCATGGTTCCCCTTTGGCTCAACACAACCACTCTCCTCCCTATCTCCGATTAGACACCCGAGAGTTAATGTTGACTATCTCCCACTATTGGAAGACTCCACCTCAAACTGAGATTCCACCAAAGTACACCAACCATCCCCTTATGATAAGCAAGACCTCTCCAATCGTGCTTCTCCCTTCAACGCCTCAACCCTTGTTCTGAATTAACACCGCCATCATCTTCACCTTCCACAACCCGTAGTCGTTATTCCCGATGAACCTCTCAATATCCTCCTTCAAACCCATGGTACTTGAATCAACAGATCCCCTTGCCCCACGGTGGGCGCCAATTGTTGTGAATTCGACATAACTCACACCAATAAGAAACTGATGTGTGGGGCAAGCGTAACAAGCAACCAAAACAATAAGGACAAGATAGAGATGATGATGCAATAATTCAAACAATAACGACATGAAGAAAAGAACACACGATCAATTTGTTTACGCAGTTCGGTGTTAATGAACCTAATCTGGGGGAGGGAGCAGCCCTTCCGTTGTACTATGATCAAATAGTCACCACTTTACAAGAGTTTCCCACAATTGGGTACAAGGAATTAACAATCCTAATTCTACCCATAACCCGAATCTCTTCCCGTGGCCAAGAGACTCAATTTGACCTAGTCTACCCAAGGTGTCCCACAAGATGAACCCAAAAGTAGTTTGCCCTAGGATTCAAAACCCTAGCCTTTTGTGATGGCAAACCCCAACTCCCTACATCTTGTCTCACTCTTTGCTCTCCCTCTACTTTTCTATGAATAAGACAATTCCTATTTATAGAAAAATATATGCCTACTTATTTTAAAAGATAATATTCTAAAATAAAACCAAATCTCATATTGTTTTTAAATATATCCTATTAAAAACAAACACAATCTAAGTCAGATTTTCTCCAAAACAATTTCTCCACAGAATCTGCGAACAAACAAACTTGGCCACCACACGCCCCGCGCCCCGCGCAGATGACAGGAGCTGAAGCTCCATCTTGCAAACAATTGCGCCCCGCGCACAAGTTGCTGCGCCCCGCGCAGACCACAACTTCTGGACTCCGAAATTCTGACTTCATGTAACAGAGATTTTAAGGCACTTTCAACAAGAACCTGTTTTCGCAAGAGACTCCGTACTCCGCAGTGTGTAGATGGACATGATACATATTTTGATCTCAAATGAAATAAGTCAACTAATTTTTTTTTTGAATACAGATCCTTAAATATTAAATTTAATCAATGAGGCATAAGACATGGTCAATGAGTGATTTTTTTATCAAAAGGTAAAGGATGGTGGAGTTTGTTAAATCTAATTTTAATTAGGTGTAAACGTGTAGTCTTAAAGTTTTTATTAAAATATAATAAAATAGGGTTAGTTGTCATGCTAAATGCAACTTACCTATCACACAATTTTATTTTATTTTTTACCCATTTTTTAAGAAAGTCTTGGAAGGCAATCACATAACACGAACACTGACATGTGACATCGATAATAATTTGAAAAATGATCGAATTCAATTTAATTATAAGTGTTGATGTCGTATCGATGTTTGACATTGACACGCGTACGACACCATGACACACATAATCCGATGATTGTTTGTGCTTCATAGGTGAAAGTTAAAAATTTTATATATCATTATTTTTACTTTTTAAAATAAAAATAAAATTTGTTATGATTATTATCATCATCTAATTATAAATTTTTTTATTTAAATAAGTAAAAATAGACATAATTTGTATTTTGTGGATTCATACATTATTTCAACATTAATAATAATTACCTTAAGCAAATAATAATATTATTATTATACTAAGTGGTTTTTAAAATAAAGATAAAAATTGTCATAACATTAATGTTTTTTTTTTTTGACAACCATAAACTTATATCATTTCATTAAGTAATATAGTAGAAATACAAAACGGTAATGTTTCAAAGGTACAACGACGAGTCCAAGAAATGGCCGCCCTAGCTAACAAGTGAGCAACCATATTCGCTTGTCGTTTGATAAACTTCACCGAAAAGTTTGAATGAGATAATAATAATTTACTAATGTGTGCAATAATTAAACTAAACTCTGAATGACCGCCGCGGTAATGTTGAATTGCGTCCACCACGGACTTGGAATCCGTTTCAAAAATCACTTGTTGCATGTTCCTAGCTTCCATTGCTTTCATGGCTTCAATCAAGGCAAGTGCTTCTCCTTCAATGATGGAACAATTCCCTTCAATCCAAGTGGTTTCCGCCATAACAAACCGCCCAAGATAATCACGTAGACACCAACTCATACTAGTTCTATTAATTTCTTGGTGAAAGCCCGCATCTACATTGCATTTATACCAACCATAAGGAGGTTTCTGCCATATTACTACCTGCTGCAAAGGATGACCAGCTGCTGCATCATGTTGTAACCGAGTTACAGCAGCCCATTCTTCCCAAAATTGTCGAGCTTTGAAGCCTAGGGTGCGCCCCGCCTCTTTGGTATCGTTCCAAACTTGATTATTACGGTTATTCCACACGGTCCACACAACCATGGCGAACAAACCTGCTGTGTCCCGATCCTGCTGTGCACAAACACTTAAAACAAGGTCGCGCGCGCTGCTTGCATGCTGAAACCGAGGCTGCAGATTCTGGTCAATACCAGCAGCTTGTCGTGCTTGTACCGTGACTACGCAATCGCTTAGAACGTGCCAATCATCTTCAATCATATGGTCGCACAAAGGGCAAGTTAATGGGCACGGGACATGGCGATCTTGAAGTCTCCCACGAGTAGGTAAGCAACCCCTACATATTCTCCATAACAAGTGCTTCGCTTTTGGAGGTGCATGAATTTTCCAAAGCTTGGACCAATCTTCTTGTGATGCTTCTTCATTCAATTTTCCTGAAATGTTACAAATCAATTTGTACCCACTTTTCACACTATAGACACCATGGGGGCTGTCCTTCCAAATAAGTTTATCATCTTCCAAATCACCAAACAACGGAGTTTCCAAAATAAGACTAGAAATATTCACCGGAAAGAGAGATTCAATTTTCGGTTGATCCCATAATTTCAAGCTAGGCACCATAAGTTCATTCAAAGTAATATTATGCAAACCCCGTAATTGTGGTGAAGGTAACCAAGCTCCTTCTTTATTTCTTAACCAAGGATCCCCCATCACTTTAATGTTACTACCATTGCCAATACTCCACCTACAACCATGCATGAGAATTTGTCTAGCTTTCCAAATGCCTCTCCAAGCATAACTTGGGTTATGGCCAATAGATGAATCAAAGAAAGAGGAATTTGGAAAGTACCTTGATTTAAAGAGTTTCGCTACTAGAGTGTTGGGTTTCGTCATGATATTCCACCCTTGTTTTGCAATCATTGCCAAATTAAAGTTATGAAGATCACGGAATCCCATACCACCTTGACTCTTTGGAATAGACAAACGATCCCAAGCAAGCCACCGAATCCCTCTACTATTTGTTCCTCCTCCCCACCAATAAGAGTTCAACATGCGCTCTATATCTTTAATTGTAGACTCCGGTAAAAGATAGATGCTCATGACATAGGAAGGGATCGCCTGCAAAACGGACTTGATCATAACTTCTTTACCTGCTCTAGACAATGCTCTACCTCTCCAAGAGTTTATGCGTTTCCAAATTCTATCCTTGATAAATGCAAAAACCTCCTTCTTCTTTCTACCAATCATGGATGGTAAGCCAAGATAATTACCCGTGCCAAGTACATGTCTAACTCCCATGATCCGAGATAAGTCCTCTTGTGCCTCTAGACTCAAGTTCCTGCTAAAGAAAACCTCAGATTTAGTCAAATTAATTTCTTGCCCAGAAGCTTCTTCATAAGTTTTAAGGACACTCATCAAGTGATTAGCCTCCTCCAATGTGGACCTGCAAAATAAGAAGCAATCATCAGCGAAAAGAAGGTGGGAAACCACCGGTGCCCCCCTACAGATTTTGATTCCATGTAGATCGCCTCTAGCCACTGACTTTTTAATCAACAAGGACAAGCCTTCCGTGACCAAGATGAAAAGGTAAGGAGAGAGAGGGTCCCCCTACCTTAGTCCTCTACCAGGGTATATAGGGCCAACTTTTTCAAAATTCACCAGAGCTGAATAGTTCACAGAACTAATGCATAGCATCATCCAATGTATCCACTTCTCAGCAAAACCTAACCTTTCGAGCATACCACGCATAAAACCCCAATCAACTTTATCATAGGCTTTACTAATATCAATTTTTAAAGCCATATCACCTCTGAAGCCTCTAGTCTTCCTCTTTAAAGCATGAATGATCTCGATCGCAATAAGGGCATTATCTAAGATCGACCTCCCTTCAACAAAAGCTGACTGCTCCTCCGACACACACTTATCAATGCAACCTCGCAACCTATTCGCCAACATCTTCGAAATCACTTTGTACAACACATTACAAAGCGAAATAGGCCTCAAATCCTTCATGTGCGTAGGATTCTCACACTTCGGTATTAAGCAAATGTTGGTTTCGTTCAAGGAGGATGGAAAATAGCCTCTATTCAACCATTCTTGCGCCGCATCAAAAATATCATTCCCCCATAGCTCCCAAAAGTGTTGATAGAATGCCGGGTTAAAACCATCAGGGCCAGGGGCCTTATCTGGGTGCATTTGAAACAACGCCTCTTTCAGCTCCCCTTTGGTAATAGGCGACAATAACCTTTCATTATCTTCTTGTGTTATTTTGGAATCAACCAAGGCAAGAACCGGTTCATGGACAGCCGAGTTAGCTTTAAACAAATTATTGAAATAATTTAAAGCCACCTCACAAAGTTCCGGTTGAGAAGTAACAATAGAATTTTCTTCATTCACTAGCTTTTCCAATTTCTTGGCTCGTCGTCTTGTTGAAGCGGACATGTGAAAAAACTTTGTATTCATATCGCCCTCTTTCAACCAATGCATCTTCGCTCTTTGCCTCCAATAGGTTTCTTCTTGCACAAGTAGTCTAGCATGTTTCTCTTGAATCTCCAAGTACCGGCCCGAATTGACAAGATCATGATTACCTCTTAATCGCTCCATCTCCTCACTACATTCCACCACCTCCTTCTTGAACCTCATTCTCTTCCTTCTCCCCCACCTTTTGAGTTTATTTGCACACCTATTAGTCTTATGAATAATATCAACTCCTCTCTCTTTTCCCCACCCTTCCTCTACCACCTCCTCAACGTCCTCCTCCTTCAACCAATAATTTTCGAAGCGAAATGAATAATTCCGTCCAAGGTTAACAACTCTTGAATTTTGAAGTAAGATAGGACTATGATCGGAATGAGACGCGAGCAAATTAAGTAACTTAACATCAGGATAAGCCAAAAGCCATGCCGAATTCGCCATAGCTCTATCCAATCGTTCTTCAATAACACTATGAGAGCCCCTACTCTTAACCCAAGTGAACGGATATCCTTCAAGTCTAATATCCGTGAGATCACAATCACTGACAGCTGATCGGAAGCCATTACATAACCAATTTGGATGAGAGTGAGCCCCTTTTTTGTCCTCCTGAGATAATAAATCATTAAAGTCCCCTACAATGCACCACGGTAAGTCAGACATGTCCCGTAGCTCCCGTAACAAATCCCAAGCTTGTCTCCGCCTCCCCCTTTCTGGATAACCATAGTAACAGGTCAACCGCCATTCTTCTTCGTCCTTCTCTTTCACAATTAAATTAACAAAATTTCGCGAATAGTTAATTACTCTACATTCAATAGTATCCTTCCACATGACAGATAATCCCCCACTTCTTCCTTCTACGTCAACTGATAAACAAGAGTTAAACTTCAGACAGACACGAATCCGCTCCATTTTTTGTTTTTTTGATAGAGTTTCAGACAGAAATAAAATATCAGGTTGATGGTCTTGAGCAATATTTTTGAGATTTGGAATTGCACTCGGAGTGCTCAATCCCCGGCAATTCCAACTTAATATCTTCATTTGTCCCGGCAGGCCTGACTGCCAGGACCTGCCGTTAAAAAATGATCGGTTGCAATCACATTGTCATCAACGGTGGATTCTCCATTTTCTCTTCTTCTTTTCTTTTCACTGTGGTTGTCCATGTCATCGGAAATTTTCTGACCGGTCAAAGGTGTAGGCTGGTCACGGGTCGGGTTTGTTATGGGTTTGACAATTTTGGTTTTTTTTCCTGGGTTGGGTCGGGTTGAAAGCGGGTTAGTATTGGGTGCCGGGTTGGGTAATAATTGGTGGTTCAAATGCTGGGTTGGGTTGATTGATGATTGGCCGGTGAAAATTAAGGTTTGTGTGGGTAATAATTGAGATTTATTGGTGTCTGATGAGTGTTGGGTTTGGAATAAATGTTGGAGTTGACTGTTATTATGGTCAAGTGAAACTGATGGGAAGGATTTGTTAAGATTGTCGGCTATGATAAGTGATGGGGATTGGACGGTTGCAGTCTTTATGGGGCGATTGGGATTTGAAGAATCAGCAAATTGTGAGGGGTGTGAGCTGGCCGACATAGCATCAAATGCCAATGAATGCTGTTGATGGATATGCTGGGTAACGGAATCTGCAGGGTGTAGGCGCGTGGGTAGGCTTTGGTTTGATGTGGTTAATGTAGACGCCACCTCAGCAGCGGTGGGGCCAGCAACAGTGCCTCCTACCGGATTGTTTGACTGACCGGACGGATTTTGTTCCTTTCTTTCTCCGTTCTCATCCTTCAACCACCGTGATGTTGCTCTTCCTCCTTGCCTTCTCAAATCAGCTCTAAGTTCAGCAGACCATTCTCGTACTCCATCATCTTGCTCTTTGGAAAAAAGCACGTCACACTTGTTTTCACCATGACCCATGATCCCACAAACAAAGCAAAAAACTCCTAGTTTCTCATATTTGAACTTAACAGTACACCAAGCACCTTCCTTATCCTTCACTTTGGTCTCTTTCTTCAACGGATTACGAACATCAATTTTGACACGGATACGCATGTGTTGTCTCCAGAAACTTGAATTATTGTTCTTGTCATACTCCGCAAAAGTACCGATATAATTCGCTAGCTTGATGCCAACCTTTTCTTTCATGAATCCCATAGGCAAATCATGCACTTGAACCCACATGTTGACAAAATGTAGAGGTATGTGGTCAAGCTGCATACCAATTTGAGCACGTTCCAAAATTAGCATGTTATTATCAAACGTCCATGGTCCTCCATTGAGGACGGCCTCCATGTCCAAGGGATGGTTGAAATGAAATAAAAACTTGCCAGCTTGTGTTGCCTTGATCGTCACCCCCTTAACCGGTTTCCATAGGTCCGCCATTCGCACTTTCATGGAATTAAAGTGGATGGATCTGTCACAAAGGAAACGTCCAATGAGACACCAACGTAAGTCCAATTGTTGGTCGTCCTCTTCATCGAGATCAAAACAGAACCCCTCCTCCTCCTCATCATGCAATGATAAACCTTCAAGATCAGCTTGTGCCATAGTAGCACACTGGATGGTAGCTATGCAATAGGAAAAGTAGTGAACTAAAAAGCAATGATTTTGGTGAATTTTAATGATATAGAAACAAAGCTCCTCACTTGGAGAAATAAGCAACCCCTAGCAGAGCACTAGGAACCCCTGTCATAACATTAATGTTAACATGGTAATAATTAAGGAATATTTTTTTGGAAGGACAAAAACATATTGTTCTTTATTTTTAACGACTAAAATCAAAATTCTCGATATATTTGTTGGACAACATTTTTTTTTTTGGTAAAAAGTTAGACAACAATTTTATTCAATCCTTTAAATAATTTGTAATAATTGGATGAATAAATTTAGAAAACCTTACAAAAAAAAAAAGAATAAATTTTGTGTAAAAATAAAAATTAATTTAGAAACCCTAATTAGATGCCGTTGGCCCACTAAAAAATTAAAGCCCATGAGATAGCCTATATAACCACATCTTTTATCATTCCGTTACGCTGCAGCTTTGTGTCTAAAGAACGAAACACGCAGTGGCGAACGTTGTATCATTGATCAAATGTTGTTCTATGTCGATCGTAGTTTGTTTGCTCTTTGGAAGTCAAGAAGTTTCATCGATTCGGAACAAACGGTAATTGCAGTCTTTGTTTCATACATCAAACGGTAATTTCTGAATTTTCATTCTACATATCTGCTTTGATGTATGTTAAGATACCCATTACTTTCATTGTTGATTATTCAATAACATTCAATCTTCTGTTTGAGAAAAAAGAAATCTTTAACTCAACAAATGTTCTATGTCCCAAGACTCAGTTTGGTACCAATAATTGTTGGGATTACCCATATTGGTTTACGAAGTGATTGATACTGAATACCCATTTTTTTATTCTTTGTATTGGATGAGATGTTTTGACAATTCTTTTAAACTGAAAAAATGAATTCTTTAAATATTCATAATATGAATGTTGTTTGGTTGAGTTAATATGAATTTTCTGTTCATGATATCTGGGTATATTTTATTCTTTGATGACCCAAATGCCTTCTTACAATTGCAAAGTGTGTAGCTTTTTGAATGCTTTTGTATGGTGTATATTTCATTATGTAAATTTTTTTGAGATGTATCTTTGAGTTATGGATGACCCTGAAACTAAATGCTTTTGTGTTTTTGGAATGACCCCTGAAACTAAATGCTATTGCAAATATGAACTATTTGTTCATAATGAAAATTGGGATGGTTAAATCCAATTTAAATGTTACCTTGATGACCCTTAAGTCCAAATGCTATTGACTATATAAACAATGAGATTATTATATGTTGCCTTGATGACTCTTAAATTATGGGATGATTAAATGTTGCCTCGATGACCCTTAAACATCCAATTGATATTGGTTATATAATTTTTGAGATGATTAAATATTGCCTTGATGACCCTTAAATTTTTATAATGAGATATGTTGCCTTGATGACTCTTAAATTATGGGATGATTAAACGTTGCCTCGATGACCCTTGCGTCCAACTTCTATTGGTTATATAAATTTTTGAGATTGTTAAACGTTGCCTCGATGACCCTTAAGTCCAATTGTTTTTGACTATATAATTTTGCCTCAATATGTGGTTAAATGTTGCCTTGTTTAAGTCCAATTGCTATTGGCTATATAAATTTTGGGATGGATTTATGTTGCTTCAATGACCCTTAAGTCTAATTGACATTGGCTATGTAAATTCTGAGATGATTATAGGTTGCATTGATGACCCTTAAATTGTGAGATGCCTAAATGTTGCCAATGATTTTTAAGTCTAAATTCTATTGAGCTATATAAATTCTGAGATGATTAAATGTTGTTTTAACGACCCTTAAGATCTGAGATGGTTAAATGCTATCTTGATGACCCTTAAGTACAATTTCTATTGGCTATATAAATTACATAAGTTGGGGAAATGTTGCCTCGATGATAGCTATTGACTTTGAAAATTGTTGGATGATATGTTTGAACCATTGATGGCCCTGCACCTAGACGCTATTATAATATGTGAATACTTTGTCAAAATATGTGGAAATGGGGCCTCAATGACCTTAAATACAATTGATATTCATTATGTTTATTTACTCATAATTTGAAATGACATCTTTAAGCCATTAGTGACCCCCTAGAATGAGATGATATTGCAATCTGAATTCTTTATTCAGATGGTTAAACTTAAATGTTGTCTCGTGGCCCTTAAGTTCAATAGCTATTGGGTAAGAAAATTGAGGGATGATATGTTTGAGACATTGAACTAGACGATATTGTAATGTGTGAATACTTTATTCAAAACATATAACTGATATGGTTAAATGTCGACTCGTTGACCCTTAAGACCAAATGATGTTCGTTATGTGAATCTTGAGATAGTATCTTTATGCCATCGATCATTGACCCGAGACCTAGCCATTGTAGTGTAAACTTTGTAATAATTCTTTATTTGGATGGATGGTATTGAATCATTGAATGAAGGGAATGCATAGAAGCCTTTGATTCTTTAGAGTGTGCTGATGCATTCATTTGTTATTGTAGTGTTGCATGTATAATTGCGACGGCTTATAATTTGGTGTCCCTTGGTTCTGCTCTTATAAAGTTGTATTAAAATCTAGTAAAAAAGAGCTTGCTAACATTATGGAGAAGATGCTGAAGTTAAATTTCTGGCACTATCATTGCAAAAAGCGAAGAGTTCAATCACCATGTTTCCTCTATGTTTATCAATATGGTTCTATGGAGTGACAATGCACAGTGCATGCTACTTAGCCGAATTGTTTGCTTGTGGAAGTCTAATGTTGGTGTCACATATGTTTGCTTGAGAAAGCAGTTGCTGGCTCGTTATGTGTCCAACAAGGATAATTACATGACTTGAGTAAGTATTGAAAGCTTCAAATAGAATGACCCGAGTTTACATATTGTAGATGATTAAACGTTGCCTCGATGACCCTTAAATTATGGGATGATTAAACGTTGCCTCGATGACCCTTGAGTCCAATTTCTATTGGTTATATAAATTTTTGAGATGCTTAAATGTAACCTCAATGGCCCTTAAATTATGATAATGAGATTATTATATGTTGCCTTGATGACTCTTAAATTATGGGATGATTAAACGTTGCCTCGATGACCCTTAAGTCCAATTTCTAATGGTTATATAAATTTTTGAGATGGTTAAACGTTGCTCGATGACTATATAGTGTTGCCTTGATATGTGGATGTTGCCTCGATTAAGTCCAATTGCTATTGGCTATATAAATTTTGGGATGGATATATGTTGCTTCAATGACCCTTAAGTCTAATTGACATTGGCTATATAAATTCTGAGATGGATATATGTTGCCTTGATGACCCTTAAGTCCAATTGATTTTGACTATATAATGTCGCCTCGATATGTGGTTAAATGTTGCCTCGATTAAAGTCCAATTGCTATTGGCTATATAAATTATAAGTTGGTGAAATGTTACCTCGATGACCCTCAAGTTAAGTAGCTATTGACTTTGCAAATTGTTGGACTCATAATTTGAAATGGCATCTTTAAGCCATTAATGACCCCCTTGAATGAGATGATATTGCAATCTGAATTCTTTACTCAGATGGTTAAACTTAAATGTTGTCATGGCCCTTAAGTTCAATAGCTATTGGGTATAAAAATCGTGAGATGATTTGCTTGAGGCATTGAACTAGACGATATTGTTTGCTTGTGGAAGTCTAAATGTTGGTGTAAAATATGTTTGCTTGTGAAAGCAGTTGCTGGCCCGTTATGTGTCCAACAAGGACAATTACATGACTTGAGTAAGTGTTGAAAGCTTCAAATATGAGTCTACATATTGTAGAAACTTAGATGAAGGCTTAAAACCAACTGTTTCCTTGCTTCGTTTTCTGCTTCATAAGCTTTTTGCATCTGTTGGCCTTGATGACACTACATTGTAGTTTGAAGCTAGCAGCCACAAATTTGGTACAATTTGTTTAGTCGATGACCAAAACTGAAAATGGGGTGTTAGTTATGAGCTTAATCAATTTGTTTAGAATATATACATAGTGGATGATCAAATCTTAATATTAATTGGGTTTACAAACCCTCTTAAAATTGAAAAAAGGGTGTTATTAATGAAAGTTTTTTGTATTAACAAAATTATTGTCACACCACAATTTGGTATTTATGGTGTAAATTCAAACCGAGATGGTTAATTGTCGCCTCAATGACCCTTAAGACTAATTTTTGTTCATTATGTGAATTTTGAGATGGTATCTTTGTGAGTCATTAACGACCATGGAACTAGATGCTATTGGAATGTGAATTCTTTCTTCATTATAAAAATATAAATTGGGATGCATGGTTGGTTAAATGACTATATAAATTTCGAAATGGTTAAATGCTGTCTTGACACCATTGTATTGTGTGAATACTTTATCGAAATATCTAACTGAGATGGTTAAATGACAAGTCCCGATGACCCCTTATGTCCAATTTGATTATCATTATGTGAATCCAACACATAATGGTATCTTTGAGCCAATGTTGACCCTAGAATTAGATACTATTACATTGTGAATTCGTTGTTCATAATGCATTTTATTGGGATGGATGGAATGTTGAGTCGTTGAATGAAGGGACTTGCATAATGGTGTCAGCTTATTTGGTAATTTTGTAGCCTGTAGTTTTTATATGTTGAAATACTGATGGGCTTGGAAATTTTGGCTCTATTCTTCTATACTTTTTCTGCTCTGGTCTAATTGATTCTACTGTGTAAACATTTGCCTTGATGTAGCTGGTTTCTGGTTTGTATTGCTACTAAGTGTACTTGAATCTTTTGATCATAATGTGGGATGAAAGCTCAATTCGACGCGTTTACTGCATTTGCTTTGTTGATGAAATAACTATTTTACTTGCAATCTGCAATATTGCTCTGGAGTTTATAATGTTGTTTCGCGGGCTTAGACTTAGTTTTGTTATATTTTTATGGCTGGTTATGTTTGGTTTTTCTTGTCACCATTAGTGTTTCCATTTTTTGTTTCTATTATGTTTCTAATAAAGGGATCCTAGAAAGAGGAGGTGCAAGGATGTTTACATTTCTTCGCATGCTACAGGACAACTCGTAATTCGTAAACTACAATCCTCTTTGTTCATGCTAGGTTTTATGTCTATCAGTCAAATATGAGACTTAGACTTTGGACTTATATGTAGAATTATTTTTCCAAGAGATACACATTTCTAGTTTTCAAAGTTTCCTTATCTCGACAAACCTATTTGGAAGGCCACATATAAATTTTTTATATCTGTGATATATGTGCATGTCTAACTTAGAAAAAGCATGTCACTTGTTTCCGTGTCATTTTCCTTTAGAACAACCTTTTATAAGCTCTGCGGAGCAACAAATGTGCTCAACCCCAGAAGGCTAGAACAATTTTCTATAGTTAATAATAAAGCTTGTACTTATAGTTATAATGGTTTTGGCTATCCTTCAGTTCGTGTTGTTGAATGTGGCGATTTTTTTCCGCTTCGTAACTCTTAAGTACTTTCATGGCTGTACTTTTTTAAAGAAACTTGGTTCAGACTCTTCTGTTGGCGGAACTAAAACTTGACTATGCTTTTAAAGTAATTCAATATAAAAGAAGACCGTGATTGTATGTGTTGGTTCACTGTTCAATTTAATCAAGTATGGAACTTTTAATAATTGAATGAATCATTTTCAAAATTATGACAGCAGGAACTATGAAAACAAAATACAGAAAATGCTTGATCTTAATGGTGTATACATAATTGATTTGCAATTTGTTTTCTTTCAATTCTAGTGCCAATGAAAATCTAATTGTTTCTCTCGTGTAATTGGTTATTGCAGTTCGTGCTTACCAGAATCAAGTATGGACCTGCACGTTATTGGGCAATATTGTTTGTTTTCTGGTTTCTTGTCTTTGGAATATGGGCTTCTCGGACGCACAATGCCCATACAACATGATCCCTTGGTACCGAGCATTACCATATTTGTTTAGTCCTATCTGCCCTCGGCCCTCCCCACCCCTCCCATCTGTTTTTTGAACTCTTGTTTTATTTCCTTGCCATCTTAAATTTTGTGATTATAGATATACACTATGAAACTACTATAGAGTATATTTGGTTGATTATCATATTTGTGGACGTAGAATAACAATTATGCGTTCCTTAGCTAGATTTCAGGACGTACACTACACACACATACACGCGCACTCATAAATGGCTGAGCATGTGTATACTCCGTAAGTACGGTCTTGAATTGAAAAATATCCAGACACAATTAATTGCTAACCATTGGCCAATTGATCATGATATTGTGCTGGGGTCAGTGAATT
Source organism: Trifolium fragiferum (assembly GCA_954870985.1). Lineage (NCBI taxonomy): Eukaryota > Viridiplantae > Streptophyta > Magnoliopsida > Fabales > Fabaceae > Trifolium > Trifolium fragiferum. The sequence continues at coordinate 13,565,325 of OX940792.1, forward strand.
AGAGACCAACTACAATGATAAATTTGATGGCATTCCATGATATCTGATATCCAATGAAAGGAAAGTGTAATTCCAGGATCCCTGTACTTTTCAAGATAAACTGAAATTTTTAAATTTTGATCCCTAGAAAGAGTTGTGGCTAAAGATAGTCAAAATTGAGTTATGTTTGAGTATATTTATTTGAAGTATGAAATCTTTATTCAATATATTTTCAGCATGGGGCATTTTTGCCAGATGCTACTTCAATATGTGATTTAATTTTGCGGTGTGGCTGATACTCTTACTCAGCGTGGCCTGACCTTGAGTTTTAGTTCTTTTCCCGCTTTATTCGATGATTCTTTAATCTTACGTAGTATCAAACTTGTTGCAGTCTTGGGGCTCATTGGCTGTTTTTTCTCGTAAATTAAGGGATATTATACTTGAAAACCCCTGGAATTTTTTTCTTGTGGTAGGAGTTTGATATTCTTATAAGGGATTTATACTATTTCTTTATCAGAATTGTTCTAATTAGTTAGCTTGTTCTAGCAGTATTGAGAACAAAGAGCCTTTATAGTGTAGTTTCCACTGTGCAATAATTTACTAATCTAATATGTATTTTTCCAATGAACTTGATAATGGAAAATGAAAGTAGATATGCTGTTACATAATGCAAAATTTAAGTTGATCCATGGCACATAAATTCCTTGTGCTCTTGGAGCTGCAAATTCTTATAATTTAACAGCCTAACATTTTTATATGTCGGGACCCGGTAATAGATGGGATTTGCTGCTGTTTTTGTTCTGTTCTTTTATTATTGGTCAAGTTTATATCTTTTTGCTGCGCGGATTCAACCGTGAATACATTTTCTAATATGTAGCTACTAGGGTTTGGATACTTGAAGTATTTTTGTCTACCAGAATTGATGTTTCTATTGTTGTAGGTGGGATATCGTTTGTCTCATTGCTAATGAGTACTTCAAAATCAGTGGTATGTACCGGTTATTCTATTCATCATAGTGTACATTCATTCTGCACTTTTCTATTTGTCACAGAAAGTGGCATAATTAATTTTTAATGGCCATTATGAAATAGTAAAATTATGTGCTGCAGACCTTTTTTTGACGCAAGCAAACTTAAAATATTTCATTCATAATAAAGGTAGCAATACAATCGGAAATATAATGAAATGTAATGCGAGAAGTGTGGGATAAAGCTACTCTTGCAAGAGCATGAGCGCTACTGTTTGCTTGCCGCCTAGTAAAGCCAACTAAGTAGTTGCTATGATTTGAAAGTAATAATTCTGCTGGCGGGGATTGCCAACGAGCCATCTGTTCATGCTGCTGCATTCCGGTTATACTCAACCTGTTAGGAGTAACCTGTGCGCGCAGCCTCAATACTCCCTGAGCACACACAATAATATGTTCCGGTGTCGAAGATTAAAAAAATTAATTTGATTTTAAAATAGATCGTCGTGAGGGTGATTTTGAAGGGCAATCATACCATCTTAGATGATGCTATTGACTTCAAACTGATGTTGTATTGGTTTTCTTTTGAATTTGAGAACCTTGATCAAAAGAGACTCCTAGTTTATTACTACAGAAATTCAAAATTAGAGTGTTTGAAACTAGTTAACTATAATTGAGTTATTTATTTGATCATGGTTCATGTAAAAATTTTAACTTTTTTATTTAAAATTATTTGCTATTTATAAAATTTAAAGTATTACAAAATAATTTAGAGAAAAAATAGTTTTACAAGGGTAATTTTGTCAATTAAATATGATATATATCTTATCATATCCATAACTATAGATAAAGAGGACTAATATTTTTGGGATGGCTTTTTATTTGGTCAAATTTACCCTTCATTTAAAATTCAAATATCCTATTTAATTAAACCACCTTATGTAACTGCACAAATCTCTCATTGTGAAAAGTAAAAGCACAACACATGAGATGAATCAAGAAATCGGTTACCATAATTTAAAAGCAAGGAAAAAACCCAAAGACAACCCAATCATATTTCTTATCCATGCTTCTTTCCACTTTTGGTTTTTCTTCTTATATTTGGTAAAACCTCTCATCCCATTTGTGTTTTGGTGATGGCATGAAATTAGAGGGATACAAAATGGAAAAGTATCATACGGCCAAATGAACAAAATGAAGAGAAACATATCAAGTTTGTTCACTTTACCACCATGCATATTCACTTCAATTTCTACTTTCTTCTTTATTCTTCTAAATCATTATTTTTCCTTATCCCGATGTTTCTCTCTCTCTCTCTCTCTCTCTCTCTCTCTCTCTTTTTCAATTTCAATTTTTGCATTTCAAATTTCTTTGCAATTTTTGTTACAGAATGAATGTTGGTTAAATTGATAAAAAGAAATTGACTCATATCATGTAAGGGTGTAAATTCAACTACTACAACCATCGTAAAAACCACTTTAGTAAACCACTTTAGTGGGCAATGTGTAATTGTGTTAATTTTCTTTGTTATTACTTTTTTGTGTGTCTCTTATGTTACATTGAAGCGGAAAATCAAGAGGAAGCATATAAAAGCGGAATATATAAACACGGGGAAATTATTGAAGTTTAGATGTTTGACACGTTTTTACTATTATATTTTGATGCGATAGACAACTTTTCAATGATATTCTTCTTCAAATATCCTCCCTTTTTTTTTGGCTTTGGAACATTTTATGGTTATTACAAAAATCAAACAGACTTCAGAACTTAATATCAAACTATTTTCTTTTTCATAGATTATATACCAATTTTTTATTTTTTATTTTGATAATTTGTTATCATGAATCAAATGGTAAAGTAAAAAGATGATTGTTAATGTGGTGAAAATATATGGTGTATGTATGAATCAAAGTTCCGATTCTCCGTTATTTAAATGTCATTCTATACGTTTACTGATCGCTCCTTTAATTATTTACTTCTTTTGTTGGCATGTTGGCAGATTCTCCAAACATGGTTTAATGATGACTATTGAAGACCTATGTTAAATTTTGGTTTTCTTCTAACTTTTGACATGACTTTGTTCATTGTGCAATGAAGCAAGAACTATGAGAAATAGAAAAATCTAACCAAATTATCAATATGATATTTTCAATTTAGAAGTTTAGATATTGTTGGTGACTGCGGGTTAAATAGGATTGGCAACACATGAGAAAGAGACAGAGAGACAATGGTAGCTGGAGTAATAAGAATATGGGGACACAATGATTTTGGTTAAAATAATTTTTTAAAAATGATTTTGGTTAATCTTCAACACATAAGTTAATAGAAAATGTGTATGCTATAACAGAAACCAGTACAATACTACAATCTATTGAAATGAAAGAATGATAGAAAAATGGAAGTGTATTATTAAAAACTTAGCAAAGTATGGACAAAAAATTTCTGCACAAAGGATCCCTCTTTATTGGAAGGCTTCTTAAATATGTTTATGCATCAAATCAGAATTTAGAATACGATTACTTACAAAATGGATTAACGTGGATATGAAGTCATAGAAAAACAAAAATAGGCAAGCAAGTACTAAAACAATACTAAAGAAGTGTGTAAACATGATGCTAACTGCATAAAACAAGTTCATTTAATTCAAACACAAGAGACATATTTTTACAAATGAAAGTTCATCAAAAAAGAAATACAGGGTACACTGCAACTCTCAAAGATGAAGGTTATCAAAATGTGATGATATAGGAAATACATGCAAAGCCCAATGTCTCTCTTTACTCTTATTTCATGTGTTGTTTTGATTTCTTTGCAATTTCATTTCTCCATCATTGAAGATTTATTCAATCCATATCCAACGAGTACTTACTAGAAACCTCTCATCCAATTGCCAACACTGCACACACTCATGTCATAATTTATAGGTTGGTCCTTTTTTTTTTTCAACGGGTATGTGATGAAGGGACACAAAGAAACTTATAGATCCTAATTAAATAAACTTAACATATAGAAAAGAAAGATATCATGAGAAAAATGCACTACAATGAAGATAAATTCACATCCGTCAATTTTATCCTCTTCTCTCTTTCTTAACTTTCATTTTTTCTTTATTTCAAAAATCAAATGGCTAAATAAATTTCAAATTTTTTTCCGCAAGGATCAAGCATGGATTCATTGGGAGCGGATATTGCTAGATAAGTCATTTTTTTATCACATTGCTTTTTATTTTCTCTATTTGAATTTTTTTATTTCTAATTATGATTTTTTTTCTTCTTTCTTTCATGTGTATATTAAATTTCTTTAATTATGTTAAAAAACTTTCTATTTACAATAGCTATTTTATCTTCAAAACTTTTTGTCCAATTTCAATTTCATTTATTGCATAAAATTTATTGCCGCCAATAGAGCAAAACAAATATATGCATTTTTCACTTTTTTTTTCATCTTTCATTTTCATGTTTACTAAAACTTGCAATAGTTAATCAAAATGCTAGCGTCACACAATTAAAGCTAAAATGGGGAAGCGGAGTGCCATTTTTTAGCACAGACAAGAGAAATGAGAGAAGAGAAAAATGGATGAAGAAGAATGTAAGAGGGAAGAGAGATGTTGCGGAAGACCCATGTCATAGGCTAGGAAAGGAAACAAGAAAAAGAAGAACGCAGTAGTAAAATAATTTTTATAATTAACAAATGATTTTGGTTGATTGACAATGTCATAATTTTTTTACACTATATATTAATCAAATATTTTACTATGGTTTAAAAACTAATTTTTCTCCTATTGTAGAATAATTTTTTTGTGAAATTGTCTTTGTTGCTAAGGAACAAACAAATGTATGACATTTTTTGTGAAATTGTCAAATAACCACTATTTATACGTCAGCATAACAAAAATTATAAATCACACAAACGGACACCGACGATAACAAAATAAAAAAGGCGGACTGGCGGACACGGGAGTGCCCGTCGTAATATTTTATTATAAGGTATATATAAAAAAATATAATATGAGTCTTCATGCTTTTTATTCTATATGTCGCAAACACATAATAAGGCAACTTATATCATATCTTATTATTATCTTGTTGTATATCATATGTTGTCAATATCATATCATACACACCAAACGATCCTAAATGCGTAGAATATTCTATTTATCATTATTTTTTTAATGTTTAAATTGTAAAAATTAAACAATAAATCATTATTTTATAAAAATAAAATTTGTCACTGAAATGTCAAAATAATAGCAAAAAATTTATTATATGATCTGGACATTTTAATAATTTTATTTGTAGAAAAGAATTGATTGATACTACCTCTGGTCTTATATTTAAGAAAAAATTTACTTTTTAAATTCATTGTCAAATTAATGTATCCAGACATTATTATAGTTTAAATACATCAATTCCACAATAAATCTAAAAAGTGAACATTTTCCTATATATAGAACTAGCATGAGCGCGGCGCCGTCTTGCATAGATCATAATTCATAGTGCTTGAAACAATCAATTGTTCAAAGTTTAAATCCATCACATTCGAATCACTTGTTGGAACCATATTTGTGTGAACATATTGATCCATTGCTTGAATAGCTTGCATTTCCATAGAGATATTTTTGATTTCTCATCGTGAATATTGCTTGCCTTTCCACCGTTCTTATTTGGTGGTGTGTAAGCATTGTGATACGTTGGATTCAATTAAATGGTATAATCGGTATTCGGTGGTATAATCGTGAATATTACTCGCCTTTCTACCGTTCTTACCACGGTTGTGTCTCGTTGGCCCCTTGTCTTTCAATCGCGTTCACTCTACGAATATGATCACAGTCTGACGGTGTCTTCTTCTCCAATAACAAATAGTTTCACTCAAGCTCTTGCTAACTCGTGTGTCGCTCCGTTTCCAAAGATGCATTCCCCTTGTATAAAGTGCATGAAATCAAATATTAGGAAGGTCTTGATGATTGTCAAAAAATCCTTTGTGGTCTGCTTATTCTTCCAAGGGGCTCAAATCCAATACGATTGGCTGAATTGAAAGCTAAGATCTCGAAGCTTTGGAAAAATAAGGCTACTTGGTTGATTGTCTCTCTTTAGGTAAAAAATGGTATTATGAGTTTGAATTTTCATCTTTGGAAGACGTTTATGCTTATTCAAATAAAATATGTTTTTTGGGCAGCTTTGGCTACCACACTATGGCAAATAGATTAAATTATCACCTGCCAAAATCCAATTACAACCAAAACCACATTACATTTTATTTAATGTAATCACTAAAATTAAAACTTCATCCCAAAAAGTGATTTAGGTAAAGTACTTTCATTTGAATCCCAAATGAAAGAAAACGATAATGAATTAAATCAACTAAATCTTTGAGTCTAAATGAAGAAATTTTTTTGATAGTAAATCTCATAAAAATGAAAGTTTGTAATTGGAATATCTGATTCTAGTGCTATTATTATTGCTGCTGCTTCTGATATTTCCAATCCATTGTTGTTATTTCCTGTTCCATTAGTAGTACCACTAGTAGTAGCATTATTGGTTGACTGTGAAGTGCCCATAATGGAAGTAAGAGCAGCACCAGGCCAAACATAAAAAAAATCTCTATCGCATTAATACATAATAAATTTTACAAAATATATAAAAAAAAGTACTTAAAAATTAATAAGAAATAATTTCTTCGAGCATTTTAAGATGCAAAATCATTGATAAGTCCATCAACATCAATGTCCGCTAACATATCTTTCTCAATTGACAAAGTTACCAAACCGTTCAATCTTTCTTGTGACATTGATGATCTCAAGTAGCATCAATGCACATAGACTTATATTGCAACTTTTTACTGACCATATTAATAGCAAATAAAATGTCGTACCAAATAATCATACCAAGCAAAAATTCAAAACTTTCTAGTGCATTAATCAAACTGCCCGCCTAATTATTCTTTAATAATCCTACTAATTATACCTAATCGTGTATTCTACCAATTGGGCCCTTTAATGATATTTTCTTTAATAATCCTACACATATTTCCTTGGCTTAATCATATTTTTTTTTCTTTTAAGTATTATTAATTTTATTTTTTTTATATTAGTAGGTAGGTATAAAAAAATTTGGGCCCCTTAAAATATTGGGCCTCAGGCCGTCGCACCCATTGCCTACCCTCAGGGCCGGGCCTGAGCAGCATGATAAGCAACGGTGAAATTGGGATCAACAGATTAAATATTTGTGTGATGTTTAGTACTACCATTTGAAAAAAACAATTTTCAAATGATAGTATTAGACGTCACTCAAATATTTAATGTTGCTATTGCTGTTGATCCAAATTTCACCGTTGCTTATCGTGCTGATCTTCTTCTATTATAGGCACTTCAATGCTACTATTAATAGTGCTATTAATGGAACACTGAAATTAAACCAAAACAATGGACATATCACAAGCAGCAACAATAATAATGGGACACACTAGAATAAGATATTCCAATTATAAAACTTCCATTTTTATGAGATTTATTGAATTTAGTATTCTTCATTTAGACTTAAAGATCCAGTTTATTTAATTCGTTGTCTTTTTTTTTCTTTTTCTTTTTTTTCATTTGGGATTCAAATGAAAGTACTCATACTCATTTGAGATGGTGATTTAATTTTAGTGGTCACCATTTAGAGGTGTAATTAGACCGGTTTAGATCGATTTTGAGTGAATCCAATATCCGAACCAATAAACTCTCGATTGGTTCGGTTTTTAGTGTTTTTTAAAAATATATCCGAACCAAATTCATCGGTTTGGTTCGAATATTTTAATCGATTTTTACTGTGCTTTTTTTTTTCTGATATATTTCATGCTATTTTTTTTCCACTCTTTTCCCATAAGTTCATCAGATACAAAATATATTTCTTTTTCTATAAGTTTAGTAAATACAAAATATTTTTTTTCATAAGTTGATCTAATAAATTCCCATTTATATAATGAATACATGTACTAATTGGTAGTTTAATTATATAACCAAAACATGTTTAAACCGTAGTAAAAAAATTAGGAAAATGCTAAACAGTGCCCCGGGGCACTAGTTAAGCATGTAAATATGGTAATTCTATCTCGAAACTTGTGCATTCAATGCATCGAGAATGTAAAAAGTTGTTTTATTAATATTAATTTTATCTTTTATTTCTATTTATAGTATGCTTAACAAATGTCTCGGGGGCACTGTTTAGCATGACCCAAAAAATTAGAATGAAAATCAGAAATCACAAACAAGTAGCAGAGTAACGTTTGAGAGTAAATCGAAACAAAAAATCAAAACAACACTTGATAGAGAGTTGTTTGCAACTATGACTATGAGAGATAGATAGTTTGAGAGTTTCTAAGTTAATGTTTGTAATGTGATGTGACTGTGAGTAGAGATGACTATGAGAGATAGTTTGAGAGTTTCTAAGTTAATGTTTGTAATGTGATGTGACTATGAGTAGAGAAGATTTTTTTCTTTTTTATAAGTAGTTGGCTTTTTTAATTTTTTAATAATAGATGAAAGTTTCTAATTTTATCTTTTTTAATTTTTTAATAAGTAGTTGGCTTTTTTAATAATAGATTTTTTTCTTTTTTATAAGTAGTTGGCTTTTTTCTTTGGTGAGACAACATAATATGATAAGCAGGGACTAAATTTTCATGCATAATTTTTTTTGGTAAAATTACACCGCAGGTCATGTATCTTATTTTATTTGTAATACTTTCATCATTTATCTTTTATTTGTTACACATTGGTCCTTTATCTTATTTTTTTATAACAGTCTAGTCATTTATCTTTTATTTGTAACATTTTAGTCCTTTAAAGAAGATGAAGATATGAAAGAATTGATGAAGATGATGAACATATTCATCAAAATTATGAGTTTTATTTAATTTTAGTAAAAATGAATCTTAAAAAATAAAACTCAGCATTTTTTTAATAAAAAAAGAGTAAAAAGATTTAGATTTTTGCTAATCACACCCCAAAAAAACTTAGTTACACCCCAAGTTGACTAAAATATCCTTAAATATAGTTAGTATACGTGTAATGTAAACTAAGTTTACAAAATGTTTATGTAAACTCAATTTACATAACTGAGTTTACTTAAGTTTGATGTAAACTGAATTAACGTGAACTTCTTAAACCTAGTGCAAATGTGAATTGACTTTACAGAAGGTTATGTAAACTGAGTTTACATATAATTTGAAGTCTATTTTAAAAGTACGTGAACTTATATTACATTACGATTTCACGTAAACATTTAATTTATATTAGATTTACCAATGATTGAAATAACAGAGAAACATGAAATCGCATGAAAAAGATAATACAAAGAATTGAAAAAGTATAAATTCACTAACCTATGAATAAAGTTTTAATGATATATCTTCAAAATTCAATCTTTTATTATGAATTTATGATTAATTACACATTAATGGAGTTTTTGAGTTTTGAGAGAAAACACTTTAATGGGGTCCGTGAGAAAGAGAGAGAAGCGTGAAACAAAATCATAAAAAGATGAGAAACAGTTTTAAAAAAATTTATATAAAGAAGGGCAATTTTGGTATTATGAATAAATTTTAATGAAAATTGGGTGTAACTAGATTTTTTTGAAATGTGACTAGCAAAAATCAAATATTTATATGTGAATGTCATAAAAAATAAAGGGTCAAAATGTTACTCCCTCCGTCCCTAATTATAAGCACTTTTACAAAAAAATTATTTGTCTCTAAATATAAGCCCCTTCTCAATTTTCAATGCACATTTATTATTACTTTTCCAAACATTACCCTACTTTGCATTGAAATACGAAAAGTCATAGACAAATACATCTTTTCACCAAGGACAATTTAGTAATTGTGATACCTAAAAAATACACATTAATTACACTACCAACTTTTCTTAATATGCGTGAAAAACTCCAAGGGGAGCTTATAATAAGGGACGGAGGGAGTATAAATAAAAAATAAAAGACTAGTATTACATATAAATAAGATAAATGATCAAAGTATTACAAAAAATAAGATAAAAGACATGTAGTGTAATTTTGCCAAAAAAATTTAAGACTAAAACATATAACATTTTTTATATATAAGAACCAAAAATATATTTAACTCTTATATTATTATTATTATTATTATTATTATTATTATTATTATTTAAGAATGAAAAAAGAGAAACAAGATATAGCCGTTGTGTGATTGACTTAAGTCTTACGCTAACATTACCCTCCAAATATTTATATATAAACCCGCCAATGTGTCCGAACGCACTAATTAATACTCTCTTCTCTTCACTCTCAATTCGTTTCATTTCGTTTCAACAAAGCTATTCTCTGTTCGTTCATTTCTTTCGATTCTGCATTTCTCTGTTCGTTCGTTTCGTTTCAACTGAGCTCTCTTCTTCTCCATTCGTTCAGATTCTGAAGCTTTTCATCACTCAGGTTTGCTTCTAATCCCAACTCCGTCAATTTAAAAATTTCATTTTTAGGGTTTCTCTTCACTCTCTCTGTTTCTAATTTTGGATTTACTTTTAGGGTTTTCTGAATCAATGATATGTTAATTTTGGGGCTTCATTTACTAATTAGGTTTATTGATTTTTACAGTATAATCATGGCTGCGAAGGTGACAAAATGGACGAGAACTGATCGAGTTATCCCTACAACGTGTTACTACTGGTTAAATGGAAGATGCAACCGAAATCCTTGTAGATTTCTTCACAGCGAAGCTCCATTGCCTTCTGCAGCTTCTCCTAGTGTCAACATTTCTGTAACTTGTAATGGAAGGAAGCGATGTTCCTTGTCCGAGTCTGAAAATTCTCTTCCTAAGCGTAAACTAAAGAGGCCGGTTTGGAATAGGATGAGTGGAGATAGTATTGGTAAGACAGAAGTTGTCGAGGCTGCTCAGGGTGGAGATAGTATTGGTAAGGCAGAAGTTGTCGAGGCTGCTAAGAGTGGAGATAGTATTGGTAAGACAGAAGTTGTCGAGGCTGCTAAGAGTGGAGATAGTATTGGTAAGGCAGAAGTTGTCGAGGCTGCTCAGAGTTCATTGCCTACTTTATGCAAATATTGGATCAATGGGAACTGTGTGCACGGTGATAAATGTAGGGATATACATTCTTGGTTTTCTGGTGACCGGTTATGTGCAGTTACAAATTTGGAAGGACACAAGAAACTTGTCACTGGAATTACACTTCCAGTTGGGACAAACAAACTTTGCTCTGGAAGTACCGATGGCACAGTTCGGATATGGGACTGTGATACTGGTCAGTGTGCTAATGTGATCAATCTTGGTGCTGAAGTCAACTCATTGATCAGCGAGGGCCCTTGGATTTTTGTTGGTCTATCGAATATTGTCAAGGTAAACGATGTTCTTATTTTAGTTGTAGACTAGATTTGTTTCATTGTACAGTCTTGTGTCTTTTATATAGGATCATTACATGTAAGCTGATTATGTGATTGTGGTTTTTGTGAAGGCATGGAATATTCAGACTGGTTCAGAGTATACTCTTGATGGACCTAACGGGCGAGTCCTTGCAATGAATTTTGGCAACGATACACTTTTAGCTGGTGCAGAGGTAACTACTAACAGAGTTTTTAATGGTTGTTATCTGAATAAATCGAACTTTTTAATCTGTATAGTAATGGAATGCTTTTTTTGTTCTCTTACTTTTGAAACAGTTGTTTTCTATAATCGATCAATTTATCTATAATTTCATTATTTTAACTGCAGGATGGTGTAATTTCTGCATGGAGAGGCAGTTCTGAAGCCAATTCCCCTTTTAAACTGGTTGCATCACTACGTAGCCACACTAAATCTGTTGTTTGCCTTAGTGTCGGATGCCTCAACAAGAAGCTTTTCTCGGGATCCATGGACCGCAGCATTAAGGTATTTTTATTGTCTATTTTGGAGGTTTCATTGTTTTCTTTTTCTTTCAAATTTATCTATTTTTGAAAAAGCTATATAAACTAATAGAGTTGTCTGATTTTGCTAAATATTATTTGTATTTCTCTTGTGTAATGCTGAAATTGAAATATCGATGTTTTTTCTTGTTTTTGTCATTGTATATCTTTGGTGGTTTACTGTTCCCTATGTTAGCTACATATTGTTTGAGATAGCAATTTATTATTGTTTCATGTATGCAGGTTTGGGATCTCGACACATTTGAGTGTACAATGACAGTCAATGGGCATACTGACACAGTCACATCCCTTATTTGTTGGGACAGCTTCTTATTATCAAGTTCATGGGATTGCACTATTAAGGTCTGGGCATCCAGTGAAGATAAAACTACTTTGGAAGAGGCATATTCTTACAATGTGGAAAACGTAAGTCCATAAGTTTTTTAATATTTGTCAAATATAATTTGTTTCTCTCTTTTTTTTTTCCTTTAGAAAACAAGTTGTTTTTTTTTTTGTCATGGTCACATAAGCTGTTATTTATTTTGATTATAGGGCGTTGTTGCACTTAATGGGATGACCGATGTAGAAGATAAGCCTATACTGTTTTGCTCTTGCCGAGACAGTTCAGTTCGTCTCTATGAACTACCATCGTAAGTAAACTTGCATCCATTTTATTGGTTTGTGATTTTGTGTAAATTTAATTTTGCTTCTGACCTGATGTCGTCTGCTTTTACAATTTACAGTTTTTCAGAGAGGGGTAGACTATTTGCTAGACAAGAAGTCAGATCAATTGAGAAAGGTCCCGGTGGACTTATCTTCACAGGAGATGGAACTGGTTTGGTGACTGTCTCCAAATGGTCGGAAGAAGCCAAGGTAGAAGCATCTTGAGTCATGAGCACCAACTACTCTGTTGATGTGATATGAGTGATTCTTTTAGGCAGGCAGGAGTATATGATCATTTATACAACACTAGAGTTAGAGAATCATGATCATTTGTATAGTTAGTCACACAAGTCAATTTATTTTTCCCTGATCATTGAGCAATTGATTGTAAAAGATGTATTATATATTGAATAAAACATTCCAATTCCATTTCTCTTTTATCTGCTAGTTCAAGTTTTTCATTCTTTTTATGTATATTGCTTTTAATTGAAAGCGTTTATCCATTGGAGCAGTTGTTTGAGCAATATCATATTATCCAAAAAAAATGAACTAATTGAAAGCTTTTAATTGTTACAATTGAATTAATGACTGTTAGGTATTGTCAGCTGTATCTTAGTCGCATACTTGTTAATTGGCTCTCAAGCTGCTAATGTAAATAGTAAAAATTCAAAAATTTCATCGACAAAAAGATTGTATAATCTATGAATAAATAGTAAAAGAAGACACAAACTGTTAAACGCACCGAATTATAACTATGAGATTAAATTGAAAATAAAAATAAAGATAAAAGACTATTTCCAAGTGCTAATTTAAGAGTTAAATTAATTAAAGACAAATTTGCTTTTATGTTTGACTAAATGCAAATAATTAGTCTCTTAATTAAGTCCTATGAATCCATGATTACTGCACATGCATGGTGGTATCTTTCCAATATTGTTCATGGCCTATAACTATAACCCATCCATCTATCTACCTTCAACCATCTTGGTAAATGATTTTTTTTAAAATAAACTACAAAACTTCCACTTATAATGTAAATCCGTTCAAATGATATTCAAACACTAAGGTACCAATATTATACATAAAACAGTATGCTACACATATATATAGTTTATACTAATATAACCACCACACTTGAAGAAGGTTACTCTACCATGAATATATAATGTAACAAGTCTTAAGAATAGTAGCATAGCCAAACAAAAAGAAACTAAAGCAAGATCCATCCAATTAATGTTAAGTTTCCTGCCAAATTCTTTGACATCCATATCAGCAAGATCTCCCTAATGCAGCATGACTCACAATTTGTATAATTTACATCTTCAATTCCCTTTAGCTCCTTCAAATGTGTTCCAATGGATTTTGAATCCCTACCCTAATGTCAAAGGAGTCATGAAATTCAACTCAGTTCATAGAACAGATTATATAAAATGAGACTAACAGATTAATTGAACATTCAAATCAAAGCAGAAAAGAGACAACAGTCAGTCAATAACTTTCCAGAATCAATATCAAACAATGCTTAATTTCACAACATGACTAAATTTCATAAAAGATATAGGCATCAGCAGAAAGCAATCACTTTTCAATTGGATTCGTCCCGCCTAAAATAATGGGTTATAAATTTCTTGGCCCGTTGAGCACGAGAGGCGAGAGCTTCAAAAAGTATGACACAAGAATCATATCAATGAAATTTAACTCAAGGCAAAACAATGAAAAGCAATGCAATTTAAATCTGCATATAACACAAATCTTACACAATTACTTGATGAGCAAGACACATTAACAAATAAATTAACTTATCACAAAAGTAAATCTGAAAACAAAAAAAAATAACTTACATTTCAGAGTTCAAACTCCAGCAAAGAACTTTAAAAATACTAGCAAACAAGGCATCCAAGACGCGATAAGAGTCCCTTAATAACATTTATACGATAGTGATGTGGTGCAGTTATCTTTCTCAATGAAGACCTTGAAAATACCAAGGGAACAATATTAACAAACACTTTATAACAGTACCCTAAATTGATATCTCTGAGTTGCGTGCAATTCTCAACCACATGTTTCACTCCCTTATCTGTGATATTGTTACAACTTTCTAGTAACAGTTGCAAAAGGCCAGGACAATTTTTTGAGATCGCATAAAGTGTTTCATCGTCAACATTTGTATATGACAAGTTCAACACCTTCAATTTAGGAACTTCAAAGTTCATTCCATGCAGCTTCACTCCTAAACAGCAGGATAAGTTCAAATGCCTAATATTACAACATTTCCTTAAAATTTGATCAATACCTTCTTCAGATATGCCATAGCAATTGTTCAAATCAAGCAGTTGCAAATTGGGGAAAATGGAAGCAAACATTTTGATGCTTTTATCTCTTAGGAATGAATTGCAAGCCAAATGAAGAGATTTTATCCGAGGGTTTACAACAATAGTTGTGTGTTCCATTATGATCTCACTAAGTGAAGGACAGTTTCTAACGAGTGCTAACAACGCTAAATTTGTGAGATTCACATTATGACTGAGGTTTATAGACACCAAACCACCAAGAAACAAAGACAACTTGACAACATGCTGATCATTTAGAAACACAGTTGTTTGAATATCTAAATGTTGTATAGATTGACACTTGGATAACAAAGAAAAGATTCCAACATAACTGTAGCCTAGGCAACTGTTTAGGACAAGCCTTCTCAAAGGAAGACCAGCCATTGCAACAGAGGTAAGCAACTCATCCGAGATGCGTGAAAATGACAAATCAATACTAGTTAAGCCCTTCAAACTCACCATCGAGTCAATAAAGTATGAACTAATGATGCTATTGCTTCCATCCGATCTACATCTAATGGATAGAGACCTCAAAGTTTGTCGTCTCTCGTGGATTGCAGAAGCAACGCCATGGTGAGTTAAGATTGAGCAATAATTAGACATGATAACTTCTTCAAGAAGTTCACAATTCTTACACAAGTGCAAAAGTGATGAGTCGTTAACATAGGTATGACTAGAGAGATTAATCTTGCGAAGTTTTAAAAGTGACGATGAAAGAGCATCTAAACCATCGAGGAAGCTTATGTGATTTTGATTTACAAACGCTTTGGGATTACTGAGGTCAAGTTCTTCGAGAAAAGGGAAACATTCAGCAATGAGAAACAAGTCAGTGCTATAGACAAACCCAATATTGGAACAAATGAGAGATGTCAAAGTAGTAATCTTTATGGAGAAAGCTTGCAACCCAATTGCGAGAATGATAGGTTGGTTGGAGATATTGAGCGATGTGAGGTTCAATCGGAAACAAGATATTTGGGAGAGAAGCGCGTTGAGGTCACCACGGAAACACGTGAGGTCGAGGGATGTGAGGTTGATGAACCTTTTGAAGAGGCGATGAATGAAAGGGCGTGTTGGAACGCAGATAGTGAGAGAGAATCGAAGACGGTTGGTGATAGAGAGAAACTGTTTTGAGACGACGGAGAGAGACTTCAAGTACCGGTGGTTGTGTTCACCATCGCCGTCGTTGAGAAAGGTGAAGATAGATTCCCAGCAATAATCTGGTAAATACAAATCTGCTTCTTCAACCATTGTGAAATAAACTATTGGGGAATTTTCGGTTAAATCCACTTACTCGTTAGTGTTCAACTTGATGGTTGAGAGGGGGAGTCTTTCGCGCGAGCAAATTTCTGCTTTCAAAGCTCTTTGGAAGTGTCCTGCCCCTTCTAAAGTTCAGGGATTCTCTTGGTTGCTCTTACATGATTGGATCCCTTCGAAAGTAAATCTTTTCCGGAGAAGAATCCTTCAACAAGTGGAGGACCGGGGCTGTGTGCTTTGCGGAAATTGTGAGGAGAATTCGGTCAACTTGTTTATCTACTGTGATTTCGCTATTTCTGTTTGGGAAAGGATTTCCAATTGGCTTGGCATATCTTGTGTTTCGCTCCTAAACTACTTCGCTGCGGTTTCCGGGAATAAGAAGACTAGACCAGGTCTGATTTTAATTTGGAATTCGGTTATTTGGGGGATTTGGAGGCATAGGAACAAGATAATTTTTAGGATGGCACCCGGGATGTTTTAGGCGTGGTTGATGAGATTAAAATTGCTTCCTGGAAGTGGTGGATTGGAAGATCGAATTCTTCTACTTTTCTGTTGTACGAATGGTATCAGGAACCGATGCTTTGTCTGTCGCGTTGATGCTTGGCTTATCCCTTTCGGCAGGCTGTTTTGGTTTTTCTTTTTCTGTTGCGTTGTTCTGCTACAGAGGGGTTTTCTGCTTTTTTCTTGTTTCTTAGCTTAGCTGCTCTTTATTTTTCCAGTCTGTTCTGGTTTGCTTCTTGACCTTTGGTGGTCTTTGTACTCCTTGTGCATTTGCCACTTAATAAAATTTTGCTGATTTAAAAAAAAAAAAAGAAGCTAGATTTTCAATAATATCAATGGAAATTTCGTTGCTGTGTTAGAAGAAGGATAGCTATGCTGATTCGCTATGCTCGAAAGAAACTCTTCATAGAACCGCACCGATCTACGAGAGGAGCTGATTGATGAGTAGGGTTGCGTGCCTCAGTAGCTAGGAAAGAGATCTGGTATACGATGGGGTTTTGCGTGCCTCAGTAGGAAAGAGATCTTGTATACGATGGGGGTTTGCGTGCCTCAGTAGGAAAGAGATCACCGGAGTATAGGACAAGTTCGCCTCTTTTTTTTCTTGCTGCCAGTAGCATCTTTGGCAAGCAAAAAACACTTAAAGAATACAATTCAAGTGTACCATCTTCTTTCTCATTTCAAGTAAAAGGTGCGGGAGGAAAGGAAAAAAACGAAGGGATCGTAATCGAACGAAGTTAGAGATTTTACTTTCCTGAACCAATTCTGGAAACTAAGAAATTCTTATTTTCTAAGAGCCAAGTGGGTTTCGGGTTCAGAAGCTAAACGGGTATCTCAAGGACTCCGATTAGAGGAGTCTTATTATCGGGAATAGGCCACTCCTAAAGGACATAATAAGTTAAGCCCAATAACTCGAGTTTGGAGAGTACATATATATATATATTATTGATCGGAGGCTTCAATTACATTAATGATACTTAATTGTTTTGGATCACAACAATTTCGCGTTTTATGAATTATAAACTTACATAGAAAAGATATCACTTCTAATAAACTTCAAAATCAGACCATCAACATATCTCTCACTATTCAAGTACATTAGTTTATCATAAATCACATCAACTTTCTATCAGCCAAGTTCAAGGAAAATGACATATTACACAATTACTATAAATTATAAACTAGTTAAAGTCGAACGAAATTGATGACTCACTGCTTCTATTTTACTAATCAAATCTGTGTGTTTAATGCTATCAGCTGCTTCCTCAACTTTGGCTGAAACAATGACCAAATTCTATTCTTCAAACTCTCGAGTAGCACGTTTGAGATCCTCCTGAACCTCATCTTCCAGCTCAAGTTGGCTATTACCCTGAAGAATTATAAGCATTAACAGATTGAACAATCGAAGAGATACCACTGAATCATAAATCATTAAAATGAAGACTTCAAGAAATGCATAACATATCACAATTCTTACACAAGATCAAAAGCCATGAGTCATTTATATAGGAATGACCAGAGAGGTTAACCTTGCGGAGCTTAGGAAGCGCCGTTGACATAACAGTTACCTCGTTACAATCTTCAATGAAGTCAGGGTAACTGAGGTCAAGTTCTTCAAGGAAAGGGAAACAAGCAAATATAAGAGTCATGTCCTCCTCATTATGGATAGAATATATGATGGAACAAATGAGAGACGTGAGGTTCAATCGGAAACAAGATATTTGAAGAGGTAATGAAGAAAAGAGCATGTTGGATCACAGATAGTGAGTGAGAATCGAATATGGTTGGATCACAGATAGTGAGTGAGAATCAAACTCAGTATTCCCCGGGTACGTCCACTTGAAAGGAGCTCCTTGCCACTTGAGCCCAAGCAACTTGATTAGGTACCAAAGTTCATATTTAAGAAACTGTCACCATCAATTTTAGAGTTTTTCTTTTTTACAAAAAAAAAAAAGAGTTGTTTTTTATTTTTATTTTTCAATTAGAATCAATGGTATTGATCACATTAGTTGCAAGTATCAAATATCAAAGATGTGAAAACAAACAATCCGGCATAAATGGTAAGTAGTATCAAATATCAATATCACAAGAAACAAATGAGAACCATGACATTTTAAAAGTTAAGAGACCAAATTGAAACTTAAAAATAAGATAAAGGATAAACAATATATATATTAGACTCAAAAGAAGCTGCAGCATAGAAAATTTAATTAATCTATTCATAATGAAGACACAGACAAAGACCATTGTTCACTAGACAAAAAACTTATCTCAGTTTTCTGATAGGTTAACATGTTCATACATAAACACAGAAACATGTTTCAAGAAATGAAACAACTTCTTAGAAAGAAAGATAGTCGGTGACAGTGGTACTAGTTTCAGTGTCACTGCTGCCACCACTTTTCTCACTGCATTCGGCAAAGGGTGCACTGTCTGGAACCGACATTGAAAGCTTTGTGTTTGGAATTTGACAATACGCTTTCTGAATGTCTGTTGAGGTTTCGGCAGAAGGGTAAGGCAACAAAGCAATGGTAACAGAAGAACTAATAGTAGAAGTTGTAGTAGTAGCAACGGCGGCGGCAGGAGGAGGTTCATCGTTTATAAAACGCCTTTTCGCACCTCTATGCATATGTGTTGCACAATATTTCTGACCAGTAAGAACCGCACTCTTGCACCGCCACTTCTTGCCATCTGTCCTTCGGCATCTGCCGGGTTCTGGTTCTATCGTTACAATGTTTCTGTTGTTGAGGTATGAATAATTGCAACCAGAAACTGAAATGACAACAGAAAATGAGCAACAAAAACTCTATCAGCTTTGTCATGAAAATTGAAAAGTTAATGATGTAATATTCGCATGCAAATAAGAGACTCATAAACTAATATTCTCGGTACTAACACGAAACGGTACTAAACAATCCCATTAGTCTTAAAATGAATATCAATATAAGCAAACCCCTCAATAAATTGAAATTGCATATTTTGCCAACAAATGATCCAAACTAGAGGAGCTAGCTCCTTTGGACTAAACATGAGATCAAGACAGTACCTCAAACAGCATAGCAATAAGGCCACATAAACAAAAACAAAAATATAGTTTCATGAATATAGACAGAACACTACTATTAAGAAATATTTGTGGGAAATGAGGTTTCATGAATATATGATACATGATGTGTCAGCATCCTACGTAGCACCGACACATGTCGTTATATTCCATTTTCTCAACGGGGGATTTATTTTATTTTGGGTTAACTATGTTTTTATTCCATACAAAATACCTTTGTATCGAGAATTTCATCATGTTTAGTCCTTCATTTGGTGATTTCAAGAACTAAATATGGATCGACATTTTCACCAAAATCACTAAATGAGGAACTAAGCATGGAAGGCCGACCACTAAACCGACAATCATCCAATTTTCGTAACCGCTGCCGACCTCTCCCCTCTGACCCTCAAATGACATCGTATCCGCTGTCAACCTCTATCCTTTGACCCTGAAATGACATCACCCTTGCTACCCCAATGCAAGACCGGCCACTTAGACTCCTTCAGCCCCACTACCCTAGCCTATTTACGGCCTGGTTGTCTATGGTACACAAACTCACACTGTGTAAAGTAAAACACACCTATGCAATCACCTAATCCCATGAAGAAAAAAAAACACCGAAATTTGTTGCAACACAGCCAATATTACCTTGAAGAACACTCTTTGGGGAGAAGCCTATTCCATTAGAGATGTTATTAATTCCACATGAATTGCTTCCCTTCGTACCGCTTTTAATACTCATGTTGTTGTTGATAGACATCTTGATCTGCTCATCTTGCTTGCATACATTAAGACGACTTCGTTCATCCGAAGTAAGTGATGCCATCATGCTGCTGAAACTAGTCATCTTAGATGCAACTGCAGGGGCAAGAATGGAGCAAGGAGTCACCACAGAGACATCAGAGCTTATGACATTTCTTGAACGATCACAAGCAGAAGATGTATTTACAATACAGAAGCTCCTCGATGGGGTGTATGAGAATGCGTCACTGTGTTGAATGACAGAAGGGTTTGGATTTGAAACAGCAGATTCAATGTTAGGGGCTAGTTTTGCATGTGACTTGCCATCGATACTAGGCTTTGTTTTTAAATTAGGAGAGTTAAGTTGAGATGTTTCCACAAGCTTTCTTGAACGATTTCGACCCCTATGCATGTGACGTTCGCAGTACTTCTGATTAGGTACTGTGTTCTTAGCACACCTCCATCTCTTTCCATCGGTTCTTCTACATCTATGTGGTTCTGTATCCACCATAGTCACGTGATCAGAACCTAGACGACCGAAATCTGCAATAGAAAGAAATGAACCAATAAAAAGGGAAAAAAGAACCATTATTATCTTCCATATTACAATTTCATAAACAAGAGACATTTTCAGCATCAAAATATTTGAAATGAACTATTACACTAATTAAATTTACTAGTAAGAATTTTGAGCATTTTCTGCAGACAATTCAAAACAAAATTAGCGCATAATGACTAACAAAAGAAATATGAAAATCATTCCAAGACAGAATCAATCACGAAATTACCTCTTCCTCTAATATCCAAACTTTAAAGGTTAAAATGTACCTATTTACATATAAACATGTATATTCATTTATTGGCTAATTTAAGGTTTTTCATTTAAACATGTATATTCATTGGTTGGCTAGTTTAAGGTTAAATATGTATATCTGTCATATATACATATTTTGTACTCATATTCATTTCATCAAAATTAACATGCTTAGTACGCAAACAAACGCAAAAAGAAGCATATCATGTGAGATATCAGATAATATCAGCTGAAAAAAATACTTGTAACTTAATCATAAAACACAATTGAATGAATGATCACTATCGAATAAAATAATCTTAATCATACAAGTTATATGTTAAGGAGCTATGTTATTTTGACACAAAATGAGACAATCTTCGACAACAATTTAGATGGTTAACACAATTTTGTTGGCATTAAGTGTGAGTGGTTAAGTCCCATATTGTCTATGAATAGGAAGAATGTTGGATATATAAGAGACCCACGAACCTAATGTTTTAAGGTTTTGGGTGGAGATGTGACATCTCTCCTGTTGTCCTAGAGCATTAGCCCGTTGTTGTTTCTCCTAAGGCTCTCCTTGACTCTCCCGACAAGTTCAAATTCACGGTAAATGGATAAAACAAGGTATTGCAAATGGATAAAACAAGGTATTGCAAATCATTAATCATGGACCGCAGTCCCTCCGGTCCTTTTTATAAGAGACACTTTATCTTTCTAAAGTCATTGAATAATTAAATGTACTATTTGGTTTCACTCCTTATATAAATTTATCAATGCAACCTCAAAACACACTCTTTCTAAAAAAACTGAAAAAGCATAAACAATTCATATTGTATAAAATTGAAAAGGGCATGATAAGAAATTAAAATGATTACAAACCTGACATATTAGTTGGAAATTGCAAAAGGTAATAAGGAAGAGGAAGGTTATAAGCAAAGTGATTAAAGATGAAAACTTGATGGTGAAGCTCACGCCTTTGAACTTGTGTGATCAAAGGGTTTTCTTCTTTCTCTTCCTTCACTACAACAACATTTTCAACCACACCATTCTCATCAATCTTCTTCTGGGGTCCACCTGCTATATTAAAATACACAAAATCTATAGTTTATAAAACAAATACTATAAAAAACAAGCATGTGATGAGTAAAAGGGAAGAGAGTGGAGTGAAACCAGATGTGTTGTTGTTGTTGTTGTGTGAAGAGGGAACAAGTTGAAGAGGTTTAACTTCCATTGTTGTGAACAAATAACATGAGGTTTTTCTTTTCCTAGAAAAATATGATGTAGAAAAAGGAGGTCTGAAAAGGTAGAGATTAGCTCAGAAGTGAGAGAAGATGAAGAAGGAAAAAAGCAGTAAAGAGGTGACAGAGGTTTCTGACAAAGCTTATACGTTTCAAAAGACTTTGTTACAGCAGTGACCAGACAGACATAATAGTCTCATGGTATTTGGACAAATTCAAAATAGACAATCGATAGACATTCTATTTATAATGTACGCAATTCAATATATAATAAAAAATTGAAAAATATATGGATAGTATAAATAAAAGTTGTCCGACAACTAAACGGTTGTCAAAATAAATTTTCTCGACATAATAATATGAGAAATGATATTCATATAACTTATTTATAGAGTGGTATTATTTGTACACCTAAAAAGTTGTCATTTTTTAGACAACTTTTATTTTCTTTGGTACCAAAAATAATAAAGTGAGAAAGGAGAGAGAGAGTGAGAATGTAATGAGAGTATGAGAGAGAGAGAGAGTTGTCAAAAGGTGTTAACTTTTTGGTTGTACAAATATCATTTCTCTTATTTATACAACAATACTTATAACTTTTGCAATTGTTGCTTTATACACCAAGTTAGAATAACAAAATTGTCATCCACCAATAAAGTTGTAAATATTATTGTATAAATAAATTGTATGAATATCATTTCTCTAATAATATCATAGTACTACCGGACAAGAATTGTGTGACTTTATTTTTATTTTTGAATCCATGGATTGAAATAAATCAATGTTGTATTATTTGGATTTTTACAAAATAACTATAGGATTAAATAAGATGGAATGAATTTTATTTCATATTATCATTTTATTTTTATTTTTGATTTATCCAATTTGGAAGATAATGGATCAAATGTTATTTTTTTCACTCCATCATAAATTATCCAAACAATTGAATGATATATTTATTTTATTTCGTTCTATTACATTCTACTTCATTCTAATCGGTCAAGATTCTCTTAATTTTTATCCTTTCCATTTTTGTCATTACTAATGTTTTGGGAATATAAATGCAATAATGTGACATTTGGTGAGTCCAATTATTTAATATATATTTAAAAACTATTCAAAATTATACTAGTAATGGTGTTAAGAATTATGGAATCATAGAGATGAATATCATATTCATAAGAGAGGTAGAGATCATAAGAATACTCATGAAATAATAGCTCATAAGAAATCGTATTGATTGATAAAAAGATGATAAAATGTGTGCATTAATATTTAAAGGACTCAATTAAAATTAACTAACTAATTGAACAAACTAACTATAACTAATTTATAATTAACTAACTAAAGAACACCAACAAACTCTAACTATCTTAACAAATGAAGAGAAAAATGAAGACAAAAAATGGAGAGATCCCAACTCGTTCTACTTCGCACCACTTCATTTCATTATATTTCATTAATTCAAACAAAGCCAGTTGTGAAAGGCAGACTAACTTTTACACTTAGATGGAGCCACGTGACATTAATCATATTGGTTACGTGACTTTATGGTGGGAGAGGCCCCGTGCTATTTGATCAATTTGGTGTGTGTGAAGATCAAACAGTCCATGATTATTTATTTAAAAAAATAAAAAACTAAACCCAAAAGATACGACCAACTATGAAAGATGGAGGACTTGGCATCAAGAGCCCTCAAACCACATTTAGTGAATTGGGAAGTGTGTTGTCTGCAAAAGAAAAAAAAAAGATGGAGGACTTGGCATCAAGAGCCCTCACCAAATGAATGAGGCATTTCTTATGAAAATTCTTTGGAACCTTATCAATATTCCTAATGACTTTTGGTGCAGAGTTATTTATAACAAGTATAGTAGAAATAAAGACCTTCGAACTAGTATAGCTTCTCAAGCTTATGACTCTCCCTTATGGAAAGCTTTAACAAGTATTTGGGATAAATTCCAGCAAAATATTGTTTGGCAGTTAGGCGATGGAAATTAAATAAACTTCTGGTTGGACAAGTGGATGCCAAATGGTAATGCACCGATTAACTCTAGCAACCAAACTATTGTTGATACTACCCTCAATATACATGATGTTCTAAACTCGGTTGGGGATTGGAACCAAAGTTTCTTGAGTGAGAATTTGACAACAAGCACGACTAATAAGATTTTAGTCATTCCCGCTCCTAGAGATTTGGATGGCCCAGATGAAATTGGGTGGGAGGAACAAACACGAGATAGTTCACTATCCAAAGTGCTTACAACATGCGACGTAGTCATATTCACGCTAAGTGGGAGGCCATTTGGAATCGGAAAGGATCACATAGAATTCAAACTTTTATGTGGATGATTGCTCATGAACGCATACTTACTAATTACTGAAGGAGCAAATGGGGCATTGGTATTTCTCCTTTATGTAACAAATGTGGAGCAGCAGATGAGACTGTCATCCATGTGTTACGAGATTGCACTAGTGCAACCCAGGTATGACTAAGATTAGTGCCTTCTAATTCCGTTTTTAACTTCTTTTCCTTATCATGCAGGGATTGGATATATTCAAGAATATTAGCAACAATCTTCGTGGAGTTTATGAAGTTGACAGTACATCGACTTTCATGGTAGCATGCTGGTACTTGTGGACCTAGAGAAACAAAGAAATTTTTGAAGACTTTCAACGTTCAACTGACCCTACTTATGTGGTTCCAAGATGGCTAAAGAGATTGAAGGTTGCTTCAACAATCAATGGAATTGTAATCAACATGACACTATTCATTGGGTGGAAAACACCTTCAGAGGGGTGGGTGAAGCTCAATTGTGACAGATCTCAAAATAATAATAGGGTAGGCCTTGCTGGCTGTGCTGGTTTGTTAAGGGACTCATATGGTAGATGGCTAAAGGGCTATTCACAAAAACTTGGAGATTGTGATGCTCTTCATGCGGAGATGTAGGGAATGTACTTGGGATTAGACCTAGTTCACCGGGAATCATAAAACTCCATGTTGAAAGTGACTCGAAAGTTCTGATTGATATGGTGACAAAGAAAAATAACTTCAATGAAAACATATCCACTTTAGTGCGTCGTATCAGACAGCTTCTAAAATTGAATTGGCAAGTTCATTTGTCTCACACTTGGCGTGGAAACCGAAGCGATGATTGGCTAGTTAATTTCAGCTACACCTTAAGTTCTTTCGATGTTCATTTTCTCGAGGTTCCTCCTAGGGAGCTGCAGAGTCTTCTTTTTGATGATGTCTCCGGAGTTTGCATGCCTAGGAATGTCCGTCCAGCTTTATAGTTTCTTTTCTCTTGGGCTTCGGCCTTTTTTTTACCAAAAAAATAAAAATAAAAATACGACCAACTTCCTTCTCTGCTTAAGGTGCACTGTCCACCGCCTCCATGTCGCCTGACCAACAGCCACATTCGCCCGTCGGTGTCGAAATGCTTTAAGAACTTAATTGAAACGCAGGTTTTGTTGTGTGGCTGAAGTTGAAAATCCTTGTTTCCGTGTTTTATCTTAGTGTTACGACGCAACACAACCATCGAGCTTGTTACTACTTACATTAGTGCATACAAAACAAACCTTGTTATGTTATACCCAGCTTCAAAATTCCTCAATGTCCACGATAAACCATCACTACGATTATTATTAATATTCAAAACTTGTTCCAAACTATTCCACTCACTCAAACACCAACATGAACACCAACTGTTCGACAATATTCCCCACCCAAAAGCTTTCTCAGTTAACCGTTCCATGCTCAATTTCTTGCACAACAACCTTCCCTTTCAAGCTCTTTCCATATTCAAGAAACACTCCCACTTTAATTTCCTACAAAATATCGACGAGGTAACACTTGCCTTGTCGTTCAAGGCTTGTTGTGGAGAGTTCAATTTGGGTTCCCAAATTCATGGATTTGCTGTAGCTACCGGGTTTGTTTCCCGTGTTACTGTGTCCAATTCGTTGATGAAAATGTACTGCAAAGCTGGGTTTTTTAAATGTGCTTTGCGTGTTTTCGAGAGTTTGAGTTGTCCTGATATTGTTTCTTGGAATACTATTCTTTCTGGGTTTGATAAGAGTGTTGATGCTTTGAATTTTGCATGTTATATGCATTTAAATGGGATAGTTTTTGACCCTGTGACGTATACTACTGCTCTTTCTTTTTGCTGGGATAGGGAATGGGATGATTTTGGGGTTTTATTTGGGTTGCAATTGCATTCTCTTGTTGTTAAATGTGGATTTGGTAGTGAAGTTTTTATAGGGAACGCACTTGTGACAATGTATTCAAGGTGGGGGGGATTAGATGAGGCTCGGAGAGTGTTTGATGAAATGCCTATTAGGGATTTGGTTTCTTGGAATGCAATGCTTTCGGGGTACGCTCAAGAGGGGGAATGTTATGGATTGGAAGCTGTTTTGTTGTTTGTCAACATGGTAAGACAAGGTATGTTTCTTGACCATGTTTCGTTTACGGGTGCGGTTTCTGCTTGTGGTTACATCAGAAACTTGGAGTTAGGGAAACAGATTCATGGTTTGGCTCAAAAATTGGGTTATGGAACACATGTTGCAGTTTGCAATGTTTTGATTTCGACTTATTCAAAATGTAAGGTTCTTAGAGATGCGAAGGCGGTTTTTCAGGTCATGAGTAGTCGAAATGTAGTGTCTTGGACAACAATGATTTCCATTGACGAAGAGAATGTGGTGTCTCTGTTTAATGCTATGAGAGTTGATCGTGTGTATCCAAACGATGTCACCTTTATAGGATTATTGCATGCTATAACAATCAAGAATATGGTGACAGAAGGTCTAATGGTTCATGGGTTATGTATAAAAAGCTGCTTTTCATCAGAACAAAATGTCTCTAATAGCCTAATTACCATGTATGCTGAGTTTAAGTCAATTCAAGAATCAAAGAAGATTTTTGAGGAGCTTAATTATCGAGGAACAATATCATGGAATGCATTAATTTCAGGGTATGCTCAAAATGGCTTGTGTAAAGAAGCTTTCCTTACATTTTTGTCTTCAATACAGGAGATAAAACCCAACCAATACACATTTGGTAGTGTGTTAAATGCCATTGCTGCAGCTGAGGATCTATCTTTAAAACACGGGCAACGGTGCCATTCTCACTTGATTAAACTTGGTTTAAACACTGACCCATTTGTTGCAGGGGCTCTGCTTGACATGTATGGCAAGCGTGGAAACATTAGCGAGTCTGAAAGAGTATTCAACGAGACACCCGAAAAAACCCAGTTTTCTTGGACAGGAATGATATCTGCCTATGCCTGCCATGGAGATTATGTGTCAGTGATGAGTTTATATAAGGAAATGGAGACGGAAGGAAGCAATCCTGACTCCATCACTTTCCTTTCTGTTTTGTCTGCATGCTGTAGAAAGGGAATGGTTGATGTAGGCCATAGAATATTTGACTCTATGGTAAAAAACCATTCAATTGAACCATCCCCTGAGCATTATTCAATTATAGTGGACATGCTGGGCCGTGTGGGACGGCTAGATGAGGCGGAAGAATTGATGCATCAGATTCCAGGAGGACCTGGACTGTCAGTGTTGCAAAGCTTGCTTGGGTCTTGTAGATTACACGGGAACATGGAGATGGCAGAGAGGGTTTTTGAGAGTTTAATACAAATGGACACTGAAAGTTCAGGTCCATATGTGTTGATGGCAAACTTATATGCTGAGAAAGGGATGTGGGAGAAAGTTGCTGTAGTGCGAAAAACAATGAGAGGGAAAAGAGTAAAGAAGGAAGTGGGATTTAGTTGGGTGGATGTTGCTAGTGTTGATTCCTTGCATTTGCATGGTTTCTCATCTGGGGATAAGTCACACCCAGAGTCTGAGACTATTTGTAAAATGGCAGAGTTTCTAGGATTGCAAATGATATTTTCAAAAGAGAGTAGAGTGGAGGAAGGTGATTGGTATCAAGAATTTGAACTGATGGCCACGGGTAGCTAATGTAATCATGTTCATTCAAAAAGAAAATCACGTGATGGGTTGTGTTCAATTTGTATGCTAAATGGGGAATTTTAGAGAGAAAGGGAAGGAGATGGGGACTTTGTTGAAAGAATTCTTTCAAAGCCCTTATCTTTTGAATTTTGGAGTTTCCCCAAATTGAGGGTTTTTTGGCTGTGTACCCTCATTTCATTCAACTACCAAAGCTACAATTTTGCAATATAGTTCAGAGTTGTAAACCCCAACTTCTTTCCCCCCTCTCTACCCGGTCTTTTTCTCGCTCGATCTCAAAGGACAATTAGATTTGCAATTTTTTTCATCAGCACAAACGTTTGTGAATAGCTTGTTTTGATTGAGGTATTTCCTCATTCGGTCTTTTTGATTTCATGTCTTCATTATTGCTGAATTGATTAATTTGGTCTTTCTATCCGCTTTTAATCATTCAATTCAAGTCATTTGTTTTTGTTTTTACTTTGAATCATTCAATAATCTAGTAAATTTTAAATGTATTTGTGTTGTTTGTTTGGATTCATGGTTGATTCCTTGGGAATTTTAAATGTCTTTTGTTTGTTAGCTTCTGTGATTTTATCATTTTTAAAGAAAGTATCAATTTTGTCATTAATTACCTAGTGGGTTGTCCTTACTCCTTAGCATTTGAAAAATGTCATTCCATGTTCCGACGTTTAACTATCTATCTTGTCAAAGGTCATTTTGCTGTAATTGAAATATTTAAGTATCTTACTCTGATACTTGAGATTTATTTAATTATCTATTTGTGATCATTTTTAGTTAACCTTATAGTAGTTATATTTAAGTATCTTATTGCGATTTTTTTTTGTTTATGGTGTGGACTGGGGACCTGCATAAACATAATGGGACATTTCTTGTGACTTGCTTTATGGATCAACTATATGGATTCTTTTTCATCAGATTACTGTAGTAGTTAATTTGTTGCGGTTTTGCGTGTTCCAGCGCAATGCAAGGGGAATATTGTCAATGGCTAACAGTGGTCCAAATACTAATGGAAGTCAGTTCTTCATCAGTTATGCTAAAGAGCCACATTTGAATGGACTATATACTGTGTTTGGAAGAGTAATTCATGGATTTGAAGTTCTTGATCTCATGGAAAAGGTATCTTCATTGTCTCCTAATGTTAATTTTTATTTTCTTAAAAATTGAGTTGAAGCTCAAAGTGAACCTCAGACTTATAGGCTATGTTTGCATATTATTTTCATACAACACCCCCGGCCCCCAAAGAAAAGGATGAAAGAGTGGGCTGTTCAGTGTCGGATGAAATGGACTCTAACACGTTTCATTCTTTTTAGTATGATTTTAACAGTCCAATAATGGATTCTATTGTGATTACGTTCTAGTTTTCACCACATTTCTTTCATTTCCATAAATCTAAGCATAACCTTGTCGACACAATGAAAAAGGTCTACATTTTTCTACAATGTTATATTTGTGCATTTTGTTGTCACCACTTACTAATATACAGTTAAATGCCTCATCTAGAGTTCACGCGCAACATGCACTCACATACACTCTAAAATTAATTTTTGTTTTGCAGACTCCAACAGGGCAGGGGATCGGCCACTTGCAGAGATAAGGCTCAACCGTGTAACTATGCATTCTAATCCACTTGCTGGTTAGACTGATCTCTACAATTCGTGTAAAATTGAAGTTTCTATTTCCCATAACAATATAGATCTAACTTCTAAGTAGAGGTCAAAGAGAACTCTTACATTCTGAATTGAGTAATTGAGTCAAAGAGTACTTGGTCTACTGTCTTTTGATTTAAAGATTCATTTTGGTAAAATAGTAAATAAAATGTACATGGAACATATTTGAGACAAAATTGTATTATGGCACAAGTTACTGCAGTTGATGTGACCATAATTCCAGTTGTGTTGCAATTGTGAAAATGTTAGGTTCATTCATAATCATGATTATAAACCGTTTTTAAACCTTTGCTTTCCCTTTACATTATTTCTTTCATGTTAGCTTTATTTCTCTTGTCACATTTGTGTTGACTCAAGTTCTTTCTAAGAGACAATCTTCTTGGAGGTCACATGTGGGACTTCTATTCCCCACTGACCTGATGTGCATATTCCTACATGCTCTTTCATTACGGTTATGATACACCAAAATAGTCCGACATGCTTGTTAATTAAGGCTAAAGGTAGTTTATATACAACACTCACACCTTTCAAACCACTGAAGCGTTTTTTCTACAACGGACAAAATTGTGACGGTTTAACCTTCAAAGCGGACAATCTCTCAAAAATGTGGACTTGAGAAGGAACAATTACTATATTAATGATCAGCTGATGAACATTACATACATTCTCAATGTGAGATCTTGTGTTGGGGAATACAACAATAATTTGAACAATTTTGGTAGAATTTTGGATCATAGAAGTATGCTGGTTTTCGAATGGGAAAATTGTTACCAGGGAAACAACTCTTCAATATGTTTATGCTAAAATCATTTCAAACGGTTAAATATACTTGTAATAATATTAATATTATTATCATACTTATAATATTTTCAACTGGATAAACATGAAAATTTGAAGGAAAAATTGCTATTTGCTGTAACATTTTAAGACATATTTTTATATTGAGTTTCTTTAATAATATGTGCCCTTGGATCACACATTAGTTTTCTACTAAATACAATTACACGAGAAAGATGTGTGTGTCGCTAATTGAAACATAAGACAAATATTTATTTATGTTTTTGGTCAAGTAGTCTAACAATTAGAAAATTCGTTTTAAGCTGAATAAGTGAAGTGTTCGAGATTCGAATTTTAATCTCTGCACATATAATATGATGTCTCTATCAATTACACACTACACTTATGGATACCAAAACAAATGTTTTTATTGAACTATAAAATGAGAAGTTATGGTGTGTTATTATACATAAATAAAAACCATCGATTGCAACATTTAATACAGTATAAATATATTGCTAGGTCAGACGTCATGATCCGAGTTTGAACTTGAGATCTCACAGTTGTGTGTGAGTTTAATTTCAGTGGATTACAACTTCATCTAAGACAAAAAAAATTACATTAAAGTTTGTACAGAAATTTTTTTATGCTTA
Organism: Trifolium fragiferum; assembly: GCA_954870985.1. Classification (NCBI taxonomy): domain Eukaryota; kingdom Viridiplantae; phylum Streptophyta; class Magnoliopsida; order Fabales; family Fabaceae; genus Trifolium; species Trifolium fragiferum. Next base: position 13,596,802 of record OX940792.1, read on the forward strand.
TCTTTTTTCCCCCTCCCATATCCATCTTGTTAAACACGCACGCGCAAACACAAACGAAAGGAACGCAGAAACAGAGCACCACTGCCCTGAGCACCACCGCACCGCACCACGATCGCACTACCGCCACCACCATGTCGTTCCCACCACCCCACTTCTTAGGTTAAGGTATCAATCTCAATTGCAAAACCCTTTTCCTCTCTCAAATTTTGTCTTTGTAAAATTGATATGAATTTGTTATTGGTTTGTTGTGTTTCAGTTTGTTCTTGAATGTTGTTGTTCAATGCTCTTCCTTTTCTTCCTTATTGTATTGTTGTTATGTTGTTTGTTTCTATTCTAGGGTTGGTGTTGAACTCTGTTAGTTTTTATTAGTTTTGTTAAATTGGTTAAACTCTAATCTGTTTGCTAAGGGTTTGTTTCTACATTCTAATTTTATTGTTGTTTATATTTTTTGATTGTTACTTTGTTATTGTTTCTATCATAATACTTATTGTTATTGTTTGTTGATTTGCATCAGAAAATTGAAATGAAATTTGGAAAAATTGACTTTTTTAACTTCAAATTTGATGTATAATTTCTTTTTTGAACTACCCAACACAGGAACTCCAAGATATTTTCCAATATCACTAGTTTCTTTAAAACTAAATATTTGAATTAATTTTGCTCTCAATGTTTTTGCCTTCTCACTCATTATCTTGCCTTGCCTTCTCACTCGTTTTGATTATGGTTGATTGTCATTCCTTGATAGATGAAGGACATAATATCATCCGATATGCACATCAACAATATTAAGAAATGGACACTAGATGATGATGTCAAAGGAAAAGTTGAAGATATGGGTTTTCAGATCTTGGTCAAGCTCCACGAGGAGTTGCATAAACTACAAGGGAGTTTTAATTTACCCAAAGATTTTCTAAGCGCTCTCATGAGAAAATATGATGTAAAAGCTAACTGTTTTAGATTTCAGAATGGGGTATATTTAGATTTTGGGCTGGAGGACATCTTTTACATCACTGGACTTCTCATTAATGGGATGCCGATGTCGGGAATAATACCCGAAGATGTTGCACAAATCCTGAAAAATCATTTAGCTTTGGAAAATACTATTGCAAAAAATATGCTTATCGTTGAATAAAAAAAATTGAAAAGTGGAGTTCATCTAGGAAAACTTTTAAAGCACTTTAAGAAATCTACAGCGGGGGTTGAGATAAGAGCAAAGGCTTTCGTATTTTACTGTTTAACAACTTTTTTGCTTCCTAGTCTGTCAAGGACCGGTCAACCACATTATCTACCTCTTTTGGGTGATGTGGTCAAAAAATATGCTTGGGGAGCAATAGTGTTAGCCAATATTAAGAATCAACTAGTTAACCAAAAAGGAAAAACAAATATTTGTATATTTGTTGTTTTTCTTTAGCTTTGTTTGTATTTGCAATGGAACGTTTTCCTTCCTTAGTGCGGAGAATAAAACCAACTATTTGTCCGGTGGATTAAAGAAATCCACAAATATTTCAAGCCAGGTAAGAGAAAAGATGAACAGTTGGGAAACACCTTTGACAATATGACGCTGAATCAAATCAATTGGAGTCCATACGATCCTATGAGGCTGCAAATGACTGAAAAGTTTGAGGATCGGCTGCTTTTAAGATATGCGGTGGTAACATGTATCAACTTTTATACGATACACATGGTTCTTCCCGACATATGCTATAGGCAGCTGGGGCTAGAAGCAGATGAGGTGGGATATGTTAAGATTCCAACAGAGAGGAAATTTGTCAAACCATCTGTTCATAAAGGCATGGATCTCAGATGCTATGGTGGTTATGACACCCGGAAGAAAAAGAAGGAATATAACTACGTAGAGTTCAATAAAATGTGGGACGACAGATTCAAATGCTTAGTTATAAATGGTCATTTTTCTTCTGTTGCAGTTCTTTGTGGTGCAAAAACTGAGGTATTGAAATATTTAATTTTTTTTTCTAAATTTGACAGACCATTATTTCCAGAGTCTACGACTGAGCTGGAGGTGGAAGACATTAAGATTATAATTGTTTTAATAATTGGCAGGGGAGTGGAGGGAAAAGACATGAAGACTATATGGAAGTTGAGCTTACAGAGTCCACAGCTGAGGAGGTTGTTTATCCAGAGGAGGAGGTTACTTATCCAAAGGGGGACCCTGATGCTGTTACCATTACGAAGAGATATATTACACTTCTAGAGCCAGGGAAATTCGTCAATGACAATATCATTGACTTTTATATCAAGTAAGTATCATTGACTTTTATGGTTTTATCAATGGAATCCATCGGAAAGTAACAATTTCCCACATTTTAATGAACTCTGCGTAGTTATATTCCTTCTTTTTCTTCCCGGTGTCATAACCACCATAACATCTGAGATTCATGCCTTTATGAACAGATGGTTTGACCAATTTCCTCTCTGTTGGAATCTTAATAGATCCCACCTCATCTGCTTCTAGCCCCAGCTGCCTATAGCATATGTCAGGGCGAACCATGTGTATCGTTTAAAAGTTGATACATGGTACCACCGCATATCTTAAAAGCAGCCGATCCTTAAACTTTTCAGTCATTTGCAGCCTCATAGGATCGTATGGACTCCAATTGATTTGATTCAGCGTCATCTTGTCAAAGGTGTTTTCCAACTGTTCATCTTTTCTCATATCTGGCTTGAAATATTTGTGGATTTCTTCAATCCACCGGACAGATAAGGGGAATCCAGTTGGTTTTATTCTCCGCACTAAGGAAGGAAAACGTTCCATTGCAAATACAAACAAAGCTAAAGAAAAACAACAAATATACAAATATTTGTTTTTCCTTTTTGGTTAACTAGTTGATTCTTAATATTGGCTAACACTATTGCTCCCCAAGCATATTTTTTGACCTCATCACCCAAAAGAGGTAGATAATGTGGTTGACCGGTCCTTGACAGACTAGGAAGCAAAAAAGTTGTTAAACAGTAAAATACGAAAGTCTTTGCTCTTATCTCAACTCCCACTGTAGATTTCTTAAAGTGCTTTAAAAGTTTTCCTAGAAGAACTCCACTTTTCAATTTTTTTTTCTTTCTATTCAACGATAAGCATATTTTTTGCAACAGTATTTTCCAAAGCTAAATGATTTTCCAAGATTTGTACAACATCTTCGGATATTATTCATGACACCGGCATCCCATTGATGGGAACACCGGCATCCCATTGATGGGAAGTCCAGTGATGTAAAAGATGTCCTCCAGCCCAAAATCTAAATCTACCCCATTCTGAAATCTAAAACAGTCAGCTTGTACATCATATTTTCTCATGAGAGCGCTTAGAAAATCTAAGGGTAAATTAAAACTCCCTTGTAGTTTATGCAACTCCTCATGGAGCTTGACCAATAGCTGAAAATCCATATCTTCAACTTTTCGTTTGACATCATCATCTAGTGTCCATTTCTTAATATTGTTGATGTACATATCAGATGATATTATGTCCTTCATATATATCAAGGAATGACAATCAACCATAATCAAAATGAGTGAGAAGACAAGGCAAGGCAAGATAATGAGTGAGAAGGCAAAAACATTCTTTTATTGAGAGCAAAATTAATTCAAATATCTAGTTTTAAAGAAACTAGTGATATTAGAAAATATCTTGGAGTTCTTGTGTTGGGCAGTTCAAAAAAGAAATTATACATCAAATTGAAGTTAAAAAAGCCAATTTTTTCAAATTTCATTTCAATTTTCTGCTGCAAATCAACAAACAATAACAATAAGTATTATGATAGAAACATTGACAAAGTAACAATAAAAAATAGAAACAACAATAAAATTAGAATTTAGAAACAAACCCTTAACAAACATATTAGAGTTTAACCAATTTAACAAAACTAATAAAAACTAACAGAGTTCAACACCAACCCTAGAATAGAAACAAACCACATAACAACAATACAATAAGGAAGAAAAGAAAGAGCATTGAACAACACCATTCAAGAACAAACTGAAACACAACAAACCAATAACAAATTCATATCAATTTTACAAAGACAAAATTTGAGAGAGCAAAAGGGTTTTGCAATTGAGATTGATACCTTAACCTAAAAAGTGAGGTGGTGTGGTGGTGTGGTCGGTGGTAGCGGTAGTGCGATCGTGCTGCGGTGTGGTGGTGCTCAGGGCGGTGGTGCTCTGTTTCTGCCTTCCTTTCGTTTGTGTTTGTGTTTGCGCGTGCGTGTTTAGCAAGATGGATATGGGAGGGGACAAAAAGATAAGCAGGGATATTATAGTCATTTCTCACTATAAAAAAATTTGTTTTTCTTTCCAGCCCAACAGCTCCTCCGCCCCTGACGCCAAGCATCATAAACCTCGTCGTCCAGAAGAATCTAGAAGCTAGCTAGCCTTCATTTGATTCTCACAATCAAATCCTCCAATGGTATGTACTATGTAGCAACTCTTCTCTTCTCTTTTCTTCTCAATCTCTTTTCCTTAATCACTCACTTTTTTTCTTTCAATTTTGTTTTCAGTCTGTTACTCTTCACACAAACCTAGGTGACATCAAATGCGAAATCTTCTGCGACGAAGTCCCTAAAACCTCCGAGGTACTCTTCGTTTATGCTTTAAATTGCAAATTAAGTGTTTATCATCATAACCGCTTATGCTTTAAGTTGCAAATTAAGTTGTTTATCCAAACAAAGTTTATATCTCATCATATAGACATTTGAATAGATATTTTAGATACAAAATATAACAAATTGGTCTCGTGGCGAGATTAAATTGGATGTCACTTTGGATGTATAGTCATTAAACTCTTTTGATTAACTTGGAAATGAAAATGTTTTCTTTTACTTTTTTTCTTCTTTCAATTTTATTAATTGTTTTTTATTGAACCGGAAATAAGTTAATCTAATTACTCGATTATGCTATGAAGTTAATCTAATAACTTTATAATTGTGTTACTTCATTGTCTTTACTTTAAAATGTCATATTTTTATTGGTAATGTATATTACGATTCATAATAAGGTTTGGTTCACGATTGGGAAAATAGGTCTTCTGATTCACGAAGCCACTTCATAAAATAATGATTTAATAACCATGCTTGGTTAAACTAAAATAGTGATTGTGAACGAAGCCACTGCATCTATTATTCAATTTTACCCTGTTAAAGCATGTCATTATTGCTCTTTTCTCTTGTTTCCATTGGTCGTTCTATATCGAAGACTGCTGTAACTAACCGTTCAACATTCTTGTCTAAATGTTTTTCAACACAGAACTTTTTAGCATTGTGTGCAAGTGGTTACTATGATGGGACTATATTTCACCGCAATATTAAAGGTTTTATGATTCAAGGTGGAGATCCAACTGGTACTGGCAAAGGGGGGAATAGTATATGGGGCAAGAAATTCAACGACGAGATAAGAGAATCATTGAAGGTGAGTTTATCCGCCACGCCAATTACTATTAAGCCATGTTTTCAGGGTTATGGCTGCTTTGTGTAGTGTTTCTAAGGCATGTTAGATGAGGGGAAAAAAAATACTGTATGGCATGTTTGATGTATTTTAAAAACAAATGAAATAGGACTTAGGTTTTACATAGTATATTTAGTTCTACTAAAAAGGATGGATAGAATAGAAGAAGACAGAACATAAAGGGTTACTGAATAGTAAGATATTGAGGCGCTATAGCACTATGGCATAATGGAATTTGAATGAGTCGCTATTGTTCCGTGATACATTATTTAGTACAAAATGTTGTCAAATAGTGGCTTTAGTAGCTCGCTCTATAGTAGTACTGTTGCATGACGGAATTTAAACAAACCACTATTTTTCGCTATCAGCAATTGACAACACTGTATTCTATTCGCTTTTGTCCATCAGCCAAATGCTACCTTTGGCCGTCTGTTATACTTCTTAATCAATGCCAATATCAGAACTTTGAAATCTGGGTTTATACACATAGTTTCTATTGGATAAATGTCACTTTTGTTAGCATTGCATTAAGATATACTGATATCAAGATGATCCAATTGAAAAACACCTTTGCATTCAAAATGGCTTTTTAAATGACTCCAAGCTATTTGATTGTTTTTTCTATAACTGAAATTAAAAAGTACTCAAAGAATTCTCTTATTCGCACTGTATAATTTAGGGGTATTTCTTACACCTTTTAACTCCATAAACTTAAGAGATATTATAATTTTTCAAGAAAATATAAATTTAGTCATAACCTAGTGGGTTGTCTTGTCTTTACTCAACATTTGAAAAATGCCGTTTCAAGTTCCAATGCTTAATTATCCATCTGATCACAGATCAATTTGCTGTAATCTTCGAGTAGTTATATTTAGGTATCTTATTGCGATTATTTTTAGTTTATGGTGTGGACTGGGGACCGGCAAAAGCATAATGGGAAATTTCTTTTGACATGCTTTATGGAGTAACTATATACATTTTTTTTATCTGATTACTGTGGTAGTTAATTGGTTGCGTTTTTGCGTGTTCCAGCACAATGCAAGGGGAATATTGTCAATGGCTAACAGTGGTCCAAATACTAATGGAAGTCAGTTCTTCATCAGTTATGCAAAACAGCCACATTTGAATGGACTATATACTGTGTTTGGAAGAGTAATTCATGGATTTGAAGTTCTTGATCTCATGGAAAAGGTATCTTCATTATCTCCTAATGTTAATTTTTTTAATGATTGGGTTGAAGCTCAAGGTGACCTCAGACTATAGGCTATGTTTGCATATTTTCTCAACGAAGAGGGGAATGATATCACAAGGATTAGATGGATTCCGTCATGTTTCATTCCTTTTCATGTCATTTTCAACAATAAAACAAGGATCCTATTGTGATTATGTTCTATTTCGCCACATTTCATTAATTTCCATCCATCTAAACATAGTCTTGGCAACCCAATGATGGTCTACATTGATTTTCAATGTTGTATTTTTGCATTTTGTTACCAATATACACTTAAACGCCTCATCTATAATTCACACATAACATACACCAACACACAACATTAAATATCTGATAATTTTTGTTGTTGTGCAGACTCCAACAGGGGCAGGTGATCGACCACTTGCAGAGATAAGGCTCAACCGTGTAACGATGCATTCTAACCCACTTGCTGGTTAGACTGGTCTCTATAGTTCATGTAAAATTGAAGTTTCTATTTCCTAAAACAATAGATCTAACTTCTAATTAGAGGTCAAAGAGAATTCTTACATTCTGAATCGAGTACTTGATCATATTATTGTCTTCAGATTTAAAGATTCATTTTGGTAAAATAGTAAAATGTACATGGAACATATTTGAGGCAAATTTTTGTGTGATGGCACAAGTTACTGTAGTTTGCCAGCATGGATACTCCTTTTGTCTTGGATCTCTTGTTAATCACATTTTTAATGGATGGTTTGTCACCTTCAAGGGATTAACGGTTGATGTGGCCATAACAGCGGTCGTGTTGCAATTGCAAAAATGTCAGGTTCATAATCTGTTTTTAAAACCTTTGCTATCTTTGCTTTCCCTTTACATTATTTCTTTCATCTTAGACATGGCTTTAAAATTGGAGATCTAGCTTCCTTGTGTCTGTAATTTATATATTTTTTGCTCATATTTGTGAGGCTACCAAGTTGGGTAAGAAAAACAGAGTCAAACGTTTCAACATTAAAAATCACTTATTCAACTCTATCAAGGGGGTCAAAACTCAAAAACCACCTTATGCTCTCTTTTGTTTGAGTCTCAACAATTGCAAGTGAAAAATATTGATTAAGATATGTATGCAAGTATAGAGGAAAACTTTGATGTTTGGAGTAGCGGAATCATTAAAAATTGTGCCAAGGATATAAAAGAAGTTTCTCTTCCATATCATCCTTCATCTTCACACATTCTACATTTGTATCAATGTTTGTTTATGTCTAAAATTTACTTTTGCCAAATGTTTAACAATATTTTCACACAAAATGTAAAAGATCTATTACAGAATTGAGTGAAACAACATACATTTGGAAGATATAAAAAGGTCATGTAGCACCAACATTTCAAAATGAAAGTGTTTTGGTGTTTGTAATATTATTCCACAGTATAAAACAACACACACCGTAAATTAAAATAAGACATTATGAATGATATTACAAAATCAATATCAAACGACTATGATAAAATCATCATCCTCAAGAACTTGAACATCTTTTTCTCCAACAAAATGTTCTCTACCCAGTTCTTTCACCAAATTCACAAACCCTATCCTTTGTTCCTTAGATAGAGGTACATATGGTAGCCTAAAAACTGGCTTAATAACCCCAAGTTGAGCAAGAGCAGTGTTCAAAGCAATAGGGCTTGGCTCTATAAAAAGCCAATCAAACAAAGGCATAAGCTTTGAATTAAGTGTTGGATTCTTACCCTCAAACATAAGTTCCCTCATTAAACCAGGAACCAAATTGCTTGCCACAGATTGAACTCCAACAGCACCACAATCCCATCTAGCTTCATGGACTGGTCCATCAACTCCCCACACAACAATTCCTTTATCAGTATACATTTTCACCCTCTCACTTCCCATGGTCTCTTTGATGCCAACAAAATTATGGTTTTGAGCCAATATTTCAACCACACTAGGAGGAATATCTTGATTAGTTCTTGCAGGTACATTGTATATAATGAGAGGTCCTATAGGAAGCAAACTATTATAATGAGCAACTAAACCTTTCATTGAGGTTTTTCCATAGTAAGGGTTTATATGAAGTGCAGCATCCATTCCAACAGCGAAACCTCGCTCGGTTGCGTTAATCGCTTCTTTTGTGCAGTTGCTTCCTGCATTACCAATAACTTTAACTTTGTCGCCGAAACAGTGGACCGTGTGAGCAATTAGCATTATTTGTTCATCCCATGTCATTAATTGGCCTTCACCAGTTGAACCAGCAACAAGAATACCTTCAACACCATTTGCAATTTGTGTGTTCACCAAGTTATCATATGCTTCAAGATCAAAACTTCCGCTAGGTAAGTACGGAGTCTTAATCGCGGTGACTAATCGTAGACTCCGTATGTCCTCAATGGATGTCCTGTAAACATAGTACACAAAACTTATTCTCATTATACCACATAATTGTATGTTTAGTTTGGCGGGGAGAAAAATTAATATTGATAGAATTGATTTTGTGAAATTGATTCTTCTAAACATTGATTTAAAGATAAAGTGATTTATGTTTAGATATATTCACGCAAAAGTGACTTGAACAAAAAATTCAAGTGTAAAAATCAATTATAGAATCAGAAACTATGATTTCTAACTTTAAGTAGAATCAATTCTGGAAGCAGAATCAATTCTACTTTTGAAAAACCAAACAAGTCAGAATCAATTATACATCTCTAGAATCAATTAGAGGAAGAAACCGGAGAATAAAAAGAGAAAACTTGATTATATTTTTCATTGATTTCAATCATAAAGCAATAAACTCTTATATAAGGGTGTGCATACTCATAATAAAATAACCACCACAACTACATAATAAACTACTTAGTAACTAACTAATAAAATATACCTAAAGTACCCTTTTAGAATAAATTAATTAAAGCATTATTTTCTTATCTAAGTAATCATATCAATATATTAAAAACTAATATGTAAAAGTGATTAATTACTATAGTAAAATTGATATTTTCTTTGTATTTTTAAAATTGATTTTTATTATAACTTAATTAAAAATAGTAAAATTTATTTCAAATTCATATTTTTATAAATTAAAAGAGTGATTTTAAACTTCAATAACTTAAATTTCATGTTAGAGATTTTAACTTAATAATTTTTTTATTTTTTTTTCAAAAAAATCTCTCAAAATAGCTATTTAAAATAGGTTCATATACAAATCAATATGCTTAATTATTTGGGGTTTGTATAGGGAGTAACAAAGGAAGAACAAACATTATATATATTAATAAGATAAGTTACAACAAAGAAAATTAAACAAATAGAGTAAACGGAAGAAAAAATAAACGAAGAGATTATTATTAATTTGATCATTATATGAAAAAATGTTAACCTGCGATTGAAGTTGCTGGTGATAGGAGTGGAAAACGGTAAATTGGAACCTTTCGACATAGTCACCGAATCAAAGACACTATTGAAGTTACAGAAAACAACTTTGGTTTGAATGAAAGGAATATTAAATAAATAGACAAACAATACAAAGAAATACAGTGACGATCAGTCACCAACTAACGAAACAAAGACCAAAAACAAATAATTCATTTGTCCGTCTTTGACCAATGTAATTAATAGTTGATAGGTTATTGCCGTCCATTACAATGGCTAATGTTATTCTATTTCAATTATTATATTGATCGATTATTTGTAAAAAGTTTATTTGGACATCTACTTCGTGAAATGGTTCATGGAGGTTTGTTGCCTAATGCAACGATATCGAGTTCGTAAGAATAAAAAATTATATTTCCTTTTTTATTTATTTTGCTGATTGACTCATATTGTGAAATTCCTTGTTGCATAAATAGTGAACTTATGTTCATTGATTTTTAGACTTTATTTGGATTTATTTGTTTTTTAATTTATGCGAAATAACTTATATAAATAAATTAGTTTTATGTATTATTATAAATTTTTTAAGGTAGTTTATAATAAAACAACTTATAAAAACAATATTTTTATAAATAAAAACTTCTGAATCAACATAAAATTTTATTTATTTTTATAAATTAAATAATAAGCCAAAATCTAAATAGGGTAGAGAATCCTTGCAAGTACAGCCGGCTATGTAAGGTTGGTCACATGTGATTGTCTTTTTGTTTTTGTTGTGTTTAGTGGATTGGATCAAATTAGGGATGACGGGTAAGCTCAAACTCGTGGTGTTCATCCGCACTCACATTAAAGTCAACGGGTAAAACTTGAATTGATTGGGTTTGAATTTGAGTTTGGGTGACACGCGATATTTTGGATGCGGGTTTGAGATGAAACCCGAAACTACACCCACTTATATATTAAATTACCTAATTTCTCTTTAAGTATATACAAGTGTAAAAATAGAAATCTTAATTTTAATTTTAATATTTTTGGAAGACCTTAATTTTAATTGTAGTTTAATTTTTTAAAAGTCTTGAAGACTGTTACGATATTGTTGTTGGAAAGTTGTAATTTTAATTGTAATGTTACCATGTTTCAATGTTGCTGGAATGCTTGTGTTTCAATTGTAGACCTTAATTTTAATTTAATTGAGAGACCTCGATGGAATTTCAATGTTATTGTATTTTTTGCTACGGGTTCGGATTTGGGTGGAAAAATCCGAACCCAATGGGGTGTGGACGTGGGTGTTAATTTGCTACCCGAATAGACTTTGGGTTCGGGTTTGGGTGATACCTGATATTTCGGGTGTGGGTTTGGGTAGTGTAAAACCCGCCCCCGTTGCCATCCCTAGATCAAATGTAGACTTTTTTTTAAGAGGACAAATGTATAGATTTGCCATTTTGGGATTTGGATCCTTTCCAATTTTCTCTCATGTTTTCTCTTCTTTTTCTTGATTTAAGAGATGATTTTCTCTCTTTTACCAACTCTTAGATCAAGAAAAAGAAGAGAAAACATGAGAGAAAATTGAAGAGGATTCAAATCCCTTGTGCCACTCTACACTTTTTTTTGGCGTCCTATTATTTTATCAAAATACATCTATCTATTATTTAAATAGCGGATATCTCAAAAATATCCTACAATTATAATGTCCGCTACTTAAGTAGCAGAATATATTTTTTAAATTTTCTCATGTTTATAATATTTGCTACTTAAGTAGCAAAAATGTAAAATAAAAAATGTGTAGGACAGCAAAAGTAATTTTTTTATAGACTTTAGAGCATATGTTCTTGTTATGGACCTCAGAGCATCGTTAAAACAACTTAAGTGTAAATATATGTTTAATATGTGAAATTTATTGTGGTTAATGATAATTTGTTGAATATTAAAAGTAGGATTAAATATATCTTTTGTCTGTTTAAATATATCAAATATTATTTTTAGTTCTTATAAAAATTTCTTTCCCTATTTTTTTTTTCTTTCAAAAATTCGGGTATCATATTTTAGATGACAATTTTTTAAAACATGTCATTATTAAGACCTAAAAATACAATTAGTTTAATAATTTATCTATTTAGTCTTTAATTTTTGTTATTTTATCTAAAACTTCAAATTAATGATTTGTTGTTTTTTTAAAAAAGATTAAATTATTAAAGTAAAGATTAAATAGTTAAATAATCTAGCTAATGATATTTTAAGGTCTTAATAATGCTATATTTTAAAAAAAAAGTCATTTAAAACATGATATTTGAACTTTTGAAAAAAAAAGTAGGGACTAAAATTAAAATCTAGAACTTTTGAAGTAAAAATAGTTGAATTACAGTCATTAAGTCTCAAGTGGCTTGAATTTAGTCGATTTAAGGTTGCGAAGTCTCTCATATAGACTAACAATAGTTGAATTATGATTATTAGATCTCAAGTGGCGTGAATTTAGTCGAATTGGGGTTGCGAAGACTCTCAGTTAGACTAACAATAGCCGAATTGCGGTTATTAATTAGATCTCAAGTGGCGTGAGTTTAGTCGAGTTAGGGTGAAGAAGAATCTCAGTTAGACTAACAATAGTTGAATTAGGATTATTAGGTCACAAGTGGCGTGAGTTTAGTCGAGTTAGAGTTGTAAATACTTTCAGTTGTTAGACTAACAATAGTTGAATTAGGACTATTATGTTTCGAGTGGCTTGAGTTTAGTCGACTTAGGATTGCGAAGACTCTCAGTTAGACTAACAATAGTTGAATTACAGTTATTAGGTCTCAAGTGGCTTGAGTTTAGTCGAGTTAGGGCTGCGAAGGCTCTTAGTTAAACGAACAACAGTTGAATTATGATTATTAGGTCTTAAGTGGTGTGAGTTTAGTCGAGTTAGGGTGACAAATATTTAAATGTCTATAATTTACTTTGGCCATATATTTAAACAATATTTTCACACAAAATATATAAGCAAATCTATTATAGAACTGAGTGAAACTTACATGATCTGATATTTTAACGTCATGTAGCACCGACACTTTAAAAAGAAAGTGTACTACATATTTGTAATATTATTCCATAGTATAAAACAACACACATCGTAAGTTAAAAAAAGACATTACAAATGACATTACTAAATCAATATCGATCGACTATGATAAAATCACCATCCTCAAGAATTTGAACATCTTTTTCTCCAATAAAATGTTGTCTACCCATTTCTTTCACCAAATTTACAAACCCTACCCTTTGTTCCCTAGACAGAGGTACATAAGGGAGTCTGAAAACAGGCTTAATAACCCCAAGTTGAGCAAGAGCAGTGTTCAAAGCAATAGGGCTTGGCTCTATAACAAGCCACTTAAACAAAGGTATAAGTTTTGAATGAAGTGTTGGATTCTTACCCTCAAACATAAGTTCCCTCATTAAACCAGGAACCAAATTGCTTGCTACAGATTGAACTCCAACAGCACCACAATCCCATTTAGCTTCATGGCATATTGTATCAACTCCCCATACAACAATTCCTTTATCAGTATACATTTTCACCCTCTCACTTCCCATGGTCTCTTTGATGCCAACAAAATTATGGTTTTGAGCCAATATTTCAACCACACTAGGAGGAATATCTTGATTAGATCTTGCAGGTACATTGTATAAAATGACAGGTCCTATAGCAAGCAAACTGTTATAATGAGCAACTAAACCTTTCATTGAGGTTTTTCCATAGTAAGGGTTTATATGAAGTGCAGCATCCATTCCAACGGCGAAACCTCGCTCGGTTGCGTTAATCGCTTCTTTTGTGCAGTTGCTTCCGGCGTTGCCGATAACCTTAACTTTGTCGCCGAAAGAGTTCACTGTGTGTGCTATAAGCATTATTTGTTCATCCCATGTCATTAATTGGCCTTCACCAGTTGAACCAGCAACAAGAATACCTTCAACACCATTTGCAATTTGTATGTTCACCAAGTTATCATATGCTTCAAGATCAAATCTTCCACTAGGTAAGTATGGAGTCTTAATCGCGGTGACTAATTGCAGACTACGAACGTCCTCAATGGATGTCCTGTAAATACAATACACAAAACTTATTCTCATTATACCACATAATCTATTGAATTTAACAGGAGCATGAATTCAATCATATCCAAGCTTACAATATGTGTTTCTGGAGAAAGAAATATTGAATCCATTAAATTAAAAATACCAAAATTTGTGAAGATATATGATACGACCCAATTCGAGTAGGAATCATACCCAAGAATTTAGAGGAAGAAACAGAATTATATTTTTCATTGATTTCTATTATAAAGCAATACAATCTTATATAAGCATGTGCTTGTTCAAAAAAATCTTATATAAGCATGTGCTTACTCATAATAAAATAACCACCCAACTACACAATAAAACTATTTAGTAATTCCATAGCTATAGCTATTAAGGAAGAATTTTTTACACAAAAAATACAAGAATCAAAATTTTAAAGAATGATGTCATTTAATCTTCTTCTTTTGTGAAAATCATGGATGGTGGTGGATGTAATCAAGTGTGGATATTTATTCTTGCAATTTTTCTTTTTAAATTTTTTTACTAAAAAACTTTTCCCCTACTAACTAGACTTCAAATTGGTGATTGATAGTTTTCGTAGTCACGGGAAAGACTTTATAGAGTTTGGTGCTATTATTCAAGATTGTAATTTTTTTTTTATGTACACTCTAGTGTAGAGTTTGTCGTAAGGAGACAAATAAATGAAATTGCTCATGTCCTTACTACGTCGGCCCCATCTTTAATTAGTGTCGAAATTCTAATTAATATCTCAAATTGTATTGAACACATTTTAATTAATGAAATATTATAAGCACTTTGTCAATCAAAAAAATAAAATAAAAATATACCTAAAATACCCTTTTGGAATAAATTTATTAAAACATTATTTTCTTATCTTAATAATCCTATCAATCAATATATTAAAAACTATGTTAAGGTATGATCTGTTTGTTGAGTGTTTTTCTTTTTTTAATTTATTTTTAAAATTGATTTTGATTATAACATTAAAAATAGTAAAATTTATTTCAAATTCATACTTTTATAAATTAAAAGAGTGATTTTGAAATTCATTGACTTAAATTTAATGTTAGAGATTTTATAATAAAAATCGTATTTCTTATACAAACCAATATGCTTAATTTTTTTTGGGGTTGTAAATGGAGTAACAAAAGGAAGAACAAACATTTTATTAATAAGATACAACAAATTAATAAATTATGCAAATAAAGTAAACGGAAGAAATGTTAAGATTTTGAAGTTGATGGTAAAATAGAGAAGATTCTCTGTAAGAGTTTAAAAAGTTTGAGAGAAAATAGAAATTGTAAGATTTCATTTTGATAAAAGATAATAAAAAATAGTATAACGGTGACTCTCATATAGAGCAATTTGAGGTTAACTAACTAAACCACCCAATAAGTAACTCTAACAAATTAATAACCAACCAATGGAAAATTTAACTCACTAATGGAAGCTTGCTTACTATCTAAAATCTTAAAAAGAAACAATAAACGAAGAGATTATTATATATTAATTTGATTATTATGAAAAAATGTTAACCTGCGATTGAAGTTGCTGGTGATAGAGGTAGAAAACGGTAATTTGGAACCTTTCAACATAGTCACTCACTGAATCAAAGACACAATAATTGAAGTTCCGGAAAACAACTTTGGTTTGAATAAAAAGGTGAATGGAATATTAAATAGACAAACAATACAAAGAAACAATGATCGGTCACACTAACTAACAAAACAAAGACCAAAATGAATATTGCCTCTTACGATGGCTATTGCCTCCTACGATGGCTAATACTCCCTCTGGTTCAATTTTATCTACATTCATCGGAAAAAATAACGTATTTAGATAATAATATTGTCTAAATATATTATTTTTGCAAGAAATTTAAAAAGATAAAATTTGTTTAAATGTATATAAAATTAGAGGAATCGAGTCCTTAATATAAGAAATCTTTTGAAATTTTTTTTAGTCCCTAATATAAGAAAAAGCACTACATCTAATATTTATTTTATGTAAATGTTATTTTTACCACTCTTTATTGTTTCGCTTTATTTATGGTTTCAAATACACTTCACACATGACGTGTGTAGATGGAAATGCAAAATGCACAAACTGTTTGTTCCAATTGCAAAATGCTGCAAACTTTGTCTTCATCGCAAGAAAATGGGTCACTTTATATACATATACACGTGTACATGCAAGTAAAGCGTGTCAATTTTGTTTCTTTTTCTATGTGAGAAAAATTATTTGATTATAAGGGTATATTTGACAATTAGGTGTAAAAATTACAACAATGAATTTGTTTCTTGGTATTGGTATTTTTTGTTTTCTTTTTCTCTTATATTTGTTACTGAAGGGAGTATTAAGAATAAAATGTTAAATATCCCCCTGCAATTTCAAAGTTCGTCAATTACTCTTTTGCAATTTCGAAATAAGCAAATACCCTCTATAATTGTAAAATGTCAATCAAATATCCCTCTCTGTAACAATAAATTCTCGTTGATCGAACTTGAGCCGAGATATTTCAATTTTTCGAGCTGCAGATTACGTAAAGAAGTCATCATCTCGTTGATCACAATTAAATGTTTCTATTAACTGGCATAGAAGGTATATATTTCATTTTTTCGAGCTGCAGATTACGTAAAGAAGCCGCCATCTCGTTGATCGAACTCGAGCCGAGAGATTTACTCAACGACTGAGCCATCAGAGACATCAACGGGGACGGCGACTCCAGTAAAGTGGTCGAAACAGGAGAATACATGAACGGTAAGAGGGGGGGAGGGTATTTGATTGACGTTTTACAATTACAAGGGGGCTATTTGTTTATTTCGAAATTGCAGGGAGATATTTGACGGATTTTAAAATT
Source organism: Trifolium fragiferum (assembly GCA_954870985.1). Taxonomy (NCBI): domain Eukaryota; kingdom Viridiplantae; phylum Streptophyta; class Magnoliopsida; order Fabales; family Fabaceae; genus Trifolium; species Trifolium fragiferum. The sequence goes on from OX940792.1 coordinate 13,613,749, forward strand.
GCAGGGGGTATTTGGCATTTCACTCATTTTTTATATCATTTGTAAAAAGTTTGTTGCCCGGTGCAACAAGATCAAGTTGGTAAGAAAAAAAAAATTATATATCTTCCCTTTTTTATTTATTTTGATGATTGAAGATCAAGTAGCAAAATTTCTTATCGCATAACTAGGGCTGGAAATGAGTCGAGCTGAGTCGAACTCATCTGAGCTCGACTCGGCTCGCTAGGAATTGGTTCAGCTCAAAACTCAGCTCAAGTTCGGAACGAACTCTTTTCTCAGCTCGAGTTTGGCTCGTTTAAAGTTAACGAATAGTTCGGCTCAGCTCATTAAGTTCAACTCATTAAGTCAAATCATATGATTTTAAAGTCAATTTTTTTGTCAAAATTTAATCTATAACCTTTTAAACAAATTTTTTTTTTTAAATAAACTAGTTTTAAGACCTGTGCATTCGCACGGGTCTATTGACTTTTATTTATAAAATATTTCTAAAATATAAGTGATATCATGTATCAAAAAATATAAAAATAATAAGTGACGTCATTCTTTTATTTTTTTGTAAAAGTTACTAAATTAAGTAATTTTTTTCATTAAAGCAATTGTCCCGTGTATGATTTTTGTGTAACAAACTATAATTAATAATAACAAATATTTATTATTCAATTCATTTTTTTTTATTAAAGCAATTGTCCCGTGTATTATTAAATTATTTTTATTAAAACAATTGTCCCGTGTATTATTATAATATATATTCATCAATAATATATTCATCAACAATTGTTCCGTGTATTATTATAATATATTATTTAATTCGTTTATTTATTAAAGTAATTGTCCCGTGTAAGATTAATTTTTTTTATTAAAACAATTGTCGTGTGTGTTACTATAATATATATTTACCCCGTAATTTATTATAATATATATTCATCAATAATACACTTCTCCTATATTTTTTATATAAGAGTAAACAAAAATAGAGTAGATTTTTTTTTTTTTTTTTTATAATGAATATAGAGTATAATTTAACTATTATATAGCAAAATAGTAAATTGAAAAATATAATTTATTTTTTTATGAAATAGAAGATTTGAAATATTTTTAATAATTTATTAGGACAAATTAATATTTTTAGTATTAATATCTTTAATATATTTGGCCTGTTTGAATTTGGCTTATTTTTAAGCTTATGAAAATACTTTATGATTATAATTTATAAATAATCTTTTATGTCATTTTATAAGTTTTTTTTACGCATGTTAATTCATAAGTTTTCACTGGCAAAAATTATATCTTTATAAACTGTTTTCATAAACTACATTAAAAAAAACTTATATTTTGCATAAGTAATTTTGCATAAGATCGTAAATAAGTTAATCCAAACGGGTCCATTGTGTTTTTGTTTTTATGTTCTTTTATTTTTGTTCTGGTAAAAATAATAGGGGGGTGAGTCCAAGTATATTAATGTGGAATAATGATACTAGGATCTTGTATTTACCAAAAAGTTGAACCCTTTACAATGAGCTCTCCTCCTCTATTTATAGAGGAAGGGTTACAATCAGAAAATATCTATAAACTGCCCCACTCCTCTCCATGGAGGTCATGGGAGGTTTTAACTAGCGAACTTATGTTCATCGATTTATCATACCGTAAATTCATATTCCTTTTTCTCAATAAAATATTTATTAAAAATCACTTTTTTTAATTTTGTAGTTGTTAGATTAGTTCTCTTAAAAAAAGAAGTTATCAAGTATAGTTAGTTTAATTTAAGATACAATAAAGGGTTAAAAATGTTTTTTATCCTTATAAAATTGGCAAATTTTAGTTTTCATCACTACAAAGAAAAATCACATGTTTTTATCTTCAAAATAAATTTTGATTTTTTTTTTTAAAATTCCGAATGTACAAAATTTTGACATATTTTCTAAATATAATATGAATGTATATAAGTTTAATATAATATAGACATATCTTAAAGATAAAAGAATCATAACATTAAAATGAACATAATTAATTATTAAAATTTAAAAATAAAATAGAAAACTCCTAAAAATGAAAACATGATTTTCTATATATGGATGAAAATAAAAATTCCAAAAAAATATATGCAATATTAAGATAAATAATACGTACTATGAGGTAATATTCATTTTGGCCTTTCTTGTTAGTTGGTGACTAGTCATTCCTTTCTTTATACTGTTTGCTTACTGTTATTATTCCAAAGTTTGTTTTCTGGAACTTCAATCGTGTCTTTGATTCAGTGACTATGTTGAAAGGTTATTGTTGTAGTAGCTCCTTCTTGAGAGGTTCCAATTTATCATTTTCCACCTCTACCAACTTCAATAGCAGGTTAATATTTTTTCATAATAATCAAATTAATGATAACCTCTTTGTTTATTTTTTCTTTGCTGTATCTTATCTTATCTTATTAATATAATGTTTGTTCTTCCTTTGTTATTCTTTACAAACCCAAAAAAATTAAGCATATTGGTTTGTATAAATTTTTGACATGTTTAAAGAAAAAGATTAATTACTATGCATGACAGTGTAAAACTTTTTACACTTCTATCCAATCAAATCACATTAAAGACTCCTTTGTTTTAGTTTTTTTTTTTTATAAATAATTTTTATAGTGTATTTATTTTTTGATAAAATTTTCTAACAAGGAATTATTTTTTGTGAAAGCTTAAAATAGTTTCTCTTAAAATATCGATTTAAATATTTCATCATTTTGTTACAAATCTTTTTGGATGATACAATTTCAAAGTGTCTCTATAATTATAAGCTTAGAAGATGTTCGAACCTAAAATATCATGCATACTGCCCAAATCTTTCACCAGTAGACCAAATTTAGTGGTGATCCGCCCAAGAACGACCAGTCCTGTGGTGGTACGGAAGGCACGGACTCCGCGAACGTCCCGCGTCCCCAAGACTAATAAAGGAAGGAAAGCCTCAACCAGAACCACATTTCTTTTGCGTGCAGATTTAGCTAAGATTGTTAAGTTTAGAAGACTGAATGATTTGATAAACTAAGAGTCATTTCAGAAGTCTAAGACAAGTAGTTAGTGCTAACCCAATCAGAAAGATTTCAAATTAATGTAGCTATTAATCCAAATTTTGGTTAGTTTAATGAATTCAATATTTCTTTATCCAGGAACACATATTGTAAGCTTCATCAAGCAGATGCAAGACTTGATGTTCGCCTGCAGTTGAGCAGCTCAGCGGCCGTAAACAATAGGTTTGATTTAATATGAATGAATTCATTCACCTATTAAATTCAATAGCTCTATTTACAGGACTGGTTTTTGTTAACAATTATGAACTTGTTAACCAAACATGGGAATAAGTTTTATGTACTGTCTTTACAGGACATCGATTGAGGACGTACTGCGTCTGAGATTTATAACTGCGATTAAGACTCCATACTTACCTAGTGGCAGATTTGATCTTGAAACATATGATAACTTGGTGAACACACAAATTTCAAATGGTGTTGAAGGTATTCTTGTTGCTGGTTCAACTGGTGAAGGCCAATTAATGACATGGGATGAACAAATAATGCTCATTGCTCACACAGTACACTGTTTCGGCAACAAAATTAAAGTTATTGGTAATGCAGGAAGCAACTGCACAAAAGAAGCGATTAATGCAACCGAGCGAGGTTTCATCGTTGGAATGGATGCAGCACTTCATATAAACCCTTACTATGGAAAAACCTCAATGAAAGGTTTAATTGCTCATTATAACAGTTTGCTTCCTATAGGACCTATCATTATATACAATGTGCCTTCAAGATCTAATCAAGATATTCCTCCGAGTGTGGTTGAAGTATTTGTTAGAAGTAATTTATATTTAAGGGTATTTTAGTATTTACTATGTTAAGTACTTTTTGAACTTGTGTGTTAAGTTTTCAATTTTAGGGCCTATGTGGCAAACTTTACTCTTTGTATAAATAGCTACTCTTTTATCAATGCAATTAATTCTTCCTTTCATATTTTTGTGGCTGCTGTCTTTGTTCTCTCCTTACTATTCCATTGATTCATCACCTTGTACACCAACAAATTGGTATCTAGAGCTCCGGTTAGAATCCACGGGAAACACGAGTGAAACGTGAGTTGTGTGTGTTTGATTTTTGGTTCTTGATTTGTGTTGAATCTTGAACAAAAATCTGAACAGAATCACTTTTCTGATTTTGTGGGATTGGGAAACACGAGTGTTAGTGAGATTTGAGTGTACTGTACAAAGTTTTAAGATGAACGGAAACGGTGGCATGAGTACCAAGCTTCCAGTATTTGATGGCAAAAACTGGAATCGTTGGATGAAACAAATGCTTGTATTGTTCGGTGCTCAAGGTGTGCTTGAGCTTGTCACTGAAAGATACGTTCCTGTTGCAGCAGATGCAACAGAGGAGCAGAAAGCTACAAGAAAGAAGGATCAGAAGGCGTTGTTCTACATTCATCAGTGTGTGAATGAGAGTGTGTTTGAGAAGATTGCTGATTCAGTAACGGCGAAGGAGGCTTGGGATCTTCTGACAAGGTGTTACGGTGGTGATGCGTCAGTAAAGAAGGTAAAGCTTCAAACCCTCAGAAAACAGTATGAGAATCTCAACATGAAGAACAATGAGAAGGTTTGTGAGTACATCTCCAGACTAATTCTGATTACTAATGAGATGAAAGCTTGTGGAGAAACTCTTTCAGAACAAGTAATCATTGAGAAGGTATTGAGATCCCTTACCCCTCAGTTTGATTACATTGTTGTATCTATTGAACATTCCAAAGTTTTGGAAACCATGAGAATAGAAGAGTTACAGAGCAGTCTAGAAGCACAAGAGTTGCGTCTAACTGAGAGAAATTCTGAAAGAGAAGTAGAGCAGCAGGCTCTGAAAGCAGCCTCTGAGAAGAAGGTTCAGAAGAAGTCTTGGTCAGAAGCCAAGAATAGATCTGATGGAGCTCAGAATCCAAAAACCTCAACTTCTGGAAAGCAGAAGTATGCTCAGAAAGGAAAAGACAAGACAAAGGTGCGGTGTTACTCTTGTCAGAAGTTTGGCCATTTTGCATCTGAGTGCAAGTCAAACAAAGAAAGAAAGTCAGAAGAAGCAAATATAGCCAGAAGTTCTGATGACTCTGATAGTGAATTTGTTTTACTAATGGCTTCTGAATCTGATGATGTGAATTCAGAGTGGTGGTATATGGATACAGGGTGTTCAAACCATCTTACTGGAAACAAGAAGTGGTTGGTTGATTTTGACTCTAGAAAGAGTACAAAGATCAGATGTGCTGATGATAAATACCTCAACGCTGTAGGTATGGGAAATGTCAAAGTCATTTTGAACAATGGGAAAACAGCATTGATTCAGAACGTGTGGTATGTACCAGGCATGAAAAGCAATCTGATGAGTGTGGGTCAATTGATTGAGAAAGGTTTTTCAGTTACTATGAAAGACAATCTTCTGAAGCTATATGACGGTAATCAGAAGCTGATTATGGAGTCAGAACAGGGAAGGAACAGAACATTCAAGGTGAATGTTAGAACTGCAGATTCTGAATGCCTTAGTGCAACAAGTGTTGAGAAGGATAGTGAGTTGTGGCACAGAAGATTTGGTCATCTGAATTTCAGAAGCTTGGGGCATCTGAAGTCAAAGAATCTGGTACATGAAATTCCTATAATCAAGAAGCCTGAAAAATCATGCAAGGTGTGCATGAAAGGGAAGCAACCAAGACTGCCGTTTGCATCAGAAGTAGCTCCAAGAGCAAAACATGCCTTGGGAGTAGTACATTCTGATGTGTGTGGACCATTTCCAGTACCTTCACTTGGAGGAAACAAGTATTTTGTATCTTTTGTTGATGAATTCACAAGGATGACATGGGTAACACTCATCAAGTTCAAGCATGAAGTGTTTGCTGAGTTTCAGAAGTTCAAGGTGAAGGCTGAGAAACAGAGTGGTCAGAAGCTGAAGATTCTCAGAACTGATGGTGGTGGTGAGTTTAATTCTAATGAGTTTAAAACTTTCTGTGAGGAGAATGGAATTGAGCATGAGGTTACAGCTCCTTATACTCCTCAACACAATGGTCTTGCTGAGAGAAGAAATCGTACTTTGCTTGATATGGTGAGAAGCATGCTGAAAGAGAAGAAGCTTCCTCATCATTTATGGGGAGAAGCTGTTGCCACTGCAACATATGTGCTCAACAGATGTCCAACGAAGAAGCTGAAGGAAATAGTTCCTATTCAGAAGTGGACTGGAGAGAAGCAAAGTGTTAGTCATCTGAAGGTGTTTGGATCTGTATGCTATAAACATGTTCCAGAAGCCAGAAGACAAAAGCTGGATGATAGAAGCAAAGTAATGTTACTGGTGGGGTACCACAGTACAGGTGCGTACAAGCTTTATTGTCCAGAGACTAATAAAATTGAATTCAGCAGAGACGTCATTGTGAAGGAATCTGAAATTTGGGATTGGAACAAGTCTCAATCAAATTCTGATGTGAGAATCTCAGAGGATGGCTCTGAAGGTGAGTCAGAATCTGAAGGCTCTGAAGATGATTCAGAAGATGGAGATGACTCTGATGGTGATTCTGAGTCTGACTCTGACTCTGAAGGCAATTCTGAAGGTCAGAATTCTGAAGCCAATTCTGAAGGTAATTCTGAAGGTCAGAATTCTGAAACCAATTCTGAAGGTCAGAATTCTGAAGGTAATTCTGAAGGTCAGAATTCTGAAGCCAATTCTGAAGGTCAGAATTCTGAAGCCAATTCTGAAGGTCAAAATTCTGAAGCCAATTCTGAAGAAAGAATTTCTGAAGGTCAAAATTCTGAAGAAAGAATTTCTGAAGGTGAAGCCTCTGAGTCAAAAACTTCTGAAGATGCTTCTGAACAAGTTCAGAGGCTACAGAGAATCAGAAGCATCCCAAGAAGATTTGCAGGATTTGAAATGTTGCAAGACACTGAAGTAGACTCTGAGGGAGAAATTATTCAGTGTGCAATGTTAGTAGATTCTGAACCTGTGAGTACAGAAGATGCTCTTAAGCAACAAGTCTGGTTGCAGGCCATGAAAGAAGAACTTGATGCTATAAAGAGGAACAAGACTTGGAAGCTTTCAGAACTTCCAAAAGGCAAGAAAGCCATCAGCGTCAGATGTGTTTTCAAGCAGAAACTAAAGCCAGATGGATCAATTGGCAAACACAAAGCGAGGTTAGTAGCAAGAGGATTTCTGCAGAAACCTGGACTAGATTATTCTGAAGTGTTTGCACCTGTAGCAAGACACGAAACAATTAGACTGGTAATTGCAATAGCTGCTAACAGGAATTGGCCTCTGATGCATTTAGATGTGAAATCTGCATTTCTGAACGGTCCATTACAAGAAGAGGTATATGTGTCACAACCTCCTGGTTTTGAGAAAAAGAATCAGGAAGGGATGGTGTATAGATTGCATAAAGCCCTCTATGGATTGAAACAAGCGCCCAGAGCCTGGAATATGAAGATTGATTCATTTTTCAAGAAGCAAGGGTTTCAGAAATGTGAGTTGGAGTATGGTGTTTATGTTCAGCACACTTCAGAAGGCAATATGATTCTGGTATGCTTGTATGTTGATGATATATTGCTGACAGGAAGTTCTGAACAAGAGATAGCTAAGTTCAAGAAGGTTCTGATGAATGAGTTTGAAATGACAGACCTTGGAAAAATGAGTTACTTTCTAGGGATGGAATTTCTATATTCTGAGAAAGGAATCATTTTGCATCAGTTGAAGTATGAACTTGAGCTTCTGAAGAGATTTAAGCTGGAGAATTGCAAAGTTGCTATCACACCCTCTGATACGAATCAAAAATTGGATTCCGATTCTGATGGAGAGGATGTGGATGCTACAACCTTCAAACAGTTGGTTGGTTCTCTGAGGTATTTGTGTAATACCAGACCTGATATTTGTTTTGCAGTTGGAATGGTTAGCAGATTTATGAGTAAACCAAAATGGTCCCATTACCAAGCTGCTGTCAGGATTCTGAGGTATATCAAGGGAACTCTGAAGCATGGAGTGCTATTTCCCTCTGAAGGAAGGACGGAATCAGAACTTCTGAGTTATTCAGATTCTGATTGGTGTGGAGACAAAGTTGATAGAAGAAGCACTTCTGGATATTTATTTAAATTTCTAGGAGGTCCTATTTCGTGGTGTTCCAAGAAGCAACCTGTTGTTGCTCTATCAACCTGTGAAGCTGAATATATTGCAGGCGCTGTGACTGCATGCCAAGCTGTGTGGCTTCTGAACGTACTGCAGGATCTGAAGATCAAGGTAAACAAGCCTCTGAAGCTGATGATTGATAACAAGTCTGCAATCAATCTTGCCAAGAATCCAGTGCTGCATGGAAGAAGCAAGCATATTGAGACCAAGTATCACTTTCTGAGGAATCAGGTTCAGAATGGAGTGCTTGAAGTTGTGCACTGTAGCACTCAGAAGCAGCTGGCAGATGTGTTGACAAAGGCTATCAAAACTGATCAATTTCTTCGTTTGAGGGATGGAATTGGCGTTGTCAGTTTTGTCTAAATATAAATTAAGGGATGGTGTTAGAAGTAATTTATATTTAAGGGTATTTTAGTATTTACTATGTTAAGTACTTTTTGAACTTGTGTGTTAAGTTTTCAATTTTAGGGCCTATGTGGCAAACTTTACTCTTTGTATAAATAGCTACTCTTTTATCAATGCAATTAATTCTTCCTTTCATATTTTTGTGGCTGCTGTCTTTGTTCTCTCCTTACTATTCCATTGATTCATCACCTTGTACACCAACAGTATTGGCTCAAAACCATAATTTTGTTGGCATCAAGGAGTGTGTGGGAAATGAGAGAGTGAAAATGTATACTGATAAAGGAATTGTTGTGTGGAGTGTTGATAGACTAAGCCATGAAGCTAGATGGGACTGTGGTGCTGTTGGAGTTCAATCTGTAGCAAGCAATTTGGTTCCTGGTTTAATGAGGGAACTTATGTTTGAGGGTAAGAATCCAACACTTAATTCAAAGCTTATGCCTTTGTTTGATTGGCTTTTTATAGAGCCAAGCCCTATTGCTTTGAACACTGCTCTTGCTCAACTTGGGGTTATTAAGCCTGTTTTCAGGCTACCATATGTACCTCTATCTAAGGAACAAAGGGTAGGGTTTGTGAATTTGGTGAAAGAAATGGGTAGACAACATTTTGTTGGGGAAAATGATGTTCAAGTCCTTGAGGATGATGATTTTATCATAGTCGATCGTTATTAGTTTAGTAATATCGTTCATTTTTTATTTTTTTTTAATTTACGATGTGTTGGTTTATACCGTGGAATAATATTACAAACACCGAACACACTTTCATTTTGAAGTGTCGGTGCTACATGACGTTTTTATATCTTCCAAATGTACGTTGTTTCACTCAATTTTGTAATAGATCTTATACATTTTGTGTGAAAATATTGTTAAATATGGCAAAAGTAAATTTTAGAAAAACAAACATTGATACAAATGTAGAATATATTTTGGCTTATTTTAAAAAATAGAAATCTCATAGTGTTATTTTAATATAATGAAAGTTTAATATAAATAATATTAAAATAATATCAATATATGGCCATATATATTGATATGCTTAGCCAGATAAATATATAAAAATAATTTGAACTACTTTTCATTGCCAATTGCCACAGGAAAATAAACCAAATCTTATTTTATTTGTCAACAAAATAGGACATTATACATGGAACATCTTTTATTTAATATCTAGCAACAACAATAAATTCATCATCATCAAGAACTTGAACATCTTTTTCACCAACAAAATTCTCTCTACCAATTTCCTTCACCAAATTCACAAACTCTTTCCTCTTCTCCACAGGAATAGGAACATGTGGTAGCCTGAAAATTGGCCTAATAACCCCAAGTTGAGCAAGAGCCGTGTTCACGGCAACCGGTACCGGCACATGAAAAAGCCAATCAAACAAAGGCTTTAACTTTGCATTCAATGTAGGATTCTTACCTTCAAACATGAGTTCCCTCATCAAACCAGGAACCAAGTTTCCAGCAACAGAATGAAGTCCGGTAGCACCACATTCCCATCGAGCATCATGGCTTTCTTCGTCGTTCCCGGTCCAAACATGAAGACCCTTACTCGTATACATTTTCACTCTCTCGTTTCCTATACACTCTTTAATGCCGACCAAGTTAGGATTTTTAGACAAGGTTTCAACGACACTAGGTGGAATATCATGAGAGGTTCTTGTCGGTACGTTGTATATGATCACCGGGCCGATTGAAAGCACGCTACTGTAGTGAGCAATCAAACCGTCGGACGATGTTTTTCCATAGTAAGGGTTTATGTGCATTGCAGCGTCCATTCCAACAGCAAAACCTTGCTCGGTGGCAGTTATTGCTTCTGATGTGCAGTTGCTTCCGGCGTTGCCAATAACCATAACTTTGTCGCCGAAAGAGTTTACTGTGTGTGCTATAAGCATTATTTGTTCGTCCCATGTCATTAAATAGCCTTCACCGGTGGTGCCAGCAACAAGGATACCTTCGACACCTTTTGCAATTTGCATGTTCACCAAGTTATCATATGTGTCGAGATCAAATCGGCCATCAGATAGGTATGGAGTCTTGACAGCAGTTACTATTCTCAGACTCCTCAACTCCTCCATTGAGGTCCTGCAGGTACAAACAATACACACAAAAATTTCAGGACACGGGGCTTAATCCGCACACCGTGCACACACATAATATACAACTTGGGAGAATTATGAAAAAGGGACAGCAAATTCATTTTACAAACCCACCTTTCTTTCACCCCAGAGGTGCTCATGGTGCGGCTAAAATTGGGTAACGCAGTTGCAAGTGGAGATTTCCGGCATGAGGTCCTGTTTCATATTAAAAGATATTAATATGATTAAACCAACAAAAATTTGGATTACAATAGCTACAAGATTTTGTATCTTTCTGCTGCATAGCGGACCCAAGCGAGCCAACCCCAACCCCACCGCACAAGTACGATTTTGGTAGCGTTTACAGCACACAACTTAAGTTTTGTTACTGGTACACACATGGTTGATTAATTACCACCATCACAGTGCTGCTTCGGCGCTGCCATTACAACTACTCACGAAATATTGCTCCACCTGTCCACTACGGTGTCCTGCATCATCGCTGCAATACAATGCTCCAACACTCCACTAATTTCAGATAACATCTCCCATGTGTTAATGAAATTCAATCCGACTGTTACGCTTCAACCAGCCTACAACCTAACCAGAAATACAGTCAGGTAATGGATGCGGCGATGGTTCCAAAAGAGTGTTCTTCTAGCAGTGGTAATCAACCATTTGTGTACCAGTAAATAAAACTTATGTTGTGTACCGTAAACGCCACTTAAGACTAACATCCTACTAATTTTTTATTATGCCGTATCAATTATTTTTAACACCTGGTTGTACTTGTATTTACAAATTTTACTGAAGAAACTAGAAAGGACAGAAACCACAGAACCTTATTGCAAACCAAAAAATGCAAATTAATTCTGAATCATACATCATACAATAACAGACTTCCCAAAAAGCTCTCTTTGATAATATTTATGTGGACATCATAAATCAAAGTGGCCTTGATTTCTATTTAGTGAGACCCATTTTTGAAAATGATGGCACAAAAATGAATTTCACCCAAAAAAACATATATTAAATTAAAAAGAGTGCATAATATTAATTTTAGTAATGATCATGCACAATAAATTAAGAAAGTAAGAAAAATTACCCAAAATGTAAAGTTTTAAGGATGAAAGCAAAGAATTGTACTTGTTTCCACAATACAACAAACACAATTGAAAGCAAATAGGCCCAATTCATGACAAAGACAATCTCATGTTTTCAAACAACCACATTATCTGAATATTACAGGACATGTCTACCCCAAAAATGGCATTTTGAAAAACAATCTGGGTAAACAAATTTACCAAAAAAGTTAATTTTTTTAAAACCCAAATAAATTATATCAACAAAATTCCAATAAATAAAAACAAATAATCACACCCTCACCTACAAAGGAGAGAAGATTCTCTCAATTCCATATCCCACTGCAGAGGGAGCAGTGGTCATCTAGACCATTAAAACAACTCATTTTCAATTTTTTTAAATATTTTATTTTCAAATCAATAGCTCATAATGCACTGGATGGTAAATTGACTGGAGAGGATCCCCTCTCCCTACAAAGGTTTGATAAAACATTGACTACTCCAAGTGGGACCGCACAATCTTTGTGCGGTAAATTGATTTACCACAGTGAATGTGATCGCATATTACTATGGCTCTCGGTAAAGTCATGCAATATGCAGAGATCGAAATTTCAACTCTAATACTTCCATTAGATATTTGATAAATGAAAAATTGTTTTTTTTAGTATATATAATCAATGAAGCAAAATCTAATAAAAGATAAGCCATCTGAAACATGTTGGATTAATATATCAATTAAAAAAAAAAAATACTAGATATAGAAAATAAAGAATTTATTAGTATATGTAATAAAAAAGAACCTGTAGCTGAGGTTAGTATATAGTGAACGGGAAATTCGGGAAGTGAGTCCTCTGAACATGGCCATTGCTGAAAGAAGATCCGAGCCGAAGAATGATGGAAGGAGAAGTATTAAAGAACCGACAGAAAGTGAATGAATGAAGATAGCTGTGTGATGTGATTAATTGAATGGGGCAGGTGAGAGGAAAATTAGTATACTCCTAAGTGAGTAGATTGTATTTTTAGTCTCTTTTATTTTCTCTATATTACTCATATTATTTTATTAAATAAATATAAATAAAATAAAATAGTGATATAAAGAGATAAGATAAGACGAATCTAGAAAGTGTATGAGCAACTATATTTATTTATTGTTTGACAAATTTTACCACAAAATTAGGATTTTAATATTAGTATATTTTTAATATTACAAATAAGTGAACTAAGGTCTTTGTGAGCATAGTTTAATGGTTAATGATAGAGACATTACATATAATATGTATGATCAAAGTTCGAATTCTGATGCTCCCATGATTTCACTTTAAATAAGTGAAATTTTCAGTCACTAGATTGTATGACCGAAAAAATAAAGTAACTAGACTTTGAGGTTACGTGAATAAAAAAATTGTCACAAAATAGTTGCACAAATATTACTAGACTAAGTTAGTTGGATAATAATCATGACACTGAGCTTAAGGTTTTAATAAGCTCCTTGTAGATAGTGGCGGAGACAAGGCCCAGCATGCCCGGACACTTGTTCGGGCTCGGCCGAAATTTTTTGGTATTTTATAGGTTAGTTTAAGGTAAAATTGAAATTTTTAGGAGTTAATTTGGGGCAAAATTGATAAATTCTGTTTGAAACTAAGATTTTTCAATGCAAAATTGAAATTTTTGTTTAAAATTGAGATTTTGCCCAGGCTTTAGAAATTTTCTGGCTCCGCCACTGCTTGTAGAATAGATTGTTCGGAAGAATCCAAATTCGATTCTTAATGAGAATAATTCTTCACCATACTTTTTTAATCTTACGATCAAATTCTAAATAACTGAAGTCTTCTTTCTCTAAAAACATAGAGCAAATGCCAAAAACACTTAATTAATTAATAAATTCCAAAAATAAATATATTTTTAATCCAGATCTTTCAAGTTTAATCGCTATTTAAATTTTATTATATAAATCCTCAAAATGTATTCACTATTCGTAAGAATGATCATTGCCATTAAATTGTTGATTTACTAGACAAACAAAAGTGTGACATGGATGTGCCACTAAGATACAACATGGACATTTTACAATATGAAGTAGCCTTATTCAATCAAAATTATAATCTAAATTAATAACGACCAACTATGATAAAATCATGGTCATCAAGAACTTCAACATAATTTTCTCCAACAAAATGTTCTCTTCCAATTTGCTTCACCAATTTGACAAACTCAACCCTTCTTTCCATATTCAAAGGTACATGTGGTAGCCTAAAAACAGGCTTGATAACCCCAAGTTGAGCAAGAGCTGTATTCAAAGCAATTGGGCCAGGCTCTAAACAAAGCCAATCAAACAATGGCATAAGCTTTGAATTCAATAAAGGATTTTTTCCATCATTCATTAGTTTCAACATTAAACTTGGAATCAAATTACTAGCAACAGACATGTCTCCAATAGCACCATATTCCCACCTAGCATCATGACTTTCTTCATCATTTGCAGTCCACACAAAAATTCCTTCACTTGAATATTTTTTCACTCTCTCATTTCCCACACACTCTTTGATACCAACAAAATTAGCATTTTGAGCCAAAATTTCAACCACACTAGGAGGAATATCTTGAGCAGTTCTTGAAGGTATATTATATATAATTATAGGTCCTATTGAAAGGACACTATTGTAATGAGCAATTAAACCTTCCATTGAGGTTTTTCCATAGTAAGGGTTTATATGAAGTGCTGCATCCATTCCAACAGCAAAGCCTTGCTCAGTTACAAGAATTGCTTGTGATGTTGAGTTGCTTCCTGCATTACCAATAACTTTGACTTTTTCGCCGAAAGAGTTGACTGTGTGAGCAATAAGCATCACTTTATCATTCAAGCTCATTAATTGGCCTTCACCGGTTGTTCCGGCGACAAGGATTCCTTCAACACCATTTTCAATTTGTATGTTCACTAAATTATCATATGATTCAAGATCAATTTGGCCATTTGATAGGTACGGAGTTTTTATAGCAGTTATCAATCTCAGACTCCTAATGTCGTCAATTGTTTTCCTGTAAATTAATACAATACATACAAACTCAATTCCCCGTTAACAAGTTGTTGATCAATCAGTTCAAATTTCTAAATAAATGTAAGTGATAAAAAATTTAAGAATTGCGCAATTATATAGAGATGTTAAGAAAAATCCCTATTAATTAATGAATAAAAGTAGCTTCGATGGGGTAAATGGGTGATCACGAAGGACCGAGCCTAAAAAGGTGACCTCGATTGCATCAAAGAGGAACATATGTGCATCACAAATATATATACAGTACTTTTGAAGAGTAGAAACTTCTTCAACCATTTTCTAGTGCATGTAATCGTTTATAGTAAATAAACATGTTTATCTATTCTTGTAACAATTAGAATGAATTTGATTTGCTAAAAAATAAGAAATGAAACTAGACACTAGAATTGTAAAGAACGATTGATAAATAAAATTAATAATATAAAATGAGTTTTTATTTTTTTGCTGAATTAATACAAAACAGAGTTTTATGCTAAAGATTAGAACTATGATTTATGGTTGAAATAATTATTAATCAAATTTTAAATATTTCATGGCCAAATTTTAAATTATCGAATTCTAAATTATCGAGGCCCCTCCCCCCTATAAACAAGAGGATTAGCAACAAAAAAATAATTAGAAAAGTAATGCCAGAGATTTAAGAGTCGACTCCAGAAATTCTACCTAAAGACTCCACTGCAAATATTTTTAAGTTTTACCACATCACAAATTTGTGACTTGATCTACACACTGCATATGTAAATTCATTCATGCATGTAATTCAAAAAATCATTACAAGCACATCATACACAAAACCATATATAATAATTTATTTATCGTATGATTGTAATTAAGTGTTTATGAGCTCTTTCGAATGATTCATTATTTAAAAGAATTTAAATTTGATTTTTGAGAGAAGCAATTTTCAGAATCTTATTCCTCGAAAATCATAGGACTAACATAAAAAATAAATATAAATATAACTTAATGGAATGAAAAAAAAGGAAAATACATATTGAAAATGGTAAATAAAAAAAATTAATCAATTAGCAAAGTAATCCTACCTAATATTCATCTCTTGGCTGCTTATTGTGCAATGAAAATTCAAAATTAGCAACAAAATGCTGCTTGTTGAGGGGTACGAATTGGAAAGACAAGAAGAAGCAGAGGAGACCCAGGACATGGTAACAGGGTGTGTATATATATATATATATATATATATAATTTCTCATATTAGGATATTGGACAAAGTACACGGTCAACCTCAATTAAAAATAATCTTAAGAGTTGAATCTCAAATTAGAGGGTACGATTTTGTCAAAGAAATAAAGACATGATTGTTTAAGTATTTTGTCAAAGAAATTTGAGTTGACCTTTTTATTTTGAAACTGAATTCACATCGAAAATGTGAGGAGTTTTCCTAATTTATTCTTTTTGAAATTGAGTTCACATCGAAAATGTGAAGACTTTTTCTAATTTATTCTCTTTGTTAATTACTAGTACATGAGTTTTCTACATCAAAAGTCCACTAAATTACTCCCTCCGGTCTTATATATAATAAACAATTGACTTTTTAGATATATTATAAAATTGATGTATCTAGACAATAATATAGTCCAGATACATCAATTTTACAATGTATCTAAAAAGTCAATTGTTTCTTATATATAAGACTAGAGGGAGTATACTTGAAATCACTTTTTTTAAAAAAGAAAAGGTCCAATAATAATAATAATAATTTCTTTAAAAAAATAAAACATTAATTATTATTACTAATATACTTTATTAAAAACATTATTATAGGGAGTAAAATAGTACTCTAACTCATTACAAAAAGAAGGAATAACGAGGAATTGAAGGAATAATTTAGTTAATTACTTGACATTGACAATTAAACTAACTATCATGTAGAGTTAGTTTAGAGTTTTTAGAAGGAGTCTTAACTGTTTTAGTTAGTTAGTTATCTCCTCTTTTCATACACTTGTATATAAACTAATCTACCCACATTGTAAACATTGAGTTTGTGAAATAAAATTTCTCTCTTCCTTTAAGCTCTGTTTGCGCTTATCTCCTTCCTTTGGCTCACCTTGAGCTTGCTTGCTGCATTACTTTGCTTAACAATGGCAGGTTAATTACACTACTTTTCACAAGTGAAACAAAATACAATTAGTATTATAGAAAAATTCTAACATGGACCACTTCTTCGAGTGATTCATGGTGGACCATTCATAAAAAATCATATAACGAATTCGAATTTTACAAAATCCACCGTTGGATTTAAAGTTTATATCATATAGATTATCTATAGAAAATTTTAGAAAAATTGAAAATCATTTGATATGTTATTGAGACCCATCAAGATTAACGGTTTATTAAATACTGTAAATCTTGATAAATCCCAATAAAATATAAAATGATTTTCAATTTTTCTAAATTTTTTTATGGATGCTCTACATGATATAAACTTTCAATCTACCAATAAATTTTGTAAAATTCGTATTCGGTAGATCACTTATCCACGGTAGACCACTTGTGAAGGTGATCCACCGTAGCATTAGCCTAGTATTATATCCTAGAGGTAAAGATAGTAATCTTATTTTTGCAAATGTATAAGGGTACTTACCATCCAAAAAAAATCTATAATTAGTAATCTACTTACCTCCTCAAAACAAAAATATTACGTATTGTAAAATCTTGGGTAATATACGGATCCGAATTCATAATTTTGAGAAAAAGGTTTACAAAAGAAGTAGTAGATTATAAATGGCTCAAAACGGTTCATAATTTTTTTTTTCTTAGATGAAGTGATAATCAACTGAATATAAACGCACAGACAACTGTGAGGAATTTGAGTTCGAATTCGGGTTACGATGTCCGGCCTAACAATTTCGATATTTATCAGTTGAGCTAGGACTTATAGGCTGACCCATAACTTTCTAGTTAAAAATTTGAGAAGAAAAACATAGATTTAGACCAACAACCCGAAAATCGAGTCGTGAACACGATAACCCAAAAAAACCAAACCCATAATCAGTTTGAAATGGTCGGTTCTAGTGTTTGGGCCAGAACCCGGATTGGCCCGAACCAATGCCCAAACATAGTTAGAGTAGCTAACACTTTGCACCCCATTAATTATTTAAGTAGCTAATGACAAAATACATCGAAAATTTCTCTGGAGGCTTAAAATCTTCAAAGAAATGTGTTCAAATTCAATTTTTTTTTCTCTTTACTTCATTTATCTTAATTTCTATATTTTATCAATTTGTGTGGAATGACAAAAATTTCAAAATACAACCGTTTTTGTGTGATTGAGGGAGGCCATTATTATACTTTAGTTTCAAGCCAAGTAATGATGGTCACCATGATGAAGCAGAAAGGTATAATCATCAGAAGTATATATATGGTCCAACAAGATACATATTATACATCTAAAACAATTGTACAAAAGGCATTAATTAAGTATCAAACTAAAGCTCTACTTGAGGATATTTATTCCATGCCTTTTGATGCTCTAGTCTAGTTAAGCATGACATTTTAATAAACAAGGTCTCAATACAAAAACAAAATAATCTATATTCTTTGAAACTACCTAAGAGAGTAGTTTCTGAGAAACTAAAAAACAATATTACATCCAGTCACTGTTATATGAAATTTGGATTTTTTATTTTTTTAATCGACTAAATTTTATTAATGAATAATTTTCCAATAAAAAGTATAAAAAATTGTTGAATTATACAATGAAATGCAAAGTGGTCAAAACACTTTAACCAATCAAAAAGTACATCAAATATCACCTCAATCCACCCCTTACAGTACATCAAATGAAAATCATCAATGACCACCAGAAAAGACACCAACCCAACCCGTAGAGATGCCGCTAGACACTAATTTCTGAACTCGAATGAAAAGTGTTCGGCCCATCATAATTCAAAAAGCAGCTCCTTAAGTCGAAAGTTAGTGAACACCAGTAGAAAAAGAATTAGCAGTCAACGTCGGTGTGGTAGAGTTCAACCAGATACGTGGTTAAGTCGGCCAAAGAGATTAGACTATACAGCGAACAAAGGTTTCAAATTTCGATTGTGAGAGATATTTATATTTAATTTCAAGGCTAATGCTACAGTGGAGTGGTTTACCGTGGACAATTGATCAATATTATTGTAATGAATACCAATTTTACAAAATTCATCCACCGTAGGCAAGTGATCAATACTATTATAATGAATACGAATTTTACAAAATCTACTATTAGATTGAAGTTTATATCATATAAATCATTTTAAAAAAAATCTAAAATCATTTTATATGTTATTGAGGCCTATCAAAATTAATAGTATTTAATAAAATTTCATAAACCGTTAATCTTAACGAGTCTCAATAACATATCAAATGAGTTTCAATTTATCTAAAAAAATTAATCTACATTATATAAACTTTCAATTCAACGATGAATTTTATAAAATTTATATTTTTTATAACATTATTCATGACAGGTACACCATGGACTATATTAGAATATAGAGTACCTTAGTTTCAAATAGAATTACATGTAATATAGAGCAAACCTACCCAAAAAATGTGGACCAGTTGAAGATTCTTGAATTTATTCATTTTATCAAGAACACCCTTATATTAATTGCTACAACAATAAATACACTATGTGGAATTCAGTGCAATTAACTTTACTGATAATTTTGAGTCATAGGATATATGATAATTGAAGAAATAATTACTAAAATCTCCAACATGATTTATTGCATGTTGTTCAGATGTGAAACTAACACCAGTAAATGTGACAGCCAGTATCCAAAAATTGGCATCCTTTCAACAGTAGTGCTATACATGAACTTTTTCAGCAAGTGTTTGATAATTATTGAGAATGATCTTTGGGAACTGCTTATCTATAGCAAGGAAAAACCAAGGTAGAGGAACTGGACAAGCTAAGAATAGAATCCAAGGAAAAGATGTGATAGTAGTATTTATTAAATAAACAAAGTTTTTTATATATACATGTTGGCATTGGTGGAATAATAGTAACAGTGTAAAAGAAGCAGAAAGAGCTAGGGTTTCAAGAGCATCTATTCCCTAATCAAGACAAAACTCTGAGTTTATCTATATGTTCTCTTTTCACCTTTCATTATTGAAGTTTAATTTTCATACACCCTCATCTCTCAGTATAAATAGTGTTACACCATAAAAAATAATAATTAAAGTTTTAGTAGTTGTGATTAAATGAGATGAGATGTCTAATTAATATAAGTGCAATTTTACAAAAAAAAAATAAATATATAAGTGCAATTTTCATTTTTGTATAAAATCTTACTATGTTTTATTGTCAAATAGTCATTAATATATTAGTATAAATTACTTTGACTTTTTTTTAGAATTAAATTATCTTAGTCGTACTTTTTTATATTAATCCTCAAGTTCTTAATTAAGAGAAAAAATCGTAATAATTTAGAGTTCAGTGAGAATTAAACAAATTTTGTGCAAAAAATATTTCATCTAAAAATCAAATTTGTATTATCTCAACGATCGTTCTTTGATGAAACTCATTACGATAACAATATGACTATCTTGGTCAAATTACCTCAACTTTGATGGTACTTGAAGTTGAATCTCATAAGTTTGTGTAGAAAGTGCCAATTAATGGCACATAGAAGGATGAGAGTCTTTAACACTTTGCTCTTGAGGTCTGTTTGTTCTGGTTGTTGCCTCGTAAAGGAAACTTTTTTTTTTTTGTTCACAGAGCAGTGCACGTGTGACCCAACATCCAATGCTCAGCTCTGCCTCCATAATAAACCCTAATCACACAGATGAGACAGACAAACAGAGTGAAGCCCATAACTCCCCATTCTTTCTCCTTGAAATACATGAGTTTCACTGTCCAACATCTGTTAATTACTTTCTAAGACTTATCAATGTTTATTATAAAATTATAATCTTTCTAAGATTTAAATTAACAAGATGATCTCAGCTCTCAAGTGGTTAATAAATTTCAATTAAGATTAGATTGATTAGACGTATTTGAATGTCGATTTTTTTTTAATAGCAAATATATTAATGATACCTCTGATCCAAGGCATAAAGCATACTAAGGAAGGAATTTAAATGTCGAATTAAGTTGGATCACTTTTTATTTTTATTTTTAGATTACTATCATATTGATAGGATGTTTCCACTGTTGTTAGTGATGACTAATTTCTATCGGATAATCTGAGGCACATAAGATAGGTTCTCGTCTTTCAACCAAAATTTTTTTACGCGCATGAGTCATAAATCGAACAATTACCATATGTTTAGACGGACGAAAACCCTTCTCACTTAGACCGTCTTTTTTTACCAAAATTTCTTTACATTTTCATTGAACTTCAAATTTTATATCTTAATTAACCACTTCTAATAATTGAGTTGTAAACCTAGAATCAATATATTATTTCTAGGCTAAATAAACTCTTTTTTTAATAGCCAAATATAATATATAAATAAAAAAGAACATAGTACAAGAGCAAAAGCAAAAAACTTATTAAAAAGGATGAAAAAATGGAAAAAATGATATTTTTTTTGTGAAGAGAAAATACATATATTAATGAAACATAGTATAACATAATAATGATAGTGCTAATTTTGAGAACATGGGCGTGAAAAGGACATGAGTTTGGATGTAATGATGGGTGTTAGTAGCAAAGAAAGTGAGAGTGTATATAGTAATGATGGTTGAGTTAGTGTTTTCTAACTTACAAAGGGAACTAATTATTGTGTCCAAAACACACTTTTCTTGAAATAGATAAAATTTTTAACATGTTCATTGTGTATATTTTTTGTTTGGATATTTGTCGATTGTCCATTTTAGAATCTGAATCTAGCTAGGTTAGAAATCCTAGAAATTAACCACCCCAAAAATGGGAAAAAGGCAAAAAAAGTTATAGAAAGAAAAAATTCAAAAGAAAAATTATTAAAAGATGAAAAAATGTTCTCTTTTTCCTCCCTATGCAAAGATTGACTGATAAATTAACAGACAAGATACTAAAACTGCAGCAAGAAAATAGAAAGTGTGAGAGACATCACATGCTAGCTTCTGCTGCTTTACTTGGAAGCAACTTAGAACATTTTTAGCTCAACAAGAAAATTAATTAAACTTTTTTTGGATGCAAATATCATCAAATTCAAACTCCACAAAAAATTCATCAATTTATACATCACCAAACCAAGTAGAGAGAGAGAGAGAGTCAATACCATATGATCAAAGGAAAGTCTTCAATTTAAACTAAGTTATAGGAAGGAGAATGAACAAGTGATGATAAAGAGAAAGTAAAAGGGGTGAAACAAAAACAAAACAAATTAAGATAAGAAAAAAGAAACAAAGATAAAAACGAAAAGCATGATGAGAAGTGATTAAGTGAATAACATTTTTTTTGTTTGGT
Source organism: Trifolium fragiferum (assembly GCA_954870985.1). Lineage (NCBI taxonomy): Eukaryota > Viridiplantae > Streptophyta > Magnoliopsida > Fabales > Fabaceae > Trifolium > Trifolium fragiferum. Next base: position 13,635,921 of record OX940792.1, read on the forward strand.
TAAAAAGGAGGACGAGCACTTCCACCCCAATAGCCCTCAGCTGGTAATTGGCATGAATTGAGAAGATTTTGAGGAACTCCTCCATGGAAAAGTGATGATGGATTAGGATCTGCTACAAGTTGCTGCTGTTGCTGCTGCTGCTGTTGTTGCTGTGGAGTTCCCATAGTACCTGGTGATCCTAACCCTCCACTTCCTGGCACATTCACTGGTGTTTCTTCATCTTCTAAAGGCAACCTTTCATAAGCAGCATTTCCAAAGGAAGCTGCCATGATAACAACGGGACCGGAAGCCAACAACGGTCCCACCACGCTACCACCAACGACTTGTCCTTGTCCGCCAGCTAGATATATGGCTAATCCTGACGCCGCTGGTGGAGCAGGCGGCGGCAGGAAAGAGCCAGATAAAGATAATATCTCAAATCTTCCGTGAAGTGTGACTACCGCACCAGGTGATGCTGGTTGGCGGAGAGTCACGTTTGTGACGGTCCCACTTCCACTGAGGATACAGACACCACGCTGTCTCCTCCGTGCAAAGACCGTCACACTTTCCATGATGTCACATCCGTTCGCGACCTCCATCACATGGGATCGGAGTGCGTTTGCGCTGTCTCGTGTGATAATAATGGGTGGTTTCGGTTTGTTTTTCGAACCTGCTGGTCTTCCTCTTGGTCTCCTTCCCATCTCACCACCACTACCTCCTCCCGCGCTTCCGCTTCCACCGTCGTCTTTTCCATCTCCTCCGGTGGGAGTGTCGTCGTTGTTGTTGTTTCGTTCTCTTTTTTGGCCTCGGCTTAAGTTGCCATTGCCACTTTGTTGTTCTTCTTCATTGGTTTGGTGGTTGGTGTGGAATTGATGATGAGGATGAAGATGAAGATCTCTAGTGAGAAAAGGAAGAGGACGACCTTGTGCTGATACTTGATCCATGATTTTTCTTTTCCTTCTTTGGTTTTTTGCTTCTCTAGATGATAATGATATAATCAAAGATCAATATCCTCACAAAATCACAACCCTAGCTAGATTGTTTGAAAATTGAAGAGAAAAAAAAGTAGAGCTATAAAAGTGAAAGAGATAGGCAAGGATCTAGGTAGAGTGATTTACTTTTGAGAGGTTTTATGTTTATGTTTTTGTTTTCTAGTTTCTTTTTTTTTTCTTCTTTGATTTTTGGGTTACTTTCAAAGGGTGAAAAAAGAAGAACTAGCTAGGTATTGTTGATGACATGCTCTCTACTACTTAGCACTTACCTTCAACAACAAAAACAAATTCCCCACCAATGAAATTTCAAACACCATTTGTTGATCTCATGAGAGAAGATAGAACTAGTTATTGATTTGTTGATTTTGGTATATGAAAGTAGCTAGATAAGCTACTTTTTTATGGAAGTAAAGTAAAGAGATGTTAGTTCAAGGTTTGGAGGAAATAAGGTAATAAAGAGTTGTTCTAAGAAAAGGAAAAGTTTAGGAAGGAGAAGAAAAGGAAGAGAAAAACAAACAACTTAGGAAGCTTTTGTTTGTGTGGTTTAATAATGATATTAAGGTGAGTGAGGATGCTGTTTTTTTTTTTTTTTTTGTAAGAAAAAAGAATTTGGGTTTTTTGTTATAACTTTGTGTTTTTTTTTTTGTTGGGTTAGGGTTAGGTCCAAGGAATCGGATCGATGATGGGTTTGATATTGGTAAGAAAGACAGCGTGCGCATGGGCGGTGTTGTGGGACCTACAAATGTGGGACCCATTAAATTCAAGACTAACATGCTTGCAAATTTGTGTAAGTTTAAGTTTCTTCTTCTATATTGAAAAAAAGCTGCAAATAAAAATAGATTAAATATATAAATGGCTTTCATTAATTGGGTAAAAAACCTTACAAGTCTCTAAAACCTTAATGTTTACTACTACTATTACTGTGTCTGTCTGTTTGTGCTATGTGCACCTTCTTTTCAGACAACAACCTCTATCTCTATGTCTTTGGAACTCATTATTGCTTCCTCTCATGGTTCCTAGAATCGGTATACTTCAATGTTCAGCTATATATCTCGTGCAAAAGATCACTTCCTTCTTACTTAAAAATGTTCAAACCTTTCCTTTTATTTAAGTGTATATATTACTACCTCATATTCTTAAAGTCTGTATGAATTAACTTATTTTTGAGCTTATAAAAACAGACTCTTAATATAAGCAAATTCAAACGGACTCTTAATATTTTTGAACTTATTAATTAAAAAAATAACAATTTTTTATGTTTTAAAAGTAGAATACACAAAAAAAAAATTAAAAATTAATCATATTTAGTTTCTTAGTTAGCATTTTGTTGAAGTACAAAAGTAAGTCTAGTTTTTATATTGTTTCTACAGGAATTATTCCGAATCAGACACGAACAATTAAGATCATACGCATGTAAATTAAAGTAAAATTAAAAAGGGGGGTTTTTTCTTGAAATTGTTTGCTTAACAAAAAGGTTGATTAGATTCTTCGAATCCCTTCCTCTTTCTAATCTAGAATGAACATAAGCTTATCTCGCAATTTCTCTCTTGTCGGCACGACGAATTAACAAAATCGTTCAAACCAAGGTTAGTGACTAAGAACGCTTTCCCACAATAATAAAACTCTAATGTCTTAGGTGAATTTATAATCGCAAGAAGTTTATCGAACGTTAATTCTATTATCACAATCAATAATCCGATATGTCTAAAGTAATTATTAACCGAACAATTATCTCAGTCTCAGTTCAATAGTTAGGGTTAGTAATCAATTGATTCCCAAAATCAGTTCGATAGTGATCAAGTAACGAAAAGCATTAACACACAGAGATAACTGAATAACGACAAGATTAAAATTGAAATAATAAGCCTCTAGTAAGTTCACATGACCTAGATTGATCCGAGGAAGATCATCTATGAATCTAATCAATAAAAGACTTAGCTACTCATATTGTAAATATTCATAGCAAAGAAGTTTGAGAAAGAATACATTAATTTCGATGAACAAAGGTGTTGAATCTCCCTTGAGGATGAGTCTCCAGCCATAGCACACTTCAAAAACGAGTTATCCGGTATTTTTGCACTAAAAATCGACCCATAGGTCAGTCTCGGAAGCCCTTATTTATAGAAAAACGCAAAATTCTGATGTGTTGACCCATGGATGCGCGATGTGCAGCTTATTCTTGTGCAATGCGCAGGAAGCCGAACTCAAATGAATTTTATTTCTTCATGAAAGTTGTAGCTCTTGATCTTAACTTTCATTTAGCGCAAGTCCCGCCTCATTACAAACTACGGAACTCTAAATATGGTCAAAATATCGGACATACGTCATTGCAAATTATGCTTATTTTGTTGTTCTTTTTTCCTCTTCTCTTGTGATTCAAGCAACCTTGTACCAATGCACTTTCTTCTTATTATTGTGCGAAAAACATAGTAAAAAACTACTAATTTGTCTTGAATTTGTGGTTAAAACATCGTAATGACGTGAAGTCATCACATTCTCCTATAAGAAAAAAATTTACTTTTGAGATTTATTGAGTAACAAACGTATTTAGTTTATATTATAAACCGAATACATTAAATATTTAATAAATATAAAAAGTAAATGTCTTTTATATTAAGGACTAAAGACGGCATAAAATTTTGAACCAACATGTTTGGAGACCTAAAATAAAATAAATTCTACAATGATGTCTTTTAAAATAATAGTAAAATAGAAAATGTTAAGAAGTGATGATGCTACCTTTGTTTTTTATTTTTTCTAGTACTATTTTTGTATTTATTTATGCCATTAAAAAATGATTTCAACAGTTAAAGTTCAAAAGGAGCTTGTTTGCCGAAATGGTGGTTTGTTGTTAATTATTTTTACTCAAAAAAAAAAGTTTAGAAAAAATGTATTTCGAAAATGATGTATTCAATATCTTAAAATTTCAAAAATTAATTTTTTCTTACATGAATGCTCGACAAATCGGATCACAAGTGGTGCAAATATGGAAAGATCGGCGAGTTGTACACGAAGTTAAACCTATGGATCAGCAATAACTTACAACAGACTAACAATGACAGCCCCCGTCACAATGTTGCTTTAAATGTAATGTAGATACTAGTTTCTACAATGTTGAAGGCACGTGTGGATAGGGTAGTGCAGCCGTGGATGTAGCAACAAGTTTATCTTTGTTGGTTTTAATATCATACATGAAAAGCTCATTACAATTGAAGGGGAGGCATTGACTATTAAGAAGGCGATATGTGAAGTAATTTAAAGAGGTATTTCTCAATTTATTTTTTGAAGTGATTAAAAAGTAGTTGTTGATGTAATCAGGGGCGGAGCTGCCGCCCAGCATGCCTGGGCACGTGCTCAGGCTCCGCAATTATTTATGTGGTGAACATGAGGTTGAAGATGATGAACAGTATAACAAAAAGTTGTTTTAATACATATATTAGTTAAGCTGCAACTACATCAACAGGCGCGCGTTGGCTTAGAGGTATGGGCCTGGATTCAACTCCCATGTTTCCACCCTTCCTGGCTCCGCCACCGGATGTAATTTTTGCTAGAAGTGTTGGAGTATCCAAATTTTGTACTTTAATTGCACGCATCAAATCTATGTTACTACCATATTCCAAATTGGAAACAAATCCCCTCTTCACTTAAAATTTTTATATATTCTAAATTGAGATTGCAAACGGACATATTGAGCAAATAGATGTTCCTCTAATTTCCTATTCTCCGAACACTGAGGACACTTTGATTCCCCCTTAATAACCCTAGACTAATTAAATTTAGTCTCGTAGGTAAACCAGGATATAGCATTTGTCAAGAAAATACTATTACTTAAAATTAGTCTTGTTGTGAGTAAATTTAATAATTTAATTTAATAATTTACTACTGAAATTTACTAAAAATAGTAAGCTCTAGATGCATCTAATTTTGCTTAATTTGTCCAACTTTTGAATATGAGTCAATACTCAAGAAGAATATGAACCTCTCATCTTGACTAATTGAGTCAATCAAATATTTATTGTTAATTTGTCATATATCATATGTCTATTAGGGGTGAGCAAAAATATCGTAACCGACCGAACCCATTCTAACCGAGGTTAAGTTGGGTGTATCGGGCGGGTTTATACGGGTTGTCGGGTCTATGGGTGACAAACAATGGGTAAAAATGGTTAAATACGGTCGGGTTCGGTTTTAAAAATTTAAATATGTCGTTAACCGAACCCGACCGAAGTTGTAAAATCATGAGTTTTTTTTTCGTCTTATCGTATGTATTGAAGTTACGTTTCTTTTATAAGAAAATACAATATTTTTCAACTCAAGTTAGACTGTATTATTGCAAAGTTAAATTACGTATTTGTCATATTGTTGATCTAATATTTAGATGGTATTCACTGACAAATTATTTTATTACGGTATTCTATATGTGTGTGTGTTTTTTTTATCAATGTGCTAACCCGAATAAACCGAACCGACCAACCCGTAACCCATATAAATCGACACCCGATAAAACTGAAACTTGAAATGGTCGGTGATGGGCCAAGATTTTACACTCTCGATTTTTTTCGGATGTACCATTTTGGACCCGAATACGACCGAACCCGCCCGATGATCACTCCTAATGTCTATAACTAAATTAATATTTTTAAGGCCTTATTTTGGTCGAAAATTTTTTGGTCTAAAAACTCTAGCTTATTCCCTATCTTTTATTACTTCATTGTTGGTAGTTGGCAACAAGATCGTCTTCCCATGGTTTGACAACTATATATGTGAAATTGATCATTTGAAAGTCGTGAAATGAAATAAGAAAATACTACCCGCTAAAGCAAAAGCCAAAAACAGAATACCAACCAAAATGTGGAAAAGAGCACCAAAATTTAGAAAATACAACAAATTTTTATTATAAATATAGATTTCGTTTATATATTATGAAACTACTCCCGACAAAGACTAAAACTCAAAAGTTTATAAATTCTATGGTGTTTGTCAACTAATTTGTACAAATTTAATACTCATAGTCATATATTTTAAACTGAGAAAATTATACACTTTATCTTTTTTATTGGTCGGTTGATAATAAAATATGCACACAATTTCTTCTTTGGTCATTAACAATTAATTGAATGAATTGAAAAAGTTTATAATCATTGACTCTGAATAAATAAATATATACACAAAAAAGTTCCGAATAATTTATAGAAATGTGTCCTTGATGTACTAATATTATTAATCATGAAAAAATAGGTAACTTTTTTTTACTAAAAAAACAAGTAAAAATTTATAACGGTCAATAATGTCATTTTCCAAAAGCAAAAAATATGTAGTATTACAAATTGGTTATGATAGATTTTTTTAATCACAATTTTTTTTGGTTGATATCACAATTTTTTTAATCACTATATCTTTTTTTGTTTTTATCGTTATATTATATAACAATTAAATTTTATATTTCAAAACTTACACATGAATTTTTTATTAGTTCGGTTTAAAACAGTTTTTGGTTAAAAATGTGTTTGAACGACAAAATTAATGAACACTTTATCTGAACTAAATTAATCGGTTTAGTTCGGCTCAATTGACTGATCAGTTTGGTTCGATTAATTGAACCAAATCGAGAACCAAACCAAAGAACTCTTCAACTGAACCACCTGAACCAAACGGAAATAAAATAGGAATAAAAAAAACGGAAATAAAATAAAAAAGAAAAGTGGGCCATCATTGATTAAGCAAATTGAATCTATGACCTCTATTCAAGCTCTAAGTTATTTTTTTACACTCAATGATACCTCTGTTTTAGACTATTCTTGAGTCGACAACTGCAATAACTAATTTTTTTATTTTATTAAATTAGACTACTTATTAAATAGAGTTATGTGAATCAAACTAAGATTCTTTTTAGGAGATAGACATCGATCCATACAGTTGAATGGTGGACTCCGTCGAGGATAATATATAGTTGGTATTTGCACATATACATCGAGTATCAAGAAGTAGGGTTTAGATATTGCATATCTAACCTAAACCACAAGGTAGGCTTTTATAGGTAGGGATAGAGATTTAGTAAATTAACCTAGAGCATTCTCTTGGACACTTGTGTCCGGGGCAGATATTGATCGTCTTCAAAGTAAAAATCATCGTTCGTTTGTCCAAAATGGACAAGATTTGGTGCGATTGTAAGACGTACCCATAACATGATCCGCTCTACCTCACCTAATTCAATGATCCAATTCAGCTCGTATTTGTGTCTTAACCTATAGCTAACAAGTTTTGATTCCAAGTCTTTCAGAGTCGGTTTCAATGGCTTGTTTTTGTTTAAGTAAATTAACCTAGAACATTCTCTTAGACACTTGTGTCTGGGGCAGGTGTAGGTGGATTGCCTTCAGAGTAAAATTTATCGGTCGTTTGTACACCTATCCATGGCATGATTCAGACTACTTTACCTAATTTAGATTATTCAGTTCACTTCATATATGTGTCATAGCCCATAATGACAGACAGTTACGATGTCAAATCTCTCGAAGTCGATTTTTATCAAAATGTAGAGAGTTTAACTTTATACATTTTTATTTAGTGATAACTCTTGTAAAATAGTTTTGGTCAAAAAAAAATCGTAGAATATTTCAGTTCAGCCGCTACACTAAACTAAGAATTGCCGGCAATTTAATAAAATAAAGGCAGACATATTTTGTTGTGAAAATAAAAGGTCAATCATTTTATCCAATATGATGCTATAATAAAAGTGAATCCAGATTTCGATTGATTTAAGTTTAAGTATTTGTTTATCAATAATATTACTCCTTCATATGAAAGAAAATCTACAAACATTCTAAAACGTTGGATCCTTGTTGGAGAACAACCCTTATATTTTAAAACTATCTTTGGTTGGTTCTTCAGTTTTATACCAATTAGCTTAATTAATCGTTAAAACCATATTGTACGTAATTGATCTTCAAATGATATTTGATTGCCATTAAAAAAAATTATTTGGTCAAGATCTAATCGGTCCAATCTTTTTAATACTTTTTTTGGGCAATTTTATAACATTGTGTTAGATTTTGTAGGCGATGATTGCGTTATAAATATAATAATATACTGAATAAATAAATTGTTCAAAATGAAGAAAAAAAGTATCATATAATATTCTCGCATTTCTTTTTATGAAATTCGGTATATATTTTTTGTGTGCAACCGCATAACAAAATTAATATCTCAAGTTTTATAGACAGCAAACTATTCATAAGAGTTTTAGGCCTCGTTTGGTAGCTAAGATAAAATATAGAATATGAATATTGTATTACATCTTCTCTCAATTTTGAAGAGATAATATAATATAATAAATTATTCTACAATGTCTCGCTATTAGTTCGATGTGTTGATTGCACAAATTTAAATGTCATATTACTATATTTGCTTTCTTAACCAATGCTTTGGGGCACCGTTTAGTATTTTTCATATATTAATCATTCAATGAATCTTGACAAAGAATTGTTGCTTGTATCTGATATCGGAGGGAGTATTTCAAATGTCAGTAAAAGTCTTACGTTGAATGATTGGATGAAAAACTGAATGTTGAGTAGTTTATAAGTAAAGGATTCTCAAATCTAACATTTGAAGATTTTGAATTAAAATGTGACGTTATACCCATCTATGTGTTGGTTTAAGGCCCAATGTGATGATCCATAAACTCCATCATGTTTCCAACACTGGTATCAGAGTTGATGATTGCTCTAACTTCTTGTGTTGGAAGTATTTATGACCAATATATGTTTAAGCTGTTAACTTTAGATATGCAAAATAGAGAAACACAAAATAGCGGTTAGGATTTCATAGAATACCAATAGCTTAACAATAATAAAAGTTACAACCAAATATATATAGTAATCTAATGGACTACTCTAAAGGATCCAATAACATAAGCCCAATACTTTATTATCTAACACTTCCCCTCAAACTCACGATGCATCAACATGAAGCATCAGGAGTTTGTCAAACAAGAAACAAAAATAAATTCATAAAATCTTATTCTAATACTTCCCCTCAAGCTTACGCTTTAGTTTGTTACAAAATTAACCCCAAAAATAAACTAATATCAACTTCAGACTTCAGATTATCAGGTTGTGAGTATTCCCTCACCTGATTCAGATTTTCAGATTGTGAGTATTCCCTCACCGGATTCAGATTTTCAGATTGTGAGTATTCCCTCACCGGATTCAGACTGTGAGTATTCCCTCACCGGATTCAAACAAAATCAGACATAACAAAACAAACCAAACTGCAACAAACTAAACGGAACATAATGAATCGAAACAGATTCAAACAAATTGAAACCAATTCAAACCAACCAAATAAAACTGATCTTAATCAAACTTCAAGAACAAACAGAAAACCACACCATAAAACCAAAGACAAAGCTCATAAAAGCAAACAATTTTCTACAACGTGTTACTGCCCTGTTGCTTCCAAAACCAAAGGTTGCAAATCCAACAAAACACAAACGACAGCCCCAAAGCAATAGAGACTAAATCAAAGCAATAAATCTACTACACCGCCTAAATCAAAAAGTAACAAAACGATGACATGAATAATCACTTTGCAACCACCAAAAAGAACAATATCGAGACACACACATCCCCTCGCGGAACAAATGAATCAAGGGAACCAAACCGAGAATAATCAAATCAAATGTCAAAAATCAAAACAAACTCATTCCCAATTTTTTGGGAATTCAGCAGCGGAATAACAACATAAAATCTAAGGAGGATCGAAACAAGCTCTTGATACCATGTTAACTTTAGGAGAAGTGCTACATGGACGACAGATTTTCATCGACGAATGCACGACACACCCAATTTCCTATTTTTGATTTGTTTTTTACAGCCATGCTATAGCATAAAGTTAGAGTTAAAAGAGAGAATATCATTAATGCATGTGGGCAAAGCAGTCGTTCACCTGTGACGACACATACATGTCGTGTTGTTAATCATTTTCCTAACTTTAGATATGCAAAATAGAGAAACACAAAATAGCGGCTAGGGTTTCATAGAATACCAATAGCTTAACAATAATAAAAGTTACAACCAAATATATATAGTAACCTAATGGACTACTCTAAATGACCCAATAACATAAGCCCAATACTTTATTATCTAAAATAAGCAACATGTTCTAAAAAAGAATATATGTCACCCTTGAACGAGAGATAGCTAGTTAATATTTAAAGTGTGGGTAAGAGTCTCATATTAAATGAAAAAGCGAATGTTAAATATTTTATAAATGAAAAGACCCATAAACATAATATATTAAGATTTTGAGTTAAGATGAGATGTCATATACTAACTTATATGTTGTTTAAGGTCAAATATAATGATCTCAAACTTCCTAGTGACCCAACACTAAACTACGTAATTTATCTTTGCTAACACACCTTATACATCATCGAGTTGTTCAATTCTAGAAGGAGAAGCCCAAGTCATACTAGTTGCTTTGAAACTAGCTCTTGAGTTGGAACTTTCTCGAGGACAACTCGAAACAGATACTAAATATGCTATATAAAATACTGATAAATTAGTTAATATATATTTGTAAGCGTTTTTTGAGCCACAAGCTATTTTCTTTCTTGAACTCGAGCGACATCCTCTAACTCTAAACTTTATATTGCTCTATTTAAATTAGTTAATATACTATATAAAAGAAGAAATGAAAGAACGCAATGTGAGGAATTGTCTTGAAAACTCAGAAACGGAAAATCAGAAAGTTGTTTGCATCTGTCAGGCGCGCCGGGAGACTACTAGAAAGTGGAATCAGCACTGGTGTTGGCGCCGGGTGCGGGATATACGACGTCGGGTGCGGCTTCGCGAGTGAGTATATATGCAGCACGCATTTTCAGTTGGAATAAGAGTTTTTTTAGGGTTTGTAGCCAATCAAAAGACTAGGGTTTATAGAGAATTCTCTTGGCAATAATTCTAGGGATAGAGAATTGATTCAACACCTTGAAAATACTTTGTAATTGAATTTCTTGGTCACGGGAAGAAATTCGGGACTTGGGTAGAATAGGATAAAGACTATTTCTTGTAACCCTTGTTTTGTGATTTCATTGTAACTGAGATATTTGATTGATAAGGAAGAAGGAGGGTTGCCCTCTCCCCCAGACGTAGGTTCATTAACACCGAACTGAGTAAACAATTGAACGTGTATTTTACTTTTCGCCGTTTTATTGTTTGTGATTCTTATTGTTTGTTCCCGCTTATTTGAATTGTTCAATTAATTTGCTCCACACATCAAAGTTATTGGTGTGAGTCAGTCGAATTCACAACACGCAATATGAAAAATATCAAGATCTCTTCAATTTTAACATCTACAAAACATATAGAAAGCGAATATGGAGAGAAAAAAATAGAAAATATCTTCTCTCAAATATGCGACAAGATTCAAATTACTCTCTTTTGAAAAACTAGAGGAAAATTATGTGACATTTGACCATATTCTTTAGGGTAGTATTAGTAGTATTTAATTTTAAACATTTGTATTTTAGTAATGTGACACGGTGTAGTTGTTAATTTGATCCTATCAAAGGATTGACCAATTTATGATGTGTGCCCTACATGGCTGTGGGGATTTTGGTAGTTGAAATTTCGCAATTGAATGTCTTGTTGACTCGGGTCAATTTAAAGGTAAAGCTAGGCAATAATTCCAAATAATTGGTCACTTTTTTTTTCGATTCAAATTGGTCTTTTTTTATTATTTATAAATTGATTGCTTTCATTTAGTGTTTTAAAAATCAAAGCAGTCGAAAATTGATTCAACCAAAAGAATAGGATTGGATATCTTATCGAACAAATAAGAATTAGTGTGAACTGATCAAAACTAAGGAACCAACATTTTAATCAAATACATTAAATTGTTTGACTTATTTTTACTTATATTTTAGAACAAAGAAAATATATATTAGGTAATACAAAGCATAAAAAACTTTAATTTATAAAAGATCAAATACATAAAAATCTATATTTAGCTAGCTCTATGCATATGTTACTAGTATTTTTCTTTTAACTTACTTTATTGGAGGAGCTAGAGAGGTGAAGAATTTGGGAGCATGGTGGATGAATGAGGGTGCAATGAGAAGAATAAATAAATGGGGGTTTGTGTATTTTGACCAAATGCATCGTCTACAGTGCTGTAGGTTGAATGGCAAACCAAGATGTGTGGGTGTGATTGAATGTAATGTGCTACTGTGTAGTACTGTATTATTGTGTATTGTTGTGCGCGTGTAGAAGGATCAGAGAGTGTGATAGGCACAAGAAGGGTTTTAGAATAAGCTAATCACCCTTTTACTATTAATTAAAGTAATTTTGATTTAATTTTATAATTTATTGACATAACAGTAAAAGTAAGATTTTGGATGATATAAGATTTATCAGTTGTGCATATTAGACAAAATCTCATTTTAGCCTCGTGAAATTATAACTCTTTTAGAAGGGATGGGAAGTATTTTAGTTGAGAAATACTCCCTCCAACCTTAATTAGAAGTAAAAATTACTTTTTAGATACATTCAATAAATAATGTATTTGGTCTACATTGTAGACTAGATATATTAGTTATTTGATGAATCTAAAAAGTATTTTTTACTTATAATTGAGGCCGGAGTAATTGATTACTCGATTAGACACCGTCATAAATAATACATGTTAGACACATAGATATATGAATTCAAAAAAGTAAAAGTAAAATTATTAGTTAATATTAAGATATGTAACTAAATTGTTTACTATTTATTTTTTCTCATTTGTAGGTGTGCCCAAAATAATTTTATTTCGGGTTGTACCTATGAAAGTCTTGCTCCATTTTAATGATCAAAATTTTTTGTATAGTCAAATTGTGAATGTGTTTTTGATTAAAATAAAAATATTAAAAATATACTCGTATTTATAATTTCGATAAAGAAATACCTATATGGGCAAAGCCCAAATACGTACTACTCTGAGTTTTTTTCTTTTTTGAAAAAAATACTAGTATTTCTTAGGCACATTCGCATTAAACTAACAAAATTAAATTAAAATTGATGAAAGTAAGATTAATTTATATGACTATTATATTTTATTTTTAATTGATGAAAGTAATACTTTATTTGCGAGTTTATGCCTAAATTTTATATTCAAACACTTGTACATATATGACTATATCGTTCTCATTCTCAAACCTCTTTTGAGTTCAAAAAAATTAAATCTCTTTCAAAAATACTATCTCCTCCATCTTCATTCCCACGAAAAAATTTCTACATCTTCAAATCTCCAAATAAAATAATTTCCTCAAAAATCTTCATTTACAATGAAATTAACATAATCAACTACTATCAAATTGTTGTTTGTCCTTATTAGAAGGGTTGTTAGGGTGACAAGGACTAACACTGAACAGCACGAGTGGCCTTTCCGTGCGTTTAGGGGCCCAATCATATGCCACATTACTGCCTCTTTGTATTGTCATTCATTTCTTCAAATTTTTATGCACAAAACAAAGAGACACACAAGTGTCTCTGTCACCATCTATATGCTCTCATCTCTCTTGATAACGGTTGCACGTACTCATGGAACATTTACACATAATTTCAGACACTCATTCACATATAAACTTGAACTAAAAATTTACATCTACAAATTAAATGATATTTTAAATATATACACAAATGATATACTTTTAAAAGTGTGTCTATGTTGCACTTCATGTTTGACACAATCATATTGTATATAGGAGTAGACGGTTTATCCATAGGTTTTTTTTTTCAAATTTTTTTCATTTTCCTCTCTCTATTCATTAGCCACCACTAGCATGGCAAGTAAGCCCAAACGCGTGGTGCCCACCTGCAATCACATCCGAGTCAACGGGTAAAACTCGAGTTGACTGGATTTGGGTTTAAGTTTGAGTGACTCCTGATATTTTGGGTGCGGATTTGGGATTACTCAAACTGACACTCGAAACCCAAAACCACACCCGCTTATATATTAAATTATATAATTCATCTTAAGTATATATAAGTGTAAAAATATGAATCATAATTTTAATTTTAATATCCTTGGAATATCTTTATTTTAATTGTAGTTTAATTTTTTAATAGTCTTAAAGACTATGTTACGATATTAATGTTAACTTGTTTCAATTGTAGACCTTAATTTTAATTTAATTGAGAAACATCGATGAAATTTCAATGTTGTTATATTTTTTTGTTTTCTTTGCTACGGGTTCGGGTTTGGGTGGAAAAACTCGAACTCAATGGTGTGGGCGTGAATGTTAATATGCCATCCGAATAGACTTTGATTCGGGTTTGGGACACCCGGTATTTCGGGTGTCGGTTTGGGTAATGTAACCGTCGTCATCCCTAGTCACCACCGGCCACCTCCACCATCACACTCCATCATATTTCTCTTCAACGACGCTCCCTCATCGGCTCAACAACATGGATCTAGCATGTTCGTGTAGACATTTGACTCAATAAAGTTTATTTCACCGTCAACAACACCATATCGTCGGCACAAAGAGAGATCTTGGTGCGAGTAAAAGGGATTGGCCCAAAGGCGAAGGAATCCAAACAATAATTTATAATGGATTGATCAATGATGGTTTCTCATCCCACCCTCCGTCATTCTTTTTCACCCCCCAGAAATCCAACTTTACCCTTGATTTTACCTTCAAAAAGTTCGGTACACGCGTACTGAACTTTTTCGATATTGAAAAATAGGTGTTTTACATCGTTAAAAAGTTCAGTACGCGTGTACTGAACTTTTTTTAAAGGGTTAAAAATGGAAACCCAAGGGGTGAAAAAGAAAGCTGGGGGTTGGGGAAAGAAATCTTCTTGATCAATTCATCTATCTACTAAAAAACTAAACTGAATTTAGCATCATCATTGATTGTAGAATGTTTATCATGAACATTATAAAATATTTTTATATAGTGAAATTGCATGCTCGTCACCACACTTTTAATTTTATCCCATCTTAGTTTTTTCAATATTAAAAAATAAAATGATATGATTTGTTATGGTTGTAATGGCACGAGTTTGGGTTTCCTCCATTTGTTATCCCTTCATTTATTTTCCATTTGGAGAGAGATAGACACATTAAAAATTAGTGGGGTTCACAAATTAGTGGGACCCACTTTTTAATGGGTCCCACTAATTTTTAATGTGTCTATCTCTCTCCAAATGGAGAATAAATGGAGGGATAACAAATGGAGGAAACACAAACCCGTAATGGCACGTGCTAAAGTATCTAAAAGTATAAATTTGCATTTAATATTATAAAAAAAATTAATGTTCAAAGAATATAATGCATAAGTAACAAAAAAAAATATTGCTACATTTATATTTTTAACATGTATCAAGGTTCATGTTAACATTTTCCAATTTATTATCGTAAAAACATGCTATATGAGTAATTACTTTCATAAATTTGCTATCTAGGCCCCCTATATGCTCACAGACCCCCTAAAAATCCCAAAATACCCCTAAGTTAGTTGACAAAAAATTCGTTGTCTACGTAGCGAATTCGAAAATATTCGGCACCCAGACGACGAAATGATTGACCCGAACAAAATTATCAACATTTCGTTGACTATGTAATGAAAATTGTGTCTTCGTAAATTACATGACGAAACATTAAAATTCGTTGTCTACCTCACGAAAACCATTGATATGAGAAATATGCAAATGGTTTGAAACTCAACGAAATGATTTTTTGATCGTCGTCTACTTAACGAATTTGTTATTCAGGGGCATTTTTGTCAGTTTGAAAGGTCTAGAAGCAAAGATGGGGACTATATAACAATTATCTTACTTTCAATCTTAGTAGGGGAGTAAACACATATGACATTTACTATGCATATCGGTGCCATTCTAACCTTTTCTAGTTCTCTTGATGGCTACTAAGTTTATCATTTAAAAGAGCTATTTTCACTTATTTAATAATTAATTAAAATTAAAGACACATATAAGAAGATGATGCTGAAGTGGATAAAAAGACAAAAGAAGATGATGCTGAATAATAATAAAAATATTAAATTCCCATTTTAAAAAAATTAAGAAAAAAATGTTGAAGGTTGTTAGGGGCTTGTGATTGGTGAAATGAAGAATCAAATTAATTTAAGGGTCAATCACCGGAAGTATCGGTCCGTCTTGATCTGCCTCTTCATGTTACTTTCGTCATTCTCATCACATTATCAATCTCTCTCTTCTATGAGCAGACAAGTTGAAAAGAACCTTACTATTTTAAAATCAATAAATAAATTGTGCCTTGTCTCTTTCACAAGAAATGGACAAATATATAATTAAAATTAAATAAATGATGAGATTAAAATACTATCGCATATTCATAAATCTTAACTACATGTAAAAATGTCAAAATTGTTATGTTTGATATGAATGCCGTGTGTACATAGTTTAAATTTCAATTCATCTATTTTATATGTGTGAGTTTTGTCTATCTATGAAAAAATATATTATCACACCTTAAACAAATAAATTCAAGTAAAGAGTAAAGAATTTAGACACCTTAAATAAATAATCATAATTTCGATTATAACTCTTGCGTATGATAAATATTAATTTGAGAGAAAAGAACTTATCTTAAGTGTTTCATAGAATTTTGACGGAGATTAGTAACCGTCAAATAACCGATTATCCCAAAAATTTAAGTTGTTAAGATACAGTCACCTAAATAGTTTTATATTATTTCTAACACGTCCTCGTACGCAAAAGTCCACTTGGACTTGAATCGTGGATAATGCATAGGTCCACTTATCATATGCTTAAATTCCACTTTGTAATTAGAAAGTGAGGGGAGCGGGAATCGAACTTTAAACCACTTAGGCCCCGTTTGGCCTAGCTTATTTTTGAGCTTATGCAATATAAATTAGGTTTTATTCTATTTTATAAGTTCAAACTAGTAAAAATTGAATTTTTATAAGCTATTTTATCATAAACTACCTTGAAAAACTTATAATAATACATAAAAATTGCATAAGTTGTTTGCATAAGCTCAAAAATAAGCTAGGTCAAACGGATCCTTAGTCATAAAGGCTCTAATACCATGTCAAATAACATATTATCTCAAAAGCTTAAGCTGTTAAAATAGAATCACATCAATGATTTTACATTATTTCTAACAGTAACTACTTTGTATTGCATATAACAAAAAATAAAACAATTCAAACAACAACTTAAATGGCATCGCATTCAAACTTCTAGTCAATGATATGATTCCTTCACCAACTCATTTTCTAGGATCTAAAACTTCAACTTTCTTTTATGAAAAATATTAAACAGTGTCCCAAAACAATAATTAAGAAAATAAAAATAGCAATATTGTTCCGAACAGAACTCAGATTTATTCGCGGGGGATAACCGACATCAAGTCCACATCTGCGAGAGATTGTCTGCTTTGGGGTTAGCCCGTCACGGTTTTGTCCGTTGTAGAAAAGGTGTCTCGGTTGGTTAGAGGAGTGTGGCGTGTTGTATATAAACTATCATTAACCTCGAGTTCCAAGCGATTGTGGGACTATTTTGGTGTATCCAGAACAGATGCCCCCCAGTCAATGCTAAGGGACTGGGTTCGAGAACGAATGTTATCGTTCCCACGGACGGCACCACTCAGTCGAGTTCCAAGCGATTGTGGGACTATTTTGGTGTATCCAGAACAGATGCCCCCCAGTCGATGCTAAGGGACTGGGTTCGAGAACGAATGTTATCGTTCCCACGGACGGCGCCACTCATCTTACCTGATCAGAGTCGACCTCACCGGTGTTCTTGACGTTGCAAATGCCCTTGGTGAAGTGAAGGGGGTTGTGTATCAGTATACACTCCGACGCTCAAGTCAGTGTTTGTGCAAGATTGGTTTTCAGATGTAAGAAAGTATATACCTGACTCCTGCAAATAAGGAGTATATATAGCCCTCAGCGCTGGTCCAAGACCATTGATGGGGATCATCAATGGCTGTTGGAAAACGGCTGAAAAGTCATGATGAGCATTAAATGCTCATCATTCCGATGTTGGGTGTTACACTTCGTGCATCGCTGACCGTTGCACTGTTCTCTTCACTTGTGGGCTGTGCTCGGCTATTGAGGAGATTGGGCCTTATAGGCCCAGTTCAGAACAAATATAATCTTAAAAGTGGTGATTTTGATGCCTTGAAATTTTAAAAAAGATTTTTTTTATTAGAACATTTGCATTTATTTTTATTTTGTTTCCTTAACTATTGTTCCAATGATACTCTTTAGCATGGCCCTTCTGTTATTCACCAAGTGTTGGGGTTTTTAGATGTTGGCTTCATTTTGCAAAAACAAGATGCTAGTCTACAGGTAGTGACAGATGTGGTAACATTTGTCAGCAACACTGTCAGCTGACGCCAGCTGGATTTGGAACCCTAGTACGCGCCTTTAAGTGCGCCGTTTCTTTGAACCCTAATATTTCTTTTGTTTTAGGTTTAGATTGCACGCCAAGACAAAAGGAAATCAGCCAGCTTGCTGAAGAATTAATAGAAAGATTTAATTTTAAAATATGTGACAATATATTTTAAAAACAAATCTTTTGGTTCAAGAAATATTTTTGTGCGAAATCTTTCGCTTACTCCAGTTGTACTTTGAAGATTGCTGGAGAAATTATAAAAGATATATTTCAAATATATCTTTGTGCTTCAAGAAGATTGTTATTAAAAATATATTTATGGACAATGAATATATTTGTGAAAGGAATAAATTGGTGCAAATATATTTGTGGAAAATATATTTTTCTTGGAGCTGAAGTAATGTTGAAGAAGCCCATCAACTCAGGGCTATATATATGTGAAGATCAAGACCTAGTTTCTTCACCGAAGCCAAGAACTTCAAGATGTAGAATTTTTAGGGTTTTCGTGTCTTTTAAGCCTTGTGCTTTATTTTCTGAGCCTTTCTTACATCACATTGATGCATGCTAAGGACAATATTTTATTGAGTTGTATGTTACCTTCTCCGAAGCTTTGAAGCAAGGAGTTTGGTTTAATTGAGCACTTGAAGCCTTTAGGTAAAAGCGCATAGAGTGTCTAGGAGGGTGCTCCAACAACCATTCAGTTGAATTGTGTTTTATACCCCGGTAGATTTACGACGGTGTGGAGGAGCATCGTTATTAAGAAAGTGACCTGGGCTGGTCATATCTAGATTAGGCCTAGGTAGAGTTTTCACATATAGGGATTGAGTGAGGAGTGTTAGCAGGTGGTTAGCCTCTGAATCAGTACTATTATAGTGGATTCATTCCTGGATTGGTATCCCCCAGATTAGGAGCAGTTGCGTCCGAACTAGGTTAACAAACAAAGTGTGCAAGTTTATTTTCCTGCTTTTACTTGCTTTATTACTTGTTCTGTTATCGTTCATGGAGACAGGTGTTGGAACATCCGTCAACACATCTGTCTACTGTGAGTGCCGGAATTACACCAAGTACATTATGCAACCCTCGATGAATTTCAATGTCGTGCCAAATTTATCATAGCTCATAGTTACAAAATATATCCAGTTAATTAGTTAGTTTTTATTTATCAAATAATCTAATGGCTATAAATTCATCTCTTGAGGTGAATAAATGAGAGATTCGGGTTTCAAACCCCAACCCCACATATAAATGTAATATGCCTATCAATTTAACTATGCTTATGGGAATAGTGGTAGGTGGATGCATGAATGTTAAAGAACACATGAGAAAGCTTAACCCAAAAGACTAATCCAATAAGTGAAAAGCTTTAAGGCTTAAGTATCATATTAAACACTTTAATATATCCAATATAGGACTCATAATATTGTCACACCATTTAAGAATCGACATCCACAACGACTTTCGCTCTACCGATATTGACCCGATGATATCTCTTTTCTTTTTGATAGTTTCACTCACCTATTATTACGTAATCAATGGAGCACATTAATCCAATCTATAAGTAGCCCTTTATGTGACCTTACTCTCAATAAAAATACCAATTGATAGAGTTTTATAACTATTATAAGGAAAACATAAATAAACCTAATTGAACAATAAATTAAAACATATTTTATTTCATTTTGGGTGTCTTACAAAGTATCTCCATGACACTATATATAATGGCTAATAATAGATCACACCTAAAAGATCTAAAAGACTAAGAAGCCCGACTTTTTAAATGACTATTCAAATGAAAATCAACTAATAGAAATTCTAAACAAGCTAAAATTACTAAATTATTTATTTAATATAATTACACACTCTATCATATATATATATATATATATATATATATATATATATATATATATATATATATATATATATATATGAGTTATGATCAAATGATACCAACTAGTTTGACACCAAATATTACACCGCTCAATAAAGCTTTAACGGATTTAAATTTTACAAAATTCACCGTTGGAATGGAAGATTATATCATATAGATCATTCATGTTAAATTTTATAAAAATATAAAACCATTTAATATGTTATTGAGACTCGTCAAGATTAACGGTTTATGCGTTTTTATTGAATGCCGTTAATCTTGACGAGTCTCAATAACATATCAAATAATTTTAGATTTTTATAAAATTTAACATGAATGATCTATATGATATAATCTTCCAATCTAAAAGTGGATTTTGTAAAATTTGAATTCGTTAAAGCGTTATTGAACGGTGTAACATTTAATGTCAAACTAGTTGATGTCATTTGATCATAACTCTATATATATTTGCAAATACTTTTCAATTAATTTGAGCACATCGCTTTTTTTTTTATAAACATATATAAAGTTTTGACATATTTAAAGACTTAATTGTATTGGAAAGTTTAAATTATCGTATGAATCATATCATATTCTATAAAATTCATACATATTTTAGACCTCGAAGATAAAAATCACATGTTAAACGCCACCCCTTATGAAACTCCATTATGTAAGTCAAGAGATCTTTATAGGAAATAAGCATATTGCATATAAGTTAGCCGATATCATAAAAGACTCTAAAAAGGGCAAGCATCGAGTATAACAATAATTTGTGACATATAATACTCCTACAATAGATCAGGTTTGAGTGTTTGACATTCAATTATAAATTGACCCGACCTATTTATACATAGAGAATATTAATGTGTGCTCTTAGGACATTTGATGTAGAAATTACTTAACTTTGTGTATTTTAATTTTTAAACATTGAATTTTTTTGTATTATTAAATATAACATTTTTATATTAAAATACTTTATTATGTACTCTTAAAATATATATTAATACGACTCTTTATATCAAAAAAATATGGGTCCTACTGAAAATGAAATTAACCAACTCTTTGATATGCTTTTCATAAATGGAGTCATTTGTTTCTTTAATTTTGAGAAATAGTGAGTCTCTGATCTTGTTCCCTAATCCCAGATAAACTACTGTATATATGTTAAATTGTTAAGGAGAGCCACCCTACGTTTTAAGGTATATATTATGCTTTTGTCTCATAAAAAATGTTGTATTTATATATATGTTGCATTTATCATTACTTAAAAATTACACATGAACAAGAAATAGACGGACAATAAATTGCGCCACCACTCAATTGTTAATTTAAAATATAAATATAACATTTATTTATTTTTTTCAAAAATTTACTCCACTAACTATAATTAATAGTGTTAGATGATATTATTAAAATCAATCAAACTAATCAATTTTTTAAGAACTACAGACGGTGCGATATCTCACACGTGAGAGCGTGCACTTGCACCCCTTAAACTTGTGAAAATTATAAGGAAATTGAACCTCCGATTTATTAATTGTAGAGACAATTAAAGAAAAGAGAAAAAAAAGAGGCTAGAATTTCATTAGAGGAGAAAGGTTTTAATGCATTATTTGTCTTACAATAAGAATATATACTAGAGAAATAAAAAAATGGAAAAGTCTAAAATACTCTAATTAATAATAGGTGAATTCTAATATGAATCACTTATTCAAGTGGTTCATAGTGGAGTAACGCAATAATGAATACGAATTTTACAAAATTCACCATTGGACTGAAAGTTTATATCATATGGATCATCTATAAAAGAAATTAGAAAAATTGAAAATCATTTGATATGTTATTGAAAGTCATTAAGATTAACGAATTCTATAAATCTATCTAACATAGTATAAAAAATATTTTAAGAAAACAATACACTATAAAATAACAGTGCAACACATTTTATATAAAATTTCAATAGTATCAAAATATGACTAGAATAAACCAATTTGAGTGGATGTTCGGGTTTGGGTTTGAATGATCTCAAACCTGCACTCATAATATCAACGGATGTCACCCAAACTCAAATTCAATCAACCCAAATTTTGTTAGTTAACTTGAATTCGAATTCGAATGAGCCTTGCATATTTGAATTTTCATGTCATTCTTACTCCGATTTTGCACCCCTAACCTAGAGTCTAGTCATCACCGCTACATACAACTCAAATATTATATGATTATATCTATTCATAGAAAAGATTGAGGAAGTGTATAATAGTAATACCTAAATACAGTATAAAAAGAAGGTATAAGTATAACCATTTTGTATTATAGTGATCATGATGTGATAGATATTTCATCAGTAATTATTTTTTAAAAACAAAAATAGATTTATTTTAATGATATCCGGCACACAAAGTTATTCTCTTGTGTATAAGAGTTCCACTATATACATATTTAACATGATGATTTATCCAAAAGAAAACTAGTTAATGAAGGATTCCCATTTCTCAAGCTTTCAAGCCAATGAAAGCAGTTTAAAGCTAGAGATCATCAATTCACTGATTAACTCCAGCTGCATATATTATTACACCTTGTTATGGGAAGTGCTTGGTAGGGATGGCAACGGATGTTTACGGGTGTGGGTTTTACACTAGTCATACCCGCATCCGAAACTAACACTCGAACCCGAACCCAAATCCAAAGACTATTTGGGTGGGAAAACAAAACTCACATCCATTGGGTTCGAGTTTTTCCATCCAAATCCAAACACGCAATAAGATAATAATAAAATCACAATTAAAATTAAATTACAATTTTTTTCTTGAAAAGACAAAATATATTATTTTTTTGACAAAAAAAAATATTAATGAGTGAATTAAGTTTAATGATACACTAATAAAGTCTCCAATAAAATTAAAGAACAAACAAAATTAGGTAATTAACCATATATATAAGCGGGTGGGTGTATGGGTTTCGGATGTGGGTTTGAGTAAACCTAAACCCACACCCGAACCCAAACTCAGTCAACTCGGATTTCATCTGTTGACTTGGGTGCGGATGCAGACGGGCCCCACAGGTTTGGGTTTGTTTGTCATTCCCTAGTGATTGGTAAAAGTACTTACTCATATTACAACATGTGTCATTTGGAAA
The DNA here is from genome assembly GCA_954870985.1 of Trifolium fragiferum. Classification (NCBI taxonomy): domain Eukaryota; kingdom Viridiplantae; phylum Streptophyta; class Magnoliopsida; order Fabales; family Fabaceae; genus Trifolium; species Trifolium fragiferum. The sequence goes on from OX940792.1 coordinate 13,659,281, forward strand.
TATCACACAAAAATATTTATATGGTCACAAATATTTTAAAAATATACATTATTTTATTTTTATTTTTACATTTTATTAGACATGTTTGTATGACCAAAATTTGTGACCATCCAAAATTTACTCAATATCACATGGAACTAAAGAATAACTTAGACACTATTAGCTAAAAAATAGTTGAGCTTATAGTATTTAATTGGTAATATTAGCAATATTGAACTATTTATAAATACTAGTTTTGGACCCGTGCATTCGCACGGGTTTATTGACTTTTATTTATAAAATATTGCTAAAATATAAGTGACGTCGTGTACCAAAAAAATAAAAATAATAAGTGACGTTATTCTGTTATTTTTTTGTAAAATTTATTAAATTAAGTAATTTTTTTCATTAAAGCAATTGTCCCGTGTATGATTTTTGTATAATAAACTATAAGTAATAATAACAAATATTTATTATTCAATTCCTTTTTTTTTATTAAAGCAATTGCTCCGTGTATTATTAAATTATTTTTATCAAAACAATTAACCCGTATATTATTAAATTATTTTTATTAAAACAATTATCTCGTGTATTATTATAATATATATTCATCAACATTGTTCCGTGTATTATTATAATATATTATTTAATTCATTTTTTCATTAAAGCAATTGTCCCATGTAAGATTATTTTTTTTTATTAAAATTGTCCCGTGTGTTACTATAATATATATTTATCCCGTAATTATTTATTATAATATATATATTCATCAATAATACACTTATCGTGCTATTTTTATGAGTATATTTGTTTTATTCTCTTTTTAATTTTTTTATGAGTAGATTTGTTTTATGCTTATCTTTCGAATTTTTTTGTTATTTTTGTTTTGTATCTTTTTTTTATGAGTATATTTGTTTTATGCTTATATTTTTTTTTTTTTGTATATATCTTTTTCTCAATTTAGAGTTAAAATGACATTTAAGAGCATAAACTGTGAAATATTATTAAATGTACTAAGGACAAAATAGATTTTTTAGTAGTAGTTTCTTTTAATATATTGTAAATAGATATTGTAAGTAGATAGTGATAGAGATATTGTAATTAGATTATCATTATTGGTGATAGATATTTATCCAATTTTTTTATGCATCAGTGAAAAATATTTGTCCATGATTTTTTATTTTATAGATAAGAGCTAATTGTCTTGTTTAAAAAATTATTAGTTAATTTTTATGCTTATCTTCATAAGTGTTTTTTATTGCTATTTTTATGATTATATTAATTTTAATTCTTTTAAAAAAATTAATTTTTTTTATGAATAAATTTTTTTTTGTTATTTTTGTTTTGTATATTTTTTTATGAGTATGAGTATATTTGTTTTATATTTATCTTCTTTTATTTTTTGTTATTTTTGTTTTGTACATATCTTTTTCTCAGTTTAGAGTTAAAATTACATTTAAGGGCATAAACGGTGAAATATTATTAAACGTGCTAAGAACAAAACAGGTTTTTTAGTAGTAGTTTCTTTTAATATATTGTAAATAGATAAAATGATATAATTAAAAATAAAAATTAGTTAATCTTTTGTTTTTAGATAAGATACTCGGGATAATTTCTACTTTTCAAATTCACCAAACTTCAGGCATATACCACACTATAATTTATTTTATTTTTTTCTTCCACGGCATCCAATATAAGTAGACTATGGGCCCGTTTGGCCTAGCTTATTTTTGAGCTTATGCAAACAGCTTATGTAATTTTTATGTATTATTATAAGTTTTTCAATGTAGTTTATGATAAAATAACTTTTAAAAATTCAATTTTTACTAGTTTAAATTTATAAAATAGCATAAAACTTAATTTTTATTGCATAAGCCGTTTGCATAAGTTCTAAAATAAGCTAGGCCAATCGAGCCTTATGTTTAATATGGACTTCTAAAAAAAATCTAAAATGCATTAAAAAAATAGTCTAGAAGTGAATTAAAATTAATAGGTCCACTTTCGAACTGGATCCATATTAGACATTCTCATTTTGCATGATATAGCATGAGATTAGAGTTAGTTAAATAGTTTAGATGCTTAAATTAGATATAGCTTTATATTATTAGTATTTATATTAATGTGAGCTGAGTTTATTTATTTATTTGGTTGTGTAGTTGGGTTTTTAGATCTTTAATTTATCCTAATCAACGTAAAGAAAAAAAATGTTTTATATCTTAGATAGATTATCTAGTTCTTTTTTAATCTTAGCATAAAATTCCATAACTTTGGTAGGTTTAGTTTAGTTTAAGAGAGTCTATCATTGTATCTGTCGTCCACCAAAATTATTATATTTCTTGTAATGTAAGCATTTTTTTTTCTCAATAATTCACATGAGGATTTTGCTTCAACCATATTGACCCCAAGCTAAAATTCAAGGCTCCCCTAATTAAGTCTTTATCACAAATTAACCAAGTTCAAAGAACGTTTAGCTCACGGATGATCTTAAAACAACCCTTTTATGGCTTGTGTATGTTTTTTGACGTATGTGTTTTGAATTTAGTGAATGATATGTTGTCCTCGAGAAAGACATAGTCATCCCTTTGGAAAAAATGTATTATGAATATAATATTTCATTGATAAAACCTTGAAACATCATATAGTTCTATAGTACAACAACTATATAATATAAAATACAAAATGATGCTTATCTTAATTATCAACTCAATTAAACTAAACAAATGGAAGCCCACTATCTAGTTGTCTTAATTAAACAATTATTAGTAAAGCTAATCCAAAATGTATGGACCACTTTCAAAAGGAAAAACAAATTAAAATTTAATTAAAAACTATCAATTCCATGTGAAGGGCACACCTATAACATCGAACCTAGTAGCACGATGATGCATGTTCTCACTCTTCCACAAGCCGCTTTTCACTCAAAGTGGGTTGAGATTGTTGCACACACATCTCTTGTCCTCTATGGAAAGCCAATCCAAAGGTTTCACACTAATCTTAATTAATTAATTTAATTCAAATCCAATTGAGCATTCCAATTATTTTAACAACTATTTAGCCGACCAAACTTGAAGTGTTCATGTGATGGATTATGATGGATTTGGAACCTTTCTTGTCATCTATGCATATATGCTATGTTAGCTCTCTTCATCCTCATTTCAAGTGACATTTTGCAAACAATTGCAATTGGTACCATAATGTCAACGATTTTTTCTTTCATTTGATTGGTGGATGCAATTGTCCTTTGTGTCAATCTTAAATTGTTCCCATTGTTTACTTTGAATACATTGAGTTACCTAGACATACTGAGGTCATATTTATTGTTGGGTCAACATAATCAATGAGGCATAATGTAGATCAAATTAAATTAATCTTGTAATCCTTGTTTACATTTTGGTTGGTGAATGGTTAAGTAAATAATAGTATTTTCTTATTGAAATTAATTAATAGATTTAGCCGTATAATTTTAGATTGGTTAAATGGTTTGGATCTCACTCTTGAAAACTAGTATTTCAAAAAATGAGAAAGTTTAAATACATGTGTACATCTAACGTCAAAAATTTGATATTGTTGGACTCTAATACAATTGTAATATCGACTTTCACACTTAGTCTAGGTCTTGAGGCCAAATGTGTGTAACATAGTCACCCTTAACTCGGTTCTAATACCATTTTAATGAGCTTAGATCTCAATGAAAAAAGCTAGCTCAGAGGATATCCAAATATATAAACTATTCAATTACAGTTCAAAAATTGACAACAAGACATAAATACAACGTTAATATTCACCCTCACGTCTAACGTGGGTCTAGGGTTCAATTCTTACATTGTCATCCAAGCACATTTTAACATGGTTTCCAAATCAGTTAAGGATGACAATATAGGAATTGGACTCAAAATATAAGATATGAAAGAGAACTTTAAAGTATATTAAAATAATTTCACATTATTGAGATTCCTAGACTGTTGGATGCATATGTGTTTGAATACAATCATACTATGAGTTAGCTTTTGAGAGTGAGACTTGTCTATTTAACATAGTATTAAAGTCGGGTTAAAATGAAAATGTAAGAATTGTACATACAACCCACACGCTAGGCGTGAGAGTGAGTATATTAAAGTTGTATTTGTATTCCAAGAACCTTAGAAACATATGGAACTCGAATACAACTTCAATATCCAATACCCATTAATTTATCATGCCAAACTAGCATGAGTCCCGGGTCCAATACCTACATTGTCATCTTTAACATGATCTTGATATCTTGTTATGTATGAAGATAGATTTCACTTCTAAAAGTTGGCTCAAAAGATGAGAGGGTACAAACACATATACATATTTAATAATCCAAGAATCGAGATAATGTAGAACATGTGATACTTCCTCCGGCCTGATCAATTATTGTGTACTCCCTCTGGCCTAATGTATTTGGTTTATACATTAAATATATAATAAACCTAAAAAGTCAATTTTGTTTATAAAATGTTATGGATGGAGTATTATGCAGTCCTCGTTTTACTCATTAATTAATTAATTAAAAAGATTAATTAATTAAAATGTTATTGAGGGAGTTCATTCAAATTTTAATACACTCATAAAAATAGTCTCTCTAATTTAAAATTGAACTTTTGGTCTCTGAATAATCATATTTATTGCAATTTTAGTCCCAACTTAAATTTACGATCACCTTTAAAATGAAAATACTTGCCTTCAAAAGTGGCTATTTATTGGGTAAATATCAACTTTTTTTGGTAAAATTATGGGTTTGGAATCAAAATTGCAAGGAGTTTGATTTTAAAATAGAGTGACTTTTTGTAAATATAATAAAATAGAAGAACCAAAAATTATATGAAACCTAAAAATATAGTCACGTGTTTACTTAGTTTTAAAATACTGTTTTTATTTCTCTTATGTCTTTTTTGGATGACTAAAATATATTAATAACAAAAAAAAGGTTAAAAAAGAATACAAGGAAACCAAATAAAAAGATTATTTTTTGGCTTAAATATGCTTTTGGTCCCTGCAATTATGCCATGTTTTGAAAAAAGCCCCTGTAAAAAAAAATTGATTTTAGTCCCTGCAATATCTCATAACTTTTAAAATAGCCCCTGACTGGATTTCTTCATAATATTGCAGGGACTAAAATCAAATTTTTATTTTTTTACAGGGACTAAAATCAATTTTTTATTTTTTTACAGGGGCTATTTTCAAAACAAGACATAATTGCAAGGACCAAAAACATATTTAAAAATTGGCCACCTCAGCTCTAAATCCAGTCAGGAGCTATTTTGAAAGTTTTGAAATATTGCAGGGACTGAAATCAATTTTTTTTTTACAAGGGCTCTTTTCAAAACAAGGCATAATTGCAGGGAGCAAAAGCATATTTAAGCCTTATTTTTTTAACGGCAAATATATTAATAATAAGATCTTTACATAAAACAAACAAAGACTTTTAAAAAAAGAGTTACATAATAGCGGTACCGTATATATGCGGACACCGAAAATAAGCAACAAAAAAAAAATCCAACTAATCGAAGTCTTCCTCCTAATCCCATAATCAAGAACAAAACCAACCCAAACGAGGTCTGCTCCTAATTCCATAATCAGGAAGACACTCTCAGATTCCAAGCCACTAGAAAAGACATCAATCCAACCCATAAAGTTGTCACTAGACACTAACTCCCGATCTTGAAGCAAAAATGATCGTCGAATGAAAATCAAAATAACAACTTCATGAGGCAAAAGGATGATGGACAATGGTAGAATCATAACCTAGTCAGACGAGTCTCGATTCGAAGATAGGACACACTCCAAAACCCTCCAAATCCCAGCAAACCGACAGAGTCAGTGCCAAACACCAAACAACTACAAACCAAGCACCTGAGAAACATACCCAACCCAAGGAAAATCGGTCGCCACTGAGGAGGTAGAAGTCAACCAGGAACAACAAAACCTGCAAATCTCAACAGATTTAGAAGCAATAAGAGAGTCGGATACCCAAAGAAACACAAAAAAAACAACTACCAAAATACAAGTTAAAAACTAAAAGTACAATGATCAAAATAAATCCTCATAATACCGAAAACTAGTTAATCTTATGTTTATAATAATTTTTTGTTTCATGAAACAATTGAAGTTAAACTTTCTATATTAAAAATATGAGGATGTTAACATGTGCCCTAAGGGCACATGATAAGAATATAATTATGAGAAGAATTTATTGAACTTGTGGTGTATTCAATTCTCTACATTAAATTATTTATATCATTAAATACTATAATTCTATTTTTAGGTATTTTAACTCTTAAAAATATAATATAATTACCAATTATTAGATATAGTAAAAATGAAATCGTCTCTAATTTTTCCATCACTAAATTTATTGAATGGACATTTTTCCTCAACAAAATGAAGTCAGCTCTGATGTCATCTATCAATTGTCATACATAGATATATGTTCAAATAATAACTCGAAATAACAAAATAAAAATAATAACTCAAAAAGCGGAACATAAATCTTCTGTATGTAGGCCTTATTGTAATGGGCTTTCGCGTAATTTTAATAGGGATACATATCTTATACAAAGATCATATAACGAAGTGGTGATAAAATAATCATTTTTGAATAAAGTTTTATATTTAGATATGCATTATTAATTATTATAAATTATTGATATAGGCTGATCCATCTAGGGGGAAATTAAAAAAAGGATAACAAGAGTTACATAAAGAATTCAGTTCCAACATATTTGGAAGTGCATGCAATTATAGTTTAGAGACTTCTTGGGAAAATTTTAAAAGTCTGCTAGTAAAAAATTTGAGCTTTGTTGGAGCTTAGGAAACTTATAATAAACATATTAAAATAAAAGAAAGCTGTTATTGAACATTGGTGTTTGATATATAAAAGAATATGTACCTATAAAATTCACAAATGCACTTAAAAAATAATGATAACTTAGAAACATGATTTGTGATTGCGAAGGTTCTTTAATAGTACATTGTTGTTTAAGTTATCAATGAAAAGTGTTATATATTCTTTTTAAATTAATATATAATAATTCATTTTTTAATTTCTCTACAAAAATTTCTACTTGGTAGGAATGATTGTTGGTAGAACCTAATCAACTCAATTGATTAATGTCTAAGATACTAGTGAAAGTGTTACAATATATAATCGCATATCTGCTTTAGGTAATTAATTACTTAAATAAAGGATGTAGATTCCACTTGAGAGTTGAGATATATAAAAACCATTGTTATTAAAGTATGTTTAATAAATTAGTTTCCATATTCTTTGATTTTATGTTGGATTGTGAGGAAGATCATGTCTTTCGCTGTCTTATCAAAGAAACCTAAACAAGTAAAACTATGGATTTTTAATTTGTAGACATTATAATATTATTAACCATAATAGTGTACGAAATAAACTCATGTCTTTGTCTTGTACAATTAAAAAAAAAAACACTCATGTCAGGATTTAGATGTATCTCATGTAACATTTGTGGCCACATCTATCTATCTATATTGTATTATTATTTACCTTACTAAAAGTAAAAAGTACACTTGGCATTTTCACGTTGTTTCTCAATAAATAAATGTACAAGTGGCATTATTTTAATGACGTGGCGTCTATGTGTTTTCTCTTTACGACCTAAAGCAACACGGTTCAATTCCCACTAACAACAAAATATTAATTTTATGATTTTTTTCCTTGATTTTTTTTTATTGTTTATTAAATCTATTATGAAACAAAAAAAAATAATAGGATTACCATAAATTCTATAGGATAAGTAACATAACAATAATTTATTGTCAAACAAAAATATAGGATTGCCTTGAATATTTTTTTTTACCATTTATTTAATGTATTGCCAAACAAACACTAATAATAATAATAATTAAAAAACAAAATAGACATATGTACCAAAAAAAAAAAAAACAAAATCGACATTAAGATTCTCATGAATTTTATGCGGATAAGTAACTCCATCCTAATATTCTCATGATCTATAATTTGTAAAAATCTAAAATATATTATATTTTAAATTTGTTTTTATTTTTATTTTTTTTCAATGAGTTTAGATATGACATATTTTTATACGGACTTGATTTGATTCTTCACAATGTAAGAGATTACCATCTTTAATTAGAACAAATTTCTCTCAATATCTTAATTGATTGTTTACATACATAATTAATTGTAATACCTAAAGTTATAATCTCAATTGTTTTAATTTTTGTACATATTAGATTACCCTCTTTTGTTATATCATATCTCTTTAAATATTTTAAATGAACATTTTACAAAAATAACTAAGATGTGAGACATGATGTTATGATCTAAATTGCTTTACTTTTTACATATGTTTTATTTAATTTTTCACACCGTAAGAAATTACTATCTTCTGTTATATTCGGCTTTACTTTTTACATGGGTTTGATTTTATTTTTCACACCATAATTATTTGATTTATTTGGATATTTAAATGAACATTGTACAAAAATAATTAAGAATTGAGATCTAGGATTACGATCTGAATTGTTTTACTTTTTACACAGGTTTGATTTAATTTTACACACTATAAGAAATTATTTTCTTCTGTTATATTTGATTTCTTTAATTGGATACTTAAATGAACATTTTACAAAAATAATTATGTGAGACATAAGATTACGATCTCAATTGTTTTACTTTTTACACGAGTTTGATTTAATTTTTCATACAGTAAGAAATTACTTTCTTCTGTTATATATTCAATCTCTTTGAATATTTATTTGAACATTTTAAAAATAAAATTAAAATGTGAGGTCTAAGGTAATGGTCCAAATTTCTTTACTTTTAACACAGACTTAATTTAGTTCTTCACAACGTAAGAAATTATACTCTCTTCTATTAGATAAAATCCCACTTGAAATTTGTTTTACTTTTTACATGAACTCTATTTAGTTTTTCACAACGTAAGAGATTACCATCTTCAGTAAGAACAATTTTTTTTGGATATTTTAATTGAATTTTATTTTAGTAAAAAATTTATTATGTGAGACCCAAAATTATATTCTCAATTAATTTACTTTTTAAATGGGCTTGATTTAGTTTTTTATGTTGTAAGAGATTATCTTCTTCTGTTATATTCAGTCCCCTGGATATTTTAATTGAACATTTTACAAAAATAATTAAGATGTAAGGCTTAATGTTATGGTTCAAATTTTCTTACTTTTTACATGGGCTTGATTTAGTTATTCACAATGAAGAAAATTACGCTTTTCTGCTAGACCAAATCCCTCTAAAATTTAATCGAACATTTTACAAAAATAATTAAGACGTGAGACATAAGACTATGATCTGAATTACTTTACTTTTTACACTTTATTTAGTTCTTCACACCGTAAGAGATTACCATTATCTATCAGAAAAATTTCTCCAAATACCTTAATTGATTATTTTACAAAAAATTTTAATTAAGATGTGAGACCTAATGTTATAATCTCGATTGCTTTACTTTTTATACGGGCTTGATTTAGTTTTTCACGCTGTAAAAGATTATCTTTTTACATTAGATTGTATCTCTTTGAATATTTTCATTGTAGTGGTGAGGGGTGTGGGTAGTATCCATGAGGTCCTAGGTTCGATTCTCATTGGCAACATTGTAAACAAACAAAAATATTTTCATTGAATGTTTTACAAAAATTAATTAAGATGTGAGGTATAAGATTGTGTTCCCAATTACTATACTTTTTATACCGATTTGATTTAGTTTTTCACACCGTAAAAGATTACTCTCTTCTGTTAGCTCTAGAAATTTTAATTAATTTACAAAAATAATTAAGATGCAAGACATAATAATATGATCGCAATTGCTTTACTCCTTACACGAGGTTTATTTAGTTCTTCAAATCGTAAGTGATTACCATCTTCCATTAGATAAGATCTCTTTGGATATTTTAATTGAACATTGTACAAAAATAATAAAAACGTAAAACATAAGGTTATAGTCCAAATTACTTTACTTTTTACACAGGTTTGATTTAGATTAAATCCATCTTGAAATTTTAATTGAACTTTTTAGAAAAATAATTAAGATGCGATGTCTATGATTATGGTTTCAATTACTTTATTTTTTACACAGGTTTGATATAGTTTTTAACAGCGTAAGAGATTATGGTCTTCTGTTAGACCAAATTTCTCTGGATATTTTAATTGAATTTATTACAAAAATAATTAAGTTGTGAGACTTGGGGTTATGATCTCAATTGCTTTACTTTTTAGACGGATTTGTTTTAGTTCTTAATGTCGTCAGATATTATCCTATTTTGTTAGATCAAATTTATTTGGATATTTTAATTGGAATTTAATTGTTGTGCACTGTCGGTGTAAACTTCTTTTACACATACATCTAATGATGTGTTGCCACATCATTTAATGAATGTGACACGTCATGTGTCTCTAAACACAATACATGATGTATTGATATATTATTGGACGAATGTATAAAATAACTTTACAACGACAATGTATATAAATTAAATTCTTTTAATTGAACATTTTACAAAAATAATTATGACATCTGCCTTAAGGTTATAATCCAAATTGTTTTACATTTTACAGGGGATTTATTTAGTCTTTCGCACCGTAAAAAATTACTCTCTTATGTTAGATTATATCCCTCTTGAAATTTTGATTAAATTTTTTAAAAAATAATTAAGATGCAAGGCCTAAGATTGTGGTCTCAATTGCTTTAATTTTTACACTAACTTTGTTCAACTTTTCACACCATATGAGATTATCCTCTTTCGTTAGATCAGATTTCTAATTTGAATATTTTGATTGAACTTTTTGCAAAAAATAATCAAGAAGTTAGACCTAAGATTATGATATCAGTTGGTTTACTATTTACACATTCTTGAATAGGTTCTTCAGTTCGTAAGAAATTATCCTCTGCAATTTGAAGAAATCGATGTCTTGATACTTTAAATTAATTTTTAATTCACAAAAAAGGAAAAAAAAAACTTTCATCATATTTTAACAACAAAATAAAATAATTAGTAAGGCAATAATAATATACATATATTTGAACATTAAAGTCTAAAATTATTATATATTTATAAATGAAAGATAACTTATGTGTGATGCTGGTTCGAGCTTCAATTTTTCATTTCTAAAATATTTCTTAATTTTCATATATATATATATATATATATATATATATATATATATATATATATATACTAAATTATTAAAAAATATTGAACTTCTAGCCCGTGCTTGGCACGGGTGTTCATACTAGTACTATTATTATTTACCTTACTCAAAGTAAATAGTACACTTGTCATTCTCACGTTTATTCTCAAGGAGAAAATTTATATGTGGCATTATTTTATTGATGTGGCGCCTATGTGTCTTTTCTTTACGACCTAAAGGGACACGGTTCAATTCCCACTAACAACAAAACAATAATTTTATGATTTTTTTTCCTTTTTTTTGCCTTGTTTTTTATTTTTTTATCGATTATTGAATCTATTGTGAAACAAAAAAATAATATAGATATTAAGATTGAGATGAATTTTATAGGATAAGTACAAAAAAGAATCTATTCTCAAACAAAATAATAAAATTGCCATGGTTTTTTTTTTTTTTTTACCAATTATTCAATGTATTGCCCAAAAAAATAATAACAAACCTTACAAAATAAAAAACAAACAAAAATTAATTAAGAGATAATATATATTATAGTAAATTACATTACCCTCTCTTGAGAGGTGCTTAAATTACATTACTCTCCCCTTTTATGTTAAAATATATACTTTCCTCATCTCTTATATAAAATATATTAGAGAAAATTACTCTCTTCTCCCTCGAAAGAAATTTGAATTTCATCCCCCTTCCCCCTAATATTAAAACATAAATTTTCATCTTTTAATCAACTTCATTTAAATTTTTACACGAGCTTTATTAATTCTTTACGCAATTAGAAATAAATCACTTCCTTTAGTTCATATATCTTTGAATATTTTAATGGAACATTTTATAAAAATAATTAAGATGTGAGACCTAAAGTTATGTTCATGTTGTTTTGTATATTACACCAGTTTGATTTAATTATTCATACTATAAGAAATTACTCTCTCCTATTAGATCAAACATCTCTTGAAATTTTAAACGAATATTTTACGCATATAATTAAGACGCGAGACATAAGATTATAGTCTCAATTGTCTTTACTTTTTACATACGTTTGATTTAATTCTTCACACCGTAATAGATTACCCTTTTCTGTTAGATTAAATTATTTTCTATATTTTAATTGAAAATTTTGTAAAAAAAAATTAAGATGTAAGGCCTAAATTTATAGTTTCAATTGTTTTTATTTTTTACACGGGCTTGATTTTATTTTTCACACCGCAAGAAATTACTCTCTTCGATTTGATCAAATTCATCTTAAAATTTTAATTGAACTATTTGATCAAGAAATGCCTAAGAATATTATCTCAAATGTTTTAATTTTGACGACTTTATTTATTTCTTTATACCATAAGAGATTATCATCTTCCTTTAAAACAAATTTCTCTGGATATTTTAATTGAAGTTTTTACAAAAATAATTAATAATTGAGACATTAGGTAATGATATTAATTGTTTTACTTTTTACTCGGGCTTCATTTAGTTCTTAATGTCGTAAGAGCGATTACCCTCTTTCATTGGATCATATCTCTTTGAACAATTTACTTGAACATTTTATATAATAAATAAGTTACAAGGCTTAAGGTTATGGTTCAGTGGTTTTACTTATTACACGAGATTGATTAGTTATTCACACCGTAATAAATTACTATTTTCTGTTAGAGCAAATCTCTCTTGAAATTTTAATTGAACTTTTTACAAGTATTATAAAAAAGCGAGACTTAAGATTATAGTGTCAATTGATTTACTTTTTACACGAGCTTAAATAAGTTCTTCACACCTGTAAGAAATTATCCTCTTATGTAATATGAAATTCATTTTGATATCTTAATAAAAAAAATTACAAAATTAATTAAAATGTGAAATCTAGAGTTATGGTCTCAATTGTTTTACTTTTTACACATGTTTGATTTAGTTCTTCATAATGTAAGAGATTATCATCTTCTGTTAGAACAAATTTCTCTGGATATTTTAATTGAAGTGTTTACAAAAATAATTAATAATTGAGACCTTATGATATCAATTGCTTTATTTTTTTCTTGGGCTTCATTTAGTTCTTCAAGTCGTAAGAGCGATTACCCTCTTCCATTGGATCATATATCTTTAAATAATTTACTTGAACATTTTATATAAATAAATAAGTTAGGAGGCCTAAGGTTATGGTCCAATTGTTTTACTTATTACACGAGATTGATTAATTCTTCACACCATAATAAAATACTCTTTTCTGTTAGAGCAAATCTCTCTTGAAATTTTAATTGAACTTTTTACAAGTATTATAAAAAAGTGAGACCTATGATTATAGTGTAAATTGATTTACTTCTTACATGAGCTTGAATAAATTTTTTACACCTGTAAGAGATTATCCTCTTATGTTATATGAAATTCATTTTGATATCTTAATCAAAAAAATTACAAAAATAATTAAAATATGAGACCTAGGGTTATGGTCTCAATTGTTTTACTTTTTACACATGTTTGATTTAGTTCTTCACAATGTAAGAGATTATCATCTTCCGTTAGAACAAATTTCTCTGCATATTTTAATTGAATTTTTTACAAAAATAATTAATAATTGAGACCTTAGGTTATGATATCAATTGCTTTACTTTTTACTCAGACTTCATTTAGTTCTTCAAGTTGTAAGAGCGATTACCCTCTTCCATTGGATCATATCTCTTTGAATAATTTACTTGAATATTTTATATAAATAAGTTATGAGACCTGAGGTTATGGTCCGGTTGTTTTACTTATTACACGAGATTGATTAGTTCTTCACACCGTAATAAATTACTCTTTTCTGTTATAGGAAATCTCTCTTGAAATTTTAATTGAACTTTTTACAAGTATTATAAAAAAAAGTGAGACCTTATATTATAGTGTCAATTAATTTACTTTTTACACGAGTTTAAATAAGTTCTTCACACCTGTAAGAGATTATTCTGTTATGTTATATGAAATTCATTTTGATATCATAATAAAAATAATTTACAAAAATAATTAAAATGTGAGACCTAGGGTTATGGTTTCAATTGTTTTACTTTTTACACATGTTTGATTTAGTTCTTCTCACCGTAAAAAATTAGTCCCTTCTATTACATCAAATCCCTCTTGAAATTTCACTTGAACTTTTAAAAAAGGAAAAATTTAAGACGCAAGACCTAAGAATACAGTCTCAATTACTTTACTTTTTACACGGTCTTTATTTATTTCTTCACACCTTAAAAGATTACAATTTTCTGTTAGAATACATTTTTCTTGATATTTTAATTAAATTTTTAAAAAATAATTAAGATGCGTGACTTAAAGTTATTATCTCAATTACTTTACTTTTTACACGGATATTATTTAGTTTTTCACGCGGTAAGAGATTACACTCTTCCGTTAGTTCAGATCTCTCTTGAAAATTTAATTTAACATTTTACAAGAATAACTGAGATGTAAAAGATTACGAGCTTTACTTTTTGCAGAGGCTTAATTTAGTTCTTCACACTGTAAGAAATTATTTTCTTCTGTTAGATAGATGCAATCCCTCTTAAAATTTTAATTGAACTCTTTACAAAAACAATTCAGAAGACCTAAGATTATTATCTCAATTGCTTTATTTTTATACTGGGCCTGATTTTATTTCTTTCTACCGTAAGAGATTAACCCTAATTAATTTGTTATATCAAACTCCTTTTAATATTTTAATTGAACATTTTATAAAAATAACTAAGATTCGAGGTCTAAGGATGTCGTCTCAATTTCATAATTTTTTACGTGAGTTTAATTTAGTTCTTCACACTTTAAGAGATTATGCCTCTTCCGTTTGACTGGATATCTCTTTGAATATTTTAATTGAACTTTTTTACAAAAACTAATAAAGATGTGAGGTTTAAGATTTTGGTTTTAATTATGTTTTACTTTTTACACCAGCTTGATTTAGTTCTTTCCGTTAGATCAAATACATTTTGATATTTAATAGAAATTTTTTTACCTAATAGTCAAGATACAAGGCTTAAGGTTAGATGTTCTTGAATGAGTTTTTCATCCCATAAAAGAGTATCCTCTTCCATTAGAACAAAATCTTTTTGATAGATTAATTGAATTTTCTACCAAAACAAGAATAAAAGAAATATATGTGCACATTAAAGTCAAAATCGTTAATTCTAACAAAAAAAATCGAAAATCAATATATTTTTATAAATGAAAGCTAACTTATATATAATGCGGGCAATTTTTCACTTCTAAAATATTAATTAATTTCAAAACAGAAATATATATATATATATATATATATATATATATATATATATATATATATATATATATATATAAAACAAACATTTTTAAAATTTATAAAAAAAAAAATGAATTTCTGGCCCGTGCTTGACACGGGTGTCCATACTAGTACTATTATTATTTGCCTTCCTCAAAGTAAAAAGTATATTTGGCGTCCTCACGTTACTTCTCAAGAAACAAATTCATATGTGGCACTATTTTAATAATGTGGCGTCTATGTGGCGCCTACGTGTCTTCTCTTTACGACCTAAAGGGACACGATTCAATTCCCCCTGACAACAAAATATTAATTTTATGATTTTTTTTGTCTTTCTTATTTTGCCTTGCTTTTTATTTATTTTTACCGATTATTGAATCTATTGTGAAACAAAAAAGTAATATAGATATTAAGATTGGGATGAATTCTACAGGATAAGTACCAAAAAAAATATATTGTCAAACAAAAAAATTGAATTGCCTTGATTTGTTTTTGTTTTTTGACCAATTATTCAATATATTGCCCAAAAAATAATAACGAACCTTATAAAATAAAAAACAAAAAAAAATAATTAAAAGATAATATATATTATAGTAAATTACATTACCCTCTCTTGAGAGGTGCTTAAATTATATTACACTCCCCTCTTATGTTAAAATATATACTTTCCTCCCCTCTTATACAAAATATATTAAACAAAATTACTCTCCTCTCCCTCAAAAGAAATTTGAATTTCATCCTCATTCTCCCTAATATTAAAACATACACTTTCATCTTTTAATGAAACATACATTTTTACACGAGCTTTAATAATTCTTTACGCAATTAGAAATAAATCTCTTCCGTTAGTTCATATATATGTCTTTGAATATTATAATGGAACATTTTATAAAAATAATTAAGATGTGAGACCTAAAGTTATGTTCATGTTGCTTTCTATATTACACGGTTTTGATTTAGTTCTTCATACTATAAGAAATTACTCTCTCCTATTAGATCAAATATCTCTTGAAATTTTAACCGAATATTTTACACGTATAATTAAGACGCGAGACATAAGATTATAGTCTCAATTGTCTTTACTTTTTACATATGTTTGATTTAATTTTTCACACCATAATAGATTACCCTTTTCTGTTAGATTAAATCCTTTTTGATAATTTTAATTGAAAATTTTGTAAAAAAATTAAGATTTAAGGCCTAAGGTTATTGTTTCAATTGTTTTTCTTTTTTACACGGGCTTGATTTTGTTTTTCACACCACAAGAAATTACTCTATTCTATTTAATCAAATTCATCTTAAAATTTTAATTGAACTATTTTATCAAGAAATGCCTAAGAATATTGTCTCAAATGTTTTACTTTTGACGGCTTTATTTATTTCTTTACGCCGTAAGAGATTATCATCTTCCGTTAGAACAAATTTCTCTGGATATTTTAATTTAAGTTTTTACAAAAATAATTAATAATTGAGACCTTAGGTTATGATATCAATTGCTTTACTATTTACTCGGGCTTCATTTAGTTCTTCAAGTCGTAAGAGCGATTACCCTCTTTCATTGGATCATATCTCTCTGAATAATTTACTTGAACATTTTATATAAATAAATATGTTATAAGGTCTAAGGTTATGGTCCAGTTGTTTTACTTATTACATAAGATTGATTAGTTCTTTACACCATAATAAATTACTCTTTTCTGTTAGAGCAAATCTCTCTTCAAATTTTAATTGAACTTTTTACAAGTATTATAAAAAACCGAGACCTAAGACTATAGTGTCAATTGGTTTACTTTTTACACGAGCTTGAATAAGTTCTTCATACCTGTAAGAGATTATTCTCTTATGTTATATGAAATTCATTTTGATATCTTAATAAAAAAATTTACAAAAATAATTAAAATGTGAGACCTAGAGTTATGGTCTCAATTGTTTTACTTTTTACACATGTTTGATTTAGTTCTTCATAATGTAAGAGATTATCATCTTCCATTAGAACAAATTTCTCTGAATATTTTAATTGAAGTTTTTACAAAAATAATTAATAACTGAGACCTTAGGTTATGATATCAATTGCTTTACTTTTTTCTCGGACTTCATTTAGTTCTTCAAGTCGTAAGAGCAATTACCCTTTTCTATTGGATAAGATTTCTTTGAATAATTGACTTGAACATTTTATATAAATAAATAAGTTATGAGGCCTAAGGTTATGGTCCAGTTGGTACGTATTACACGAGATTGATTAGTTTTTCACACCGTAATAAAATACTCTTTTCTGTTAGAGCAAATCTCTCTTAAAATTTTAATTGAACTTTTTACAAAGTATTATAAAAAAGCGAGACCTAAGATTATAGTGTCAATTGATTTACTTTTTAGACGAACTTGAATAAGTTCTTCACATCTGTAAAAGATTATCCTCTTATGTTATATGAAATTCATTTTGATATCTTAATAAAAAAATTTACAAAAATAATTAAAATGTGAAACCTAGGGTTATGATCTCAATTGTCTTACTTTTTACACATGTTTGATTTAGTTCTTCACAATGTAAGAGATTATCATCTTCCGTTAGAACAAATTTCTCTGAATATTTTAATTGAAGTTTTTACAAAAATAATTAATAATTGAGACCTTAGGTTATGATATCAATTGCTTTACTTTTCACTCGGACTTCATTTAGTTCTTAAAGTCGTAAGAGCGAATACCCTTTTCTATTGGATCATATCTCTTTGAATAATTTCCTTGAACATTTTATATAAATAAATATGTTATGAGGGCTAAGGTTATGGTCCAGTTGTTTTACTTATTACACGAGATTGATTAGTTCTTCACACCGTAATAAATTACTCTTTTCTGCTAGAGCAAATCTCTCTTGAAATTTTAATTGAACTTTTTACAAGTATTATAAAAAAATCGAGACCTTATATTATAGTGTGAATTGATTTACTTTTTATACGAGCTTGAATAAGTTATTCATACTTGTAAGAGATTATTCTCTTATGTTATATGAAATTCATTTTGATATCTTAATAAAATAATTTACAAAAATAATTAAAATGTGAGACCTAGAGTTATGGTCTCAATTGTTTTACTTTTTACACATGTTTGATTTAGTTCTTCATAATGTAAGAGATTATCATCTTCCATTAGAACAAATTTCTCTGAATATTTTAATTGAAATTTTTACAAAAATAATTAATAATTGAGACTTTAGGTTATGATATCAATTGCTTTACTTTTTTCTCGGGCTTCATTTAGTTCTTCAAGTCGTAAGAGCAATTACCCTCTTCCATTGGATAAGATTTCTTTGAATAATTTACTTGAACATTTTATATAAATAAATAAGTTATGAGGCCTAAGGTTATGGTCCAGTTGGTACGTATTACACGAGATTGATTAGTTTTTCACACCGTAATAAAATACTCTTTTCTGTTAGAGCAAATCTCTCTTAAAATTTTAATTGAACTTTTTACAAAGTATTATAAAAAAGCGAGACCTAAGATTATAGTGTCAATTGATTTACTTTTTACACGAACTTGAATAAGTTCTTCACATCTGTAAGAGATTATCCTCTTATGTTATATGAAATTCATTTTGATATCTTAATAAAAAAATTTACAAATATAATTAAAATGTGAAACCTAGGGTTATGATCTCAATTGTCTTACTTTTTACACATGTTTGATTTAGTTCTTCACAATGTAAGAGATTATCATCTTCCGTTAGAACAAATTTCTCTGAATATTTTAATTGAAGTTTTTACAAAAATAATTAATAATTGAGACCTTAGGTTATGATATCAATTGCTTTACTTTTCACTCGGACTTCATTTAGTTCTTAAAGTCGTAAGAGCGAATACCCTTTTCTATTGGATCATATCTCTTTGAATAATTTCCTTGAACATTTTATATAAATAAATATGTTATGAAGCCTAAGGTTATGGTCCAGTTGTTTTACTTATTACACGAGATTGATTAGTTCTTCACACCATAATAAATTACTCTTTTCTGCTAGAGCAAATCTCTCTTGAAATTTTAATTGAACTTTTTACAAGTATTATAAAAAAATCGAGACCTTATATTATAGTGTCAATTGATTTACTTTTTACACGAGCTTGAATAAGTTCTTCATACCTGTAAGAGATTATTCTCTTATGTTATATGAAATTCATTTTGATATCTTAATAAAAAAAAAATTACAAAAATAATTAAAATGTGAGAGTGAGACCTAGGGTTATGGTCTCAATTGTTTTACTTTTACACATGATTGATTTAGTTCTTCACACCGTAAAAAATTACTCCCTTCTATCATATCAAATCTCTCTTGAAATTTCACTTGAACTTTTAAAAAAGAAAAATTTAAGACGCAAGACTTAAGAATATAGTCTCAATTGCTTTACTTTTTACACGGTCTTTATTTATTTCTTCACACCTTAAGAGATTACAATTTTCCGTTAGAATAAATTTTTCTTGATATTTTAATTGAAGTTTTAAAAAAACAATTAAGATGCGGGAGCTAAGGTTATGATCTGAATTACTTTACTTTTTACACGGAGATTATTTAGTTTTTCACGTTGTAAGATATTACACTCTTCCGTTAGTTCAAATCTCTCTTGAAAATTTAGTTTAACATTTTACAAGAATAACTGAGATGTAAAAGATTACGAGTTTTACTTTTTACAGAGGCTTAATTTAGTTCTTCACACTGTAAGAAATTACTTTCTTCTGTTAGCTAGACGTAATCCCTTTTAAAATTTTAATCGAACTCTTTACAAAAAAAATTAAGAAGACCTAGATTATGATCTCAATTGCTTTATTTTTATATACGGGCCTGATTTTCGTTCTTTCTACCGTAAGAGATTAACCCTCATTTGTTAGATCAAACTCCTTTTAATATTTTAATTGAACATTTTATTAAAATAACTAAGATTCGAGGTCTAAGGATATCGTCTCAATTTCTTAATATTTTTTTTAACAAGACAAAATGAATTTTTCTTAATTTTTTACGTGAGTTTAATTTAGTTCTTCACACTTTAAGAGATTACGCCTCTTTCGTTTGACCGGATATCTCTTTGAATATTTTAATTGAACATTTTTTACAAAAATTAATAAAGATGCGAGGTTTAAGATTTTGGTTTCAATTATGTTTTACTTTTTACACCGACTTGATTTAGTTCTTTCCGTTAGATCAAATACATTTTGATATTTAATAGTTTTTTTTTACCTAATAGTCAAGATACAAGGCTTAAGGTTAGATGCTCTTGAATGAGTTCTTCACCCCATAAAAGATTATCCTCTTCCATTAGAACAAAACCCTCTTGAAAGATTAATGGGTAAATAGGTCTTTACCCCCTGCAAAATATGCGAGTTTTGCATTTGCCCCCTGTGAATGTTTTTTTTAGGAATATCCCCTTACAATGTTCAAAAAAAAAATTTGGTAGTGTATTTTACCCCCCTGTCGATTTTTTTTCCCCAACATAGGGGGATAAAATAAACTACTAAAAAAAAATATGAACATTGCAATGGGGTATTTCTACAAAAAAAAAATTACAGGGGGCAAACGCAAAACTCGCCTATTTTGCAGGGGGTAAAGACCTATTTACCCTAGATTAATTGAATTTTCTACCAAAACAAGAATAAAAGAAATATATGTGCACATTAAAGTTTAAAATCATTAATTCTAACAAAAAGAAAGTTCAAAATCAATATATTTTTATGAATGAAAGCTAACTCATATATAACGTGGACAATTTTTCACTTCTAAAATATTAATTAATTTCAATATATATATATATATATATATATATATATATATATATATATATATATATATATATATATATATATATATATATAAAACAAATATTTTTAAAATTTATAAAAAAAAAATGAATTTCTAGCTCGTGCTTGGCACGGGTGTCCATACTAGTTTGTATATATGTAGGAGAAACTTAATTTAGTCATAAACAAAAAAAGGAAAGAAAAAAATTGACTAAAAAGGGAATTATTTTTTATGCACAATGCATTAGGCTTTCAAATAAAATATTTACTTATTTTATGGTTCAAGTTTCCAAAAGCTTTTTTTATGCAAATTTCCAAATCTTCAATCCCTCGTTCCAACACATTTATGTGTTTCTGTTGTATTAGCTTATGCAAGGTTGTCGTAATCATGCAGAGGAGCGATCGCATAGGTGTTTAAAATTTTAAGTGGCACCGAATTATATTTTCTTAGTGTGTGTGCGCGTGTGAATTTAAAATAAAAAAGTTATAATTAATATAAATATTTTTTAGATTAGGCTTAATCTTCAATAAAAAAAACTAGGAGGCGGATGATATTAAAAGATTAATAAGTGGTTGATTCAAAATAAAAATTTAATAAGTGGAGATTGCAGTTAATGTGGGTAATTGGTTAGAATTCCGGCCCCTGCATATAAAATGTGATATTTTATCAATTAAGTTATGTTCATAGGGACACATCTATAACTTTTGTTATAATTTTAATGCATTTTTAATTTGATGTGAACTTTTTAATATTGATGTAATTTTTTAAAAAAATTATAAAAAATTTTAAGGTGAGAAAATGATATCACATTTCAAGACAAAGGAGACCTAGGACTCAAATATCACATATATATGAGCTTTCAAAATCTGAATTTATACTAATCATTTTTGTTTTAATCTGTTCGAAGAATCCATACTAATCATTGATAAAACCTTTTCAAAATGGGCCCATGCATGGCCCTCCTAGGTTTGTCTATTAGGTCCAGTGTCTGTTACTATTTCGAAGTTGTAGACCCAATGAAAGAAACCCATTGAAAGAAAATATGTACACATATTTTCAAAAATTTCAAGATTAATCAAAAGAAAAAATTGCGAAGATTAACACATATTTTGGCTGCATTGGTCTGACTATGGTATGTATTCTAGAATGCGAGCAAGTTAGGAAGCTTTCTCATCCCACTCTCCATAACTTTTTTTCACCTCTTTCCATTTTTCCAATTTTACCTTTGATTTAAAAGTTCGGAACGCGTTTTTTGAAGTTTTTAAAGTACAAATACGGCAAAAAAATTCGGAAACACACATTCCGAAGTTCGTTTTCAAGGCAAAAAACAGTTCGAAAAACGCGTTCCGAACTTTTTACCAAGGGCAAAATTGGAATATTGGGGGGTGAAAAAGAGGTGTGGAGGGTGGGATGAGAAAGCTTCGCAAGTTAGAGTAGGATGGTAATAGTTGGATCTGTTAAATCGGCCCATTTATTCCATTATTTTAAGTGGAAAGAATTGCAAATTTCAACTTGTCACCGGTAGACTGGTAGTTGGTTTATCCTGCTTCACCCGTTAGAAAATGAAGCGGTGACGGGAGAAAACAGATTGATCCATCAGGTATAATAAAAATAAGTTTTTTACACCTCTTTGTTTTGCTGAAGTGGATTCAAGCAAAGACTTCTCATATAGCAATTTGTTGTTGGCTTGTGGCCTTGGATCCCTACTATTTTGAATTTCTCATATCCAGTCATTTGTTTTTCTGTGTTTAGCTTTGTAATTCAAACTCTAGTTAAGAATTCTCTTACATTGAGTTTTAGGGAGTTGTTAAGAATGTCAATTGTTAGTTAGATTACCGATTAATTAGTTAATTTGTTAATTATTAGGTGGTTAGTTAGTTAATCATCAAATAGCTCTATATAAGAATACCAACTGTATTCATTTTACTATTTTTTTTATCAAAATGAATCCTTATAAGTTTTACTCTCGTTCAAACTCTTAAAGCTTTTATCATTCAGTCTTTACAAATTCTCAAAATTTTAACATCATTCGAGCAAGATAAGAGAAAGTGAGGGGATCGAGAAAGAGTCTAACATTCATTTAAGATGTTCAGATTTTGTATTTTACCAAAAAACATTTAGAAAGTGTTCCAACTATTGTAATTGGTATCATTCAAAAGCTATGAAGCCCGGATACGTGACACGATACCGATACGGGAAATTTTTTAAAATTCCCGATATGATACTGTTGCGATACGTTGTTTAAAAATAAATTTAAAATTAAATATACAAATACACAATATATAAACATAACAAAAATCAAGAAAGATAATAAATTAACATTCAAATTATTCAAACTGGGCAAACAAGTGACAATTACATATCTCAAGTTAATTAAGTACTACCCAAAAATGATAATTATTACTATCCAAAAAACAAAACATCATCGGTACCATCCAAAAAACACATAGTTGTCAATCCATAAAAAACAGCATACTCTAACATTCACTATTTAAGAGGAAACACAAATTGTATCAATCTCATCTCCTCCATTTCTATCATAAAAATAAAACATCATTTTCCCGATACTTCTCTGATACGTGTATCGAAGAAGTATCCGACATGTATCGGTAAATATTTTTTAAAAAATTAATTTTAATTGTCTGATACTCTCCGATACGAGTATCGGTATCAGACACGTATCAGACACGATACTTCGTCATTTTTGAAGTATCGGGGCTTCATAGTTCAAAAGGAATGAAATAGGAATATCAGATGATTTATAAAGGTAAAGGGTTAAATATAAGAGTGGAAGAAAAATTTTGAGATTTACTTTTGCCACCCTACATATTTTCTCGCGCGCTCTATATTTTTTTCATTTTACCCTTCCGCTACTGAAATAATCGACGATATAAAAATGAGAAATTTTGCACACTCTACGGTTCTCCACTTAAGTAGTGGACATGTAAAATCTTGAAATTTTCAAGATTTTACATTATTCTCTACTTAAGTAGAAAACCGCGTTGGCAAATCGACTAGCTACCATCTCATATAGATAGATCTCTATTCATGTGTCTTAGTTAATCTCATACTTCAAGTTGCACAACCATAAACAGAGTTAAATTGGAGTTTTGTAGTTGAGTAGTTAATGCAATTCTCTACTTTTTTTTTTTTACCAATGCAATTCTCTACTTTTTTTTTTGACCAATGCAATTCTCTACTTAAATAAAAAAAAAAACAGTGTAAAAACCTGAAAATTTCAAGAATTTACACATCCACAAGTTAACTAGAAAACTGAATTCACTACTTAAGTTGAGAATCGTATGATGTGTCAAATTTCTCATTTTTATATCATCCGCTATTTGAATAGCAGAAGATAAAATAAAATATAAGATGTACGAAAAATTGATAAATGACAAAAGTAAATCTCAAAAATTTCAAGTTAATGTACCGAAAATTCTAGCTTGGCCCAAAATAAGGTCCAGCCCGCTTGATCTTGATGATGAACAAGTAATCCATCACTGACTGTTGGCGGAAACAGTTTTTAGAAAAACAGTATTTGAACATTTGGCAATTATTTTATTTTTTTATGATAGCAATAATTTAATTTTAAAAATGCATGTTGTATTAGAAAACTGCCTAATTACAATTATAATAATATAAATATAATGTATATTCCAATGTCTAAAAGGATAAGTATGTGAGAGGTACAATACGCATGATCTGTTCCATGTTGCCTAAGGTTGCAATACGTAACGATCTATTGAAGCTGATAATGATATAGTGATATGTTTCACCATGAACATATTGTTCTTTAATCCTCAACAAGGCCAAATATTATAATATACGTGTATGATTAGTTTACCTTTCAAAAATCTCAAAAATTAATTAAAGTTTATCCAAGATTTGTAATGTAAATTTCTGTTAAAAAAAATTTGTAATTTAAACCAAAAATATCTTTCGCGCGCAACTGCAGAAATTAATCTCTTTGAGATAACTGAGATACATTTAAGGAGTCGACGCATTCCAACAAATACTTTCCCATACATATTAGTCGGGGATCGAACTCACAACCAAATGATTAATGACTCAAATATCTACCACTTGTATCACACTATGTTGATATCCAAGTTAATTTATAGTTCAGATAGTATAAATGATTGACACAATTTTAAAAATAGGTGGTTTAAGATTTTTATACAAAATAACAGATACAATGGGATTATTAGATATGACAATTTTTACTAAATTCACCTTATTTACTATGACTAATGCTACGGTGGACCACCTTCACAAGTGGTCCACCGTGGACAAGTGATCTACCGAATATAAATTTTATAAAATTTATTGGTAGATTGAAAGTTTATATCGTATAGAGCATCCATAAAAAAATTTAGAAAAATTGAAAATCATTTGATATTTTATTGGGATTTATCAAGATTTACAGTATTTAATAAACCGTTAATCTTGATGGGTCTCAATAACATATCAAATGATTTTCAATTTTTCTAAAATTTTCTATAGATAATCTATATGATATGAACTTTAAATCCAACGGTGGATTTTGTAAAATTTGTATTCGTTATATGGTTTTTTATGAATGGTCCACCATGGACCACTTGAAGAAGTGGTCCATGTTAGAATTTTTCTATTTACTATTGGTGTAATATTTTGAAAGTTGTATACACTCACTAAATTAATTTGGAAGATAATTGAAAATAATTTGTTTACTAAATCATATTTTGAAAAGTATAAATGACATTTATTTTAAAACAATTTGTTTTTATTAAAATTGAAGAAACGTCGACCTTTGCGAGGTTAATTTAGTTGGTATTTATCCATTTTGGATGAAATTTTTATTTGATATATTTATGGTGTGTTTAGCACGAAGAAAAGAAAAATGAAAGAAAGAAAATGATGAAAATCAATAAATGAATTTGGACTAACTCTTTTTTCCATAAAACCAAATACACTCTAAATGATTTTTTTTATTACCTGAAATTTTTAACTGCTAATCTATTTGACAAAATATAAAAAATTAAGTGGCACTATTTTGAATTAGATGAAACACTACATATCAACAAACAAAGAAACCATTCATTGAAAAGAAGAAAAGACAAATATTCACATGACCATTTTTTTTATAATTCCATGATAACAACATGCCAATTTCATTTGCCATTTTGAATTGAGGACCTCACTAAACTCCCATGTTTTCTTGGCATATTGTAAAAAGAATGGTACCTATCATTACTCATGTTTTCTCTATCAAGGCACAAAGACAGGCCACCAATTGTGACATCTTTTTGAAGGATGGAAAAAAAAAAGTGAACAGTGCCCATAACTGAGATACGTTTTTTACTTTGTAATTCTTAACTAGGTATTCAGTTGTGGAATCCTATGAATGTAACGAAAATATCAAGTATAGAACTTATACTATCTACTTTATAAGAGATTTCTCTACCCTCAAAGTATAGTAAATCAATTTTCACAATCTTAACTGTAAGTTTTTAGGAGTAATAATAAAAACTAACAATTATAATGATTACGTCTTACACATTTTAGAATTATGATTGGTTGCACAAAATGGTCTATTTGGACAAAATATTTACAAGTATTCGCCGCTAAACAAACCCATCAACTTAACTAGAAAGGAAAATTATGACACTCATTACATATTAAGCACAAATTACAAATGAGTGAAGTAATTAAGCAGAGAGAAAAAAAATTAAAGAACTAAAAAACATCAAAACCTCATTTTCAAGCTCTAACTTTTAAGTTCATCATAGACCGAAATTCTTCAAAATCCACAAACCCATCATCATTCTTATCAACCCCTTTAATCATACGTTTACAATCCCTTAAACTACAATTCTCACATCCAAGATTGATCAAAACATTCCTCAATTCCTTTGGTGAGATTAATCCATTCTTATCACTATCAAACACAAGAAAAGCATCCATTAAGTACTCATCATGATCATGCTCTTTTCCTTTACCATAGTTATCTTCTTTCATGATAAACATGAACTCATCTATATCTACAAATCCATCTCCATTGAAGTCCAATGTTTTTATCATATTCTCAGCTTCTTTAGCAGCTGTGGACTTATTGCATCCTAGAGATGAAAGCATTTCACAAAGCTCTATGGTTGAAATCTTTCCGTCGCCGTTAGTGTCGATAAGCTTGAAAACTTGTCGAAATTGACCGGATACTTCCATGTGAATGAAAGAAGAGGTTGATATGTCGGAAATGGAAGAAAATCTGTTGTTGGGTCGACGTTTTCTTGGTTTGTTGAAGAGTGATTTGGTCTTATGAAGAAAGGTGAAGCAAGAAGTGAAATGTTGAAACATAATTGAGGAAGAAATGAGAATAAGAAGAGTGATTAGAAAGTTACCTATGCAAATTAAATGATAAGAGCAAAAATGAAAGTATACAAAGTAGTATATATAAGAATAATTGGAAAGGATAAAAATGGAAAAGAAAATATGGAAATATTATTAAATGAAAATATTAAATTATAAGAGCAAAAATGGAAGTATAAAAAGTATATATATAATATAAGAATAATTAGAAAGGATAAAAATGGAAAAGAAAGTATGGAAATATTATTAAATGATAAGAGCAAAAGTGGAAGTATACAAAGTATATATAAGAATAATTAGAAAGGATGAAAATGGAAAAGTAAGTATGGAAATATTATTAAATGATAAGAGCAAAAATGAAAGTATACAATATAAGAATAATTGGAAAGGATAAAAATGGAAAAGAAAGTTCTAAATTACTACTCTCAACCGTTGGATTCTATGTGCTGAAAGAATAGAGAAATTTCAAGCTGGTATGAGTTGTGTAGCTTTATGATAAACCCATTTTGTCACCTTGTAATAATACTCCAAGCTTTACGAGGATTTTCTCTTCAAAAGGATGAGCACTTTCTAAGACAAACCTGGAACTATCTACCCACAGATATTGGAGTTATTTCTAATCATAAAACAACTTACACGAGCAGATGAGGATGGATTTAAAGGGATTGATTACTTGAGTTTTGATCAAGGTCATGTTTGGTAGGTAGTGGAAAAGTCAATTAAAAAAATCACCAATATGTAATACACCTCCGGTTCTATATATAAATAAAAATTGACTTTCTAAATTCATTGTAAAAATAATGTATTGAGACAATAATGTAGAATAGATATATAATTTTTTCAATAAATCTAAAAAGTTAAATTTTGCTTATATATAGAACCGGATGACAAAATTGTACTTAAACACTACACTAGTACTTTTCAGCACTGGCTACCAAATGAACACATTTTAAAACTACTTTGAATATTGAAATTAAACATATTATGCAGAAAGAATGTTTGTTAAAAAAACAAATAGATTGAACATTTGTATTTAATATCATAAATATATGAGACTGGAAAAAACAGCACTGGTCCCAATGTTTTTAAAAGTGTACTACCAAACGCTAAATATTTAAGAGAAAAACGCTAACAAGTGTTTTTACCTTCTTGTTAAGAAATCAAATAAAGTACTAATGTATTAAAAGTTGTGTACTCAATTGTTAAAAATTTTTAAAAAGTTATTCAAAATAAAATTTTCTATTTTTGATTCATAATAACATTAGTAAGATGAGCCATATTATAAAAAAAATTATTTATTTGGATGTACATCCAATTTTGCTTTTCCCATTTCACTTCCATTGTCCAACAATTGTTTTGTTTTCTACCTGTATGATGTAGACTCCACAAGAGTCAGGACAGCAACTGTACCTATGACAGCAATTTACTTCAACAAATTTTATTTGGGGAACATGAGTGTCATTGCTAATCCTATTTTGTATAAGGTCGGATGGATGCTTATGGGTGCCATCATCAGTTCATCCTCTAATTATATAAGTTTCAACTAAGTAATATTTGATGACAATGCACACTAGCATATAGTTATATAAGTTTCAACTAAGTAATATTAGAAGTTACAGCTTGTGAAGCAAACAAATAATTTCCACCTAATAAGCCATATAATTGTATGAATGAATGAATTGTGATTTTTTTTTAGGAAAATCTCTTTTCAGACACTTGAAGCATCATATTTTTCTTAATTGTCTTCAGCAAAATCACAAATTTCTGTATAACTTGTTGAGTAACTCGAAGTCATGTTTTACAACTAGAAAATTAATCATTAATGCATCATAAACAAGAAAATCCTACAAACTAATATTTACAGGATATAATGCAGCAAAACTAATTCTACTGCAAAATGAGTAGAAGGGGGGAAATACAACATTATGCTTCTTGGTAATAATTATTGATTTTAACTGCAAAAGCTAGGCTTCTAAAATACAAAATTTTGGAAGGTGTAGTTAGCACGAAATCACACATTGTAAGGTAGGTATATTATGGACATATAATGGAAAATAACCGATATAGAAAATTATGAACAAACCAGATTATAAAAAAAAAATCCTGCATCTCAAAATGCAGGGTTAGTCTTACCCAAATGATCAACATGACCGTAACAAAACAGGACCGACTGATAAACTAAGCATATCACAAAGGGCAACTTGGACGTCATTTGAACCATGTTCACAACTTACCAAGCTAGAGAGCAGAGGGAAAAAATGAGACAGGTTCTTCTCAAAAGAAATATCACCCAAGCTACAAATAGCTTGCAGAGTAGCCACAACAAGAGGCGAGCGTGCAGCTAATTCTCTCCGCTTCACAGTGCCTAAAGGAATTGACCAATGTGTTTTTATCTTATGAGAAGATTCCGAATTTTCTTCACAACCTGCAACTTTAATATAAAACTCCAAAACCTCCTGACAAAGCCCAACAAGATGAGATTCCGCCTCTGCTTCCTCATAACTAGGAGGCTTGTCAACAACAAGATTCTGTAAAAATGTAAGGCATATTTGATAAGACTCATTTTCAAGACGCAGCAGTGGAGGATCTTGCATTTGGATCATGGAACCAAACTCTTGAAGCTTGGAACGCAGTATAGCGTTGTTGTTTATGTTGTGGGCATGTAATGCTACTCCATGCAAAGCATCAAATAGGACTAGCATGGTTTTAGCTGAAAGGCGAGACCGAAACATGGTGTAGACCTCCATCACAGCCTGCCAATTTCAGGAAGAAAGTTAATATCCTTTTTTCAACATCAAATGCATCTATTTTGATCGGGATGCATATATGTCAATACCAGTGCAAAAACATTATATTGATGAGGTATCAAATGAGAAAGACACATTTTTTCTCTCCAACACATATTACTAATACTATCCATTTTTAAAGGCACTAAAATATTAAGAATTCAATCACAACAACATTAAAAGATATTGATCAAGTTCAAGCAGTCTCTAACGAACTAAATGTCTCAGCTACAACTCATGAGCCCCTTTATATTTCTGGAGGAGTGCATACTGTTAGAATTAAGAGAATATGTAGAGTTCCTAGACTATTTGTTAGACTTCCTAGTTTTATACAACTTCCTAGGTAGTGCTTATTTATTACTATTCAATGTGTCATATGAGTATAAATACAACTAGTGTGATCTCAGTATTGACACACATAATTCACATATATTAACACATTTCTATATGGTATCAGTAGTGGTTCATCCTAGGGCTGTTTTGCCTTCTTTCTAAAGTGTTACAGTGCGTACCACTAGTGGTTCAACCCTTCCCAACTGTGCTATAACCAGTTGACCTTGTCTCAGTGCGACCCACCACAGTCCACCACCACAGACCGCCGCACAATCTTCCGGCGAGCATCACAGTCGTCTTCGGGTGCACATGTTTTGTTCATGATCTTACTCCAGGTAAAGATAAACTTGCTGCAAAATCCCTCAAGTGTCTTCAAAAAGGTTATCGATGTTATTCCCCAGATCTTCGGCGGTACTCGTCCATTCTTTCCCTCTACTCTTGAAGAGCCCAATAATTTCCTTATCTTCAGAGGTCCTTAATGTGCCCATTGCACCAACCCCTGTACCTATACCAGCACCTGTCTCTATCCCCACACCTGCCATTCGCACCTATCAACGAAGGCCACGTCCACCACCCGCTCCTCAAGACTCATCTCCTGCTCCATCAGACTCATACTCTGCATCTTACACCAGAACTGCCCATTACCCTACGAAGAGGTAACAGGTCATCCCGGAATCCTAATCCTATTTATGCTTGCCATTTAGATTATCATCGATTATCTCCATCCTATTCTGCTTTTGTGGTTTCCTTGGATTCTATGTCTATTCCCAAAACTATAGGTGAAGCCATGTCTGACCCTGGATGGCGACAAGCTATGGTAGATGAGATGTATGCTTTGCATTCCAATGGTACTTGGGATTTAGTTCCCTTACCTGATGGAAAAACCACAGTGGGACGCCGATGGGTCTATACAGTTAAAGTTGGACTTGATGGAAAGATTGACCGCTTAAAAGCTCGCCTCGTGGCCAAAGATACACACAAATCTTTGGCCTTGACTATGGACATACCTTTTCTCCGGTTGCCAAGATTGCTTCTGTTCGCCTTTTTCTTGCCATAGCTGCTATTCATCATTGGCCACTCCATCAATTGGACATAAAAAATGCTTTCCTACATGGTGAGTTACAGGAGGAGGTGTCCATGGCACAACCACCAGGATTTACTGTAAATGGTGCTTCCAAACTTGTCTGTCGGCTTCGTCGATCTCTTTATGGCTTGAAACAATCTCCTCGTGCTTGGTTTGGAAGGTTTAGCAATGTGTTGCAAGAGTATGGTTAGCCAATTTCTAAATGCCCCATGTGATGACCATTGGAACGCTATGATTCGCATTCTTAGGTATATAAAGAGGGCGCTAGGTAAAGGATTACTTTATGAAAACAAGGGTAACACCCAACTTGTCGGCTATTCTGATGCGGATTGGGCAGGTTCACCAGCAGATAGAAGATCCACTTCAGGGTATTGTGTCCTCATTGGAGGAAATTTGATCTCATGGCGGAGCAAGAAACAAAACATAGTTGCAAGGTCGAGTGCAGAAGCAGAATATCGTGCTATGGCAGCAACAACTTGTGAACTTACATGGCTAAGGCAATTACTCCAAGAACTCAAATTAGGAGACGTTAAGGCAATGAAATTGATTTGTGATAACCAAGCTGCACTGCATATTGCCTCCAACCCAGTTTTTCATGAAAGAACTAAGCACATAGAGATCGATTGTCACTTTGTACGAGATAAGGTTCTTTCAGGAGAAATTGTAACTGATTTTGTTGCTTCAAATGATCAACTGGCCGATATATTTACTAAGTCCCTTAGAGGACCTCGGCTCGGATCTATTTGTAACAAGCTTGGTGCATATGACTTGTATGCTCCAGCTTGAGGAGGAGTGTTAGAATTAAGAGAATATGTAGAGTTCCTAGACTATTTGTTAGACTTCCTAGTTTTATACAACTTCCTAGGTGGTGCTTATTTATTACTATTCAATGTATTTGTTGTATCATATGAGTATAAATACAACTAGTGTGATCTTAGTATAGACACACAGAATTCACATATATTAACACATTTCTATACATACGAATTTTACCTGAATCAATAAAAGCTGAACAGCTGCTCGGCCTTTTGCATTGGTGAAAGAAACGTATAGACGACGAACACTTGGGCTTTCTAAATCATCTGGTGACCCAGACTCAACACGATCTCTATCATCATTAACTGTCGAAGCATGTTCTTCATTTCTAGCCACAAAGTCTTCACTTTCGAGGAATGAAAATTTAGGGAGTGTTTCATTTGCTGCTTCTTTTATCGACAAAACCACTTCTAACCACTTGTCTTCAGAAAATAGCTCTCCAGCATTACTCATCAATCGAACAAATGCAGCAATACCTATGCTAGCAAGGCTTTGATGAAGGCGCTTTATGAAGCTTACTAGAAGCACCAAGACCTTTCTTAAAAGAGGATTGACCGTGTTGTAAAAATTGACAAAAAGATCTACAACCAGTTGGAGGGCCACTGTGCATGTCTCATAAAGCCAACTTTGATCAAGCTCTACTTCATTGACCCGTGGACTACTCCCTGAAGGATCAATAGCATGTCGAACATAATCAAATATAGGAAAGAGGACAGACTCAAATATTCTTTCCCATAAAGGTAGCGAAAAGAGATGGCCATGGTTACGTAAGGTTTCAAAGAGGACATCCAGGGCACTCTTCCTAACCTCGGGCCTTGGGTCAAAGCTAAGCTCGGACAGACCTGCAGAAAAACAAAGTACATTCACAACAAGTTAAGCTTATTAAAACATAAAGCAAGAATGGTATCATGAAGCACTAATCATTTGACAGAGTTAAGAAACATCATCCCTGTCTAGAAAACTTAATATAATGTCCTCACCTGACAGTAGAGGAAACCAGAAATTGAGATGATCGTCCTTGTCGGTTACCTCTCCTTTATTTTGATTCCCATCTTTTCCTTCTTGAGGTGAAGGTGAGGAAATCTTTCCTGAAACTTCCTTATCTTTATTCCGGGATGATGAGCCGAGGTCTCCTCCGGCTAGTTTTGTTGCGCAGAAAGAAAGAAAACCAATGGCATTTAGGCTAATCTCTTGGTTGAATCTACTATTGGTGAATGCAATTAGACAATTAACACAGTCTGTGAAGGTGGTGGTTTCAGTCTCAGTAATATATGGAAAGTAATCCCGAATAATCTTCTCAATAATTTCAAAAGCCAAGAGTACAATGTTTTTGTGGTCATCATAAGCTGCTGTAGTGAATACCTGAAATCAAGTCTATGAGCAATAAGTAGAGGGATGGAACCAAACGGGAAAAAAAATTTAACAGACAATCAAAACAATATTGTTTTAAATGAAGCTCTCTAAAGCGAAGAGTTGATCAGCTCTACCATGAACATGCTCTTCCACCCCGATTTGACATTGTTGACACGAGATAGAACCATTTGAGATACGCATCTGATAATTAGTTCTCTAATTTCAACAGCATTACTCTTTCGCATAACAATGACAAAAGGCTTCATGAATTCATTTTGAAAATTATAATTAGCCAACTCTTCCCGCTCCAGAAATTTCATTGACAACTGCCGCAAGGAATCCATTGCAAAAATTGCAATTGAAAGGTTTGCAGAACATCCAATGGTTACAAAAAAATCAGAGAGAACATGCCAGATGCTTGACCACACAAGCCGGATGCGGTTCATATTATAGTGCCTGTTACACAATAATCATGCAAAACAAAATAATTTAGGCAGCAGTAAATACACATCAATCAACCATGAAAGTGAATCTTATGCTTAATGCTGTGCCTCAATTTTTGGGTTGTTTGATTACCGTTTGAAAAATTGTTTTATATAAAAAGTTAAAAAATTAGTTTGAGTAAGTGTTTTATGTGCTCGTTTCCAAAACTTGTTCTATTTCTTAGAACAAGAAAACAAGATCAACCTAGTGCGGTTTTTGTTCACATTTTTTATTTTCACATCGTTTGATACCATTGGCTACTGTCACTGCCCAGTACCCTCCACAACCACCACCAGCAACCTCCTGTACCCTCGACTGCCGCCAATGCTACCAACACTCTCACCATGCAATACCATTTGCCGCTGCTTCCCGACACTCTCACCAGCAACCATCACAGCCCGACACTGTCAAAATATGTTTGCAAAATAAATTCACTGATTTTTTTTCTTTTGTTTTCTCACTTTAAAATTGTTTTCAATATTAATCTAATTTTGTTTTAAAAAATAAAAGTTCAAAATTGTTTCATTGAATAGTTTTTAAAAAATAATAGGAACATTTGTCAAAAAAAAAATAGAAGAATAGGAACACAATCAA
The DNA here is from genome assembly GCA_954870985.1 of Trifolium fragiferum. NCBI lineage: Eukaryota > Viridiplantae > Streptophyta > Magnoliopsida > Fabales > Fabaceae > Trifolium > Trifolium fragiferum. The sequence goes on from OX940792.1 coordinate 13,694,269, forward strand.
ACAAACCCTTTTCTTTTCAGTTAAACTATACCTTCCCATCTTAATATTTGGACACACTAGAATAGCTCCATCAGTAAAATTAAGCATGTTGCCCATTGTTTTGCCAACATTGGACAAAAAAATAGTTCTTCGCCAATTTTCCATAGCTAAAGATAATTTAATTGTGCATGAGATTTTGGGGTTAAAACGAAAAAAAAAAAAAAAAAATAAATAAATAAATAAATAATTAGGATGGCTATGTGTTCATTTTATAAACAAAAAAGCAAATTTTGCAATGCTCTAAAAGATCAAGTTCTAAGTGTTATCAGGTTTGCATTTTGAAATAACCCCAACCCTCGTGCCCCAAGAGCCATGAGAAAAAATTAAAAGGTTCAGAGGGAGAACAAAGAGGTAACATAAATGAAGTAGGTGAGTAGTACATACGCAATTTCAACCATCTTTGTAAGGCTGAAAACACGTGGATCAGATGGGGATCTTAGTTCCTCCATAGAGACTTTGCATAGAGCCTTAACAAAATCTATTATGGCCTCGCTGTTCAACTTCTGACTCCGAGTGAATATGCGATTCATTTCAGAGCTTCCAACTTGTTCCAACATATTGAAATTTGAAACCAGGTTATTCACCTGTTCTGGCGTGACTGCTCCAGCATTACTGCCAATTCCAGCACTATCGTAAGAACCCCGCATCAATGTTCCAGCTGCATACAGCATCCTCCCAGGTCCCTTCTTCTTCAAAACAGGAAGAATGGTTGATTTAGCTTGCTTGGTTTTTTCCAAATCATTCTGAGGAAAGGAAAAAAAGGTAGCATCTGGTGGAGCCCCCTCTCCAAGAAGATGTAGATGCTCAAATCGGGAAACACAAGTCAAGATATGCTCCCAAGCTTCTTGCAAGTAATTCCCATCCTCATCAGCAATAGTAATTATTTCCTATCAACAATAAAGATGGAAAATTCAAAACCATGTCAAGCTATCAACAAAAGCTTAATAATTGGTTTGAATCCCAATAATAATTACCACTTATTTAAAATAACTTCTGCATGTCCTCTAATATCATTTCCAAGGATCATTTCATGCTAATGCAGCAAAAATCCCCCCGAAAAAACTCCAAGAATTTAGTGAGTGTGACATTTGCGAGAGGAGAGTCCAAGCTATGTTTGCCTTTTTGGTATGCATATAGTCATGAAAGTACTTTCAGAGTGTATGGCTTTAGATAGGACAAAACAAAAGCATGGAGAATAATGTTGAAGGATAAAACGGTCTCTATTAGAGAATATGAGAAAACATGGATTTGATTTTGAAATAATAAAGCATGCATAGGACAGCAATGAAGTTGAATACATCAAAACAATTGTGCATTTTGAAAGGGAGCATTAACACTCTTTGAGTAGGAAGTATTGTAGTAACACAAAATGAGAATTGTTAATTGATATCAACTTCAGCTAATTATATTGTTTGTAACCCATCTAGAAGAGAACATGAATTTCACCAACCTTAATTGCATATACATTCTTCTGCTTAATATCTGCTGGAGAATGCAGAGAAGTAAACTTTGCTAATGAAGTCACAAAAGCATCTCTATGAGTCTTCATAGACATTACAGAAGTAACATGAATGGCACAGCGGAAGCCTTCAAGACAGAGACATATTACAATCTCATCATCACTTTGATCAAGAGCTACACTGAAAGCAGCTAACATTGGTGCCCAACACACCTCTATCATGAATCTGAGAATTACAGCATCCGTCGCTGCATAAAAAACTGCCCTGCAAAATGCAAGCAAATACATGAATTAGGAGTCTAGTGTTGGCATAATCGGGGGGTAGTGCTTAGTCTTATACATCCTCAAAAATAATCATATTCAAACTCTATATTCTTCCCCGTTCCTTGGCTAAACGCTTAACTTTAACATTGTATCAGAGCACTACCATCTTCCATGACATGTCTATTATAATTTATAACAATGTTAATATCTCCACAATTCTTTATTTTCATCAACTTTAGAACAAAAATCATTGACCACTGTTTGACTCTCAAGTTCTTTGTTAGTGGGTTTTTTTGTCTGCCACTTCCACAACCTGTCTTGGATACTTCACCTCATGGTTGCGTCCTTCCAACAGCCACCAGATATCTCAGATAAATTTTGACCATAGCTACCCCACATAGAATCTATCCCTGGCTATCTTAGATGCAGTTTGGCCCTCGTTATTATTAATTAGTGAGGAAGAGAAAAACAAAGAACAAGTCAACTTCAAAATAGCAAATGAGTGATATAATTAGCATTGAAATATTAATTGAGAAGGGAGAAAAAAAAAACTACTATAAACATTTCAATATGTTACATGCTACATTTAAGCAGAAGGAATCATGTAAAAAAGCAGAAATAATATCTTCTAGAAGGGAAGTGGATATGGTTGACATACTCAGTTTTGCGAGCTTTTTCTTTGAATTGTTCTTGCATATGACGGATAAGATCATCACTGGTTTCCATTTGACTTTCATCATGCTTACGGACCACAATATTCAATATACTATCCAAGCCTAAAAGTTTATTTGGGTTCACAGCCTGCCTTTGTTGGGCAGCCATATCATTTTCTTTCATTTTGATCTCATTTCTAGATATTCTATCAAACAGGGACTTCAGGTATTCCTCAGGCAGATCTTTTCCATCATCAATGCCACGATTGTTTCTGATGAAATCATCAGCAGACATCTGCATAACTCAACAACCAAAAAAGAAAATGAGCCATCATGCCTATCATAATTACTTGACTAATAATTTATAGGCTTGTTTGAGTCACCTTGTCCTTCACCATAGGATTGTGGGCATCTGTATTGAGCATTATCACAGAATAGGCAAGGACATATGCTGTGTCAGCACTGGAAAAAGCCGTGGGATTACATTTCCAATAGCGTTCAGCAAACTTTTCCATTATCCTATCAATCTTTTGTGCCTCACCAGGTAGTCTAAATCCTTGAAGAAAGACTCTGATTGCCTCATCAAACTCCATCCCTTGAAAGTTAAAGGAATCCACATAGGCATGCATTACCTTCAACGATAATTCTTCTCTTTCACCCAGATAATCACCAATCAAAGTTTTGTCCAACCCAGATGCATCTTTAAGAAAAGCAGCTATATCTTCTGGTGAATCACCCACCTTGTTGGCATTTATGAGAAACTCAATTCCTTTCTTAGGCTTCCTATTAAAAAGTGTTATACCTTCCTGGCATAAATTTTCATTAGATTCTTTAATAAACTACTAAACAAGAACAAATATATACTTGCTTCTCAAAATTGTATTCATTTCTTTACCTGAAGTTCCAGTTTATAAGCCCGGCGTTGCTCAATAGTTGAAACATCAGATGTATCGTTTGGGATTTCAGAATGAGAATCAGATCCTTCAACTGAGTCTACTCCGTTTCCATTTGCCATCGTGAAACCTCCAGCGTCATTGCTATTATCAGCTGTTTCAACTTTCTTGGCTGAATGAGGATCTGGAATCCGCAATTGTTTGTTTATCCAGTTTCCCATTGATTTTAGAACATCAACCAAGCATTTCATGGCTTCAAGTTTTAGTGTCGCTTCTTGAGGTGGCAAAAGTGTGGTTGTAACACCAGGAGGAACACCTTGAGCAGTTTTAAGAAGTCCATTAACCATCCTAAGAGGAACATAATGATTGGATATAAAATATACAGTGTTATGAAAACAACCAAGAATGTAGAAATGCTATTAAACTTGAGATCCATATTCTAAACATGAAGATATTCAAATAGTAAATTAAAATAAAATTAAAACATCACACACCTCTCAAATATGTTTGATGAATTGACATCACAGTCATAGTTGATAAAAATGTCAACCAATATTTGTGAATCAACACAAAGCTTCTTTAGAAATCGAAGCACAATCATCTTCTGCTGAAAATTAGGTTGAGAAACATTTTCTAGGACCCTAAGAACAATCATAGGGAAAAAAACTCCAATTTCTGCTTTCAATCCAGCCCTAAATCTTGATACCAAACTAATGAAAATGGAGCATGACAGCTGAAAAACAATCAAAAGAGTTGAAGCACTGTTCTTCAATAATGATAAACACAAGTACTGCTTTATGGCACCTAAAAACCTACACAACCACAATCAAACAAATGGAACCGTCAGAAGAAGTAATTTCTATAATCCAGCAATGTTATTATAAAATAAAATAGAAAAATGAAGTATCATATAGTGTATAGAAAATAGAGAAGAAAAAGTTACTTGCATGTTGCTTTAATGATAACTTAAGAAAAATTCAAACTGATAACAGAAGCACAACATAACAAGGGAAGAGAAAAGAAAAATTGATCTCTTTTTCTTTTTAGAAAAGAAATGGGGAATTGATAGAAACAACTATATTCAATACTAAAGAGGAAAAATAATTCCTCTAGAGGCTTCCCTCGTTTACAAATTACAACTGACCCATGGATCTGTTTTTCAAAGTTACAAATCATAAAATGCCATAGCGTTGCCATCATTCGCAAATTGCTCATGGCACGCAATAGTCAAAAAAATCAGCACCTCAATCCATCATAGCTTACATTTGACAACACTTCAACAGATACAAAATTCCTAAATAATGTGATCATCTTTACCAACTTTACTACTATATTTAATGCAAAAACTACAATTTCTAGTAGCAGCCAGCAAAATCAAACAAAGACAACTTCATATTCTCCCTAACTAACAAAAAATCAACCTCTAAGTAATCAAGTCCTAAAAAGAAATTTTAGTAAAATGAGATACCTGTCACTAGTCCTGAAGACAGCTCCAGCATTCTCTAGCAAAATCTTCAACAACTCTAAAGCCACAATCTTCCCCTTCATCAACTGTGGATCCGCTGACGCCTCCTTAGGTGGTGTCTTCATGGACAATTTACAAAGCGCCCTAAACACTAAAAAAGCATCCCTCCTCAATTTGTTCCCAATCTGAACTTCCAAATCATCATCCCTCTCCACCAACTCCCCATCAACCAACTCCCCTTTCCTTCCCTCTAACGCGGTCTTATACATACTGATCTCCCAATACTTAGCATCTAACATGTCCTTATCAGTAGAATCCAACAAATCAGTAGGATTTGTCGTCTCCACCGTGGTAGTTTCAAATGCACCATCATGTCCTCCTAACAATGAAACCTTACCACTAGGTGTAACGGGATTCAAAACTCCATCAATGTCCTGCATTATCTTCGTAATAAACCCTTGCACAAACAGCGTCATTGAAGTGTCAACTTCAGATTTTTCCACCGGCGCCATCAATTCAGCCACCACAATTGGCTGAATCGGAACCGTGGAAGAATCTGCTTCCATTCTCCTAAACACAATCACTAACATTTGAATCAGCGACGCCTTTGCCGTAGTTTGATTCACCATATTCTTACTCACAAGATATATATCGTAACACGTTCTAACTATCAGAAGCAAGCAATCACCGTGAATTCGAAGAGAAATCGAAGTTACCGCTGATAAGAGCGTTTTCAGCACCAGCAATTCCATCCCATCATCACCGAAATCGTGGCATTTGCAAACCGATTCGATCATGTTCGAAAGTAACTTTGCCTCGCCGGAGGTACCACCGGGATCTGCTTCGCCACGGAGGTATCCATGTGCGATTAGTTTCTGAATAGCGTCAACAGCGGGATCGGCGATCTTGAGGACACCGGAACCTGCGGCATTGATGAGAGGAGTGAGAATCGATTCCGACTCAGCGAGTGAGTACTCAACCGGACCGCCATCGTGAAGCGGACCAGGCGTTTCCGGTTCGGTATCAGATGGAGAATCAGGCGGTAACTGATGATTGTTGAGACTGAGCCTCTCGATGACGGATTTGCACTCGTGAGCGAGCTTCGCATGTTTTCGCCACGAAGCGTTCTTGATGATCTTGTCGAGTGCAGGAACAACGAGCTGACTCAGACGGGAATCGGCTTCCGAAGAAGCCATTCCCGAGTTATGAGCGAGTTGTGACTCGGTAATGCTGCGAAGCCTGTGATCTTCTGGAGAGAGAGAATGCGAATGCTTTTTCCGTTAGAATGTTGTTGCCATGAGCTGGTGGAATTCGTTGTGGTGGTTTTGACAATGTCGGCGAGTTGACTCGGTGAGTTGGGAGGAAGCGAGTGAGGTGTAACGGGATCTGAATCGCGGGGAAGGTTACTGTATTTGAGTCTTGAGATCGCGTTTTTTTTGGGTTTGCTTGTCCACTTTGCAGATGAAATGACGTAAGAATCCTTTTATTCGTTGCAACACGATACGGAATATGGATGTAATAATGTGAATAAACCAAGGATACTTTTGGGTTTTCAGTAATCCATATTGCCGGAGAAATGAAGAACTCGTGTTTTTCGGTATCTCTTTTCCCTCCGGATAATCTGTTTTTGGTACGTGAAGAAAAACCAGATAATATTTTTATTTTTTTTTTTAATTCAATGTTTAAAGTAAATAAATAAATAGAGAAATTATTAATGTACCAAAAAAAATAAAGAAGTTATTCTTGAAAGAGATCGAAACAAAATAATTTTTAACAATGAATTGATTTTTTTAGTGTATTTTATTTTGCGTCAAAATAGTGTATTTTATTTGCGTTAAAAGTTTTTTAACAAATAATTATTTTATAAAACTTTCAAATAAAAAATTGATATAAATAGCTTTTATTACAAAAATATTTTGATTATACATTTTTTAAAAAGAATCTCTAAAGAAATTATTTTAAATAGTTTTTTACAAAAATCATCTTTTGAAAATAGCTTTTAAAAAAATTGTAATTCCTTGAAGGTGGTAAATAACTCAATTTGATATGAATAAATGGTTGGATAGGAAATACCCTGCTTTGTTTGTTTGTTTTTTTTTTTTTTTATTAACAAGAGGACCTAGGTCCAAAAAAGAGAAACTACAACGCAATTATTCTAGGGGTCGCGATCCTCAACATATCCGCTAATAACAAATGACTAATGTTACTAGGACAAGCATCAAAGAAAACACTCTCCGCTTCCATGTTACATCAATGCTTAGCTAAAGCATCGGTACATTGATTTGCTTCACGATACGAGTGACACACCACCACCTCCCACTCCAAAGCTAGCATCTTTCGGATCTTCTCAACAAGCGATCTTCCCATAATATTATTGCAGCCATTAGAGGTGATGGCATGCACAACCACTCTAGAATCCACATGCAACTCCACTTGCTTAAAAAGCATCCTTCGGGCATAATTAAGGCCTTCAAAAACACCCCATAATTCCGCTAAATATGCACTACCAAAACCAACAAATTTAGCAAAGCCACCCAACCATTCACCCTCACTTCCTCTTATAACACCACCACACCCAATGCTTCCATCTTCTCGACAAGCCCCGTCCGTATTGAGCCTAATTCAACCCGCCGGGGGTGGTTCCCACCTAATTAATTGCTCAGCTCTCCTACACTTACTTCCAACTCGCAAAGCTTGGTCTGCCTTGTTGAAAGCATGAGGTATTTAGGTGTTATCGTTGATAGTTTAGTTAGTAGATTCATTAAACATAAACTATCAAGCTTCTTAGATTAGATTTTGTTCCGATGACGAATATTGATGTCACCGATGTTTATAATTATATTAAATTATATTATATTTCAAAAATTATTATCAACGTTTATATGTCAATGTATCATGTTTAATGTTGGTGTCTTTATCCATCCCTCGTATTCATAGAATTTTTTATGGCAACCATAGTCATAGTCTCATAGAACATAAGTGCTATCAAAACAAATTTGTTACAAGGGTTAGTCTTGTAGTTGAAGTTTAATCAATTTTGCATATTTGTTGCTTAGAATTTGTCTTGTTATTATAGATTTGTGAAGGTCACACATAACCGCTTCATAACTTAAATAAAAAAGTCAATAGTGCAATTACCAAAACCGGTGAATCCATAACCGCTTCTTCATTGGGAACCAAATTTACATGTGCACAACGGCGTCGCTCGAGGACATACAAAATCCTCACCGATTTTCATAACAGAAAGGGATGGATTCTTAGTCCTAGTCCAAACCATCGTACAAGCGATACTCGAACCATTTTTTCAATTAGGGCAAATTATTAATCTATTTCTATTTATAAGCGAAGGATTATTGTTTTTCCATTCGGCATTCTAATTCTATTATAATTATAATATTTAATATTTAAGTATTTAATTATAAATAAATAAAGTAGGTTGTCAACAACATATTATAAATAAATAGAGGAGAGTAATTAAATCTTATTAACGGCCTAATTACCAATTGTTTACCCATTTTTTGACAATGTTAAATTAAGACAAAAATAATGTGACTATTTGATATTTTTAGCTATAAATATTACCTTTGAAATTTAGAATTTTTTTTCATCAATTTGAAATACATTATAAAAGTTCAAAAGTCTTTTCTAAATTCATTTTATTTTCCTTTAATCTTACATTTTTTTTTATTTCTTCTCGTACCGTTGGTGGTTGCTTGAAGCATCTGTATGTACATTATAAGTTATAGTTTTTCTATTTGTATAGTTGATTTTTTAATTCAACCTCTTTAACTTTAATATTATTATCAAACTTAAATATTCAACCTCATAGAACATAAGTGCTATCAAATCAAATTTGTTACAAGGGTTAGTCTTGTAGTTGAAGTTTAACCAATTTTGCATATTTGTTGCTTAGAATAAGCTCCATGTCTTGTTATTATAGATTAGCATTGGTTTCTAACTGTATCTTATCATTTATGCTGCATATAACTCAGACATAACAAAGAAGAATCAACTATAATTGTACTAATATTAGATTGTACTAAAACCAAAAAATAAAATATGTGCCAAGTTATATGGCCTATTCGATACAAGACATGTTTCAAACATTTGAAATTGTAAATATAGATCGAAGATATTGATTACATTGGACATGTACCAATACTAAATTGAACTTAGAATATATGGTATATATTTGTAGTGAATATTAGCTTCCTTTGTATTAACGTAATTGTGAAGATTAACTTAAAATAGGAAGAATTTAAATTTGTTGAACCAATGTAAGTCGCAGTTGAATCGGTGCAAAGCATGTCTAGGAAACATGAACTGGTGCATGTACATAATCTATACTCCCTCCGGCCATTATTATAAGCAAATTTGACTTTTTTGGTACATTGAAAAAGTGCCAAATACATCACTTTTTCAATGTACCAAAAAAGTCAAATTTGCTTATAATAATGGCCGGAGGGAGTATAAGATTGGTTTGAACCGGTACATGCACGGAAGATTTGAAGAAAATGTGTTTTTGATTTTGAATATTATTTGTTTAAATTTTATTTTATTTTTTTTTGAAAACTCGGTATCCGGCTTAAGGATCACTATTTCGAGAGGATCAATCCCACCGTCCACTTGTGAGGGGCCCGTTTAAAGTATGTTTTTTATTACTCTGTATGGACTAACTCACTGAAATTGACATCAGAAGTAATCGAACCTAAGATCTTGAGAGGAGCAAACTCCAATGACTCAAATCAATAACACGTACTATTTGTTTATATATACACTCTATTTGAAGAAAATATTATTTGATTTTGATTTTGTTTCAAATTAGAACATATTTATTCTTAGTTTTAAGGCTTATATTTTTCTATTAATAGAGGTTGTTTTATGCATAGAAAAATAAAAGAGCGATAAGATGTAGCAAATTAAGGTTTGCCACCACACAAGACAAGTGTTTTAGAGAGAAACATTGTCGCAGCAAAGGATCCAGATTGCAACATTAGTTCAATAGTTTTTTTTTAATAAAAAATAATTAAATTGTTTAAATATAAGGAATAAAGAGGCATGACAATAAAGATATAAAGGACAATATATTATATAAAAATAAAAAAGAAGAAATAAAGAACCATACATATAATTACTTTCTCAACATGAAACATTGAAAATCTCTTCCTAGTATCAATATATATCAACTAAAATCAATGATTAGTTGATTAATCATTTAGAATGAGAATGAGAATGAGAAGATGGAGCAGATCCATATCTATGCAAAAGCTCTCTTGCCAATGATTGAAGATCACCACCACCACTATTGCTACTTGTTGATGTGCCACTACCCAAAAATTGATGGGGCTCATTGGGCCTTTGATGCATGGTCCATGAAGGAGTTTGGGCCATAGGATCAAAAAGTGAAGATAAGTCATATGTGGGTGGGATGGATGAAGAAGAGAGTAATGGGAGGTTGGCTAGTGAGACCATTGGAAGTGCTTGTTGTGGAGAAGGTGTTGGTGGTTGAGGTACCTCATATGTGGCTAGGTGGCCTTGTAAGTAGGAGAGTTCTGCTTGTAAACTCATCACCTGGAACAAACAAAGAAAGATTATATATACTATAGGTCCTAATATCTTATATGTATACCAACATGAAAAGTATGACACTTCTTTTATAGTTAAAGAAATAAGGGAATGAAAATTGTTTTTCAATTTGCAAATTGAAAAAGCCACTAATAAGGATGAAATACACCAACACAATTTTTTGTATCCACTTAACAGTCAAGATTGCAAATGAATATGACAAATTGAAAATGGATTTTATTATTCATGATTTATTAACCGTGTTACATGTGATTAATTCATGATTTAGATGAAGGTATTATTTATTTAAGGTCTGAACTCTACATATTAAATATAATGTCTTTCCTGACTATCAATCAACTAAATTATATTAAATTTTAGTTATTTATATTTTTAGTTTTAGCCTTTTGGTTCCTAGTGGAAGGGAATCCTTGTAGTCCAGGGTTCGGCCACGAGATAAATAAAGTCTGGCTAAGAAATTGTTTCACATAGAAATTGAACTCGACAAGAACCCGAGTTCGATTTTTGAGTGGATCAATTTCTTGGCCAGACTTATTTATCTCGCGGTCGAACTTTTAACTACTAAGAACTTCTCCCCTTATAAACCAAAGGGTTAAAACAAAAAATAATACTATTAAAAAAATGTTTTAACAAGACACTATTTAACACATTTTTTTACCACTCTAAAGAAACCATTTTTTATCCTCTTAATTCACGGGCTCACTAATCTATCTCCTTCATGAAAGTGAATAGTATGGCAAGTATGAATAGCATGACTATGAACTTCTCGAGGTTACAAAACAAGAGTATTGAAGCAACCAAGTTATTTTGAGGAAATAAACTAAATCAAAATCATTAAACTTAAATTATAAAGACCGCAATCGTTGAAATTTAGTATTCTAATATTCATATTTATATATCTTGAAAATGATTTAATATTTTTAAAACAGGATTTTTGACATTGATCAATTATGAGGGCATAGGGATTAGCTATTTAATACTCCCAATTGTATAATTAAATAAAAAAAAACCTCAAATGAACAATTAAATAAAAATGTTGTACTAACTTCTAAAGATTGGATGATGACTGTATAGTACAACATTTTTAAAGGTCATTTCTGAACAATGTGGTCAACGTAAAGCAGGAAGGTAGAATACACCTAGCTAGTTAATCTGACCATTTTAGATTTATTCATGAGCTGTTCATGATTATCTCTAGTCTCTACAAATAAACAATTTGCCAAAAAAGAATAGCTAAATTCTTAAGGAGGATATAAAAAGGAACTCCAAAGTTTAAGGAGATGGGTGGGATTACTATAGTCATTATTAATGGTTTTTATATGTTAAATTTATTAAGTTTTCAATATCTTCTAAATAAAAATTTAAATATGTTAATTATAATTTATTTAAAAATATACATAAAAAACAACTTTAATTAATAAGTTTTACATAAAACTGCATATTATGCAGTTTAACTTATATTTTAACATATTTTATATTTCTAAATACTATCTTATTCTAAATCATTGTATCTTTAGATCTTTCTTCAAATTAATGAAGGTAAATTTTAGGGTTAAATAGGTTTTTAGTCTTATTTTTATGTGAGTTTCGACTTTTAGTCCCTATATTTTTTTTATTATATTTTTAGTCTTTATATTTTTGCCGTTTGCATTTTTAGTCCCTACCGTCTATTTTTTGTGACTTAAATAACGAAATCAGCCGCATAAAATGACACATAGATGTCAATTTAAATTTCTTTGTGGTCAATTTAGTTATCCTATTCATAAAAAATTGACTAAAAATATAATTAAAAAAATATAGGGACTAAAAATCAAAACTCACGTAAAAATAGGGACTAAAAACATATTTAACTAATTTAGGAGAAGGAGATAGGTAAAACGTAGTACGTACATGCACCTATGAAAATACTAGTAGTAGCGGAGTATATCAAAACCCAAGAAACTAACCGACCATTACCCCTAAAACCAGCAAAATCTAAGACCAAAGGATGTTCAATGAATGGTTGAATTGAATCCATAGACTACTAACCGCCGACCACATCAACTCTTAATCAATTTTAGCTTTGTGAATTTCAGCAAAAACCATACAAACTGTTCCATTTGTTCCATGACCTATAACCTTGTTTTCCTCTTTCCCCAAAAGACTCAAACCCAACTTTTGTTCCACTTTTAGAAGGCAAAAACAACACTTCTAGCATACTAAAAATATTATGAATGGTGTGTAGCCCTCATCATTAACTAAAATAATTAAAATAAGATCATCCCTTACTTACATGTAAATGTGTAAAGTTTTTTTCTTCTTCTCATAATTGGAAAATATTGGTATTGTTAATGTTATTGAGGTTGAGAATCAAACTATGTACCCTTTTTTTTATCACTCTAGCTAATTCTTAATTCTCTTACTTACCAAATCAATTTTGCTCTAATCATTAGAAGTTTTTTTTAGAGGTGTTTCTATATTCTAAGATATTTACTAGAAGCTAGCTAGCTAGCTACAGTATATACTAGCTGGAAAAGCTTAGAGAGAAAGGAGATACTATGGATAAGACTAAAGAAGAAAAAAATAATTAACAACATCTTCATCCTTATCTAGAATTAGGACGATCAATGAAATTAAGTAATAATCAATTATGAATTTAAATTTGATACTTACAAAATCACAATCATAATGCATGTTACTTTAAAAACAATTATTATTAAAGTCAAACATTTTTAATAATCTCACATTATAATTGATTGTTGAGGAAAAAATTATTTATGCTAAAATGTACACATAAATTAAATCTATTAAATATTGTAATTATAATACTAATTACCTGTTGCTGAAGAGTAAAGATATGAGCAACACAACCATAAACAGGATCTCTCAACCTTGCTTGAGCTTCATAACAAATGGTGACAACCGCATCAAGACGCTTGTGCACCGGAACATTTTGTAGCAACTTCGAAACGTTACTAGCACCAAAAACTTTATGAACTGCCGCAAAATGTGAAGCGCCTTGCTCTGAATCAAAGTAAGGCGCAAAAATACAACCCGGGATACACTTTCTCCTCAAAAACTTGCACGCGCCACATGGGCCACAAGTACCTCCTGCATTTCCACCACTGCCACCGCAACCGCTACCACTACAACCGGAGTTTATACTCATTTATTAAAATTGTTGTAGCTATAGGTTTCTATATATTTTTTTCTTTATGATAAACTAGCTAGGGTAATATATATACTAGTTATAGTACTACTATAACCTTTTTTAGAGAAAGGGCATGTAATTAGGTTAAGCAAGTAGGTTAATGGGAGTCATATTTCATAGCATTGAGAAAGTGGAAGAGAGAATGAAGAGAATAAGATGGTGTTTGTAAGAATATAAGGGTTTGGTGGGGTTAATATATTTTAATGAAGGATTAAAAAAAGGATTAGAAGAAAACTTTAAAGCCACGAGATGAAGCAAAGGCTTAACCTCAATAGTTAGGTGTTTGCGTGAAGCAAACATGAAATAAACCCTCTCTTAGTAAGCAATATTATATCCATCTCATTCTCAACACATTTTCTTTCCTCTTTTGCCTTATTCATTCATCATCTCGTGAATTTATCGTGTCAAAACCTCTCTCTCTCTCTCTCTCTCTCTCTAACTCTCTCTCTCTCTCTAAATACTCACTCTTTAGCTAGCTAGGTGTATAGTTCATGTGAGACATGGATGGAATATGAAAGAGGTGATGTAAAACTTGAGAGAGGTTTTTGTTTGTTATAGACTCAAAAAGGAAGATTAAGAAATAACAAGAAAAATGAAGGGGGTGAAAACGTGTGGAGGGGGGTGTATAGGTGTGTCTATATTTGCTACTGCGTATTTTAAGGTGCGTCTGCGTGGAGGACAAAAGACGTTAACTCAACTTTCTTTCAATTCAGTCATACAACAAAGGGTTGAAAATGACGCGTTTTATTTGTTGTTTTGTACTTTTGTTTTGGTTTTTTTTCTCTTCTTTACAAACTGTCAAAATATGCTTTGCTTATTGTGAGTTGAGTTGTGGTAGAAAAATGAGTGAACCTCTACGGTTCTTTAGTTGTCTTAAATTGAGTAATTAATGTGTTTTGTACGTTTTCTATGTTGTCGAGAGAAATGCAAAGAGAGTGAGGAGTTCGCAACAAGAAATTAAGGTGGCAAAAGAGATGAGTCCTTATATATTTATTTATTTTTTATCGACTCTCTGTTGGATAATTTAAAGTTTAACTGTGGGGTAGGTAAATCATGATCAACAATTATTATTCTTATTAAAAATCTAAATTGAGTTCTTTTTGAATGATTCATCTTGGAAAAGCTCATTTACAGATGAATCTTTTTTATTAGTTCATATTCATTGTTTTAAGTGGGGTGTATTAAAATTTTGAGTTTGACTTTTCTAATTAGTTCATCCCATTTAATCCGCTAAAAATCATGGCAATGAAGAGGTAGAGTCGATTGACCAATTGAACTTTTTTTATATACTATCCTTTTGAATTTAATTACTTTTGTTGGTTTATTTTTTATTTTTAGTCTTGGAAGTTTAGAAACTACAGTATGCTTTATCTTTTTTTTTTTTTTGGTGCAGTATGCTTGATCTATTTAATTCAACCAAAACTATTTTTGAGGTTATGTATATTGTTGGAGCATTATTTTATTTTCATGCTAATGATTTTAATTATTGATGAAAAATAAATATATTTTTATGCTAAATAACTATTTTACCACCATTTAACCGTGACTAGTTTTGTTAGAAAAATCTAATGAGCTTATAGTTTGGTTATTCTTTTCAACCAAGTTGTTAGCATAAAAATAATAATTGTAGGTCTATAGTTATTATTTTAAAATAATAATTGAAAGAAGAAAAATAAGTTATCACATAATACTTCAATCACACTTAAAATTATTTTTAAAAGCATTTTATAATGTTCTTAATTTAGAGAAAAAAAAAAGTCTTCCCCTCCCCTTCAAAACCCAACTCACAAACAAAGCCTTAGGTACGAGTGTATAGTTGTCTAGGGGAGTGTCTCCAATATTGTGTTTATTTATTAAATCCTTACTGTGTAAAATTGAAGGGGAGTGAACCCAAACTCATTGTGTTTTTATATTGTTTTCTGCACTGTATCTTTTATCTTGTTCATCAAGTTTAGTATGTCCATGATGTTAGCACATCATACCAGAACTTCAGACGGTCCAAATGCACTGATTGCATGAAGTCAAACTGCACTACTGAATCCAAATCGCAAGAATCAAACACCAAACCCTAGAATCTGAATTTTCTAAAGTTAAAAAAGCACGCAGTATTTAGTCTGGACCACTGATTTTACATCAGACGGTTTAGATTATATATATTCGAAAATAATCCTGATCATCTAGTAATTAGCGTTGACGCAGTTACATCACATAATCTTTTTCTCAAACCCTAGCCACTTAGGACATGGCATATGGCCTGTAAATAGTAGAGACCGATCCTGCACTTGCTAAAAGATGTTTTAGACCAACTACATGTTTACATGTACTGTACAAATTAATCAAGTTTAGTAAAATTTAAAAAGAAAGTAAACAATATTAAACTAATTGTATAACTTCACACTCATTGTCTCACAGGTAGTTCAAGCATCATTGTCCCCTAAAGAAATTGAAAAGAAAAAAAAAAGTAAAAAAAAACAACCTCATGTGATTGAAGCATAGGATACAATACAAAGATGAGCTACACTGTCTCAGTAGTGTCTTGTGATTAGGCCTGCCGATGCTTCTATTGACAGCAAAGGGTGATAATCTATTCTTCTTGATGACCCTACTAGTTCCCCTCACTTCCCCTCACCCGTGCGGTCAATACCTGGGGATGATTAAATTAAAGAAATTAATTACAACAATCTAATTATGATTAATAACAAGAATTTCAGTTTGAATAATTGTGTCTTGAACCAAAGGATGTCACCTGAACAAGCGGCAAATAAGCTGCTTAAGTACAATAATTTACTTATAATTAATTTATGTAGCTAAGGAAAAGGAGGAGGATGTTTAAGAACTTGAAATTAAAGGGAAGTCAAAGAAAGGGCTTGGACCAAATCAATCATGACATCAAAGAATCACTTTTATTCTTTCATAATTCTTTATAGTCAAAGCATCTATAAATCTAGTGGCTCTAGCTTTGTACATTATTTTATATTTTTTTGACAAAAGCTTTGTTTAATTAATACAGTACTATAATATGGGAAAATTCTAATATGGACCACTTCTTCAAGTGGTCCATTCATGAAAAATCTTATAACGAATACGAATTTTATAAAATTCACCGTTGAATTGAAAGTTTATATCATATAGATCATCTATAAAAAAATTTAGAAAAATTGAAAATCATTTGATATGTTATTGAGATCCATCAAACCTTGATAAATCCCAATAAAATATCAAATGATTTTCAATTTTTTTAAAATTTTTTATGAATGCTATATATAATATAAACTTTCAATCTATCAATAAATTTTGTAAAATTTGTATTCGATTAGCTTACTTTCCACGGTGGACCACTTGTGAAGGTGGTCCACCGTAGCATTAGCCCTATATTATGATAATATGATTTATGAGTTATGATCCTTTTCCCCACTTTTGGTGTGATCTTTGGGAGCTATGCTTCTATTTTGTGCAAGAGCCATTTCCACTCATGAGATATCTTCCTAATTTCTTTTGTCAATGGAGTATGAACTTATTTAAAATATTTTATTTTTAAACAAATAAAATGTGCTATATGTTTTCAAAATTAAATTTAGAAAAGATTTGTGTTGTAAAAGTAATTTTGTTATAGAAAATATGTGACCAAAATTATTAAAATTTTGAGTTAGATCTAACTCGAGCTTACAACCTAAGATGAAAATTGTCTTTACTAATTATAATCTCATATTTAAGTATTATTTAATGTGACACTCTTAATATAATTTGCCCCTTTCATGTACAATATTGAACATTGAACTCGTGGTTTACAAATGAAGGTCTTAGCTCATGTTGAGAAGTTGTTTGTTGAAAGTAGTTGGTGATGAAAGGTCATTTTTTAGTTCCTTTGAGGAGTAGGGTATCTGCAAAAATGTTAGCACTCTGACGCTCAAGTCAGTATTTGAATGAGGAATAAGGAGTATTAAGTGTTGGAGGCGCAGAAATTTCATACATAGAGATTGATGTATGAATATTTATATATAAGGCGATATTAGAGTTTATGACACAATGAGGTCCCCCGATGTGGATGGACCGACCATGTGCATGACACATGTATTGTCCTTTGGAAATGACTGTCTATTATACTTAGGAGACACGTTTGGGATTTTGGAGACTCTTCGTCTCTACCCGTGCTCGTTGTATTGGACCGTGGTCGTTTGCCACGTAATTTGTCTTTATCCCATTGAGATGGATCTTGATGTTTGTTGGGCTTTTAGTCGATCCAGAACAAACATCTAAAACATGAGTTGAATTGCCCAATAGCGATACTTTTTTTTTATAATCGCCCCAATACCAATACTTGATAGCAAGTGATTCAATAAATTTTGAACAAATTATGATACGCTAATACATCTTAAAATTTTGAGTTCGTTTTAACTCAAACTTACAAAATTAACATTCACGATAAAAATTACTTGCATTTATAAACTCAATTATTCTTAATTATATCTGTCGAATGTGACACTCTTAACAACTCTTTTAATTATGGCGCAGATTTAAATTTGAGAAGGAGCATGTTGTTAAGGCTAATTTTGTCATGGAAATGGTACAAATGAATAGTTTCAGGTGTCTTTTTTAAAGAATCATTTAATCACAATTGTTCATTTATTTCAATGGAAAATATATATATATATTAATTAAAGAGAAAAAACCACTGTACATAGAGAGTATACAAAAATGAAAAACAAAGACCAACTATCAATTATTCATTTGATTCAACATTTGTTATTTGTTCCTCTCATTATCCAGTGAATGCAATAGTAAATTACTTTCATAATTGGTGTCTTGCTAATAAATGCCCTAAGAATATTGTTTAAGAATTTCAAATAAAAAAATTGTATTTTGATAAAGTTTTGTATTTCAATTTCTAATGCATCAAATCTACTTAATATTTTCATATTTTTACATAACCAACCATTGAATAAGAATCAAACCTCTTATTAGATAGTTAAATGGTCTAATCATATATTTGTGTTGTATGTGCAATGATTGTTTTTGTACAGTCACAAAGTTAGATTATTTTTTATCGTCCGATCAAGATTAGATAATCAACAAAAAAATTAATATCTTGATTTTTATAAAACTACAATTACACACTTTAAAGTATATATATCATTCGATTTCAGTCATCAGTCATAAATCTATGACTATGTGATTGCACGAAGACAATGACCGAATAGAAATCATATCCATTGGATGAAAAGACATGTAAAATGACATCGCAATGGGGCAGAACGGGGGATGAATTTTGTCCTTACCAAACCCAAATCTATAACGTTCGGGTATTCTCATACCCGTTTTCAATTTTTAATGAAGATGAAATATAGAACCTTAAACTCATATCCAATGAGGTTTGGATATCTCTATGGGATTCAAGTATCCTCATCCCGCTCCACTTCAATATAAATTTGAGTTGCATTTTGGTATATTTTTATTAAAAATGAGTTAAAAGACAAATATTATTTTTGTTTAAAAGTGAACTTAATTTTAGCAACAAAAAAAAAACTCGAGAAAAATGTAATTTATGAGTTTTTAATTTAAGCGGCGTAAATGTAATTTGATATAATCGGGATGAGTTCGAAACAAGTATCAATATCTCTATTACATGTCAGCCATTTAAAATCCAAGAAAAAACAAACTCGAATTCAAACTTAATCAATTAAAAATTTTTCCATCAAAATCGGAGCGGACAAATACCCGCTGATGTGAGTTATATTATGTTGAAGATATAGATTAGTTACAAGATAAATGTTAGTTAGATAGTACTTAGTAGTGTTCTATATATAAGTGTAATCACCTCATTAGTAGGCATTTTTTCTCATTTTGTAATATTTCACTATACTCAATACAATTTCATCTTGAGTTTTTCTCTCCCTTTTCCATGGATGCCATGTTTCTTAACATGGTATCAGAGCAAGATTGGTATCCACCTTGAACAAATTTTTCCGCTGCATTTTCTAGAGAAAATATAATTTTCTCAACTTTCTTTTTCCTTTCTCTTTTCATTACCTTTTTCAATATTTTCCCGAGAAAATTTCATTTTCTCCATTCTCATGTTCTGTGTTCTTCATATCTGTACATTCTCTCGGTGATTCTATTTCCATCGATTCAATTTCACAATCTCTATTCTGATTCCGATTCATGATCCAATTTCTTGTTCAAGTTCTTGATCGAACAAAATTTCCAGTCTATGAGTCTTTCAATCTCTTGTTGAGTTTGTTTTGTACCCGCGATTGTGATTACGGCTATGTTTTTATCGCATTTTCCCCAATTTCTAGGGTTTAGATTCGATCCTAATTTTCTGTCAATGTCTATTTCAATTTCTTCTTCGAGGCCGTTACAAATCATAGGTTTTAGGATTTGATTTTCAATTCCTTGATTTGGTTTGGAATCCCTATTTCAATTTCCCTCTTTGACTCTGTTTTTTGTTTTTTCTCCTTCACTTGATCGGAATAATCGTTTTTCAGTTCTGATCTCGATTTTATTTCGAGTTTCTCTTTACGATTTATCACCCTCATTCATCTACCGTTGATTCTTGTTAGTGGCAGATTCACAATTTTCGTGTTGCTTTACGTTGCTTCTGAAATTTGAACGTTTTGGAGGATCGATTTGGCTCTGTGATTTGGTGCAGAGTATTGTTGGTCTGTTGCTCTATCGTTTGAGATTTGATTTTCGGTTGATGACCTGGATCTTGACAACTTCGATTTGGATCTTATCTCTGATTTTTGTGCTGCATTGGTTCACTGATTGATCAGAATCATTCGTTCTGTAACAAATTATTCTTGAGTTCGAATGATATTGTGATCTTCGATTGGTATTTCTCAGTAGTTTTTTGTGTTGATCAGTTCATGTGCGATCATGGTTCGATTTTATGATCGTTATCCGCAACATATTCTGTTCACCTCGAAAGGTTTCAGCTTTTGCCAAAGTTGTTATGAGCCTAATTCAAGTTTGCATCACTTCATATAGGATGGTCTTTGATTTTCTTGTGAACCATTTAAAGCTCTCAAATTATTTGTTGCTGCTACACTACAGAGGAGTTGTTACCAATTGGAAGTATTATCAAGCTCCATGTTTCTCTCTTTTTCTGGGAACTGTGCCAATTGCACTGTTGATTAAGGATGTTTGCTACAAATTTTTCTCTTATTGTGAAGATTGAAGACTGGTTTGAGTTCTTTGATCTACTCCTCATTTCCTTGATAGTGATTAGCCATATTGGCTTTGTTGCATTTATGCTATATCTTGAGCAAATTGTATTTGCTTGCTTTCTCGATTGATTAGATGGTTTTTGATGTGCTATCTCATCTTGAGCACAACATTGGTATTGATGCTTCACTCTCTAGCCATCAACCATGCTACTTGATCTTTCTCTTGATTCCTTGGTCCTTCGATGAGCTAATTACCTTTAGCACAACTTGAGTATTGTTGCTTCACTTTGTAGACATCGGACCTTTTGACATTCTCTATTTTGCTTCTGTCATATGAGTGTTTGGTACTCTTGATGGTTAAGCTTTGTGCCCTTTGTTGGCTTTATTGATGTTAGCTTCTATTAAGTGGTTATAGCCTTGAGTTATGGCTTCTACTTAATGGTTAAGCATCTTGCCTTATGGCTTTGATTTTGGCCGATGTATTTTCGGCATCTCTCATTGTATTCTCTTTTGATTGGATGTACTTTTGTATTGCTTATTCCAAACTAGAAGTGTTGTGAACACCTTCTAGCCTGCGGGAGGCTGTTGAAGATATAGATTAGTTACAAGATAAATGTTAGTTAGATAGTACTTAGTAGTGTTCTATATATAAGTGTAATCACCTCATTAGTAGGCATTTTTTCTCATTTTGTAATATTTCACTATACTCAATACAATTTCATCTTGAGTTTTTCTTTCCCTTTTCCATGGATGCCATGTTTCTTAACATATTATAATGCTTAGAAACGTCATCCACAATAAGACACAATGATCTCAATACCAATCTTACACTCGTGCACATCTCTATGTTCCTCCTACTCCTACCTACATACATGATGATACATGTTCTGATGTTCCCATCTCCAAGTGCAAAGCAAGCACTCGTGTATAACCTTTGTACTTGCTTCCTTCCAATGTGACACCACTCACTCAGTACTGACTAACACACAATTGATGGGTCCTTTGTGACTCGATATATTGTAATCACATCAAGCATGATATTCTGTTCTTTACTTTGTCACTTCATTAATTTGCATACAATTAGTCCTCTCCCTCACTTCTCAGTATGGGCCCTGGTTGGGTATACTTTTAGGCCAATTTATACGTGTGCTATTAATTGCCCATTGGGCTGTTGGGTTTTGGCCTCCCTTCCAATGTGGATAAAAATCCAAGATTGATAGCCCATTAGGTCTCACTTATGTAAGTGGAGAGTGGTCATACTAGGGTTACTAAGTGAGTAAATTTTGTGAGAGAACAACTTTTCAAAAGACAGAAAAGAAGAGAGAAAGAAAATCCCGTATTCCACACAGCAGCCTCACTAAAACACAGTTTCCCGATTCGTTAACCGTTGGATTTTGCCCAAATTTGGAAGGCAGGTTCGCAGCTCCAGGGGCTACAGTTTCACCGTTCGGATCGTCGAAATCAGTTCTGGTTTGGGAGAAATCGTGTCTGCAGTGCATCAGGTTTTAGGGGGAGAATTTTCAACTTCTTATTCTTGGTTTGTAAGCTCTAGTGCTTTGTTGTTTAATTGGTTGTTAGCACTTGTTTTTGCATCACTTTGAGACTCTCTTGTACCCATATTTGATCATAGTGGAACTATTTCTTTGGTCTGGACGACCCGTGGTTTTTCACTCTCACATTGAGGGTTTTCCACGTTAAAATTGCGGTGTTCTTTTGTGCTTTTATTTTGTTCTATTGACTGCCATATTATTTGTTGTTGATCCTCAAAGGTTCTTACAAGTTTGGGGAATTTTATTTCCGCTGCATATTGCTCTGTTATTATTATTGTGTGTTAATTCCCATCAGAGTGGCATAAGAGATCTAGGTTGAGGGCAAATTTACTTGTTTGAATGATGGAGTCAAATACAAATATGAAGATGGTATTGTTGAATGGTTCTAATTACCATTTGTGGAAGGGCAAGATGAAAGACTTACTATTTGTGAAGAAATTGCATTTACCGGTATTTAGTTCCACAAAGCCGGATTCTTTGTCTGATGAAGAATGGGAGTTTGAACACTTACAGGTATGTGGTTTTATTAGACAATATGTAGAAGATAATGTTTATAATCATATTGCTAATGAGACTCATGCAAAAACTTTGTGGGAGAAGATAAAGTCCTTGTATGCCTCTAAATTCGGGAATAATAAATTGTTCTTGTTGAATAGCTTCATAA
Organism: Trifolium fragiferum; assembly: GCA_954870985.1. Lineage (NCBI taxonomy): Eukaryota > Viridiplantae > Streptophyta > Magnoliopsida > Fabales > Fabaceae > Trifolium > Trifolium fragiferum. The sequence goes on from OX940792.1 coordinate 13,717,198, forward strand.
GTTTGAAGTATAAAGAGGGGACTTCTATTTCAGATCACTTGAGTGAATTTCAGGGGCTCCTTGATCAGATGTCTGGAATGGGTATCAAATTTGAAGATGAACTTTTGGGACTATTTCTATTGCTATCTTTACCAGAGTCTTGGGAGACGTTTTGGGTTTCTATTACAAGTTCTGCTCCTAAAGGTGTTGTTTCTTTGGAAACGGCTAAGGGTGGTATTCTTAATGAGGAGATGAGAAGGAAGGCACAAGGTACTTCATCTCAATCCGAGGTACTTGTCACTGAAAATAGGGGGAGAAGTCAGAAAAAGGAACCGAAGGGTGGTAGAGAGAATAGCACAAGCAAGTCCAAAGGGAGATACAAGAATGTAGATTGTCATTATTGTCATATGTCAGGACATATACAAAAGAATTGTTTCAAGTGGAAAAGGGATAACAAAGGCAAGAAGGGTAAGCATAAACAAAGAAATAATGAAGATCATGATGATGATCGTGTTACTACTGCTACCAATGATGATCTTGTTATTCTTCGTGATCATGAGTCTATTAATCTTGTATCAGATGAGAGCATGTGGATTGTTGACAGTGGTGCTACATTGCATGTTACACCGAGGAAGGAGTTCTTCACATCTTATACTTCCGGTGACTTTGGAGTGTTGAAGATGGGTAATGATGGTGTATCTAAGGTAATTGGTGTTGGTGATGTTTGTCTGCAAACCAACATGGGAATGCAATTGTTGCTTAGAGATGTCAAACATGCTCCTGATGTCCGCTTTAATTTGATCTCTGTGCATATGCTAGATGATTGTGGTTATGATAACCACTTTGGTTCTGGAAAGTGGAAACTCAGCAAAGGTAACTTGGTTGTTGCTAGAGGGGAGAAAAATTCTAAATTGTATTGGACAAAAGCTTTGGTTGCTAGAGACAGTGTGAATGCTATCGACATGGAAGCATCTTTGTGGCACCGAAGGCTTAGTCATATCAGTGAAAAGGGGCTGAATGTTTTAGCCAAAAAGGATGTGCTTCCAGGATTAAAGAATGCTGATTTGGAGAAATGTTCTCATTGCATGGCTGGTAAACAGACTAGAGTATCCTTCAAGAAGCATCCTCCCTCAAGGAAGTCAGAGTTGCTTCAATTGGTACATTCTGATGTTTGTGGTCCATTAAAGGTAAAATCTTTTAGTGGTGCACTTTATTTTGTTACTTTTATTGATGATTGTTCCAGGAAACTATGGGTATATGCTTTGAAGACGAAAGACCAAGTGTTGGAGAAGTTCAAAGAATTCCATGCTTTGGTTGAGAGACAGACATGCAAGAAGCTGAAATGTGTTCGTTCTGACAATGGTGGTGAGTATTGTGGTCCTTTTGACGTCTCTTGCAAGCAACATGGTATTTCACATGAGAAGACTCCTCCTAAAACTCCTCAGCTGAATGGTTTAGCAGAGAGGATGAATCGAACACTTGTTGAGAGAGTTAGATGTATCTCTCTGAAGCTAAGTTGCCTAAACATTATTGGGGTGAGGCACTGTACACGGCGGTGCATGTTCTTAATCTCACTCCTACTGTTGCTTTGAACAGTGAAGTTCCAGACAAAATTTGGTTTGGTAAGAATGTCAAGTATGATCATTTGAGGGTCTTTGGTTGTAAGGCTTTTGTGCATGTTCCAAAGGATGAAAGATCCAAGTTGGATGCAAAGTCAAAACAATGTATCTTCATCGGCTATGGGCAGGATGAGTTTGGTTACAAATTGTATGATCCTATTGGGAAGAAAGTTATCAAAAGCCGCGATGTTGTGTTTATGGAAGACCAAACTATTGAAGACATTGATAAGGTGGAGAAGACTACACTCGAGAAAGATATCAGTTTGTCTAATGTTGATCCAGTTCGGTTACCTGTTCATAATCTGGATACTACTGGTGGAGATGTTCAGAATGGTGAGCCACATGATTATGTTGATGATCAACAACTTGGAGATGAAGTAAATATTCCAGGCGATAATGATGAGGAGAATGATATGTCACAAGATGATAATCTTGGTGAAGCTCCAGAATCATCTCAAGTTCAACTTAGGAGGTCCAACAGACAGAGACAACCTTCTACAAGGTATAATTCTGATGATTATGTGACTTTGACTGATGAGGGTGAACCTGAGTGTTTTCAAGAGGCCATGGAAAGTGATGAAAATCAAAAGTGGTTGGAAGCAATGAATGATGAGATGAAATCCTTGCATGACAATCACACATATGATTTAGTGAAGTTGCCTAAAGGCAAAAGGGCTTTGGAAAACAGGTGGATATATAGAGTCAAACATGAGAGTAACTCTGAGTCTCCAAGGTATAAAGCCAGATTGGTGGTGAAAGGTTTCCGTCAAAGAAAAGGTGTTGATTTTAATGAGATTTTCTCACCTGTTGTGAAGATGTCATCAATTAGAACCGTGTTGGGTTTGGCTTCTACTCTTGATCTAGAGGTTGAGCAAATGGATGTGAAAACGGCTTTCCTTCATGGTGATTTGGAGGAAGAGATTTACATGAAGCAACCTGATGGTTTTCAAGTTAAAGGCCAAGAAGACTATGTGTGTAGATTGAGAAAGAGTCTGTATGGGTTGAAGCAAGCTCCAAGGCAGTGGTACATGAAGTTTGAGTCTGTTATGTCTAATCAAGGATACAAGAAGACTACTTCAGATCATTGCGTCTTTGTTAGAAAATTTTCTAACGATGACTTCATTATCCTGTTGTTATATGTTGATGATATGCTTATTGTAGGGAAAAATATTTCTAACATTGACAGGTTAAAGAAGCAATTGGGCGAGTCATTTGCCATGAAAGACATGGGAGCAGCTAAACAGATTCTTGGCATAAGAATCATGCGTGACAGAAAGGAGAGGAAACTTTGGATGTCACAAGAGCACTATATCAAAAGAGTGTTGCAGAGATTCCAGATGGAAAATTCTAAGGCGGTAAGCATTCCTCTTGCTACTCATTTCAAGTTGAGTTTTAAACAAAGTCCTTCAAATGAAGATGAAGCAGTTGATATGAAATGTGTTCCTTATGCGTCTGCTGTGGGTAGTTTAATGTATGCAATGGTGTGTACAAGACTAGATATAGCACATGCTATTGGTACAGTCAGTAGATTTTTGTCAAATCCAGGTAGAGAGCATTGGAATGCTGTAAAATGGGTTTTAAGGTATCTTCATGGTACTACTAGTATGAGGCTTTGCTTTGGAGGAGATAAGCCTACTTTAGAAGGATATTCTGACTCATATATGGCTGGTGACATTGATTCCAGGAAGTCCACTTCTGGTTACATGATTAAATTTGCAGGTGGAGCTGTCGCTTGGCAATCCAGATTGCAAAAGTGTGTAGCATTGTCTACTACAGAGGCAGAGTTCATTGCCATTACCGAAGCATGCAAAGAATTGTTATGGTTGAAGAAATTTTTGCAGGAGCTTGGTTTTGTTCAAGACAAATATGTGTTATTTGTTGATAGTCAAAGTGCTATCCATCTTGGTAAGAATCCGACTTTCCATAATAGATCCAAACATATTGACGCGAGGTATCATTAGATACGTGATGTTTTGGATGATAAGTTGTTGGAGCTAGATAAGGTTCATACGGATGATAATGGTTCTGATATGATGACCAAAGCTTTACCAAGAGGGAAATTTGAAGCATGTTGTGATATCGCCGGTTTGGCGATTTCCTCCACATAGTTGTGAGGGGGAGATTTGTTGGGTTTTGGGCTCCCTTCCTATGTGGATAAAAGTCCAAGATTGATAGCCCATTAGGTCTCACTTATGTAAGTGGAGAGTGGTCATACTAGGGTTACTAAGTGAGTAAATTTTGTGAGAGAACAACTTTTCAAAAGAGAGAAAAGAAGAGAGAAAGAAAATCCCGTATTCGACACAGCAACCTCACTAAAACGCAGTTTCCCGATTCGTTAACCGTTGGATTTTGCCCAAATTTGGAAGGCAGGTTCGCAGCTCCAGGGGCTACAGTTTCACCGTTCGGATCGTCGAAATCAGTTCTGGTTTGGGAGAAATCGTGTCTGCAGTGCATCAGGTTTTAGGGGGAGAATTTTCAACTTCTTGTTCTTGGTTTGTAAGCTCTAGTGCTTTGTTGTTTAATTGGTTGTTAGCACTTGTTTGTGCATCACTTTGAGACTCTCTTGTACCCATATTTGATCATAGTGGAACTATTTCTTTGGTCTGGACGACCCGTGGTTTTTCACTCTCACATTGAGGGTTTTCCACGTTAAAATTGCGGTGTTCTTTTGTGCTTTTATTTTGTTCTATTGACTGCCATATTATTTGTTGTTGATCCTCAAAGGTTCTTACAAGTTTGGGGAATTTTATTTCCGCTGCATATTGCTCTGTTATTATTATTGTGTGTTAATTCCCATCAGAGATTGTTGTGGCAAGTGTGAGTGAGAACTCCCACATTGCTTAGAAAAGTGGAGGTTGAACACTTTATAAGTGAGAAGACCCATAAACCTAACACCTTAAGGTTTTGGGTTAGAGTGTGGTGTTCAACTCACTTGTGAAGGTGTTCTTAGACCCAATGTGGATGATCCCTATGGCTGCCCCCTCTTGGTGACCCAACAGTGGTATCAGAGCCGATGGTTCGACGAAGGGTTCGACCAGCTCCTTGTGTCGAAAGTCTTCCTGACAAAAGGTGGTCAAGCGGCGGGTCCCGTTGAGTGCAAGTGGCACAACGGCGGTACAAGTGTAGTGATGAAGAAAGCTACCGCTTGAGGGGGAGCATATCCAAGAGTGGATGGACTCACACTTGAGGGGGAGATTGTTGTGGCAAGTGTGAGTGAGAAGTCCCACATTGCTTAGAAAAGTGGAGGTTGAACACTTTATAAGTGAGAAGACCCATAAACCTAACACCTTAAGGTTTTGGGTTAGAGTGTGGTGTTCAACTCACTTGTGAAGGTGTTCTTAGACCCAATGTGGATGATCCCTCTGGCTGCCCCCTCTTGGTGACCCAACATGGGCCTCACCTGTTTTATGAAATCATTTTACGCTGCAGCATATGCAATTTGTGTCACTATGGCCACAACTGCAACCTCTGCATCCGCGAATTTAAAACCATGTTAGCAAACAATTATTTCTTCTTCAAATTCTTCAAAATAATTTCCCAAGTCTTTTTTTGAGACACAAGATATTCCCAAGTATTAGAAAGCTCCTTCTAGCATGAGAAAGTGTTATAGGTCTTCCACCATAGGAAAATTGTTTTCACCATTAGATCATTAAGGTCCACAATAAACCATAATGAGATTTTTACATTGTATCTCTTCTTGAATTTGATATTTTTTTTTTTTAAAAAAAAAATTATAAAATTCTTATTCTCAAATATTTAAAAGTTGAAACTCAAATTCATTTTTTTAATGGTTAAATAAGTTTTTGCTTTTATAAATATCTCGAATTTTATTTTTTTTGTCCCTATAAATTTTTTCAATTTTTGATCTTTTAAATATTTTCTATCACAACTTTTGATCCTTAGTTTTATTCAAACTTTAATGTACTTTCACATTTTTGAATGACTTTTGTTTTCATCTTTATAATATTATAAGAACATTTCTCATAAAAAATTAGAATTTGTTAACATAAGATGAATTATTTATGAATTTTATGTGCGAAAAAATTAAAAAATTCATATTTAATTTATCTCTTGTTAAAAAAAAAATTAAACTTTTGCGAGAAAGATTCATATAATGTATTAAACATGACCGCGAAAAAAAAACACTTAATATTTCAAATGATATGCATAAGTTGAATGAAAAGTAGGGACTAAAATTCATGATAGGAAATGCTTTAAGGACCAAAAGTTGTGATATAGAAAATATTAAAGGATCAAAAGTCATTGAAAATTTTTTTATAGGGGCAAAAACTTATTTAACTCTTAATGAAATGGATATGTGATTCAATTTTGAAATATTTCCCCGGTTCTTTTTGTAAGAAACTTTTGACTTTTTAGATTCCTTAAATAGTTAATGTATTTGGTTTATATTATAGACCAAATACTTTAATTATTCAATGAACTTAAAAAATGGATTGTTTTTTATAAAAACGATTGAAGGGAGTATTTGAGAATAAAAATTTTGTAATTTATTTTTTGGGTTAAATATGTTTTTACTCCCTACTTTTATGTGAGTTTCGATTTTTAGTCCCTACATTTTTTATATTATATTTTTAGTTCCTACATTTTTTTATTATATTTTTAGTCAATTTTTTATGACTGAGATGACAGAATTGGTCACATAGGATAACTTAAATCGACTAGGATAACATTTGCATCGAATGACGTGACATCTATGTGTCATACTATGTGGCTGATTTCGTTATCCAAGTCACAAAAAATTGACGGTAGGGACTAAAAATGCAAACGGTGAAAATGTGGGGACTAAAAATATAATAAAAAAATGTATGGACTAAAAGCCGAAACTCAAATAAAAGTAGGGACAAAAAACATATTTAACCCTTATTTTTTCAAACAAAAAAATTCAAAAAAAATTGTCAAACTTAAAAAGAAATAATACAATGTAGAAAATTTATTAAGGTTTATGGTGAACCTTAGTGATCTAAGGGTGAATATAAGTCTCCCATGATGGGAGACCTATACCACTTTCCCACCCTAGAATTCCCCGTCTTAGAATGCACAGGAATGTCATCTATGAAAAAAAAAAAAAACAACAACAACAAAGGATAAAAGTACCCGTCATTATATAATCCATTAATATTATTGATGCAGTCGTCATAAAGGAAGAGAGTAATAGAATATTTAAAATAATATGTTACTGGAGAAGTGTTATACAAGAAGTAGCAAAATTTTACGCAAGAAATGGAGTTGAATTTTGCACCTTTAATATTTTTGCTTATTAAAACAAACCGTGTTAGTAAAATTTAATTAAGCATATATTCAAGATCGTTCTTAGAATGATCTTGAGGACCGTGTGTGAGAAAAACATTAATAGTTTAAAGAGTAAGGGAGTAAGAGATATCAACACCAAAAGTTGTTCACCCCAGAACTTTGGGTTACATTACATCCACTCTCCATCACATGTTAGTTTATCTACTATAATCTTCTGATCTTACAAATCCAAGATTACAATACATCCTTGATCTAGACCTAAGACCAAGATCCAAGCACTTACTGCTTGATCCACCTTTAGTCAAACCTAACTAAACACTCAATCAATAGTTACATATTGACTTGAGTAACATTACAATGATAATAAAATTGGTTCTAAGCTTTATAACAAATCTCAATGCAAAATGAGAAGCTTAGAGTGACAATACTCTATTCTAAATAATAAGTTTTAGGATCATTTTAATGAGCAACAGAGAATGAGAGTAAATAAAAGCTATGAACTTGAGAAATTGAAATGCTTTGATTTTGACATGATTGCTAAAAAGAACTCGTGTCTTTGAACTTGATTCCACATGCTATTTATAGATGCAGCTTGACAGAATGCTTTGGCTTGAGGATATATCCGTTGGAGAGTAAAAACTAGCTGTTACAATTGATCCAATACAACTTCTTTTCCCGCACATACCTCAATTTCTCTGCATGATCTTGATTCATTCTTGTGTTGGTTTTGTCATGAACATTAGTTGATGAATTTGGATGTGAGTTGAGATGAGTTGTCATAAGCTGAAACCTATTTGCTTCCCACGTTAAAGTACATAATATAGCCATTTGTGGCTTCAGAAAAGTATTTATGACAGTTAGAGGTAGTTTATGCAAAAAATTTTGCTTCTTTACACCAGAACATCTTCAATTCATTCTTGATTCATTTTGGAGTATGTTGCAGGAGCACGTGTGAGTTGTTCATCGTGATCCATAAGCTTATACAGTTGTGTGTCAGCATTTAAAACAGTTGTGACCTTTTCTCTAGGCAGTTTGATTCTCTATTCTTATGTAAAGTGCTTATTTGTTTCCTTCATGATTGACTTATCTGAAAAGCACTTTTACCAAAATTTGTTCTTATTTTGCCTGTTCAATAAGAATGATTTTGTTTCAGTGTTTTCTGTCAAATCTTAATATAATGCTTCTTTGAATCTGTTTTTGCTTATAGTCACTCAAAAACACTTGTTAGATAAACAAATAATCAGAATCATTTAAAATATAATTAAAGATGTTTGTAATTTTTAAAACATCAAAAGTGAATTTTGCCTCAACAATACATAATAGTGAAATGAATATATACAAGTTATCATGTGTAAGTCAAACCTACGAACATAATTATACATAATGGAAAATAATTACAAAAATAATTTCAAACATAATTCTGCTTAAATGGAAGAATATTATATTCTATCACACCCCCACAGTCGAAGCGGGAAGTTCACGGACACTTAGACTGGTCCGAAAATCATCAAAAAGAACTCGAGGTAGGCCTTTGGTAAAAATATTAGCAATCTCGTGACGAGAGGGAACATGAAGGACGCGTGCTTGGCCACGGGCGATGTTCTCTCGAACAAAGTGAATGTCTATCTCAATATGCTTAGTACACAGATGTTGTATAGGATTACCAGAAAGATAATTGCACTAACATTGTCACAGTACACCAAAATAGACTTAGAAAGTGAAAAACAAAGCTCCAAGAGTAGGTTGCATAGCTAACAAGATTCAGAAACCACATTAGCAACACCTTTGTATTCAACCTCTACACTGGAGCGAGATAGTGTGGGTTGTCTCTTGGATAACCAAGAGATGAGGTTGTCACCAAGGAACACACAATAGTCAGATGTAGAGTGACGAGCGTCATGACATCCACCCTAGTCAATATCAGTATAAGAGACAAGTTTCTCAATATGGGATGGATAGAGATGTAGGTTGTAGTGTAGGGTGCCTTGAACGTAACGGAGGATGTGTTTGAGGGATAATATGTGGTCAATGCAAGGAGCATGCATGTGAAGACAGGCCTGCTTGACAGCATGGGAGATGTCAGGATGGGTAAAACTGAAATGTTGTAAGGCTCCTACAAGACTCCGATATAGATGGGATCATCATATGGAGTGCCAGAGGAGATAATGAACTTATGTTTAGTGTCAATCGGAGTAGCAGAAGGTTTTCTTGATGTCATACAAGCTTTAGCAATAATATCACTAACATAAGTACTCCCACCAGCGTGTCTAGTCACGGCAATGCCCAAGAAGTAACTCAGTGAGCCCAAATCTTTCATGCGAACTTAGAGGCAAGGAGTGCCATGATAGATTTGCGAAGGTCATGGGAGGAGGTGATGATGATAATGTCATCAACATATAGCAAGATGTAAGTCATGTCATAGACACATCGGTAAATAAAGAGTGAGTAATCTAACGTGCTATGCTGAAATCCAATGGTGGAGACAAAATCAGCAAAGCGCTGGTACCAGGCACGGGGCACTTGTTTTAGACCAGAGGGATTTCCGCAAGCAGCACTCATAGTCTGGGCGATGAGGTTCACATAAATCTAGTGGCCGATGCATGTAAAATGTCTCATGAAGGTCTCTATGGTGAAATGCATTCTGGACACAAAGTGAAATGAATATATACAAGTTACAATGTGTAAGTTAAATCTAGGAACATAATTACACATAATGGAAGATAATTACAAACATAATTATACTTAAATGGAAGAATACTATTCTATCAAGTCACACAAAAATTCGTAACCAAATAAATATAGTGATCATTTCAGGTTCTAAATGCAGTATTTGGAATATCTTTGAACTTCACACAATTTGATAATAACTTGATCTCAAGTCTATTTTGTTGAACATGAATGCTCCCCTAAACCGATGTATATGTTAAATATTCTCAGCAAATGATATTTGTTCTTGATAATCATTTTGTTCAATTGGCTATATATTGTGGTAACTTTTTAGTCAGACTTTACTTACTTTACGACCGAACTCTATATTATTAGGATTTCAATCCTTTAAGAATCACAGAAGTTGATGCATTCATGAATTTACAATAATGTTCCCTCTCTTTGCAAGCCGGCCCTAATTTCTTTTTTCTTGGAGTCTTCTTCTTCTTTCACCGGTGAGTTTTGACCTAAAATCACCCCCTTTGCATCTTTTTTCTCGTTTTTAATCCAAATAAGTGATTTTCACATAGATTAAATCTCTTAGTTTTTGTTGTGATTTCGTCGTCTTAGTGCGACGTTGTGTTGTTCGTTGTCATTGTTACAACGTTTGATTTCCCGTCTTGTTGCGGTGTTCGTTTAGTTCATATTGAAAGATTAATTTCAATCAATTGCAGATTCAATCAATGATTTGGGCATCATCGTTGCAGATCCGGAAGCATGGACATTCCGGTGACTTTAATATTATCATATTATTTGTAGGCATTTTGCCGTTGTATGCTATTAACTTGGATGTTGCGAGTTTGTTCGCAAATTCATCCTTTTTGTTTTTAGCGATATTGAATTTGTATTTGCATCTGATGTACTCTTTAAATTATTGAAATGAATAAATATCGTTGTTTTTGTTTTTGTCAACAAAAAAAAAGAATCACAGAAAAAGTAATAAATAATCAAAATGACAAAATGCATTTCAAAATAATTGAAATCAAAGGATTTCTATGATAAGCACAACACCAAATCATTTATGTATAAGCACACGCACATAAGTAATAGTAGTAAAAAATTTAATCATAAAAAATTTAGTTACATTAATTGACATTGGCTATTTTATTTACTCCCTCCGTCTCAATTTGATTGAACCAATTTGACTATCTGCACTATTCACATATCTTACTTTGACTCTATTTTTCTACTATTATATAAAAATAAATATTAGCATATGCGATGTTGTTGGATTCATCTCGACGAATATTTTTTCAATATCAAATTTTTATAATTTTTACTATTATATAATTAAAAATATTAATCATCAATATTATGCATTAGCATGTGTGACGCAGTTAACTGACTCAATCATTTTGAAATATTAATTTTATTTGAGTTTTGCATGTGACCAAATTTAAACAGATTGTGGCTTTGTTCATAGAAGTGTTCCTCTTGAAATCAACCACACATATTAAATATTAATACTGAATTTGAAACGACAAGAAAAAGTAAAAGAGAAAGAAGGCTAGCGTTGTTCCAAAGGAAATTAATCTCGTACTGCATAGAAAATCAGGGCAGGGCATGACACAAGAATCTGCAATAGAAGTGGTCCTGTTCAGTTCTGTTCTGTTCTGTTCTGTTCCAAAGTGATGAAAGAAAAAATGAAACCTTTTATTACCAGAAGCACAGGGCACAAACAGTGTACGTTTCATTCACCTTTGGATTAGCTACACTTCTTTTCATTCATTTCAGTCATTTTGATGAACAGAAAAAAGAAAAGTAAAAGTAAGAGGTGACAGCTTAAGAATTTACAAGTCTACTACATAGGTCATGTTTTTGTTTTACTCCCCCTGTCCTAATTTAACTGGTTCAGTTCCATCATTTTCAAATAAAAATGAATATTAACATACTACAAGATATTATTGAATTTATTTCAATAAATATTTTCATAATATTACTCCAATTATAAATATAAATAAAAAATAATTTTTTACGTTAATCAAATAAATAATGTATTTGGATAATAAAATAATCTAGATACATATTTTACTCAATAAATTTAAGAAGTTTCTTTTTACTTTATTCAAAACCAAATTTTATTGATAAATAATTAAAAATATTAATGATTAAAAATATGAACAAACTAGTACATACGGACAAAAAAGTCACATGAATCACTTCTTTTTAACATAAGAAGCTTATATTTGATATCACATAAATATGCTAGATTCAGGATGACCCATCATGATTTTTTAAAAAGAAAAATATTAAACAGTGTTCTGAGGTCACTAATTAAGCTTATTAATAAATAAAAATTTGTAATTTGTATATTCAATGTCTAAAAATTATAGTAAGTCAACTTTTAAACATTACTAACTTTTACTTTTTTTTTTGATATGCTTAATAAAACTTCAGGAACACTGTTTAATATGACCCTTTAAAAATTTAAACAAAAATACAATTTTTGAAAAATCACCATGAATCACCGTGATTCTAATATATTCACCGTGATACCAAACATATACTACACAGCATAGCATAGGAAGATGTTTGTCACACGTGATGTAGGGAACTGGTTTGCCACGTGGCTTTCCCAATGCGGCTGTTGGATGGAATGGAATTGGAAGGTGATGATGCATGATGTCTGTCATCACATCACCTACTTACTAACTCCATCACTCACCATATGCAAAACACAACAAAGTAATGTAATGTAACAACACAACACTGTCATTGCTTCACGCAAACCCTCTTGTTTTATTTCCTTTCCTTCTATATACTATTATTTCCTTGTTACAATTTGTTTATTGCGTGGCTTTAAAGTTTCATACTTTCAAGCCTACAAACCTTCTATATATAATATAATAATTAATATAATTTTCTTTTTTTAATTTTATTGGTGCCAAATATTCACTAACTTTACTAGTAACTAGTTTTTGTTGAATTTTAACTCATCATTTTAATGGAGTCTTTTTTTCTAACCACAATTTTTTATCCATAAGACTTAAACCAAAAACCTCTAAAAAATTTAAGTATGTTTTCACTTAGGTAAATGTAATGTTTTTTCTAATCAAAGATCAATGTAATATTTGTAAATAGTATGTGTGAAAAATAAAATCACATTGTCAACAATTCAGAATTAGTTTTATATATTATTTAAAAGTAACAAACCAATATTAAAGTTTATATTTTTTTAATAATAGAACAATTATGAGCAATTGAGTTGAAACAACGTAAACTGCTATAAAAAAGGTCATGTAACTCATGTCTTCGGGGCATCAATTAAGGATATTATAAAAGTAATTTTTCCATTGAAAACAATAATTTTTCTATTTTTTAAGTATTAACTCCACAAACTTTAAGATAAGTTTATTATTTTAAGTATTCTTAATTAGTGCTTCGGGGGCACTATTTAACATTTTCTTTAAAAAAATTAGATTAGTGATAAAAAACTAAATTTTATAGTAAAAAACTTAATTTTTCTAATTTTTTATTTTGTTACTAAATTATGTGACGAGGAAATGACATAAGATTTTTTTTTAATTCTTATTTTTTGTAGTTATTAGTTTTATTTTTTTTAATAGGTGAACACTTAAAACTTAAAAGGAGAGTTTGTTGTCTATTAATTTAAATTTAAATTTTATATACAGCTAGAGGGGTCCATATCAAGTGATTGACCCACCACCAAAAGCATTCACTCATTATTCATTCATTCATTCATTCCAAATATCAAAATCAAAGTTATAATAACAATAGCTACACTTACACACAAACCAAACATCTTAAATCTCCATCATTATATATACCTCTTTCTTTATGACTCAAAAGAGTTTAGTCATTGAACTTGAACCCTAAACAAGAAAAAGATTTTGCAAGATGAATTATTGTGGAGGAAAAATTGGTGGTGGAAGTGATCAAATTAGAGGAAATAATGGTGGTGGGCCTTGTGGTGCTTGCAAATTTTTGAGAAGAAAGTGTGTAAAAGGTTGCATATTTGCACCATATTTTGATTCTGACCAAGGAACGGTTCATTTTGCAGCGGTTCATAAAGTGTTTGGTGCTAGTAATGCCTCTAAGTTACTCATGCGTATTCCAGCTCATAAACGTGTTGATGCTGTTGTTACTCTTTGTTATGAAGCTCTTGCTAGGGCTAGAGACCCTGTTTATGGTTGTGTTGCTCATATCTTTGCACTTCAACAACAGGTACTAATTATTTATACATATATCTCTAATTCCTTTTAATAATTAAATTTTCGATCTCTTTATTTCCTCCTTTTCCGTTTTGAGTTTTTGTCAAGTAGTCTGATGGTTAAAAATTCGAAGATTCTGAATTATTTTTATATGTAAATATATAATCTGTATATTGTTTATGTTATATATCTTCCTAGTAGTCATGCTTTGAACTCTAATTTTTTTTTCGAGTGTCGCAACTCAACAACTTAAGTTAACTTGAGTTTCACTAATCAAGTGTTAATGAGAAATTTTTATAATAATGGATGAGAAATTAAAGTTTAATAATCTTTTTTATTTGAAGTTTTTTGGTTTTGTTTTCATTTTTTATCAGTACACAACATTTATGTGCTAAAAGAAGGTGATAAGCACAAAAAAATGTGCCCTCGTTACTTCCTCTCTTTATATATTTCTTTTATAATAAAGGCTTCCTCTCTTCATATTTAACATTATTGCTTTTCATTTATTAAACTACAACCTTTGAATAGGTATTAAAATATATTTTTTTAATAAAAAAACTAAGAATAAACAAAAAAATACTAATGTATCTTTTCTGGCTATTAAATTCCCTAAATAATTTTTTTTTAAAAATTATAATATTTTATCAAAAAAAATAATAAATTCTTTGAAAAGTTACATATTTGTTCAAAAAGTATTTAAGACTACAAATTTTTAATCAGTAATTATAATTTATGCATAATTTTTATGTATTTAGTTAAAATAATCGCAATAAATTCAAAAAACAATATTTATAAGTGATTTTACAAGACACAAAAAAGATATTATAGTGTTATTCATCTTTAGTTTTCTTTAAGAATGGGCTGATTTGCACAAAAAATGCGAGATGTTTTTTATCAAATAGTTTTATGGTCAAAATTTTACTCTAAAGTGAATAAATGAATATCTAAGACTTCAATTCCAACTTTTATATATAAAATATGATGTTACTATAAACTAATTAACTAAGCCCACAGAGATAAAATATGTGAGATTACTCATGATACTCTTGATAATACATTATGTTGAACCTTTATGTATACTTTGATGCATACTAGTATATAGTAAAGAGTGTAATTTGGGATACATTCTAAGTTTAAAAAGTTTTACACAATAATAACAATCAATCATATTTAATAACTTTAAACATAATTATAATTAAAATCAAATATCTAATCTCACCGTGTAAAAAATAATTTTTGATCAAAAAACTACTTATAATAGTGTAAATGAATTAAATGTAATATTCATACACCTTTATGCATTCTTTATTCAAGTGAAATGTTAGGAATTTAAACTCTAATTTTTATATATAAAATACGATGTTTTCAATAACCGAGTTAAATTCATGAAACAACTTGAATATTTTTTAGTTAAAACAATGTGTGTATACTCAACAAAGAAGAATATAAGGTTAAGTTAGATCATTCCGAACCAATACATCTGAAAATATATTTATCAAAAAATATTAACATCTTAAATGAATTTCAATTGTTTATAAGAATTAATTTACACAATTACGAGATATAACTTAATTTTAACAAATATAGGGTTTCACTTACCCGCAGGGGCGGATACAAGGCCCAGCTAGCCTGGGCACTTGTCCGGGCTCGGCCGAAATTTTTTGGTATTTTAAGGATTAGTTTAGGGTAAAACTAAATTTTTTAGGAATTACTTTAGGACAAAATTGAGATATTTTGTTCAAAACTAAAATTTTTCGATGTAATACCTTTTTTTTTTTTGGTATTTTAGGAGTTAGTTTAGGGCAAAATTGAAATTTTTCGATGTAATACTAAATTTTTTGTTTAAAACTGATATTTTGCCCGGGCTTCGGAAATTTTCAGACTCCGCGCCACTGCTTACCCGTGGTTTAATTAAACATGGCTTGTTATCTTGTTGCGGGACCTGAATTCAGTGCAATCGGTCAAATTTAGACTGTTTAATTGAAATCAAACGATGATAATTAATAACTAAAATAATAAATAAAAAGATATAAACTATAAAGCAGATTCAACAGTTGAGATCACACTGCAGTTACTATTTGACTGCGAAGTCCTACACTCTAGTATTGTCCCTTGACAATAATCACTGTTTGCTTTGTAAAAAAATAAAAAATCACTGTTTGCATTCCTAGTAGGTCAAGATCTTATCTTACCTACATAGAATTAGAAAAAAAAGTCTTAGATAGGCACAAACACAAATAAATAGTGTTTAGCCATACATACATAAAATATTACATTATTTACTTTTTTAAAAAATATTTAAAATTAAATTATTTTATATTTTCTCTCTTTTCACTTATATGAATATGCCTAAATACTATACATTTATATTTGTGCATATATTAAAATTCCTTGAATTAAAATATGGAGTACAATGTACTATATGCTTTCGCACGTTTGTTAGCTTTGATTTGTCCATATTTTATGTGGATGCTACTAATTATAATTAAGGTACCCCTATAAGTGTGTAGGTAGCTATTTTATATCATGGTCTAAGGCAGGGTTACTATAATCAAGTAAACTGCTATTTCGAGTCAAATTAAATACACGACCTTATTGTTAAGTTATGGAATACAGTAATTAGATATAATCACTCACATGTGTGTTAGATTGGTTTGACAAACTAAAAATATAGTTTTTACACTAAATTTTATAGGTAATGCTAACTAATACCTCCAGGGCATTAGTTAAGAGTATAAAAAAAGTAACTTTTACATTGAAAATATCAATTATTTTACTTTTCAAACATTAATTGCACAAATTTTGAAGTGAACTTACTATTTTTAGTATCCTTAACTAGTGCCTTCGGGGCACTAGTTAGCATTTTTCAATTTTATATATAGTTTTGTTTTATTTTTGTGTTAAATATTTTTTTGGTCCTATAAAACAGGGTCCTTCTAAGTTTAGTTATTAGTTAAATTTTATTATATTTTTAGTTTCTATAATTTATTTTTTGTACATAGTTTTAGTTTCTATTAAAAACTAAATTTATTTACATTAAACATTTCAATTTTTCAATAATTTTTTATAGGTATGTTTTAAATATCATATAAAGTTTATATACAAAAATTAAATTTTTTTAACATGATATGAATTAAATATGATTTTTTGAAAATACAAAATTTCAAGATAAAAGTAATAAAAAAAGACATATAAATCAAATTTTGAGTTCAATTTTTTTTTAGGAACTTTTCATGATGTTCTAATTAAACATACCTACGAAAAAAATCATTTAAAAATAAACGTCGAATTAGCAGTAGGGACCAACTATAAGTGCAAGATAATTTTTTAGGGACTAAAAATTTAATAAATTTTTTTATAAGAACTAAACTTAAAATGTCACTATTTTGTAGGGATCAAAAACATATTTAACCCTTTATTTTTTATTGACATACTCAATTATTTGAGTAATTTTATGATACTCAATAAAACTTTAACGAATACAAATTTTATAGAACTTATCATTTAATTGAAAATATATATATGAAAAATTCTAACATGGACCACTTCTTCAAGTGGTCCATGGTGGACCATTCATGAAAAACCCTATAACGAATACGAATTTTACAAAATCCACTGTTTGATTGAAAGTTTATATCATATAGATCATCTATAGAAAATTTTAGAAAAATTGAAAATCATTTGATATGTTATTGAGATCCATCAAGATTAACGGTTTATTAAATACTGTAAATCTTGATAAATCCCAATAAAATATCAAATGATTTTCAATTTTTTTAAAATTTTTTATGGATGCTCTATATGATATAAACTTTCAATCTACCAATAAATTTTATAAAATTTGTATTCGGTAGATCACTTGTTCACGGTGGACCATATATATATATCATCTATATTAAATTTTATAAAAATTTAAAATTTGTTGATATTTGACCAATCAAAATTACCGGATTGTGAGTGTTTATTAAATATAATTAATTTTGATATTAAATTTTTTATTCTTTTAAATAAAAAGAGGAAGTAGTACTAATAATACTTATAACTAGCTTCAAAATGACAAATGTTGGGACTTGAAACTAGAAAATATGATTGTTAAAGTTTGGTTAGGTAATTTTTTATCATGCAATATTTTAAAAGAGATAGATGGTGGGGTGGCAGCCGCCAAGTGGGTATGGCTGATTACGGAGGACTGTCGGTTGCTTGCCGGAGCTAACAAGCAACGCAATTAGTAGCTCGAGAAATATTCAAATATTTTTAGTATTGACTTTTAAACTCTTCATACACATGGTTTTACCGTAAACATTTGCATATTAGCGAATACTACTAAGTACTAATATACTTATAGTTTCTTCAAAAATAATATACTAAGATACTCTATGAATGCCATTTGTGGTCCTAACAAATAAAGTGAAAAATTGCTAACATGTAAAATATTTTGGGGTTTTTTTTCCGCACCGGTTTCCGACCCACCAAAGATGGACGACTAATTCGGCTCGTGCGTAGAGTCATGCGCACTGGTCAAGCGTTGTTCCCCTGAAATCGAATTCGGTATTTCCCAAATACGTCTTTGGAAGAAGCTCCTTGCCACTTGAGCCCAAGCAACTTGGTTTATTTTGAGGCCATTTTGTTAAATGCATTTTAATGTTGCTTAGACAAGTCTATAACTAATTAAAGCAAGTATATAATTGGAGAATTTCTCTTATAATTGTTCGACATAGTAAATAAAGTTGCATAATCTTATGCGTGATACAATAGCAAACATTTGCCATATATCTTTGAAAATGCAATGCATAAAATATAAGTTCCTTGATTCAATAATTGAGTAACAGAACCTTTTTAGATATTCATCCATATATGGAACATGTTACTAACCATAAAGGAATAGCATGGATTCTTGATCCTTTAATTAGGCAGGACTCCATTGTCTAAGTGATTAGTTACCAAACTAATACTACCAATTATGTAGTCCCTTCTAGATTCTGTACCAAATAATGGAAAAGTAAAAGTTGTTTAGATAAGATTGATTATGTGATTTATGTCTTAATTAGTAGTGTTAATGTAGTAGTCAAACTCAAAATAAAATATTGAAGTTTATCTCTTGTTACCAAATAAGAATATTCTTCACATGCATGTGAAGATGATTTGGAGTATGACAAAATGTATTTATCTGTTCATAGCATGTCTCTTTAGACCTTTCATTCATTGATTGGTGTGTGAGAAAAACTTTATTTATCCTCTATATGACTTTAGATGCACACATCCAAAGAATAATGAATTATAATATAAGTTGAAAATATATTTTTGACAAATTATACTGTTTGAAAGTACACTTTTAAAGATATGTGCAGTCTATAATAGATGTGAGAAGTAGCTTTCAATTTGATAGATGAATTAAGTAGATAATAATATTTCATGTATTCCATTATGTGATTCATTTAATTAACTTTGTCTTTCATAAAAGGGTTATTCCCCTAATTAATAAGAGTCAACATAAAGAGCTTAATTACTCATTACTCATATGTAAATTAATTAAAATCACAGGAACATGTATTTTAATTGTCAACAAGAAAAATGTATTTATTTTAATTTAGTTAAAGTTATGATACTATCATAATAATGAGCATGATCACCTCACATTTATGCCTAGGATGTTGGCTTTGTCAGTACTAAAATTACAAAGAGATGAATATTTTGTTCATCTAAGTTGTTCCATATTGCAGTCTGAGATTGCAATTGCAACTACATCGGCCGCATTTGTCTGTATTTTGTAACAATATAAAAATTCGCAGCATATCTACCATTGTGACTGCAACCGCAATTTAGAATCATGCCAAGAGCAGAACACTCGAGTAATTTGACATTTGTTTGAACTTAATTTGTATGGTGCAGGTCATGAGCTTGCAGGCAGAGTTAACCTATGTTCAGGCAACTCTTGCGACAATGCAGCGCCTCCCGATCTCACTTGCTCCACCTCTTTCAAACCCTCAAAGCTCATCATCACAAAGTCTTCATTCTTCCTCAGATCAGTTGGGAACAAATGCAGACTTCCAAAGTGCCTCTAACATGTCCATGCACTTTGATCCTCATCAACAACTTTCAACATCATTGGATTTGAGCAGCTTCTTCAACTTTCAACATCAATCAGATCAACAACTTGAAGATGATGAACTCCAAGCTCTGGCTAGAGAATTTGTCTCTAGGTACTTGCCTGGAGTAAGATTCCAGCCATCTAATTCTCACTGAGGTTTCTATCTTGTTATTTTGATGATAATGTTCTTTTTTTCATCTGAATTATGTCTAATGAAATTTTAACTTCACTTAATTTCCTGAGTCTGTTACTAATTGTACCTGATCAATATGTACTAGTTTCAAAATGAAGGATTATGTAACCAAACTAGGGACTTTTTCGCCATTTCTTTTTGGTAAAGATTGTTATAGCATTGCAGTAAAAGAAATATATATAGCGTTATATAAACTAAAAACAAAAAGAAAGTTTTGGCAATCATAATTTTAAATTGTTGCTGTCAATACATTGCAAAAAAATATATATATTGCAATGAAATGCAGATAAATGCAGCTAATGCTGCCATACTTGACTGTAATGTCGTAGCAAAACCCTTTAAAATGTAAGTTTAATTAGCTATATGGTCAATAAAAACTAGTTTAACTGTTACAATTATTTAATCTAAAACACCTATCAGGGAATATAAAATTCAGATAAACTTGTGGGGCAATTCATGTCCAGAAAACAAGGGGATTTTAAAAGAGAATTAAATTTACACGTTAAGTAATATACAAGCAAGATATTGTGATTTTTGACTAGGCTTAAGATGAGATCATCATCTTTGGATCACAATCATGATCTTACAGAGAAAGTATGAGCATGGAGTTGGAATGTAAAAGCAACAGCATCAAGGAGGAGAGGAGATTGTAAAAAAAATCACTTTCGTAGACAGAATTTGAGCACTAATTATCAACAGTTTTGGAGTGACAGTTAAGTTTACATGCTATCAATAAATAACTGGAGTCAGTTTTCACATTTTAAGCAAGAATAGTTATAACTTCTATGCAACTTCTTGATCATGTCTGTTGTTATTATACTCCCTCTAGTCCTTAATACTCCTTCCGACCTTATTTATAAGCAAAAATCAACAAAAAAATTTGGCCCTAAATATAAGCAAAAGTCATTAAATTCAACTCTAATTAATATTTTTTCCAACAATACCCCTACACATGCATTTATTCATTTCTACAAGTAATCTATGTTGGAGTAGTACTAATAATGATTACATCTAAGTAGGAGTAGATTTCATAATAGGTAAAAGGGCATTTTAGGAATTGCACTGAAATTACACATAAAACTAGGATAAAAAGCCAACTTCTTAATAAGTGTTCGAAAGGAAATTTGTGCTTATAAAAAAGTCCGGAGGGAGTATAAGAGAGAGTTGACTTTGTAAAGAATTGGAACTGTGTTATTACATATTCACAAACATAAGACCCTTAAAAACTGTGAAAAATATCAACTGTCAAACATAATAATTCACAAAATATAAACTGTCCCTCCATGCACTCAACATGTATCAGTCATTGGATCAAGAGTCATTTGATCAAGTTCGAATGGATCGTATTCCTAGTCTGTATTAGAAATCTTAACTGATTAACAAAAAGGAATCATCCGATCTTGATCTAGCTGCCAAGATCTCGTACCAGTGTATTTTGACAGCAAACAACCAAGATCCCCAGAGAACTACAAAATAGTAAGGCCATCAATTACTAAGAAAGAAGTTTGAAGTCAGTGCCTAGGAGACTTCAAATCAAACATATCACAGATGGTTGCTAGTGGTATTTGTGTTGTTTTTCAAAATGTTAATAGTGCATCAAATGTATAGATCCCTCGAGTAGTTTTTGTTAGCTTCTGTTAATTGTTAGATATTCTGTTATTGTATTTGTATGGTAAGGGAATAGATTCTCTCCATTCCATTGAGATAAGAGAATAGTAAAATCATGATCATCATTGAATAAAAAGGAAATGGAATATAAGAAATAAAAGAAAAAGGTTCAAGGGTGAGATTGAAAACACATGAGAAAACATGAGGACAAAAATGGAGAATTCAACCCATTCTGTTTCTCTCCAACACTATTATCAACTATGAAGCACAAATACTTTGGTGATTGCAAATTATGGTGTCCGACATGTATCCGATACTAATACACGTAGTCACGTATAATAATACTTCTCTGATACTTATCCATTAAAAACATAACTACAGATATTCTGATATAGGTAGAGGAAAGATATGCATGCAACATGTTTGTTAGAGTATATTAAAGTCTACTGTTATAACTTGTATAGGTTCAGTTAAATAGTTATAGATTCAGTTAGTAGTTAGTTAGATATTGTTAGAATATAACTAACAAGTCAGTTACAGAATGTAACTGACAGATTCTAGAACATTCCTCTATAAAGAGAGGTGTAACCCTTTTGTAACCAATTCAGTTAATCATAATACAATGAATTCATTCTCATCATCTTCTCCACTCTCTCTATTCTAACATGGTATCTAGAGCTTCTTGATCCATGGCAAATCCCTTCAACACAGAGGGAGGTTTTTCCTCCTCCCAAAACAAGATCTCAAACCTAGTTTCAGTACGTTTAGATGACAAAAACTTCAAGCAATGGAAGCAACAAGTTTCTGGTGTTATTCGTGGTTTTAGCCTCCAAAAGTACGTCACAGAACCTGTGATTCCTGAGCAGTATCTCACAGATGCAGATCGTGCCTCAGGAACTGTGAATCCTCTGTATCAAGCATGGAAAAATCAAGACGCGTTGATCTGCACATGGCTCCTTTCAACAATGTCAGAGCCTCTTCTTGCGAAGGTAGTGGATTATACGTTTTCGTCAGAAGTTTGGGATGAAGTTCACCGTCATTTCAAGACGCTACTCATCACCAAAGCTAGGCAACTCCGATCGGAATTGCGAACCCTAAGCAAAGGTGATCGCAAGATCGCTGAATTCATTCAACGCGTCAGAGAAATCAATGAATCGTTGATTTCAATTGGCGATCCAGTTCCTCACCGTAATCTCATCGAGATCGTGCTCGACGCGCTTCCTGAAGACTATGACTCAGTTGTAGCAGCTGTAGCGAGCAAGTCTTTTCCTGTTTCTTTGGACGAGTTAGAATCTCATCTCCTAGCTCATGAATCTAGGTTAGATAAGAACAAGAAGCAGAATCAAATTGATTTGATTCTGCAAGTGTTAATCTTGCTCAGGCTTCAGCTGCGTCTTCTCAAAACTCCAATTCAGATGCTACTCCACCTCCTATTCCTAATTTTCCTACTGGAACAAATCACACTGCTGCACCTGAATACCAAGGCCCTAGCTCTCAATACACACGTGGTGGTGGTAGATCTGGTAGAGGTGGAGGCCGTTCTGGACGCGGTGGACGCGGTGGAAGTGATTCCTCATGCCAAATCTGTCATAGGAATAATCATGATGCTTCAATTTGTCATTCCGCTACACAGGCCAATCTCAGAACTATGGTTATGGTAACAGTTACCCTAGGCCTCAATTTCCTAATCACTATAGCTTTGGCTATCCTAGGCCACCACGTGCTCAAGCACCTCAGGCCATGTTTCCTGGTGCTCAAGCTATGCTCACTGCTGGGAGCAATCACTTCAACAACCAATGGTGGTATCC
Source organism: Trifolium fragiferum (assembly GCA_954870985.1). Taxonomy (NCBI): domain Eukaryota; kingdom Viridiplantae; phylum Streptophyta; class Magnoliopsida; order Fabales; family Fabaceae; genus Trifolium; species Trifolium fragiferum. The sequence goes on from OX940792.1 coordinate 13,740,642, forward strand.
AGATTCTGGAGCTTCACACCATGTGACCCCTGATCCTTCAAATCTCTCAGACACTGTCTCTCTTCCAGGCTCAGATCAAGTGCATATGGGGAATGGTCAAGGTTTGTGCATTAATTCTGTAGGTTCAATGAATTTTCCTTCTAATCTGAACCCTAGAAACACTCTAGTCCTTAAGAACTTGTTGCATATTCCCTCAATAACCAAAAATCTGCTAAGTGTCTCTAAATTTGCTCAAGATAATAAAGTGTTCTTTGAATTTCACCCTACTTTCTGTGTTGTGAAATCACAGGCTTCTTCTGAAGTCCTCTTGCATGGAGTTGTGGGAGCTGATGGACTGTATAAGTTTGCTGCTCCCCTAGAATCTGTTTCTACTCTACATAGTTCAGCTTCTGTTTTGAATAAATCATCAAATGAATGTAATTTTGTTTGCATGAAACCTTTGAATTCCAATTGTTTAGCTAGTTCTGTTTGTTTCAATTCTAATGTTCCTAGTTGTTTGGCTCAGCCTAATCCTACTGTAAATCTTTCTCAATATGGAATAAATGTCAATGCTTCTGTTTTAACACCTATATCTCATGCTACCTATCATTTGTGGCATGCTAGACTAGGTCACCCTCACCATGACTCTCTCAGGTTTGCTCTTCAAACATGCAATATTAATGTTCCTTCTAAGCCTGTTGTTGATGTATGCACTGCCTGTTGCTTAGGGAAGAGCCATAGACTTCATGCTCCCCTATCTAATACTACCTATACCTCACCTCTTGAGTTAGTTGTGTGTGATCTTTGGGGCCCTGCTCCTGTAAAATCAACTTCTGGTTTTACTTATTTTCTAACATGTCTTGATGCTTTCTCTAGATTTGTTTGGGTCTATCCTTTGAAAGCAAAGTCTGATACTATGTCTAAATTCATTGAATTTAAAAATATGGTAGAATTGCAGTACAACTGCAAGATTAAAATTGTTCAAACAGATGGTGGTGGAGAATTCAGACCCTTTACCAAATTCCTTACCAATTTAGGTGTTATACATAGGCTTACCTGCCCTCACACTCATCACCAGAATGGCCTAGTAGAGAGAAAGCATAGGCACTTGGTTGAAACAGGACTGACTCTGTTATCTCAGGCCAATATTCCCTTGAAATATTGGGACCATGCTTTTAGTACAGCAGCATATCTTATAAACAGACTTCCCACACCTATACTTCAAAATAAATCACCCTATCTCACTCTTCAAAATAAACAACCAGATTATAAAGCTCTAAAAGTCTTTGGCTGTGCTTGTTTTCCCTTCCTAAGACCTTATCACACAACCAAGTTAGCCTACAGATCTCAGGAATGCATTTTCCTAGGCTATTCCACTACTTATAAGGGTTACAAGTGCCTCAGTCCTGATGGTCACATTTATGTATCTAAGGATGTTCTATTCAATGAACAAAAATTTCCCTACCCTGATCTATTTCCAAAAGAAGATAACACTGACACACCTAAAACATCTCCATCTCCTATATCTCATGTGCCTCTTCATTTACCAAATCAAGTCCTCAACCCTACACCTCTCAATACTATTCCCTTTGCTGCTATACAAGAACCTCTTTCACCACTACATCCCACTCCTCTGCAAACTATTCCTCACCCTACAGTTAATGCACCCATCTCACCTACTACATCATCTCCACAAGGGTCTGAAAATCACTCTCCCATTACTCCTACTTCTCAGTTATCTCCACCATCTAACAGTTCACTTGGTCTCAGTCCTAATATACAAACATCTAATGCATCTCAACACATATTCTCTACTCCTTCCTCTGAGTCATCTGTTGAGTCCCAAAATCCTTCACAACATGCTCCAATTAAGTCTCTTCAAGGTCACTCTATGACTACCAGATCTAAGGCCAAACACAATCCTACTGCTCTTCTAACTCATCTTGAACCTACTACTGTTAAGCAAGCTTTTCAATCCCCTTCTTGGATAAAAGTAATGCAGGAAGAGTATGATGCACTTCTAAAGAACAAGACCTGGACCTTAGTGCCTGCTCCTACTCACAAAAAGCCTATAGGATGCAAATGGGTTTTCAGAATTAAAGAAAATTCTGATGGATCAATCAACAAGTACAAGGCCAGGTTAGTGGCCAAGGGGTTTCATCAAAAAGCAGGCTCAGATTTCACTGAGACTTTCTCACCTGTTGTCAAGCCTGTGACTGTTAGAACTGTACTTACCATTGCTGTATCTAATAAATGGCCTATTCAGCAAATTGATGTAAATAATGCCTTTCTAAATGGCAATTTAGAGGAAGAAGTCTATATGCAGCAGCCTCCAGGTTTTGAGGCTTCAGATAGTAATCTTGTGTGCAAGCTAAACAAGGCTTTATATGGCCTTAAACAGGCACCTAGGGCCTGGTTTGATAAGCTGAAGACAGCTCTAGTTCAATATGGATTCTCAGCCAGTAAGTGTGATCCTAGCTTATTCATGATTAAAACCAGCACTGTTCACATCATGGTTTTGGTATATGTTGATGACATTATCATCACAGGAAATTCTATGTCTCATATTCAGCAAGTAATTTCAAAACTGAATGCTCAGTTTGCTCTAAAACAACTAGGGACCCTTGATTTCTTCTTAGGATTAGAGGTGTTTCATTTGGACAATGGTTCTCTTCTCCTATCTCAAACAAAATATATCAGAGATATGCTCTCTAGGGTGCAAATGGATTCTGCTAATGGGATGCCTACACCCATGGTATCTAGCTCAAAATTATCTAGAGTGGGGTCTAATCCTGTTGAGGATCCTACATACTTCAGATCTGTAGTTGGAGCTCTGCAGTATGCTACACTTACTAGACCAGAGATCTCTTTTTCTGTCAACAAAGTTTGTCAATTCCTATCTAATCCTCTTGAAGAGCACTGGAAGGCTGTAAAAAGGATTCTTAGATACTTAAGTGGGACTCTTCATCATGGGTTGCTCATTCAGGCTGCTCCCATTCATCAACCTCTGTCCCTAATTGGATTTTGTGATGCAGACTGGGCCTCTGATCCTGATGACAGAAGGTCAACTTCAGGGGCTTGTATCTATCTTGGACCAAATCTAGTATCCTGGTGGTCAAAGAAACAAACATTGGTGGCCAGGTCTAGTGCAGAAGCTGAATACAGAAGCTTAGCTTGCCTATCTGCAGAACTTCTATGGTTACAATCTCTTCTAACAGAGCTGGGGTGCAACTTCTATACTCCAAAAATTCTATGTGACAATCTAAGCACAGTCTCATTGGCTCATAATCCTACTCTCCATCATCGCACTAAACACATGGAGTTAGATATATTCTTTGTCAGAGAAAAGGTTATAAACAAGAGCCTCATTGTCTCTCATGTGCCTGCTACTGACCAATGGGCTGATGTGCTTACCAAGCCTCTATCTGCTAATAGATTCACTACACTTCGTGACAAGCTGAGAGTGTTTGACAAAGAGCACTTGATCAAAACTTCATCAGCTTCTAAGGGGGAATGTTAGAGTATATTAAAGTCTACTGTTATAACTTGTATAGGTTCAGTTAAATAGTTATAGATTCAGTTAGTAGTTAGTTAGATATTGTTAGAATATAACTAACAAGTCAGTTACAGAATGTAACTGACAGATTCTAGAACATTCCTCTATAAAGAGAGGTGTAACCCTTTTGTAACCAATTCAGTTAATCATAATACAATGAATTCATTCTCATCATGGCCGCCAATTGGACTTTCAAACGCACACTCATCACAAAGCTACAACTAGAAGCTTCATGTTAAAATATAATGAAAAGGTTGCAACCTAAAAGCGACCACGCTGCTTACTTCATGTGTTAATAGTAAGATCAATTGCTTTGGAAGAGTCAACGAAGCCTACTTGCTGTGGGAACAGCAAGATCAATTGCTGCTTTCCTGGTTTCAGTCATGTAAGAGATCCATACTCACCAAATAATTGTTTGCAGACCCATAAAGTTCTGAATGATTGTTATGTAATCCATGGGATTTCTCCCTATTTTCTTCAGTACAATTCAAGTTCCTTCCTAGTTAACCAACAAATTAATTAGGAAGGTTCTAGTTATTCAAAATATGTTTAGATTGGTGGTAGAGGATAGAATGAAGATGAAATGAGATAACATTTACTTTTTTAAAATCTAATTTGCTCATTCCATTTCACTTCATTCCACCGTATACCACCAATTCAAACATACCATTAGGTATTATTATAAAATACCTTTATATCTCATTCAAATAGGAATAAGTGAATAACACTATTCAGTACACCTTTTCCCTATCCCTTAAACACTCAATTATTAATGAATATGTTATAATGTATCATATTGTATCTTAAGATATTATCAACAAATATAAACTAAAAATATAATATTATTTGTACCATTATAAAACATGCATTCAATCATCAGAACACTAGATAAGACATTAACACTTTCATTTGCACTTAATTAGTTGCATGAGACTCGTAAGAGATAGACACCAGTCAAGTAACTAACATCCAAGTCTTGATGTTTTCACAGATTACAGCTTTCAGTAATAAACATACAGCCCAGAATAAATGACAAAATTCTGAACTCTAGCAAAAGGAAACAATGGAATATAACTTAGGGCCAGAGATGAACAATTCTTAGATCTCAGTCATAACCATAAAAAAAAAATAAAAAAAAAAGAGACTAAACAACTTTAATCTCATTGAGTAAGTTCTATCATAGGATTAAATGATGACAAAAGGGATAAAATGTGTGTGACTGTCTGCTTCTCAAATTTTTTATCATAATTATTTGTCAGATTAAAGCATAGCTGCATCTGTTTGCTTCCAAGCCATCAAAAGGGTAAGATTGATGGCGTTAACATGTTATATCACGTTTGAAAAATTCAGATGGTACACATTAATAATATGAAAAAACTTCACAAACATTAAAAATACATGGGAATGTAATAGCAGAGAGATTCAGGACAAGAAAACGGACCATGTCTGGCAAGGCAATGAATCATGAATGCAAACACAGAAAATCAAGGTGCACGGTGAGAGATTCAGGACGAGAAAAAGGACAATGTAACTGTTATGAATCGTAGTTGCTAACACAGAAAACAAGGTGCAGAGTGTATGATCTACTATCTATGATGCGCTTTCAGTTTAAAACAGCACGCCCGCTACCTATATATGAAAGCATACCTAGTTTAAGGCTATGCTACAATCTTTTTGGTCTTTGCAGTATCGGGCGTCTTTCTCCAGATCAATTGCCTTCAGATCCAATGTAAACTTGCATAACTAAGACAGATGTAAAATTATAATTAGGCAGTGAAAAGGTTATTATTTATTAATTAATAAAATATAATAACTCGAGCAATAAAAGTCATCCTTATCCTTATCTAACACAAATGCACTATAGAAGAGGCATTAAAGGATGTAAATACACTGAGCAGCATGAAGCTATAGTTGAATTTTAAATTGTACACAATACCGAGACCAATTCAGACAGAACAATAATCAAAGATATAATTTTGAACACAGGAGATGTCACCTCCGTTCACAACATGTGTAAAGGACCTGAAAAGTTCAAACCTTCACTCATTCTGTTTGGTTGTCTAATGTCTAATACTCTAATATAGGAGCATATTAAATATGAGTACTATTTCAAAGAAGATCCTAGTAGGAAAAAGCTTAGTTGTTGACTTGTTATTGTAATACTTTGAAGAAAATGTAATGAACAGGACAGGACAAGGTTCCGTAGAATAATATTAGACAGGCAAGACATGAACTTGTTGGACTGTGAAATTAGTTGATGAATACGATGTTAGCAAAATCGTCATTTTTACGAGAAAATACTTGTGCATCTGTTGGCCTTCAAACAAACCATGAGAATACAACAGTGTGTTTATGCAGACAAGCTACAGCAAATGGAATCAAATTTTTAACTCATGATGTTCTTCACTGAATTATCAAACAATTTTAGTTAGAAGCCTAGCTTAACTTAAAACAAACCCTCATACATGATGGGACACAAGGAAACCAAAATCTCTGAAATATTTTTTCAAATGGCTCTATGATAGAAACCAACAGATATATAACAAGGAAATAGGAAAAATCCCCTTTAATTACAGAATGAAATCGCAAAACTTCGAGGGTCTGCATCTCCCAATGCAAAAATGAACCCTTTCCACTTAAATTCCTAGATACCCTCTTTCTCCGTCACCCCTTCTATTTATAAGCTTTCTATACGGCAGTTATTTACTATAAAAGCTACCTATTCTAATCTAATTGCAGTTCCATATGACAATTATTTTCTATAAAACTGCCTGTCAATAATAACTAACAAGGCCCATTATTATTGATATCCTAATTAAGGCCCATATCTAACAATACTGCAAACATTTTGGAATTATTACTGCAGTGGCATTTGTTGGCCTTCCCCTGTAGGTTGGTGAATGTGGTGAGTCTCTTTGTCGTCGTTGCGCGACAGACAACAACACCCTTGTCTAGCGGTTTTAGCGGTGGAAATACAACATACATGCAAAAAAATTCTTTTTTCTCTTCTCGGCCACTGACCCTTCCTCTCCACCGGCAAACTTATGACCTTTTTTATTAGGGTTCTCTTCTATGCGCTCTGTTTTCCAACCATGTTCTGATTTCTTGGTTTCATAACCAATTTTAGTTCTTGATTCTCTTATGAATCAATTTGTGGCCCAAAATGCTTGAGAATGGCCTCTGTAAAATTTCCCCAAGTGGCAGTTGGGTTGGCCAAAACCCATAGTCGGTACCATGTGAGTGCTTCACCATTCATCCACTTCACAACTTCTGGTAGTTAAATTCTCAGATACCCTCTTTCTTCATCACCACTTCAATTTATAGGCTTTCTATATGGCAGTTATTTTCTATAAAAACTACTTATTCTAACCAAACTGCAGTTCAATATGACAGCTGTTTTCTATAAAAACTTTCAACTAATAACAACAACTGCCTCATAATAATAACTAACAAGGCCCGTTATTATTGCTATCCTAATTAAGGCTCATATCTAACACGCTACTCCAAAACATTAACTCAAACACAAAGGTGAAAAAGTGTCTCACAGAATTTGCTATTGGAACTCTGCACATAATCTAAGGTTTCGAGTACCTCCTGATATGGAAACTGCAGTGAGGTGTGTTCTTAAAGGATCATCATATGTTTGTAGTATGTTAATTCATCTATAATTAAGATTACTAGTTGAAAAAATTACAAAAAGAGGGAACAAGGATTTGATGAAAAATTCAATCTAAGGTGAGATTCCTCTTTACCCTGGTAAAAAGATTAATGATAATTATGCCCACACCCCACCATGGAGACAATGAATTTCCAATTATATGCTAGCAGTCAGTATAATGATTTGGAAAACAGAATAATAGTACATACACCTGCCTGCATCAACTATTATTTTATTACATAGCCAACTACTATGTATCAAGCAACAATAATAGCATTTCATAAAAACACAGTAAGAAAGGAGGGGTTTTGCCAAAATCCTTAAGCATCATAATTTAACAGTTTCAAAATGAGGAGGAAAACCGGATGTACCTGAAGACATTTGCTGTAGCACAGAAATCCTTCAAGCTTCAATTTGGCACAAAAGTAATTGCCAAAAGAGTGGGGCTGAGATATCAATGGATATATTTTGGATAACCCCTATGGCATGGTAATTGATAATGTTCACGGAACCAAAAGCCAAGTGATCTTTTACATATAAGAAATTAGTAGAATTGTAAAGAAAATAACTACATGCCATAAAGAAAAAGTTCAAAACACCGTATGGAAATAAATCACCAGTGGCTCCTCATAATACATACAAAACTATTGTAAGTTCAAAAACAGACCATTAAAAGCACTGATGTACATTATAAGAAGGACTAATATAAAGAATCTGAAAACTGAGAGAGGAATGTCAACAAACTAAAGCCATATTCATAACAAAGTTATGTGCAAGAAGCATAGTTGGTCATACTTTACAGAATCACACACAATAAATACACCTAAATGGCATGTTGAGAAGCTCCAATCTTCTGTATACATAATGTACAATCCCACTTCTATTTGTCGGAAGGGGTACATAGGTACAGTGATTCTGATCTCTAGGTTAGAGTGGATTAACTTGGACGGTCATGGCACTATAAAATCTCTCCATGACGGAATCCAGTATCCTCACAATCTCCACCAGTACCCAAAGCACAAGGAGAATCATACCATTTAGGATTGTCTTGGTAGAAACTATCAACCTGTATACAACCAAGACCTACGTCTGAAACTATAGCCTCGTCGTGTCTGATGGGTTTAGTTAGTTTAGTATCCTCACAATCAAGGAGGCTCTTATCATCAAAGTCACTGCATTTCAACCACTTTTCTGGCTTACAAGTTTCACTCATCAGATCCTTCTGACTTCTGCACTCCGTCCCAATATGGTCCCCCCATGAAACGACTTCTCCCAAAGTGCGGCCGAAACTATCTTCATCATCCTCAATCAGCTCTGTATCCTTGCCGTCCCCGTAAATCCTTTCATGGTGATGATTACTCCAGTTTGCAAGATCATTATCCCCAACCAAAACATCATCTGCATGTGACTTATCCGTCGAAAGTAACCCCATCGGCTTCAAACCCACTTCTCCTATATTCCTAATTCTATTCACAACATCAAATAAATCCCTTGAAACCGAACCCAACAATTCCTGCGGAATCTTAGAAACCCTCCCTTCCAACATCCCAACTTCAGCTCTCAACTCCTGCACCTGTTGCAAAACTGTAAACTGCAAATCCCCATCATCTTTCCCCATCAAACCAAACCCTTCATTATCCATTTCCTCATTCACCCCATACACAACCGAATCCTGATCTATCAAATACCCACCTTTATGTCCAACAACCCTATGCATAATCCTAGCATTCCCATCCAACGGTCCCGGTTCATGCCCCGAATGCACAGCATACAATTTAAAAACCGCCATCCCCTCTTCCTCATAAACAAAACTCTTATCCTTCTCATTATAATTCGCAATCGGAACAATAGCCCTAATCCTAAACCCACATCCACATCTCTTTGAAGCATAAGGCTCCCTCTTCAAAATCTTCGATTTCTTCGCAGCAGCAGGTTGTCCCGCTCTATGACAAGCATAATCCTTAACCTCAGCCATAAAAGGCTTATATCTAATATACTTCTGCCTAATACAAAGTACAACCTTATGCTTAGCAGCAAGTTGTTGCAACCTACTAGGAACTTCCTTAGCAGGCACATCAAAAGATTCCGTATACTCAAATCTCCGCCGCTTGTTCCTAGCAGCTGCGGCAGCGTCAGTAACATTAGATCCTGACGCTGCCCCAGAGCAAACAGGACAAGCGGCAATACAAACACGAATATAACTCTCCGGAATACCATAAAACTTAGCTCCAACAGTCCAAACCTGTTTAATTCTATCAACAGTATCTTTAACACTTAAATGTTTAAGATCAGTATCACAATGAAAATTCATAACAATGTCTTGCCATTGATTAACATGAGAAACGAATTGATTCGTGTTGTTTTTGAAACATAGAAAGTGATTACCGTTTTGATCAACACGCGCTGTTAATTTGTCTTGGATTCGTTTCCATGCGGTTAAATAAGCGGTTTCTTCGTTACGGTCTTTCCAAACGGTTCGCCATGATTTAAGGACGGCGCGTGGAGTAGCGTCGCGGATCTCGGAGGGAGTAGCGAGACGGTTTTGGAGTAGGCAGTTGATCATGAGAGAGTGAGAGTCGGGATTGAATGTGTAGAATTGAGAGGAGATGTGTGGGTCAGGGCTTATGAATAAGGGTTTATTTGTGGTTGTAGTTGTTGTTGTTGATGATGGTGTAGTTGTGGTGGTTGTTGTGGTGGTGAGTTGGTGACTCGGTGGTGGTGGTGAGTCGGCGGAGGAGTGACTGGGAGGTGAATCGGAGGAGGAAGGGGAAGGGAAGAGAACGATTTCGGAGAGAGAGAAAGAGGAAGGGTCTGGTGGTGGAGTTGGGATCTGGTGTGGAGGGTGTATGATTAGATCGGGTGGAACTGGAAGGAAAAGATCTTCGTCTTCTTCTTCTCTTTTTCTTGAATTCATGGTATCATATGAGAGTGAGTGTGTAAAGAAGAAGAAGAAGAAGAAGAAGAAAAGTTTGAGAAAGAAGAGGAAAATGAGCGGTTTTTTTATTTATTTTATTTTATCTATTAAATATCTATGTGTGTGTCTGTTTTTCTGTCTCTAAACAAAGAGAGAGACTCACTTCACTAGTCACTACGACTACCCTCCAACTTCAACCCATTTTCTTGTCTCCTCTCTCAATACATACATATACTTAGGGGTGGAAAACCGGCATGTCCGTCCCGTTAGGTCCGCCCCGCTTAAATCTGCCCAAAAATAGCATGGGGTGGGTCGGACCAATTTAGATGTTCGAACTCAAAATTTAAATCCGCTCGTTTATTGGCGGGTTGGCAGGCATGTCTGCCAAATACTTTTTTTATTACAATTTGAATTACAACTTCACAATAGTTAAAAAAATATTAAACAGATTGAATTATAATAACTTCACAATTCCTTATAATTATTACCTCCTATTTTTAAACTAATAATAATACTATAATAGGGCTAATTAAAAGAAGATTGCAGCAGAGAATATAGATAATGAAATTAAAAGAAATATTAACCAAGTTAATAAGTAATTCCTTACAATTACGCTTAATTAAACTAACAAAATCATCAACTAAGTTAATCAGTAATTCCTTAATCCTTACAATAAAACGATAAATACTAAAAAGGGGTGGAAAAACGGACATGCCCGCCCCCGTTTAGGCCCACCCCATTTAAGCCCGCTCAAAAACGGAATGGGGCGGGGCGGGCCAACTTAAGGTAGCGGACCGAAAAACTTCAGTCCGGCTCGCCAAAAATGGCGGGTCAAACGGATCGGCCCGTTTTGCCACCCCTATGATATACCTACATGAGAAATGATTTTGTGCAATAAGTGCAGGACGCACTAATCAATCAAAGTCATGCGATCTAAATTTATGGTTGAGATTGATTGGTGATATCTTCATCTCAATCGTTTGATCTAAAATGAATGGTTATGATTTAATAGTGTCAAACTTTGTGAAAAATAATTGTAGCTAGGGCTGGAATTGAATCGAGTTGAGTCGAATTCGTCTGAGCTCGACTCGGCTCGATAGAAATTAGTTCATCTCAAAACTCAGCTCAATTTCTAGACGAACTCTTTTTTCAGTCCGCATTCGGCTCGTTTAACGTTCACGAATAGTTCGGTTCGGCTTAAGTTCAACTCGTTCAAATTACATAATTTTAAAGTAAAATATTTTGTCAAAAGTTGATATTTAACCTTTTAAACTATATTTTAAAAAGGAAAAAGCAAATATTAAATTAAAAAAAGTAATTTCAAGTGAATAATGGATAAACGCGTACAAAATTCAAATAGACGTAAACTAATATACAAATAACAAAGTAAAAATCAACAAAATTGCATAATTATTCTCAAAATATTCTTCATTGACGTGTACAGTTAAAAAGATATATATATATATATATATATATATAGAGAGAGAGAGAGAGAGAGAGAGAGAGAGAGGAGCGATCCGTTGACTCCAGGAGTAAGTCTCCATCGACTTACTCCGCTCAATAACTCGATATTGACATTATATTTCTTCAATCCGACCGTTGAATTCAAAGATCTCATTGAGTAGATCAACTCTACAAATTTTTATAAAAATTCAAAAAATGTAGTTATGTATTCGGACTATTGAAATTCAACGGTTTTTTGAAAAGTTTGTCGTATGTTCAATTGAAGTTATCAGAAAAAGTATCAAACGGTTTTGAATTTTTATCAAAATTTATAGAGTTGATCTACTCAATGAGATATTTGAATTCAACGGTCGAATTGAAGAAATATAAAACCGATATCGAATTATTAAGCGGAGTAAGTCGATGGAGACTTACTCCTGGAGTCAACGGATCCCTCCTCATGTATATATATATATATATATATATATATTCATGAGTCAAACGAGTTAGCTTATAGTGGATGAATTTAAAGTTTATAGCGAACAAGTTAGCTTAATTATAGCAAATTAGTTAATTGATTAAATTTTAAAACTATTGGTTGAACTAGCTTATAGATATATTTTTTTTGGTAAGGATGCTAAAAGAAGAAAAAAAACAAAAAAGAAAGGTTAATCACAGAGGAAGAAGGTTTCCATTGCGTCGTTCCTAAGAAGATCGCGAACGCCTTATGGATGAGAAACATGAGTCTAGCAGCTGACATCCGAGGAAGCTCCAAATTTAGCGAAGAAATCGGCTCATTGATTCCCTTCTATAAGTGTGTGATAGAGAGAAACATTGGTCTAGGAGAGTAGTTCATTTATACCTTAGATCAACACAACATGAATATGATATCTAACTTAGGGACCTTTGATGAGGTTGACACAATGTAGAAAATCAGAGTAGCAAACCAGTTCATCAATGTTCATGTCTTTGGCCAGCAAGAGGCCCTTGTAGATGGCATACAATTTAGCGAGCAAAATGTCAGATGATCCTTGAATGAAACTGAGAAGCCTGCAAGATAGTGGCCAAATATGTTTCTAATTGATGTTGTTTCAAAGTAAGTATTTAATTATCGTCTCCACAGGGACTAGTGTGAAATTAAAAACCGTTCAACAAGTAACATCATTTTAAGGTTGGGTTTATCAATTGTTTTGTTGTAACATAAACTTGTAAACATAAAAGTGTAAGTAAAATACGAGTTGTAATTCAAGGAGAAAAGGTTGTCGGGATTAGACTTCACGCATTCATTCGTATGTATATTTCTAAATCAGTCACATATATTTTAGCTAATCATCAACATATCACGTATTGCTCACGTATGTTTCCGTATCCGGATAACGACGAGAATCACGTTATACCTATTAACGTTCGATATCTCGAATGATTAATCAATATAACGGCTAACTTGTATTATTCAAATTCCGATATCTCGAATAATTTGAACAACACAAGAGCATTAAGTTCCAATAAAAAGTGAGTATTAAAAACCTAACTCTATGTCTAGAATTTAGAGTTTTAACAAGTGTTTATCTCAATTCATTGATTCAAACATTATATGTCTATAAATTCAAATCAAAAGATAAAACATTAAGATTAAAGATAACACTCATATTGATGAATAAACTAAAACATATATTAACAAGATTAAGAGTTATACATAATCATAAATGGGCTACATCTAATCCCAACAACAAAAGGATTTAGTTACCCATAGTCATGGGATTCTTACAATGAGTGAAGAAGAAGAAATGAAACAACATCAAGCTTTGATGTCTCAAACTTGAGTAGATCCACCTCTTTTCCCTTTAGCAAGCCTTTGTTCTGAATTTCTCTCTGCTCAATTCTTTTCTCTCAGTGAAATTACCAGATGATCTTAAATAATGACTGAAGATCCCTTTATATAGTGTTCTGTTCTGATGAACTCGCCTTGGCGAGTTGATTACTCGCCATGGCGAGTTGCTGTTACTTTGCCATTGGGTTTCTGCCACGTCAGTGCTGACGCTCTTTGACCGCCTATGCTCGCCTCGCGAGTAATACACTCGCCATGGCGAGTTGCCTCGCCTTACACTCGCCATGGCGTGTTGATGGCGAGTAAACTTTGATGCTCTCTGACTTGAGATCGCCTTGTGCTCGCCATGGCGAGTTGGTCTTTGTATTTTTTCTTTGTTTTTCTTCTTTGCTTTGTGTTTTGACATTAGATTCCTGCACAAATGGATAGAGTAAGATATAAAAAGCGTAATAGGGCAATTATACAATTTCTCTCGGCTTTTCCCTTAATAACTTGCAAAACAAGTAACAAAAGTGCCTTAAATGTAAAGTGAATTTAACTACTTTTTGGCACTTATCACTAATCAAACGGGAGAACCCAGACAACTGCTATCCATATTAAGAATGGCACAAGAATGATTATTATTGTTCCAATTGATATATCTATCAACCAACATGTCGTTAGAAACATGAGAGAAGCAGTTCCTGGTGGTTTCGACCATAGCTCGGATGTCGAAGGAGAGTCGGCTTAATGACCAAGTCTCATGGTTCAGGCACATCAGGTTGCGGTGTCTCCAAGACCACCATACACCAGCCGCAAAACGAAGGGCCTTTGAACACGTGGCGCCCAGCTTGAGCCAATCGTACACATCCGGATTGGAGAAGAAATCTAGGTTGTTTAAACCAATGTGGTTCAAAAGGTTACGAGATAACTTGCAGTCACGAATGCAGTGCAGGAAGGATTCGTCTTGGACGCCAGAACGAACGAGTGCAAGAAGTAGAAGAACTCATTTTACGGTAGCTGAGTAGAGAGATGGTAGGCACAGAATTGTGACAAGCCAACCAAAAGAAGAATTTGATTTTTTTTTTTTTCTGAAAGTTGAAGTTTCTATATCCATAACCAAGATTGTAAAGGATTATGAGTAGATATCGGACCCCTCATAGAAAGTAACCAGTTATGGCCACTTTTAGTATTGTAAGTGTCGTTTTTTCTGTTGGACCAAATAAAGGCGTCTTCGACGAAATCATTGAACCTGAAAGTAGTGTTGTTATTGACATCAACGACCAACGGAGGGAGCTGAGTGTAGAGACACTGAGTATGAGGATTTCCCGTGGAAAGCACGTCTTTGACTGAGAGTTGCAGATCATGTATATCAACATAGAGAACTAGAGATTCAAGCCGGCCAAGGGCGGTCCATGGGGTGGACCAAAAGGAAGAAGATCCTGATCCTGCACGCTAAGAGTAACCGTCTTTGAGGATGTATTTTGCTCGAGTAATAGAAGACCAGGTTGAATAGCTACTAGAAGGGATACTAGAGAGGAGGAAAATTGGTCCGGTGCTATATTTGCTAGTGAAAAGGTCAACCCAAAGCTTGCTCGAAGCTTGCACTATAAAAAATATATGTTTAATTAATATTTAAATTTTTTAAAGGTAGATGGCAATGTATAATTGGAAGAAAATATGATAAGTCGTAAACTTTAAACTATACATTAATTGAATTTGTTTATCAAAATAAGTTACAAGTCGATAAAAATAAGCTATGAGTTCGTGAGAAAAAAGATTACCAAACAAGTCTTTTTTTTAAAAAAAAAAAAAAGCTTATAAGCTATAAACTATAATACATAATTTCAAAATTTGACTTTGACATGATTTCAAAATTTGGCTTTGTCAACAATGTCAATGTGTATGTTTGGTTATGCGTTTATAGCTCTAAACATACATTTATCTCTGCTCCTTTGTGTTGTTGTGATTTTGGCAAATGTGACGGCACATTCAAATAGACAATAATATTCAAGCAAATAATACAAAATACATAAACTATTTAATCTGCAAGTGCATAAACTATAAGACATAATTTCAAAAGGCGCCTTTGTCAACAAAGTCAAAGTGTATGTTTGATTATGCATTTGTAGCTCTAAATGCATATTTATCTTGGATTTGGCTTAGCTGACTTTAAACCAGGAAAGGCATGTGCCTTTAGCTTAATTTTGTTCGTTTGATTAATCACGTGGACCAAACTATGCCACGTGTCATGCTCTGTTTTTTATGTTTTTTTTAACTTAGTTGGAACAAATCCGAACAAAAATGAAGAAGAAAGAAAACGCTGAACTTATTCGCTCTCCTTCCATCGCCACCGTGCCGCACAACTGTCGGTCTTCTTCTGATTCGCCCACTGATATTGAATGCTGCTTCGTCGAAGTCACACCACCAAAGACGCAGATCTCCCGCCGGAAATTGCACCGTCACAAGTCGACGGCAAATGAAGCGTTGAGAGCGGTGGCGGTGGAGAAATGTTTTAGAGGAGATAAACAGTATTTTTTTGTTAGAGATAATACGGTGAAGGTTGAAGGACAGCGGTGCACGGCGGAACGACAACATATGGAGAAGATGAACAGTGTCCATGTTAGCGGTGGATCTGGTTTTGTTAAACTGATAGCATGTTTTTAACTTTTTTGAAAGAAATACAAAAATTGACATGTGGTTAGATCTAGTGCGCAAGATTGATCTAACGGATCATTTTAAGCCAAAGGTAGGGTGACTTTCCCGCTCAAAAGTCACCCAAGCCTTGTCCTATTTATCTTTGCTCTTTTGTGTTGTCGTGATTTTGGAAAACGTGACGCACATTCAAATATATAAAATTTGTTAAATAGTACAAAATACATAAAATTTGATCATTGTATGTGTGCAACTATTTGTTAAATAGGATGGGCACTTTGCATAGACTTTGACAATCAAGTCAGATATGAGTGCCAAAGATTAAAAAGATAACGTGTTTTATATTCCCTTTGTGCATTTCTTATAATATACGAGAGAGATGTTATTTTCATAAAAGATATATGATAATAAAAGTGTAACACTCGTAATTTATTTAAAAGTCTCCTTAATTTGAAGCAATTGAGTAATTCAATCAAAAATATATCATTTTAATTATAGTGGGAGCAAAATACGTGATGAAATATAATGAAATAGAGTGAAGTGGAATAAAATGGAGTGAAATGGAATGAAGCTGAATAGAATAAATATATCATTTCATTGTTTGGATAAGTTATGATAGAATGACAAAAAATTTACATTTCATCATTTATCTTTCAAATTAGATGGAACAAAATTAAGGATAAAGCGGTAATATTGAATTATCGTTACTTTTTCATGGATGATATGTTTCATACATAGTATCAGAGGCAGATTTGATATCCATATTAAGAATATTTTCCAATGCACTTTTCGGAGATAATTCAATTTTCTCATTTTCCTTTTCTTTCTATATTTTTTTATTCTGATATATTTGATTTTTATTTTTTAAAAAAAAAGCTTCTTGGAAAAATAATAGTTCTATTATGCCTTTATCATTTTTTTTATGTGTACATATCCATATTCTGCAATGTTTTGCTATTATGAATAGGTGAGCATGGATTTCTGAATTTGGTATGTTATTGATGGAATTGGTTTATTTTTTGAGTTTGCAAGACGAAATGATAATTTTGCCTTTGGATTTTGCTTTGGAGCTGGTCAGGTTTGGTTAATACTTAATAATTTTTCTTTTCATCATATGGATTTTGCTTTGGAGCATGGATAATCTGATATTGTTGGATTTGACATTGCAAACTAATTTCATTGCTAAGGAGTTTGCTATTTTATATTTTTATTAATGGTATGAGACGCTATTACACATTTTATTACACTACATTAATGTAAAATTGTAAATATATAAATTTGGGACATATTTTAGTTTCAAGTGTCATCCATTTTTTGTGTCAAAAAAAAAAGTGTTATCCATTTTAGAGTTTTAAATAAGTATAGTGAATATTTAGAAAATATAATTGAGTTGTTTAAATAATTGAAAAATATAAAATAATATAAAAAAACTAAATGAGCCTATTTAAAGAATCAAAATTGGTATGTTGGATGTGGTTCTTATTATGTCAGAAATAATTGGTTGGTCACAATCTCAAATATAATTATTTGGTTATACGCATAAAATTATACAACATTGAATTATTTTGAAAATATATGATGTTTAATTTATTTTATTTTTTTACTTTTTCTCTTGTACTTATTATATGTGTAGCCTAAATATATATTACCCCAAATTTTGTAACTATATATGTTAGACTTTTTCACACAATTGAAATAAATTTTAGTTGTCTTCTCTTCTCCCAATCTCTCTTGCCTAATTATGTTTTTCCAAACACACTATTAGAGGAAGTTTAAAGCAGAGGTGAGAAATTTCTCAAATGCAAACAAATCAAAATCAATATATGAGTTTATTCGAACAAGGACTACACAATAAATTGAAATAGGAAAAACAATCACCATAAAAAGAAAAAAAGAATAACAATAAATATTCAATGGAACATAAACCAAATAAAATAATATAGTTGCTTAAAAAGATGTTTAGATATAAAATACATAAGAGTCTTATTAACACGAGTTTCTAAAAAACTAGTTAAAGAAACCAAATAAAATAGAAATAAAATATTCTAAATTTTTTTATTTTATTTTATTTTATTTTAAGGGGGTTCAGTGGAAAATGATTGGATGGTTATGCAAAGAATATTGAAGTCAATGTAGACTCTTCGATGGCTAATATTATTAATAACAACAAAGAGAGCAACTTTATGGGTAGAGCATTGGTGAATAAGATTCATACTTTTATTGCTTTAGATTGGGAGATAGCGGTGAGATATACATATCGTGAAGCTAATCAGTGTGCTGATGTGTTAGTTAATTTTTATTGCTCTTTATACTTAAATATTTGTTTTTATGAATCGTGTACAACTTAGTTTAATCATTTGTTGCTTGCGGATACTATGAGGATCTTTATTCCTAGTGTAATCCCGTTATTTCCTTTTTATCTTTTGCCCTCTAATACGAAAAATATGGTGTATATTGTAAAATAAAATAAAATAAAATAAAATAAATATGGTGTATAGCCTTCTCTAAGTACAGTAAAATTTCTATAAATTAATAGAGTCAGGATCGGAGAAATTTATTAATTTAGAGAGTTATTAATTTATCGATAAATTAATAATTATTAATTTAAAGAGTTTTTAATGACTTGTAAATCAATAATGACATTAGTAATATGCATTAGAAATCAATAATGACTTTAGTAATATGCATTGAAAATCAATAATGACTTTTGATGTAAAAAAGAGGAACAAATGGGTTCAATGTATTCTTAAGCAAGTTTGTCATATATAAATTACATGAATGTGATAGAGTTTCTATGAATTATTAATTTATGATTTTCTTGGGACCGGAAATTACAAAGAGATCTCCCGAAAAATTATTATCTTATTATTTTAACGAAATTTTCAATTTTTTACACTGGCCCAAGTCAGAACCGGACAACTTTATTATTTTAGAGGGTTTATTAATTTACCGAATATTAATTTAAAGAGATTTTACTGTATAACTCATATAATAACATGTTGCACATGCAATATTTTCTGAAAAATGCCAACTAATGACTAAAAATACTAGTTAAAAAAATCAAAAGAAGTAAAACTATCTTAGAAAATTACTTCTTTTACTTCTTTAAATAATATCTCAGATGCACTAGTTAGTATGATTCATATTTTATGTATGTTCTACACCTAATATGTATGAGTTTTGCGTCTAAACTCTTTAGGAATAAAAATTAGTGCATTGAGAAATATTATATTTTATATGTAGGGCCAGAGTTCGAATTCGATATCTCCCAGTTATTCACATCAAGAGGTGATTTTTTTACCAATAAGCTACCTGATAAAAAAATAACGTTAGTCCATTAATACACATGTAATTAACCAATTGTCAACGGCATAATATCTTTTTGTCATCACATTCACCACCAATATTGTCTTCAAAATATTTTGTTTTACCTATCATTCATTTTTCGCCCACCACTCGACAGTACACACTCTTACTTTGAATGATCTCTACTCTAAATTATTTTCATAAAGTTATTCTGCCATTGTCGATTCGGCCGGCAACTGCTAACACCACTATAGAATGTTTGAGTCATCCACTTGGAGTGTTTTACGGGTTTGGATTATCTCCTTCATCTATTTGTCTCCCACTCTTTCCTTCACTCATTTGTTTCTATCTCTCTCATATATTTTCTCACACTTCTTCCTTTTATTATTTATTTAATAATTTTCTCTCTCCTATCACACACATATTTTGGAAGGAAGAAGAAGGATGGAAGGAGATGATCCAACCTCGTGTTCTACCCCATAAGAAGCCACCAATTTAAATTGATGATTTACTTCTCTACAGCTGAATTTGAAGGAGTTGTAGACAAGGCGCCACAGTGTTGTGTTTGACCATTTTGTTTCCGACTTGGCATGTGAACATAGTCTAAGTTTTTTGTTTTGATAAGCATAAACATACTCTATGTGGCAAGTGTTTGGGAAAACGAAGCAATAAAAAATAGAGATTATATTTATTAATGGTGTAAAACTTTTTACACATACAATCAAATTATATAAAGTATATAACCAAAAAAAATATTATATAATAGTATCATTTTTATAAGTTAATTTTTAAAATTTCTTAACAAAAATCTATTTAGTGTGATTTAATTGGATATATATATATATATAAAGTTCATACTATTGATGTATATAAATAAAATCCTATAAAACAATACTGACAAATATAATTGGATATGTATTTTCGTTATCCAATTATTTAATATCATTTTTTATAGTAATTTATTTCACTTCAACTTTTTAAATTATTGTACTTATAGGATATATATAGTGTTCAACCAAATTTCAAAATGCCTAAGACTTTAACTAAATTTAACGAAGGAAATCCAAAATCAATATCCTCGTGGGTGTCCTACACGTTAAATGGCATTGGACTTTGGTCCTTGACCACAATTTGAATGTCCTCTTTATTCAATTTGAACTCTTATCCTCGTGGGAGTATGAACTAAAAAAATCTCAAGTTTTAAAATTAATTTATTTGCAAGATCTCAACGATAATGCTTTTAAATATGGAAAATGTTTTGATGAATGTTCCGGACCAGGATTCACTGCATTCATAAATGGGTGCAGTACCAACCATTGGATTTGTTTTTTATCAATTATTTACCCTTAGATTGTTTGTCCCAAAAAAAATTAAAAAAACACTTGTAGAGAGAGATAGAGAGAGGTGACTGCAGCAAATTTGCATCCAAATGTTCCTAAGTCACATTTTAAACACTTAAAATAGTAAGTTTTGTAAATTTTTTATAAAAATGTGTGAAGTCAACGCATTGTTAATAATAGTAGATCATTCTTTGAATACATAATTTATTTAAAAAGAATGCTTAAAGACTATCTTAGAGGCATTCATTAGCAAGAATCTTTAGAGGTATTTGGTAATAGATTGATTCTTGTATCATAATGATTAGACGTATAGTTGTTATAATACTTAAATTTTTTAAACAAGTTGCTATATTTAAATTTAAATTGCTTAATTTTAAAAATAATTAATTATAATTTTGGTCTCTTAAATATATTTTTGGTTTGGCTAAATTGCATTTTTGGTCCCCAAGTTTTCTAATTGTGCGATTTTGGTCCCCCTAGTTTCAAACGTGTGATTTTGGTCCCTCACATTTGCCTCCTTTTGCATTTCATGGTCCCCTTGACTATTTTGACCAAAAAATTGATGACATGGAATTGTGTTACACGTGGCTTGATTTTATTGGATAGCTAAAACATTTTTTTTCACAAAAAAAAAAAAAAACTCAAACAAAGGTCACGTGCTCTGGTTTTATTTTTGCAGAATAAAAAAAAATCAATAACAAAAAAACCATGGTTGTCTTCTCCAAAGCTTCAAGGGTTATAAATCTCAACTTCTCTCAACTGATTCTTCTTTGATTCTCATTGTATCTTAGTTACAATTATGTTCAACTAACTGTTGTCTATGTTCAACAAATCATGATATGGATCCAAGTATAGTGATACTTGTATGACTGTCATACCCAAAAGCAAAAGCATGACTTTTAAATATAGCCAAACCAAGACTATATAATTCATGTCTTCCACTGTTACTATTTACTGTGTTTTGTCCACAAAAAAAAGTTCACTATATGTGCAACAAGCTAAGCAAAATTATCCTCTGGCATAGCATCATACATTTTCTTCCATCCAAATATATGTTATAATCAGATTGCCCAAGCTAAGCAAACCCATAAAAACAAAAGGCAAAAAAGAACCCTTTCCACGACAGTTAGTGTTTAATTTTTATTTTCCTCTTAATTACACTTAGGGTTATGAGAAGAAGATGGAGGTGTTGAGATACACAAAGATGGAGGAAGTAAGGTTTAAAATTTCGAATTTGAGATTGGAAGAACAAGAATCTAAGATACAATGAGAATCAAAGAAGAATCAGTTGAGAGAAGTTGAGATTTATAACCCTTGAAGCTTTGGAGAAGACAACCATGGTTTTTTTGTTATTGATTTTTTTTTTATTCTGCAAAAATAAAACCAGAGCACGTGACCTTTGTTTGAGATTTTATATTATTTTTTTGTGAAAAAAAAATGTTTTAGCTATCCAATAATATCAAGCCACGTGTAACACAATTCCATGTCACCAACTTTTTGGTCAAAATAGTTAAGGGGGACCATGAAATGCAAAATGGGGTAAATGTGAGGGACCAAAATCGCACGTTTGAAACTAGGGGGACCAAAATCGCACAATTAGGAAACTTTGGGGACCAAAAGTGCAATTTAGTCTTTTGGTTTTATATTGATCTTTTAAAGAAAAATATTTTGTTGTGGGTTTCTTAACTGTTAATTGTTAGTCACAATGGTCCTTTCTGTCCAATTTTCACAAAAAAGTTAAGTTGCGAGAGGTGGTTGACTTATGTGGCAAAAAAGTCATTTTGAAGTCTTCAATTTTAATTATCAAAGAATTATTAGAATTTTTTTTTATAAAAGTTGCATAATAAAAGATCGTCCATAATCTCAAAATGTGTCGAAATGACCATGCTTGATTTTTTTTTTAAAGAAACCTCATTTGATCGTTTTTTTACAAGGTTAATCAAAATATAAGAAAGGTGAGTAGAAAAAAAAAACAAAAAAGTATTTTTAAGGAAGAAATCGCGTGACTTCTAAGAATATTAAGAATATCTTTCCAACTGAGAAGCGCGAGTTAGAAGTTCAACTTCTGGAAAAAGCTCCAGGCTTTGCTAAGAAGTCCGCAGATTGGTTCACATCTCTAAGAGTGTGACAAATAGTAACAATGTTGCGAGAAAGCAACTCCTTGATGTTTTGATCAACACAACATGATACTTAACATCGAGACCTTTGACGAGGTTGATACAAACATACAATGTAAAGAATAAGAGTAACAAATAAACTTTTCAAATATCACGCCTTTGGCCAAAGTAAGTCCCTAATACATAACATATAACTCAACAAGCATAATGTCAAATAATAACCTTTTAATGAAGTTAGAAACATCTTATATATAATAACATGGATTGTTTATGATAATTCCGCCAAAGTCAGTTCTAACAGGAGAACCAGGATAACTTCTATCAACATTTAGATGACACATAAGTGGTTAATAATATTCCATTTGATGAATCTAGGGATAATATGTGTTTACCAATGTAATATGAGCGGATTTTGGTTTACCCCCCGTAATATATATTTTTGTTTGCCCCATGTAATGTGAAAATTCTCTCGATTACTCATAAAATATGTTAACTTAAGATTTTACATAAATAACGACGTGGCATGGTCAGTGAGGGAGGATAAATCAAAATTCGTTAACATTACAAGAGACAAAAGAATGAAATCTTAAGTCCATGTCACGTATTTAATAAGAGGAGAAATGATAAAATCTTCACATTACATGAATAATAAAAAAAAATTTAATTATAAAGGGTACACACATATTAACCCATAAATCTATCTAGAGTTCTCAAAACGGGCTGCACAACCCTAATAGGCCACAAATCTGGCCCTATATGGGTTGCAGACTACCTAGCCCTAAACGGACCAAATATATATTTTTTTAAATATTATAAATAAAAAATAGTATAAAAATAATAGAAAAAATTAAATCACCAAGTTTTTTTTTTTTGAAAGGCAAAGAATTTATTATAAGCACTATCATGTACAAGAAGTACATGACATGCAAGAGAAACATACAACGGAGCAGGCCATTACAAGTTTAACCAAAATAGGGGCAGCTCAAGAAGGGTACAAAATTACATTATTACACAAAGCCAAAATACATGTAACAAACAAATACACTAAACCAACAACACAAGCAAGTGCCAAGCACTCCCAGGTGCAACACAAAACAGAGGCAGACCACGCCCAGTAACAGAACAGAGCAGCAAACACCAAATAAAAAGCAGAGAAAGCCGAGCCCCCAATCATCTAACCATACACTCACCCGGATTCCACGACCATTCATACAAAAAGCACGGTGCTTTCGCGATACTATTCATGAACCAAATCCACGACAAACGTTGAATTAAATCAACCGTTTCTTCTTCACGAGCCACTTTATTATTAAAGATCCCATCATTCCTAGTCTTCCAAATTGCCCAAATAAAAGCCAACCAAACAATCGAGAACCCCTTCTTTCGTTTTTTATTTGACCCGTGCCCAACTAGGATTACATACGAAGATAACACGTTAGGGGGCAGCGCCGATGTAACACCTAACCATCTCATGATAGCATACCACACGCCTGCAGCAAACCGACAGTGAAGAAAGAGGTGGACGGAGGTTTCAGTTACAGCAGCACATAACGGACAAGACGACTCCTCCGGCCGAATCACTTTTCTATAACATAAATTGTCCCTCGTAGGAGTTCTATCCAATAGCAATTGTCACACCATCGCACACACTTTTGAAGGCACACCACTCTTCCAAATGTACTTAAAAGCAAAAGTCTCCACCTCGGTTCTTAGATCATGATTCAAAATATTACGATCAAGGAAGAAGTACAAGGACTTGACCGAAAACACCTCATCATTCCTCGGAATCCAAACCCACCTATCCTCCCTATCCAACAACGTGACTTGAGAGATTAAGTTCATCAAAACTAGGAACAAATCTTCCTCCCAAACAAAGAAGTTCCTACGCCACTCCAACCTCCAACTCCAAACACCATTCTCCCACAACCCCACATCACTAATCATCACCTCTTGTTGGGTAGAGATTCCAAAGAGGCGGGGAAATCTTAAATCAAGACTTTGGTCCCCCACCCACACATCTTTCCAAAATCTAGAAGTTCTACCATTACCCAACTTCTTAGCAATAACTTGATTAAACCATCCGACACCAAGATCCAAACGGCAAATGTCCCTCCACCACACCGAAGTGTCATGTCTAAAGTCCCCGGTAGTCAAATTCACATTCCCCACCACACCTTCGCCATATTTTGCAACCAACACCCTTTGCCACACCTCCTCTCCCTCCACAAGTAGTTTCCATCTCCATTTCGCAAGTAGACTAGTATTCATAACACGCACATCACGGATCCCTAGCCCACCCTCTTTTTTCGGCCTACAAATCTCACTCCACTTCACCCAACAAATCTTCTTCCTTTTTGAAAGCCCCCCCCAAAGAAAAGTTCGTTGGATTTTGACCACCTCCCGCCATACTTTAACCGGAATCTTAAGATAAGAGAGCAAAAACACCGGAATGGAATTTCACCAAGTTGTAAATGTGTTTTCATAGATAGATGCATATACATTGAGAGATAGAACATTTACTTAAATAGTAGTACATTTCAATCATAGTTTGACTTATTATATAAAATTTTTTTTTTTTTTTTTTGATGTCGTATAAAAAGCTATTTTTATTCATGACTATGTATTTCTCATCGATAATATATTTTTAGTACATTTTTCTATTTTGTTTTGTTTCATTTTTGAAGTACAATAAAATGTTATTAAAAAAAAATACAATCCAATGTAGCCGAATGCCACACTATAATAGATTTGACTTAGAACATCATGTCAATAGTGTGATACACAATAAATAAATGTACATGATTTATTAAAAAATGATAATATGGTTAATGGAATGTAAGAATACGTACAAGAAAAAATAAACCATTAATAATGTATAAAATATAAACTCTGAATCATTTTTATTGTGTAGATTTTTAGGATAAATTTTAGTTTTTTTCTCTATTTTTTTTTAGCTTTCAGACTACTCGTGACCATTGAAACTTACCTGTATTTTTAACAAGTATGTTCTGTTCGGACCGAGTTAAAAAAACTTCAAAACATTCGAACAAATTATTAAATTTAAACCCTACATTTTAGTAGACTTAACAAGTCGGATCATCCGAATTATCAATTTTAATAACTCTAAATTTATTAATCAAATTGTCATTGAAATTTGAAGATTACCAGAATTAAAAGTTTCAATCATATACAGTCTGAACAACACCGAAAAATGCAATTCGCTTTTACATATACTATACACTATCATGATAAGCATTTTTTTTTTTATTATAACAAACCACGGTAAGCATTTTAGATTGTTTAAAAATGTGTTTCTCTCAAAATTAAAAATCAGTAAATAAGTAGTCGGATTTCCACTTTAACTTTTCCTTATTTATTAATTATAATATTTTAACATAATTATTAGGTGTGGCGTTTTATTTGGACTGAAATTAGGTGTAGGGTTTAAGAAAACCAAAATAATACTACTAAATTAGATTAGATTAGATGAAACGTAACTTCTAATTTTTTTGACGCAAACGTAACTTCTAATTTGTTGACTTTGTGGGCAAGTTAAGCTTTATCTCTTTGTGGCTTTTATTTATTTATTTATTTAATTTAAAAAATATACATTTTTTCTCTTTCAGAATTCACTCACTCACGGGGTAAGGAAAGTCTTTCCCAACTACGGCAACTACCTGCTGCTATAAGGACCAATCCTCACTCTCACGTGACATTCCATGCGTTTAGATTCTGGTAGCTAATCAAGATTTTCTTTTCGTACCTAAAAACTAAAAGGACAAATAAAAACAAGTTCTTCAATTTTTCTTTTTCTATATTCTTAGATAGTGCACACTGACCTAAGATTTTATTTTCTTACCAAAAATAAGAATCTTCAATTTTTATTCTCCATACTCTTCATAAGATTGTACTATACAGTAACTTTAGATTATTAATGGTGTGAAATAAGTGGCAAATATTTAGAACCTTTAATTATTTGTTTTTGACTGATGCATATGAAAAAAGTTGTATGTTTTACTCCTTAAATATACATTATTTTTTAAATTACTAAATGCATTTAATCATGACATTGATCTCAAGTAATTAATGAATTTATTCTAGAACAATTAATTCAGAAAAATTTGAGTTTGACACTTATCAAATTTTACTTATATCTCACGATTAAACCATGTATTATTCGGATCTCATTGTCCTAAAAACTAAAGAATTAAATTAAATACATACATTTATTGTTTTCTTACAAATAAATTCCTAATTAGAAGACTACTATGTGTACTCTAGATTTACCTCAAAACATAAAATGAACACGTACGTTAACTACACTATTTATTTTTTTTATAAAAGAAAATCCACACTACCTATTTTTAATTATAAGAGTGAAAAGGAATTATAAGTACTTATATTTATGAACGGAAAAATTATATACAACTTAAATGGTAAAATGATGAAACAATATTCGACATATTTAGACGAGAGTATAAACTTATAATTTCTTACTTGGTGTGAGTTTGTCATTCCAACTACTATAACAATGAATGAGTAAAAATAAATATAATAACTATTTAAATTTTCTAAAATTACTAAGCTGTCCTTAAAAAAAGGCATCAAATACTCTAAAATAATATCGAAAGAATATTCTAAAAAATATTGATAATATCTAATATTGTATAGGAATAGAAAGGTATACAATTACAAATGATGTACCAAGAAAAAAACATATAAATTTAAAGGTGAGAAAAATACTTAATAATGAAGGTGAGTAAAATACAAGAAGATGGTAGAATTGTGTTGACTTTTTCAAATTTTCTAAATGTTTTTTTAGTAAGAATTTAAATTCAAGAGTAGAATCTGACCTAATATTTGAAAAGAGTTTGCAGCAAATAAAATGGACACAAATAGAAAAGAGAAAGCGAGAGATAGAAAACAATTTTATATCGGTTTCTCTCGTAAATCGAGAGTACTTCGGTCTCTTTCACTTTAAAGAGAGTTTCACTATAATCACAAAAGATTATAACTGCTCGAGCACACAACAAGAGCCTTCTAATGTTCAAGCTATCATATGAAAAAAATACTTTCTAATGATCAAGCACACAAACAAAAAACTTTACAATAAAGATAGATGTATTCCACACTTGATATACAATCGGAGGTGTAGTCAATACAGATCAACTTATGATGCTAACCTGACCTTCAGAAGTTGGGTCTTCAAATAGTTGTTGATCCTTCAGAATATAGACCATTTATTTTCTTTAGCTTTTTAGCTTTTAACTCATCAGAATTTGATGTTTCTACTTCTGATCCAAAACTTGAGCTTCTCTTTAATATTTGTATTTTGCAGTGCTCTTTTATATGCTCATTTGAACTGATTAATAAATTTAAACTACTGTCCTGCACAGTAGAATATATATTATCATATCCAATTTATTTTTTTTAATATTTTCTTATCATCAAAATTTTAGAGATAATTACACAAATCAATTTTGTTCCAATAAATACAAAGAAGAATAGAATAAAAATGTTAAATAGTGCTCTAAGGCACCGGTTAAACATATTAATAAAAAAAATATAATAACAAAAATGTTAAATAATGCATTTAATCACTACTTAAATGTATAAGTAAATTTTATTTTAAAATTTATATATTCAATATCTAAAAAATGTAAAAAGTTAATTTTTTAACATTTTTTTTTTACAATCTTTTGGTTTTTATTTTTAGTAGGTTTAAGAAGTGCTGAAAGACTCAACCATAAAATAAACAAGTGATTGCATCGGATACTTTTGAAATTTCAATTCTCGTTTTTCACCCTTTTTTTTTCTTATCGTAATTCAAGTATTATTACTACTAGACTCTTCTTTTGTCAGCACGTTAAATAATGTAAATAAAAATGGAATCCAAAATTCTAATCCCATATTATTATTTTTTGGTACAGTCCACTACCACAAATTCTAATCCCCTACTATAATTATTAATTAGTGTGTATTCATGAAAAAGTATCACCAATTATGAATCAAATTAAAGACTTTTTGTTTAGACATGATTGAATTTTGAAAACGGTGCAAATCCAATTAACACTAAATTGACACATTCAATGTACTCCATCCGGTCTTAAATATAAGTAGAAATCAAAATGTATTTGGTTCAAATATAAATTAAATTTATTTTAATTTTTGTTTATATTTAAGATTAGAAGGAGTATTTAATAGCACACCTTCATTGTACACGAATTATAGTTTAACTGTCAATACTAAAATTGTTAGTATTGGACATCATAATCAAAGTTCCATCCTGTCTCTCCACTTTGTGTATCTATGAGTTTTTAATATAGCTTGTTATTTAATCTATCTAAAAAAATAGTACACTCATATATTTTTTTATTTTTTATTTTTTTTATCTAAAAATAATGATATTCATTCATTCCAATAATCAAAAGAGTACAACATGTGCAAATACAAATTCAACATCGCTAAAAATAAAAAGGATGAATCAGAGAACAAACTCACATCATCCAAGTTAATAGCATAACACGGCAAAATGCCTACACATAATATGATAAATTTAAAGTCACCGAAATGTCCATGCTTCCGGATCTGCAACATTGATGTCCAAATCATTGATTGAATCTGCAATTGTCTAAAGTTGATCTTTGAGTATGAACTAAACGAACACCGCAACAAGACGGGAAATCAAATAACGCCGTAACAAGACGGCGACCAACACAACGCCGCACTCGACGGCGAACTCACAAATACAAAAGAAATCAATTAAAAGAGAAACTATGTGAAAATCACTTATTTAAATTAAAAGCAAGAAATAAAAACAAAATGCAGAGGGGTGATTTTAGACCAAAAATGACCTAAAACCACCCCCTTACAGGTGGGGGAAGAAGAAATCTCAAAAGAAAAAAAAATAGAAATTAGGGCCGGCAAGGAAGAGAAGAAGAGACTTTCTAATTTCTTTTTTAAAATTATAGTATTTGACATTTGTTAAGTATTCATCATTATCACAATTGAAAAATAAAATAATATTTCTGTCGAACAAAATATGTAATTTGTTTTTAGTTCAGGAAGAAAATATGTCGGGTGTAGAATTTCAAATCAACAAGTCTTCACTTATTCATCTATACCTGATAAAATTTGACCACATTTTATCTTTATAACGTCTGCTACCTAAGTAGCATCCATCATTTATAAATTTTTCTCATTTTTATAACATTTGCTACTTAAATAGTGAAAAAATAAAAATGAAAATGCATAGAACGCGCGAGAACACTCTCTTAATCTTATATTAATTTGAATGGAGTATCCACTTCTAATGTTTTTTTTTTAGGAAAAAAAAAGAAAATTAACTATATAAGAGCATCTTCAATAAATGTATCATAGAGAATATCATAGACTAATGATCCGTATCTTTTTTTTTTTTTTTTTTTTATCATTGGAGTTCCATGACATGGCATAGAGGGTATCAAAATTGATGATACAAATACCTTATTTAAGATACTATATCATCAATTTAATATGACCTTTTTTTTTTGTATAATCAAATTAAATAGAATTAATAACTTGTTAATAATGTATGATACCTAGAGTGGTATCACCGTTGAAGTAAAACACGTATGAGTTGCATAAATATTATATGGCATTGTAGGGACCACTTTTTAGTGATGTATGATACCCAAAGCGGTATCACAATTGGAGATGCTCTAAGAACAAGACGAAGTATATAAACATTTTATATGCTGGAGCACATAATTGAAACAACATATGAACCAATTGATGGTACAAGCAGGTGTCCTTGAAGATATCTATCTTTGGGCGGCGTCTTCTGCGTAATCGGTTACTAACAGAGATAAACTTAGTTAACCGTGGCATTATTCCTTCACTATTGCGTGTCAAAGTGTGGCGGCGTCGAGTCGGCTCAACACTTATTTCTTTCATGCAGAACTTTCGAATCTCTTTGGGCTCTTGTTCGGTTATGGATTCGTTTTTCGGCACTGGATACTCAGGACCTGTCTGACCACTTTGTTCAGTTCACTTATTCAGTTGGTGGTTCTCGGGCACAACAGTCTTTCCTACAACTCATAGCTTGCTTGTGTTTGGGTTGTGTGGAATGAAAGAAATATCTACTTGTTTCGACATTCAGCACATTATGTGAATCAATTATTCGATAAAGTTAAAATGTTTTCCCATCAGTGGTTGAGGACAACTTTCAGCACTTTAGTTTCAAACTCTCATTGTTGGTGGTCGAACCCATTGCTTTGTTTGAACATCGACTAAATTTATGTATCATTGTGATGTTGCTTAACTACTCTTCGTAAAGTGTTGTAGGTCTCCTTAGCACACCTTGTTATGAGGTGGCTTTTTGGTTTAATAATAAATTTCATTTTTGCTTGTTCAAAAAAAATAAAATAAACATATGAACCAATTGAGCTAAACTAACCAAGATGTTAAAACTCATTTTTATATATTAACTAGTTTTGTAAGTTTACTACACTCTCTAATTTTTATTTTTGACGAAACTCTCTAATTTATTTTTAATTATTAAAATATAATGCATTGTCGATTTTTACTTAATAGATAAGATTGAAATTGTATAAAACAACACCATAAAAATGATAAAATTATTTGTTAAATTTCAACTTGATTTTTACTTAATACTAATATAAGAACAAATTGGAAATTTAATTTTTGTGTTAAACTACTTAAGTTTAAATAAATTATATATATGATTTCGTGTATATATATATATATATATATATATATATATATATATATATTCATAATAATATTCGTCTCTTTTATTTGTAAAGTAAATTATAAATAATTATTTAAATATTATTTGCAAATATTATTTTTTTACCAAATATTACTAATTTGATTAAAAAAAAATATCAATACAAGACTACTAAATGTTACAATCAATATTATTTTTTTGAAGAAGCTACAATTAATATTATTAAATACTTATTCCGATCAAAATAAAATGGTGGATTGAATAACCTAATTGATTTGAGCTAGAAGTTAAATGAATGAGAGGTGCAAAGTTCAAACCATAAAAAAAAAAAAAAAAAAATAACTTTGGTCATTATAAAAAACCTAAATTAAAATCTCTCATTTAGTGTTTCGGTGATAAATGAGTGCGAGTTGAAAAAGAATTTGAGAGCGTGGAAGGAAAAGGTGACCATGAAAAAAAATAGATAAATCTCAACAGGAAGAATGAATAGAGAGAAGAGAGAAAATAAAAAAAATATCTAAAAAAAGAAGAGATCAGTGGCGGAACCAGGATTTGTTTTTCCGGGGGGCCAGTTATAATATATAAATCAAATAAAAAATTATATTGTGTATAAAAATTTTATTATTAACAAAACAAATTACATTTAATAAAAAATAAAACAAATTACATACTTTAAAATAATACTCTTACGTGCTAAATGACTTGAAATAATAAATAATTGACTTTAAATAAATACTCTCATAAAGTTGATTATTAGAAAATAAATAAAACAAATTACATACTTTAAAATAATACTCTTACATGCTAAATGACTTGAAATAATAAATAATTGACTTTGAATAAATACTCTCATAATGTTGATTATTAGAAAATAGTTGTGTGTCTTTGAAGAAAGAAAATAACAATTATGTAATTTTTGTATTGATAAATACATATGAAAATTAGTTTTTTAAGGAAAATATACTTTAATGGCTAATAAAAAAGACAAAATGCACCCAACAAGTGTTGAACTTAGATACTCTAGGTACAAGGGCGCAGTACATAACCGCTAGGCTTGCCTACTCTAATGATGTTAGTTTTCACAAAAAATTATATATTATATATATTTTAAATTTTTCTAAAATACCAAGGATATCCTAGTAATTTCTTATTTTTCGGGGGTGGCCGCGGCCACCCGCAGCCACCCCCTGGTTCCGCCACTGGAAGAGATAATATAAAGATAAATTTAAAATTTGAAAATAAAAATAGTAATAAGAGATATAAAATGATACCAAGTAAGGAATATTTTTTTTTGGTAAACCACCTATTAAGGAAGGTGGAATTACATTAGAATTAATTGTCTAAAAAAGGATATAATTTTAAAAATAATATCGTAAAAATAATAATTTTTTAATGGAATTATATTTAATAATATTAGTCAAAGATTTTGTCGATTTTTTTTAATAATATAGTAATTAAATATATTTATATTTAGAAAAAAAAAATAATGATTAAAAAATTCTACTTCAGTGGCATAACATGGTAATTTTAATGGTCATCAAGGGTATATAATTGAAACCAAAATTTTCATTATGAAGAAAAAAGACAAAAAGCAGGTCAGCGGCAACATAAAGGTTTGGCCGTCCAACCCTACCTTTGCAGCTTTTAATAGAAAAAACAAATTAAATTGCGAAAATAAAGACACCACTTTATTACCTATTAAATTACCATATTACCCTTTTTTCAAATTTAAATCCTTACAATTTTTTTTAAAAATATTTTAATTGCCCCTGACGGACCTCAAATTATTCTTAACCAAATTGTATTTATTTATTGGGTTTGGGAATTCACTCAAATAATAGTAATAATAAAATAACAAAATCTTATTTTTATTCTTTTTTTGACCAGAAAATATTATTTTATACTTTTTTTGACCATTAAATTACTTAAAAAATACACAACTTTTTTCCTTGTTTTATCTTTGTTTTTTTCTCCCTAATAAAATATTACTATATTGTTTATTGTTTGTAACAGTAGTATTTATTTTGAGTAGTATTACAATTTTCTCTCTTTTTCATCTTTCAATTCTTGTAGCTTTGGAATAACCTATCAGCCAACAGAAATTTTGTAAGTTCTTTTGAATTTCACAGCAAATCATTTTTCTCCCCTTTTTATTTATTTTTTGTTTTTATCTATTTTATATTTTAATTTTCCGGGTTTACTGAGCTAGTTGAGTTTTGTTTGGTTTAACTGAAAATAATAATAACAATAATCTGAATAAAGTTGTTTTCTTGATTTATTTTTTTTTTTTCAGATTTGGAGGAAGATTGCTGAAGTGTGGAATCACAGTGACAGGTCATGATCTTTGCATTCTGTAGAATATCCATGGCTTGATGTTGATATTCTTTTTCATAAATATATTATTATTGTTTTCATTTTTATTTTAATTTTTGTTATTTATTACAATATTTTCCCTTAGTTTCAGCTTTCTGTCTTTTTAAAGTTCAGAAAAATGCTGGGTATGAAGCAGTTTATGCTAAAGCTTCTTCTTTTATTTCTGCTTCTGAGTTCTGTCTGCTAAATATCTGGACCAAATTATTTATCATTTTCTATGACCAATTTTTTTTTTTCATATATTATTAGTCAAGCGGGTTTTTTTTTTTTTTTTTTTTTAAAATTAATTAATTAGTATTTTTTTCATCTGCTGGTATGAGGTAGATTTCTTGTTCTGGTATTTTCAGAGATGAGATCAAAGTAAAAAAGAAAATGATAATAAAATTCAATTTTTTTTAAAATAAAAAATAATTTTTTTTTTTTTTATGATATTCACTCTGAACCATAATTTTGTATTTTTTTGCCTATCTGATTTATTTAAAAATGAAGTTCCAAATAGATTTCTGTGAGATCCTTTGATGGGTTTTAAAGGCATTGATGTTTTTGTCAAAAAAAGGCATTGATGTTTTTGTCTAAATCTATAATCTTTGTAATGACATGTGCTTCTAATACGTGGCACAGTCACGTAAGATTTAAGGGGTGTCCGGTGTTTGACATGTGTCAGATTCATGTCTGGTGTCATATATCGGCACATGTGATTACATTCAATTACTTTCATTTGCTTAAATGATTATGTGTGTCAGACGTGTCAGTA
Organism: Trifolium fragiferum; assembly: GCA_954870985.1. Lineage (NCBI taxonomy): Eukaryota > Viridiplantae > Streptophyta > Magnoliopsida > Fabales > Fabaceae > Trifolium > Trifolium fragiferum. Next base: position 13,775,275 of record OX940792.1, read on the forward strand.
TCGCGTCCGGTGTCTGTACTAGTATTGCTTTATTGTCCCATTTTGTTTTTTTCTGATTGCTTTATACTTTTGGGATTGTAGGTGTTGCGTGTTGGTTTTGTAATATAGACACAAAGGAGTGAAATTTTTTTATGTGCATGGAAGGAAGAGAAGGTATGAATCCAGGGGTAACAGTGATAGGGGCAGAAGCTCCATCAGCTTATCATGTAGCACCAAGGAGTGAAGCTCCAAACCAGGGTCATAACCCTGAAACAGCTGCAGCTGCTGCTGCTGCGGCCGGTGCTGCCCCAGCTGCTGCTCCTGTCGGGGTTTCACCTGTGAGTGTAGGTTTGGATGGAACAGTTAAGAAGAAAAGGGGTCGACCAAGGAAATATGGGCCAGATGGGTCTGCTCATATGGCCTTGTCACCAGCGCCTATCTCATCTTCGGCTCCGCCCACTCTTCATGACTTCTCATCTGTGAAGCGAGTGAAACCTCACGGGATGGAGTTCAAGAGGGCAAAGAAAGTTGTGATGGATCATCTTGGTAATTATTAGTTCATCATTTGAATTCCATTTTGTTTGTAACCTATTTTTATTTCGTTGAAGTTTGTAGTGTATTTCTGTTTCCGGTATCAAAATTAAGTTCTGGTAGTTGATCATTCATATAACCTGTCTGAAAATATGACTGATCTATAGATATCATTGAATGCTCTCTGAGTTTTAATTCAATTCAGTAATATAGATCGTTTGCACTTATATAGGTGAGATGAATGGACACGCTGATGGCACAAACTTTATGCCACATTTCATCACTGTCAATGCCGGAGAGGTATGTTTGCAGGGTCTTAGCTTCATCTAGTTCATATTTTGTCTGTGTTGAATTTATCTGTTAATAATTTTGGTATACACTTTGCTGTCAATTTATCTGTTTGTTTATTTGGAATTTGAAATCTAATGAAAAATTTATCACTTTTTCATTCTTGATAAGTTTTTTAGATCTATACCTTCCTTGGCATTGTATATATTTATGAGTCCATTACTTTCTACGATATTGAATAATGTTATCTTGCTATACTATTTGGTTGTTGCAGGATATTACGAACAAAGTTATATCTTTTTCTCAACAAGGGCCGCGAGCAATATGCATCTTGTCTGCTACCGGAGCGATTTCAAATGTTACACTCCGTCATCCAGATTCCTCTGGTGGTACTTTGACCTACGAGGTACGTACGTCACTAAATTATGACATTGAATAACTTTTAATTGATTCATTTAAAACTTCTGACACTTTGTTCGGTTTTATTTTGATTTAGTCATAACTTAGACACTTCTTGAAATAAATAAGCGTATAAAAAGGAAACACCGACACGCCTATTACATAAATGGTTTTATATTGAGATGTATCTCTATTTCAAGATAGATGTATTATTGTTGATTTGATGTCGTAATTTTCCTTTAAGAACATTTATTGTTTTTTAAGTTTAAGATTGAACCTAGGTTCTTGATCTCTATATGCTTTGTATCTAGCCTATGTTACTTCTGTTTGTTATTATACGCATTATTAATACCTTGAACTATAAGTATGGATATAAGGTTTAAGGATTACGATAATCATCAGATTGATAATATTAATAATCAGGATTAAAACTTTGGAATAATATTAATGATGTCCTGTGTTCATAAGGGCAAGGTTTTATAAACATTTTCTGTTTAGTAATGTATTGAGTCAGAAAATCAGTAGTAATATAAATAAAGCTTTGTGCAATTAATGTATTTACTGCTCATATTGGCTATTTTTTTCTTGTTACAATTTATAGTACTATATTGAGAAATAAATTTGAATCTAGTAGAATATACTCTAAATTTACATAAGATTTCATATACTGTGGCTTCTTGGTTGTGTAAATAGTCAGAGGCTTGAGATTCCGAAATTAGGTACTGTCTTTTGTTCGAATGATAAGGCTCAGAATTTCCGTGTTTATGTTATTCTTGACTTGCATGTTTGGCTTAAGTAATGATAAGGCTCACAATATTTCTCTATTATGAAAGATTGTGGGATTCTTGACATGCATGTTTGGCTTAAAATGACGGACACAAAAGTCTGGTTTTGCCGTAGTTGATGCTAATACTTGATGGTCATCTGCTTAAGTTGATTAGCGAGTTTAGACTTGTCGTTTTTTATAATGTTGTTGAATTCATAATGGTCCTGCAGTATTTTCTGTTTCATTTTTTTCTTCTGAATACGCTGTTGCAGGGTCGTTTTGAGATCCTTTCCTTGTCTGGATCATTCATGCCTACTGAGAATCAAGGAACAAGAAGCAGGGCAGGTGGAATGAGCGTCTCGCTGGCAAGAACTGATGGTCGCGTTGTAGGCGGTGGAGTTGCTGGTGTTCTTATTGCTGCTAGTCCTGTGCAGGTATGCATCCTTTCACACTCTACACTTTAGACATGTTCAACAATGCATTACATTATTTCCCTTGATATATTGCCGAACAAAAATAGGATTGAGAATCGAGAAGTGGCTATTCTAAGATTCTGTTTGGTTTGAGAAAACATTTTCTATTTTCATGTCGTCATGTGTTCACTTTTACTTACAAAATTGCTACATTGTTTTCAATCGATTTCCTGTTTCCATAGGTTTTCAATTTTTCCTATACAAATATATGGAAACAGAAAACAATTTGAAAACAATGTGACACTTCAATATCTAGAACACTAAAACACAATAAAAATAGATTTTTTTTTCACATGACTAAATGGGCCTTAAACATGCAATTGCATGTCTCCGAAATTGCACTAGAGAGTGTTGTAGTGTAGTAGGCCAAGTTAAACATAATTGCTGTAAAGCACATACACAGACACTGAGATGATGGAATACTTGAATGTAACCATGTGTGTTGGTGTCACACACTAATACATGTCAAACACTAGACACACCTTCAATCTGAACTGTCGCACATTTTTTTCAAAAGAATGATCACTTATTTTTGTCCTGGTTTATATCAGGTGGTGGTAGGAAGTTTTCTACCAAACGGCAATCAAGATCAGAAACTGAAGAAGCCGAAGTCTGATTATGCAGCAGCAGCCACATTTACTCAAGCCATTGTGGTATCCTCAGCACCACCACCACCACCCCAAACTAATAATGCTGAAAATGAGGATTCCATTGGTGGAGGTGGACATGCACTGCAAAATTCTGGAAACCTGAACTCAAATTTTACTTCTCCGCCTAGCGCATTTCGAAGAGACAACAACTGGGCCAACATGCAGTCTCTGCCGGACACAAGAAAGTCGGCTACTGATATAAACATATCTTTGCCTGATAGTTAAGTTAATGAATAACCAACAAAATCTTTGTTCTGACATTGTTTACAAGTGAGATGTTTTATTTTGTGTTGACAGTGTTCTCTATCATCTTAGATTGTTTTAAACCTGTTGTTTTATAATCTGTTACTACTGTAGGATGTAGTTTACAGTGATGTTGGTTGCTGCTAGGTAGAGAATCTTGATTTATCGGCTAGTTAGGTAGATGCAGCACAATGCATTATTATTATGATGATGATTAGGCTAATTCTGATGTAATGGTACCTTGTTTGTTTGCCTATTTACTTATGATTGGATTTGTTGAAGCATTTGGTATTGATTTTGGTTTATGCTTTTCATTTGGTAATGGGTAGTATTTAGATTTGTTTGAGGTTTTAGCTTTAAATAAAGAGATTTTTACTTCGTCCGTGTGAGCATACCTCAGTTAGTAGAGACATTGCATGTAATATGTAGAGACTAGAGTTCGAATCTTGGTACTCCACTTTTTTTTTTTTAAGCTAAATCTTGGTACACCACTTATTGCTACTAGGTTACTTGACAAAAAAAGGCATTTGTAATTTTTATAAAAGATTTTTATGAGAATTTAATAAAAAATAGTAAAGCTTATTTTGAATGCATTCTTCACATAAATTAAAAGAGTAACTTTTTGACATTATGTAATTTAAATATTCATGTTAAGTATGTTAGCTTCATAAAATTACATATGTTTCTAAAAAGACACATCTCTCAAAAATAGCTTTTCTTATTTTAGAGATATATTTGAAATTGTGTTATCCAAAAATGGTCGTAATAAAATGTGAAAAATACTTAAAACTACTTTTTATGAGAAACTATTTAAATCAATTTCTTATTTGAAACTTCTTAATTAACTTAGTTTCTTGTTAAAAAAATGTAAAATTCAAAATCGTAGACTATAAAAATCATTTTAAAAAAAGTTAAAACAAATGGACCTAAATTTTAATGCATTGTAGTACAAATGACTTTTATGTAGATATGATATGATTAAAGTTAAATATTTTTAAAAGATATATAACTTGCACAATTTTTACTTCATGTTTCTATTTGATTTTAAAAGTCTATCTGTAATCGATTTTCTTTATTAGTTTTGAATTACAACAAAGTCTCTACTACTGTTTCTCTTTGATTGAACATTTTTTCTTTTTCTTTACTTGCTTACGAGTCTCATAAGAAATAGAGTATAAGATATTAGTTTCACATGGCAGCCAGATATGCTCAAGAATTACTGCTACAGTTCCATTTTGGATTTCAAAAGAAAAATCAGATCGATCTCTAAAACCTTAGAAACTGTCGGTTTTCCTAATTTTTCTTTGGTTTAACGGTTTTAACAGAACGGTTTTGACGGTTTTTGTCAAAAACAAAAGGACAAAATGGTTATGAGGTTGAATCGAATCGTACACAAGTTCGGTTCTCGGTCCACTTGTTCGAACAACCAGTTCGGTCCAATTTTGATTACATTGGTCTTACCTAATGATGTTATGGCTCATGCTAGTCAATTTTGTGGCTCTCACTTATTTAGCAAAGAATTTAGTCAATGTTTTCAGATTTTTTGGTTAGCTAGTTATCGGTGCATTTGGAAGGAAATAAATAATAGGTTGTTTTAAAATAAGGTGACATAGTTTGAGCAATTATTTAATAATTTTAAAACTCTTGCTCGGTGGTGGTTGAAAGCTAGAAAAAGAATGTTAGTTTTTTTGTGAATCTTTGGTGGTGAATGAGAGTCGATAAATGTAAAACCCTAATATTTATTTTATGAGAAGTATGTTGATTTTAGGTTTTGTATGAGTTTAATAAATTTAACTTTTGGTTTCTTTTTTATTTGATCAAGTAGTCTAGTAGTGGCTAGACTTACACGATGTGCAAAATCTAGGGTTCGAGTATTGGTCCCTCCAAATAGAGGGGTGTTATATGAACACCACAAAAAGTTGTCTAACTGAGACAACTAAATTTTTCTCTCTGTGCACGCAAGTCGAAACGGTCTAGAAATAATAAAAAACATAAAAGGGTGGTGGGACTCACCAAAATAGTTGTCCGACACGACAACTATTTTGGTGTTAAAATAACATTAGTGCTCCAAATAATATCATTGGTAGCTATCAACTGATCTACACTTACGATACGAATTTGTGGCTTGTTTAAAAGTAGTAGAGAAACTTACTTGTATTCTCTCATTTTTAATTTTAACTCCTTTCTAAGTGATTGTTTGAGTATTGTAAACTAGTACTAGCGAAACTTGTTTAATTTTTTATTTTTTGTCGAAAGAGATAACATTCTAATAAAAGTCAATAGCGACAAACAGTCGGTTGACTAAATTCAAAGTATAATTACACAAAGAACTAAAAAATATTAGCCCAAATTTTACACCCTCACAAAATAAAACAATAAAGATCAAGAGAGGCAATGGGAACTAAAAAGTTAAACTAATTCCTTTATAAACACTAGAGAACAAGTATTCTAGAATAGATAAATATTACTAAACTATAGCAAGGCAATCCAAAACTTGTTTAATTGTTTGAATATGGTTTTTCAAGTGATTGAGTACAACTTAGGGCTTGATGAAATCAGCCCATTGATTAATTCACCTTATTACTTGATGTCATTCCTATAGGGCTACTAGATTTATACTATTTCAGTATGTTCTATGTTTTATGTTAGTGGTTGGTTGCAGAATTGAGTATCGTCTTAATTTTTAGTTAAAAATATGGTTTATTTGATTTTGCATTAGAAAAGGACTTGAAAAAGCATATTTTGTTGGTTTTAACCAAAAGGCCATTCACCACATTTGTAGACATGAATCATGCATGCAGGTGATCGTATCCGAACCAATCCAAAAGTAAAATCACAAATCAAACCAATTCAAACTGAAAACCGCAAAAAATCGCATTTAATTTAAACCGCACGGATCATTTTTCTTCTAAACCGCATGGTTTGGTTTGGTTTGCGGTTTTCATTTTAGAAAACCAAACCAAACCAAACCGCAAAAGCTAACTTAACTATATCAACTAGTAGCAATCAACTTATTACCTAGTCAAACTTAGCAAGCCAAACCTAAATTGAGTTCATAAAACAATAGATTGTCAAAACATATAATTTCACGCGATTCTAAACTACTATTAGTATTAAAAATAAATTCTTATGTGTATGCAATTTATATATATGCATATTATATGATGGAAACAGTAAAATAAATTAAAATTTTCAATGTTTATTTTGTAACATGTTGATAATATTATCATATTTTTTATATCGTGATAAACCGCGGAAACCGAACCAACCATAACATCATTGGTTTGGTTAGGTTTGGATAACTTTTTAAAAATCAACCTAACCAAACCGAACCGCATACAATTTTATCTCGCAGTTAGAATAAATTTTATGCTCAAAATCGAACCAAACCGCACCGCGAACACCCTTACATGCATGGGAATGGCTTCGTTGCAAGATTGATGATTTCGGGCCTTCGTAACAGGTTATGCCATCGTTGCTGGTTTATGCAAACTAAGCTTGTTGTTTTTATTAGAAAATACCTGTATAATTCAAGAGCTAGAATTGGAAATTATGAAGGCTCGTTGCACAGTTGATGACCAAACTGCTATTCTAGCAGGAAACGAGATCAAAGTGTCGCTAGGACTTTTGAAAACTTGTCAATTGTAGGAGCTAGTGAAGAAGAGCAAGAAAAAGTACGGTTGAAGCAAGAGCGACAAAACAAGGAAATGTAGGGGGACCCCAGAGGTAGTAGTACTAGTAAATAAATCCTTGTCCCTTTCAAATCTTATCACTAAGCCATGTTTTGAATAGGGACACCAGGACAAAATGGTCTTGGTGAGCAACAAATGCCATATGCCCGACCCTATGGATATAGAAAGGACCAAACCAGGGTATTCGATACTGAATACCCAATTGATCCCATTCTAGTTTGAGATCGGTCTCTTTCAGGCATATGACATTTGTTGCCTGCCCATACTATTTCATGTCTGTTAAATTAACCCCAAATCACTCATCTTTGGAATTAGATTCTGTGCAGTTGCGACTGCATGCAGTCATGGACTGTGAACCGTTTGATCATCATCAGACTGATTATATTTTAAGATAGTTTTTTATTTTATTTTAATATAAAAGTTTGAGTTAACATTTGAATCATTCGATCAAGATCGTACGGTTTAAATTGCATGACTGCACGACTGCACCTACCGTTGAAGTTACATAATCCAGGTCTCTCATCTTTGGTAGATCAAGAAGAAAAAAGTTGTGACGACTAGAATTAGAAGAGGAGAAATAGGAAAAATCTTATGTAGTCAAACTCTTATAAGATGTACCTAAATATGCTTATATGTGACTGAAATATTATATGATTATCTATCATGTTATTTTTACTTTTTTTTTTAATTTTTTTTTTGGCAGAATTTTTTTATTAAAGTCTCAAAATCTACACCAAAATATAAATTTAGTTCTTCAAAAACTCTCATCCAAACCCTCCAAAAGTTTCCATCCAAACACATCCTAAATCATCTCTTCTGTGTAAGAACCGTTTTTCCTATAAAAAGAAACAATTGGAAACCGTTTTTCCAAGACAAAAGTGCCCACCATGTTGAGAAATTGTTAAAAACTTAAAATGGTCTAACATGTAGAAATTTGATATGTATTAACATAAATCGGAGTTCAATTGGAAGCTCAAATTGCTTCCTTTTCTTGGAACAAAAATGAAACCACAATTTTCAGTTTCTTGTCCCAATAGATTTTACCCGAAAAGCTATGACCCGGTGAAGTAAGAATGTATAAACTTTTTATTACATTTGTCAACCATGAAATTGCTCACTTCTTTCCCTTGAGATTGATTACAGCAAGCTCTTGTTCAACATATTCTCCTGCACATAAAGGCGGGTATTTGCTTGCCAGTGGTGATTCAGCGAAATGTCCCAAGGGTTTTAGAACTGCGTCTGATGCTATATGTGCAAACAGCTACATGTGACAGACAAAAGTTACTAGTTAATATAACAGCTTACAGAACTAATATGTCAATTGACTCGATTTAGTAATGTATTTTTCTTAGTAAAATAAACAACCCATTTTTTGTGTGCACTCACCGTTGAAGAGACTCTCCATAAACTACGTTTTTGCTCTTTAGCTAAATTGATTGCATCGATGGTCCTGTTTGTGGCAACTACTTCGTGCATTCCAGCTATGCATTCCCCTCCAGTTAACCACTCTATCTGCATTTTAAAACAAAAAGAAAACACACAAAAGGAGTTGGTGAAATGGATAGGACTGTCAAACTATGTAGACATGCAGTCTCAATTCTCAAAGACAATGAGAATGAAATCAAAACCAGTAGTAGATAAAAATCGTAACATACAAAATTAAATGCTAATGAAACATTGAAATGCCAGTTATTTGAGAAAGGTAAAATTCAGAAGAAAAAAAATGAAACACAGGTAGAAAACTGGTAATTTCATTTTGATCAGACAGGTGGAAGCTATGAAGGGCAACGAATCAGGTATATATGTGTTTCAAACTGCAATGAAAACTTCGAAATATTTCAGATACAATATCTTCAAATATAGGTTATTTCGATTTACCTGCTTTCCTGTTTGAATAAGAAGACAACCTACTGGAACCTTCACTGCAACTTTTTGTCCGTTCCTTAGCCAGATGTTCAATCCAGGAAATCTACTTCTACCATGAATCGTTAGAAAGTTAAGGTCATAGTGATATCCTGCAAAAACAGTTCCTTCTTGATTGTATTTTTCAAGGTCACTTCCTGTTGGAGCTAACAGATGTGGCCCCTGGTATATCAAAGAAGAACAATGCATCATACAATCATTAGAAACACAGATAAGAACATCAATAGCTATGAAAGTAAGAACATGATCAAGCCGCATTCAAATTTTACAGTTGCAAAATGCAGCACAAGTAACAAGTAGACAATATTAAACAACACCAAAGAACTTGTGCTTTCCCTCACATAAGAGATTTCTGCAGTATAATTCTCACAAGTTCTATTCTGGTCATAGAAAATGCATGAGCCTCAATCTTGTCGGATACAAATGTAATATCGAACAGACAATTGAAAATAAATAAAGAATTATTGCAACTCCATAACAATAGAACACTGCCACACAAACTGGAGAACCTTTGCTCCCACATTGAAAAGGAGTAAAAGCAAATGCATATGCTTTACTATGCAAAAAAGGAAGAGGAGTGCTACAGTCAAACACTCAAACACTCTTGATCACACTAAATTTGATTGGGCCACATCATTCAAATTTTGAAACCGATTATTTTGCCACCAGCTTGTTGTGTTTATTGTATTTTTTCTGATTAGGTTCCATTATGTCACCTTTTACGTAGCACCCAAGTGGGAATTCAATCACAGTTTGAAGGTCTTCTCCATCTAACCACAACCTCCACCAACCATTGTTCCTATTTAAAACCACCATTAAAAACCACTCAAGTTCAAATTTGAGGTCAAACTCTATCTCTCTCAAAAGAAACACCAGAATCCAACTTTTAATCCACCATAACCTTCTGCTTCTGTTAAAAACCAACTTCGCCAAGTACGAGCACCACAACTCGCAATGAAGATCCACCATGCATCGCTTTGCAGGAAGAACATCACCATGTTCACTACCCATCACCGGCGTCATGTAGGCATTTTGTGCCCTCCAGCATCAACCCACCTCTGTATTTGTCATGATCCGCCATATTCAGCGATAGTATACAACATCACAACCGCAACCATTTAATCAGCGACAGAAGGGGAAGACACTGTCAACAGCAGCGGAGATAACAGTGCGGTTTATTGTAGTCCATGAATGAGTGACCAACAATCATTAAAAAACACCTAACTGGTTAAACCAGTTAACAAGTCAGTTGGAAAATTTTGACCACATGGCACCGTAATGTGGGCGTGTTGATAGGCGAGTGTCTGAACGATTGTCATTAGCATTTCTCAAAAGGAAATGGGGGTCATATCAGTAATATAATCAATGATCTGAGATTGTGAATTGTGAATGGTGTCCATTAGAAGACATAAATTCTTCTCTAAACTAATTTTAAGTTTTACATCGATTTTTTCCTTTCCATGAGTGACTAGTCAACAAAAAGCAATGGATATGCTCACTTACCAGCTTCATTAGAGATGTGAATGCATCCTTCGGAAGACCAAATCCAATAGCCGCCATTTCAGCAACCACCTAAATAACAAATATGCATAATCAGATAATGCAAAATACAAGTACAGCTATTATAAAAATAAAAAACAACCAAGTGACTAACTTCAATTGCTGCTATCATTTTGTATCCCCAGGAATCCATGGTTTCTTTCCATTCCGGAAAACCTTCAGGAATTACTGGTTCGGCATTGAGTTCCTACACAATACAATTAAACAAAACATTAGTCCAAAAAAATACTATTAGCAAAAGGCACTATTTTGTACTATTAACAAACCAAAATCGGATTATAATGAAATGCACCTAAGTTGCAAAAACAAACCCGGAATTTGTAAAATAAAATTGTGTTGTGTAAGAAATGAAAATGAAGATGAGACCTGAAAACGAGTATCAGATGGACGAGGACCAATTCTCCAAAAATATCGCCATTTAAGATCAGCACCAACAGGAGTATGAGGTCGATGTTCTTCAGGCATCACTTTCACTTTCTCTTGCATTTCTTCATCAACTAAACTTCTCGGAACTTCCACTCTCTCCGGCGTAACTCCAACCTACAATTTCAATTTCAGTTTCAATTTCAACATCATTATCATAACAATTACAGTTTCAATTTCAATTTCTTAGTGTATTCACCTGATAATGCAATTGAGGTCTTTCTTGAAGGATTTTGAAGTCATGTGGAGTGGAAAAGTACTTCTCCATCATATCAATGAAACGATCGTTATCTTCGACGGTACATCGGGGATCTTTGATGAGTAATGCTCCAGTTTCGCTTAGGTTACGGCTGACATCGGAGCAGAGAGATTGGAATTGTGAGTTCCGGTCGGTTGAAACGGCGGAGAGATATGAAGACAGATCTATGACTGGAAGTTCCATTGATTAGGGCGGGAGAATGAGAGAAAGGGTTTTTTTGATCGGTTTTTATAATATACGGTGAAACGCACGCGCATAAGTGCGTTAAATAAGAAACGTGTGAGTGTGAGGATGATATTGATGAGAATGACAGTGAACGATGATCACGGAATCAGTTTCTCTCTATCTTGATTTGATGATATCATATGATGCACACACCACATTTGTTGGCCAAATGATGTCATTTTTTTCCACTAACTAGCCGACGTTATAAAAAAGAGATATTTTGGTGTAAATATTATTCGCTATTTAAATGTTAGATGTTGTAAAAATAAAATTTAGTATGATGTTTTTAGGGGTATTTGATATTTAAATAATGAACAAAAGTATTTCGATAAATTTATAGGATATAGAAAAAAAATAGGATGACAAAAATAAATTTTATATTTTATTAGCCTTTTAATGGTTTATATTTTATAACTTTGATATTGTAGTTTCACAACAGAAAAAAAAAAAGATAATTATTAATAGAAATAAGGCAAATGGTATCGAGTGCATCCGGGATACCTTTTAAGGTATTAAATATCATTAAGTTTTTATAAAATTTTTATAAAGTCAATACATTGAAAATTATAATGTTTAACTTTTGAAATAATTTAAAAAAATAAATAGAATGCTTAAAAAATGTCCCGGAAACACACGTTAGCAAGACCCTATAAATAATATCAAACTCCAACAAAACAAAGATAACAAACTAAAAATAGAACACATTAAATTTTGGTTATATAAATTTTTTATTTTTACTAATCAAGAATACAATAGTTAATAGACTTAATTGCTTTTTTTTTTTTTTCCCCTTAGAGCATCTCCAATAAGGGTATCATAGAGAGTATCATAAACTAATGATCCGTACCTTACTTTTTTTTATCATTGGAGTTCCATGACGTGGCATAGAGGGTTTTAAGGTACCGTATCATCAATTTATTGTTACCTTTTTTTGTATAAACGAATTAAATAGAATTAATAACTTGTTAATAATGTATGATATCTAGAGTGGTATCACCATTGGAGCAAAATACGTATGAGTTGCATAAATATTACATGGCATTATAGGAACCACTTTTTAGTGATGTATGATACCCAAAGCGGTATCACCATTGAAGATGGTCTTAAGTTTCACAAACTTATGATTTTTAAAATAATACTTTTAGTTGGCTAATGCTACGGTGGACCACCGTCACAAGTGGTCCACCGTGGATCAATTGATCTACCGAATATGAATTTTACAAAATTTATTGGTAGATTGAAAGTTTATATCAAATAGATTATTCATAAAAAATTTAGAAAAATTGAAAATCATTTGATATTTTATTGGGATTTATCAAGATTTACGGTATTTAATAAACCGTTAATCTTGATGGGTCTCAATAACATATCAAATAATTTTTAATTTTTCTAAAATTTTCTATAGATGATCTATATGATATAAACTTTCAATCCAACGGTTAATTTTGTAAAATTCATATTCGGTGTAATAGTATTCATAACTAATCCACCATAAACCACTTGATAAGATAGTCCATATTAGAATTTACCACTTTTAGTTTCCTATTTTTATTCCCTTTTGCAAAAAGGCCATTTATGACCAAGACGTGACAAATCATGACTCAATTGTCTGTCAACTTCTTTTGCCAATTACTATTAATAATTAAAAAATAATAAAAAATATTAAAAGGTCAACAGAGTATTGTTTATGTTAGATGTCAAGTATCATCTTAGCGTTACACAAGAACACAAATGTAAAAAATATTAAAAGGTCAACAGAGTATTGTTTATGTTAGATGTCAAGTATCATCTTAGCGTTACACAAGAACACAAATGTGCGTTCTGGACTTCTGGTAGCTATGCTGATACTGGGCCATGAGGATCAATGGATGATTCCTTTTTGAAGATACTGATTCTGATGCATGTTGTTGAGAGAAGTTGGAGGAAGAATCTCATAGGAGAGCTTTTATCTGCCTTGTGCAATGCCAAGATGATACGTGACATCCAACTTATACACACTCCTTCCATCCATTTTCTTTTATTATTATTTTTTGGTTAATTATTATGTGGCAAAATAAGTTGACGTAATAGCTGAGTCATTTAAGTAACACGCTACGTCAAAGTTGACTTGGTTAAAATTGGTATTTTTTTAAAAAAGGTAAAGATAAAAGAGTATAAATGTCAATTTAAAAGTTAGGAGGCCAAAATGTAATTAAACTTAGTTGATAATATTGATATTATATTATATAGTATACAAAAACAAACCAAACACTTGGTCAAGAAACTAAACATAATATGCTTATTGTAAATCAAAATGGTTAATTTCTATGAAGTAAAGTTTCATTCATATATTATATATATTCAAGATAATTACAAATATGATTGAGAGAAAATTAAAAGAAAGAAGATAAAACTTGCACCAGAAGTAATTCTAAAAAATTTGTACATTCAAAAATTTACTTAGTCATTAGATACATAATATATATGGAAAATGCTGCTTAGCGCGAATAATGTTTCACGATGACATCACGACACCACATGTTTTTACTGTAGCAGACTATATTCTTTATATCCATCCACCCATGTATTGTATGAAATGAAATCTAACCGTTGTAATAACTTTCGTGATGAATTCGCGATACTTGCATTCGTGACAAATAGCAACGCTCAATATATATTCATAATCAAGAATCCGGCAATCTTTCATAAATAGAGAAATATTAGAGCCTTATCGTTACTAAGCCTAACATGCAAGTCAAGAATAACATAAACACATATATTGTGATCCTTATCTTGAATATAACAAAAGACTATTTGCACAATCAAGAAACCACAGTTTATGAAATCTTATGTAAATTTAGTGTATATTATACTAGATTCAAATTTATTTATCAATATTACTACTATAAATTGTAACAAGAAAAAAAAAAAAGACCAATATGAGCAGCAAATACAGTAATTGCACAAAGAACATAACTACAAACAAACCCTATTTTCCGACTCAATACATTACTAAACAGAAAATGTTTATAAAATCTTTCCCATATAAACACAAGTCATCATTAATAATATCTCAAAGTTCTAATCCTGAATATATTATGAATATGTGATGATGATTATGGTAAACTAGTTTGGGTTTTATCAAGTAAACTTTGTATAAATACACGTGATCAGATAAATAAACATGGTGAAATTTTTCAGAAGAAAAGAAGTAATCATGGTCAAACACATAAGATGAGTTAAAAAGCATACCAATTGTTCTTCCGAATGTGAAGTCCAATACTCTTGGAATTCTATGTACTTCATTAAGTGATCATGAATTCATATTTATAGATTATTTTTTATCTTATCATTTTGTAACAACTTGAGAGATAAGTAAGCTAACAACTTGAGAGATAAGTAAGGTAACTATCTTATCTCGTTTTTATAGTTAAGATTAAAAGATAAATTATAATCTAGAAAAAATAATAATAAGATAAGCTATAATCCGTTAGTTTTTATTTTTGAGGAAATCCATTAGTTTTTTTATTACAAAAAAGATCTGTTAATTATTTAATGGGGTTCGTTTTAAATTAATTTATTTACTCGTTTATGTTTTTGTATAATAATATTTATTTATTTATGTTTATTTTAATAATTTGGTTTATTGGTAAAAGACATATTTTAGATTTGCTCTTGAAACCTACAATTTTTCTTATCTTGCACTAGGACAAAATCTTTATCGAGAAATTATATTCAGACACTTTTTTTTTTTACACGATACATATTAGAGGGGTTGTTTAGTAATATTTACCTCTTCATTTTTTCTTTTTCCCTTGTTTCTCTCTCTCTCTCTCTCTCTCTCTCTCTCTCTCTCTCTCTCCTAGCGCTTAAAATAATAAATATTTGATGTCAAATCGATCCCCCACAACTGCGATCGGGAGGGGGCTGAAACCACTTGATGTCAGAACTGACCTCCGAATCAGATTCAACTGGTGGTGAAAAAAAAAAAAAAAAAATTTGATGTCAAATGTTGAATATGAACGGCATATTATCCATTTGACGTGCTCTTTGATGAATATGGATCAACCTATACGGACAAATCAACTCTTAGTAGAAGCATATGGTTCTCCCTTGCCTTGCAGATTTAATTTTATCATTGTGTTTGGTTAGGTATATTTACAAAAGAGTAAAGAGAGAAATAAAAAAGAGATAGATAGTAAAAAAATTGGCTATTTCTATGATTTGAATAAGGAGAGAAATAAAAAAAGAGAGAAAAATATTAGTAACTGTAAAAAAAAAGATCTCTCCATATTAGGAGATCTTTGTGTGTCAAGAAGTTAAATAAATAATTTTACAACAATATTCTCATTCAACTAATTTATTTTCTTATAAAAAAGGATAAATTTGTTATTTTACCATTTTTATTAATTTTTCTCTTCTCACTTTTCTATTCATCCAAACCATATAAACTTTCCACTCAATTTCTCTCTTATTTCTCTCTTCACTATCTCTTTGGCATCCGTGTATATGTTGGAGCGTCCCATATCTTTTGTAACCATTTCGAAGTATTTTTACCAATCAAGGATGGACGTATTTTCTTTCTTTCTTACCTCCATCAACTTCACAGAAAAACACCTCGAGCCCTTTTCCTCGTAGATACTCTTCAACCCAAACTCATCCTGAGACAACCAAACAACTTTTTTTCTTCTGAAAATATCTCAATAATATACAAATTATTAAACACATCATAATTTTTTTAATATATAAATAAACACAAAGATAACTTAATGATGCTGGGCTCAGACATTTTTTATTGTACATGAATTGGAGTACTCCTTGTACTCCCTTTAATAATTTTTTTTACTTATAAAAAAAATCAAACAAAAAAGGTAAGCACAAAATCCATCTAATCACACCTAGCAAAAATGACCCTTCACCACTAAAGAGAAAACAAGTAAAAGATAATAAAATATATGCTGCAACCACACCATTGCCAAGACACACATCCCACCCATGCAATGCAAGTAAACTAAAGTTTAGTGTGTTTACACATGTTTTGAAATTGACTTTTTCTTTTTGCGCTCATATTTCTTCTCCCGGGCCTAAAGTCTAAAAAATCCTCACTTGGATCCTATAAGTCGAACAAGGTTTCAAGCCCTAGGGATTGAACGATGATAAAACAAAGGTTTCTCCAACGTTCAAACCCATCTCGCTCCCCTTAAAACTAATTTGACATAAAACGTTCGAACTCCAAGGTTGGAACGCTTAAAAATCCAATTCGAATTCCAAGGTTTGAACTAATTTACACACAAGCCCCACCACATTCCCCATCATTCTTTCAATTTTGTAAAATTTTTTAAAAAAATTAGTGAAGGTAATAGTCACCAAAACCCTCATCAAACCATCATTCATCTTCAAATTTCTACTTGAAACCAACAATTTAGTGAAGGTAATAGTCACCAAACAAGATACTAGTGCACACTTTCTCAAATTTATAAACTTTTGCATGTTTTTTTCTTCTCGAATTATTTGTACTTGAACCCTATGGTTTAAACCATGTTCTTCTTGTGTTTGTGCCCTATAAATCAAACCTTGAATTTATGTCTTGTTGTTTATTGTGTTGCATATTTTCATCATTCGTTCGAGCCTTAGAATTCTTCCTGCCTCTTTTCATAAATGTTTATTGTACTAGTCGGAGTACCCGTGCAACGCACGGGGAACACCATCTTTTAATAATTTTATACACAATTTTAAATTTACAAAAGTTATATAAATTTGTGATAATATTGAATAAATAATTAAATATTATGAAAACAAATCATGTCAAAACTAAAAATATTATAGTAAAAAAATTATGTGCAACACTTTTCTTTAAGCCTCCCGTATTTTTGGAGACAAATTCAAAAGTTATCCTAATAAATATGTAAATAAAAATTTGTATGTAATTCTAGTAAGTCTTCATATTTTTTGGGTATAAATTTAAAAATTATCTAAATAAAAAGGTAAATACAAATATATATATATATATATATATATATATATATATATATATATATATATATATATATATATATATATATATATAAAATACTTTTCTGTAAACCCCCCGTGTTTTTGGAGTCGCATTAAAAAATTATCCTAATTGAATGAATATTGCATAAAAACAATACAAAAATTTGATTTCTATCAAAATCAATTAAAAATGGCTCAAATATTTGAATGGTGTGCGACGTGTAGATAGTTTTGAACTTTTTACATTGACCTTAACAATTAGATAATATAAAAAATTCAAATAAAACACATCATTAGTTGCTCAGTGTTCCCAAAACACATTTTTGCAGTCAAAGGAAGTAAGATAATGATAGCAGCTACAAAAAAGTGATAGCAATTGCAACTTTGTAAAGAATGCCTGCAAAACACAAATAGAGGTACATTAACCTCAGTTCAATAATAGAGATGGATCTGTCAAAAGAAAAAACATTTTTCAATACACCACTACTTGAGAACCCAAACTCTAAAAAGTTCTTGGATATAATATTCTTCCATTTGAAATGTAAAGTCAAATGTATCCAACTAGTATTCATACCCATGCATCGCACGGGGCACCACAAGAAGAACTGATTTAAATTCAATTATAAGATATATAGAGAAGTAATGTATATATTTTTAGTAACAAAAAATATTTCAAAATATATAAAAAATTAGATAAATTACAATTGCCTTTTGTCTCCGTCATATATTTATAGTAACAAAAAATATTCAAAATATATAAAAGCTTGGATAAATTACAATTGTTGTTTGTCTTCGTGAGCATAGCTCGGTTGGAAAGGAGACATTAAAAAAATGACCAAAATTCTTACTATCGCATAAATTATATTGATCCAAAAGCTATAAATGACTTAAAGAAATATTAACTTAAAAGTCTAACTCATATTTGAGATTGTTGCTTATTTACAAAACACAACTCTAAATAATATTAGAGAATCAAAATTTTATTACACAATAGAATCTCAAATAAAGTGTCCTCATAGTATTTAAGCTTTTACATTTGACAATAAAGATCATTGATATAAAAAAAATAAACTCAATCTCATGTCAACTATATGCAAGAGTTAATCTCATTCAAGTAACTCTCCCGCTAGTATACAATAGTTAATTTGATTCTTCTTTAACAATACTGATTCAAAAATAAATCTGCATTACAAAGAGGGAGTGTCAAACAATCTTAAAATAATTATCCATAACCACAATTAAAGAGGGATAATAATTCATTTTCATAACAATCCAAAAAAAATTAGAATATGAAATGAAATCATGAAATAACGAAGGGATTGAGAAGCAAATTAAAATCTCTACTTGACAAAGCTGAAGAAGCTAGCATATACCAAAAATTTAAAGATGTAATGTAATTATCATAAATAAATTTTAACTTTAAAAATTAGCTTAATTAAAAAAAAAAACTTTTAAGCCACAGGGCAGGAGTTCAAAGGAGCTGAATTTATAAAAAAGTAAATATATTCTAAACTTTAACTTTCAAAGATGAAAAATATTAGACTTCTTTGCAACTCGTTGCTTCATATCAACATGAATCTTAGTCAAATATCAATCCTTGCATAGACTACATAATTCACTTATCTCATATAGTTAAAAATTCATTTTGATCTTCTTTATCTTTTTTAATATCTTGTTCAAAACAAACTATACTTTATGAAGTCAGAATTGGTTAATTCCAATGATGGATCAACAATAAGCAAGTTACCTGAGTCAAAAACAAAAAGGAATCTTACTCAAAATATATGGCAGAAAAGTTTAAAATCAAATAGAACACAAACAAATTAAGAATCTTACTCAAACTAATAAATGGTTTAAAAAATAAAAACATTAAGACCTTGGCAAAACTATTCCAATGAACATCACACATTCAGAGAACAAAAAGAAATACATGAGTCACTATTTGTAGCTTGTAATTAAAGCAGAGCCCTGCAAAGAGTTACACATCACTGATCAATAAAAGAGTCACACATAAACTATTCAAGTAAGACATGAAAATGCCCTAAAATTGAGTTATGAAGCATGATATAATATATCTAATAGGAACACTGTCATATTAGTGTTTCTCTTTACATTGTGGTGAAATTATAAAAACCACTGCAATCTCAAAACTTGAGGTGCTCCTCTGAGTAAAGGGCAAACATAACTCAAAAAAAAAAATAAAAAAAAATGAACATATAACACTAACATAAGTAAAGGATTAATTAGTTCATTATGCAGTGGACACTTAGTTTCTAGTAAAAACTATGAAGACGCTCTAATGAGAGACAAATGTAGTTAAAGTCTAGAGAATGCTTGAACAAAAAATAATCAAAACATGTAGTTTGAACACTTGAGTCATTCCAATAAGATAAGAGACAAATCACAAAACATGCAGTTTGAGCACTTGAGTCAATTATATGACATTAACACTGTATTTTGAACACTTGAATCATTCTAATTAGATATGAGACTAATCAAAACATGTATTTTGAATGCTTATCCCAAAACATGTAGTTTGAAGTGAACACTTGAGTAAATTATATAAAAACTGTGAAAAACTATAATGAGACAAATCACTTGGGCAATATTTTTTGGTTAATGAGGAAGTGTGTTGTGGTGTAAGTTGTAACCACACTCGGGTATTGTGCTATCATAAGAGAGGGGCTTTTTTTTGTTTCAACTATGTCTTTGCACTAATAAGACATGTTTTGGGAGAAGTATAAAAAAGTAGTTTGGTTGAGTGATGCTTTGAGAAATGTCTTTGTAGACTTATCTTTGATGAGAGAAAAAGGAAATAAAAAATGTTATTTTGATGTTGGGTTGAGATAAGAGAGAAAAGGTAGGAGGGAAAGAGAATTGAAAATAATTTGAATTTTGAATTGAAGAGGGAACAACATGTATCCATAATATATAATCATAAACAAAAATAAAAAACAAAATAGAACAAAAAGCCAATAGGTGTGATTAATGCATTTAAGTAAAAAGCATATATTAAAAAGTGAGGTTATTTTGAAAAGTCATCAACTACACCAACAAAACCTTTCTTTTATAGATTATATAGACTAATCATTTGGTTCTAATGACACATAGAACTATAATAGCTATCACTTGAAAATAAAATGATTAGGTATGGGTTGAATAGGGACACTCACAGCTATGATGTGTTAATTAGATTGTCATGCTTTGTAAGAAGGGATTCTATTCCAATTCATCTCCAGATCTCCATCAAAAGCATGATAACTTATTGCGACAAAAATACATCTTTGTGAATTTTCCAAAGTAATCAGTATATTTCATAATCACATTAAATCATCAAATTGACACATTTCAATTTCTTTCATAAATTTATAAGCAATAAATCAAGTTCATCAGCCTATAATATGATGACCATGTTGGTCAATGCACATGAATGAGAAAGAGGAAGTGTAAAATCTAACTAAAACTATTGAAGCTTGTACCATTGGAATTTGAATCATCAAATTGACACACGTTCTCAAGTTATCAATCCTACCTTGAAGCATGTAGTACACTACAAATAACTATAACTATATTCAATCAAATGGATTTGAAATATAACAAAGAATGAGAGAGAACATCTCCCTCCAAATCCATTGAAAAAGTTTATAGATTGAATATGAAATTAAAATTTTGAAAAAAAAT
Organism: Trifolium fragiferum; assembly: GCA_954870985.1. NCBI lineage: Eukaryota > Viridiplantae > Streptophyta > Magnoliopsida > Fabales > Fabaceae > Trifolium > Trifolium fragiferum. Next base: position 13,796,340 of record OX940792.1, read on the forward strand.
CTTATTAACACTAATGGTATATCAGTTTGATTTTCTCCTCAATTAAAGTTGACAAATAAAAATAAAACAAATTAAAATTGATACAAATCTAAAAACAAAAAAAAAATCTGAAATTTAACAAAAACAAATCAATCATATTGCAATGGAGAAAATCATCTAAATCCCACTAACAACTCCTAAAAAGTAGGGATTTTTAACTAAAAGCAACAATATTTTCAAAAAATAAAAAAACATAAAGAGGATTATTTTATCAGCGGATATAAGAAACACAATTGAAGAAAATTATGGATTTCAAAGAAGAAATACATACCTTATTCCTCAAATTCATGAACAACAAAGTCTGATCATTGAATTCTAATAATCAAAACAAACCCTAATTTTCTGATAAAATTGAATTCTGAAATGAAAATCAAAACGAAAACAAAACTACTCAAATACCAAACATCAGCTAAATACAAAATAAATTAAAGTTCAGAAAACTTACCCAAACCTTTGGTGTTTGTGGCTTGTGCCATCCAAGATGGTTGATTCATGTCAATCTGTTTCAAGAGATGGTGAACAATAAATTAGGAGAGAAAAAACCAAAAATTATGAGAACGAAACTGAATCAATTAGGGATTTGGAAAAAAAAATGAAACTGAAATTACCTGCATTGGAGGATTCGATTGAGATGGAAACCTAATTTTCAAACATAGACAAAAAAATTAAACATGTCACATAAAAACCAGATGATGAAATCAAATCATAAAATAACAGATGGGGAAACAATTTGAAACCTTTGAAGATTGTGGCTTGTGCCATCCAAGATGATTGACTCATGGAGTGAGAAGAAGTTCGACGGAATGAACGAAAAATGGAGAGATGAGTAAGAAAGTAAGTTTAGATATTGAAAAAGAGAGGGGGAGATTGAATTTTGAATATTGAAATTGATTCTACAAAAGAAGAAAACAACAGTAGTGGCAGGTATGAAGCTCTGCAATATTTGGCTTTTGAGAGAGAAGAGAGACAGATGAAAGGGACGTGAAATTGCTTTTGTCTCTCCTTTGTTTTTTTTGTTTGGCATCAAGCTTTGCTGGACCGGTTTCACATGGATACATTGTTTGGCCCATTAAAACTGTTTTCCTATATAATGCAGATTAAAGTAGTAAAGTTTTTGACAACTTTCAAATTTTTTTTTGCTCTAACTGGCTGTAGTGAGGACACGTGTCCAAACTTACCTTCAAGCTGTTTAGGATTTGTGTAGTTTAAGGATTGCTGCATCAGAAATAAATAGAATGTTGAACCGCATTAGAGGCTAGATGGGTGAATTATCCACCGCCGCCTCTACTAGATGAGAGTGCATGGAACTATGTTGAGTTCTCCCAGCAAGCTGAACCCTCGGAGGTAGGGATGTCAACGGGGCGGGGAATGTGCGGAGGAAGCTTTTCCGTTCCCCGCCCCCCAAATCATTCCCCGTCCCCGTCCCCAATCCCCGCCACGGGGGAATATTTGTCCCCATCCCCACGGATCCCCACAGTGTCTGCGGAGATCCACGGATATTGTATATTAGCCAAATTTCTATACTTTTCGCTTAAAATTACGACAACAATATGACTTTATTTTTTCCTTTTTTATTAAAAAAACAAAAAATTTGCACCTTTCTTTTTCAAAAATAAAAAAGAAACAACACATAATGCATTCATAAGCAAAAGCATTTGTCTACTAATAATTATACAAAAACTCATAGCCTGAATCTTCCATAATGTATAGCAAAATCTAAATAACCATACAGAAAATCATCACCAAAACATCTCATAATGCATAGCAATACTTAGAATTGTCAAAACAAACAAACAAAAAAAAAACAATTGGTTAATATCCAACCAAAATAGACAATTAAAGTCACTTTTGACAAAAATATTAAGTAATTATCCAGAAAAATCATGTCCATCTTTCTGAGTTTCCTTGCAAGGTCTTCATCACCATTCCACAATTATGCTTCACTTTCTTTTCCCTACAAAAATTAAACAAGATGAAAAACGTGGTAATCTTGATCACAATTGCATATGGCCTTCCATACACCGTTTATAATTTCCCTTCTGAAATGTGGCCAAACATCTGATTTTAGTCCTTTTTTATTAGGACTTACACTCGGCTCAGCGACAGCTTCCGCATCTTGATTTTCCAAAGGTGTCTCATTCGGATTAGCTTGAGCTTCTTGTGTTGGTGCCGGTGGAACCTCATTGCGATCAATCTCTGCTTGGGCTTTACGTTTACGAACCATTTTTCAACAAAAACCTGTTACAAAAAGAAAGAAACCTACACTTAAAAGACATAAAGAAGTACAATTTATTTAAGTAAAACACAAAGCATTGCATGTATACGACCAACAAAAGAAACAAACTTATTTTAACAGGGGCTAAAATATGTTAACAATAAGAGCAATTACAACCCTAACAAAAATACAGAATCAGTTAATAACAGGAAAAAAATAAGTCCAAAAGCTAATAAAACTACTCAATGAAGTCCTAACAACTAGAAAAACCAAAAACTAAAAATTGATCAATGTGATGTTTATAGAATGGGGAGGTTTGTTAGGATTAGGGTTTTGTTGGATTTGAAAATGCCTTTGGTTAGAGGGACTTTGGTTTGTTATCAAGGGAGGAATATTCGAGTTTTCTTTAGATATGAGAGACTTCAGACATTTTGCTTCGTTTGTGGAAGGATAGGTCACCGAATGAATGCGTGCGATGAAAATGTAGATCGAGAAAATGAGGGTTTTGATGAAGTTGAGGAAAATGAATACTCGTTTGGGCAATGGTTGCGTGCATCTCCACCATCGAAGATTAATTACGAGGAGAACAAGGATAGAAGTTCTAGTAGTTGTAGAAAATCCCTCTGTTCAAAACGTAGTAGTGAATTTGAAGACTTTGAAGACTTGGAAACGAGAGAAGGCGAAGGAGTGGTTATGAAGACTTTGAAGACAGTTGGTAACAGGTTGCATTTTATAGTTGGTTTGGAGTGCTTGTTCAGGGGCTAGATTGATCAATATGCCTTGCGAATATACTCCCTCCGGACTCTTTTATAAGCAAAAATGCCTATTTGCACATTTATTAAGAAAGTTTTTATTTTTACTAAATTACCCCTTATAATATATTAAATTTGCATTGAAACTATGCAATCATGTCAAAAAGTAGAATAATTAGTAGGGGTACTTTTGTAAGAGTAACAATAAATAAAGTTGTTTTTAGTAACTTTTGCTTATATTTGAGGCCATCTTTTTTTGTTGATTTTTGCTTATAAATAAGGCCGGAGGGAGTATTACTTTGCATCCGATCATTAGTGGTAGTTGCAACATGAATAGCTGGGAGCATATAATTGGATTTGGGTGTGATAGATTGTAGAGGCAGTAACCATCATTTGTGTGGCTATGTAGTCACATGTGTACCTTGACTTGTTCTTATGGCATAACTTATGCCTTTTTTTAATAAATTAACTTTCTTGGCCTTTCCAAAAAAAAAAAGAGAATTTTGTTGGTTTAAATTTTGTTGGAACTATACTGTTTTTGTTGCAATGCAGGTTTGTTTCCAAGGGAACTGTTATGATGCTTGTGTCCCTATTCCTAATTGGTGTAAATGTGCGTATAAAATTCCTTTATGTATGCGAACGAAGAGTTTGAAACATGAATACATACGAATAATTTGAAACATTTCATAAAACATAAATGATGATGAACATTTATCTTGTTCATTCTCTTCTTCGTAACTTTCAATTTCATCATCTTCTTCACTTGTAATTTATAATAAAAGTACACTTAAAATTATATGTATCATGTGTTTTGTTTGCTTTTGAGTGTATTAAATTAATGAATAATATATTAATTTCTGTTTATAAAATAAACTACAAAATAGCAGTCAATAATAAACCTTTATTATTTTAACAAACAAATGAGTAGTTAGTAAAAGAAAATGCAATAAATATATTTAATATATATATCAGTAAGATAATTACACTTGGATGAAAGGCAAACAGACAACAAGCTGCGCCACTAATATTTAATAAATATTAAGTTAACATTAGCACGCCACTTATAATTGCATTCATGATTGTCACGTACACTAGGCTAATTATATCATCCATAAGGGAATCATGCACGTCTTCACCGTCGTCATCATCTTCGTACTCATCATCACCATCATCGTCATCAGCATCTTCGTACTCATCATCACCATTATAATTGTCATCATCGTCGTTGTCATCATTCATAATTAAGCTATTTTCCTCAGGCAAATTTAGATCAGAAATAAAAGTTGAATCGTCTTTTAAGCCGGTATTGAAAGATTTAAATTTCAATAACTTATGTTGAATTTGGACAATGCTAGGGAAGAATGTGATTTCCTCTTCATCATAAGGTGATGGTAGGAGTTCAATTGAGTTCGAATTTAGACCATAGATAAATGTTGAATAGTCTTCTAAGCCAGTATTAAAAGATTCTATTTTTAACATTGTAAGCTGAATTTCTCTCTTGACAATTTGATTGTTTTGGATATGAGCACCACCAACTTTGGCTAATTTTACTTGTATCACTCTTCTAGTAAAAAAAAAGTTGAACCAAGTTATTATGATTTTCATTTAATAAAATTAGGCGGAAAAAAACAAGAAGTTAAACGGTTGATATTTTATGACTTTGATAGCATAGTTTCTTAGCTAAAAAAAAGTAATTAATTAATTAATAGTTAATAGAAATAATAACAAACTCTAGCAAAATAACAAACTAAAAATAAAACACCTTAAATCATGGTGTATATAAATTTTTTTCATATGCTAATATTTACATGCACACATTAGTAGAAAAATAAGTTCAAAACAGATCATATGAATAGTATATAAAATCAAAATTAAATATTTTATTTTAAAACGAAGGGGGTATATTAATGTATGTTATCAAATAAAATAAACGTATGGTGTAATTTTTCAGAGAAAAGAAGAAAATAATCATGGTCAAATACATAAAAATTATAAAAAGTAATCATGAGTTAAAAAGCTTACCAATTTTTCTTCCAAATGTAAAGTAAGTACAACACTCTTAGAATTCTTATGTGCTTCTTGAACTGACCATGAACTCATATTTATAGGTTATTTTTTTATCTTATCCATTTGTAACAACTTTTGAGATAATTAACGTAACTACAGTATCTTATTTCGTTTTTATAGACTATAGTTAAGATTAAAAGATAAACTATAATCTAGACAAAAAATAAAAAGATATGCTATGATCCATTAGTCTTTTTTTTTTTTTTTTTTTTTTATTTTTTTTTTATATAAAACAAAATCTGTTAAATTTTTTATGGGGTTCGTTTTAAATGATTTTTTTGGTTGAAAGTGTTTTAAATGAATTTCATTTTATTAAAAGTGTTTCAACCAGTAGATCAAATATAAAATAAATGAATAAAATTTGGTGTCAAATTAAATTTTTTGACACTTGATATCATATCAATGATCTTGATTAATCATTTATTTTATTTAATCTAATGGCTAATATTTATTCATTTAATATTTAATTATTCATAAGGCAAATCTTTTTTTTTTGTTACAAAAATAAATCTTCTAATATCTAAGAAATCACCTCATTTCTTAAAAAACATCTCTTTCTCCGCTCCAAGTTTAATCATTATCTAATATCCAAGTTTCATAAACGATTATACATCATCCCCACATGTTTATCTAGCTACCATTTCACGTACAAAAAATCACAATCAACCAAAAACATAATTAATTTATATGAAATGTCATTTCACTTAAGATCCATATTTTTTCTCTATAGTTTATTCACAGGTTTCTTGCTTTCTTCAATATTTGATAGATAATTTTTTCAATTTATAGAACTTTAACAATGACAATAAAAAGCTTTTCATTTTAATATGAGAAATGAGAAACAAACTCTTTTATAAAAACTTCAACAAAAATAAAGCTTTAAAAGATTTTTTTAAAACGAAAAAGCTCTAAAAATTGAAATAAACACTATAATTATGATTTTTTCCTTTTTTTTTTTATATTTTTTTTTATATATTTATTTTAAGAAATGAGATGATTTTTAGCTATTAAAAGAACAAAGAAAACAATAAAAAATTATAATGTACTATAGTATTTTTGTTCCATTACAGGAGTTTTCGAATTGGACTCGTTCGAAATCTTTTTGTTGTTGATGTTCGAAAACTCCATTATCTCTTTCTTTTTGTTGTTGATGTTCGAAAACTCCATTATTTGTTCCATTATCACTTTCGAATTGGACTCGTTCGAAATCTCTCTATTTGGCTTCATTCACGACTTGTAATAATGCCCATGCTTCTCCCTCCTCTCTGTTGACAAAGGCAATTGTTGCCATTGTGTGAGTCCGGCAGTAAACTCACCAGGACTACTACGAAAACATGGACCCATAGTTGTCCTTCCCAATCCGACAAAAAACACTGCATCTACATTGCATTTTAACCATTCTATACGGAACTTTTCCCACCGATTTGTGCTTAAAATTGGGACATCATGATCATCATGACTTCACGACTTATGAACAATAAACCACTCGCTCCGATGGTCAAAAGCAACTCGACCAACTTTGCTTGGCCTTCTAATATTATCATTCCATATTTTGTCATTATGGTTATGCCATATGCTCCAAAACAACGTAGCCACTCCACCTATAGTAGTATAATTCTCATTCCGACACAAGGCAAACACCCTCTCGGCCGCACTACCTTGCTGACACGCTATAAAAACCATGACATATGATAGTTCAGCTGCTTGCCAGCTAGACTGGGAAGAAGCACATGTGAAGAATGTGTGTACATCGTCTTCTACATCCTCTTGACACAGCGGACAATATCACAATCTACATTACGTTCTAATAACCAACGCCTCATTGGAAGGCAACCCCTACATAAGCGCCAAAGAAGATGACACACTTTATGTGGAGCATGCACTTTCCATATTGCTTGGCAATTACCCTCCACGTGGTATTTATCACTACGATTCTACGAATAATACACTGCATAACAACCTTGTAACCTGTTTTGACAGAGTAACAACTATTTCTATCCCCCTCCTAAACCATTTTGTCCTCATAAACCGAACCAATGAGAGGTGTCGCAATAATCCTCTTTGCCACATGGTTTGGAAATGACATACAAATTTTAGCAATATTCGAAGCTTTATAATTTTCTACCATCAAGTCTCTAACAAGTAAGTCATACACACCTTCAGGTTGAGGCGAGAGAATCCAACGTTCTCCATTCCCACGTAGCCAAGGATCAGATAAAACACGTATCTTCATCTTGCTTTATTAAGTTTAGCCACCAACATCTCCGAATTTTGTACGATGTACATGTGCCACATTTATTTGGCTATCATAGCCATATTAAATGTTTCAAAGTTACGGAAACCCAAGCCACCTTTATCTTTAGAAAAAGCAAGTCTCTCCCATGTTATAACATATGATGGGATGTTCTTATATATATGAATTGGGTTTGAATCTCTTGTTATCCACTTTAAAATAATTTTTTTTGCCATTAAACTATTTAAAAATAAATTCATATGCAAATTATACGTCACTGTATTCACAAATATTATGAACCATATAAATTGCATGGAGTTGAGACCGTGTAATTTACTACTCCCTCAGTTTATTTATCTGTCATTTGAGAAAAAAATGTTAAATTAAAAAAATGTATTTTTGTATTTTATATTTTTATTATAATTTTTTTTTTGGAATATATTATATTCTAATTTTAATACACTAAAAAATATTTGTATTTTCTTACACATATTTTTTCTTTTCAAAAAATTTAAACCATAAAATTGTGGTTTGTCACCAAGGTAGGAGTCTTCGGGTTTTCTTTAAGTATGAGAGACTTCCCACATTTTGCTTTAATTGTGGAAGGATAGGACACCAAAAGAAGACGTGTGAATATAATGAGGAGAAGGAAAGGCAGATAATTATTTGTAACTTTCATATATCTTGTTCATTCTCTTCTTCGTAACTTTCATTATCTTATTCACTTGTAATTTATAGCAAGGTACACTTAAAATTATATGTATCATGTGTTTTGTTTGCTTTTTAGTGTATTAAATTAATAAATAGTATATTAATTTTTGTTTATAAAATAAACTACAAAATAACAGTCAATAATAAACCTTTATTATTTGAACAAACAAAAGAGTAGTTAGTACAAGAAAATGCAATAAATATTAAAATAACAATAGCATTTCACTTATAATTGTATCCACGATTGTCGCATACTCTATGCTAATATCGTCCATAAGGAAATCATGCACATCTTCGTCGTCATCGTCGTCATCATCATCATCATCATCTTCATACTCATCATCACCGTTATAATTTTCATCATTGTCGTTGTCATACGTAATTAAGCTATTCTCGTCGGATAAATTTAAACCAGGGATAAAAGTTGAATCGTCTTTTAAGTTGGTATTGAAAGATTTAAATTTCAATGACTTGTGTCGAATTTGGACAACGCCAGGGAAGAATGTGATTTCTTCCTCTTCATAAGGTGATGGTAGGACTTCAATTGAGTTTGAATTTAGACCATAGATAAATGTTGAATACTCTTCTAAGCCAGTATTAAAACATTCTATCTTCAACATTGTAAGCTGAGTTTCTTCCTTGACAATTTGATTGTTCTGGATATGAGCACCACAAACTTTGGCTAATTTTAGTTGTATCACTCTTCTGGTAGCAAAGATAACATTAGGCGGAAAAAAAAAAAAAAGTTACACAGTTTATATTTTATGATCATAGCATAGTTTCTTAGCTAAAAAAAAATAATTAATAGAAGTAATAACAAAACAAACTCTAGCAAAACAAGGATAACAAACTAAAAATAAAACACCTTAAATCATGGTGTATATAATTTTTTATTTTTACTGATCAAGAAGATAACACATAATAATATTAATATTATTTTATAATCAAATTATACAGTATATAAAAACAAACCAAAAACTTGGTCAAAAAACTAAACATTACAAGCTTAAAACATACTATAAATTAAAACTGTTAATTTCTATACGAATTAAAATTTTATTCATGATAATTATTAATGATCATTGATATTGTGTATAACATAGTTGTTTACTACTTTTGTTACTGAAAATCCTTCACTTGAGATTTTCTTGAGCTATTACTGAAATCGGTATGTTAAACTAGTTAGGGTATTGACAAATTCATTAAACACTCCAAATATATATAAATATACATACACATTCAGAATCTACTTAGTCTTCATAGGATAACAAATAAAGTATACTTGTAATATATAAATGCATGTTATCAAATAAAAGAAACATATGGTGAAATTTTTCAGAGAAAAGAAGAAAATAATAATGGTCAAATACATAAAAATTATAAAAATCATGAGTTAAAAAGCTTACCAATTGTTCTTCCAAATTATACTCTTAGAATTCTCATGAATTCATATTTATAGGTTATTTTTCATCTTATCTATTTGTAACAACTTTTGAGATATTAAGGTAACTATCTTATTTCGTTTTAATAGATTATAGTTAAGATTAAAAGATAAACTATAATCTAGACAAAAAAAAAATAATATATGCTATGATCCATTAGTCTTTTTGTTATAAAACAAAATCTGCTAAATTTTTTATGGGGTTCGTTTTAAATGATTTTTTTTTTTTTGGTTGAAAGTGTTTTAAATGAATTTCATTTTATTAAAAGTGTTTCAAACATTAGATATATAAAATGGATGGATAGGATGTAAACTTTGACATCTGGTGTTAATGGATCCCGAATCATGTCAAAATTTAATTTAACACCAAATTTTATCCATTTTTTTTAATCTAATGGTTAATATTTATTCATAAAATAAATCTTTTGTTTTTTGGTTACAAAAACAAATCTTCCAATCACCTCTTTCCTTAAAAAAATATAGTGTTTGTTTCAATTCTTAGAGCTTTTTCATTCTAAAAATTCTTTTAAAACCTTTATTTTTATTGGATTTTTTTTTATAAAAGAGTCGTTGTTTCTTATATTAAAACGAAGAGCTTTTTATTGTCATGTTAAAGTTCTATATATTGAAAAAAAAAAAATCAAATATTTGAAGAAATCAAGAAACTTGTGAGTAGACTATAGAGAAAAAAATATGGATCTTAAGTAAAATGGTATTTCATATAAACTAATTATGTTATTGGTTGTTTGTGGTTTTTTGTACGTGAAATGATAGCTATATAAACTTGTGGTGATGATGCATAATCATTGATGAGACTTGAATTATTAGATAGTGAATAAGAAGATTTATTTTTTAAATATTAGAAGATTTATTTTTGTAACAAAAAAAATTTGTTTTATGAATAATTAAATAAATAAATATTAGCCATTAAATAAAATAAAGGGATAAAATTTAACGTCAAATTAAACTTTGATATCTAATGTAAATGAATCCTAACTATATATATATATATATAGTGGCGGATGGGCGCTATAGTTATAAATCAAATGTCAAAAAAATACTTAAAAAAAATCATATTAAGAGTGTGTTTAATTTGGATTTTATTTGAATCTCTCAAACAAAAATTAAAATTTTTTAACAAATAATTGATCAAACATGAATTTTTATACACTAAAACTCTATTTCAAATAAATATTTGAGTATTTTTTTCTCAAAAAAATATATTTGAATACTTTGACAAAATAAATTATACATTTTAAAATAGATATAAATTATTAACAATAAAATATTAGAAGAAATGCTTCAAAAAGTAAACTAGAAATGATATTTGAATGAATAATAATAAAGAATGTTTTTTAGAACAAATTTAAAGGAGGTTTATAACTCTATAAGTTAGAAATGTGTACTTCCAAATAGAGGGGGTTTGAAACCCCAACAAAAAACTGAAAAGCATTAAAAAACTGGAAAGTATAAAAGTAATCTGGGTCCAAATAGAGGGGGTTTAAATCAATAATTTCGGATCCGTCACAATTTTTTTTTTATTCTTTTAGAGTTTTATACATGATTTTAAAAAAATAAATATTAAGAAGTTAAGTTTCTTTTACATTAAAAAAGAAAAAAATTCATTCAATAAACACTTTAATTTTTATAAAAATTGAATGACGAAACTTTATTGATTGTACTTTATTTTTTTTAAAAATTAAAGTTTTAAGACAAAAATAAAAAAACTAAAAAAATAAAGGACTAGGGATGCAAATAATATGTTATTTCAATAATAACCACCAAAGAAACTTCCCAATCGAGAGTATATATAATAGGAAAATGCTAAATAGTGTCTCCGGGGCACTAGTTAAGTATATAAATATGAAAATTTTGTCTTGGAACTTGTGCATTCAATGCATCGAGAATATAAAAAGTTATTTTTTTCGGTTTTCACCACCAATTGAATCTGGTTCGAGGGTCAGTTCAGGTATCAAGTGGTTCCAGTCCTCTCCCGATCGCAGTTGCGGGGGATCAAACTGTGGTCCTCCCTACCAAGTTCAGCGCCAATCACCACTGAACCAACTAACGATTGGTTATAAAAAGTTATTTTATCAATATCAATTTTGTCTTTTAGTTCTAATTTTGGTATGCTTAACAAGTGCCCTGAGGGTACTGTTTATCATGACCCTATATAATAAGTTATTGTTGGGAGGGATATATATTTTTTTCAATTAAACAAACATCATGTACTTAATTAAGGTTTAATAGATTTTTAGGTTCTTGTAAGTTCGTGAATTTTTTATTTTAGTCTTTGTATATTATTTTGTTGCAAATAAGTTCTTGAATGTATAATTTTTGTTTTTGTTTTAGTCCATAAATTCAAAATCCGCAGGAAAATCTGCAGTTTTCGTGGAGATTTTCCTTCAGATTTTCTTGCGGATTTTGACTTTAGGACTAAAACAGAAAAAAAAAGTATATTCAGGGACTTATTTGCAACAAAACAAGATACATGGACTAAAACCAAAAATTCGCGAACATACCGGGATCCAAAAGATCTATTAAGCCTTTAATTAATTATCAAAGATTCTACGTGAAAGAATAATCTCAAATCTATGAAAATTAGACCAAGAATTGACCGCCCTAGCTAACATATGAGCAATCAAATTCACTTGTCTTCTAACAAACTTAACTTCAAAGTTTGCACATGATAACATACTAAGAATAATATCATTAACGATCGAGAGAAACTCTGAATTGCCTTGGCGCTCTGTGCGAATAGCTTCAACCAACACTTGATAATCACTTTCGTATTGGACTCGTTCGAAATCTCTCTGTTTGGCTTCATTCACGGCTTGTAATAATGCCCATGCTTCTCTCTCCTCTCTGTTGACAAAGGCAATTGTTGCCACTGTGTGAGTCCGGCAGTAAACTCACCAGGACTACTACGGAAACATGCACCCATCGTTGTCCTTCCCAATCCGACAAAAAACGCTGCATCTACATTGCATTTTAACCATTCTATACGGGACTTTTCCCACCGATTTGTGCTTAAAATTGGGACATCATGACTTCACAGTTTATGAACAGTAAGCCACTCACTCCAATGGTCAAATGCAACTCGACCAACTTTACTTGGCCTTCTAACATTATCATTCCATATTTATCATTCCGGTTATGCCATATGCTCCAAAACAACGTAGCCACTCCACCTATAGTAATATAATCCTCATATCGACACAAGGCAAACACTCTCTATACCGCACTACGTTATAGAAACCATGACATATTATAGTCCACCTGCTTGCCAGCTAGACTGGGCATAAGCACAGGTGAAGAATGTGCGTACATCGTCTTCTACATCCTCTTGACACAACGGACAATGAAAATCACAATCCACATTACGTTCTAATAACCGACGCCTCGTTGGAAGGCAACCCCTATATAAGCGCCAAAGAAGATGACACACTTTATGTGGAGCATGCGCTTTCCATATTGCTTACCAATTACCCTCCACATGGTATTTATCACTACGAATAATACAATGCATAACAAGCTTGTAACCTGTTTTGACAGAGTAACAACCATTTCTCTCCCCCTACCAAACCATTTTGTCCTCATAAACCGAACCAATGAGAGGTGTCACAATAATCCTCTTTGCCACATGGTCTGGAAATAACATACGAATTTTAGCAATATTCGAAGCTTTATAATTTTCTACCATCAAGTCTCTAACAAGTAAGTAATACACACCTTCAAGTTGAGGCGAGAGAATCCAACGTTCTCCATTCCCACGTAGCCAAGAATCAGATATGACACGTATCTTATCACCACCACCAATTCTTCATCTTGCTTTAATAAGTTTAGCCACCAACGTCTCCAAATTTTGTACGATGTGCCATATTTATTTGACTATCATAGCCATATTAAATGCTTCAAAGTTACGGAAACCCAAGCCACCTTTATTTTTAGAACAAGCAAGCACTACAACAAGAAAGGCAAGCGGCGGCGGTTTGAGGGGTCAATTAGCGGCGGTTCCGCCGCTAATTGATGTGTGCGGCGATTTTGAAGCGTCGTAGCATCCGGCGTCGCAAAGCTATTAGCGGCGGTTTTGAGTAACTGCTGGTATAACCGCCGCAAACATATTAGCGGCAGTTTATGTAATTTTGTGGCGGTTCGTAACCGCCGCTATTTGTCATTATTTTTAATGTTTTTCTGAGCTTTTAGCGTCGGTTGGAACCGCCACTAATGGCCTTTTTTTTTAAAAAAAAATTTACCACAATTTGTTTTTTTTGGTTTCCCATAATTTTTTTAAACGCTTTTTTTTTTCCTGCAATTTTTTTTTAAACGTTTTTTTTTTGTTTCCCGCAATATTTAAAATTCATGCCAAAATTAAAATCAAGAATGTAACAACATACTACCAAATCCACAACATTCAACATTCAAAATTAAAATCAAAATAAAAAGTTAAAACAAATATTAATTCAACTTGGTCATAACTCACAAATCTAGCATATATATATATATATATATATATATATATATATATATATATATATATATATATATATATATAGTTATCAAGAACAAACATTAATCATGCAACTTCTATAACAAATCAAAAGAAATGAATCCAACTTTTCAAGATAAAAGCAAGTTATCCCAAATGTATCTATAATTAACCTATGATTACAAACCAGATAAACAACTTAAGTACAAATGAAATTTAAATTTCTATTTTGAATCGAAAAAGGATGGAATTTGTGTCACTTGGAGAAATAGACTCTCTTAGCTTGAGTCACTTGAAATAAAAAATTTCTTATACATCTGACTACGAGCCATCTCCTTGAAGGTGGGAGAGAATGCCAATTCCTGCCAGCTGTGCCAATTCTTCCCGCAGCCTCCAAAAGCAAATTTTCCAAATCGGCCATAGTGATAAAAAAATACTCCTCAAATCTATCCAGCAAACACTAAATATCAGTAACCAAACTAAGTATTATTATTATTATTTTAATCCACATGACAACAATATTTAGGGAATCAAGGAGTAATTACCATACATGAGAAGATTGGTGAACAAGTTATAGCAATCTAAATAATCCGCGTCATCCCTCATTAGTTTCCCATAAAACTAATTCGAATAGTATAATATTTCCCAAAAAATAATAAATAAAATAAAGTTTTTAACATGCATCAAACCATAGCCACACAAGTAACAATTATGATCCAAGGTTAACAATCATATACTCCCTCTGTCCTACAACAACAACAACAATCAAGATTGATCACTTCATACAGATTAAGAAAAGACGACAAATGAAAAAAAGATAACTGTGATTTTATTAACTTAAATTATCCTCATAAACCATTGATGTATTCCCATTTTCGTAAATACAAAGTGAAAAATAAAAACTTCAGATAGATGCACATAATATTAAGGGTTAATAAGGTCTTTAGCCCCTGCTAAGTGGACGTGTTTTGCGTTTTCCCCCCGCTAAATTTTTTTTGAAGAATGCCCCCTTGCAAAGTTTTTTTTTTTTGGTTTCCAAAACACGCAAAACACGCCCACTTAGCAGGGGGTAAAGACCTATTAACCCTTTATTAGATGATACAAATTATTTTACTACTGAGGGAGCAAGTATACAATAATTTTCAGCTCAATCAACCACATATGTATACTATATATGATTCATAATTTGGACAAGGGATGAATTGAAAATTTGATTTGATTTGCACAAAAATATCTCCTATATTGCAAATATCATAACTAATCAATAAACAAAAGCAAGAGTGAATAACAAGATCTATGGTTGGATGCATGTATTATAAAAAAGCTAGAATGAATAATTGAATGAAAGAAAAGATAGATCTAGAAGCTTACTGGTGTAGTGGGAGAGAAGTTCCAGTGGGAGAGAAGTTCCAATGAGTTTGACTTCATAATTGAAATTGCTTAGAATAAAGAGATTGAGGGTTTTGTTTTGATTGTAGAAAGTTGAACTTCTGAGATGAATGTTACAATATCACAGGAACAAAAGCACTTCAGTATCAACCTTTAAAGAGCCATCTCTACTCACCATAAACTCCAAAGGTTTCAGACACCTATTTAATCTATGTGATCTCTAAAAGCAAACCTCCAAAGAACATACACCCTGCACATAATTGATAGCCCCTAAACATAACAATATTTCTTGTTCTACTAATTTGAACGCCATGCCTACTGACTTTTTTCTTCGATGATAAACATACTCGAAGAAAGATTTGTAATAAGCTCAAAGATAACAAACTAAAATAACATGGTGACATACCTATTTGGCTGATGAATGTGGTGTCAACCAGTGAAGCAATATGATCAGCTGTCAAAGTCATTGCAACAGGCAATGCAATTGACAATATTTCGCGTCCAAGACTATATAATTTAAATACTAATCTGCAGTACGAAGAAAATCAAGGCACATATATAAAAACATTCATAAACAACTTATGGGAAAAAAAAATGAACTAAAAAAGTGAGGTAAATTTCATCACTTTGCTCTGCACCACCTAATATGATGCTCTAATTAGGGGAATTATAACCGAAATTTCTAAACCATTAAAAGTCAAAATAAATGAAATTTTGTTGAGGTAAAAAATTCTTCAAAGATGCCAAAAAAATGGTATACCTAGCATTCTTGAAGAAAGTGCAAATTGGTATTCTCAACCAATCATCTGCTGAAAACAAATTGTCTTTCTCAGCCATCTTTTGAGAGCCAAATTCACTGTTTTGGTGAAAAATAGAACTAGAGTTAGAACTAGAAGTTGTTGAGGATTTATAAGTCTAGTGATATAAAATGAGTTCAATATATATTAGAATATGTTTATATTAAGTATAATCATTATATTTTCATTATACTTAACATAAACATTATGATAAAGATCGAAGTTTTTAATATGCAGAAGTCAAGCGCAAGGTTCACTGAAACCATACAAAAAGAATAGCTTTTAGAGCATCATGTGTCTTCTCCTTTCTCATCATCGTTTTGCCAGTTAAGGAACTCATATCACCTGACTCTTGATGGCCACTAGAGCTTATGGATCCTAAATGATTATTATTAATAGTATTCTTTTTTATCGTCATCATCAACAATGCAAGATTTACCATTTACCAATGCTCGATTACATAAAAAAATTACTATAGTAGCTCAACCGTGAGGTATAGTCTACAAAGATCAAGAACACTACCTACAATGTAGATGTTCAAAGCTAATTGGAAGTAGCATAGGGCCAGAGCTAAGCCAACACTTAAAGTAGCTAGATATGTGTGCGAAAACCAGCTAGTAGTAAACTCTACTCTAGATCGAGACTTTTCTTCATGCTTTCATAGACCATATAAGTAATGCTCGCAGCTGGTACAACTTTGAGTAGATTTGGAAGGAGTCCCTTGTAGAAACCTATAAAACCTTCACGCTGAAAAGTTCTCAAAAATGCATCACACATCCCCTTGTAAGCATCGAAACTGTTTGAAGGTTGTGCCTGCAACCTGAAAAAGGATTAAAGTGTAATGTGACCAAAGAACATTCCTAAAAATAACAATTAGTATACCAGCTCCGAAAAACACAAATGATAAGGAGAGTAGAGAAACAACGCTATACCTAGTACGAATAACCTGCAGCGGATAGACACAAGTAGCTCTAAGGGTTCCAGAAATTGTCCCACATCCTAGTTGCACCAGAGGACCAGGGTCTATAAAGGATGACAAAAACAATAATAAGAAATGGTTTCACTTTTCAAAGGCGAAAAACTTAATAGTATTGTTAATTTATTATTAAACAAAATCAGTATGTTTAGCGGTTGCAGTATACCATACCATTATCATGAATAATGTATTTCTTGGACATATCTTTCAAGGTATCATAAAGAGCGAGATCAATGCCAGCATAAAGAATCATGCCAATCACAGATAGAAGAAGCCCTCGGTAGAAAGCTCGAGGTCCCCTGAGTGTCCCAAGTTTAGGAGCCCTTCCACCTTCAGAGGCACAAGTCTGCAACCTAGTTTTGATACGATCCAACGGATAGATTGCGGTCTGCGCAATTCCACCAGCCACGCCACCTGCTACAAGCCTTCCAGCAGCACCGATATCGGACTTGTTGCCTTGAGCATCTCCAATTACATTTTTTAGCATTTCAAAAGCATAGAATTTGATGGCACTTTCAGGTGCTACCTTCACAACATTCAATCCATTACCACGGAAAAACCCCCTTAAACTGTCCTGCTTCCATATCGTTGTAACTGCCGACATAATAGAAGAGCGTGTAGTCTGAATTGCAAGACCACCTTCAGACGGTCAAGAGGAGCAGTAAATGTACGTGAAGTAGCACCTGCTATTCCTCCAGCGATAAACTATTTGCTGCGGTGAGTGTGCTTGCTAATGTCTTCAGGAATGACAGCTTGCTCTCCAATGTCTACATGGTACACTCTCTCCCAGTGGTGATATATATTTTCGATAGTTGCTTCGTGGGGGTAAAGTAGAAGAAAATCTCTCCATTCTTCAAATGTGATAGTTCCATTATTGTCCTTGTCAACATGCTCCACAAAGCGAGCAAGCTCCTCTTCGTCCATTTCAATTCCTGCAGCATTGAAACTGCACAGGCTTATGATAAATTCAATCAGGTAAAAAACAAAAAGAAACAAAGGAAAAATTTAAACATTTAAGCTGTGTACTTTGTATAAAAGCACCAAAAGAAACAGTGGCAAAACAAAAGAAGAGGAAGTAGTTATTGGATATTGCAAATGAAGGCTTAATAATAAACAATTTTCATGTAAGTGTGCATAAGGACAAAAGCCAACCACTCTATGACACTCATACTGAGTTGAACAATTAACTACATTTGGAAGATTCTTGGTAGTTCTGTAATATATAAGAATATCACAAAAATGAAAAAGAAACATTGAATATCACATAAATCCAAAAAGGATTAAACAAATAAATTTCCCATAATTTGATTGGTTTATGATATAAAAATTGAAACAAGAAATAAGTACCTTAAGGCCAAGTAATTGAATTAGTTAGCTGGCCAAGTATGATGAATTCAGGACCAGCTGCTTCCACTATAACCTAATCACCCAAACATCAAAGACCTAGTTCATTATGATTCGGTGAAATTCAAATGCTAAAACAATTCAACTATACTACTAGCTTAAGTAGATCAAATGCCAACATGAAAAACTAAGTTAACTTGCCCGATTTAATGCTTAAATAGTCTGAATCTAAAGTAACCGCTAAGAAAGACCATACCTGAATTGAATTATTCACTGAATTTATTGATAGAAATTCAACAAAGACAAAAATATTATTCCTGCTACAAAGCCAAAAAAGTATTCCTGCTACTGCAAAGACAAACACAAATAGTTTCCAAAAAAGAAAAACTTGATTAGGAATGAAGAAACAACATAAATAATACTTTAAAAATTTTATTTAAGGGAAAATTTGGAATGTAAATGGAGTATCCTCTCAACTATTAAGGATAGAACACATATTAATTAGAGATGAAATGTAAACACGCGGCGAATATAGGGAACATGACACAAAATGATTACGCACAACCGATAAGTACATGGCCGCGGGGCAGTGGCTGGGTAGATTAAGCAACTCTCAACATGGAGTAAGGTATCAATCATAACTATGGTCTACTACCAACAAAAGAAAGGAAGCCTATTGTACTTGAGTTTTCATCCTCATCTCTATAATAGTAATAACAACAATAATAAAATAACTTAATGTAGTAAAGTGAACAACAATCTAAAATCCATTCAACAAAATACAAAAGTTGTAAGTATATATCTATAGTTCTATACTCTATCTATTAATCCATTACTCCATCCTAAAAGAAGAACACCAACTTACAACACAACTAGCAAACCATTTTGAATCAAAACTAAATAACCCCCAAATTAAAAATACTCAATTTCATACTCTTTGTGAATAATGTCTTGTGCATATCACCTAGCAAAACATCCTATTCATGCTTTGGGACAAATCAAAATCCACAACATCAGACCCCTTATATGCACACCAATTAGTGATGACATTGCAAATAACCACTTGACACATTGGCATTTCATCAAACAATTGGAGGGTAGGTGGTACAAACCTATAATAATGAGTAGTTTGATAATTGCATCATGATGATTGCCCATAACTTGATTTTTTTTCAATTCCATCATATGAATTGTGAATCTCTAATAATGCTATGATTGTGTGATGTTCAAATTTTAACAATTGTGTCAACTATGATCATTGGCTTTAAATTGAAAACAAAAAACAACTTCTAAAATCAAATTGAAGACAAATTGAAATCCTCAATACCAAAAAAAAAAAAAAAAAAAACCTAAAATAAAACTGTAGAAGAATCCAAGAAACTAACAGACTACATAAAAATCATAATCAAACCCTGCTCAAAATCATAATAATCAAACAAACCACAAATTAAGAAGGAAGAGAGAGAGAGAGAGAGAGAGAGAGAGAGAGAGAGAGAGCGAGAAACTGGTGAAACCTGTGTCGAGGATGACCTATAGCGGTGGCGACGAAAGCTATGGTGGTTACGATTGGTGATGAGCTACGCGGCTGGGCTACTATGTACGATTGAGACTTGAGAGAGTGAAGAGAAAGTGGTTTGTGCAAAGAAAGTGAGATAGTGTTTCAAATATATTTAATTAAGTGAGGGAAATTATAAAGCGAAAAGAAATTTCACAGGAAGCATACCGCGGCAGTTTGAACCGCCAGTAACAACCGCCGGTAATTTAAAAGCGGCGGCGGTTACTGTACAACCGCCCCTATTGGACTGTCGCTATGTGCTGTTTTTCTTGTAGTAAAGGCTCTGCCATGTCATAACATATGATGGGATATTCTTATATATATGAATTGGGTTTGAATCTTTTGTTATCCACTTTAAAATAATTTTTTTGCCATTAAACTATTTAAAAATAAATTCATATGCAAATTATACGTCATTGTATCCACAAATATTAATTACGAACCATATAAATTGCATGGAGTTGATACCGTGTAATTTACTACTCCCTCGGTTTATTTATCTGTCGTTTGAGAAAAAAATGTCAAATTAAAAAAAATTATTTTTGTATTTTATATTCCTATTATAATTTTTTTTGGAATATATTATATCCTAATTTTAATCCACTAAAAAATTCGAATTATTTTACACATATTTTCTCTTTTCAAAAAATTTAAACCATAAAATTGTGATTTGTCACCAAGGTAGGAGTCTCCGGGTTTTCTTTAAGTATGAGAGACTCCCCACATTTTGCTTCAATTGTGGAAGGATAGGACACCAAAAGAAGACGTGTGAAGATAATGAAGAAGAAGGAAAGACAAAGAATTATTTGGTAATAAGATAAACTTTAAAAATAAATGTCTAATTGATTATGTTTTCTTATCTGTTTTGGCAATGTATAATTCAACATTTCAGTGTATTGAGCTTGGTCATTTTTATGTAGTAATTTGGTAGTGTTCTTGATAGGAACATCTTTGTGTATTCTTTTATAATATGCCCGATTTCAATTCATAACCAAAATGTGTGTATAAAATCCTTTATATATGCGAATGAAGAGTTTGAAACATGAATACATGCGAATGATTTGAAACATTTCATAAAACATAAATGATGATGAACATTTATCTTGTACATTCTTTTCTTCATAACTTTCATTATCTCCTTCACTTGTAATTTATAGCAAAGTACACTTAAAATTATATGTATCATGTGTTTTGTTTCCTTTTGAGTGTATTAAATTAATAAATAGTATATTAATTTTTGTTTATAAAATAAACTACATAATAACAGTCAATAATAAACCTTTATTATTTTAACAAGCAAAAGAGTAGTTTGTACAAGAAAATGCAATAAATATTAAAATAACAATAGCATTTCACTTATAATTGTATCCACGATTGTCACGTACTCTATGCTAATATCATCCATAAGGGAATCATGCACATCTTCGTCGTCATCGTCGTCGTCATCATCATCATCATCATCATCTTCGTACTCATCATCACCGTTATAATTGTCATCATCGTCGTTGTCATCATACGTAATTAAGCTATTCTCGTCGGATAAATTTAGACTAGGGATAAAAGTTGAATCGTCTTTTAAGCCGGTATTGAAAGAATTAAATTTCAATGACTTGTGTTGAATTTGGACAACGCCAGGGAAGAAGGTGATTTCTTCCTCCTCATAAGGTGATGGTAGGACTTCAATTGAGTTTGAATTTAGACCATAGATAAATGTTGAATACTCATCTAAGCCAGTATTAAAACATTCTATCTTCAACATTGTAAGCTGAATTTCTTCCTTGACAATTTGATTGTTCTAGATATGAGCACCACCAACTTTGGCTA